>CP136065.1:209282461-210756807 GCA_032622095.1 Siphonodentalium dalli
CTCCGCAGCAAAAGTTACAGAGTTGGAAATATTTCTGTGGTGACTATTGAAAACAATACACATTTACATGGCAGGTCGGCTTGGAATCTGTTCCATTAGAAAGTTGATGTATTTATTTTTGAACTTTTTATTGAATTTAGAAAACTAGGTCAAGTACCAGAACAAAATTCTCAAAAATAATTTATAGCAAAACTATTCCCAATATGCCTATTCAACAAGCCCAGCCGTCAGTTAAATGTTATGTCTGTTTAATGATATGGCTGCTTTAGTTCCCAGACAACTGCTTCATATATCACTTTTGCTTGGGAGATTTGCATGGAAATCCCCATTCAAAATTGGTCACTTGACCTCCCTCTTAAAGGTCGTATCTTTTACGGAACGTAGCGCGAGTTCACTTCCGGATTATAAATTATAATCCGGAAGTGAAATCGCGCTACGTTCCGTAAAAGCCGTATCTCCAAACACGTTTACGTCGTTTTCTTGCGATTGAGCGTATATTAGACGGTGAAATGTCACACCTAGATGTATGCGATGTCGCGGATAATATTCGCATAACTACAAAGAGGTCAGAACAATGTAAATATGAAAACTGAGCAACCAAAATGTCAAACCCGATGATACGGTCGGTTATTATCATGTATGCAGGGATGTTACGCGGTGACAGATGGAGAAGGGTGGGGTTGATGAGAACCTGTAACTTGGATCAAAATCAGTTGTGAATTTAGACCAAAATATATTCCGATTGTATGATTTTCCAACCAGTATTTACGCTTCGTAATTTGTTTTACTGAAATGTTGAAGAATATGCAGTTTGCAAGCATAATAGATGCCAGTTTGGAGAACTTTTAGGTACCGGTTGTTAAAATATTTCAACACAAGGGGTGCATTTGAAAGTGAACTTTCCCACATATAGAGTCTGTTTCACGGGGATGGGGTGCAAGCGGAATTCGAAGGACACCCCATCTAGAAACGCCCCTGGTTATATTATTATGTACCATGTGTGTATCACAATATGCTTGTTCTACATTTGAATGCGAAGGCCAACATCCAGCGAATTATATCGGCGATCGACAGTGGACTGGATCAACATCGGATTAACTCGACGGCCAGCAATGTTTGGCATGAATTCGAGCTATTTAGTAAACTGGTTTGAAATTGAGCGGGTCAGGTTGGTATGAACTTACCACCCTGACCCGCCCTTTTACCGACCTGTTTACATCGCTCGATTTTATGCCAAATATTCTATTTTATGATGAAACAAGCCATGCTCTAACCTACATGAAAGACAACCAATACCGTGACATATCATTGACATTGGTCTGACATTCTCAGCTCGACGACATGATTCTTACACGACATGTTACTTTAGCTCGAGGGGTCAGGTTACTACTTTTTGCGAAAAATTGGCACATACATGACGTTGTGATTGGCAGATCATTAATGTACACAGGAAATATGGCACTTCAATAACTAATATGTAGAAACGATTACACATCAAATGTATAAACCCTGTTAATACACACAGTAGTGTGTAGTTTTACATATAAATGCATTTTTGGACCAGGGAACCAGTCTATTCAACAATGGACATTGAATGCTCGCAGGTAATCAGACATGCGAGTCACAAAAACAATGACAGACGACAACTTTGAGACGAGACTGTCACGAGAGTCTGTTATTGAAATTTTCTTTTACGTCCATGAAGTAGAAACTGAACAAAGTAAAGTTCTATTGTTGTCAAAATTTCGCGCATTAGACTGGTTCTTGTCCCAATTACAGCATCCTCCCGATTTGCAGTAAACTGGCCCTTCTATGTCACGCTCTAGTACTGCTGTTGTAAAACGTACCACAGCTGTTCTGTGTATACATGATTCACGTACATGTATGTGCGATACATTCAGAACCACACTAATATCTGGATTATATCTATCACACACAATTACATCAAGGTTATGTGGGTACTTAAAGGTCGTATATCCTACGGCATTCTCGAAAATAGTCCACAACCAGTTCACCCCTCTGGATGGTACCCCCCCCCGGTGAGGGGTGTTGGTGTTTCTATGGGGTATTTGGGAAAGACCACCCACCCAAGTCGTCAAATTCGCCGAGATCCTTACCGTTCTAGAAAATGGTCCATATCCCATCTCCCCCCTCCGGGTGGTACCCCCGGGTGAGGTGGGGTGTTTTTATTGGGTATTTGGGGCGGGTCACCCACCCATGCCGTCAAATTGACCAAACATATATTTTTGGCGAATAAGGAATAGGGATTAAGTTCCAAAAGTCATGTTCGTCCAATATACTAGATAATAACTAACCGCTATGCAACATACCGTGAATTCGTCGTGATTTATTAAAGTGCACGGGTTATTCGCCTGATTAGGAGATTAGATAGCGACAACCAGGCGCGTGACCCGACAGTGCATTGACAATCAGCCATAATAAACAGACAGACCACGCCTCCTATCCTTACAATTGAACAATTGTGGCCCACAGGTAACGCAATCGACCAAATCCATGTCGTCCCGCGGTCGAGTAAAACTTGGTTTTACTACTAAAACCCAGTTTAACTAGTAGTTTAAACTAGATCTAAACTGGAGATGTCGATTCGGACCCCGGTGTCCCCCGACTGCATCGCGGAAGAAGGGCGGGAACCACCACCCCCTGGTCCTTCCGAAGATCGGGAAACAACAGCAGCAGCTTCCTGGGAGAAAGAAAGACAACAACGGCAAGAATAGAATGACAAAATAGACAAAGAACACCAACAATGGATGAAAGATCAACATCAAAGGTATGAACAGCTCCTAAGTCAATTACAACAACAACAACAACAACAACAACGAGAACTCAACATCTTAAAATGCTTCTTTTTATGACATATATAATAAAGGCAAAAATATGAGGGGTGAAGGAAAGGGCCTATCGGCCCTTTAGAGCATCTCGGGGCTAGCCCCCCCAATCACATTCTCAAAAAATGATCACATTATGTACCTATTTCACATAATAGGTCGATTTTGTGCGCCTTTGCCGCCAGGATGTGTAGAGCAAAAAGAACTCCATTTTCTCTATGCCGTGATGATACTCATGATTTCAAGTAATTTTGATTCATGTATACTCCATATTTATTTTCAGTTTTAAGCGTCGATTTAAGCGGTCGTATACATTGAATATGTTTAGCATTATATATGTTTAGTGTCTTCTGGTAGTGAGCAATTGCATGGCTATTTACTTCAGATGGAATATAGGTTTATTTATCAATGGATTATGGCACATTAATTTTCCGACAGTCTGGCCCGATGTTCAGTTGATAATTCCAACATGGTTCATTATTTACATGAAAGTATTTATTAAAACTACTCTTAATTGGCATTATGGCATTTGGCCAAGCAGCACAAACTAACATTAATATTTCGGCAATTTGACTTTTATGCACCGCCAGCGCCGGTAAAACTATCTTTTTTCTGAAAATCGCTGTCGGCCAACAGTACCTCACATGTACGTATGAGGACCTCGGTGGCTCAGTCGGTAAGGGGCTCTGCTCCAGATCGACTCGCTCTCCAGCGCTAGCGATATGGATTCAATTCCCGGTGGAGTCATCGCTGACTTTGTATCCCATATCAATATCTGGGAGTAGCCAGTTATTCGCCGATGGCCGTTTCGCCGGGCACAATTGGTCAATCCTCCAGCCAATGAAATCACTGCTAGATTGACATTAGTGCACGGACTTTCTTTCCACCAATAAAACTGGCAACGTCGTTATATATCCCTGGCTGCTGATAGCGACGTTAAACACCAATAAATAAATAAATAAATAAACATTTGTATCTATGGGCTCACAGCTTTGAAATAGTTATCAAATCGGACAGCAATCGTTAAGTGTATAACTAGTGTCCACTTCCCTTGCATACCAAGTTCATAATTATATATACACAAAATGAAACTCATTTCCACATTTCTAGATTACCTTTCAACATCGCTGCCACAAGTTTAAGATCTGTTCTTCGACCGGAGACATACAATAACTTATTCTTGCTTCACTTTGACAACGATGGCGTAATGTAATATAATAGGTTATAGGTACTCAATCCGATCAGACGCTCCTAAATTACTATTTTGGCTTCGGGAGTAACACATATTTGATTCGTATCGAGGAACCCACCCATCAAAGCTTAGAGTGATCTGATATCGATTTTTTGAAGTTTGTTATTTTTCGAGATGTGTAATAATATGTGGCTCAGAAACACGTGGTCAAACGGGGGTCTCGGACAAAATTGCGGATGAAGATGGATAACTCTAAAATCAAGTGGTAATACGGTCAAATTTCGTGATACTTTAGTGATAATTCAGCAATATTTTGTTGAACAAAGTGTTCATAAATAACAAGTTTTGGGAAGTTTGATAGCATAGAAGGACAGTGGGTAGTATTATTTTGTTGCAATAAATCGATTCTGATAACTAAAGCGTATTTTGAAGAAATGTTGTTGTTGTAACTGGATGGTATGGGGACCGTCTGATCTGATTGAGTACCTTTAACATGTATAGAAACAACTTAAACTGACATGGCTCATTCGAACCTCCATATTGTGTCTACGTAGCTTGGAGGGACGGACACAATAGGTCGAAAAATACACGAAATATTGATATACCGGCTTCATATGCTCTGAAAAACACTTGCCAAAGTCACAGGCATTTTTCAGCGGTTTTCAATTTTTCGCCAGAAGTCAGACAAATGCTCTTTATTTCTACCATATCAGGAATAGAATAACACGGAACGCTCTTTTTTCTTCCATGTGACCACATGGCTGCTGTTTGTTCAAAGTTGTATTTTTCATGACTTCAATGCATCTTTCTGAATCATATAATTCTGTGACATATAATGCTTCTAGAAAGGTAGTTAAGATATTTATCGACCTAATTCGATACCGGGAATAATTTAAAAGCGAATGTTATTATGTGTATTTTTGGAGCACAAACCGCCATGCGGCTTTAACCCTCTCATCGGCCCTAATTTACGGTCTGTAAAATCGGCCCTAAAAAAATATATTTGTTTTCTTTGGGTTGAATTTTTTTGGGTATGCTTAAGCATGCTATAGCGAATTTAAAAACAAACTGGTTAAAACCTTAGGGGCATGTTATAACTAAAAACTATCACCAAGTATTCATAGTAATAATTTTGATGCTCATGAAAAACGTAAGATTCCCTGGCACTAAACCTACAAAATAAGTCTGTTAAAGAATATAATAAAAATTATTAAAATTGTAAAAAATTGTAAAAAATAATAACAAATGATGAAAAATTGGCTAATTCATTCTCTTATATATGCGAGGCGACCTATGGTAGACTCGCATATATAAGAGAATGCATTGGAACAGGGTATATGGGTTGATACAAAAATCTGACCTGGCACTGAAAGGGTTAATAATTGCGACAAGGCCAGCGGTAAGTTGACAGGTTTGACATGGCTCCAATTAATTATGTTTACAGGTTAACCCGATAATGTTGGGTGTGAATCAATAACCCTGCCATTAGACGCCGCGATTCAATTGTAGTAAAACATAATCTATGATCCAGGTTTTGCTGAAATAAAGATCTATAGCTTGGTGGGGTGCATGTTGGAATCTCATAGACATGACTGTTCACAATAGCGGGCAGAACGTCTCAGTTGTATATAGTGTGCCATTATAATAGTACACCACAATCCGGTTGCCTTAATTATTAATTATTAATATTACAAGGACGCGGTGGTAAGGATAAAACATGCCCGTGTATCAGAGTAATGGTGCATTCGATATAGAGTCTCAAATGTGAATTCGTAGGGGAATTATCATTTCTTAAATAATACTTGTCTGAATTTTAAATGAGGAGTTTGGCAATACACGTTGGGATTGGTCCCGCTGTTATGGTCATATACTATGACCATATTTGGGGAGCGGATTTCATTCTGTGATAGTCATGTCTGGGAATAACACGCGAGGTTCCCGTGTGGAAACCAAGTCTGACATTCGGGTGTGCTTATGATATGAATATTGTCTTATGATGTGAATATTCGAAATATCTGTGTATATATACAGTCAGATGTGCTTGAAATGGATGCACATTTCAAATATTCGTTCTCCATACTTTATTCTGATGAACTTCGCATCGAAATATTAAACTACCAGTTAACCTCTTTCGTGCCGCTTTCGTTTTAATAAGTAACCGCATTTATCTCTTTTTGCGGGAAAAGGGTACCGACTCTGACACAGAAATGTGCACAGACGCAAGCACAATGTTGTATCAATATAGGACATGAGGGGAGACCATACCGCTTCAGTTTATGTGCATCTCTGTGCGAGAGTCTGGTACCCTTTTTACAACGGAAATTTTTAAGTTTATATGGCCTTATAAACAAAAAGTCAGTCTATTTGCGGTTAGATCATGATAGAGTAGTCTGTTCTGAATCAGAATAGGTAAGGGGAGGTGACACTATCGCTTCAGTTTGTGTGCATCTCTGTGAAAGTCGGGTACCATTTGACCGAAGATACGATATTATCACGAAAGTGTTTAATAATATGATAATATGCAAGGCATATATAGAACGACCCCGACATAATAGTAAGAAGTCGGACAATGCAAAGTATCGTGCAAATAGTCGTGGAACTATATGCATATATATTAGGCCTATAGGGCCTACGCATATCAGCGACGCGAATGCTTGATTGTTAGTGTAGATCGTTTTGGATGCCAATGGACTTCGATAAGTACATAATGCCTTAATATAGCCTATCGTCCATTGATAATAAAAGTCTCTATATTGTAATGTATATAGTGAATGCTATAGACTACAATGTACGTCGCTGCGATTAAGCGAAGACGACACAACGCGTCCAGTCATGTCTGGATTCTGGCCCGCAGAGACAAATGACGTTTTGACGCCACGACGCCGCAACTGCCTTCATTTAGCTAACAAATGAAACTGATATAATATTAACCTTTGCAGGACATATTCATAACAACTTACTGTTTATAAATAAATAAATACTTCAGTTGTCCATTGCCACATATTGGAAGTTGTGAAGTATTAAATTCGTTTCATTGCTGATTCCGCGATTTTGTGAAACCACTGCCGGAAGTCACGTGATTTTTCCACGAAAATGTTGTGTGAATAAAAATTTCTCCTTCACGGTATACTGTAATTTATGTGTGACGTCACAATTACGCGCGCCCACATGTTACCTATAAACGACCCGAGCTCGGGCGCGCAAGCACGCCGAGCGGGTCGTTATGATACAGCCTTAAAAGCAAAAGGCGGTCTAATGGACCTATCCATAGGGACGCCCACCAGTATACTGCATGGTTACTGTTACTACGCACCACAAGTCATTTGGATTTCGCTATATATCAGTGCTGAAATGGCTTCCGATGAGAACGGATCTTGTGTTTCAAGTTCGCTTTTAAATGTTCCAGACGATATCAACGTTTGTTATTTACCCGACATTGATAAATTATCAAAAATGGCACAAGAAAAGGGGCTTAATTGTTATACCCAGGGATATATTCATGACATTAGAACGAGTGAAGTTAACCAATGCATCAGGGTTGACTCGAAGTGTTATAGGTCGATGGCAAAGTCACAACCACCACACCGATACATATAGAAATCTGCGTCATCACAAAGACAATTATCGAATCGATGTGCTCCTGCAAAGCCGGGTAAGTTTTTTCTTTTATCTTTCTGAATTTTAGATATATGGAATATATCCTCGTAATTTCGGTTATGACGAAAATAGGCAACATAATCTCCAAATCAACTTGACCTGTCATATTTAATCTACTATACATGTAATATTATTTCTAATCAGTCACACGCCATCTAGTTTCACTTGACAAAATCATGTTAATCGTTGCCATGTTTGTTTTGTTGTTTTTTTCTAAATAAAATGAATAATATTCGCTACATGTGTAAATCTAGTCAATGAACATGGCAATAGACAAATTTAACATGCATTGATGATTTTTGTGAATGATATTAGTGCACGTGCAAGTATTTCCGAAAAGTATAGAATTAATACTCACATGAACATGTCCTCAGATTATCGGTAAAAGATATCCTTATTTATTTTGTTCGTACAAAATGTTATAGTGAATATCTCTGTCTCGTTTATTTTAGGTTAGTTGGAAGGTGCTCTCGTGTTATTGGATTGATAAAATCACTTCAGGGTTTGAAGTTACACAACATTTCATCTTCTCCGGAACACCTTAGTTGCACAAGTGTTCCTCAACAATGGCATGTCCCGCGACAAATTATTAATTTGTAACATACTGTTATTAATGTACATGATTCACATACTATAGCAGTTTGATGCGGGTAACTATAAGTTGACACGTTTATTCAAGTATCGTTAATGACCCATTTGTTGGCATTGCTCAATTTTATCACCAGTGATTAGTATTTACGCAAACACACAGTGAAAGTAATAGTATCATACTTCCTGTCATCACCTTTATCATACCGACAAAGCATTGTGAAACAACATACCCCACTCAGTACAGGAAGTGTGAAAATTTAAGGGGCTGTTGGTATTTTGTAATCGAGACCCTAGCTGAGGTGTTATGGTTTGTTTTGCTAACTTCCCATTTCCCCTATGGCAAGTTATAACATTATCTGAAGGTGATAAAATGTTTTAATAAAGTAACATAACATATATATTACTCATGGACACAGCTGGGCAACAAATTAAATACTAAATGAGACGAGTGTGGTCGATGACATTGTTTAATCCATCGTAAACACTTGTCTTTAGTACGTCCTGGTTTAGGAAACCGAACTAAAAACACTCCGGGATATTTGTATAAATATCGTTCGTCAACCGGACATGTTCCCCATGCACAATTCAACACCATTGTAGCTTTTTAAGACATATTTTGCTCTCGTGTTCGTAATTTCCCTATAGCTTACTATGGTATCTAAGCATCGGCTTGTGGTGCGATTTATATCACTAGGCAGGCGCAAGTCGCTTCCGGGTTTGAGATATCGGCTCATTGGCTATAATTGAAATTGGGGCGGTCCCTATGGATAGGTCCATTGCAGTTAGATCCTGATAGAGTAGACTATTCTGTATCAATATAGGACATGGCAGGTGACAGTAGCGCTTCATGATTCGTGCCGGAGTCGCCGGCGGGAGAGGATCGTACCTTCGGATGCGCCACAGACCATCGGCCCGGCACGGATCACTCACCGGCTTACCTGCATGAATAGCCAGCACGGACCGGATTAGTCCGACGCTGGTACCCAGTGTCGACCCGGCTGGGATGAATGCCGCGGATTAGCCTGGATAACTCGACAGACATTATCTGATCCCGCTTCGATCTCAGATTTTGGTTGTCGAGTTGGCTCTGTTGACAGAATGGAGGGCGAAGTACTTCGCTGGAAACCCTGCCGTCTCCTGCTAATGGATCACCAGAGCGGGAGACTTGGACCTCGGACACCAGCGAGGGAAGATGCCATTCAGGACGTCAACGGGATGATGCCAGGAGAAGACAGGAGCTGCTGGATAAAAGTTACCAGGACACCCGGACGACTTCCAGCTGGCCTTTTCTTCTCCTTGGATTTGACCATACCATCTCGTCAGCCATCCCTTTGGAGCAGCCTGGACTCCGGATACCATCTAGCAGGAGTCCACCTTCACCACAACCGTCACCGACGAGGCAACAACACCTGCTGGGACACTGCAGCTACCATCAACCTCAGTGTTCCAGGGGGCTAAACACCCCCCTCGTCTGGACACCAACGACGGAAAGAAGAAGAATTTGCATACAAAAGAAAAAAATTCTTCTTCCTTTTTTTTATATATGTTATTCAAATAAAGGCTAAAAATGAGGGGTTAGGGAATGGGCCTCTCGGCCCATTCGAGAATCCCGGGGTTAGCCCCACAAACACTCCCTATATAAGTAGCGCTTCATTTTGTGCGCATCGCTGTGTGAGAGTCTGGTACCATTTCTCCGCATATAGCGATACATGCGGTTACTTGTTACAACGAACAATTGTTAAGTTTATATGGCCTTATAAGTAAAAAGGCAGTAGGCCTATATTTGCAGTTAGTTCGCAATATAGTAGTCTATATTGTATCAATATAGTAGTCTATATTGTATCAATATAGAATACGAAGGGTAACCAAGCGCTTCTGGTTGTGTGCATCTCTGTGTGAGAGTCGGGTACCATTTTCAGCATATAGCGGTAAATGCGGTTACTTATTACATCGAACAATTGTTAGGTTTATATGACATTATACGCATAAAGGCAGTCTAATTGCAGTTATGTCATGATAGAGTAATAGGACCGGATGGGGGAGCATAGCGCTTCTGTGCGCATCTCTGTTTGGGTCCCATTTGGCCAAATATAGCATTATTCGCACAAAAGTGGTTAAATTTAGATGGCATTACAGGCAACCGTTCAGTCTAATTGCAGTTATATCGCGATGGAGTAGTCTACGTTGTATCAATATATGACATGAGGTGTGACCCTTGTCCTTTAATTTGTGCCCATCTTTATGTGAGTCGGGTACCGTTTTTACCGCATATAACGATAAATGTGGTATCTTATTACAACGAACAATTGTCACGTTATATGGCCTTATAAGCAAAATGCCAGTTTATTGGCAGTCAGATCGTGATTAGTGATTAAATTTAAAAAAAAATGACGAATTATATTTTACTGTTCGTTCAGCTTCTATTGTATGATATAGCATGTTTCGATCGAAGTGCTCGATGGACAATGCTATTCTGTTTCAAATATAATTTTCTATGTATTTATTTCACCACTGTTTCTTATCTACAAAATTGTGGTATCACAATGGAACATTTCCAGCTCAAATCGCACTAAAATAAGCTAACATAGAATATGTAAGTCAATTTAGAAAAAAATAACCACCATTGGTAACACATGTATCATGGCAATCCACAACATCATCCTCCATTGAAAAGGGGTACGGAAAATCATATTGGAGAACGCTCATTCCTACAATGTGTCTACAAGTTTATGGAGGCAACTGCATGAAGGCAATTTATCAGAGATGACCATAATGTAAATTTAGCTCGCAAAACAAAATATAAAATAAACTCTATATTTATACGTGGTATTTTGAAATCGATAGCTTGCCACCCCCCATTTATGGCACATTCACATGACAAGCAAAACATGTCAGGTACCCCCATGTGACTTACTTGCCCAATGAAAAAATACAGGAATATCCGACGAGACATTGCACTGCTATTGTATGCTATATTGGGGGATTTGCGATCACATTGATTGCTGGTCATTGGTATCCGCTAAATAATCGCTAATCGCTGTGCTCGGGTCATGATCCATCAACAGTTTCGTCGGTTTCAAACACTGACTTCGTAATTGCATTTTAGATAGGTTGTGAGAATAGTTGAATAAGTATATGGATATGTATGCAGGGACGTGGCTATAGATTATCTCCGTTGTATTTCCAACTGCACCCTCCCCTTCGACCAAGCCAAACTCACAATATTGCATAAATAATTTGCACCCGCCCCCCTGGGTTCTGAATTTCCGACCTGGTACCTCACATGATTGATTTTATTTATTGACTTTAATTTCGACTGGATACCGGTGAAGACCTATAGAGAATTTGTTTCTATGTGTCTAAACATCGTATAATCCTAACATATATATAGAGGTATAACTATATAGAGGTATAATTATTCAGGCCTTGATTTGTTTTTCTTTATTTAATTAGCAGCCATTGACTCGCCATCAGAGATGGACGATGACCCATAGGGTCGACCACGGTTCTGTCATGTATGAGAAAAGTTTGAAGTCTGTACCTGAACAGAAAATTTCTCACAGTGTCATTATTATGACTGGCATTTTATTATTCGCGCTGTTTCGAATCGATTTGTAAGCACCGAACTCAAATGAAAGTCCCGTAACACAGCGTAAAAACAGATTTGACCTCGGCACGTGAACAGTTGACCTCGGATCTGAAAATTACCCCCACATACCAAGTTTCATCGAAATCGGCTCGGCCGTTTTCGAGTCCATCGCGATCACACAGACAGAAACACACACACACACACACACAAACAGATCTTCCAAAATATATAATAGATTATGCCGAATACAAACATTATCTGCATTGAAACATTACAGAGTACTAAACTACATGGATAATTAGCCGACGAAAGAATGGCTGGATACAGTACCTGTATCTGGACTGGCCTCCAAATCTCCAAGTGTCGAACATATCCACCTGAAACTCCCCTAAAGGTGGAAATTGTCCAACTGATGCCCATTTCAAACCAATATCTTCACCAAAAGTAGGATATATGCGGGCCTAAAACAACAAATTCCACATACATTACTGGTTTCAAAATCATACTTCGAGAACAGTTTCAACCTATTGTTGGTGTGAAATTTCCAAATAATATTGTGTCTGGTATGAAGTTTCCTATTGTTGAAAAATATAGTTGGGGGAGACACCCAAAGCCTCATGTCACGAGACCCCTGTATGTTTGGTAGCCAAACGCGTGCTATTAACCACAGCACCATGAACCAAACCAAATCTACAAATCTATAAAACTTCATATGGTGTCTCGATGGGGTGGGATCATCCGATTTTCCAAAAGAACATAATCAATTTTGCCACCCAATATATGCATGTACTATTAATTTATAACATAGGCTTGTATTTCCAAATAACATGACACTTTCTCATTTCACTAGGTTTGGAAGTTATTTTATACATGAGTGCAACAACTTGGCGCGCGTTATATACTTGTCAAACGTTGCGGATAAAAATACATAACCTTAATCGAAACAACAGTTATATCTTAAATATGGCAATTTGACTATAAGCCTTAATCCTCCAGATACAGGTACTGTATCCAGCCATTCTTTCGTCGGCTAATTATCCATGCAGTTTAGTACTCTGTAATGTTTCAATGCAGATAATGTTTGTATTCGGCATAATGGTATATATTCTTTAAAATTGATGGTTAGTAATAAGAATTTTGAGGCAAATTCGAATTTTTCTTCAGATGTAATCATGTGTTATTTCGTAGCGGAGGACATCAGGGATGATGCATATGTAAAAATGTTTAACCAGATGCACCGTAACCTTCACAGACCGTGAACAATTCACAAAAGGCTTCTCCACTAGTAATAAATAAATAAACCAATATCTTTGCAGATACTGCTTCTTGATTATTCCGACACTGGATGAAATAATTATTCCGCACCACTTATCCTCGCTGGTATCAAATGGGCAAAGGCTGATAAACTTGGTTATGCTCTATTTTAGCATGCCCCCTAAAGATTTGCCATTCATTCCAAATATGGATACGATCTATTGGCCGTTCTGTTCACATGCATCTTTCAAGAAGATCCGGACACAGGGGAGTGCGAAGATATTATGTCGATGAACGCGGTCGTACGAGAACGAAAGCCATTTAAATCTCTACAGCAAATAAAGCCACAGGGACCATACTTCCTGCTGACATTTCCATAACCAGACCAAACTCCCAGTTTTGTGCACTTCCATTTGCAACGCCTTGGTTTTGAAGTTATCTGGCAGGTTTCTCCAACTTTCCAATTGTTAGAAATTTCCACCTGATACCTCAAACGTAAAGCAATTTCAAATCCTGTATCAATTTCAGACTAAAATTTGGAGTTTGAAAAATATGCTACTGTTGATCTAAACGTAAAAATTCCCCTCTACATGGTTGGAAGGTCAGACAATGGAACAATGCATGTGAAATTTCCAACAAATGTTGTGTGAGGCATGATATGTTCTACTGTTGGAAATTTTAACCATAGTTGGAGGAGTCCACCACCCAAGCCCCACGTCGCCACACCCTGTGTGTTTGGAAGCCAGACACAGCCCCATTGACAGTGTTAAATTGCGATAAAAACTAAGGTAATGCGAAATGAAAGTTGTTATTTATTCGTTAGCCTGGTGCAGAATAACATTCGAGTCATGTTCTATGAGACATTTGGTTTTCATTCGATTAACTAGTTTCATAATTAACGAATCGATGACAATCAATACATGCCACCGCAGACGAATAAGTTAAGTAACGGAATATGCTAAATTGTATAATTGTCAACAACTCACCTATCACACATAAAATCAAAGAAAGAAAACTACACAATAATCATCGATGCACAATATAAATATGCATATGCCTATTTGTAATGAAAACAGGAATTATAGACAAAAAGATGAGATTTAACGATCAGATGCAAAAAAATGCATGGAAACACCCGTTTAACTTACAGCTGTCTGGGATTCTAAAAATAGAATGTTACGTCGGGATATCGGTAAATGCTGATTGCTGATTGGTCGCTAACTGGTCGCGCTTTCGGCTCAATTTCGTCAGACTTTGGTCACTGGAGATACGTGGTTGGTTATTTCTACAGATAAGACTGCGGGAAAGTAAGCGCAAGAATTTGGTTAAGCGCGATAAAAAACGGCACTATTATTAACATTTTCTTTACTAAATACTCATTGACAATTAGTTACCCCTTAGGAAATGTTCAAATGTACAAATATGAGCAACAACAGACGAAGCACCCTCCAAATCTCAATATTATTCCGTAGCGTCACACAAGAGAGTGAATTGACATCTTCTGGATTTCATTTAATAATCTCATTAGTTTATAAGTTTGTCCGATGTCTGCATACGAAAGTCAAGAGCAACATCAGGCGTCATCGTAATAACCTAGTTTCTAATACTCTGATAAATCTAGCGCAATGTTGTTGAACCCATGTTATTTAGATCAGACTCGATTCGATAGTCTGGAATCACATTCCTTTAGATATATTAATTCAGTGTCCGCTAACCACACACGCCTGAGTTTAGTGTGTCTGTCATTTGCAGAATGAGGTCCCCAGAGGGTGAATTTAGTGACGCTATCCCGCATAGCGGTCTAGCATCACCAAATTCACCCTCTGGTGACCTCATTCTGTATGGCACCATCTACTATGGGAGACATAGACTCAGACTGAAGTTCCCAAATGGTTAATATTGTGATGTACACCCATTGGGAACCTCGATTATGCAATGTGTCGTCTGTCAATTTGGGGATATAGAGAAACTAAACTAAAAAAGAAATAGAATCTATGTGAAGAAGTTGCTATAGAAATTTGATAATAAAGAACTTTCCAGAGAAGATGAGGCCAAAGCAGAATGAGGTCCACAGAGGGTAAATATAGTGATGCTAGCTCGATACCCGGATAGCATCACTAAATTCATCCTCTGGGGACCTCAGTCTGAAAATGACAGGCAGACTAAACGCAGGTTTGTGACCACGACTATCATCTGGTTGGCTCAACTTGGCTCCAATCAATCAGACTTGGTATGATTTGTGTTTGGGCGACACTGATGAATATCTGACAATGCAACACTGCCTTTTGCAACGCTCCATAAAAACCTAAATAATACATATAGTGTGTACCCTTACGAAGATGCAAGTTTATAATCCTGAGAGATTTCATCATCGCGAACTTAGTTTAGCCCATTATATAGTAAATGGATTCTCACATTCAGTTATTAAAGTATACATATGAGGGTTAGTATTCGTTTAAAGGGGTATTCAGGGAAAACGAGACAGTGTGACGAAAAGTTAAAACAAGTGCTGAATGATTTATATTCTTTGGTGGGAAATGTTCAAATAATATGGTCGTTGTTGAACATAATATGATCATACGCAAGCGTAATTAACGAACCAAAGCTAAAGCAATCACATACAGCTGTAGGGGTTTCTGCATGTAGCGTTTAAAACAATTCTGGTCGAAATAACTTTATAGATTCCCACCAAATAAGATTCACATGCATAAGGCTTATGTTTGGTGGGGTAATCATAAATAGTTATATATGTTGTCGAGAGTGCATGGAACTGAAACTAACCATTATATTACTTGGCGTGCTGGGAGCTCTCCGCTTCAGATACTCAGGATGTTCATTTCATTCGTAACATGTCGATTTCAACGATAGTCGACAAACAACGTCATCGTGTAACTTTCACCATTGACCGAATTCGCGTGGAACTGAATGTATCTTCTGCTTTGTTCATAAGTATGTGTTTTCATTCTATTCAAGAAAATAGGATATCTATGGATTATCAGATGCATGTAAGTATGCAGACTTATGATAACAATCAGATCCATATTAAATATTATCTTATTTCCGTTCGTACGGTATAGTCTCTACAGAACAATGCAGTATTGACCGACTGCCGTGCACCAGTTGGAAAATAAAGCTTTGAGATACACGTAGATCGTGTTGAGTTGTGGTGATTTTAGTTTATTTAAACAAATATTAAAACTTCCTAGGGTCCGATGATTTGATCCAGTAGAGTGCCGGAGTAGACCCGTTAGAAATTCATTATGGACCTACTTTCCCTAATAAATAAAAACAAATAAATTATTTTATGACGTTTATTTTAATAGGAGAATGTTGCACGTCGACTGATTTGGGTTGGCATCTTGACAGCCGATTACGACATTAGTGCTTTAAGACCACCGATCTACTGTGCGACATTCGCGCTTCCGAAAATTCAAAACAACAGCGTCGTATTAGATAATAATTGGTGACGTCACAATATCAGATGATAGTCTATATACGACCCAAAGCGTCCGGCTTTGGTTCGTTATTATCTGAACATTTCTTACTGGATAACAACTCATTAAAGAGTATTTTGTGCAGAAAGGGCTAACTCGATGTTTATGTATATTCCTATACATTGTTGATGCTATGGAATCCGATCAAAGCAGCTCTGTGCTTTTTTATAGATAGCTATGTATCGATGCTTGTGTTGGTCGAGAGACCCACGTGCGCTGCTTTTCATTGATCCAACGTAGATCACATACACCTCTCTAAAGCCCAATTCCGTTTCTGAATCAGAAAAGCTGAAAAATGCCACAGATAGCCACCCCAGAATAAAAAGCGACTTATTTCAGACGTCGTTTTCCATTTGGTACAGACAGGCATCAGTTGCAGCACTCGCAGAGTGTCGAAAGTGGTCGCATTGGCAATCTCACCAAGGAGATGAATGAGGTCAAATTGGAGTTAGATCCGTATATAGCGATGTGCCACGTCGCCCGGTGGCGGATCGTCTGAGCCAGCTGTGCCTTGAGGATCCCGTCATGGAAGCGACGTGTCTGCTATAGATACCAACATATCACACACAAATATGGAAGAAGTTGATAAGCCGGATGAATTCTAGGGATTGTGCTGTCACACATCGTGAACGACGAACGATATGGAAATTGGAGTGGGTTGCCGTGTGATTCGAGAAAGATAAAGGCGAATACGGGAGTATTTGGACCCTCTTGGTGGTTTGCGCTCCAAAATACCGCTAATAATATTGGCTTTCAATTTGTCCCGGTATCGCAATAGGTTGAAAAATACTTGAACTACATTTCTATGAGCATTATATGTCATAGAAAGACGCATTGAAGTCATAAAAGATTCAACTATGAGCACGGTTTTTGGGTCACAAAAAACCCCAACCATTTGCACAACATGGAACAGAACAAAGCGTTGTGTGTTTATTTATTACTGATTCGGTAGACAGATAGAAAACAGCTGGAAAATGGTTGTGGCCATGGCAAGTATTTTTTTTCTAAAGCATATGAAGCCTGTATATCAATATTCGTATAGTTGTAAACCTATCTTATGCCTCATTCCAAATTACATGGACAACATTTGGAAGCTAGAGTGGGCTACCCCGATGCTGATTAGCTGATGGTTGAGTACAATTTATTTGTAAGTTAACAACTAAAGACTGGAGAAATGGAAACGAACGACCGAACGCATTATTTACCATATTTATTAACGTAGGTATTTATTGGGAATAGAATGCGTAATTGAACAGAACACGATGTATAATATAATTGTTAAAACGGAAGTAATGAGAATACAGCGTGAATAGTCACAACAGTATTGATGGATCTCCCCCAAACAAAATGACATTGTTTCAATATCTGCTTTCTATTACACCATGTTGCCATTATGAACGAAAGTTTTCGATAAAATGCAAATAGAGTGCCTAAAGGACTTGGGATTGAAGTCTCCGATAAATATGAATAGGCACTCACAGCCATACATATAATGGATTGGTAAATTGTGGGTGTTAATAGCAGAATACCCAAGTCTTCACCTAAAGTCGAGGTACTGGTAGCTTTCTCTCCCCGTTCTATAACTTCCTTAAATCTTGTGCGATTGTTCAACGATTTGTATAGGAATCCAAAATAATGCCTGATGATGTACTTCAAAACCAGTAACTGGCCACAGTTTAACGAGTGTCTCATTGTGTATATTGGCATACACTATTTGCATGCCATCACAGTAGTTAGGCGAAAGCGACTACCTTATATTTTACTTGTGATTACCTGTGATCTTCGGTCTTCATAAGCCTGGAGGCTTGTATTGACCTCTTCGTTAGTGTCCAAATATATATATAACTATCTGTGCAGGGGGGGGGGGGGATCATTCACTTTTTCCATACAGTAGGCCGGTGGGTGGGTGGTTCAGCCGTGAAAAAAATCACTTTTTTCCAAGTGGTCACAATTTTTTCCTCTTACACAACATTTCTGCAATATAATTGCCTCAAAGTGTTCAGCATAATTGTTAAGGGTGTATGACACTTAGGCCAGTGCTTAGGGTGTAGTTAGTGTGGATATAGGCATGATGCTTCTCAGAAATCCAGATTACGAACCAACTCCAAGGAATTCGCCATTTACATCCGATCACATTGCCATGTACCAATGCTACTGGTTCCAGATAAAAATGAACAGTTATGTAGCACATGAATAAAAGCTATTCATTTATAGCATTAATATTTACTCATTGTACCTGATCAGACAGACATAATTAGAGGCAAAAACATGGAAATCTCATCATGCTAGAAATTATTGAATCCTATTTAAAGCAACATCCAGTGTTAATTTTTGTTTGTTTTATTTAGTTGTATTTATTGTTTTTTTTATGAACACAAAATTAAATTTCACATCAAAGCCATATGGATGCTGATAAATATGTTAAAAGCCATGGTGTGAGATGGTATAAGATCTTGTGGATCCAGTTTTATTTAGCATAAATGTTTTGCCAAAATTTATATTTTATTATTTTGATACAGTTTTCAGGTGATTACTGAAAATCAGTGGCAATTTGGTAAAATGTTCATATAACTTGTTTACAAGTCAATGAGGGTCACGTATGGTGAATTTGGTAATGCTATAGCCCACTATGCTGGGTAGCATCACTAAACTCACCCTCCTAGGAGCTTATTCTGCAGACTGCATATGACCGTCTTATTTTCAAGTTTATATTTACACGTACATGTATGTGTCTGACTGCTTGACCTGGGTCTGGCTTTAGTACAGTACCTAGCCCAAGAACTCAGCTCATGGAAATGAAAATTAGTTTTGTGTACATGGTGAATTTCAGCTGAATACCTGTATTGTTGGAGAGTTAACTGCCAGGTGGTGTAGCCCTCATATTAAAAAAAAAAATCATAATTGACATAAATTCATGTGATACTATGGGACACATCTAAAGTTACACTTGTTGTGGTGAAAAGACGGTACACTAATTCTTTTATACTTGTTTACATGTATAATGAGCTACCTCAGACAATATTTGGGGACGAAACAATCAATAATTTACTGATCAGCACATGTATTCTGTGTGTTATTTTGGGTTTTCCAGGTTTTTTTTATAGATCACTTCCTGTTTCGTGTTATTACAAAAGATGGAATGACTTAGAAGAACCAGAAACGGAAATAGGGTAACTGTAATACTGACCATCAAGTGAGACTACAGATTTGGATGTAAAAAGGTGGTGGGTACCCCGCATGAAATTGGAAAAAAATATGTTTTCCTTCAAATAGAGGGGTGGTGGGTACACAAGAGCCGGAACAAAGTTTTTTCAGCCTACTGTCATGTCACTTTTTTTCGACCCTCCCCTGAACTGTGGCGTTTTAAGCGACGTTCTTGTATTTACAGTGTATAAACATGTTTTTCGTCATTAAATTTAAAATACAACTTGCTGGGTATTCCTCTCCAAGTGTCATTCAGGATTGATTTGAATTCGTTTACGTCTGCCGCATCACTACATATATCTGTCAGGCTGTTCCAACAATTTGTTCTGCGAGGTACAAAGCTGTTGGTTGATGATTGGTTTTGTGAATTTCCTTTTACAGTTTGTCTTAGTGTCCTCTTTCAATTGTTAATCGCCGCTAATTACTGAGAATCGCCACAAAACATCAACAACTACGCATAATAGTTTGCGCCATTTCGATTTATACAGCATTAACTAAATATTGATAATTGTCTTTTCTTGACTTGCGAAAGTTATGGGAATTGTAGACCTATGCGATGCCATTCCAATATATGTGGACGGTTCGCGGTGATTACCGGTGATCAATGGTGTATCGCGGTGATTACCGGTGATCAATGGTGTGTCGCGGTGATTACCAGTGATCAATGGTGAGTCGCGGTGATTACCAGTGATCAATGGTGTGTCGCGGTGATTACCGGTGATCAATGGTGTGTCGCTGTGATTACCGGTGATCAATGGTGTGTCGCTGTGATTACCGGTGATCAATGGTGTGTCGCGGTGATTAACGGTGATCAATGGTGTGTCGCTGTGATTACCGGTGATCAATGGTGTGTCGCGGTGATTACCAGTGATCAATGGTGTGTCGCGGTGATTACCGGTGATCAATGGTGTGTCGCTGTGATTACCGGTGATCAATGGTGTGTCGCTGTGATTACCGGTGATCAATGGTGTGTCGCGGTGTTTACCGGTGATCAATGGTGTATCGCGGTGATAACCGGTGATCAATGGTGTATCGCGGTGATAACCGGTGATCAATGGTGTATCGCGGTGATTACCGGTGACCAATGGTGTATCGCGGTGATTACCGGTGACCAATGGTGTGTCGCTGTGATTACCGGTGATCAATGGTGTGTCGCGGTGATTACCGGTGATCAATGGTGTGTCGTGGTGATCACCGGTGATCAATGGTGTGTCGCTGTGATTACCGGTGATCAATGGTGTGTCGCTGTGATTACCGGTGATCAATGGTGTATCGCGGTGATTACCGGTGATCAATGGTGTGTCGCGGTGATTACCGGTGATCAATGGTGTGTCGCTGTGATTACCGGTGATCAATGGTGTGTCGCTGTGATTACCGGTGATCAATGGTGTGTCGCGGTGATTACCGGTGATCAATGGTGTGTCGCTGTGATTACCGGTGATCAATGGTGTGTCGCTGTGATTACCGGTGATCAATGGTGTGTCGCGGTAATTACCGGTGATCAATGGTGTGTCGCGGTGATTACCGGTGATCAATGGTGTGTCGCGGTAATTACCGGTGATCAATGGTGTGTCGCGGTGATTACCGGTGATCAATGGTGTGTCGCGGTGATTACCGGTGATCAATGGTGTGTCGCTGTGATTACCGGTGATCAATGGTGTGTCGCGGTGATTACCGGTGATCAATGGTGTGTCGCTGTGATTACCGGTGATCAATGGTGTATAGCGGTGATTACCGGCGATCAATGGTGTGTCGCTGAGATTACCGGTGATCAATGGTGTGTCGCGGTGATTACCGGTGATCAATGGTGTGTCGCGGTAATTACCGGTGATCAATGGTGTGTCGCTGTGAATACCGGTGATCAATGGTGTGTCGCTGTGATTACCGGTGATCAATGGTGTGTCGCTGTGATTACCGGTGATCAATGGTGTGTCGCTGTGATTACCGGTGATCAATGGTGTGTCGCTGTGATTACCGGTGATCAATGGTGTGTCGCGATAATTACCGGTGATCAATGGTGTATCGCTGTGGTTACCGGTGGTCAATGGTGTGTCGCTGTGATTACCGGTGATCAATGGTGTGTCGCTGTGATTACCGGTGATCAATGGAGTGTCGCGGTGATTACCGGTGATCAATGGTGTATCGCGGTGATTACCGGTGATCAATGGTGTGTCGCTGTGATTACCGGTGATCAGTGGTGTGTCGCTGTGATTACCGGTGACCAATGGTGTGTCGCGGTCATCAATGGTGTGTCGCTGTGATTACCGGTGATCAATGGTGTATCGCGGTGATTACCGGTGACCAATGGTGTGTCGCGGTGATTACCGGTGATCCATGGTGTGTCGCTGTGATTACCGGTGATCAATGGTGTGTCGCGGTGATTACCGGTGATCAATGGTGTGTCGCGGTGATTACCGGTGATCAATGGTGTGTCGCGGTGATTACCGGTGATCCATGGTGTGTCGCGGTGATTACCGGTGATCCATGGTGTGTCTCGGTGATTACCGGTGATCAATGGTGTATCGCGGTGATTACCGGTGACCAATGGTGTGTCGCGGTGATTACCGGTGATCCATGGTGTGTCGCTGTGATTACCGGTGATCAATGGTGTGTCGCGGTGATTACCGGTGATCAATGGTGTGTCGCGGTGATTACCGGTGATCAATGGTGTGTCGCGGTGATTACCGGTGATCAATGGTGTGTCGCGGTGATTACCGGTGATCAATGGTGTGTCGCGGTGATTACCGGTGATCAATGGTGTATCGCGGTGATTACCGGTGATCAATGGTGTATCGCGGTGATTACCGGTGATCAATGGTGTGTCGCGGTGATTACCGGTGATCAATGGTGTGTCGCTGTGATTACCGGTGATCAATGGTGTGTCGCTGTGATTACCGGTGATCAATGGTGTGTCGCTGTGATTACCGGTGATCAATGGTGTGTCGCTGTGATTACCGGTGATCAATGGTGTGTCGCGGTGATTACCGGTGATCAATGGTGTATCGCGGTGATTACCGGTGATCAATGGTGTATCGCGGTGATTACCGGTGACCAATGGTGTGTCGCGGTGATTACCGGTGACCAATGGTGTGTCGCGGTGATTACCGGTGATCCATGGTGTGTCGCTGTGATTACCGGTGATCAATGGTGTATCGCGGTGATTACCGGTGACCAATGGTGTGTCGCGGTGATTACCGGTGATCCATGGTGTGTCGCTGTGATTACCGGTGATCAATGGTGTGTCGCGGTGATTACCGGTGATCAATGGTGTGTCGCGGTGATTACCGGTGATCAATGGTGTGTCGCGGTAATTACCGGTGATCAATGGTGTGTCGCGGTGATTACCGGTGATCCATGGTGTGTCGCTGTGATTACCGGTGATCAATGGTGTGTCGCTGTGATTACCGGTGATCAATGGTGTATCGCGGTGATTACCGGTGATCAATGGTGTGTCGCGGTGATTACCGGTGATCAATGGTGTATCGCGGTGATTACCGGTGATCAATGGTGTGTCGCGGTGATTACCGGTGATCAATGGTGTGTCGCGGTGAATACCGGTGATCAATGGTGTTTCGCTGTGATTACCGGTGACCAATGGTGTATCGCGGTGATTACCGGTGATCAATGGTGTATCGCGGTGATTACCGGTGATCAATGGTGTGTCGCGGTGATTACCGGTGATCAATGGTGTATCGCGGTGATAACCGGTGATCAATGGTGTGTCGCGGTGATTACCGGTGATCAATGGTGTATCGCGGTGATAACCGGTGATCAATGGTGTGTCGCGGTGATTACCGGTGATCAATGGTGTATCGCGGTGATTACCGGTGATCAATGGTGTGTCGCGGTGATTACTGGTGATCAATGGTGTGTCGCTGTGATTACCGGTGATCAATGGTGTATCGCGGTGATTACCGGTGATCAATGGTGTATCGCTGTGATTACCGGTGATCAATGGTGTGTCGCGGTGTTTACCGGTGATCAATGGTGTGTCGCGGTGATTACCGGTGATCAATGGTGTATCGCGGTGATTACCGGTGATCAATGGTGTGTCGCTGTGATTACCGGTGATCAATGGTGTATCGCGGTGATTACCGGTGATCAATGGTGTATCGCGGTGATTACCGGTGATCAATGGTGTGTCGCGGTGATTACCGGTGATCAATGGTGTATCGCGGTGATTACTGGTGATCAATGGTGTGTCGCTGTGATTACCGGTGATCAATGGTGTATCGCGGTGATTACCGGTGATCAATGGTGTGTCGCGGTGATTACCGGTGATCAATGGTGTATCGCGGTGATTACCGGTGATCAATGGTGTGTCGCTGTGATTACCGGTGATCAATGGTGTATCGCGGTGATTACCGGTGATCAATGGTGTGTCGCTGTGATTACCGGTGATCAATGGTGTGTCGCGGTGATTACCGGTGATCAATGGTGTGTCGCTGTGATTACCGGTGATCAATGGTGTGTCGCGGTGATTACCGGTGATCAATGGTGTGTCGCTGTGATTACCGGTGATCAATGGTGTATCGCGGTGATTACCGGTGATCAATGGTGTGTCGCTGTGATTACCGGTGATCAATGGTGTGTCGCGGTGATTACCGGTGATCAATGGTGTGTCGCTGTGATTACCGGTGATCAATGGTGTGTCGCGGTGATTACCGGTGATCAATGGTGTGTCGCTGTGATTACCGGTGATCAATGGTGTATCGCGGTGATTACCGGTGATCAATGGTGTGTCGCTGTGATTACCGGTGATCAATGGTGTGTCGCGGTGATTACCGGTGATCAATGGTGTGTCGCTGTGATTACCGGTGATCAATGGTGTATCGCGGTGATTACCGGTGATCAATGGTGTATCGCGGTGATTACCGGTGATCAATGGTGTGTCGCTGTGATTACCGGTGATCAATGGTGTGTCGCGGTGATTACTGGTGATCAATGGTGTATCGCGGTGATTACCGGTGATCAATGGTGTGTCGCTGTGATTACCGGTGATCAATGGTGTGTCGCGGTGATTACCGGTGATCAATGGTGTGTCGCTGTGATTACCGGTGATCAATGGTCTATCGCGGTGATTACCGGTGATCAATGGTGTATCGCGGTGATTACCGGTGATCAATGGTGTGTCGCTGTGATTACCGGTGATCAATGGTGTGTCGCGGTGATTACCGGTGATCAATGGTGTGTCGCTGTGATTACCGGTGATCAATGGTGTATCGCGGTGATTACCGGTGATCAATGGTGTGTCGCTGTGATTACCGGTGATCAATGGTGTGTCGCGGTGATTACCGGTGATCAATGGTGTGTCGCTGTGATTACCGGTGATCAATGGTGTATCGCGGTGATTACCGGTGATCAATGGTGTATCGCGGTGATTACCGGTGATCAATGGTGTGTCGCTGTGATTACCGGTGATCAATGGTGTGTCGCGGTGATTACCGGTGATCAATGGTGTGTCGCTGTGATTACCGGTGATCAATGGTGTGTCGCGGTGATTACCGGTGATCAATGGTGTGTCGCTGTGATTACCGGTGATCAATGGTGTATCGCGGTGATTACCGGTGATCAATGGTGTGTCGCTGTGATTACCGGTGATCAATGGTGTGTCGCGGTGATTACCGGTGATCAATGGTGTGTCGCTGTGATTACCGGTGATCAATGGTGTATCGCGGTGATTACCGGTGATCAATGGTGTATCGCGGTGATTACCGGTGATCAATGGTGTGTCGCGGTGATTACCGGTGATCAATGGTGTGTCGCTGTGATTACCGGTGATCAATGGTGTATCGCGGTGATTACCGGTGATCAATGGTGTGTCGCTGTGATTACCGGTGATCAATGGTGTATCGCGGTGATTACCGGTGATCAATGGTGTGTCGCTGTGATTACCGGTGATCAATGGTGTATCGCGGTGATTACCGGTGATCAATGGTGTGTCGCTGTGATTACCGGTGATCAATGGTGTATCGCGGTGATTACCGGTGATCCATGGTGTGTCGCGGTGATTACCGGTGATCAATGGTGTATCGCGGTGATTACCGGTGATCAATGGTGTATCGCGGTGATTACCGGTGATCAATGGTGTGTCGCGGTGATTACTGGTGATCCATGGTGTGTCGCGGTGATTACCGGTGATCAATGGTGTGTCGCGGTGATTACCGGTGACCAATGGTGTATCGCGGTGATTACCGGTGATCAATGGTGTGTCGCGGTGATTACCGGTGATCAATGGTGTATCGCGGTGATTACCGGTGATCAATGGTGTGTCGCGGTGATTACCGGTGATCAATGGTGTGTCGCGGTGATTACCGGTGATCAATGGTGTATCGCGGTGATTACCGGTGATCAATGGTGTGTCGCTGTGATTACCGGTGATCAATGGTGTGTCGCGGTTATTACCGGTGATCAATGGTGTGTCGCTGTGATTACCGGTGATCAATGGTGTGTCGCGGTTATTACCGGTGATCAATGGTGTGTCGCTGTGATTACCGGTGATCAATGGTGTGTCGCTGTGATTACCGGTGATCAATGGTGTGTCGCTGTGATTACCGGTTATCAATGGTGTGTCGCGGTGATTACCGGTGATCAATGGTGTGTCGCGGTGATTACCGGTGATCAATGGTGTGTCGCTGTGATTACCGGTGATCAATGGTGTGTCGCTGTGATTACCGGTGATCAATGGTGTGTCGCTGTGATTACCGGTTATCAATGGTGTGTCGCGGTGATTACCGGTGATCAATGGTGTGTCGCGGTGATTACCGGTGATCAATGGTGTGTCGCGGTGATTACCGGTTATCAATGGTGTGTCGCTGTGATTACCGGTAATCAATGGTGTGTCGCGGTGATTACCGGTGACCAATGGTGTGTCGCTGTGATTACCGGTGATCAATGGTGTGTCGCTGTGATTACCGGTTATCAATGGTGTGTCGCGGTGATTACCGGCGATCAATGGTGTATCGCGGTGATTACCGGTGATCAATGGTGTATCGCTGTGATTACCGGTGATCAATGGTGTGTCGCGGTGATTACCGGTGATCAATGGTGTGTCGCGGTGATTACCGGTGATCAATGGTGTGTCGCTGTGATTACCGGTGATCAATGGTGTGTCGCGGTTATTACCGGTGATCAATGGTGTGTCGCGGTTATTACCGGTGATCAATGGTGTGTCGCTGTGATTACCGGTGATCAATGGTGTGTCGCTGTGATTACCGGTGATCAATGGTGTGTCGCTGTGATTACCGGTGATCAATGGTGTGTCGCGGTGATTACCGGTGACCAATGGTGTGTCGCGGTGATTACCGGTGATCAATGGTGTGTCGCTGTGATTACCGGTGATCAATGGTGTGTCGCTGTGATTACCAGTGATCAAAGGTGTGTCGCGGTGATTCATGGTCTATACAGTGAGGTGTGGATAAAACTTCCAAACTTGATTACAATATAGCGCTCGTTAACCCTTTACCCAACAAAACGGCCAAAACCGGCCAAATAAAGCTTCAACGGCCTAAAATATCTTCGGTCTGTCTCAATAGAACCATACAAATATGGATATCATTGGAACCGGCTCCTTGACCACATTGTGATAGTTATAGTTATGCCCTGTGCCAATGCATTCTCTTATATATGCGAGTCGACCATAGGTCGCCTCGCATATATAAGAGAATGCATTGGCCTAAAAAAAAAATTCTTACATTCTTTAACAATTTTATTATATTTAATGTGTTAAGCCAATGCATTCTCTTATATATGCGAGGCGACCTATGGTCGACTCGCATATATAATAGAATGCATTGGCACAGGGCCGTTCTGTTGGGTAAAGGGTTAATCCTCGCCACTCAAGCTTTCGGTGTTACGTGGGTTACGGTGAATCACTCCCAAAAACATCGCCACGGTGTTGAGAGTTGTGATTATTTCACACTCTTTACACACTGTAGAAGAGAAATGGCAATTACATTTACGGTGAATTACACATTATAATAAGTTGGACATATACCACGCTGATTTATCGTCAGGAATGAATGATTTATGATAGTATGGAATTAGACCCCATACGTGAGTTGATTCCACAATCCACATTGTACTTTAATTTTTCGGCTATAAGGCACAATTCTAAATACGATTAGTAGCACAACTCTATACATATTGTGTTCTACTTATTGGTTATTGCGTCCTTGAATCACCGTGTATATTACACCACAAGAACTCGGTGTATTGATTCCGCTTTGCTGGTTTCTCGGCACAATGGCACATTAACTAGAATTGTGCTTCTACCTTGCGCGACTGAGTCACATGTTCATACCTCTGACTTTAGCTGCCAAACTGGAGACAAGGGGGGTCCGTATCTTCGCGCATGCACAGAGGTGCATTTTGAGAAAGGCCTTTAACGTAGGCAAAGGATAAGAATTTCGTTATAAATATATAGTGCGACCAAAGTGAGCCGCAATATAATCTATATGAATATTGAACGTGGAATAGACTTGTCTCCTTGAAATACCGTGTAATATATTTCACCGCACACTATTTCAGTTAGCATAGTGGATTGCCATATAGTTGAGCCTGTATATATGTATAACTATACGTCCCAGTTAACGAGCATTACGAGTTACGTCGTCGGAACACTATATAACGTCAGGCGCCTCGGGTTGGAACCATTTAACGTTCTAGTGGGGGGGATAGTTGCAAAATCGTTCACTTTGTGATAGAAGCGCCAAACTTTCAGAGTTTGTTAAGTAGTTGGTGAGTATCACTAAACTGGCTGGTTCCAGATTTTGGAGGTCACCTTGACCTTCAATTTGACCTTGACCTTTTTGAAAATCTCAGTTTTTGGGTTGGGTGGTTTATGCCATCCTTTTCTTGTGAAAATCGCATCTTCTCACAGTTTTCTCAATACAGTTATAGTTGGGAGGTGACCACGGTTCATTTGGGACAAAACATATCTAAATTTTCATAAGATGGCTGCCAATATGGCCGCCGGAAGTTGAAAATATGACAATTTTTCACAAATATCTTCTAGTTCAATTCATGCTGTTTGGAACTGGTTGAGTAATGCAACTTTATGTTGTGTTTTGTATATTAACCGATCATTGGAGCAATTAAATATGCAATTATTGTGGTCCTAGCCCCTTCCGATCCCTCAAAACTTCGATTTTACAGGATGCGGTATAAAATTTCACAAAAAATCACAATTGGGATTCTAGTCATATTTCAACAAGAAATGAACATAACTTTGTAATGTAAGTGAGGCATATCATTACCTATGAATATTCCAAATCACTGGAACCAAAATTCTTACTTTGGCTCAAAATGGCTGCCAATATGGCCGCCAAAATATGGAAAATGGTAAATATTACACCAGCGTCTCCTGCAATCATTTGCAAGTTGTGGTTGATGTATAAAATTGGCAATTATGCATTCTATACATTGAATACTAACATGTCTGATGCACCATGGTTAATTGTTACTATTGTCACCACTGACATCGTAAAACATATTGGACTTTTCTCTCAAAAACTTGACATAAATATTGGCAAAAATTAACTTTTCAGGTTTGGACCATTTTGTCTTGTAAAATGTAACTATCTTTGGATTGAAAGGTTTTTTATTGTTTTGGTCTATCTTAAATGTGTCTCACTGCGGTGTTTATAGACCAAATTGCTCAAGATGGCTTCCAAAATGGCAACCAAATTTGTAAAATGTTAATTTTTTACATATATCCCGAACATTCTCTGCATTATCCGAAAATGTAGCAAAATGTGACTCACTTGGTTATTATACGTGTTATTTAATTAACTGACAACTAAATGTTCTATTCTGGTTGTCCCACTTCCGTATGGGGCAAAATAAATTCATTTTAAAGTATGTAATTTTGCCGAGCACCTCTTTTGTGATTTTGGCCATAGTTATTGAAAGGAAATGGGCAGAACTTTGAGACAGAATTGAGATGGACCATAATATTTGGCTATTCTGGTCCATTATGCTAAGAAAATGTCAACTGAATACAGTGTGGATGCCAAGATCGTAGCCAGGGAGTTACTCTATGATCATACGTGAGGTGAATAGGCATACAGTGAGTTATTGTATGTCATGACTTATGTGAATAGGTATACAATGAGTGACTATATGGTTATGAGTGGGTTGTCCATTGTAAGATCTATGTATACAAGGAGATGTCATGGTCAGGTGTGAGGTGAATCGGTATGCATGGAGTGACTGTATAGTGTATGATTGTGTATATCCAGGTGTGCCTGTATGGGCATTGGTGTGGTGTATGGATATAGCTACATGGTCATCTATGTGTTGATTATGTATATATGGAGTGACTGTAAGGGCATGGGTGGGATGTACATGTGTTGTCTGTATGATCATGGATGGGTGTGTTGGTAAATAGGGTGTGATTTTATGGTTACGGGTAATGTGTATAGGTATACATGGAATGACTGTTCGGTCATGATTGAATATGATTACCTGGAGTAAGCTTGGTGGACATTGTCGAGTGTGTGAGTATATAGGGAGTGTCTTTGTGGTAACGGGTGGGATGCATATTTATATATCTTATGGATGTATTATCATTGGTTGGTGTATAGGGATTAGCTCTATTATCATGGATGGCATGTATGATTATACAGTGAATTGCTAAATTGTCATGTGTGAGGTGTATATGCAAGTATGGATTGTTTGAGTGGTTGTGTGTATATCTGGAAGGGCTGAATGGCCATTAGTGAGGTTTACTTGTATGCTTGGAGTGAATCTATGGTCTAGGGTGGGCAGTATATGTATATCGATTGGTTATATGACTATGTGTGTCGATATAGGTATACAGGTAGTGAATGTATGGTCAATGGTGAGATGAGTACATGTAGGTATACGAGTAGTGACTGTATGATCATAAATATAATGGACATCTATACAGGGGGGTGACTATTGAAATGGTCATGTGTCAGGCGTATGAGTATACCTGGTGTTCCTGTTTTGTGACTCGTGGCGGTATGGTCATGTGTAGGTTATACCAGTATACAAATGTGTTGCTTTTTGTCATGGGCAAGGGATATGTGTATATAGCAAGTGGCTATATGGCCATGGATAAAGTGCATATGCATACATGGAGTGACTATACTGACATGGCTGGGATGTATTAGTATATCTTGAGTGACTATGCGGCTATGGTGTGACAAATAGGGATACAGGGAGTGACATGGCCAATGTTGAGGTGAATATGTATGCAAGGATTGACCATGGTCGTGTATGAATGTTTTGAATAGGTACACACGGTGTGACTATATGGCCATAGGTCAGGTACCATTGGTGAAGGTATGTGTATGAAGCGAATGGCTATATGGCCATTGGTGAGGTGCATATGTATACCCGGAGTGACTTTATGGTCATTGTTGATGTATATATTGATTGTCTATTTGACCACGTGTTTGGAGAATAGGTATACAGGGGATGACCTTATGGCCAATGGTGAGCTGAATGGGTATACAAGGAATGACTATATGGTTATCGGTCATGTTTAGGAGTATCCCCGGTGTGCCTGTATCGTGACGCGTGGCTGTAAGGTCACCCGTGGTCATGGGTCAGGTGTACATTTATACAGTGGGTCACTATATTGTTATGTCTGTGGTGTTTATGTATATATGTAATGACTGTGTGGTAATAGGTGGCCATCGTTTTCCATGTTTAACGCCCCCCCCCATGTTTTTAAACACCATCAAGATAGAGAACTCTCTGACATGACCTCTCCATTGATTAACATATCCTTGAGTTATTGTGCCACCCAAGGTACACATGTACAACCCACCCATTACCTCAGTCACTCCATATCTACATAAACACAACACAAATGACAACATAGTCACCCACTTTATACACGTACACCTGACGATACAGCCACGAGTCACCATGTATGAACACCATGTATACACATACACCCGACACATGGCCATATAGTCACTCTATGTATACATATTCACTACATTCACGATCATACGGTCACGCGTTGTATACCTATACCTATTCCCTCACCGTGGACTATACAGCCACTACATGTATACTTATTCGCATATCCATTACCATAGAGTCAATCCAGTTATACATATGCACATCACCAATGGTGAGCCCTTCCAGATATACCAATACCCGCACATACGACCTCTCATACGTTCCACACTTGCCATACTCATGATCATGCATCTACTCCCCATACACCATCAATGATGACACATCCACAACATATATAAATATACAACCCACCGTTGCCAACAGGGCACTCCCCATATACCCACACATCATCCATGACCATACAATAACTCGCGGTATACCTATTATCCTCATCTACGATCATAGAGTAACTCCCTGGCTGTCATCTTGGCTTCCACCCTGTATCCAGTTGATAAATTTTTATCATAATGGGCCTATACCCACATCTCATGGCTAATCTCAGTTCCGTCTCAAAGTTCTGCCCATTTCCTTTCAATAATATGGCCATAATCACAAAAGAAGTTATACGCAAAATTCCATACTGCAACTTTAAAATGAATTTGTCATGCCCCATACGGAACTAGGATAAACATAATAGAACATAGTTGTCAGTTAATTAACTAACAGGTATAATAACCAAGTGAGTCACAATTTGCTACCTTTTCGGATAACGCAGAGAATAATTTTCTGGATATGTGTAAAAAATTTACTTTTTACAAATTTGGTTGCCATTTTGGAAGCCATCTTGAGCAATTTAGTCTATAAACACCATAGTGTGACACATTTAAGATAGGTCAAAACAATAAACACATTTGATACCAAAGGTAGTTCCATTTTTTTTGAAAAATGGTCGAACCTTGAAAAGTGATTTTTTGCCGATATATATGTCAAGTTTGTGAGAGAAAAATCCAATATATCTGGTGATGTCAGTGGTGACAATAGTAACAATGACACATGGTGTATCAGACATGTTAGTATTCAATGTATAGAATACAGATTAGCCAATGTTATACATCAACCACAACTTGTAAGCAATTGCATGACACTCTGGTGCAATATTTACAATTTTCCATATTTTGGCGGCCATTTTGGCAGCCATTTTGAGCCAAGATAAGATTTTTGGTTCCAGAGAATTGGAATATTCATAGGTAATGATATATGCCTCGCTTGCATTACAATGTTCTTTTCATTTCTAGTTGAAATATGACTAGAATCCCAATTGTGATTTTTTTGTAAAATTTTGTACCGCGTTCTGTAAAATCAAATTTTTGATGGATTGGAAGGGGTTAGGACCCCAATAATTGCATATTTGATTGCTCCAATGATCGGTTAATATACAAAACACAAAATAAAGTTGCATTACTCAACCAGTTCCAAACAGCAGGAAATGAACTAGAAGATATTTGTGAAAAAATGTCATATTTTCAACTTCCGGCGGCCATATTGGCGGCCATCTTATGAAAATTTAGATATGTTTTGGCCCAAATGAACCGTGGTCACCTCCCAACTATAATTGTATTGAGAAATCTGTGAGAAGATGCGATTTTCACAAGAAAAGGATAGCATAAACCACCCAATCCAAAAACTGAGATTTTCAAAAAGGTCAAGGTCAAATTGAAGGTCAAGGTGACCTCCAAAATCTGGAACCAGCCAGTTTAGTGATACTCACCAACCACTTAACAAATTCTGAAAGTTTGGCGCTTCTATCACAAAGTGAACGATTTTTATGTTTTCCTGTAATTATCCCCCCCACTATTCAGGACGTCAGGGTTCAAAGGGTTAACCTAAAACAATTAAAAAAGAACTTCACGCACTGCTTTCTCTTCATTATAATCATCAAAATAATGTAGTATCATAAACATTTCAGAGTGATGACAGTTGTGATAGTATGGAATTAGACCCCATACGTGAGTTGATTCCACAATCCACATTGTACTTTAATTTTTCGGCTATAAGGCACAATTCTAAATACGATTAGTAGCACAACTCTATACATATTGTGTTCTACTTATTGGTTATTGCGTCCTTGAATCAACGTGTATATTACACCACAAGAACTCGGTGTATTGATTCCGCTTTGCTGGTTTCTCGGCACAATGGCACATGCGTATATATGGGAAATTGTAAGACATATCATTGTCCCTTTGGTGAACTACATGTATATACAGGTTCAGCAGTAGCGCAAATATTTAGCAAAGCCTGAACATGATGGATGAAAATATGTGACAACATTGCAGCGTGAAACTATTACTGCATGATCGAAACATCTCAATAAAATGACATCGAAAATGAAGACTTGGACAAATAGCTAACGGTAGCTAACGTGTGAGCGAATTTTAGCGAATGCAATAATTGTTCTATACCCTATTTTTTAACGAATGTTGGAAAAAATCGATGGATCCCATCTGGAGGTCACCCGAAGATCCAAATGAAGTTTGGTGACAATCGGGTGAAGGATCTTTTTAATCGAAATCAATCAAATTCGATAGCTCCCATCCAGTGGTGAACCTAAACATACATGTAAATTTTAGAAACAATTCTCCAATGAATGCGGGCCGCGGGGTGTGCTTATGGATTCAATTTTGGAATCCAAGAAAGCTGCTGGCGGCCACGTTTTTAACGAATTTTGGAACACAAATGATGGCTCCCATCTAGAGGTCACTCCGAAGATCCACACGCAGTTTGGTAACGATCGGATGAGAGAGATATGACATGTGTGGTGTGTTAAAAGACATTACTGACGGACGCACACACGCCCAGACGGCAACACATGAAACTAGCTAAAACTTTGAGCTAAAATGAATAACATAGATTGCAATTTCTGTAGAATAATCCGCAGGATCATTTCATAACGAAACAACGCTTTATTTCGAACAAAGACTATCTGATTTTGTGACGTCACCAATTTTTTACATAATACGAGGAGTGATTTTATTGAGATGCGACCACTTTTGTCGTACAGTAGCACGGTGAGCTTACAGCATTAATGTCAAGAGGCTGTCAAGAGGCCAACCCAAATCAGTCGACGTGCAACATTCTCCTATTTATATAAACGTCATATAATCATTTATTGTTTTTATTTATAAGGGTAGGTCTATAATTAATTTCTAACGGGTCTACCCCGGCACTCTACTGTATCAAATTATCGGACCCTAGCTCTCCGTCAGAGGCGGACAGTTATGGCTACTTGTCAGTTGAACAACGCATGTAAGAAGTTTCAAGTTTGTTTAATAAACTAAAATCACTTGACCACATCTCTACTATATAACCCTACTTCATGTGATAGCCATGTTTGATTAAGCCTTATTTTGACACCGGTGTGAGGTGCCTCATCGCGACAGGCACAACACGATCTACGTGTATCTCAAAGCTTTATTTCCCAACTGATGCACAGCAGTTGATCAATAGTGCATGGTTCTGTAGAGACTATACTGTGCGAAAGGAAATAGCATACTATTTAGTATGGATTTAATTGTTATCACAAGTCTGCATAGTATATACATGCCTCTGATAATCCATATATATCCTATTTTATTGAATGGAAAGAAAACACATACTTATGAACAAAACAGAAGATACATTCAGTTCCACGGGAATTCGGTCAATGGCGAAAGTGACACGATGACTTTGTTTGTCGACTCTCGTTGAAATGGACATGATGACATGTCATGAATGAAATGAACATTATGAAATGGACACGTTTCTACATCTAGCCTGAGTATCTCAAGAGGAGAGCCCCCCCCCCCCCCCCCAGCACGCCAAGTAATATAATGTTTAGCTTCAGTTCCACTCTCGACAACATATATAACTATTTATAATTACCCCACGAAATATAAGCCTTATGCATGTGAATCTTATTTGGTGGGAATCTGTAAAGTGATTTTGATAAGAATTGTTTTAAACGCTACGTGCAGATACCCCCTCCCCAAGTGAGTGGTTTAGCTTTGGTTCGATAATTACGCTAGCGTATGGTCATATTAGATAAGAATTACATACTTGGTAATAATAGGAACAACTTAAGTGTTCTGATTGAACATTCGTGGTCGTTGGGGGTATACATACATTGTGTTATGTTTTAAGATTCTCCGGATAAATGATGTTATTTAAATTCGTGAGTGCTGGAACGCACTTGTTGTATGCATGAATTATCATATCTCAATAGATGTGCGAAATGAATAAATAATGAATCCCCGTGTGAGCTTAGTGTAGAACGGGCCTACCGACCGAATCCGATAGAGCGATCCATGTATGTGTAACCCAGCTACAGTAATGCCGTACTTAATCGCCTCCTTAACCACAGCAGAATTATGGGTAACTTTTCAGGATTTAATCGGAAATATGGCTTGTTGCCATTCGTCGGAAAGCTCTCGCCGAGTAAGGAGTCGATTATTTTAAGCCATTACTGTAATTATGAACCCATCCCTGGTATTTATTGAACACATATTCACTAATCTTTAATCGGCGCAAATGTTAGATCTTGACAACTAGCATATGCTACTGTCTACACACGTACCATATAATTTGCAATGTTTTAAATGCCAGCGGTATGGTCATATGCCAGAGACTTGTAGAACATATGTGACCCGCCATATCAAATCCAGTCGTAAGTCGGGATATTTTTTTACCCTGTGCCAATGCATTCTCTTATATATGCGAGTCGACCATAGGTCGCCTCGCATATATAAGAGAATGCATTATTGGCCTAACAATCTTTTACAATTTAAAAAAAAAATTCTTGTATTCTTTAATGATTTTATAATTTCACCCATACAGAGCCCCAGACAAACATGAGCAGACGACACTCTTCTATATGCTTCTATATATGTGTGGGGCTCCCTGCAGGGTAATGGATGTTTTTTATTTGTTGTCCTAAAAATTGTAAGAAACATTTATTTAAAAAAAATGATAAAAAATTGTTAGGCCAATGCATTCTCTTATATATGCGAGGCGACCTATGGTCGACTCGCATATATAAGAGAATGCATTGGCACAGGGTAAAAAAAATCCCGACTTACGACTGGATTTGATATGGCGGGTCACATATGATGAAATATGTTTTATGTGCATATTCTGATTTGCTTATGACTACATGTATAATCGGTCATGTTCTTCTGTGGCGCGCTCCTTGAATTGGAATAGACAGCAAAGCTTCTTTTACCTTCCTTGATTATCTTAACGGTATACCTTACTGACGTTTTATACATTCAAAATGTATCTGAGACCTTATTTCAAATATGACGTGCATGCTACAATTAAAATATTTTCGATACTTCGTCGTTAATAACGTATAAGTGTATATCTGAAGGTGTTGTCTTCGTAGGTTTTTCAAGAGTTATCTATCCTGGAAACGCGCTAACTATGCGATAATCGTCTGCGCCTTTCCACGCGAATTTTGTTTAACTGTAAACAGGGTTCGCGCTGCCACTTGCCAAATTTGATTCCTCAAGAAAGTTTATAAATATTTGTCAATCAATACCACTCATGTGAGGAAACTCTTTCATTATTAATGGTATTAATGGTGATTTACACGTGTATTAGGTTATGAAAAATTGACACCTCTATCAAGATGCAATTAATCTGATATCATTAGTACCGGCGGGTGGAGGGATTGCAATAGTGCATCTGGTTGTGGTGTTAAAATAGCTAATCCTCTGTTTCGACGTGGTTTTCAGTTATTCAGCATTTTTTCCGAGAATATTTGTCCTTCCTAATATTTTTAAGGATTAGTTTACCTGGTTTGTTTGTCACTGATGCTCCAAACTCTTGAATCCTCTCCTGTTCGTTCTCAAACTCAGTTAATTTCTTCTGTTTCCTTTATAGTTATGGTTGCCATAAGAGTTTGCTATTCGCTTTTTAATTCACATATTGATTTTCTAGTTCATCTAGTTCCTTTTCTGGACTTTTACTATTTGTATCACCTTGTTTGACCAATGTCTCACTGGAGTCCGACAAATCACCAGAGCCTGATTCGGAAATAACATTTATAGAAAGTGGCCATAGCCATGCTGTCAGGTTCAGATTTGTATAAAAATGGTAAAATGATGAATACAAATTCAAAGCGGATCATAAGTCTCCACGAAATGAAAATGGCCTCGCCACTATTTATCAAAATAGCTCTATTAAGCTTCAAAAACGAGCCAAGCCATGATTAAAAGTTAAAACCCAAATGCAATTATTAGGAAAACGAACCCGATAGGAACCTAATTCACTACTGTCAAACTCTAAACCAATTGGAACTTAGTCTGTAAATATGTTTATTCCTTGCAGTCCTATCTCATCGTTAATATTTGTATTGTTTAAGTATGTAAATATAATGGGAACTATTAAATGAAATGCGCGCAGAAAGGTGCAGAGGTTATCTCATAGGCTAACGCGCTTCCAGGATAGATAATTCTTTGAAAACCTACGAAGACAACACTTTTCTCATAAGTGCAATGAAAGACAGGTGTTAATGCCAGCCTATGTGAATATGAATTTCAACACAAACATCGAACTATGTACACGTAACATCGGCGTTGTCCTCTCACCGCCACTCATTTGTCGAGCACCTGACGGTCCCATCATCGTGTTAACTAAATCCCAAGCATCTGATCTGCACCGTTAGCGTTTGTCCTTGATCTACGACACACATCATGTTTTCATGTTTTATACCGGAGACCAAACTCACAAAACGCATGCACTCCTGTAGATAGTTAATTATATGTATGCCGAAACCGATATATAAGTTGCATAAATTAGTTACATTGACAATCATATTTATAATTAAGAGCAGTTATGAAATTGAAGGTTACACGCATGTAAGATGGAATGTATTATGTATAACCCATCAATTCAACTTATTAAAGTATGTACATAGGAATAAGTAACGCTGAATATGTCACTCTCATCGGGTTTCTGTGATAAAGTTACCCAGGTTCCTGAAATTGTGATAAAGTTACCCAGTTTGGAGAGGTTTGTGGTAAAGTTACCCAGTTTAAGAATATTTCATGTTTAGCAACAAATTATTCATTTTTGCGATAAAAATGACGAACTACAGTACTAATATGTCTTAATGTGTGCTTAATATGGGCTTTTACTTGTCAAAACTGAACAGTATTTCCCTCAGTCACTTTTAAATCAAGTTCTTATTGTGAGATTTACTTAACCTGGGTAACTTTATCACAATTCTCTCCAAACTGGGTAACTGTATCACAATTTCAGGAACCTGGGTAACTTTATCACAGAAAACCGGTGAGAGTGACCTATTCAGCATAAGTAACAGGTAATATTACCCTGTGTATGGTAATATTACACTGAGTATGGCACTATAATATTAATAGTACAATCAATGATATTTTTTGGAAAATCGGCTAAATCCGAAGTTTGGCCAAAATAAAGGTTAAAGTCTATCATACCTATAGGTTGCACATAAACATTAACATAACCTGACGTGCTATGACGAGAACATATCTTCTGCTCAAAGAAAATAATAATCGCCGCAAAATTACACTTACAGATATAATATAAATAAAAATTATATAAGTACACCATACTATAGATCCACATGGTAGACTACAGAGTCCCACCAAGAAGGAATTTCCGGCCTCATGTATCTAAATCCATGTTGCTCTCACACAAAGGAAAGAGTCAACCCCAGTAATCAAATGTAAATGTAAAAAGTTATTGAACATACCGATTCCTGTCGGTGATTGATTGTGTATGGCGTTAGGATTCATCACAGTGTTGCCTCCGAAAATCAGGGTTAAAAACCATGTGTAACCTGAATTGCTCCTGTTGGAAGTACCGGTATTGGCATTTATACCCGAAGATATGATTATCGTTTGGCCCTGGGGCTGCCCGACAGAACCGGCCAATAATGGTACTTCAATATCTGCGGATTGCCAAACAAACTAGTCTGGTCATATTCAATCATCCTGATCCTGACAGCATAGGACCATACAGGGCTTTCCATTCGTATAGGTTACACTGGTGTAAATGTTTTTCATAGGCCTCAGTGCTAACGTTTTAGCGTGTACTGTTGGCAATATAAATGTTGGGTCCAAAATTTTCTTTAAATCTGAAAAATTGACATTTGCGGAAACTATTTACGCAAAAATATCATGTCTGTCTAGCAGGGAATTCGCCTTTAAATCTTGTGTTTTCGTAACTAGTGTCAGAACCGCACAAAAAAATTCTGTCATATTTTAGACCACACCAAAAAATTCAAACTTCACTACAAAGGGTTAATTCCTGTGTCAATGGCTGTTTTACCTATGGGAAATCATAGGGAAGAGGTGTGATGATTATTTTATGCAAAAAGCACACAAGGCTATTGACCAATCAGGGCCCAGTGTCTATTTTATTCTCTCCTATATATTCCTCCCCCATCCGCTAGATGTCACTCCGTACCCTATTTACACCAGTGTAACCTATAAGTCATAGTAATATGATAACGTTTTCAATAGATCTAATCTACCATCATTTTCTGCAATATCTTTGGTAGTTGATATTATTCTAATCCTCCAGCAACAAATTGGTTGAATGTTAATTGATTTAATGCAATGACTTGGGTAACACATATAAGTTGTAACATATATGTGGGCAACATTGTGGTTTATGAGTTTATAACTTGACCGTGGAATCAAAACATGAATGAGAGACTGTTAACTTTGGTCTAGTTTGTTCATCACAAGAATTACTACTCTCACCACGTTCGGGTAAATCAAAAAGATTTAAATGGTTTTCAGTTATTCAGCATTTTTTCCGAGAATATTTGTCCTTCCTAATATATTTAAGGATTATTTTACCTGGTTTGTTTGTCACTGATGCTCCAAACTCTTGAATCCTCTCCAGTTCGTTCTCAAACTCAGTTCATTTCTTCTGTTTCCTTTATAGTTATGGTTGCCATAAGAGTTTGCTATTCGCTTTTTAATTCACATATTGATTTACTAGTTCATCTAGTTCCTTTTCTGGACTTTTACTATTTGTATCACGTTGTTTGACCAATGTCTCACTGGAGTCCGACAAATCACCAGAGCCTGATTCGGAAATAACATTTATAGAAATTGGCCATAGCCATGCTGTCAGATTAAAATTTGTATAAAAATGGTAAAATGATGAATACAAATTCAAAGCGGTTCATAAGTCTCCACGAAATGAAAATGGCCTCGCCATTATTTATGAAAATAGCAATATTAAGCTTCAAAAACGAGCCAAGCCATGCTCAAAAGTTAAATCCCAAATGCAATTATTAGGACAACGAACCCGATAGGAACCTAATTCACTACTGTCAAACTCTTAACCAATGAGAAGTATTAATTATTTAAAGATTAATATTCTCCAAAAAACCCACGAATGTGGTGGATTGATTTCTTGGTCCACTGAAACACCATGGGTACCATCGAACTGATCATCCCAGTCTCTGTCAAGAGTAAGATTGCGATACAGTTTGGATAGCACTAATTTGGCGAAAGTGCTCCATCTGGAAGAGTTTGATTTTGCTTTCAAGATTCGCAAAGAATGTGTGATAGTTAAACATTACAACGCATCGCAGGAGAACTAGAATCCTTCAAACCATTCAGTGCTGGGCCAGCAACTTGTTCACTACTAAAGTAATGTTTCAAACATTCATCCTGACGCTCGCCTCTAGCTAATCTCGCTAATATTGACCGTATCTCCAAAATGCAAATATGCCAATAAAGGCATTGTATGTACGCTATAAATGAACCTAAAGTGACTTACCATATTACGCTCTTAATAATGTGTTGTCGTTGTGGCCCGCACCATAAAACGGCGTAGCGGGCATATTTAAAAATAAAATAAGTCGAACAAGAACCAATTTGCACAAGAATGTTTCAATACATGTTTATAGTGGGTAGGCGTCAGTGACTTATCTGATGTGCCACGCTAAGAGATAATGACTGCATTGGCTCCACCGGGAGAGACTGTACATAGTCATTGCTACCGAATTTATATTCTCTTTTATATGATAGCATTAGATAACCCAGCGCAGATTCCATGTGAGATTTATGTTTCGACGTGTGAGACACTCGAAACGTTCCAATTGTTCAAGTTTAAATTAAACAAACAGAATCCAGCACCAATGAGAAGAATGTGATCAATTGGGATATATACTATAGGGTAATCGTGATAATAAGAATCACAGGTTAAACCACAAATGGTGTAGCAACCACTTTATTCTTGACAGTTGCCATTGCGGTCACTATGATTGACTCTGATAGACATAACGAAGGCGACTCGGCCTCCAGCTCACACTATACTAATTGTATTAATAATATGTGGCGCTTATATGTTCGTCTTCTTAGTACCGTCTCAAGGCCAGTGGTACACCACAAATTAATGAAAGGTCATCCATCGTCAACAGCTCTAACATGAACTTGGGTCAATATTTACACCAGTTAAAACATTTATGTCTGGCACAACATTCAACATATTTCTCGCGCAAATACGCACATAATCGACCTGTAATGTGAAATATGTACATAATGTGATTATTGATTCTAAAATAAGTAGATAATGGAGTCATAGCCGTTATTTCGTTCATGGCGTGGACCATAGTGAAAACAAATGTTAAAGAGGGTGCACCTGACCTGTCGTGGTTGGCTTATTTGTGTCATTGACAGCACATAATCTGCTGAGAATCGCCTCATTATGAGTCGATAATATTACTAAAGCTCTCATTTTCAGCACATTATCGACTCAACACGAGGTGATTCTAAGCAGACTATTTACCTAAAACAAAGTTCTTCATAAGCAGATAATGTGTGGGTTTTCATGAGAACAGGCTGCAACATTAGTGGGAAGATTCACACTTAAAATAGGTTGAAATTGTTCTCATAGTTTCACTTTCCAACCAATAATTAGTGGGGAATTTGTTGTTTCAAGTACAATAGTCGCGTATGCTCGTATTTGGGTCTAAAGTTTGGACTGAAATAACCGTCAGTTGGGAGTTTTCCCACATTGGTGCGGCGGGTGCAAATGGGATTTCGTTGGAGTCTGGTCTGGTTCAGTTTGACGTTTGTAGGACTCCCTCAATATGTTTTCATTGACATAGAACTCAAAACTCAAATTTTACATCACATCAATCCAATATAATGGTTTAGACACCGGTCTATTTTAAATGGAAATGTCTACGTCATTGAACATAAATTTAAAGATATATGCAGGGTTCTAGACCCCCAACAACAAGATACAATATAGAATTAAACAGTTTTTTGCTTTGTTCAACTTTAAAGGAGTTGAGAATCAAGTATGTAACATATCGTTGTGAAAGTAGGTTCACATTGGAATTACGATATTCATATAGGTTCATATTACAATACTCTGAAGTTTCAAATATCTACCGATCAAAACTGTAGGAGGATTTGATTACACCATGAAGGTACCCTCATACAAAAAAATCTAAAAAAAATTGAAATTTGGCCTTATTTCTGTTTTTGAAATTAGTTCAATATGAGCTTTTTCTTCAAGAGAACCGGCTGAAATATGGCATACCATAGAACTATATGTACCGAGCAATGTACGTCTGTTATTGAAACTTCAGCACAATACATAATGATGTTGTCCTTTACAAACATCAATATATATGAAATAAATTGATACAAAATTTACTATAACACAGGCTAGTGTCGTTCGTGGGGCAAATTTCGTTCCAAATGTGTTATTTAATAATTGTATACAACAGCACATAGATGGGACGTACATAGATTCATAACACTGAACAAGACCCTGAATACACATTTAAGGTTTTGAGCCATTGTTTCAGTTTTCCGAACTCAGCGGTTTAGCTGGGCCGCGACGATATTGCTGGTAGATCTATAGCTCAATATCCTTCTGAATATAATTTATCTTGGGTGCATTTCTATGGCATTGACAAATTACATATGTATTTATCTGAAATATTCCTAACCAATTGCGGTTGCTCCACTACGTCCACTCCACTACGTCCCACTCCACTACGTCCCACTTATGATCATATTATTCAATGGTGCTATTGTGTTATGGGTACACACAATTTAACATGGGTTGCATACACGTTCTTAGCTACTTGCATCTCGTGAAATTCATACCAAACAAGAAACAATTTACTTAAATAGTGATATATTGCTGATGGGATCATCTATTAAAATATGAAGCGCCCAGATTGACCAATGCCACATATCGTGTTGTTTAACGGCGTCAATCCGGCTGCTTGTCGCCGATCTTATGGTATATAACAACAAATCCAGACAGTTGACTCTCTTAGATCGATCCCTCTTTGTGTGCTTACGCTTTAACCAAGAGAAAGTATTGGTAAATGTGGTGGGAGACACCGATACACCGCCAATTAATCGGTGAGTACTATTCGATGGGACAGAACGGCGGGCGGTGCATCGTCGTGTTCGGACTTTGTGAGTTTCTATGCAACTTAATTAGCTGCGCATAGTGTTTGCTCAGCAAATTCTGCTCTATTCAGTCTATGACCGACATTGGCCTGAACGGAAGTTGTGACAGTTAGACATTTGATGACAGGCGGCTGGTAATTATCCGGCCTCTGACACTGCACACATTGCGTGATCGTGCACTCGCCCACCTTCTTCTTGAGCTTCTTTGCGAACACAGGTATGTTCATTTTGCTTCTTATTTTTTGTGAAATACTGCACCATACAGAAGATTTCAAAACGTGCAATAAATATATTTGTCTTGTCTTTGGACAATACCAACCAATTACGTTGACAACGTCATTGTTGACGTCAACTGTAACATAACATTTCTCCAGTAAATAATGATGTATAGTCTACTTAAACGGAAATGGCTCATTCGAATCTCCAAAGTTTGTCTACGTAATTTGGAGGGACGGATAGGATAGGTCGATAGATACACGAAATATTGATATGCCGGTTTCATATGCTTTCAAAAACACTTGCCAAAGTTACAGCCATTTTCCAGCCTATTTAAATTTTTCGCCCGAAGTCAGAAAAACGCTCTTTATTGCTACCATATAAGGAATAGAATAACACGGAACGCTCTTTTCTATTCCATGTCGTGCAAATGGCTGTTTTTTATTTGTGACCCAAACACCTTGTTCATAGTTGGGTTACATAATGCTCGTAGAAATGTAGTTAAGATATTTATCGACCTATATCGATACCGGGAAAAATTCAAAAGCGAATAATATTATTCGTATTTTGGAGCGCAAACCGCCATGTGACTTTAAATCATAAGTATTTTTTAATTAAATTAAGCAATATCGACATACAATTCATTATATAACAAGCTACAATCTTCAGTGTGTTCAATGAACATAGAACAACACAGTTGTGTGTGAATAGTTTAACGCTATTGGACTCGTTTGTACCCACAGTTCTCGTTTTACCATTTCGTCACAACAAACTCACACAATAACATCAACGGGTACACACACGGTTGTCGTTCTGTCTACGTCATACCATGTTTACCCAAATTTTTACTGGCTACGGGCATCACATTTCTGAACTATTTTTTTAATACCTGTATTTTCCCAAACCCTGAGATTATATGAGAGTTAGCGTTGGGTTAAAGGCCTCATATTTGGAGACTCTCTGGCATAACGGGAGATTATACAGGTCTGTTTCGCACACCCAAATTTAACGTGGCACAGAAAAAAATGGTAAATGGCACAACATTTGCCACATGATACTTTGTGGCCTGCGCCGACCTTATTCATGTGTGATATTGGGACAACTTAACACACACAGCGATGGTGACGCTGGTTAGAATAGTAATAAGCGCTGATTTGTGATTCACACTGGGCGATAGATTGACACGCGTATCTGGGCGAGTGTGTAACTTGCTTACCAGTAATAAATGGTTTTCGCACGAAGTGTTGTGATTTCCTCCACCCGTAAAACTGACAACGTCGTGACATGAAACGACGATAAATCTAAACAACTTTAACTGTAATTTATATTTCGTGAAAATGCGATATCCAAATGACTTACACCCCCCACCGAAGCTTTTAACGAGTTTACTCCATGAGTTTATTGCGATATGAGGAGACATATTGCATCCACTAATTTTATTTAAATTTTCGCAGCTAATAATCACAATATCATGATACGAAACAGGCAATTATTCACTCCCCATGTTGCCATAAGTTATCAAATTCTAGTGAAGCATTCGTTCTTTTGTGATTGATGGAATACATTGCAGATTACAATTGGCAAAACAGCATTAATACGATCGGACGAGGTGTAAACATCACATTTCAACATCACGCAGGACTGAATTAGCCGGGCCCACCACCATATTGCGTCTATTTGACAATAATTTATAACTAGTAGTGATAACATGCATTGTTGTTGTAATATGTATAGTTGATTTCGATGATTGTAGACCTATATATATATAGCACTGAATGTAGAACTGTTTTATAATTTATAATGGACTGCCGGGCAATGATTTAAACGTAAACAACGATAAACAATTTAATATGACAATGCTGGCAAGAACGGAATGTACACACTTCTTCAATTTTGAAGATGTAAACACGTCTACGAGTCCACAGCATGGGAATGAAGCAATGCACATACACTGAGTTAACAATAAAGTCAGCTCAAATACAATCTTCATTAATCTGTATAAGAAGCCTGAAATCTGAAATCTGAAATAAGAAGCCTCCAGTAACTAATAAGAACGTAGCCATCATTCAGTTACCATATTTTCGCCAAAGAATAGTTCCATAAGTTTTTAGTTCGTGCGAATCAAAGTTCTCAAATTCAATACTGACCGAAGAATAGTACTTTGCGAATTTAAATACGAGTAGGTAGAGTTCCTGTTATCTTATATTTGCCACTTAGACTATTGCAAAAAATATTACTATCTTTAGAGAACATCCATTTTGGCAGTGATCCGTGTGTTGTCTCAGTGATCTTTGTAGCCTGTTGTTTCCAAAACCCGCACATTATCTGCGTATAATTGAACTTATTGTAAGTAGATAATATGCTTAGAATCGTCTCAATTTGGCTCGATAACGTGCTGAATATGAGAACATTTTAGTCACATTATGGACTCATAATGAGTCTAAGCAGATTATATGCGGACAATGACACAAAGCCAACGCACAAAGCCAACTCGCGACTTTTCTATAGGTGGATTATGTACGTATCATTGCGAACAAATGTTGAACTTTTAGGCCCGAATCGCATCTCCAGTTTAGACCTACATGTAGTTTAAACTACCAGTTTAAACTGGGTTTTAGTAGTAAAACCAAGTTTTACTCTACCACTGGGACGACATGGATTTGGTCGATTGCGTTACCTGTGGACCACAATTGTTCAATTACAAGGATATGAGGCGTGGTCTGTCTGTTTATTATGGCTACTTGTCAATGCATTGTCCGGTTACGCGACCGGTTGCCGCTATATAATCTCATAATCAGGCGAATAACCCGTGCGCTTTGCGAAATCACGACGAATGCACGGCCTGTTGTGTAGCTGTTAGATATTATCTAATACATGTACCATGGACGAACATGACTTTTGGAACTAAACAGCATGGGTGGGGGCCCGCCCCAAATGCCCCACAGAAACACAACAACCCCTCCCCCGGGGGAACCATCAGGAGGGTTGAAAATGGGGTATGGACCATTTTTGAGAACGGTAAGGATTTCGGCGAATTTAACGGCATGGATGGGTGGCCCGCCCAAAATACCCCATAGAAACATCACCACCCTCACCCCGGGGTTACCACACCGAGGGGAAGAACTGGTGTATGGACAATTTTCGAGAACGGTCAGGATATAGGCTAATTAATTTGGCAACATGAGTGTGTGGCCCGACCAAATTGCACCATAGAGGGGTGCCACATGAGGAGGTGGAAATGGGGTACGACCAAATACCCAATAGAAACACCCCAACCACTGAGGGGGGTACCACCCTGAGGGGGGGGGGGTGAAAATAACCCACGGAAACACCCCACCCCTCACATCCGGGGCAGGGGTGGTTACCACTCGATGGATGAAGATGGATTTAGGCCAATTCGACGACAGGGGGTTATGGCCCGCTCCAAATATCTCCTAGAAGCACCCACCCTCATCCCTGTGAAAATGGGATATGGACCATTTTATTCCTTATTCGCAAAAAAAATGTCTCTCGGTCAATTCTACGGCATGTGTGGTGGCCCGCCCCAAATACCTCATAGAAACGCCACACCCCTCACCCGGATGTCGGAATGGGGTATGGACCGTTTTCGAGAACGGTAAGGATTTCGGATAATTTGACGGCATTGGTGGGTGGACCGCCCTCAAATAGCCCATAGAAACACCCCGCCCTCACCACGGGTGAAAATGGGGTATGGACCCCGGGGTGCGGGTTGGGGTGTTTCTAGGGGGGGGGGGGGCATTTGGGGTGGACCACCCACCGTTCTCGAAAATGGTCCATACCCCATTTTCACCCCCACCCCTTGTACCCCGGGTGACGGTGTTTCTAGGGGGTATTTGGGCCACCCACCCATGCCATAAAATTGACCGAAGAAACATTTTTGTTTTGCAAATAAGGAATAAAATGGTCCATACCCCATTTTCACCCTCATCGGGGTGGTACCCCCAGGGACGATGGTGGGGTGTTTCTGTGTGGTATTTGGAGCGGGTTACCCACTCATGCCGTAAAATTGACCGAAATCCTTACCGTTCTCGAAACGGGTCCAACCCCATTTTCACCCCGAGGGGTTCCCATGCCGTCAAATTGACCGAATGAGACATTTTTGTGAATAAGGAATCAGTTCCAAAAGTGATGTTCTTTTTTAACGCGTCAAACTGATCAGTCCGATCCCTCCATGCTCTCAATCGCCAAAACGACCTCCGAACGAGCGAATTGCAAAAACACCTATATAGCCAAAAATAATCCATCACACTGGCATATATTTTGTTACAAGTTATCTCATAAGTACGACATCCGAATTCCACAGACTCTCCTGGATATTGAGTGACAAACACCCGAACATAAAGGCCTCCCCCAATTCAAAAGAAACACTCCCATATATACGCGAAGAAACAACATCAATAATGTGCGAAAAACATCGACCGAAAAATAAAACCCACCAAACCTGGGGTATGGTGGTTTTACTTTGATGTTTTTCAAAGTATATTTAAAAGTATATTTTCGAGACGAGACGTATGGTACGGATAAATCAGACATAGGTAATCGTCTCCTGATCGATATATCGCCAATTCACCACAAACAATTAGCGATATTATCATAACTTTATCACGCCAATAAAACCTAGTTTTAAATGAGATCGAATTCCAAAAACTAAAACTGAGTTTATCACAACACTGGGTTTAACTACACTAAACCTAGTTTTAGTCCCGTAAACCCTAGTTTAAACTAGAGTAAAACCAGGACTAGAATAAAACCTAGTCTAAACCAGAGATGCCGATTCGGACCTTAGTTACCGAATAGGTACGCTTCAATGATATGTTGTTTTTCATCGATATTACTACTCATTTGTGATGGATATGTTCTGATATTATCCGTGTACATGCATATACTACTCATTTGTGAGGGATATGTTCTGATATTAACCGTGTATATACTACTCTTTTGTGAGGGATATGTTCTGATAGTAACCGTGTATATACTACTCATTTGTGAGGGATATGTTCTGACATTAACCGTGTATATACTACTCTTTTGTGAGGGATATGTTCTGATAGTAACCGTGTATATACTACTCTTTTGTGAGGGATATGTTCTGATATTCACCGTGTATATACTACTCTTTTGTGAGGGATATGTTCTGATATTCACCGTGTATATACTACTCTTTTGTGAGGGATATGTTCTGATATTCACCGTGTATATACTACTCTTTTGTGAGGGATATGTTCTGATATTCACCGTGTATATACTACTCATTTGTGAGGGATATGTTCTGATATTAAGTTATTACCCGAACCGTTCCATCCAATAAATGGGACTTCTGCAATTTAATTAGCTGTCGTCTGCTTATTGTTCCTTCCTACGTATACTTTTATAACTGAGCTGGATAACCTATTTAGTAGTAATTGTTAATTCCAATGTGTTCCCATTTAAGATGTTAGACATAACAAATCTGTTTTTGATGGATGTTCTTAGGATGATAGGCCCCACATCAATAAAGAAAGCGATATATATAGTATGCAAGTTACAGCGGATAATGTCGAGAACTGGATGCGTCTATTTGTGGCAACAATTAACTATCGTCTATCGCTTTCCTGAACTTCCTGTATTGATTAAAACATATAGAAATTATGGTTTGAGGCAACATACTCTCTTCATGTGCTTTCGGTAACCTGGCCTTTTATCTACATAGCCTGTTCTCCCGAAAATCAGCCCAATTTCTGCTTATAATAAAACTTGTTATAGGTACATAATCTGCTTACAATAGCCTAATTTTGAGTCGATAATATCGACTCATATTGACGCATTTCTAAGCAGATTATATCAGCGGAAAATGAGACAAATAAGCCAACTCGCGACTTCATGTCCCGATTCGTCATCTCATGTTTAAACCTGGTATACGTAAACATCTAGGTTTAAACCGCCGAGAGTCAGCAAAATCCGTGGTTTAAACCCGCGACCGCAGGTCTAAGTGACGCATTCGTCATCTCTGGTTTAAACCTGGTCCAGCCAGACCAGTGGTTTAGCAGTAGTGTCTCTGTATTGTCGAGATAATTAATCGTACTTTACTGCGGACCGCCTCGTTTTATTGATTGCGAAACAGCGACCATATTTTGATTGGAAATTTATAAGCGAGAAGCACTCACACATATAAAGCGTGTGGAGATAAGTTTTTGTCAATTTCGATATTTTGTTTGCGTTTTATAAGCTTAAACCGGCAACTAAACCATGTAATTCGGCGGACCAGCTAAACCAGCTTTACCGAGGCTAAACTTGAGATGACGAATCCGTCTTTTGTTCATCGCAGTTTAGAATTGTCAAACAATCATTCAAAGGGTGGAGCTGTAAATTATCTCGAGTGAGGGCGTGTCTATGTGGCGGCTACCGACTGGTGTTATCATGTCACAGTTGATTCATTCGCACGCGAGCTTTGCTCAGATATGGAATGTTCCTTCAGTATGATTTTTACAACTATCTTGTGTGGGGTTTTTTGTTGGCTTGTGGCAATCACAAATACTGGTGTTTTCTACGAATTCATTTGAATGGTTCAACGTTTTAATTTTGACACCAAAAACGATGCTACTGCATGACCAGATATGCTATACACATAGTTTGCAATCCTAAACGTATATTGCTATATGAATCAAATTTGATAACTCATTTTGATGTAGATCACGCCACAAAGCTCTACTCTGGCTCCGCCCATAAATTCCCATAATATTCTACCAGTTCAAAAACTTTTTGATTTCTGCATGACGGAAAATTTATTACACTGAAAAAAGCAACGCATGTAATATATTTCTTTATTAAAAGCTGTGCCTCTGTATAGTTGCCCACTTCAAACAGTTCAGATGCCGCTTGACTGACATCTTGGTCCAGGATTGAATCGAATATGGAGCCTTTATTCAGCGTCAGAGGGGCCTGCGACAGGAGCCTGCGTCGCATTTGCGCACATTTTGATCATTTGAACATTTCAATTTAAAAATAAATTTAATTAAATTTAAAACGAACAAATATTAATATAAATTTTAAATATTGTTTCTTGTTAGATACAAGTCCTTACTCAACTTAACAACACAATTTTTTCATTTAAATTTTTTTTTTATTTTCCTTATTTTAAAAATCAGTTTTAGAACAGTTGCGAACAGACAAACGGACATACATATATACAGCTCCTATACCCTTTAATATATACAGATATACATGTAAATACACCATTTTTTTCTTTGCGGGTAAAGCATCTTGCAGAAAATCAATCACAAACAAAGTGACAAACAGCGCGTGAAGCTCGTGTTGAGAGACATGACCTTTGTCAGATTGATTTAAACCCACAAAGAGATCGGATTAATGGTCCATGAGCAATACTCATTTCTCAATGAATAAATCGTGCACGCGTTCGCGATGATTTATGACATGCCAACAATAACCATTATATCGGCTTGTCTTTTGGTCCAATACGTAAGAGGGTAGTTTGACTGTGTGCTCATATCACCAAATCGAGTTGTCAATTAGTTGGTAACTGAACGACAAAAACGCCCCCTTTGACCAGGTTTGGCTGGACCGCCAATGTAGGTTTAAACCAGGTTTAAACTCGGAGTTTTAAACCGGAGATGACGAATCCGGCCATTAGGTGCACGATCTTCAACAGGTGTTTTCATTGTGGTTCACGCCATAAAACGAAATAACGGGGAGAGTCCAGTATCTGCTTATTTGAGAATCAAATAATCACATTATGTACCTATTGCACATTATAGGTCGACTATGTGCGTATTTCCGCGAGGAGATGTTGGAAGTTTATGATGACCTCTTACTTTGCAACATACCCTCGCGCAAATAGGCAAATAATCGACCTACAATGTGAAATAGGTATACATAATGTGACTATTTGATTCTGAAATAAGCAGATAATGGAGTCATGGCCGTTATTTCGTTTTATTCTCAGATTAATTCACACAAATAAGAATAATTCAATAGCCGACCTTTGGATCCGGTGTCAGGTGACGTCAAACTTGGTTTGTTAGAACAACGTCACGATTGATGGAAACTGCCGTTCAAGGGTCATTCATATACCCCCGATGTTTCACGTACTCATATACACCCGATGTTTCGCAAACGTTCTCTTATACCCCTCTGTCAAGAATGATGGGGGCGTGGTGATTTAAACGTGGCCTTATATAGCCAATCAGATTGATAGTTACAATCGGATGCGCGGACAATGGTTTATATTGCAGGAAACGATATTACTAATGTATACGTAATTTTGAACACTTCCTTCATAATAACATATCGTGGTTTTCAAAAGAATATTGATGGTCTCTCCCAAAGTGAATATATTTGAACCAATGAGTTTACTAGGTCACACCATAATATTTTTGAGTTTTTCACAACGATTGAACTACATATGGGAGAAACTGAGATTTCTGCAGTCACCTCAGTGCCAGTTTAAGGATTCTCAAGCTAATACCGAGATTAAAGTGGTCCATATTACATGAAATATAAAACAGGTGCCCTCAGGCTCCTGGATTAAATTAAACAGAAGAATACATCAAACGTGCCACTGTCGTCATCGATTTTAAACTGATATTATCCGGAGGGTTCACTGACACAACTCTATTGCAATTAGATAATTTGAAACTGGGTGATTAAAATCATTACCGCAAATAATATGACCGTCGTGAAGAGAAATGAGACGAATCGAATCTGTCAGTTTAATAACCTAAAATGAAAAGACAACGATGTGGATCACTGCGATTTGATTTATGCCATAATTATATGTTCTATCCTTTACGCGGATTGCTATCGCGGAATCCATCATAGCAGTGTACATAACAAGATGAGGGGGGGTCAAAGAGAGGGGGGGGGGGTCAAAGATGCGGAATATTTATTTTATAATTGAATTGCGCATATTATAACGCTGCGATGTTCGTCGTGATTGCACACTTACAAAGGTTGGGTATAACCGTCGAACCAGACATCTTAGTCGGTAACGTCGATCTTAACATCGAATTCCAAAGCACCACTATCTGCTGCATCTAACGAGGAACACGGGTGGAAATTCATTTTTGTTCTCACGAATGAGATAATTACCATATCCAACCAAAAAGTGTAGATGATCCGTTTATTATTTGCTCCGTCAGTTGGCCCATGGCTCAACTCGAAAGAAGAGTAAAAAGAGCAAATGTGCATACCCAAGCACAGCCATGGCAATCAGCTTGTACATATAAAATAGTTCCATTTTTCAGACAGATTGGTTGAGGGATAAATGGGCCAATGTCATATTATGTTTAACAAAAACATTTGATTGATCACATATTACAATTTTTCAACCTGAACACTCAGGGACTTTTAGCAATATCTGCAACCAAGAACCGAATCACTTTTAATTTTAGCGCGGATGGATGCAAGTAAGATATTGATATCTCATTAGACGGATAACGGTTTTTATCTGATGCAAAAAAACCCTAATATTTCATAGCTTAGCATATACTAAAACTTATAAATACGTCGTATCATGGAGATGATGAATTCGGCTTTTGTTTGACAATTACGGTGCCGCTTCCCATATATCTATTCCCGACTTAGACAGCACCACTGAGGGAACGTTAAACCACACCATTCTATTCATATATAGACGGAACGACACCATTGTGGGTTTGTCGATACTGTTCGAATGCTAGCGCGGAATGATAAAGCGAGAGGCGCGATGGCACAAGTTCCGTATCGACAAACCCATCCACACACGTGTCGTTCTGTGATTAAAGTCACGGGCGGCGTTCGTTGCAGAAATATTCATATTTGTTCAAATCGCCATCCACAGAAGGAATATTAAAATATATATAGTTTTGTTCATATGCCAAACATAATCTGCGCGTAAATAGTATATTGTCGTCAAGACGTGCGATGGTGAACGTAAACAGGAACCTGCTCGTGTTACAGAAGTTTTGATTCTGTTTACATAACACAGCGCAATTCTATTGGTTAATCACACACAAATGATATAAACGCTCTTTATTATTTCCATATCAGGAAAACAGTAACAAAAAACGCTCTTTATGTTTACCATATCCGGATCTAAACAGAAGCCAGGTTCTGTAACGTTTTTTGCTGTTGTTTACATAACAAAGGAAAAACATTTGACAATAACATACTGTTGATGCCATATTTCTGATTGGTATAAGAACAAGGTCTGTCTACAATTTACTATTCTTTCTGTTTATGGCGGTTTTTGACGGAGGTGAATATGTTAACAGCATACCCACCGCCAACGCCGCCCGTATCTTTAATACACACCAGTGACACCACCCGTCCAATAATTCGTGATTTAAAAAACTGACTTACAAGGTGTATTCAAGCACTCGCAGGGTAGGTTTTGTCATGTGTAACGACGCTTTTGTTTTATAGTTCCGGTTGTATTGTTGAACCGAACATAATTTACATGTTTGTCGAGTGATGTCAACAGGATGCATATGGAATGTGTGTCCCCTACCCAACAGTACGGTTTTGTAAATATCAAACAACAGGAACACTGCTGTTCTAGACACAATCGTGTAATAAATCGTGCACATGGTGTGAAGGATCAAGACAACATAAATATTATTCCGCCACGTTTTCAATAATCTGTTGGAGAAAAGGGGTTGTCGTTCCTGACTGACAGACGTACTTCAACTATGCTCCGAATAAATGCCAAAAAATATATAAAAGAACTGTTCTAACAATATCAGGAATTCTTCTACATATGATGAATCTACCCGAGCGATGAGATAACTGGACTTTATGTTTAAATTCCATTGAAAATGTGAGTTTTCGAAAGGATTTCTGACTCAAAACTCCATTGTTTACCTCGCCATTTTTATTTTTTTTTGGCCAACGCCTGATCTTCATTGTTGTAACTTCCACACCGGCTCTTGTCAAGGACTCCAACTAAGTTGTTGCCGCAGAGGTGTGAACAACAAAACCCAAGCCAATCTAATTAGAGAGATATCTTTATTACCTCCAAGTATAGGAGAGATCGATACACATGACATATAAATACAGTTGGATTAAAGTGGGCTCCCCTGACCAATGTGGTGGGCCGTTATGTACAAGTATGGAGAGGTGTTGGAAACCACGAGAGTGAAGCATATATTCATTTGAATGTTCACAACAGCTTTTGTTGCAGGAAAATCTTATTTGTCCAACAGATATGACAGTTAGTCGTTACAACATGCGTGGGTGTTGAGAAGATAATTACAATGGACGAGGCACGGGTTGCTGTACGCCATTCCTTATCATTGTGCTGAGAACGTACAGGAACTTCGCAGAATATAGTACTAGTTCCTTGAGGCAGTGAGATATGTTTTCTGTTAGGGTTTCCAGAGAACTGCCGAGGAGGGTTGCTACCAGGTCATCTCTGGCTAACGACGCAAGGTGAAAATATTCGGGTATGCCGAAACGAGAGATAATCCCTTCCCAAAAAGAGTTTCTAATAATGAGTGCGGCTGGAGAAGAGCATACGAACATGGCGTGGTCGATTTCGTTCGAGTACACTTCGCTGCAGAGATGACACACTAAATTGTTGGCATAGGTAGTCCTGTTGAGAAGCAGTACTAAGTTTTTGAGATATTTCAACATGTGAGCGTTTCCATGGAGAAGTTTCCAGACTGCCCAGTTTGATAGGGGATTAGGGTGAACTTTCCACAGAATTCGCAAGGATGGATCGGACGAAACTTTGGTCTGCCACGAGGAAATGAACGTTCCCCTGACAGCTGCCTTCACAAGAGTTATCCACGTTGACAGTTTTGGGAAGACCCCAATGTCCAGGTAATCGTTCAAATAGTTCAAAAGATCGTATTTGGCTAATATGGAGAACATTTCCTGTACAAAACCACTGGAGCGACTGTATAGTCTGTAGAGGTGTGCTTTCAGGACAAACAGTCGTAATGGTAATTGATGGCCGAACGGTAGATGGATAAGACGTCCCATAAAGCAAAGTTTTTTGATATGCAGTTGATATTCAATTGGTAGAAATCCAAGAAGACCTAGCGATAGCCTAGTTGACGCTCGTTTTGGGAGGGATTGTGCGTATTTGAGACATGTTCTGGCGGCTTTGTTCATAATGGTGATGGAGGAACTTTGATAAAAAGGAACCACCTCGACACCGTAGAGAGCTCTCGGTAGAACAACAGTTTTGAGGACATTTGTCATGGTGATGGGTGTAGTGGATTTCATAAGTTTGTTACCCATGATATTGAAAAAGTTGTTCCTCATTTTTGTCGACACAGAAGAGGCGGAATTGACCTGCTTCGCAAACTTGTCCTGAATTAAACCAAGATGGGCACATTCTGTAACTTCCTGAATAGTTTGATTGCCCAACCTCCATATCCTTCCCGAGCGGTCATATGAGTTTTTATTCTCGTTGAATACAACAATTTTGCTCTTCGTGGAGGAGAATTCGAATCGCCACCGCCTGCTATATTTCACACATATGTTCAACAAGGATTCTAGACCGGATTTCGATAGCGACAGAAGAGCGATGTCGTCGGCAGTAGTAGGAGCGCCACATGGGATATTGCAGATTCTTAGTCCGTATGGAGAATTTGCTAGTTCGTTAAGTAGGTCGTTTATGAAGACGAGATAGCAGAGAGGTGACAGAACGCCACCTTGTCGAGTAGATTGCAGTATTTTGAAACTTTGCGACATGCGGCCGTCATATAGTACTTTGCTAGTCACATCCGAATGGATGTTCTCCAACAAACTGACAAAGTGTGGCGAAAATCCGAGCTGAATGAATTTGTACAGGAGGCCAGTGTGCCATACTTTATCAAAGGCTTTCTTGGAGTCAAGGAAGGCAACATATAAATTGGAGTTATTGTCTTTGGCATATGATACAGATTCCGTGAGAATGAATGACGTCATCGAACAGCTGATACCTTTCTGAAAACCCATTTGTTGTGCATTCGGAAATCGTTTCATTTGGTGGCTTTGAAGAAGACGGCTCAACAGAATGGACTCGAATAGTTTGTATAGGACCGATAGAAGTGTTATAGCACGGTAACTATCAGGAGATGTCGGTGGTTTAGGCGGTCCTTTGTATAACGGAATGACTATTCCTTCTTTCATCGTTGGTGGAATCCACCCCATGCGGAATATACCGTCATATAGTCTTTTGATGCATTCTATGAAGGAAGTCGGAGCGTGCAACAAATGTTCATTCAATAAGTCATCTGCTCCACCCGCTTTGTTCTTTTTCAGTTTCCTCACATGAAGAACGATTTCGGTGAGTTCGACTGGTTGACACTGTGGGCAGTTCGGTTGCACGGGATCTTTAGCAAGAGAAACACAGCTAACAACTTCTCTGGTAACGTGGTCCTCAAACTCTGGCTCAGAGTGGGGTGGTGGATTGAACAATTCTCTGAAGTACTCAGACCAGCCAGAAAGTGTTTCATCTGCGTCACGTGTCAGAGACCCATTGAATTCCATAACCGATCCGATTTGAGAGACATGCGAACGGTTTCGGTTGATAGTCCACCAGAAGGACGTTTGGTTGGAGGCAGCGTCGCACTCAAGTTTGTTTTGTTGATCGGATAGGTACGCATTGAACGCAGAGCGATGAGCTTTCCTAAAAGTCCTTTTAGCGTCTTTATACTGAACATACGTGGAGGAGGTAAATACTCGTGGGCGACCAGCAAGCGACCACAATTTGTATTTTGACTTGCAATCAGAGCTCAGACTGCTGAGTTGTTTATTCCAGTATGGTATCAAGTGTGCGTGGTAGGACATTGGAGGGATAGTCTTTTCTGCGCTATCAATTAAAATGTCGACACAATTGCGATAATACGAATCAAGGTCATTTTTGTCGTTTATCTCTTTGGTCAGTAACGGTTTGCACAGGGAAGTTAGATTGTCTTGATAAGACTTCATGTATTCACATTTCCAGCGATATTTTTTCCTCGTGTAATTTGATGGTGGTTTTAGTGTAGGAGCTACATCTATACAACAGAACACTGGTCTGTGGTTTGAACTATTAGTTGCTGCATCTTCTGTGACATGAGTTTTAGATACACAATTAACCATCATGTCGGAGATGACAATGTGATCGAGCAGCGAAGGAGTCGCGCCGTCATAGTAAGGGACGTACGAGAAGTCACTGCCAGTAAAAGATGATAATGTAGTGAGTGCTGTCAGGTTGTGCAGTTCGAAGAAGGCATCTAATGCTATAGCACGTGGACACGTTAAACTTGAAAGTATCGTTCTATAGTTTTTCCCCAAATTCGCATTCATATCTCCCATTAATATCACAGGACCATTCGGTTCCAGGCGTGAGGTAATGTCAGCTAAGTCTGATAAACAGTCGAGAAAATATGAAATGCTTGCCAGAACCTCTTATCTGTTTCTGAATGAGAGGAATGTGTATACAGCCCTGTCAACCGAGTTACCGAAAAGTGTGATAAACAACCATTGTGATGACATTAGTGCTAAATAATTCCACAATAGACCTTCCAATCGTGTTCCAATGAAGCGACCCGGTGAAACATTGGCTTCGAGCTTGTGGTCCACGAATAGAGCGTCAAAATTGAACAATGCCTGTATCGACGATTCATGTCATCGTCCGATCTATTACAACCGACCTACTTTGAGAGACGTGTGTTAAATTAATTTGGTTTCTCACAGCGTCACCTGACAATTACGTGGTCATCGCCACAATCGTCCAGAATAAAACGTTCAACATTGACGGGGTACCAATCCATTTTAAGTGAATCCCCACGATGGACAGTGACTCTATCTCTGAGACCATCGGCGACGCTTATCGAGTACTGGAATGTCAGTTCGATGCGGCTACTGGCAACAGAAGTCAACGCACGCCACTTCAGTTTCAACCAATTCTGAAAGCAGTTGCATCCAAACTAGCAACACAGCCACTGAGTGCTCAACAACCACAACGGGCAACGAACGTTTTTCTGATCCATTTGAATTGCTCACGAAAGTTGGTCCATATAAATGGAGTTCGTTTGCAATATATCCAAAAGAACAATTTATTTCTTCGCTTTTCCTTCACGTTAGTGACTCAAACAAACTTTTAACTATAAGGGATGACGTATTTAACCAAGCGAGTGTACAGATCGGAGAGCTTGCTGGGTATAAACTCAAAATGAGAAAGCGGGGAACCGGTGTTCCGCTAAACACTAAAGTTGCCAAAGACATTTATAATTTTGTGCAATTGTTGCACGGTGGACCATTTGACGATATTCGTGATTCTATTGTTAGACAAATCCAACATAAGGAATCAATTTCGAACACGCAGCCGACCAATAGCGGATGTCCGTGTAACGTCGCATGCATTCAGGATCAGTTAGCTAATGTGCTCACGGAACTCACCCTAATGAGATCGAATCGCGCGTCTGAGAAAGAACGTGATGATAAACGATTTTCTGTGATGGAAGCTGATCTCAATATATTGAAAGATAAACAAACAGATATTGCCCAGGAGATTGTAAAATTGAGGACCAGTATCTCTAAAACGTCTTCAGCAAATCAATCAAACACAAAATCGATCAAGCAGCTGTCGGAGACGCACACTGAATTAATCTCGCATTCGAACGGATTAAAGATGACAAATGCCTTCGGATTGATAATATTAAGAACCAACTAAAGCTCATAAAATCTGAAGTTGGTATTAACAGAGATTCACACGATAAATTAGTAACGGACATCTCCAAAAAGATGAAGTCTATCAAAATTTCCACAGTGAAATCAGACGCGTTCAAATCGAGGATCAATTCAATAGCCAAGCGTATCACCGTGACCGAACATACCAGCATAAGCAACAAGGATATCATGGACACTGTTGAACAACGAATAAATACTATGTTCGAACTTTTCGCATCGAACATGACGTGTAAATACGAAGAGTTGTGCTTATTCGTGACATCGAATATACCCGGGTCCGATGACAATCTTTCCCGTGTATTAGACTCTACTTCATCTCCAGCAGCTATAGTGAAACCTGTACCTGGTCGTGATTCCTCCTTTGACCACGAATCGAAAGGACGTGAAAATGTCAAAGAACAGTTAACATCGACTCCAAAATCAGGCATCTCCTTACCGGGTGACATTAGTTTCCCGGGTGCTAAAGTTCCACCGAACACTGTTAACTCTGACATTTCTGGCGACGTCCGATCTGCAAATTCAGCATCGCATCCAATCACAAACAGCGTAGACAAACAGCTGATTCGACCACACAAGCAGTAACCTTCTGCGTCGCAGATAAGCGCTAACAATGATTCTGCAATCGTTTCGCCCTCGAACGATTTACTAGGAATGTTCTCTGTGCATGAAACCTACGATTCACCTGGAGCGACAGACCGTCGCCAATCGGTCACAAACAACAACGACAATCGAACGGACACAGCTAATCAAGGAGGCTTCATGCATGGGCGTCCCTGTTCATCGCAAAAGAAGAACCCGCAAGTTCTTCCTTAGCCGCATCACTCCAGAAACATCGGCGGACGATATCGCAGACTCTCTCATCAACAAAAACATGAACCCAATCTACATTAGAATGATGAGGAGTTCAATGAAAGGAACCCAATCTGCTCAACTTGTACTTCCAGTGAGTGAGGCCGGTATGCTAAGTGATAAGAGACTCTTACCAAGGGGTGTGATGTGCCGCCCTTGGAATATTGACCCCCACCGAAAACACACCCATGATGGGGAGCATGCTGGACCCGAGATCCAGATGGGGTAAACAATCACGTGCACGAACATTAATTCTGTCATAATGACTCTATCGATAATGGAGTTTAGATTCGTAACATGGAACGCCACAGGGGCTAGATCTTCTTCTTTATATTTATGCAAACTATTGAAATTAAATGTATACGATGTGTTAGGTATATCTGAACACTGGTTAGACGACCAGAACTTGACATTTCTGGATTCACTCTCTAATCAATACGTGTCAGTAGCAAAACCCGGAAGGAGGATCACAACCTCGTCAGGAACTTCATTTACGCGTGATGGTGTAGCACTTCTGATACGATCAGACATAGCACATATGTGCACGTATTTGGAGACAGATAGTGCCAGAACTATAGCCATACAAATAAAATATGGCGACCTGTCTTTGATTCTAATCCAAACATACCTACCAAGCACTATCCACGACGACAGTTTCTTCAGGGATTGTCTGACTTCGCTGGAAAGTTGTGTTGTTCAGATGCGAAATCTTGGTCAAGTAATAATAATGGGTGATCTCAACGTGCACCACAGCGACTCGACCTCACTGCCGTGTCCACAATCTCATCTAGTTCGCTCACGTGCATTCCAAACGTTCCTCCACGACATGGAATACTTCTCCTTATGTGGCAACAGTGCACTAACTGGCGGAAGGCCCATAATCTTCCCTTTTGCACCGGGCAGTAACCCGACCATCATTGATCACATCCTGATGCCCGATGCATCCGCGGATATGGTCACATCGTGTCTCGTTTTCGAGGATGACACTGACAACACAACATGTCACGTACCAGTGGCATGCACTATGAACATCCCAGATATAACCGCGCATCATCCAAACATGTTCACCAAACCTCTATTCAACTGGAAGCGTCTGGATCAGCTTTTATATAATTCACATCTAGAGTCATGTTGTGTCGATTTCGATTGGGTGTACTCTATGAACATTGGCAGTCATTCTCTGGATAATCTATACGACAAAATTGTAAATGTTCTTCTTGTTGCTTCCGAATTAGCGGCGGGTTTCAAACAATTTAAATATCATTTGAAACCATATTGGAATACCAAACTATCAATGCTTCACAAGGCTTCGAAATCTAAAAGACTGGCGTGGATTGAAGCTGGTAGAGAATATTCAACTGAATCGCGTACTTACCGTGAATACAAGGAAGCCAAACGTGCATTCAGACGTGAATTTCGATTTGCTGCCAAAAATCATCATCAAAGCATGTTGGGCGAACTTGAACGTTTTGCTACTTGTGACCAGGTTGCTTTCTGGAAACAAGTTAACGCTGATCGCGACAAACCATGCCCAGTTGGTTGTGCCCTTATCTTCGACGAAAAAGTGGTGCGCGATCCAAATGATATTATTTCTGGATGGAAGTCATATTTTGCGCAACTATTCACTCAAAGCAGTCACTTGGACCCGGTCTTCGAGTCGGAAGTAGAGAGAACTGTTGAAAATCTATTATCATCATCAGTTGATCTTCCGAATGTTTACTATGGAAAAATCACAGTACACGAAATATCCACTGTTATTCGCTCGCTGAGGCACAACAAAGCGGGTGGTGCAGACGCCATTGTAAATGAACACCTCATATACATTAACACACAACAGTCGTTCATTAACCTGTTATGTTTGTTCTACAACCGTATACTAATACTTGAACATATACCAGTAAAGCTGAAAATTGGCATTATCGTACCACTCTACAAAGGACTCCCGAAACCAAGAAACCGTCCAGACAGCTATCGCGCCATAACATTGTTACCTGTCTTGTACAAGGTATTCGAAGGCGTTATTCTCAACATAATTTCACATAGTTCTATTCTCTATGGATTTCCACACTCACTACAGAATGGCTTCCAGAAAAATATAAGTTGTTCGATGACGTCCTTCATCTTACAGGAAGTCATCAACTACGGAACAAGGATATCGGGTGTATACCTTCTTTTTGGACTCTCAGAAAGCATTTGATAAGGTTTGGCACTCTCCTGCTGAAACTAAATAACCTGGGCATAGGAGGCAAATTGCTCCGCCTGATTGCCAACATGCACCGTGACTGTACGAGTCGAGTAATATATAACGGATGTATATCTGATCCACTGAACATAAGTCAAGGTACCCGTCAGGGTGCCGTGTGTTCTCCGTTTTTTACCTCGTCTTCGTGAACGATCTCATTAAAGAACTATCGTGTGACACCAATGGACTATCTGTTAATGCTATCAAGTGTGCTGCTCCAACGACAGCCGGTGACATCGCAATCATGTCACTCACAAAACACGGCCTCGACTCGATGCTCTCAACCTGTTTCAAATACAGCACAAAATGGCGGTTCGAATTCTCATCTTCCAAGAGTCAGATTGTAGTATTCAACGAATCGAAGCAACAGCACAATTCACATACTAGGTCGTGGTCCATCGGGGGGACCCCCATCACTGAAAGTTCGGAGTGTGTTCATCTCGGTATCTTACAGACGAAATTCCACACCACAACAGTGCGAGCAGAGATTATGTCAGATACATTGAGGCGGACATACTTCTCGGTGCAAGGAAAGCGGGCGCTACCATCAAGCACACCGAGGACTATTGTCAAAATAATGAAGTCTGTTGTATTTCCTAGAGCCCTATACGGAGCCGAATTATTACCGCTTACCAGCACCACTGCAATTCAAACCTTAGAGAAGAGCCTGCGTACCTATGTTAAACATTGTCAGTCTCTACCAGTCCGTGTGCGAACTACTCTGTCGATGGGCCTTCTAGGAATGTTACCGATAGAGAAGGAAATCCACATCAAAAAGCTTTCTTTCATCGGAAACTTGATTCGTCTCCCAATTGGTCACCAGGTTCCGCTGGAACTTTTCGTTTTCAAGGCACACCAGTACATTCTTTTCGACAAACGACCATTTGGATTCGTAACAGATGTGATGCCACTCCTTGAAAAATACGACCTTCTGGTGTTTCTTCTAGATTTCCTTGACGCTGGGATTTTCACAGGGAAACAAGAATGGAAGAACCTCGTCAAAACACAAATTGAAAACTGCTACAGGGTAGAGTGCTTGGAATTTATTACTAGCGATCATGAGCTGTATTTCTTCTCGCAATGTCACTCTGACCCTCTCACTCTATGGGACGTCTGGTATCTCTATTCCCGGAACCGCCATTGCTCAAGGGAACTGCGTAATCTCGCACTTCTCCTGAACAAAACCACATATGCAAATAACTTGTGCTGCGCTCAATGTGGCTCGACATATAATAATGAAATTATACATGTAACGTTTGAGTGCTGTGCAGGAGTGTTGATTCGTCTTCGCGATATATTCCGGGAAAGGGTGATTGATATACAGGGTATAGAGCAGTACGAGTTTTTAGCTTCCCTCTCGGGGGAGCAGCTTTCGTCACTTTTTCTAGGAAACGTAAACATTCTCGAAAGATCAAATACTTTGATTAATGTTGGAGACCTTATCATCGATGCTGATGTCTTTCTTCTTCGTGCCTGCAACATTGTGAAGGGAGTACATAATTACTAAAGATTGTATATTCTCAAATTTATCCGGCCGTGTACATATGTATAGTCTAGTTCTCTATTAATTGTTATGTTGTGTAATATAATCTCTCCATATAGGAGGCAATAAAGATATATATAGGTAAATTATAGTAAATCTGTATGATAACATGCTGTTTACGCGATGGTCATGGTATATATGAACGAACCTGTATGCGTTTTAATGTTTTTCTGTTTACGGTGATTGGAACAAATATGAATATTTTCGACAACTAAGGCCTCACGTGGCTTTAAACATGGACCCCGGGTAATAAAATAAATGTGATTAATCATGTGTTATGTCCACGATTAATCTGTTTTCAAAATGATATATCGTTTACCGTGATAGAAAAAAGTGGTGATGATACGATCATTTAATACATTGTGTACATACAATGAATATTTCTGATGGCACGATAAATCGAAAATCTCTGGAAAACAGGTCGTTGTTTACTTCTAAATCTCATTGCTTTGACATTCAACAGACCTGTGATATACGCAATATTGATATCATCATGCTTGTGGTAAGACTTCCCTCTATTTTTATATACGTAAAGCGTCAATTTGACCTAATCCGAAGACATGCAGGCAAGATAACTGCCGTTCACGATTCTGGGCGTAAAGTCTGTTATAGAAGAGTAACGGGGCGGGACTCTGTCCAGAGCAGCATCAACCTAACCGATATATCCAACCTGTTGTGGACCGAGAATACTTGGTCTATCATCTAAGATTCAATCCGGAGATTGCCTCAAATATCGGAGTACTAAATGACCCGCTAACGTCAGTATATTGCGTAATCATGCCAGTGAGATTGTGGATTCAGATCAGCTAACAGTGATTTATAATACTAATTATCTATCAGACAAATAGCAGGGCGAGACGAAAAAGTCGTTGTTGGAGGGATTCAATGAATTACAATTGTGCATAAATCAAAGCATTTCATTTGATGCAACACAATTGGGAGCATGCACAAAACCCGTCCGTAGAGAATCTCGAAACGCTAGTTGCTTCAAGTCTACGGATTTCTTCCAATTTACCCACAAATTTACCACCAAAACCAATCAGCGATGGAAGCTACTCGATACTTACAATGTTTTACGCTACCAGGCGAAACCTGTTTGAAGATAGGCAGTGCCAGCGCTAAGAAAATCTTATCTTGCAGCTTCAGAGCGGCTCTCTTTGCTTTAACAACATGCAATGTGTTATGGCCAATTGCGTAGCCATCAGTTTTCTGACCCGGTGTCACAAACTGGCCGATTGGATCAAAATATATAAACTGCCACTGAATTGATAGTTTATGATGGTGTTCAGTAGATGTGGTACGGGAAAGCAAGAGATGAACAGAATATGACATTATTTAGTGAGGCGCTCCATTCGTGAATTTGAAGGAGAAAATAATTATCCTCTGTAACCAATGTATGATATATATTACCATAACAACACATGTTTACCCTCACACTATGAGAGACATGTTCAAATTATGTAACAAAGTGGGTTTAAACCCTTCCCCAGATTTCTTAAGGTAGGTCGATAGAGTTTGACAGAAAAAAAAAACACACTGCATTATCTAGACATTGAACCCAATTAGGGAATGCACTGAGTCTACCTTGTGAAATCATGACTGCCTGCGTGGCAATAAATCAAACATTATTCATTGCATATCTTTTTTTGGCAGCCAATTGCAAAACGATTTGTTATGGTGTGAAGGACCAAGACAACATAAATATTATTCCGCCACGTTTTCAATAATCTGTTGGAGATAAACACTCAATACTAATTCATCAGACACTTCGTAGTTTTATGGTGATTTGTTTCTCACAAAAATAGTTGTTTCATATTTTATTGAGCATCCCATGTATATAAATCAAACAAGTCTGTTCATAACAAATCAATATACATGTAGGATGATCTAATGGGAAATGGAGCATAAGTTATAGAAACTTGGGTAGAGCTCCTCTCACCAGGACAGAGATGGTGGTGCACAGAAGAAAATTTGACATGCATTAAAGTTGATCACAAAACATTCTGACTAAACACACGAAACACAACATGGAATGTTCAAGATTGGTTTGAGGAACGAGAAGATAGTTTTATCGTCATATATTGAGTGCATGTTGTTCTCGATTTAAAGCCACATGGCGGTTTGCGCTCCAAAATACACATGATATTTTTCGCTTTTGATTTTTTCTCAGTATCGAAATAGGTCGATAAATACGTTTCTACTTGCATAATGTAACCCAAAACGACACATTGAAGTAATGAAAACTACAACTGTGAATACGGTGTTTGGGTCCCAAACAAAAATCCGCCATTTGCGCGACATGGGCGCGTTGTTTATACCCTAGGCGCAGGTGAATGACGTCATATGTTTTTTTCTATATCCCTCAATGATTTTCCAAAGATCGCGGTTATGTATTTTGGAGAAATTGTCACGTGACTTCCGGTTAGCAACTGTCTGGTAATTTCCAAAGTGCCGATTCGGGAATGGACCATCGTGATGAAATTGAAATTAGATATATATACTTCACAACTTACGAATAATTGCCCTGTAATTAAGGCCTAATAGTTTCATTTAGACCAATTTCGTTGGTTAGCTTAATGAAAACAAGCGAAGACGTCATGGCACGGTTTCTGACGTCATTTACGTTATTTTGAATTTGCGGGCCACAATCCTGACAAGATTGCACAGTTAATCCATGACAAATCTTGTCATGTTGTCTCCACCGGGACCACTGCATGATGTTAGATAAATAGTTCTTTGTGTTATATCTCCGATAAAATGCAAATTGGCTGCTCCACGATTAAGTGATGCTCCACTGTTTAGTGATGCGGTAATGTTACAACACGATGAATATATTATCTTCATTCGTTACTGTAATTTTATAGCGATACTGAATTACAATGTATGAGAGCGACGATAACAAAACTAAGATGTTGCTAGGCCACTTAGTTGGGGTTCAATAAATCAGTACCATTTGTTCGTCATACTCAATGCAACATGTTTGTGTGTGTTGGCTAATTGGAAATGTGATATCAGTAAGTAACTTCTACACTTGTCCAACACTCCAAACTATAAACTGTCATAATATTTACTTCATTTAGCTATTAAGAACTTAAACTTATGGTTTTGATAAACGCGGGTTGTAGCTAGAACGAGGCTGACATCAATGATCCGTATATTTAAACGATGACCAGCGACTAGCGACAACATGGGCTGACGTTAATGATCCGTACATTTAAACGATGACCAGCGACTAGCGACAACATGGGCTGACGTTAATGATCCGTACATTTAAACGATGACCAGCGACTAGCGACAACATGGGCTGACGTTAATGATCCGTATATTTAAACGATGACCCGCGACTAGCGACAACATGGGCTGACGTTAATGATCCGTGCACTTAAGACGAGGACCAATATCTAGATAGAACGGGGACTGGCATCAATCATCCGCACGCTTCAAACGAGCATCAGCTACTAGCTAGAACGGGGTCTGACATCAATCCGTAAGCTTCAAACGAGCATCAGCGACTAGCTAGAATGGGGGCTGACATCAATCCGCACGCTTCAAACGAGCATCAGCGACTAGCTAGAATGGGGACTGGCATAAATCCGTACGCTTCAAACGAGCATCAGCGACTAGCTAGAACGGGGACTGACATCAATCCGTAAGCTTCAAACGAGCATCGGCGACTAGCTAGAACGGGGGCTGACATCAATCCGCACGCTTCAAACGAGCATCAGCGACTAGCTAGAATGGGGACTGGCATCAATCCGTACGCTTCAAACGAGCATCAGCGACTAGCTAGAATGGGGGCTGACATCAATGATCTGCACAATTAAAACGATGACCCTGCAGCGACTAGCGATAACTGGGGCTGACACCAAATGACCCATACACTTAATGGTGACCAACGACTAGCTAGATTGGGGACTGACAGCAATGATCCGTACACTAAATGACATTTTGAACTGTACATTTTATAAGCGAAATGGGTTTGCCCCACCAAAATCATATTCAATCAGCAGAATCCACACACAAAATAGCAATTTCGAAGATTGCACAAACTGCGGTGAATATATAAATATCACGAGTCATGCACTAATATACGAACAGATATTGCCCCGAGGTGCCAACTAAGCGATATAAACTGTACATCTCATCCTTTACTTTGCGCATAGAACAATAAAGAGCGTTCCTTATTAAGTCTAAAATTATTGACGATTAAGACCTTAAAGAGCGTGTTCTCACTTATTTCCAAATTAGTTATAGTAGTCGGATTATAGTCTTATAAATCATTAATATCAACTTATATCGTTTTTATCACTTAAAGCATGCTTTCTCGATTAATCGTGTCAAAAATAATAAATAATTTGCCGAAACGTCTTCAATGAAGTACCGAAACACCCAAGTGCCGAAAACGCAGGTACCGAAAGGTCCAGGTGCCGAAACGTCCTGCACCACTAGAAAGCGATAAAAAAATGATTTCCAATAGCCTTATATTTCACTTGCTTAAATTGAATTAACATCTATCTCGCGGAATGGGAAACAGTACCATTTTAACACACACCTATGAATGTCATACCCATCCTGACCTAATCGTAGATATATTTCATATTCAAAACAAGGAATATGTTTGTTGTGGTAACCAAGCGTACTGGTAACAATACCGATAATATACAATGCACATGTTCGTACCGCATTGATAAATGCACTCTTTTAGTTACCAAACTCTTGCAACAGACTAAGCGTCGAGGTCAAAGTATTTGACCTCAGTATTTACCTTGATTCAAATTCACATATGCATTGTGCAAATGGTTTGTCGATAATATGAACAAAGCACCATCTACAGATGTATTGGTTACAAGGTGCACTAATTCCGGTCATTTATGGGACCATCTGCTATTATAGTCAACACAATGCAGCAAATGAATGAATGAGTGCAAAATACATTCATGTGCTATATGAACTATGTAATTAACATGGTCATTATGATGAAAATAATTACAACTATCATCTAGATCATATATATCCACGAATCAGTTTTATCAAAGACGTGTGTATTGTAGGATTAATTGTGAACATTTTCACTTCCTAATAATTCAATTGTTGTAGCGAGCAAAGTATAAATATTCGCAATTCCAGTCAGCTAAAATTGCCCAGGTATAACTCTTGACATAACATATTAATATAGAATTATTCATAGTCTCTCCGGTCTGTAAGTCACACGACTTGTGGCCGGATGTAGCGTTCTGAATATTTTATACTTATGACTGGCTGATTCAGGGTTTAACGTCGTTTTAACCGCTACGCAATATCACGGCCAATAACAGTATCGGGTATAACAAAGATCGCAGTGAAGCAACTGTGTAGAACAATCAGAGAGTGGGTTAGATTAAAACAATGAGCTATGTAAAAATAAAAGCACCCAAGAGGAATGTTTCCACTTGGAGTCAGGAATATAAATTCAAGAACTGACTAGTGTGCAAGCATACTATAAAATATACAAAAGTAGTGTAAGAATACATAATGAATAGTAAATAAATAACACGAAATTACCACGGCTGCACATCGATATATGTAAAGTATTTTTAACATCAGATTTCGCCTTGATAAGTTATTTATAATATTTTATGAATCGCGCATGAACCTTTATCAATGCGTCAAGCTGACGGTCGGGTGGGTGAGAATCATGTCCCTTTTCACCCAAATGACAGCCTCAAGCCGCATATACTGTTTGTTGCCTTTTAATGCTAATGATTTCTCAGCACAATCTGGTCCGATTTTGATAGTTCAAATGAACCTCTCTTTCTGATAGTCTAAACGTTGGAGAAACTTTGGCGATTTTTGTTTCAAAGCAACGGGCGAGTTTTGTTGTGGAGCAATAGCATCAACAAGAACAGACTGTTGCAGTAACTGGCTCAACTTGAGTGGATTGTCCGTGAACAACGGGCGCATCGTCAGTAGACATTTCCATGGCCTGTGATACAGGTTCTGGAACAGGAATTATATCAGTTACGTCAAGTTGTGTCGGGTGTGATACTCAAATGGTATTGGTCTGGCTTCTGTCTGTCTGATTGCTGGATGGTCGCACTTGTTTGTAGAAACGACAGATGGGTTGAATTGATGGTCGAGCACCAACTATTTTCTTTGCATCGAAATGTGATAGACGTTTCTCATGACCATGTGCCAATGCATTCTCTTATATACGCGAGTCGACCATAGGTCGCCTCGCATATATAAGAGAATGCATTGGCCTAAAAAAAAACAAGAACAGACTGTTGCAGTAACTGGCTCAACTTGAGTGGATTGTCCGTGAACAACGGGCGCATCGCCAGTAGACATTTCCATGGCCTGTGATACAGGTTCTGGAACAGCAATTCATCATATTCCCATATGGGACATGAACGATCCACTGCGGCATGTGAACGTTGACAGTTTGAACACTTTGTTTGGTTTAGTGCAATTCTTATGACCATCGGTCTGTCTCAATAGAACCATACAAATATGGATATCATTGGAACCGGCTCCTTGACCACATTGTGATAGTTACAGTTATGCCCTGTGCCAATGCATTCTCTTATATATGCGAGTCGACCATAGGTCGCCTCGCATATATAAGAGAATGCATTAGCCATTTACATTCTTACATTCTTTAACAATTATATATTTTTTAATGTGCTAAGCCAATGCATTCTCTTATATATGCGAGGCGACCTATGGTCGACTCGCATATATAAGAGAATGCATTGGCACAGGGCCCTTCTGTTGGGTAAAGGGTTAAGATTAGTTCAATTCTTATGACCATGACCAGAAACAGAACAGCGTGCACATTTGGTTTCTTGACGTTTACAATGCTCTTGACCATGACCATGCCCTGGTATTTAAAACATCGCAAGGTCCTCGGCTTGAACAACGAATTCCGTTACCAAGTACATGGTTTAGTATATGAGAAAATAAATACATAATTGAGAGCTCGCCACGTCCTTAATCACTAAAGAATAGATGACGAATTTCTCAATCAGGCATATTACTTAATTATATGATAAATGTTATTTTATGCCACTAAATACTAATATGCTCATGAAGTGCATAATACCCCTACGTCAAAGAAATTGAGCATATAACTCTGTTGACGAAGTTAATCGTTGCTATCAGATAAGTTGAATCAAACAGTTGATGTATATTCGGTTATCATCTGGTTCTGTAATCATTTGTCTTTCCAAACAATATCGGTGTTGTAGTATCCCCGGATAACTTTACATGTTTCGACCAAGCATCCTCTCAGTCGGTATTACATTAGTGCAATGCGGCTACGTTTTTAAGCCTGTCGCCATTATTATGGCACAGTTAGCATAGTTTTTGAATCAGTTCATGACACTCCTTTGTACTCATTCTAATGCCTTCGAATGTATTACCAGCCGCGATGATCGTATGTGCGGTTGCTATACTCCAAAATAGGGCTAATAAACGGGGGCACAACAGGTCCTTTTCGTGTTCCGATTATGACATTTCATTTCATTTCAATGAGATCTAGGTGATCAGTCATACGATAAAGTGTGAAAGAAAGTTGCCGTGTATTGGACCATTCATACAAAAAACAGCTGCAGATCGCGTTTGAGTGGGTTGGCATCAACTGTCGTACATTATTACAATTTAACCGACATGTCGCTAGTATGAATACGAAAAAGTGCAGATCCAAGAAGCTTCATTGTGGAATACCACTTATAACATTCGCCCACTGGGATACAGCTTCACCAAAATCTACAAATCGTTTTGTTTTCCTTAAGAACTTTAAAGTGAGTGTACAACGTTTCAGGAGCTTCCGTGCGATTCTAGTTTTCTCAATAGTCACTCGAGGGGAAATGGGTCAAATGCCTTTTTGAAATCGAGATATATCCCTATATGTCATCGGCCGTCTGTTTTTTTTTATGAAGTGATGAAGTGGTGCATTCGAGCTATTCTCTCACCTGTGTTTGAAAAAGATCTGTCCACTCTGAATCCAGCATGGAGAAAACAGGTTACTCAATGTCGTGTGTTCGAGAATCGCTTTTTATGAGTTGCCATTAGGGAAGACTTACAGGCATGTAATTAATCGGGTCTGATATAACATCCTTTTCGAACAAGCAAGCCGTGTCAGCTAATTTCCATATGTCCGGTATGCAACCTTTCTCCATAGTGGCGTTTAGTATAGATAACAAAGCGGCACGCTTATTCCTCTTGCGTAATCTTCACACGCTCTACCGTGTACTATGTCAGATTCGTGACCAATTCAATTAGTTTATTTTATTCTGATCGTCAAATTTAGACATTACAGATATATATGGGTATAATATACAGTATATTTCAGTACAGGTATACATGTATATATTATATATGGCATAATAATAGAATATAGAAATGTTGGACGGTATTCGGTTGTTTCAATATGTCAGGCGGGTGGTAATAAGCCTCAGGCGGACCTGAATATTTCTAGGATCTTCTTAATAAAAACTGATAGATTTTTAACTGTCTTTTGATTTCGGGAGTTGAAAAGAGCGGCTAGTTTGTGAGTGTTAGGTCTCTGGTAGTAGTAGGGTTTCAGGTATTTTATTCGAAGTTCATTAAGTTCCCTACATTTCATTACCATGTGATATTCGTCGCCGATTTCAAGATTACATAGTGTGCAAATTCGGTCTGAGTAATCCGTATTTGTCCAAGTACCATGTTCTATAGGGAGTTTGTGGTTTCTTGTCCGGAAGGCCATAATATAGTTAACTGATCTGTTATCATCTAGGGTTAGATAATTCTCTGTTTCAAAGTTGGGCTTTATAATTCGGTAAAATGCGTACTTGCTTGATTTAGATATTGTGGTCCACCATTCTTGTATGTATACGTCGCGTAGTTTGCCAGAAATTGTGCGGTTAAAGCTTTTTATGCTTAGAACTTGTTGGTTGGTCCAGACAATACTCACACCGAGGCAATTAAGGGTATCTCAAATACCAATAATCAATGAATTATTAAAAACATTTTCACAATATAAACAATACATAACATAATACAACATAAGTGGTAATCTATTAGTCGGCATAGAGATTAGCTTAGCCCAGTACGAGAGGGAACGGGTTTTGATTTTCACTGTTATGGGACACATTCCAAGTTCCCCATAAATGAAAGCATTCGGTGTGGACTTTTTCAGTTTAAGTGCGAATTTCAAGAACCATAATTCCAGTTTTTCAAAGCATGTTAGGTTTTCATAGCCCCACACCCCCGCTCCATAAGTCATGATTGGTACAATCGATTTTTCGTAGATCTCCAGGATACTTTTTATAGTGAGCTTATTATAACGGGCTTTATTGAGTAATGCGTACATCGCCTTTTTCGCGGATTGGCATCTTAGATTCCTTTCCATTGCGAAAGTTCCTCTTTTGTGGAATGTCGTTCCGAGGTATTTAAAATGATCAACCTGTTCAATGATTTGGTCTTTAATCGTGAAAGTTTGTAGCTGGTTCATATTTTTCGGCTTACGTCCAAAAACGACAACGTTTGATTTTGCAATGTTCACATTCAATTTCCAACGTGTACAATACGCAGAGAAATTATCTAAGGAACTCTGTAGACCGCCACGCGTGTCGGCCAATAATACAGTATCATCGGCATATATGAGCAAGAACAACTTTAAATAGATACCCGTTTCCACTCCACTGAGCTTATCAAGAGCTATCCCGCAATTGTTATTAGCGCTTAGAAAATCTTCCAAGTCATTAACGTACACATCGTAGAGCAGAGGGGATATATTGTCACCTTGTTTTAAGCCAATATGGCTAAAGAAGAAACCTGAGTCTTCATCGTTCACGCGAACACACAGTTTGAGGTGTTTATAAAGTGATTGAATCACATTTAATGTTTTTCCGTTGATACCATAAGCAATAAGTTTCCTCCAGAGCCCAACTCTCCATACAGAGTCAAATGCCTTTGAAAAATCTATGAAGGCGCAATATAAGTTTTGTTTATTTGCTTTCATGAGATGTATGAGTGCATACAACGAGAAGATATGGTCGATTGTAGACCAACCTGAGTTATTTGCACTATTACATACATGTACTTTGACGTATCTGCTACATGTACCTTGGGAGATATTTTCTTTCTTTAAACTGTAAAATTTCACCCAAATGGAGGGATACATTCAGTTTTGCATCGATGCATTAACGGCAAAAATATAAGCAAATATGTTTGGTTAAAGATGCATAATCCGAATTAACGCTCGTAAATTACTATTTCTTCGCTGGGGAGGGGGGGGGGGGGGGTAAAAATTGATTCGAGTCGAGGAACCCACCATCAAAGCTCAGAGTGATCAGATATCTATTTTTGAAATCTATTATTTTTCACCACCAGTACATTTTAGTGGCCTGGTAAAAAGGCGACGATAAAATGGTCTCGGACAAAATTGCGGATGATGATGGGTAACTCTAAAATCAAGTTGCTTTTGTCTGTCAGATATTTGACAAGCCGGCAAAATTTCGTTGAACAACATATTGATAAATAACAGGTTTTGGGCAATTTTATACTATAGTTGACAGTGGTTAGCATTAGTTTTGGGCAATTAATCTATTCTGATAACTGGTGACATTAAAAAAAATGTTGTTGTTGTTGTTGTTGGAATCTGATGACATGGCGACCGTCGAGTCGGGTTTGAGTACCTTTAACCACACCATCTTCCGCATTTCGCTCTGCGTTCTAATAAACATTATTTTACTTTCATTCTGAAAAAGGTTAACCTCCATCACTATCGCCATACCATTCCTATGTCCGAATATTTATTTGGGGAATATCCTAAGAGAATGTATGGCAATCGATGTGTCTACATTGTTGTTGTCAGTTGTTGTTGACATTGATTCGGCTGTTGACACGGAGAGGTGCGACTGTACTCATAAGATGTTCGGCTGTTGACACGAAGGGCTGCAACAGTACTTTCCCCGACATTGAATCCTTTCAGCTGGTCTCCCATTCCAGAAATAACGAACTCATTTCGAAGTGATCAAAACCAAATAGAACGAGATGACATTGAAATGGGAATTTGATTAATTTGCAGACACACGGAACAGGCAAATGTCACAAACGATAGACCGCGCATTATACAACCATACAATAAATAATCTATATGCACCTTCAACGTGATTATTGTGTACACATCGGTTAGATGTAAAATTAATTTACGGGTGGTCGTGATTGATTTAAATGTTGTTAACTCTGAACGTCCAATCAAAGTAGTTGTACAGTTTTTTGTTGTTGGAAAATTAATGAACTAAGTAATTGTAACGGCAGGGGGATACTTATCTGTCCGTTGTGTTAGGTTAAGAAGATGTTCAGTGAAGTATACTGGTTATTTACTCATTACGGTCATCATTTCATTACCGCACACTGTAAATTTATGCATTTATACAACACCCGAATAGCACAACGATCGTATATTGTTATCTCACACCCATAAGTGAGACAGTTCACATCTACTATATATTTTGAGACTTCCGTATATATGTGTTTGTGTCCTTTATAGACTCGAAAACGGCTCGACCGATTGAGCCCAAACTTCCTATCTAAGGGTTAAAAGCCACGTGAAGTATCATCGCACCGCTTCTGAGAACGTCCGAGCACTCCTTCACCCTTCAACTGCCACCGTAATGGGGATTGATGGGTTAATCGCGTGATAATTAATGAGCGTTTGTATATGAGGCGTCGCTATTAAAGAGCGTTTATCTACTTTAGTGAAAATATACGGCATTTGACCGTCTCGGAAACTGGGGATATCGAGACAAAATTTCGTACTTAGGGGTTCCAAAGGACGGGGAGATTTTCGTCGGGTCAGTTTGTCCGCCCGATGTGACCTTGACCTTGAAACGGGTACCCACAAATGACCTTGGGCGATATCTCGGTAGCCAGCGGTGACATCGATGTGAAATTTGTTATGTATGGTCAACTCGGGACGGGAAATATTGTTGTCGGGTTATTTTGTCCACCCAACATGACCTTGACACGGGTACCAGCAAATGACCTTGGGCGATATTTCGGGCATCAGCGGTGGCAGCGACGTAGGGGTTACCTTGAACAAAAAATGTAATGGATCGACCAAAGCCATGGGACCAATCCCGCCAGTGGCGGGCTAATCTGCTAGTACTATATACATGTAGTTTGAAGTTGGAAGAAAGTCGTAGGAGCATGTAACGTATAGTGTATTAATCAATACCGTGACAGACAATGTATGTTTCCAATTTAATATATAGAGGATATGAAATGAGTGTTTCTCTCATATGATATTTATGAAACGAGTCTAAGAATTTTCAGTATTCTCGAGCTTCCGGCGAGAGAAAACTGAAAATTCGTGACGAGTTTCATAAATATCATATGAGAGAAACACGAATTACATATTCTATTTATCATATGACACCTATAAATTGGTTATGATGTCCAAAACGCACACAAATCACTAAATAGCTATATGACATCGGCAGCAAAAGGTTAATGTGACGTCACTTCATTGCACCGGAAGCCCAATTCACGCTACTGCCCAGCGGCGATAACCACGCCTGCCATAAATTGCCAGACTGAATTATAGCAGGTTAGACATCACACGCCGATAGGTCTGACAACAAGGAACGACGTGTTTCACATTTGGTGGACTTACGACCAGATTTCGCTGGATTGTTCTTCAATTCGACTGGCACTTCATTTAAATCGCGACAGCAAGGATACAAGTACTTTAATGAAGGCTACATACATTCAGTTTCAATGTTTATTTGCGACGACAAGCTCTTTATTGGGGCAAATTACCACCGAAGCATGATGAAAAATGAACCTGCACATGGCGTCTATTTTGAGATAAATTATTCGATAATTTCGGATATTCACTGTTCTTGTCAAGCTGGATATGTAACACATAATAAATATTCAATGTTATTATAATATATCTCTTCACAATAGACGCACGATCTATCAATTTATCGATGGTGTACAATACAATTTCCCTATTTCGATAAAAATTCGAGGACTTGTATGTTTTCATCCGTTGTAGTCAGTTTTTTGTACTTTTTCGAAGATGGACCATACTGGTATCAAAAAGTGTTCCATGTCATAATTGATTGGTTTTTTTTCCTGGATAATGATACATATTCTAATATATGGGCAATATTGGATCCTATACTGGACTTATGAACGTGAACGTATTGATCATATATGGAGATGGTTTTGTCATCGAGCGCCTTCAACATCTTTGACTAAACTATCTATCTATACGTACGTAGCAGCTCTCCATCCTTCCCGATACACCAAATCATCTGATATTTGTTTTTTGCTTTATTAACTCCTTAGTCATTAATTTAGAATTTGAAAATACCACGACTATACAGAAAGTGGGGGCAATGCCATAGACATAGGTTCCAATACATACGGCATATATTGCTATATAGTGTTTATATATGTTCTAGAATAATATAGGGACTGTTTGCCGTGTTTATGGAGCCTCTGTGTGTTGTAACTTGTAATAATTTTCCCACAATGACGTAGAGCAGACCACCCTATTACCAAGAAGGGCGTTATGGAACAACATCTGTACAATATATAATAATCCTTTTATTTCAGACAAAAAGAACACCCTTACCCCTGCCACGTGGGTGTGTATGGGCTATGTAAAAACGTGACTTATATACCTAAGGAATTAATAAAGACATTTAAATTAAAAAAAAAAAATGTTATAATAACAATTAATAATCTTCATAATTGGCACATTACGCGTATAGAACAAACATGTTTCAGTATATTGAGAAATTATTTTTCATATCATAGTTCCCTAATATTCCATTGGTCTGTCATAATGTTTGTGTATGTAAGACCACGTATAAATGCAATGAATACCATTTATTCACAAAATATACCAATAAATGCTGTATCTAACCATCACAAATCCTAAAGCTACCAGGAAGAGGCGCCCTAATCAGCCTGTATTAATCGACAACAGGTGAATTTAACAGGTGCTGTCATATACTTTGGCCATTTTAGTGTCCTTCTTTCCCCAACAAATCACCCCTTGGAGATTATAACACTATGTGGTCCATTATCTCAAATGTGTACATAGTTTGATTTGATAGTTTTAACTAATAAGCTTATCTAGCCCTTCCTAATCCCCTCATCATATTTCCATTTGTCACCTCTCTGGCTCAGCGTGACATTTCATAATTTACTAATCCAAAAAGCCCATAGGGCGAAGCTTTCGGATTCTGTTACTGTTATATTATTATATGTTGTCAACTTACATGAAACCAATACTCTTTTATACAAAACAAAATCAAAGCGACATAGAGTAAGTCGGTAAAATGAGTCTTTTTGTCTAACCGCCTGTTCGCAGAAGCGACAATTGCTCCAGGCTGTATAATGCAATTATCTCATTGGCTCACACAGCTAATTCCGGTCGGGTCAATTACACCTGGTGAACTAGCAGAAATAATATGCACGCGAAGATATAGTGCGCTATTCTGTTCTCAGTTTGTGACATTATATCGTATGTTTATTAGATAAATACGAATTACATATTCTATTTATCGTATAACAATGTCCACAACTATATATTTCATGATTATAATTGCGAGAATTTCGGCATCGAGTTGATTGACGCGCACGAATTTGACCTGCATTTAGTTAGAGATGCGGCTCGGCACAGGCTGCCATTCAGACAATATAACACACTGTTTGTCAACAAACCAATCAAATTATCGGAAGGTGATATGAACTAGTAGTTTATATGAAATTGATTTATGACATACTTTCCAACGTAAATAATGATTGAGTCATATGATAAAATTATATATTAACCATTACATTTTGTCTCTTTAGTTGTAACCCTAAGTACAGAACGTTTTTGAAAAAAAGAACATCGACATACTATAGGAAATCATCGTCGTAACCATGGACAATGACTGCGTTATTCAATATCCAAACCCGACGATGTACACACATATCCATGTTTTATCGTGTTTCCCTATATGTAGTGACTGCACCAAGGTTATTGAAGTTGTATACGTCGGCTTTCATTGATAACTCGTGGTACATGATTTCCAGTGAATTATTGTATTTCTGTCATTCCCATGATCCCGCCAGCTGAGTTGTTGTGTAACATTGTTTGGGTCTGATGCCATATGCGTTGTTGTAAACATAATTTTTATTTCCAAGTCAGCATGACATATATTAGGTATATTAGGTATACACTGGGATATACAATGATACAATGGAATGTGGTAGTATATGACAATAAAGTATTAGACAACAAGCGTTTGCTTTTGTTAAAGCCACATGGCGGTTTGCGATCCAAAATACCCATAATATTATTCGCTTTTGAATTTTTCTCAGTATCGAAATAGGTCGATAAATATCTGAACTACCTTTCTATGAGAATTATGTAACCCAAAAAAGACGCATTGAAGTAATGAAAATACAACTGGGAATACTGTGTTTGGGTCCCAAACAAAAAACGCCATGTGCGCGACATGGAACAGAAAAGAGCGTGCCGTGGTAGTCTATTCCTGATATAGTAGCAATAAAGAGCGTTTGTCTGACTGCTGGCGAAAAGTTAAAAACGGCTGAAAATGGCTGTGACTTTGGTAAGTGTTTTTCAGAGCACACGAAGCCGGTATATCAGTAGTTCGTTTATTTATCGACCTGTAGTATTCGTAGCTCCAAATTACGCAGAAAAAAATTGGAGATTTCAATGAGCCATGTCCGTTTAAGTGGTTGTGAAATTATCAACATTATTGTAGAGAATACAACGAGGGGTCAGAGAGGGAAAGAGATAGAGAGAGAGTGATAGTGATGAGGCATATGAGGGAGGTAGAAACCGAGAGAGAGATAATAAATATGTGACCCGCCATATCAAATCCAGTCGTAAGTCGGGAATTGTTTTACCCTGTGCCAACGCATTCTCTTATATATGCGAGTCGACCATAGGTCGCCTCGCATATATAAGAGAATGCATTGGCCTAACAATTTTTTATCATTTAAAAAAAAAAAATGTTTCTTACAATTTTTAGGACATAAAATAAAAAACATCCATTACCCTGCAGGGAGCCCCACACATATATAGAAGCATATAGAAGAGTGTCGTCTGCTCGTGTTTGTCTGGGGCTCTGTATGGGTGAAATTATAAAATTGTTAAAGAATACAAGAACAAATTATTAAAATTGTAAAAAATTGTTAGGCCAATGCATTCTCTTATATATGCGAGGCGACCTATGGTCGACTCGCATATATACGAGAATTCATTGGCACAGGGTAAAAAATTTGGATTTGATATGGCGGGTCACATATAGGTTCGCGCTATAAGATCCAGTTATATATCATAATACAAAGAGAACAAATCAACATAAATGGTCGTCCATAAGTTAGTAATAACTGGTGCCCCAATCCAATTAGCTATTTTGCTAATAAAATATGTTTAAACTAACATATAGACATACGAAAAACTTTAAGTTGCCAGCATTTTTCGGAAAATAGGATTATTAGATCAATCATTGTCCCGCTTTTATGTAGAAAAAAACAAGCCAAGTGAAGTGCGCATATTTAATATCGTTACTCTAGAGTATTGATATGAAGCCAGTAATATATTATTTATTTTCTACATGTTTTGGTCTGGTTTGGTTTATCGTGGTCGGATCAGGTTAAATTGCTTTCGCGTTGATCACGAATCTGCGTTTGTCTGGATTAGAACCACCTTCGCCATCGCTGGATGACCTATGTTGGCCTAACGCAACTCACCAACTGAGACACTGTCGTCTTTTTGTCTAAGTACAAGAATGATTGTCACGATGTAAGTGTACACAGCAATATCCCGCAGACGGCCATGATATAATTTTCGACAGATCGACAGTGTATTTGTTCACTCATGTAAAAGTCCGATAAAAATATGCCCGATAACCAAACAGTCGAAATAGAAAGCGACTTTTATATGTCAGAAAAGCTCAGGTAACGGCGTATTTTGACACTATGAGACGGGAAACAGTAACTCGAGATTTACTCAACCTCTAAAGAAGAAATTTGATGTTTCCAATTATGCCTACTGTAAATTGTGCAGAATGGAAGAAGAAACTACTGCACACTTCCTGCTAAAATGTTCTATCTCAGAAGAAACGGAAAACAAATATTGACCCAAGTAGCAAACTCAACACTTTGATCACCGAATTAGACGACGTAGAAAAGATCAAAGTAATTATAGATGAATCCCATACCTACAACAAAGATGCTGCTGAGACTCATACTGTGGTCGGATGGCTCATATACTACATATGAAGCGGTGTTTGTTGCTTGGCAAATAACAATAGATACCTTAAATATGTTCTAAGAAACAAAGACATTGGTGTACTTTGGTCATGTACTGCAATCTAATTTCGAAATTTAACCCTTTACCCAACAAAACGGCCAAAATCGGCCAAATAAAGCTTCAACAGCCTAACATATCTTCGGTCTGTCTCAATAGAACCATACAAATATGGATATCATTGGAACCGGCTCCTTGACCACATTGTGATAGTTACAGTTATGCCCTGTGCCAATGCATTCTCTTATATATGCGAGTCGACCATAGGTCACCTCGCATATATAAGAGAATGCATTGGCCTAAAAAAAATCTTTTTTTAACACTTTTTACCATTTTTTCTTACATTCTTTAACAATTTTATAATTTTTAATGTGTTAAGCCAATGCATTCTCTTATATATGCGAGGCGACCTATGGTCGACTCGCATATATAAGAGAATGCATTGGCACAGGGCCATTCTGTTGGGTAAAGGGTTAAGCAATCCAATGATACTCTAGAAGATAACACAGCTAATAGGCTACTCAGTGTACATTTTCTGTGGTTAGCCAATGTTGGCTGGACAGAGAAAGAAGAATACTAGTAAGAACGTAACGAGTTCTTACGATGCAACATTCTCTCAAAATGTTTGTGACACATATAGCACTTCGTTCGTGAACACGCTTTGTCACATTATGCGTCTGTTAAAGTAGTTCAGAGGAGATATTAGTCACTTGACATCCGTCACTGGACGTGCACTGTTCGCGTGGTTTACCGTAATAGATCTATCAAATCTCTAAAGGTACCGGAGGGCACCTCTCCACGTGCTCAACCAATTAAACTGTGCACGGTAATCCCCACTCTTCCACTTGGCACGATACTAGTCCCCGATTGAAAGCAATCAGTACGGAATGGAAGCCATGTACTTAACTGCGGTTTTATGTGTAACACGAGGCCTGTCGTGCTGAAGTGGACCCATTCGAACAGCGCCGAGAGCAGTATTCTATTTGCAGAGTGTTCTCCATCGGTCGCCTCGTTTCGTACGGTGTCGCACAAGAACTGTGCCAAGTGTGGGAATGTAGCATTCTACTAGCATTACCCAAAATGTCAAAGAAATAAACCATAACGCTCCATAGATATCACTGTCTGAACTTCGCTTAATTGTAAATATTTACATCTCGATTCGGGACGCTGCGATCGGCGATAAACGAACGTTAATTATTTCGCCAACGAGAGTCATTGCATTTAATTAATATATAAGAATGACGTGTGGGTACTTTATAATTGGATTAATATACGTAAAAATAACTACTTTAAACAATATTTTTCTCCGGTTCTATTTGATTACACTACCGGAGTGTTTCACATCACTTTAAACCGGTAGGATGTTTCCACGTAAAAAGTACCGATTTCACTGGCTGATTTTTGTCGAAGGAAACTTTGACTGAGGCGACACATAACAGTAAATGTGATATGCGGTCTATTCCAAAATAGACACTGACTAGTTTTTCGAAGCCACATTTAACTACTCTCTTGCACAATATTTACACCTTGTCATACGCTTTTGAAAGATCACCTGGAACAATGTTCTTGAAAACTGCATAACCCGGATATCTACGCATAAATATGCCCGACGACGGAACATAGTTTTAAGTGCTTAACACTTTGAGTGCCACGGGCCGATCCCATCGGCCCTAAACCTACAAAATAAGTCTGTTAAAGAATATAAGAATAAATTATTAAAATTGTAAAAAAAAAATTGTTAGGCCAATGCATTATCTTATATATGCGAGGCGACCTATGGTCTACTCGCATACATAAGAGAATGCATTGGAACAGGGTATATGGGTTGATACAAAAATCGACCTGGCACTCAAAGGGTTAAATAATATGGCACCGGGTTACCACTCTAATCTCAACTACATGTACACCAACGTGTTTACAATAAATGTTGCTCAGAGTGAAGGACAACTGTGTGCGAGATAATACTACCCATTCCAAAATACCAGTGTCCACACTGGCCCAATATTTTCTTGAGCCACCGCCTTAGCCACTTGTGAATTTTTTTTTAGCCGCTTTTCATTTATTTGAGCCACATTTTTTCAACCCATATTTATTGGAGCCACGAATTTGACCGAAGGTTGTTCCGCACTATCTACGATATGTAACTATCGTTTACAATTCATATAGGCATAGCAGTGTGCTATAGAGTGGTTTACTTCTGCCGTGTGATCATAACAATTGAAAATGACAAATCCACTACCCCTGTGTTGTCAAGTGAAATGGAAGACTTACGAATTTAGGCAATTCAATGAATGTACAACTTTGTTACTCGGTTGATGCAGTACCCATCTCTTCAATTTCAATAGGAGACTATAGAATCAACCACTCCTGGTAATACAAGTTTGGATTGTTTAAAAACTGTATGAATTGTGTCAAGTGGGAGAGAATCGGACCCATTCGGGAGTATGTGGCTGATCTTGTATGTGGTTTCGATAACAAGAAACATTCGTTCCTGATTAGACTGTATCTCGGGCTTATAATAATTGATCTTCGCATGCATGCTCTGTCACATGCGCACTTGCAGATTTCTCTTAAATGATTTGCATAGAACTCTTCATTAAGGCTGCTGGATTTGAGTCGAAGTTGGATATGATTGATTTGTAGTTTTCGTTTTGAGCAAGTATTGACGTGAACAGTTCTGGTATTGTCACGCTTCACTGCATCCAGTCGTGATTTGAACAAGTTACAGGTTATCAAAGATATCGCAAGAGAATCTATTCAGATGATACACTGCTGCTTGTCGCGAAGCTTTGAATAATGGCTGCATGTCCTATAATGTAACGACGTGTGTCCTCTTCTTTTGTATCGTGTGGGTGAATGTCAATCGATTCACTTAGAATTGACCCTGGAGTGTTTTGTCATCTGATGTTTATCCCATTATCTACAACAAGACAACATTTCTGCTTTTAACACACATTCTATCTGATCGATTGGCTCAGCAAGGACATACGTGCAGTAGATAAGAGCGACTAGTTCTTATTTAAAAGTTATTGGACCGGCTCTCGCCACACATTAATGCGATTTCGCTATATCGTTGGTTACGATCTCTACAATAAGCCATAATGAAAATAAGTGGTCGTTAGACCGTTTTTTAAATGCTTTCTCTGATGGTTTTTGGTCACCTGATAGTGCCGGACAACCTCTATACAGAGCTAAATATATAGTAAAACCCGTGATATATATAGATAAATTGCCAAACTGTACATTATTCACGATATATAATATTATTTTCTAAACGCTATCTCCTATACTTGTCATTTTATTTGTATTGTCCATCAAAACGTATCTTATCTAAACTTAAAGGCACGGGCGGCGTTCGTTCCAGAAATATTCATATCTGTTCAAATCGCCACCAACAGAAGGAATATTAAAAATATATAGTTTTGTTCATATACCAAACATAATCAGCGCGTAAATAGTATATTGTCGCCAAGACGTACGATGGTGTACGCAAACAAGAACCTGCTCGTGTTACAGAAGTTTTGCTTCTGTTTACATACCACAGCGCAATTCTATTGGTTAATCACACACAAATGATATAAACACTCTTTATTATTTCCATATCAGGAAAACAGTAACAAATAACCCTCTTTATGTTTACCATATCCGGATCTACACAAAAACCAGGTAATGTGACGTTTTTTGCTTTTGTTTACATAACAAAGGAAAATTAATTGACAATAACCTACTGTTTATGCCATATTCTGATTGGTATAAGAACAAAGTCTGTCTATATTTTACTATTCTTTCTGTTTATGGCAGTTTTTGACGGAGGTGATATTTTAACAGCATACCCAGGCATACCCACGCGGCTCGTATCTTTAATGCGATTTCGCTATATCGTTGGTTACAATCTCAACAATAAGCCATAATGGAAATAAATGGTCGTTAGACTGTTTTTTAATGCTTTCTCTGATGGTTTTTGGTCACCTGATAGTGCCGGACAACCTCTATGCAAAGCTAAATATATAGTAAAACCCGTGATATATATAGATAAACTAACAGGTGGACCCGACTTCGTCCGGGCTGTTTCCCCTCTGCTTTTCGGCGAATTGCACGATTTGACATTGAATTGTCCATTTTGAAGGTCAGATGGTCCATAACACTGCCCGGACAAAAGTACCCGACAAAAGTACCCGTCGAAATCCATCCGGTTTTACCCGATTTGACCTCGAATAGATCATTTTGAAGGTCAATGTCAGGTCGGGTCATTTTGAAGGTCAATGTCAGGTCGGGTTCACGACTCGACCCGTCCAAAACACCCAGTGGACAAAAGTAACCCTACGTATCAAATTTCGTCGAAATCCCATCAAAATTCGCGATTTGACCTTGAATTGACCAGATTTCAAGGTCAAGGTCACGTCGCACGGGCAAACGAATAGGCTTACGACACTCCCCTTACGAAAGTATCCCTAGACACTAATTTCCATCGACATACCGTAATAATCGGGCGTTCGACCTTGAAATGACCCGATTTCAAGGTCAAGGTCACGTCGCACGGGCAAATTAACAACCCGTGCCACTCCACGGCCGAAAGTAACCCCACATACCAAGTTTCATCGAAATCGGCTTGGCCGTTTTCGAGTCCATCGCGAACACACACACACACACACACACAGACAGATTTCCCAAAATATATAATAGACTAGCAGGTGGACCCGACTTCGTCCGGGCTGTTTCCCCTCTGTTTTTCGGCGGTTTGACCCTGAATTGTCCATTTTGAAGGTCAAGGTCAGGTGGGGCCACGATTTGACCCGTCCAAAACACTGCCCGGACAAAAGTACCCGACAAATGTACCCGTCGAAATCCATCCGGTTTTACCCGATTTGACCTTGAATTGATCATTTTGAAGGTCAAGGTCAGGTCGGGGTCACGACTCAACCCGTCCAAAACACTCAGTGGACAAAAGTAACCCTATGTATCAACTTTCGTGGAAATCCCATCAAAATTCGCGATTTGACCTTGAATTGACCCGATTTCAAGTTCAAGGTCACGTCGCACGGGCAAATGAATAGGCTTATGTGACTCCCCATACGAAAGTGTCCATAGACACTAAATTTCATCGAAATCCAGTGATATTCGGGCGTTTGACCATGAAATGACCCGATGTCAAGGTCAATGTCACGTCGCACGGGCAAATTAATAAGCATATGCCACTCTTCGGCCGAAAATACCCCCACATACCAAGTTTCATCGAAATCCCGTGATATTCGGGCGTTTGAACTTGAAATGACCCGATTTCAATGTCAAGGTCACGTCGCACGGGCACATTAATAGGCCCATGTCACTCCACGGCCGAAAGTACCCCCACATACCAAGTTTCATCGAAATCCCGTGATATTCCGGCGTTTGACCTTGAAATGACCCGATTTCAATGTCAAGGTCACGTCGCACGGGCAAATTAATAGGCCCATGTCACTCCCCGGCCGAAAATACCCCCATATACCAAGTTTCATCGAAATCGGCTCGGCCGTTTTCGAGTCCATCACGAACAGACAGACACACAGACACACACCCCACACACACACACCCTCACACACACGCACACACAAACAAACACAGACACACCCTCACACACACAGACAGATCTTCCAAGATATATAATAGATTACCATACTGTACATTATTCACGATATATAATATTATATTCGAATCTATATCTCCTATACTTGTCATTTGATTTGTATTTTCTCACTTGTTATGGTTATTCAAAGACCATTAAAGCGTATCTTATCTAAGCTTAAGCCAAATTGTCCCCAAGCGTTCTGCTATTAGTTGGAAGACCCGTAAATGGCAAGCGCATAACTGATAACCTAACACATATATAATATCCTGGAGTTTGCTAATGTTTTCACGATGGGCACTTGCCGACAAACATTGACTCATAAACGTAGTTGACCACCCTGTTGTCGTGTGTGGACACATCACATCTCACGAACAGATACTACCGTCAGTGTTGTTCATGTTCAGTGTTGCCCAATAAAAATGTAAACTCAAAAAATTGTAAACTCAACACGTTCAGTGATATATAATGTTCAGCGAAGTGTTTTGAGTGGTTGAGTAAAGGGTAAACTGACAAATCCGGATACATGCTTCGGATTTAATTAATGCGTTGATTAAAGATGGACTATCTCTTTAAATAACATATTTGAAATAGTTTCGTGGGTATAAAATAATATTATGAATTGAAGACCCCTGTCCGGAAAGGCTTCTATCAATTGATTCTGATGTTATAATGAAATGAGATAATTATTGGGACACTTTATTTGTCTATTTTTAGAACAGACCATTCAGGCGATACCATATAGCGATAGAGAGCATTAGTCAGTTCCTATACCGAACGTCAAATGTCCCAGATTGATTGATTGCATTGTTTTATTCCATAGTCATAAGCGCTAATGTGTCAAATTTCTTGTCTCTGTTAACAGTAACCATCATTGGTCGTTAGCTAAACAACCACACCTTTTTAGACCAGAAAATATTCGTAATATAATCAATGTGTATCGATAGAAGCATTACGTAATATAATCAATGTGTATCGATAGAAGCATTACGTAATATAATCAATGTGTATCGATAGAAGCATTACGTAATATAATCAATGTGTATCGATAGAAGCATTACGTAATATAATCAATGTGTATCGATAGAAGCATTACGTAATATAATCAATGTGTATCGATATAAGCATTTCCGGACAGGATGTTTTAAATATTTCGCCAGAAATCAGACAAATGCTCTTTATTGCTACCATATCAGGAATAGCATAACACGGAACGCTCTTTTCTGTTCCATGTCGTGCAAATGGTTGTTGATTGTTTGGGACCCAAACACCCCGTAGTTACATTTTTCATTACTTCAATTCGCCTTTTTTTGGTCACAGAGTGCTCGTAGAAAGGTAGTTCAGATATTTATCGATATATTTCGATACTGAAAAAAATTCAAAAGCGAAAAAATATTATTTGTATTTTTGGAGCGCAAACCGCCATGTGGCTTTAAAGAGTAAACATTTCGTAGATGTGGTAAAGTTGTCATGGACACCATAAAACAATCCAGAGATGACCCACATGAAACCGTGTATATCGCAGTATATATTTGTTTATTTCGTCGCCGATCCGGTTTAGTTTCGAGAATACGCTCACTTAACCCTTTACCCAACAGAAGGGCCCTGTGCCAATGCATTCTCTTATATATAAGAGAATGCATTGACACAGGGTATAACTATAACCATCACAATGTGGTCAATGAGCCGGTTCCAATGATATCCATATTTGTATGGTTCTATTGAGACAGACCGAAGATATTTTAGGCTATTGAAGCTTTATTTGGCCGGTTTTGGCCGTTTTGTTGGGTAAAGGGTTAATCCTGATTAATCTTCAGTAAAGCGGAGTAAAGGGTTAATATTCCCAGCCAGGTTACCTTACCTGTATTCACTCATAGTTTATCCAATAAATATATACACAACTGTTCAGTACAATCACTCGGTTGTTGAGCGATGTCACTTTCAGAGTTGAGACGAAAGTTTACTCAATTCGTAGGGCAGAACTAGTTTACTCAACACTTTGATTCAACGTTGATTGGAGATATAATTACACCACCGGTTAGTAAAATTTTAGTCCGCGAGATGTTCAGTGCATGTTGGTGTGGTCGCTACATTTCCACATGCATGCGAACCCATTCCTGTCACCCTTCACCCATGGGTCCTATCACCCTACACCCTAGACCCCACTGTCAGAGTGTAGGTGCGGACGGGGACATTGAACTTAAAATGAAATCGACGATAATGATATATAAGGACGTCATGGCCACGCTTCATAGACAAATTGCTATGACTACTGGTGCAATTCCTAAGGCAAGTGAGCGTACACATGTGTGCTTTAAAACTGTTCAGTTGCGGTATATTCCAAAGAGGTTTGTTGAAGCAGCAGAACATCTAAAGCGACGGTTTGGTGATTACATTAGTGACGTATGTTCCTGTACGTCGGAAGCGACGATTAAGCGATTACATTAGTTACGTAGGTTCATGAACGTCGGAAGCGACAGTTTAGCGATTACATTAGTAGCGTATGTTCCTGAACATATAACGTGGCGATTTAGCGAGTACATTAGTGACGTAGGTTCCTGAACATCTGAAGCGACGGTTTAGCGATTACATTAGTGGTGAAAGTTCCTGAACGTCTGAAGCGACGGTTTAGCGAATACATTAGTGACGTTGGTTCCCGAACGTCGGAAGCGATTGTTTAGCTATTACATTAGTGACGTAGGTTCCTGAACGTCTGAAGCGACGGTTTAGAGATTACATTAGTGACGTAGGTTTCTGAAAGTCTGAAGCGACTGTTTAGAGATTACATTAGTGACGTAGGTTCCTGAACATCTGAAGCGACGGGTTAGCGATTACATTACTTGAGTGACTTAGGTTCCTGAATGTCTGAAGTGACGGTTTATAGATTACATTAGTAACGTAGGTTTTCTGAACGTCTGAAGCGATGGTTTAGCGATTACATTAGTGACGTAGGTTCTTGGACGTCTGAAGCGATGGTTTAGAGATTACATTAGTGACGTAGGTTCCTGAACGTCTGAAACGTCGGTTTAGCGATTACATTATTGACGTAGGTCCCTGAACATCGGAAGCGACGATTCAGCGATTACATTAGTGACGTAAGTTCCTGAACATCTAAAGTGGCGGTTTAGCGATTACATTAGTGACGTAGGTTCCTGAACTGAATCGATGTTTTAGAGATTACATTAGTGACGTAGATTTCTGAACCTGTAAAGCAACGGATTACATTAGTGACGTAGGTTCCTGAACGTCTGAAGCGATGGTTTAGAGCTTCCATTAGTAATGTAGGTTCCTGAATGTCTGAAGCGACGGTTTAGAGTTTACATTGGTGACGTAGGTTCCTGAACGTCTGAATCGACGGTTTAACGATTACTTTAGTGACGTAGGTTCCTGAACATCAAACGTGACGGTTTAGAGATTACATTAGTGACGTAGTTCCTGACCCTGGTTTTGTGAATAATTAGCGGGATAAGTTAAGAGTACGTTCATACACTGGCAAGTTTGCACGGTATGGTTTGCAGGCATTTCGTTGTAGAAAAAGATATGTCAGAATATGAACGGAAACAAGCATATGAAATGCATATGTACCACAGCTAACTAAATGCGAAGTAAAATATATATAGTTCCACCTGTAGCGATGCTACCGGAATTTGCATGTAAATAACATGCAATTATGTCGCAAGAATCAATCATACAGGTGTTTGAAGGCAAATGACATGCAGTTGCATGTTATGTGGAATTACGTCAATTTTAGTTCTTTTATCATTCGCTGTGGTAAAGATATATGTTATGTGCACGTTTCCGTTCATATTCTGGCACCATTTGGTTTTCTATGACGAAATGCCTGCAAAACATACTTGAAAATTTGCCAGCGTGAACGTATATCACCGACCGTTTAGAAGCTGGCCAGGGTTAATCAGCAAACACGTGTAACGTGATTGTGTGGCTGTGGTCTCTTCACCTGTAACGTGAATGTGTGGTTGTGGTCGCTTCACTTGTAACGTGAATGTGTGGATGTTGTCTCTTCTGAATCTTTTGAAATTGTGTTATATTGATGCAGTGTTCGACTTATGTGGTAAGTTAAGTATCAATCAACAACAACGAGTGCGTTTTGAAAAGCTGACTTTATGTCGATTGCACCATAAGACAGACAGTTATCTGAATTCAATGCCAGCGGAGTAGAACCTCCAGACAATATTGTCTGAGTACAATATGTATAAGAACCCGTGTATTCTGCATGCCACATCGATCGATCACTGCCCGAAAAAACTAAATCGGTGAAGTGCACTATCAAAGAGTCGAGTTTGATCAAACAAAATGCTGTGGGAATATAGGAAATGTTTGTGAATTACCAAAGTGTTTGTTTGAATTGCAGGATTTTTGGAACGAAAGATTTGTTGGGGCATCATTCTAAACTAAATGAATCAAATCAATTCTCCCATTATGTTATAAAAGCATACATTGGATTGGTCTAGTGTACATCTGGAGATGTTTTCAGCAAAATAAGCAGGCGACATATACACACACAAAATGAGTCCTATTTATTGGAGGGAAGTAGTCAAATAATCATGTTGCTTATATTATCTGAACATTTGTTAAGGGAGATACTCGCCAATGAGGATGTAGTATAAAAAGAGTTAAACTTAGTTTATTCAGTCAAAATAACGTTACATGACGAATTTAATACATGCATTTCCATACGAAAATTGAATAGCAGAGTTCAATGGGATTTATATTTCTGACGACTCGAGATGGAAGAACACAGTAAGCACGTGGCATTTTTTTTGGGGGGGGGGGGGGGAGTAGTTCTCCCGTTATTTATACCTTTTGGGCCCTGTAAAATATTTCAAAATTTCATTGTGACGGTCAGCTGTAATTTCTAATATATATCGTTTGCTCATATTCCCGAATATTCCCCAGATGAATAATGTACCCGACCAATGTATAATTTATTATTGAATGGGACACTCTATTTAGTGTAGAAAGGGTTAAACTTCTATGATAATAACATAAACCCCTGAGGGGTGCTATGAATGTGAATTGCTTGCATTCAAAAACAACACAACCAATAAAACATTATTGTATTTCAACACAAAAACAATGGGAACGATAATTATTCAATGTTTGAATACGAATAATATTGGAGATTATCGCCAGGCAATCAATTCAAGAAACGGTTTTCTGAATAACATATAGACGAGTATAAACCCGTGTTTCAATTTGCAAACACCATTTTTTTCTGTTCCTTTAATCTGAATTTGTGTGATTCTCCTCCACCCGTCGTAAATTTTCGTCATAAATATATATGCGGGAAATCCCTTCTCCGGTTTGTACCCCGTTATTATGCGCTACTGTCACAAACCCCTTCCAAATAACTATTCATGACATGGCTATCAAATAATGTTCATTCCACGGCCACGCATACACAATTCCATATAAATTTCAATACAAACTTCAGTCATATCTAAACTGTTCCATTCAATTTTGATTGGAAATGGTGCCTTGTTTGTACCAACAAACCCACCCATGCATGGGATAACGTTATCCAGACAAAGCCATTACTTCTGATTCACCACCTCCTGATGAAAACAAAAATATGCATAGCCGCCAGGCGGCACCGCAACTCCTGCAGCGATCGCCGGCATATGCAGGAATCACTGAACTAAATGGTTTCCCATAGGCGACAGTGTTAACGTTTCGGCCAAATTCACCGAATTGAAGCCTGCAGGCCATACCAGTGATGTTTACCCAGCTAGATTGACACCAGTTGATCACGAAAATGCAAGAAAAATCAAAGGTAATGTGTTTACTTTTTTTTAATAAATCCCCAAGTGTACCACAGCGCTATACCACAGCCAAATTTGATCTGGAAAAAACCAGAACTACAGCAGCTAGTTAAATAAATTTCCCGTTCTCAAAAATCCATTCACCCATTAATTCACCAGTTTAAACTATTTAGATATGATGTACAAATCAAATAAACGCGATGTCATCCTTTAATAACGTGTCGAATGTATCAGGTGAAGGTCATTCTTCAGTTACCTTCACCTTTAGTAGTCCACGGTGTACTCGCTCCCCGACTCTGGAACACATTTAGCTCCCTGATTCATGCAACCCCACGGTGTTAAGGTGGATACTCGTGGTGGGGTTTCCGCACCAGGGGACATGTGCACCCACACTTAATGTTCTGCTAACAGCTTGTTGTTCATCAACTAGATCACATGCTATGGCCACCTACTACTTCACTGTCTTACACATCTAACTGTTGTGCTTTCCCCAACTGTCACATTCTCTCTCGCTCTTGCTCGCGGTGTCTCTCTCTCCATCTCTCTCTCTTTCTCTCGCTCTCTGTATCTCTCTTTCTCTCTTGATATAAGACGTCGGGATAGTTGCTTAGTCCCATTCTCAATCATTTTGTGTATGCATATTATACTGGTGTACACGTATATGACTTTATGTAACATATATATATATATATATATATGTTTATGAGGATTGGCAATACAATATATACACTAACCGCACGCTTACATACCTTTTCTGTATTTAGCATATCACAAAATGATCGTCATTGTCAGTTCCGTTTTGCTCATTTCCGTTCAAAAATATGGCATGCCTCAGAAGGTACAACCAGAACAACCAGAATGAAACATTGTCAGCAGGTATAAGATACACGAAATAATCACATACCGGCTTCATATGCTCTAAAAATACTTGCCATGGTCATAGCCATTCATAAGCTGTTTACAATTGTTCGCACAGAGGTGAAATAAACGCTCTTTATTTATACCATAGCAGGAATATACTAACACGGAACGCTCTTTGCTGTTCCATGTCGCGCATGTGGCTGTTTTTTTATTTTTGACCCAAACATAATGTTCAAAGTTGTATTTGTTATGACTCCAATGCGTCTTTCTTGGACATATAATGCCCATAGAAAGGTAATAAGTACTTATCGACGTATATCAAGTACTTATCGACGTATATCGATATCGATCCCATTCAAAAGCGAATATTATAAGGTCTATTTTGTAGCGCAAACCGTGGCTTTATATGAGAAAATTTTAGTGTGACGCGGCGTTACATTTCCAACTGAACCAGACAATCGACATGCATGTCTGGGTTCCTTCTAAATTCGATGTTGTGAACTGCGCATTGACCATTGATAATAACATTCATTCATCAGTATATGTCGGCGGAGATAATACCGTCTCCAACAGAACAATGTTCATCGCCGACGTAACACGAATGAGTAATCCGACGGCAGTGAACCAGCTGACAGTTATAAGTTGATTATTAGTGAATTATTAGGACTCATCAGACAATAACGCTCATATATCGTCTAAGATAAGGCACAGTATATGACTGGTACCCGCGTACTCGAATCTAAGAATGTTCGTCTCAGGTTTATAGTTTAGTACCTCACATCACATCATAATCCACACCATATAAGTCCAATGTCATAAACATGCCAGGCGAATAAACATGAAACTATTGCAATCAATGTCATCTTCATGATACAAGAGACCCTTAAAACATTCAAAGTATTACGTCCAAACGAAGCGGGCGGCTTTATTCGGAACTCTCTTGATATTTTGTAATAATGGATAATAAGGAAATAATCTTTTTGATACATGTATATGTGTTATTCTTGATTGTTTTCGGAGGAGGGCGATATAAATGAATCACGACACAAGGTCAGACATATGAGCTCATTCTTTAGATGGCTTGACGATCAGACATCGATTAATAAAAAGGCAGTTTTAACAGGTTTCGAGTTTTGGCCGGGTGCCCAAGATTACCACGGACACCTGCGATAAAAAGCGTTTTGTTCTCCTTATCCAGCAACCATGAGTATTAAAGAATATCGAAGAGCCTCCGTGTATATACACATGAATATGATTTTATATTTAATCTCATCACATTATTTTAGACGTTGTGTGGTCTACATGGCATAATAATATGTATGACGATTTACAATTCAATTCAGTTCAATTCAATGTTGTATTTGGTTAAATCCACCAACATGATTATACACCAACACAATATTAAACATATAACATTAATAACAAACGGCCAGTTAACACAGACTAATATGTTATATTTACATACGAAGTGTGATCATCACTAAATCCAGCATTCCGATTGGTCGGCGCCCACGTGGCTAGTTGCAATTATTTCTCGGTGAACGCGCAACAGCTCATAACTGCAGCCTCATAATTACATCTACACGTCATCAGTTTCGGAAAGAAGAACGCGTAATTTGGACTCGCGCTGGATTGACTTAATACATAATCTGGTTTCAATATAAAGAGAAATTGTTCCTGTTAACTTTTGCCAAGGGTGCTATGGGATATTTTGGGCTTGTTTTATAACGATACACTTTTCGATTTAAATACATTTACAAAAGTGGCTTTTTCGCTAAATGTATATAAATATAAGGATTAACTGTCATGTGGACTGTTTTTATGGAGATGTAACCGTGAGGTAAGTGGTCATAACTTGTATGTAAAACCCTTCGAATACAGCTGGTACATCATTAAATATCCCGTGCCAGTGCATTCTCTTATATTCGCGAGTCTTCCACATGGAGCCTCGCATATATAAGATAATGCATGGTTTTCAAGGACAAGGTAAATATTGTTAGGTCAATGTATTCTCTTATATATGCGAGGCTCCCTATGAGTAACTCGCATATATAAGAGAATGTATTGGTATAGGATTTTCACAAAAAATCAGGAAGCTCCAGAAATGGAAGGGTTAACTTATCCGAGAATGCATGTCTGTAACACCATTATTGATTTCCAGTATTTCGCACAGACGACTATTAACTCCCTGCAAATGTTCTGTATTCCAAACATGCACTTGACATTAAAGTAGACCATTCACCATCGATATATTTTGTTGAACAACGCACAGAATCACACAATTTCCATTGTGTTGCGCTGTTTGTTTGGTTAAATAGCACCCTGTACACGGTGATTAATAATTTACCACAGTACAAAGTTAAACTTTCAGGCGCTACCAGTTGACGAATCTCATAATGAAAACACACTATAAATATCTTTTATGGTGGTTGAAAATCATCGTTAACCCTTTCATGACGGGAGCTGCGCTGGTGTCGCATTAAAGATCCCGAGCCAGTGCATTCTCTTATATATGCTAGTCTCCCATATAGGGAGCCTCGCATAAAAAGAGACTGCACTGGCTTACAATGTCAAGGTAACAAGTGTTAGGCCAATGCATTCTCTTATACATGCGATGCTCCCTTTCTACGAGCATTATATATGTAACTCCAACAAAAGAACGCATTGAAGTAATGAAAAATACAACTGTGAATACGGTGTTTGGGTCCCAAACAAAAAACCGCCATTTGCGCGACATGTAACAGAAAAGAGCGTTCCGTGGTATTCTATTCTTGATATGGTAGCAATAAAGAGCGGTTGCCTGAATTCTAGCGAAAAGTTGAAAACGGTTGAAAAATGGCTTTATTAGAGCATATATGAAGCCGGTATATCAAAAGTTCGTTTATTTATTGACCTATCGTATCCATCGCTCCAAATTACGTAGGAAACTATCTGGAGGTTCGAATGAGCCATGTCCGTTTAATATTCACCGATTTTATATAGAGGAGGGACTGCACCTCCGCTGTGCTCATAGTAAAGAAGGTGGCAGTGTCACGATGGTTGTTCTCAGTCTCCGCCTCCCTTGATTAAATTAACCGTGATCTATTTATCCGAAAAGTTTTAATTTAATCAACTAATAACACGCAAACATGTTTGCGTGGCCAGTCATCTAATTTACCCATCAGGAAAACACAACCCAACAACAGTATGTGCGTCAGTAAAGTGCATATGGTCTGTCGTTATTAATTGAGTTATAGTATTAGCGTCATCTCCTTTCATTTCTTTCCGTGGTGTACAATGTCTTAATGGTAACAATACAACCAATTCCATTATGGCTATTCGGAGAAGCCCTTGAAGTGCGCCGACCGCTACCACATACTGTTAGTTTACAGACATGGAGTTACAGAGAATCGTTAAGTACAGCCGGTGTGTACTCATATGGCTGTCCGATACACAACCAGCCCAACAAACCCGGCTACTCTAATCGATCGCAATCATCAAACCTGTTTCCGGTTCCGAGGCGTGACTTGGAAACGTATGGTCGAAGGTCTTTTGCACCAACTACATGTATCTGGAACCAGATATCCAAAGACGTAAAACATTCCGTGACCTAGCTATAGATTCAAAACTAACCTCAAAATGCACTTATATATTAAAGTCACACTTCGGATCACCGCCATCAGAATCAGAATCAACATCCTCATCTCAGACCAAAAATAACTGATCATTTCCGTTTGCATAATTATATGTATCACTGTTGATTTGTGAATGTGTGTATTCGTGTGTCATATGCGTGTGTATGCGAGATTGTCATATAAAATATCATTGTGTTATGCATTTATGTTCTATTGTATCTGCAGCGGTTTGAGCCTTCGGGGGATAATGCGCTCATCAAATCCGCACTATTTTGTTTATCTTATTATTATCAAAAAGTGCATTGCTCACATGAACCACCAAATTATGCCTATATAGTCCGTGAGCAAATTCCCAAAAGACGCGTAGTTTTTATTTCGTTGCACCCCCTCGTATTTTTCTGTTCTGTATATCAGAATGTCGGCATCTCCTGTCGGTCACAGTGACACTAATATCTAATAAAATCGGTATATAGGATTTAGGCGGTGTGAATCTTTCGCAGTTTGATCTGAATTTCTGGTATATATCCTATCATTTCTTCACCGTTAATAGTTATATAATTACAACTACGTTCGCTTTCACTTAAATGCGTGCATTTGATTGGTCAAGGCCCTTAGATACACTTGGTAGCGACAAACTATATCAGCTGAGGGAAGTGTCGTTTCCCACATCACTGGGTGTAGTGATACTTTAAAAAAATCGCAAACAAAGTCGAATATCCATGGGCCGAATTTACACGGAATTTTATTTAGTCCACCAATCAAATCGCTAGAAATAACTTCCGTTTCTAGTGGTAACCGAAGACGCCAACTCTCAGCGAAAAATTATCGCCGATTAAACAGCAAAATAGTACATTAATTTAGATGGGGATAAAGGAATCTATTACATAACTATGCCACCATTAGTATTAGCATTTATCTAGCTTCGTGTCAATACTAATATGACATGGCAGTGGTCATGAGAGCATAGAATGCACCTTTGTAGCGATTGTTTACTTTTCGAGTTTGTCACCGGAGACCGCAAATTCGGTGGGGAATTTTGGGAACACCGCTTCGGAATTGTTATCGAATCGGATTGCTTTATGGCAATAGATGTTCTAGAATCGTTTTAAATAAGTGAAATTTACACCAGCAAGTACGTGTGTGGTGTTTTGCTTTTGTGTAGTTGTGAAAATTGGAAACAGATCGAATTGTGTGTGTTAACATCGAACTTCCGGTCGGTCGCCCAATTTATTCTCGAACCAATTTCCCATTTCGGTTAAAAGAGCAGCTGAAGTCCAGACACAAATATCACTTGGGTAGTTTTACTATGTTAGTGTTTTTAATATAGATTCTTTAAAAAACACTTGTTTAATCACCAACTAATATGCCGATTGTCGTAATTATAAGCAATCAACGTCGTTTTCGATGCATCTGTCGACGTATAGAAGTGTCGGATGCCGAACTACAAATATCACTTGGGTAGTTTTACTATTTTAGTGTTTTTAATATAGTTTCTTTAAAAAACACTTGTTTAATCACCAACTAATATGCGGATTGTCGTAATTATAAGCAATCAACGTCGTTTTCGATGCATTGTCGGCGTATAGAAGTGTCGGATGCCGAACTACAAATATCACTTGGGTAGTTTTACTATTTTAGTGTTTTTAATATAGTTTCTTTAAAAAACACTTGTTTAATCACCAACTAATATGCGGATTGTCGTAATTATAAGCAATCAACGTCGTTTTCGATGCATCTGTCGGCGTATAGAAGTGTCGGATGTCGAACTACATGTAATTCGGCATCCGACACTTCTATACGCCGACAGATGCATCGAAAACGACGTTGATTACATTTATACTGATAACGTCGCGACATGGCCTGGCTACTAAAACAACGAATAAAGACTGCATAATTGTTTTATGATATAGATTACACGAGAGATTGCGCACCCGCGAGAACATGTATATAGAGGATCTCCAACGAGTTATATTGGGATATAAGATAACATAACGAGTTGAAGATCTCGTATGTCACAAGAAAAAAACTAAGAGTTCTATGCCTTTTTAACAAATCAAAATCGTTAAAAGAAGCTGAACAATGCATGCAAAATCCATTCATGCACGGCGTTGGCTGAGACGCTTCACAGCCGTATACGATAGTATTGCGCGATCAATTGGTCTCTTTGGCTTGTTCCTATTTACGTTAGTGCCACGACTTTGAACAATAATTGAACTTTATTGAACAAAGCAAACATTTTACAATGTCTGGTATTGGTTTCAATCGTGGCGTTTCTAAATAGTATTAATCCGCGTAGCAATTTACTTGGCGCGATGCCAAGTATCCCGGGGATGCACGCGGCTATTACTCACTAGTGATGGATAAGAACATATCTAATGGATTTTTCAATGATAGTATAGGGGTTTCATGTGATATAGAATAATAACTGCATGGATAACACCGACAACAATTATAAAACTTGCCGTGGAAAGCTCCCGACCTGTCACATCCTAACTTGTCAATCGGAGACCCACAGGCAAACTGCAGTGCAAACTCTGGAACACAAACCCAACCTAGGACACCTGGCGCATTTGCTACAAATTCCAATGAAATGATTGACAGTGTAGAGAATAACAGTGATGTTAGCCCTAAAATTCTGCCCTCATTGTCGGTCGAAAAAGTCCGAACTGAACCACTCGACCATTCCTATAAATTGGTCAACGGATACCAGCTCCCTCGTGAGGGAAATTCTTGTCAAGTCCAAAAAATCTACTGACTCTACTACCACGAATCAAGCTGACATTCAACTAAGATCTCCAACATTCAGTAATATGCTGGCGAATACCGGAGGTGTTGGCACTTCGATTGCATCTTCGAAAGCGCAATCAGACAATGTCGCATCAGAACAACATTCCGAATTATAACTCCAACGATAACGAAAGTTTAAACAGCATTTCTGTCATCTCAACATCCGAGCAGAATGAGGAGAGACACCGAATGTCCCACACAGACCGCACGCGCGTCGATATTAGAATGCCCCACAACTCGTCAGTTATAATAAATATGACAAAGACTCGAAATTTCACGTAGACAGTTCCTATAATACCACAGACAACAATCAGCAACAGAAACTGATTCGACGCACAAATCCATGGTGTCCCTCCACGCGATTGCCACGATGACGGACATCATCTCGACGATTCAAGCGGCTTTAACCCTTTACCCAACAGAACGGCCCTGTGCCAATGCATTCTCTTATATATGCGAGTCGACCATAGGTCGCCTCGCATATATAAGAGAATGCATTGGCTTAACACATTAAAAATTGTTAAAGAATGTAAGAAAAAATGTTAAAAAGTGTTAAAAAAAGATTTTTTTAGGCCAATGCATTCTCTTATATATGCGAGGCGACCTATGGTCGACTCGCATATATAAGAGAATGCATTGGCACAGGGCATAACTGTAACTATCACAATGTGGTCAAGGAGCCGATTCCAATGATATCCATATTTGTATGGTTCTATTGAGACAGGCCGAAGATATTTTAGGCTGTTGAAGCATTATTTGGCCGGTTTTGGCCGGTTTGTTGGGTAAAGGGTTAAAGGCGTGTTACATAAAAGAGGTCGGAGAACCCGTAAAATCTTTATAGGGAGGATTTCTACAAATGTCAAAGAGCGCGATCTTTGGAAATTCTTCGAAAATAGAGGCATATTGCCCACTTTCGTTCGACTCATGGCCAGTACATGGCACACAATCAGCCCGAGTATACGCAGATGATGTAAAATTGCTGTACCAATAAGGTTGCCAGACCATGGCGTCCTGATCCACCTCAGCGTGATTATCATGGATACGCAGACAAACAAACTTAATATATTGACGTGCAATGCCACAGGCTTCATGTCATCCCAGCTATATCTTTGTGATATTCTGAAAACATTAATTTACAGCTTTGTCGGAATATCTGAGCACTGGTTTGTGAACAAAATGTTATTTCACTTGAAAAACTACATCATTTCTATTCCGCTGCGGTAAAGCCGGGGCGAACGATCAAAACTAAAACTAACTCCACGTTCACAAGAGACGGGGTAGCTATTATGATACGAAATTACTTGCTCAACAGATGTACAGTGATGGACATACCACAGGAATGGTGTGCAGGTATCAACTTCAAGATTTCTCCCATGCAGTATGTCACTGGCATTTATTCAAGTATACATGCTAAACAAAAACCATGGAGATGATGAATTTCAGAAGTGTTTAGCATCTTTGTTGGACATTTATTCTATGCTACAACAAGAAGGTCCTGTTATTTTAATGAGCGATTTCAACGTACACATAGGAGAGGCCAGAGGTGAAAATATGTCTACGCATCACTCGTTCCGTTCTATGGTAATGAACACATTCACCAAAGACACATGCATGTGGTCTACTGTTTGTTCGCCTTCGTGCAAGGGACCACGATTCATATTCCTTCCCTTCGCTGCAGTGGCCAGTCCAACCACTATTGACCATATCTTCATACCAGAGTGCATGGTACACTTGGTATCGACATGTCGCGTCTTGGATGACGTACCATCGAATGTGTCAAATCATCTGCCTGTGACATGTGCCATTACCGTGGATATGTATGACCACCGAACCACAGCCACCCACACACATACCCGCACTGTGTACAAATGGAACGGTGGTGACATCCAGCGATACCGTCTAATCCTGAATACGGCGTGCTCCGAGATGTTAAAGCGACATATCCTTGACAATTCTGACGTTGATAAACTGTATGTTGATGTTGTATTCTCACTCCATGAGGTTGCCCGGTCAGCTATTGGTGAACGGAGGTTCCAGACACACATGAAGCCCTACTGGAATACCTATCTTCGCTACAACAAAATGTGAAAGCAAACCGATCAAAGTGGTTATTGTCTGGGGGAAAACATACTACGGAATCAAGTGATTTTCTGAACTACAAGGACTCAAAACGTCGATTTCGGCGGGCTCTAAGGATAGCCGTGCGCAATCACGAGCAAAAATTCCTGTTAGATGTTGAAACTGCAGCACACGTTTCTGGAGAATGACGAAGTCTAGAACTAACTCACATGCAGTTACGAGCGGTATGTATTTTGGAAATGGTATATGTAAAGAACCTAATGCGATCTTGTCAGGCTGGAAATGCTATTTTGAGAACTTATACACAACCACAGTGCAAGCTGATCCCGAGTTCAATACATTCATTACCAACATCATCTCGTCGGAATTCGATCCCTCCTGCATAAATTATGACTCGACAGTATTTTGCAATGAAGTCATGTCAGAAGATGTCAATGCTCAAATAAAAAAACATGAGGAAAAACGTTATATCTTTCCGAAAATAAATACTGTTCTCTTTTTGTGGGAACACTTTTATCGCTGGGAGATTTTCTGAAACATAAAAAATGTGTATGTCAATATTTCATGCATTTTCATCACAGTTTGTGGTAGAATTGATAAATAAAGCATGATCTTGTTTTCTCCGGAATAATCGGGGGGGGGGGGGGGGGGGTCAGGAAAAAAATTACGGATACAAGGTGGAAATTTTGTGTTTTTCAGTTTTGGGGACCCACCTCCCCGGGAACGTAAGTTTTTTCCACCCAGGTTTGGGACACCCACCCACAAAATTGATGAAAATCTTGTAAATTCTACTAAATAATGTGTTGTTGGCAGGGTAAGGGTCTCTCATTGTGTCTGCACCGGAACTGAGAGAACGCTGATCAAGTACACACACAAAAAATAAACAAACAACGCACATGGCTGAAAAATATGCCAACAAAACCAGTGACAAAACCTTTAAAATCCCAAATATTTATTGTTATAAAGGTAAAATACCCACTTTAACAGGATAGTTATGTCTCTTATTAGCAATAGGTTAACATTTGTGCATGTGTAAAGTCAAAACACCATCAATTTGATTAAATAAACACAGTTCCAGTCCTCTCCATGTGGGAAATCACTGGTGAGCAATGAGGAGCTCCCCTTAAAATCATTATAGGCGAGTGGCGAGTAGCTCTCCTACAAAATGTCGAGGCGAGTAGTATCCCAGCAGGAGATGCCGAATGCATCGCCCGAAGGCCTAAAGGGGGTAGAGTACCGGATGGGGTCAGGGGGTCTCCCCCGGAAAATTTTGAAAATTAGATGCTCTGAGATTGAATCTGGAGCCTTTAATGCTCCAATCAGTGAACAAAACGTTATTATGTGACTTAAGTCACTGTAGTCATGTATCGACATCGACCATGTACTTCGACCACGTGGTCACTGTATTTATCGTTTATTCAATATCTTGACTGATATCATTAATATAAACAAATGAGGCCAACGGTTTTTCGGCTTTTTGACAGCAAATCAATCTAATGGGTCATACATTGCCGGTATTTAATTAAAAGTACTAGGGTTTCCAGTGGGAGTTCAAAGAATGAGGGGAACCAAGAACTTTTAAGCAATATGAGAATGGATTTATTTTCATTGCAATTTTTTCCTCGACCAAAACCGGACCCTCCCCATGGTATCAACTGTTAAGGGGAGAAATTGTGGACAAAAAATTAAAATATAGAGCCCCCTCACTTGTATAAGGCTATAGCATGCACTACTATATGAATCTGATTGTTTCAATTCATTTTGAAGCTGTAATTTGTCTTAGAAATGATTTTGGAAAAAAATTGCATGACATCAGAAATAATCTGCATTCCGGGCTCGGGGACACACACCCACCCGGTCCTTGTATCCTGTCATTTTTTCCGACCCCCCCCTGGAGTAATCAATATAAACAATTAATATTTATGATTTGAAGATTGAAGAATGAATGTCACTCGCTTATAATCGAGATGATCACTACAATACAAGCTGACAACCATACGCTGCACAAGTCTGTATTATGTAGGAATGTTGGAATCACTAGTTGAGAAGTTGCTCCGATAAAACGCTCATCCTGATCAAGAGATCCTGCTAATGTTCTATGATGCGATTGGGTCCTGCTGAATTGATATGATGCTGTTAGGGCAAACTGATGCTGTTAACAAAAAGTACCATTATATTTTTTTTAATTTGTCTTTTCCGATAATCTGAACAAATCTATGAAAAGCCATTATGCGCATTAAACATTCAAAAACATATTTATTCCGAAATATTGTTAATACTGGTTGTATTAGTTGTTGAAAATCGACTATAATCAAGATGGATATTCGCGTCGTTTTAGAAACACCAACGCAGGCTTTATTATATTTACAAAAATGTATATGATCTTGAATGTTCCATACACACACTGGTTTCTTGAATGTTTCATACACACACTGATTTCTTGAATGTTCCATACACATACTGGTTTCTTGAATGTTTCATACACACACTGGTTTCTTGAATGTTTCATACACACACTGGTTTCTTGAATGTTTCATACACACACTGGTTTCTTGAAAGTATCATACACACACTGGTTTCTTGAATGTTTCATACACACACTGGTTTCTTGAATGTTTCATACACACATTGGGTTCTTGAATGTTCCATACACATTCTGGTTTCTTGAATGTTCCATACACACACTGGTTTCTTGAATGTTTCATACACACACTGATTTCTTGAATGTTCCATACACACACTGGTTTCTTGAATGTTTCATACACACACTGGTTTCTTGAATGTTTCATACACACACTGGTTTCTTGAATGTTTCATACACACACTGATTTCTTGAATGTTCCATACACATACTGGTTTCTTGAGTGTTCCATACACACACTGATTTCTTGAATGTTCCATACACACACTGGTTTCTTGAATGTTTCATACACACACTGGTTTCTTGAATGTTTCATACACACACTGGTTTCTTGAATGTTTCATACACACACTGATTTCTTGAATGTTCCATACACATACCGGTTTCTTGAATGTTCCATACACACACTGGTTTCTTGAATGTTTCATACACACACTGGTTTCTTGAATGTTTCATACACACACTGGTTTCTTGAATGTTCCATACACACACTGGTTTCTTGAATGTTTCATACACACACTGGTTTCTTGAATGTTTCATACACACACTGGTTTCTTGAATGTTTCATACACACACTGGTTTCTTGAATGTTACATACACACACTAGTTTCTTGAATGTTTCATATACACACTGGTTTCTTGAATGTTTCATACACACACTGGTTTCTTGATTGTTACATACACACACTGGTTTCTTGAATGTTTCATACACACACTGGTTTCTTGAATGTTACATACACACACTGGTTTCTTGAATGTTTCATACACACACTGGTTTCTTGAATGTTTCATACACACACTGGTTTCTTGAATGTTTCATACACACACTGGTTTCTTGAATGTTTCATACACACACTGGTTTCTTGAATGTTTCATACACATACTGGTTTCTTGAATGTTCCATACACACACTGGTTTCTTGAATGTTTCATACACACACTGGTTTCTTGAATGTTTCATACACATAGTGGATTCTTGAATGTGCCATACACACACTGGTTTCTTGAATGTTTCATACACACACTGGTTTCTTGAATGTTTCATACACATACTGGTTTCTTGAATGTTCCATACACACACTGGTTTCTTGAATGTTTCATACACACACTGGTTTCTTGAATGTTACATACACACACTGGTTTCTTGAATGTTACATACACACACTGGTTTCTTGAATGTTTCATACACACACTGGTTTCTTGAATGTTTCATACACACACTGGTTTCTTGAATGTTTCATACACACACTGGTTTCTTGAATGTTTCATACACATACTGGTTTCTTGAATGTTCCATACACACACTGGTTTCTTGAATGTTTCATACACACACTGGTTTCTTGAATGTTCCATACACATACTGGTTTCTTGAATGTTCCATACACACACTGGTTTCTTGAATGTTTCATACACACACTGGTTTCTTGAATGTTTCATACACATACTGGTTTCTTGAATGTTCCATACACACACCGGTTTTTTCTTAACTCGCTCGGATTAGACAAACACCGCGAGAATGTCAACTTTAGTAAAATAACGGTACTTGATCGTTACGGCATCAGTTTGCACTACACCCACATCATATCATGAGGGTATCACCCATCTCCCCCCTGAATCCCGAATACCAGTTAATTTTGGGGGGTGAATCCTGAATACCATTTAATTTTGGGGGGTGAATCCTGAATACATGTTAAGAAATAATATGCGATAACTGACATACAAATTGACTGTTAATATCAGACAGATACAAGCAGAAGTTACATAGACACATGATGCCGGTCTCGTTATGATACGATTAATGATACTTTATGATGGCATGGTGGTCGAATATGCCCAAAAAGATATTCTACCCACTCATTCATACAGATAACTAGCACAACATATTACTTTGCGCTATCAAAATCTGCGTCCAAGATGTTTTGCTTGAACCAGAATACCAGTTAATTCGGGGGTATGAATCCCGCGTACGGCTTCAAAACACCCCGAATCCCGCGTTCCGAAAGGGGAGGGGGTGATATCATCTATCATATTAACAGGACCACTTGGCCAGGAGCTAAAACCCTCACCATGGTTTTAACAATAGCACGACTCAGTCCAGTTGTTAGGTAAGCTCTTATTTGCTGCATACCAACATGATTCCTGAACTATATCAGCTCGTTATTCGTGATAGGACACACCGATGTCAATTACGCTACAGACGAAAATCCGATTCCACGTAATCAGAATTAAGCCATGCAGGCTTAATATAGGGCAGATCGAGTACAAGAACAGGGCAATTGCACTCTTCTCCAAACGCAATGCTGTCCTTCTGCATGAGATGGGTTGTCCTGGTGTGGAACAGGTTGGGCCGCTACGCCAGTGTCAGTTACAAATTAAAATTCTTAAAAGCCTTCCATGTGTTATCCAGAGATGAAGTTTGGTTTGTTGGTTTGGTTTAAACATATTTATTGTAACACAATTTACAAGGGATTGGGGGACAAGTTATAACAATTTAAGGTGCCCCTCTCCCGACAATATTTACACAAATGTTTAAACAAGATGAATAACAGATATATTGTACATGTGATAATAAGAATGTTGATGGTGATGATGGTGATGTCTGGTGATTGATGTTACCGGTCCTGAGATCCTCTCCTATTATATAGATATCATGCTATGCCGTGTCGTAAGTAGTTTACGATTGTTCTTCGTTAAGTGAAACGTTTGCTTTCTGAAATATATTTTTTGAACAATGTAAAAGAGTATGACGGCATGACCACGTGTCGAAATATCCTCCAAATTGTCTCAAAATCGTCAGTTATGATAATAATCCGCGCCAGTGTTCACATCCAAATATGTTCTTGTGCCACTGGAAGAACTTTACATTAAATATTTCATGTATAAGGCGAAAGTATAGCATGTTTTGCGAGACGTCATTGTGTGTTCCTGTGTTAATCTATACACAGCTGGCCTTTGTTTTGCCTACCAGCAGCCAACACACGTTGTCGCTGTGTCGTCATTGTTTGTGTACAAAAATATCGCCTATAATAGGTTAAGCGCTATATACAAAACTGACATTATTATTAGTATTAACAAAGAACAATAACTATCGAATGGTAAATACGAGGAATAGCATTGGCTTTTTCTCTAAAGGCCCTCTTTGTGGCAAACATCCTCACTAAACTGTATTCCAATGCGATCAATGGCTGTATAATTATTGATCATGCCATGAATCTCTACTATGGCTACCGCCCGTAGAGATCATATTCCACCAGTACAAAACCTGGGAACTTTTTGAAGTTTTGACAGGGAACATTATATAGTCGAAAAAATAACAAAGGGAATATATCTCTTTATTATTATCTCTTTCTTAATAATGTAATTCACTGTAGGTGAAGTCCCAACTCGAAATTTCACGATTTAAGTGACTTTGCGAGTGATTTTGTTTGCGTCGCTTACAATTATGGAACTTTTCCTGGGTAATTAATTAAATGTTTTTTTTGCGAAATCGGCTCACAAGAGTCACAGAAAAACATGCAATTTCGAGTTGGGACCTTCACATATAGTGAAGTACTCTATTAAGGAACAGATAATCACTAAGAAATATATTCCCCGTGTTATTGTTTTGATTTTATAAGGTTCCCTGTCAAAACTTCAAAAAGTTCCCAGGTTTTGTACTGGTGGAATAATTATGATCTCAACGGGCGGTAGCCATAGTAGAGATTCATGGCATGATCTAATATGGCTGATATACCTAAACAATTCAAAAGTGAATATTATTAGTTGCATTATGGAGCGCAAACCACCTTGTGGATTTAACCCTTTCATGACTGGAGCTTCCTGGAATTTGTCGAAACACCCCGTACCAATACATTCTCTTATATATGCGAGTCTCCCATATGGAGCCTCGTATACATACATATACGAGAATACATTGGTCTAACAATATTTACCTCGAATTTGTAAGCCAGGGCATTCTCTTATACATGCGAGGCTCCCTATGGAAGACTCGCATATATAAGAGAATACACTCACGCATGGTATTTAATGCTGCACCAGCGCAGGTCCCAACATGAAAGGGTTAATCACCAAATGTGGGATGTTCACCTGGGCTGACAAAGGGCTGACAAAGACGGTTTCAATCTGAGATTCATGGTGAGAAATCTACGATCGTTAAATAATATCACGCACCATGCATAGATTGTTGGCTGGGGTTACTATAGTCTCAATCGCTATAACACGATGTTGTCAGTTTTATCGGTATATACAAGGCAGTGAAATTTAGGCGTTAATTTCAAAGGGAAATTACATACATGTATTTGCCCTCATATGTAGGGGCTACGGTATTTGGTTTCCAGACAGACTTGATTGGATAACACATAAAACCAACCGGCTGTCGAGAAAAGCAATCACACCAACATTGCCCGAGGCATGAAATTGATACTGCCTACATGAACACTCGGCTGTTTCAGTGCAGAAACAATGTCAATCTTTTATTATATCCGAGTATAGTATAACCGGCAACAAATTTAATTAGTCCATGTCCGCCTGAACTATGTCAAAAACTTGACACAAGCTATATCCTTGGCCCCGAATCAGTCGACAGCTCACTCCAATATAATTTATCATAAACATTGTTATCGTACAATGGTACAAGCAAATCTAATTATATCTGTCACAGACCTGTGTTATGTGGAATATTCCAACGTTTGCTCAACACCCACAACTATGGGCATTAGCGATTGTGTGCTTCGCTATCAATGATTGTCAGATGCTTGTCATGGTAAAATCAGATGCTTGTCATGGTAAAATCAGATGCTTGTCAGATGATTGTCAGATGCTTGTCATGGTAAAATTAGTTTCAGTTATTTCAGTGGGTTATTTCCACTGCGGAAAGGCCCGGGGTTTGTATGACAACACTTATATACGCGTAGGCTACAAGGCGGTAGGCCTGCAGGTCTGTGGTTCATAACCATGGACCGATTATATTAATATTGTGCGAATATATAGAGAATAAGTACAGTATTTGTTGGACAGTATTTGTTGGAATACCGAAATATCCCAATTGTATCAGGAAAGAAATATGGATTTTTCATGAGCGCCTGCAAGCCGCGAGTGAAAATTTGATATTTCTTTCCACACACGAATGAGCTGTTTCAGGTTTTCAAAACAAAAACAAAAACAAACTGTAGATATTCTTTTTATTATATGCGCCTTATTAATGCTCTAAGTTGCTATGTTAACTCCTACCTATTTAAATTAATTAAAGAGCGCGTGCCAGTATTTACCAATAGGCAAGAGCCAGTTATGTACTGGGCGTATTGTTTGATCGCGCTCGCGTAACCCACCGGCAAGCTGTATGCTTTATTCTCTTATCCATACACACATTATAGGATATTGAGAAAAATAGTATATACAAAATAATGATAGAAGGAAGGTAATTTTATGTACATGATATGCTCAGCGACCTCCCGCTCTGTGTCTATTCGTTCATCATCACATTATCAGCATCAACAACATTATACCTCGTCGTCAACATCATCATCATCATCGTCGTCGTCATCATCATCATCATCATCGGCATCATCACCATCATTACTTTAATTATGTGCATCGACATCGTCATCGCGAACATCATCATTAACAAAAGCATCCATCAGTGTCATCGTCATATATACCTCGTAATCATTTTAATCAACATTATCGCAATGATCGTCATGTTTGCCATCGTCTTATAATTTCTCAGCAACAACAACAGCCAGAGTGAGATAACGAAATCGTACATCATTCTACACACAACGATCTACGTTCGGTAATTTTATAGGCAAGCATATCATAGAAAGTATTATTAATTACTTGCGCCAGTCCATGCTGGACGCAAGTAATGTTTTCGATCCGGATCTTTGTCTGTTTATTTGTTTGTCCTTCCGCGAATATGTTACGTCATACCGGAAGTACATACTGTGAATAATGCACACGCTAATATGAGATGATTGCATCAATTGTACTTTAAATCCACATATATTCTTAATTTGCATCGTTAGTTGGTTTTATTTTGATAATAAATCGTTCATAAATGAACAATTTTGAATGATTTCTTCATGGAAACCGATCAAGACGCCATGACGTCACGACGCACATCAGGACGCCACGAGCTGCATGGTCGCGCAAAACACCAGACACGACTGCGTCGATGTCCACACAGCTGAGATTCGTATTACACGGACTGGCTAAACCATTCCATCTGCCAACAACTTCGTGTTTTATTATTATAAATATATATATACTGCATGGAAACAAAAGTGGGCAATAATACTGCCCATTAGAAGTATATTTTATGTAACTTGAAACTCGAGGAAATGAGTTAAGATCAAGTATAAAAAATGCGTGCGGAATCGGTGAGGTGCCAACATATTTCTGGAAAGTTCAAAACATTTTGGAAAGATCCTGGTGCATATAAATCATGTCCGGCCAAACAGTCAAGCGCGTGGTTCAATTGAAAAACAATTGCACTGAAAAATGTGAATGTGGAAACATGGATTATTAAAACGCCTTATTAACTAACTGGGGAAACAAGCTTTCTCATTCTCAACGCAATAGGCATTTTGATGGTATGTTCCCGAAGATTGAAGATCAGTCGCTAATGAGGGAACGTTCCCATTGACACAATGTTAATCAAAGACTAGCCAATGGTCGCGTGTCTTTTATTTAATTGTGTCGGTATTTGTAATTATGTGATTCTCGTCAAACTAGTAATTTAACACAATAGATATATAATATAGCATCATCAGCAACCAATCGTTTTCACACCTTTTCTATAAATATGTCGAACAACTCGTACGTATCACTAAGACTAGCATTAGTGTAATATATCAACTTGACATAACAGAGATATTATGTCCGTACACACAACTATTTCAGCAATGGGTGAACTGAGATTTGATATCTAGAGTCTTGTTATCGATCTCTCTCAAACGAGAGGCCAGCGCCAGTGGTTCAAACTGTTGTTAGTATAAGACGCCACAAAACATGCCAAATATGTGATGGGCGCAAGTATAGGTAGCTCCAGTGAGTGCATTCTAGTTAGCTATAGGTTATCGGCCGCAATAAGTAGAACGCTGCCCGCGTCATAAGTAACAAAAAGTTGGCCAATAAGTAGAAAACGCGGCCAATATGTAACAAAAAGTCGGCCAATAAGTAGAAAACGCGGCCAATAAGTCAAGGTGACGTAAATGACGTCAAACGTAATTAGCTCGATCGGCAAAGAATATTGGGTCTACGGAAGATAGATTGCAGTTGATTTCGGATGAATTACGGACAGTCACTGTTTTTGGGAGTAAATATACATGTACGTGGATGAACTACATGTATCCGTATCAATATCATTCCCAGTGGAAACTGACAGTACTGTGAAATCGTTGCAAGTTCTTCACAAAGTTCAGAAGAATAAAAATTGCTGGAATAATTGTTAATTTAATAAAACACATACTGGTATATCTATGTTAATATATTCATCCTGTGAAACAATTATTACATTGTTGCTAATTAATAAAATACTTATTAATTGGTTGTTTCCACATTGACCGAGTTATGAGGCCTCGGTCTGTCGTATTAGCATTCGGCCTGCGGCCTCATGCCAATACGACAGACCTCGGCCTCATAACTCGGCCAATATGGAAACAACCAATTAATAACATATAATATAAATGCGAATCTCGTCATGAGAATGCACAATCGACGTGTATCATTGCCGATTATAGAATCGAAGTTCTACCTACATGTACTTGTTAACTAAATATGTAGACGTTTTATGGTACTGATTCCAGAGGTGTCAACAGACGGAAATCATGTTCATTTTTCCCAAATGGTATGAGTTTGTTACATTTGATTCACAACGAGTCGTAGATATTATATCCCAACATAACTCGTTGAAGAACTTGTATGTCACATGTCTTTTTAACAAATCAAAACTAAAATACACAAATTTCATCCTGTCATCTTGTATAAATGTTATGTTACACCTTTTGTGCGGGAGAGGGACGTCACTAAGTTGACAAAACTTGTGCCACAATCACCATGTATATAATTGATATACAATATAATATGTCCCCACACACAGTCTTGGCCAGGTTATGTTGTTTATATAATCATCGACGGTGTCGTTGTTGTCGGCGGGAGGTACCGAATTCCTCCAAATCGCGGCGGGCGCACGAATTATTATAATTTACAGATTCCCGCGTTATCATAACAGCTACGTGTATATCTCCGTGGCTGATGTTAGCATTATCACAAATTTCTCGGACTATGTATAGGTTGTATGAACTTGTATCAAACAATAATGGCCTCTTGGACCGTAGAATCACAGTTGTGGTAAGTCCGTCAAAAGTGGGAGACAGAGAACCTGTAAAAAAAAATCAACTTGGCTGCGGTGCCTGCGTATAAATGTGGCATGTCCGTCATCAACGAGCGAACCCTTTGACTAATAAGCACTCGGACTATCGATCCTCCCACTGGAGTACTATACTCCTATCGTACTTAGAATAGCAATAAATCGAGGCATAGACATACTGAGTTAGGTTGCGAGGGTTAATCCCGTCTATGCCTTGCCGAAATCACGAGCGAGGATGGAGTTTCTAATCAGTCTTAAGCACAATCAAAATCCTGCATAATCTCCACGAAATCACGATTTTCCACGAACCAGAGATCGATCTGGTTGCAAATGACTTGCGCAATGCCCAATAGTGACGGTAATTCCTTTCTCACGTAGCATATAGCGATGCTATACTGGCGCGACATACGATACCAGAAAATCTCTTTGTCTCAGCTATATTCCCTTAGTAATTTATCTGAACATGATACCTTTAAATTACTTTAACCACAACGTGATACAGCATATAAATTCAAACTATATAATAGAATAGAATAGAATAGAATTGATTAAGCAAAATACGTCCCTGGGTTGGGACAGGTTGCCATACATAAATATAATATTAATGTGGTACACGAACACACATAATCTGTATAATAATAACGTCACTCAGTCATGTAACTTAATATGCATTATATAATAATATTTATGTATTGTTCAATCTGCACTCGAAAAACCTCCTGACTATGTTGCAAACTTTCGCACAATGTTGTGTAAGGTCATTATCTAATATATGCTTCAGTTGGTCCCATCTACTCATCAGTCGAAAATTAATAAAACTTCCCTCCATTAGTTTCAGTAAATCACTACGCTAGGCATTGCATATTCTAACCTGTTACCAGTTAACTCTTTCTATACTCATCAAGCCTTGAAATAGGGTGTCTGTCATTTGCAGAATGAGGTCCCCAGAGGATGAATTTGGTGATGCTAGCCCGCTATGCGGGGTAGAATCACTAAATTCACCTCTGGGGACCTCATTCTGCAAATGACAGACACCCTATTTCAAGGCTTGATACTCATCACTGACGAGTAGTTATCCCACAGGTCGTTTGCTAACCTCATTATCTTAAAATTTCCCTCCATAATTAGGGTTCTTTCTGCAATTTTAGTTATCTGTCGTCTGATTTTATCCCCATAACATCCCTCCAAATTAGTAATATATCATTCTAATGTATACTTTTTATCTGACTGGGAGAATCCATTTAGTATAGAAATGGGTAACGCTGACTGATTCTTATGCTTACATAACGATTGGATCTTGCAATGCATGATGTTACCATACTCCTGTCTGAACATGCACTGTAATGGGCGTATCGAAACATGTTTTCCCATCGTGAGTGTTTCATCACAATTACTAACCGAGTTTCCATCCAGACAACCACGATTTAGAGTGGTATATTATTGCACAATGAATGCCAACGGATTCCATAGCACACAGGGTATGGCAATAGATTGGAGATGCCTATATGAGTCTAGTTATATTAACAGCGTACGCGAGGAATATAATCCATCAAATGACATCCGGGTGTATATATTGCGTCATATAGAGTGTGAACAATCGGTTGTATTCATTGCCGCCATTGATGCCGCGTTGTGTAATGGTTATTGAGTCAATCAAGAATAACATACACCCCGCATGGGATGTCGCGAGAAAATGTCACATGATCAATGCTCTCTTCAGCAAAAAGCAAAATTGCATATTTACAATACTGTTCTATGAACCGCTGATATTCCTATTCACGTATCGTGACGGGCGTCAGTTGTAAGTGTGAGTGATGTGTATTACGAAACATGGTCTTGACCTGGATGGGGTCACGAGTCTTTAAATCATAATCACACTTCCAATTGCACATGAACATGTACCTAGAAAACGATGCTTTCCTGTGTGCTTTCCATTTTGATCCGCATGATTGAAGAATATGCATGGGGGTATCTATTTCGTTTGAAAACGGTGCTTTCCTGTGCGCTCCTTGATGACAATCGATGGCATGAATTGTCAGACCGAGCTTAATCATGTGTATATTTCCCCTTTACTTCTCTATCTTTCTCCCTCTATCTCTATCTTTTAATGTCTTACTTATCTCCAGTTATCTTACTAGTATCTCTTAAGCAGCATGACAGTCCTGTTGAGGGAGGAGGGTCGGATGGCACGGGTTGATTATTCATGTTTGTATATATGTATAAAGGTATGAGTATATATTTAGTAGTTATTACTACGATAGGTTTATTCACTATCTTGTCCCTCTGCAGAACTGTCAAGCAGCATTCTTGTTATATTTATATATCTATATTTTTTATATTTATACTATATGAATGTCACACTCTGTATTGTTCTTTTGTATATATGCTTATGCTCAATTGTCTACATTTTATCCATCTATTAGCCATTAAAAAATTATCTATCTATCTGCCCCTAATGTACATCTACATGCTGTGTGGATACTGATCATTGATATCCTGTGCACCCACATTGTTGTAACTTGTATGTTGTTGTTTTCTATCTCTATCATGTGGGTAAATTACCGACTCACCCAATGAGCTTGTTTGCATAACACCCAGGTAGTCATAATTACACATATAATGGCTGGATGATCACCGTAGTAGAATGAAAGGAAACCGGTTTCGGTCATGATGTTCGCTGACTCGGAACCAGATTGTCGTCATCGATATGCCAAACACATTCAACGTTTCGTAAATGCCGAATTTAACTCTCTAGTGTGAGTCCGAGCCTTCCCCTCACCATTCAGCCTCCATCATAGAACTGCGAGATACCATATTTCTTTATATGAGATAATTCACTCCGAGTGTGGCACTTCTGAAGCCACACACAAGCTCGATGGCAATTGGGGACGGACTATGGTCAATCAAAGACAAAGTCGATATGTAAGTGAAGGACTAGAAGTATGGTTTAGCGCCATGACAGCCGTATTCAATAGTCCATACCTTTTGGGGGACCATAATGGAAATAAATGGTCTTAGGACTGTTTTCTTATGCTATCCCCGGTGGTGTTTGGTCACCTGTTAGTGCCGGACAACTCCTTTACAGTTTCATACCCTGTATAAACGCCATACTCATGCTGGGCATTGGTCGACTGTGGTGTTTGGTTACCTGTTAGTGCCGGACAACTCCTTTACAGTCTCATACCCTGTATAAACGCCATATTCATGCTGGGCATTGGTCGACTGCGGAAGTGGTAATGTACCATATGGTACATCACATCCTTCCGCATGTGACCTATGTCCAGTAGTACAACAAATAATTTGATATTCTATATCTTTAAAATTTCTGTTAATCTGTTACTTGTGACATGTATATCACATATATACCATGTATTCCTGTTTATTTGTATCTATACATGAAGGTTGTCCTACACCATTATGTGCCTTAGATACCATTAAAACGTATCTTACCTTATCTTATCTTATTTTACGCTCTCGATACAAATGGAAATCATGAAACAACGAACGTAGCAGGTTTTACCATATAATCACATGAAATGTTTGCGAAAGCCTTGTGCCAAAGCATTCTCTTATACATGTATATGCGAGTCTCCCATAGGGAGATTCACATATGTACGAGAATACATTGGCCTAACAATATGTATCTTGACCTTGTAAGCCAGTGCACATATAAGAGAATGCACTGGCACAGGATCTTTAAAATTGCACAAGCGGAGCTCCCAGCATGAAGGCTTAACAAAGAGCAGAATTTAGTGTGAATATATTTCATTCCAATCCTAATAACATATGTACACATTTAAAGATACGGGCGGCGTAAGATACGGGCGGCGTTGGTGATGGGTATGTTGTTAAAATATTCAGCTTCGTCAAAAACCGCCATAAACAGAAAGAATAGTAAAACATAGACAGAATTTGTTCTTATTTCATTCAGAAATATGGAATAAACAGTATGTTATTGTCAATTCCTTTGTTATGTAAACAAACGGAAAAAACGTTACAGAACATGGCTTTTGTTTCGATCCTGATATGGTAAACATAAAGAGCGTTCTTTGTTACTGTTTTCCTTATATGGAAATAATAAAGAGCGTTTATACTATTTTGTGTGATTAACCAATAGAATTGCGCTATGTTATGTAAACAGAAGCAAAACTTCTGTAACACGAGAAGGTTCATGTTTACGTACACCATCGTACGTCTTGACGACAATATAATATTTACGCGCTGATTATGTTTGGAATATGAACAAAACTATATATATTGTAATATTCCGTCCGTTGATGGCGATTTGAACAAATGTGAATATTTCTGCAACGAACGCCGCCTGTGCCTTTAACAAAGTGTTGACAAAAATAATATAATAGAACAGATGGATTGATTGGAGAGTGGATTAAACAACAAGCCCAAGAGCTTTTGTTTAGTTTGCTCCCCTTTTGTCCCCCCCCCCTCCAAGCCTTGAAATATGGTGTCTGTCATTTGCAGAATGAGGTCCCCAGAGGGTGAATTTAGTGATGCTACCCCGCATAGCGGGCTAGCATCACCAAATTCACCCTCTGGGGACCTCATTATGCTTACACTTCAGCAGAATGAGGCTCCCAGAGGGTGAATTTGGTGATGCTAGCCTGCTATGCGGTGTAGCATCACTAAATTCACCCTCTGGGGACCTCATTCTGCAAATGACAGACACCATATTTCAAGGCTTGCCCCTCTCCATTAGATGGCGAGTGGGGATCGGACGGGAAGGAATGGAAATATGATGATGTCGAGATAGAGGAAGATCAAGACAGTGGGGATATAGATTAGAGTGAGAGAGATGGAGAGAGAATGAGAGAAAGACGGTGTGGTAAAGTGAGGATGCAAATCCAATTGAAGCTGATTGGATAAGTACGAGCAGAATTACGTCCATCATTGGATAATGTATGCGTATCCTCCATCAACAGAGAGACAATATTGTTGAATGCAAATTTTACAACCCTTGTTCACCATTCGATAGATAAACGAAGCGATAGGAAACGTTGATTAAAGGTGCCCGATTCGATTCAACACCAATTAATTCAGAATTTCCAAAACCAATTTTTCGGTTACCAGGCAAATTAAACTGAAATATACACTTGCTATCACCCTATGATTCGTATCACTCAGGCATCGCGAAAGTCGACAAAATCACCCACAACCAATGCGACGAATACGATCACAAAAGCTCATAATTGAGAACGCTCTTTCCTGATGCTTTTTATAAGAGGGGTCCTGGAATCGGTCAGCAAAATCAATAGCTGAAAATCAAAACGTGTTAAAAATTCCTCTCTTTAAAATCGATATCTGGTCACCAAAATCTCAAATTTTAATGGGCATATGGACCGATTTCTAATTATTTGCTGGTATAGAAGACGTACATATGTTGATGTTGTTGTGTCAAATCGGACATGGCATATTTAAATGGCGAATACAAAAAATTCTATTAAATTGAGTAAAGTGTGTGCCCGATATTGAATTGTTTTCGGACTTTTTTTGTCAATCACTCAAACATTCGTGAATATTTTCGCAGCGGAATAAACCCTGTCCGATTTGGCACCATAAAACCATCATAACTTCTACATGTTCTATAACAACATGATTAGATTGGAACCAATAGATCAATAACAGGAGGTTTTGATGGTCAGATATCGACTTTTAAGAGGAAGTTTCAACACGTTTTGCAGTTTTGTCCGATTAGCAAAAATTCCTATATATGGTCGCCTTTTATAAATAAGGGTTAGAGCACAAGAATGGTTCTTTACCAGAATAAATTGAGTCGAAGACGAGATTTGTTCTGGTAAAGAAGTATTCGCGTGCTCTGATCGACTTAGAGCACAATTGATCCCACATAATGCAATCAACTGGAAATGCGCCATTGAGCGTGTTTTGACCACGATGCACAATACGTGCGCTGACCGCGATTGGACATAATAGCTGGTTAGCCACGCCCAACAACGTGATTAACATGCACTGATCTCCGTTGAATGTGAATAGATATATCCGAAACAGTACGGACTGGTCCCACTTTAAAGCACCCGTGCGATTTGTCTGTTATGAGTTGCGTGTGCCTAACAATGGGATAATCACTGAACTATTCCTTCGCCAGCCTTGAGAATTGGTGTGCTTTACCAAAAATCAGGGAACGATTGTATACATGGGGTTGTGCTATAAAGAGCTTTATAAAGACAGTCCATGGTTCTGTCACCCAATACAGCGTTCATAATCATGATGAGCTTTCGTTTTCGTTTTCGTTATTAGATTTATTACATGTAGTTTGTGGATTTTCGAGATGCCTGTGTGATAATGAAAGTTATTTAGTCAGTAAAATTGTCGCAAATAAAACAACTCAGCACAACTTGGCCTTAAGTCTTCTCGGTCCACAACAGTTTGGAATATCGGTTGGCTGTTTTGGACCGAGTCCCATTCGTTACTCTTCTATAATATACGTTTCGCCCATAATCGTGGGCGGGAGTTATCTTGCTTGTATGTCTTCGGATTAGGTCAAATGGAATCTTTGCGAATATGAATTTCCACCTTGTAACCAAGGATATGGCGCCACAATCAAAAGGATGTTAACGCAAAACTTCGCTGCATGATAAATGCCGTTAATTATAATTCCTGGACATGAAATATACACAAGGTAACTACAGAACTGACAGAAATGATTTACTAAATGGTCACAGCAGGAAATTAAATTGAAACATCAAACACAGACGAGGTGAGGAATATTGCACAAATGTGTCGCCTAACTGCGTGACAAACAGAAGACGCCGTTAGCAACTATGATAGTTTGCAGTGTCAAGTTTATTACTTGCGCCAGTCCATGCTGGACGCAAGTAATGTTTTCGATCCGGATCTTTGTCTGTTTATTTGTCCTTCCGCGAATATGTTACGTCATACCGGAAGTACATACTGTAAATAATGCACACGCTAATATGAGATGATTGCATCAATTGTAATTTAAATCCACATATATTCTTAATTTGCATCGTTATCTGGTTTTATTTTGATAATAAATCGTTCATAAATGAACAATTTTGAATGATATCTTCCTGGAAACCGATCAAGACGCCATGACGTCACGACGCACATAAGGACGTCACGAGCTACATGGTCGCGCAAAACACCAGACATGACTGCGTCGATGTCCAGACAGCTTAGACTCGTATTACACGGACTGGCTAAACCATTCCATCTGCCAACAACTTCGTGTTTTATTATTATAAATATATATATATTGCATGGAAACAAAAGTGGGCAATAGTACTGCCCATTAGAAGTCTATTTTATGTAACTTGAAACTCGAAGAAATGAGTTAAGATCAAGTATAAAAAAAAGCGTGCGGAATCTTTTTTTTTTTTTTTCGCAGAGACAGTGAGGTGCCAACTGCCAACATATTTCTTGAAAGTTCAAAACATTTTCGAAAGATCCTGGTGCATATAAATCGTGTCCGGCCAAACAGTCGAGCGCGTGGTTCAATTGAAAAACAATTGCACTGAAAAATGTGAATGTGCACAGAAACATGGATTATTAAAATGCCTTATTAATTAACTGGGGAAACAAGCTTTCTCATTCTCAACGCAATATATAGGCATTTTGATGGTATGTTCCCGAAGATTGTAGATCAGTTGCTAATGAGGGAACGTTCCCATTGACACAATGTTAATCAAAGACTAGCCAATGGTCGCGTGTCTTTTATTTAATTGTGTCGGTATTTGTAATTATGTGATTCTCGTCAAACTAGTAATTTAACCCAATAGGTATATAATATAGCATCATCGGCAACCAATCATTTTCACACCCTTTCTATAAATATGTCGAACAACTCGTACGTATCACTGTCCGCACACACAACTATTTCTGCGATGGGTGAACTGAGATTTGATATCTAGAGTCTTGTTATCGATCTCTCAAACGAGAGGCCAGCACCCGTGGTTCAAACTGTTGTTGGTAAGACGCCACAAAACATGCCAAATGTGTGATGGGCGCAAGTATAGGCAGCTCCAGAGAGTGCATTCTAGTTTAATACTCGAATCGAGTGACCGTATATCAGATGACTGGGACAAGAACACGGATGGCAGTTTGCAAAAAAAGCCGTGAGTATTGAACAAGATTGACATGAATATATGAACATGTGTGAACAACTCGTATCATACTTCAAAAGTATAAATAACATTAATGGATTCAATAAAGATATCTGCAAAGGAACAGAAACAAAACAAGGAAGAGCCTCTTCCTTATTTTGTTTCTGTTCCTTTGCAGATATCTTCATTGAAGAGCGAGGAAAAATGGATAAACGAAACAAAAATGGACATAACCATATCTAAATTAATAACGGACGGGCTTTACAATCTGGAGGAGACCATAAACAAAATAATCGACGTTCGGTTTGATGTGTTTGAGAAAAAAAACGCACGGCAACACACAAGGATGAAAAGCAATTGAGGAAAATTGAAAATTCGACTCAAAGAACAGAGAAGAGACTCTCAAAAAGTGAAGACATGTTAGATATAATTAGATTGGAGACGGACAATACAGTGGAATCTCTAATGCGGAAAACTAAAAACCAAGTCAAAGATCTCGAAGGGAAACAGGACAAAATAACTGAAAGTTACCTCAAACAAATGAACAACAAGCAAACTAATTTATTGGAAGAACAGCGAGTCAAAGCAGAGAAAACCCAATCAAATCCTGAAGAAGAAATCAATAAACTGAACAAAAATATCAAAACATATATCGAAGAACAGCAAATGAAAGAAGACAGAAAACAACGAAATATGGTTGTAGTCAACATACTCGAAAGTGGTGCAACTGACGCAAACACGACAAGAGACCACGATTGGTGAACGATCAAGCGATTTGTAAAAGAAATGACATATTATAACGGAGAGGGCATTGAAAGAATTGGCAACAGAATTGAGAACAAGAATAGACATGTACACATTACAACAAGTTATGTAACCACAGGAAACAACATGATTCAAACGGCAATAAAATAACAAGAATAACAAAGCCACTGCACGCAAAGAAAAAAAAATCTATTTTAATAGAGAGCTGACAAACGATGAACTACTGTCGGAGCAGTTTACACTTCGATCGGATTTAAACATGAAAAGAGAAACATTTCCAGAATGGAAGTTCCGCATCGAAGGGAAAAGGATAGTGCAGATATACTAAACGTGAAGTGCTTATGACTCATGTTTTATAAATGAGTACTTTTGACATTTTATTTAGATTGTGACAATTATATATTTTATTAGCTTGTAACAGGGGACAAAGAGTCAGTGCGACTCGTTCATGTATAAATATGATGATGATAGAGAATGTGCTGTACGACCGGCCAATTCACTTCCAGTCGTAAGTCGGGATTTTTTTTATCATGTGCCAATGCATTCTCTTATATATGCGAGTCGACCATAGGTCGCCTCGCATATATAAGAGAATGCATTGGCCTAACAATTTTTTATAATATTTTTAAAATAAATGTTTCTTACAATTTTTAGGACATAAAATAAAAAACATCCATTACCCTGCAGGGAACCCCACACATATATAGAAGCATATATGTTTGTCTGGGGCTCTGTATGGGTGAAATTATAAAATTGTTAAGAATACAAGAAAAAATTATTAAAATTGTAAAAAAATTTAAAGAATACAAGAACAAATTATTAAAATTGTAAAAAATTGTTAGGCCAATGCATTCTCTTATATATGCGAGGCGACCTATGGTCGACTCGCATATATAAGAGAATGCATTGGCACAGGGTAACAATATCCCGACTTACGACTGGATTTGATATGGCGGGTCACATATAACTGTACTGTACTGTACGACCGGCCAATTCACTTCAAAATCCAATCTGATAACGCACATACAAAGAGTCAGAGTTAACACAGTAGTCAACGTTCATTATACAACCATCAAACGTACAACTTATTTATTGAAAGCAGTGTAGTCCGGTCTCTTGAGCTACGATTTACGACCAAGGAAACGAGAATAAAACGTGAATACGATAAACGTGACAGCGGGGCGCATCATCTGTACTGACGGGTCATCAGTTATCGCAAAGGCATCAAATCACCAAGATTACAACAGGTTGCATTTATTATGCTCTCGGGGATCCAAACGGATACAGGTCATTGCTCTGTATTGTGGAATCGGGTTAGATTATCTAGCACAAACCGTGAACTTGTGTTTTAATGAACATTTTGCTTTGCTAGCAACAAGAAAGTAAACATGAATTACCATTGACTCTATTATCACCAGTTTGGTTATTTTTTTTACTTTAAACATATTTTAATGTATCTAGAAAGATAATATACATTGGGATCGGGACACAAGTTACAAAACTTACAACTTGCCCCTCTCCTGATACAATCATGGAACATTCATAAATATACATAGCATATATAGCACAAAGTGCTTATAACGAGTAATGCTGAGTGTGTGTGCTGCGGATGTCGGGTTTTCATATGTATTCCAAGCTCAGTTATGAAGAAATGCCTAGAATTCAGTGAGTTTGAAAGATGAATGACGAAATTTACCATGATATCATACATGGGTTTGTTCAAAACGTTTTGTTTTAGCCATGAAAGATTGAGTAATGCGAAAAAGAGAAGTGTTCTTGTGGTTTGATATACCTTTAACCCTATATAAGAAACGATTTGCTTCTATTGATTGAAAGCCATTAATACTTAGGTTTCGATAAAAGCCAATACTCTTATCTATAAATAAATGGCATACATGAAAATAGTGATTGGCATCTTCAATATCTAAGTTACAGGAACATATGGGCGAATCGGATATGTGATTATCTAACGTATCCGAACGGAGATCACTACAATGATTCTTTCTACAAATAGATTTCAGTAAACTCATTATCAAACGTCAAGTAACATTTTAATGTTATACTTTCGATCTGCTAATTGAATTAATTGAATCATTGCATCATGTAACCTGAGCAAAATAGCTGTGTTATAGGCATAACGATTAACCCTTTACCCAACAGAACGGCCCTGTCCCAATGCATTCTCTTATATATGCGAGTCGACCATAGGTCGCCTCGCATATATAAGAGAATGCATTGGCTTAACACATATTAAAAATGATAAAATTGTCAAAGAATGTAGAAAAATATTATAAAAATTGTAAAAAAAATGTAAGAAAAAATGGTAAAAAGTGTTAAAAAAAGATTTTTTTAGGCCAATGCATTCTCTTATATATGCGAGGCGACCTATGGTCGACTCGCATATATAAGAGAATGCATTGGCACAGGGCATAACTGTAACCATCACGATGTGGTCAATGAACCGGTTCCAATGATATCCATATGTGTATGGTGTTATTGAGACAGACCGAAGATATTTTAGGCTGTTGAAGCTTTATTTGGGCGTTTTTGGCCGTTTTGTTGGGTAAAGGGTTAAGTGACTGAGTCACTCCTCTCGACTGGCAACTCGTCGTTTGGCTAATCCATAAGTAATAGTAAAATGAATCAAAACGTTAATATCAAATTTATAAATTACACTGATATATACAGAGCAGTGATCATTTCATTTTCTAATTTGTTTTATGTCTTGTTTCCTTTTTCATTCCCCAAATGCGACCTATACTTCATCCATGCCTCTGTTTTCCACTTCATATCTTTTGTCTCCCACCTCTCGATCTCTAGTTCTATCTTTCCACTACGCATATACTGTTCTTGTCTGAGGAGATGGCTCCATATAAGCGCCTGGCGCTTGATGTCAAACCCTCTTCTCTCTCTCAGACTTACCATACTTAAATATATATATATGAACATCATCTTGTAAATTTGTTGTATAAATCTGGGATACAAAATAAATAATGTTTACACTGCAATGATTCCAGGTTGATTAATTGACGTTTATCGTCGTTTCGGTCGCCTTGTCAGTTTTACGGATGGAGTAAGACTCCACAGACCCCACAGTGTTAATTTCACATAAAATTATCTCACTGCGCATAGAAACCACCGATCCGGTGACTTACACAAAAACAGATACACGAAATCCGCGCTAATAGAGATTAGAAACAGCATCGCCATTGGTGGACGACATGTGTCGACCTAATGTGCAATGCACCTTATCAACCGAGTAACCACTACTGCCCAAGATAGAAACAAAATCAGACACAATGTTTCGTACTCGATATTTTTGCGTACATCATCTATTTAATCTCGGTGCTGATGTGCATACTTTCAAAGTTCAGCACAGAACCGATCGTAACCCTCTTTATTTCGCCTTGCCAGGAAACAGAGTGCATGGTACCCGTGAAAAGGTATTGAAGTTTACTGTTATTTCGTCATGTCCTGTCGGAGCATAACACATCCGTATATTATATACACACCATCCTGAAAATTCCCGTTTGTTCCAGGACTCGCTATCACAAGTACAGAACGTATTGTTGAAATTTATTGAATATATATCTCCCACATTCTAATATGTGCATACATGTACTATGGGTCCTATATATATCTGATAATCGTGCAATTGTTTTGATTCAGCAATCGGCTGTAAGTGAAGGACATACTCAAACACGTTCTTAATTGCAGCTTATAGAAATATATATCAACGCTAGGGGTTTTGTGTAGGCAGTATATTATTCCATATTATTCATAAAGTTTTACATATTACAAAACAGGTTTAAATATAAATGATATGAAAGGGATTCGACAACAAGCTTTAAGCTTTCGGTGATCGTTTCCGGTTGACTTGTGATCAGGCCCGTCATGTGAGATTGATTGCAGACACTTCAAGTTGTGTCAAATAAATGGGGACTTCAGGATTCAGATCTTTGATATATTATCACACTGAAGAAAAAAGTTAGTCAATATGACTAACTCACGTTAGTTATAATTACTAGGGTGATGTTTGAAGCAATTGCACGGTGTTCATAACATTATACGTGTTTAACACGCACCAGCCAACGCGCATCCCAGTTGGTTATCGTTAAAATGAAACAGACATCGCAAACTAATTCAATGGTCTTCGTTGCAATAAATGTGTATCAAGAATCGTGAGAGTTATTGCGAAGTAGAAATACTAATCCACATTTTTTTGGGACGCACGGACAATACAAATATCACACAATCGCGAACTATACCAGGTCAGACAGATCATGTACAACAAGTTAGACGTTCAACCACAATCGTTGCATATATATTATCAAGATCTTAATGACTAAGAGGATATTAATTGATTTATGCTGTAACATTGATATATTCTCGGCGCGGCCCACGCGTGGAATTCCATCAATCCTGGCAAAATTACCATTCGGCGGCTATATTCAGCCACAATGTGAGTGGCACTAAACACTTGTGATCGCAATAATTCAATTGTGGGGTACAAACCATACATAATTATCCAAATTTATTGTTTTTATGGAATTTTATCATTAATACAACAATGCAGACAATGAATTAATCAGTATGATATGGGCTTATTAATCCACACAACAGACGAATTAATCATTATGTTATTGTCTTATTAGTCCCCACAACAGACGATAGTCTTCGAATTGAGACCTTGGTGTCACAACTAAACGACTCTTTAATTAAGAGACGCTGTACTATATCCCAAGAGTACACTAATAGTTGTTAAGATTCCTATAATGCCAAGACTTACCCGGTGATTTCTCGACCAATCAATTTTCACCTTGCCAACAGAAGTCTATGGTAATTCCTCAAAATATGTGGACATGTACACGGTTACCTTTGTCTGCTAAGCGGTTGTATGTCGGTTGTGGTTTGGTTTAAACGTATTTATTGTATAAAAACGACACAAGGGGTTGGGACACAAGTTATGTCAACTTATGTGGCCCCTCTCCCGACTATTTACACACACACACACACGATTAAGCAAGATATCACAGATAATGTATACAAGAAAACCATAATCAGAAATGGTAACGTCACCAAGATCATATTATTACACATAAATATAAATTATAACTACACCTTTTACCGCATTCGGGGTAGCACTACAGCTTTTAATGCGACCCAAAAAAACAAACAATTATCTATTTATAAAACGCCCATAGGACCACATATTTCTATAATTTGTAGAACAGTATACACCGGTGGCGTTAATGAAATATGAAATAAGAATGTTGATGATGACTGGTGATATATAGGTGGTTGGTGAATTGTGAACACCGGTCCCGAGATCCTCTCCATTTGATATTATGCCATGCCACGAATAGTTACGAATTATTATGGTTTAAGTGAAACGTTTGGTATCTGAAATATATTTAACAATGTATAATAGTAGTTAGTTTCAACGTTGTGGAATATTTCGGCACCTCTGGGGACATGGTTAACGGCAACAACTACGAAAGAATAATCGTCTATTATTCTGCTGTGTGAATTGTAAGATAAACTGGTCATGACCACTTTGTGTGTTCCCGCGATATGTATCCAAGACTCGCTACCTTCTCTGGGCCGTATATCGTCTCGTTCTGAAGGGAGTCGGGACTCGACGATATACGGCCCAGAGAATGTAGCTCGACTTGAGTACGGATCTCGGAAAATACACAGGGTGGTGATAACCTATATTTATCTTACAATTATTTTCTTTCTTCAAATACATGCAAAAGTGACAAGGTGGTTTCCTATTCCGTACCCTGAATGGCAGCCAGTCGTACGCCGGATAGCAGCAATGAATGCACGCGAGTTGTTTGGAGAAAATCGCTACGTTTCTAAAACATTGATGTATACGGGCAATTGGCATACATAATTTTATTCGGCACATCGGCCTAAATCTCTGTTAAAGTACCTTTCCAAATGCGTCCAAACAAATTAAAACTTAGGCCAGTGATCCAAGTTGCTCGTTATTCTTTCGCACAAACAATGGCTCAGGTAGACATAGCTTAGACGTTACATTGGTATCGTTTCCTGAAATAAGGCATGTATTACCCGTATTTCGGTCAAATGAAATTTCAGGTAGGAACTACTTAAGTGAACCGTTTGCAAGTATACTTGTGTTAACATGTATGTCGTTGGAGAGAGTTATCACCCAACACGACGGGCCAGCTGGTGGCTTTAGAGGTTAATTTCACCCATACAGAGCCCCAGACAAACATGAGCAGACGACACTCTTCCATATGCTTCTATATATGTGTGGGGCGCCCTGCAGGGTAATGGATGTTTTTTTATTTTATGTCCTAAAAATTGTAAGAAACATTTATTTAAAAAAAAAATTTAAAAAATTGTTAGGCCAATGCATTCTCTTATATATGCGAGGCGACCTATGGTCGACTCGCATATATAAGAGAATGCATTGGCACAGGGTAAAACAAATCCCGACTTCACCCTTTCTATCGAAATGGATTCTCCCATTCTGCTATACAAGAATGCATCAAAATGGTTTATTTTCTATCTGGAGGGATGTCCAGAAAATATGGGCATAGAAAATAAGTACAGAAGATTCATATTCATTGGTGGAATATGGTTAGAAGTGGACAAACAACGAATAGTTACGTGAAACGTCATCGCATGCCTTATAGAAGCCGATGTTAGTTTTGCGTCCCATTTGTTGATTTAAGTATGTTTTGGATCATGTAATAAATAGAATCTACAACTCGTCCCCAGTTTATATCGGAAATTACAAAACTCGTCCAGTAAATTAGGTCTTGACCGAACCTATGGCGAGGTCCAGACCTAATTTACTGGACTCGTTTTGTAAATTCCGCTATAAATTGGGCACGAGTTGTAGATCCTCTATGTACTATTATATGTGTTGTGATATCGGCCCCGTGTGGGTGTAATTGTCAATAAGCTTGTTTTATCTTATATGGCGCTCTGTTCAGATCCTGAAGACTTTCCATTTAATGATCGTTATTGCCCATTATTCCTTATACTATATGTCTGTTCTCGTCTCGTATCGGATATGGTATTTATTCTGTCTGCTTCCTGGCTTTAGGCACAGTCGTTTTATAGTCTTTATTTTGGGATGGATCCGCCCACCACCGTCTGCAAGGTAATTAGTCTACTGATCTTCCTCCAGTTTATCACATGGTGATAATTAGATGACATGCGGCTCCATATACCTAATTGGTGAGATAGACACTCATTGCACGAAAGGCCTTCACACCAACACGTATCCCACCCCACTCCACCCACTTTGCGCGTCCAACACCACACCTGACCAGATCATAACTTAACCATTTTCCACAGTAGTTAAAACCGTGTGGTGGTACGTGGTAAAGTTTTGGAAAAATAACTGATATAAATTACCCGATATGACTCAATATCAACTTTCATAATTGTATACTACGAAATCTGACATGATTCTCGGCTCGCATTTCACGACGAACGATTTTATTACAACTAATAGGTAAACATCAAGGCCACATGTCGATGAGACACTCGTGCTCTCCACGCACAGTAATTATGTTGTTATCATGCCATCCATTAGCGCTTTGTGTTTGGCAAGATTCTCGCGTTTCACGACGACGAACGATTTGATTACAACTAATAGGTAAACATTAAGGCCACGTGTCGATTTATGGTCATAATCTCAGAATCATCTCCAAGAAAAGATCGCGAACTTGTTACTTATTGATATACTTGTGAGTTTTGTTAAATGTCCGAAACCGTAATCCTAACAACGAATATGGAAAAACGATAACGAATAGAAAGAGCACACATTCAAGTGACGTGGTCCCTATTCGTAATATTATACATGTACGTCGCAGTTCATTATGGAAAAGGCGTCTACTATCTCCACTGACAAATGGCGATTACATATTTGTTTGGATTGAAAGATGGTGGCTTGAGAGATGAGATTTTCCTTTTGTATAATGGCTGTTGATTTTTCCAATTCGTGTACACAGCAAATTATATTTTCTAGTGTTCCGCAAGAAATGACAAACCCGTTCGTAGGATTTATTGCCAGGTATCGACTTCCATATGAACTATAGAGTGTAGAGAAGGTTATTGTCCCCAGACCGACAATAAATATATGTGGTATAAGAGTGATACCTTGAAATAACTGTCGGCGCATTATAGTCGACTTATTGGGATGCGCCATGGTCTAGTCCACATACCACATACCATACATATTTGCGAATGTCTGTCTGTCTGTCTGTCTGTCTGTCTGTGTTCTATAGAAATTCACAGGGGACCATCTAGATGGCACCAAAGGGGTCTACTAGGGGTAACTTTTACGAGAAAGATAATGGTGCCGGTTAGAATCATATAAAGTGACGTCGTCGTTGCCAGGGGCAGAAAGGGGGGGGGCAGTAAAAACAATTATCGCCGATTGCCACAAGACTTACATATAATCATCCCCATGATATGAAGAATCTAATCGTGTGGCTTAAATATGTCAAAAGTGGCGTCGTTCGAGTCAGGGATGCGCGGAAGGGGAGAGGGGCACCGAAATTGATAAAACTAATTTTACCGCCGATTTCCACCAAATTGATATATATTCTTCGTCATGATACAAGGAATCTAATTGAGCGATTTATCAACGCCAAATTGTTGTCGTTTGGATCAGAGATTGGGGGGGGGGGGGTGGGCACTAAATTTGATAAGAATGGTTTTAGTCGTCGATTGCCACCACACTTATACAAAATCATCCCCCATGGTATGAGGAGTCTAATGGTGTGGCTTAAATCTGTTAAATGTGGCCTCATTTGAGTCAGGGGTGCACTGAAAGGGAGAGGGACACAAAAATTGATACACAATATTTTTAGCGCCAATTTCCACCAAATTGATACACGTTCTTATCCATGATACGAGGAATCTAATCGTGTGATTTAACGACGCCATATTGTTGCTGTTTGGGTGAGAGATGGGGAGGGGAGGGGTGGCCACCAAATTTGATAAAAAATTGTTTAGTCGCCGATTAGCACCAAACTTATAAATAATCATCTCCGCGATATCAGGAGTGTAATTGTGTGGTTTAAGGATGTCACAAGTGACCATTCGAGTCAGTGGTGTACAGAGGTGAGAGGGACACAAAAAATGATAACAATATGTTAGCGCCGATTTCCACCAGATTGATACACATTCTTCTCCGTGATACGAGGAATCTTATCGTGTGGTTTAGATACACCAAATTAGAGCCCTCTGTGTGAGAGATATGGGGACCTTAAATTTGATACGAATTTGTATACTCGCCAATTTTCACCAATTTTATATATATGCATCTCTATAAGCTCTAATGAGTCTAAGTGTGTGGTTTAACGGTGACAAGAGAGGCGCCGCTTGAGTCAGAAATAGGGACGGGAGGGTCACCAAAACTGATAAAAAATATTTTAGTACATATTACCATCAAATTCAGACACGTTCTTCTCAAATTATACGAGAAATAAAATTGTGCTGTCTGTCTTTCTGTCTGTCTGTATGCGTTCTATATATAACTTCACGGCGTACAATCGAGATAGCACCAAGGCGTTCTAAGAGGGGTAACTTTTTACGAGGAAGATAATGGTGCGGGTTAAAATTTTCTAAAGTGACGCTGTTGGTATCAGGGGAAGAAAATGGGGAGGACGGCAAAATTAAAAAAATATGTTGAAACAGTTTTGTCGCCGATTTCCACCAAAACTATACATAATCACCTCCGCGATATGGCGCTGTTCGAGTCAGCGTTGCAGGGGGGGGGGGGGCATCAACAATGATTGACTTAATAAACTAAATTTAGCTCAGATTTCCACCAAATTGATATATTATTATTCTCTATGATACGAGGAATATAATCGTGTGATTTAAAGACGCCAAATTGCTGCTGTTTGGGTGAGAGATGGGAGGGGGGGGGGGGGGTCATAACTATTCTAAGAATTTGTTTAGTTGCTGATTACCACCAAACCTATATATAATCATCTCCAGTATATCATGCATCCATTTGTCTAATGGACGTGGTTTAAATATGTCAAAAGTGGCGCCGTTAAAGTCATGCATTAGGATTGCAGTTGCACCAAAGCTGATACAAATATATTTAGCACTAAGTTCTTCTCTAATGATACGATGAATTAAATCACATTTGGTGTCGTTTGGGTCACGGATGGCGAGAGGATATGCACTATCATTGATAAGATTTCTATTCGCCGATATCCACCTATAAGTTATATATAGTCAACAGGCCACCTCCATATCATTTTAAGGACTTTTGTGCGTTAAAATTTCACAATCTCGACAAATGGTGACCCAATTGAGTCACTTGAACAATTATATCTTCTCAACTGTCATATTGATATGGGGATGGCAATCAGGGCATTCACACAATGAGCTAACAAATAGAGATACATTGAAGAAGCATATATTAGAGATACTTAAGAGATACTTAAAGAGATAATTGAGTCTGTTCCATTCAATACATTTTCCACAAAAAATTACAATTTGTCAAGAGATATGGAAATGTATCGAAGGCCTGTTCAAAAATAGTGGTCACAGTGTGTAGTCAAATATATTTTCTTCTGATATAAAAGAAAACACAGTCAGTAGTACATGACTTTTCAGGATCCTCCAATACTGACATCTGACAAGGGTATATCTGCCCGATACAGCGGAATTTTTAGAACAGACTCATCGACTAACATTAACAACTCAAAATCTCGCTATGTGTCTGGCTTATATACGTGCGCAGCAACATTTCTTTTAAACTGAGAATAGTTAGCCAATATATAGCACCATGAACAGAGGAGCAACTGGAAATTTCTTTACAACATCTGTATGTTCATGGATATATGATAGCCAGGTTTCCTCAAGATCTAGCAATTATGGCTTGTTGCCATTCATCTGAAATCTCTCCCCGAGAGCTTTCCGATGAATGGCAACAAGCCATATTTCCGACTAAATCCTGAAAAGTTACCCATAATTCTGCTGTGGTTATGGAGTCGATTACTTAGGGCATTACTGTACACTTATCTGTCTCTAATATGGACACATTAGTTACTGTACAATTTATGTATATGTATTCACATTCATAGTGAACAACGGGCTGAGTTGTCATCTTTTGTCTCCTCTATGTACTGGCATATGTTGTTTGCCAATGTCGCATATACCAGCAGAGTATCTGAAATCAAATCGCAGCATCCGCTTGTAAGATATAATACAATGGATTGTAATGTGCTGTCCCACATAATTGTATACTCCGGTTCATACCGCCCATTGATCACCGTAACAGCTACAATGCGTGTCAATAAAGGGCGCATTTTATTACATGCATGTGCCTACTTGCTCTGTATTTCACGTTAGTTGTTGCTGTTTTACACCATAGACCCGGACTATTATCTAGATTGCACAATGTATGTGTGTCAGTCATTCAATGTTTAATAGTATGCACGTAGAACCGTCGCTGGAGGTATAGCGGCATGTACTGACACATACCTGCTAAACAATTTATGAATGTGTCGCGAAGTTGAGTGGCAAGATCATCGATTGAAACAAGTAGGACATTCCAATGAACGCGATATCGCTGGCAATGACTATTATGACGATGCGGAGGAGGACGATGATGGTGATGATGACGATTACGATGATGATAATGATGATGATGATGATGATAATGATGATGATGATGATGATAATGATGATAGTGGTGGTGATGTTGGTGATGATGAGGATGATGGCGGTGAGCCCATTGATATGATGATTTGGTCAGATACCGATTACAAAACAGTGAGTTTCAACACGTTTTGAATTTTAGTCAGACGACCAAAAGTCATCGTGTCTGATAATTGCCTTTCCCGAAGGTGGTAGATATCAAAGAGAGTTGTCATGGGAGAGGGTGCATGGTGTGTCAGCACCTGTATGTGGATGATGCTTTTTTTGCAGCAATCAAAGAATAGGTACGCTTCCAGTTCCATTTTCGGTCCTCAACCTCACGTATCTAAGCAAATATACACAAACAAATATGTAAAATGTATAATATTTTGGAATATCCACAGCCATGCGTCGACTAATGAAATCTCGAATTGACGGGATCGGTTACCTATCCACAATATTCGTTCTGCCACCCCATGACGTCAAGCATGGACTATTCTGCGACAGACGACTTGATACACGCTGTGCTTCGAAACCACAAATTGCTGGTGTAAACTGGATCATGGTTTAGTGTCAATAAAACGATCGGAAATGCCATCTCTATAGTAAAGTGCCGGGTAATGAATATCAGTATGTCCTCAATTGTGAGAATTAATCTGACCTAATTTGTATTATAGTATTATATTGATCCTTTTAACCATGAGCTCCATAAGTTGTTCACCACTATATAACAATGAACCAGTTTTACAGAATGTTCTCAATTTATCGGGAAAGTACTTGAAGGACCACTAATTACAACTGGAAGTATACTATGAAGGACGTGGTAAAAAACCTTGTTCAATAAGGACTCGAAATCAGGGCTAAAAGTATATGAGTTGTGATAGTATCTTGGTGATATTGGCGGGTAATGTTTTGTGACACGTTACAGACAGACAGACAAAGTTCCTGTAATTAAATTGACTCATTTTAATCCGCAATTACATTCTGTTATGAGTTCTTATATAACCAAAGTAGTCTTTCACACGGGCAAGTGGCGATTAACCTCAATTGTGAAACCACGTATATAATTAAAGGGATTCAAAGCCTTCGAAATAGGTTATACGAAATAACATAAATTCTGTAAAACAACTATATCATCAACAAGAACGTGAAGAAATAGATTGATTTTGTTCTTATCATTGTTAATAACTCTACAATAATAAGAATTATCATGTCAAAACCTTTGTTATGTAAACATTAATGTTACAATGGAATTACCTATCAAAGTTCAATTAGTCCAATGCGAAACCAAGTTTAATCAAAACTTGACAAAGATTTGAAAAGGTCAAAGAATTGAAAAATATTATGAAAACCACGTCTTGACTAAATATTAGAATTTCTACGCAATTAGGGGTGTTTGTCGTCACATAACTGTAACAATTTTGTTTACATAACAATGGTTTCAACACGCGCAATGTGGTGAGCTATGATATGAGAACAACGTTTATTTATTGCTCGAGTGCTCTTGGTGATGTTTTTGTATATTATTATAACATTTGCATATTATTATAACATTTGCATATTATTATAATATATGCATATTATTATTATAACATTTGCATATTATTATTAACGTATTATTATAACATATTATTATAACATATTATTATAACATATTATTATAACATATTACTATAACATATTATTATAACTTTTGCATAGTATTATAATATGTTATTAAAACATATTATTATAACATATTTATTATAACGTTTGCATATTTTCCCACAGCTAAGCCTGGAAAGCGTAGTGTCCGTCATTTGCAGAATGAGGTCCCCGGAGCGTGAATTTAGTAGCATAACAAAATTCATCCCCTGTGAACCTCATTCTGGTTAGGCATCAACTGATACGGGAGACCTAGAATCAGATTGAGGTTCCCCATTTAAAGTTGGCGATGTTCACCAATTAGTCACATCGATTACAGCTGTCGATTATGCAATTTATCTTCTGCAAATTAGGGGATATATAAACTGAACAGAAGGGAAAACGTTTCTAAAACGATGTTAATTGCAGACCATAAATACTTCCCAGAAGATGAGGCCTAAGCGGAATGAGGTCCTCAGAGGGTTAATTGAACAATGGCTGGGACACTCTTAAATGTTGTATTGCGGGAACAAAATATATACTAATAAAACTCCATTTTGTTTGTTCGTATTTTGTTTGTTTGTTAGTGCTTTTATAGGCGACTAAAAGGCTAGGCCGTCGGAGCTGAAAATGTGCACATATGGGTAATTTGACCAGGTGAATCTTAATAGATAGTTCCCGTTGACCTCAAATGTCATAAAAGTACACTAGTAATAAATTAACTAAATAATTAATTAGATACCGAAAACGGTTGCAGTCTGGTCAGTGAAAATTGAAACACGGGGACAAATTGAGTAGTCATGAAATATATGCCGTTGACCGCAGATGACTTAAATGGGAAAATATTAGCAATAAAGAGGGTACCTTATCATCTTAGAAGGTCTGTACCAAAATTGGTACATATGGGTCACCCGACCAGGAGAATAGGCGCCTTTGACCTCATGTTACTTAAATGGGGACTATTAAATTATATGATCAATAAAGAGCGTTTATTATCAGTTCAATTTGGGAATGACCCGGGGAATGTCACAGAATAGGTGCTGCTGACCTCAAAATAATTTAAAGAGGCACTAGTAATTAGCAATACGAGTGTTTATTATTAACTTAAAATATAGATGTAATTTATCCGGGGAGTCATTCAATATGTGGTGTTTACCCCATATATATAACTAATAATTTGTTTTAACTTACTTAAAGGATAAAGATAATGCGAAGTGGGTATGTAATCCGATTAGTACATTTTTAGTCCGCAGTTAGAGGCTTCTGGTGTGGTGAATGAGAAACATTCGGTGATAAGCCGTAGTTGTTGTAATATTTTGAAGGATTAGTCATTTTAACGGAATTCTGAGGTGGTGCATTCATGAAACGAATATATTTTATATTTTGTATATGCCTAATAATATGATCTTGAGGGCATTACCATTTCTGACTTATGTTTTCTTGTATTCGACATATCCTCGTGCAAATAGGTTCATATTGGGACCCAAATATTCACATAGGTTCATATTGGACTTATTTGATTCTGAAATAAGCTCATATTGGACTTAACCCTTTACCCAACAAACCGGCCAAAACCGGCCAAATAAAGCTTCAACAGCCTAAAATATCTTCGGTCTGTCTCAATAGAACCATACAAATATGGATATCATTGGAACCGGCTCCTTGACCACATTGTGATAGTTACAGTTATGCCCTGTGCCAATGCATTCTCTTATATATGCGAGTCGACCATAGGTCGCCTCGCATATATAAGAGAATGCATTGGCCTAAAAAAATCTTTTTTTAACACTTTTTACCATTTTTTCTTACATTCATTAACAATTTTATAATTTTTAATGTGTTAAGCCAATGCATTCTCTTATATATGCGAGGCGACCTATGGTCGACTCGCATATATAAGAGAATGCATTGGCACAGGGGCCTTCTGTTGGGTAAAGACTTAATGCTAGTTATTTAGTTATTATGTTGGATGGCGACGGTCACTGAAAACACGTTATAAGGAACGTACATCCAACAAATCCTCACGCAAATAGGTTCATAATCGACCTAAACTATTCACATGCGTTCATATTCGATTATTTGATTCTGAAATAAGCCGAGAGTAGAGTTATATCCGTTATTCAGTTTTATGGCGCGAGCCACAGTGAAAACACATTTTAAGCAAATCTTGAGTTGGTTTTTTTTCTTGTTATTGTCCGCCCATAATGAACTAATAACAAGCTTTCATGAGTCGATAATGGCACTAAAGCACTTTTATTTTTAGTTCATTATGGAATCAAACGATTCTACGCCGATTATGAACGTAAACCAAATCATTTTATAGGCCGATAATGGCACTAAAACACTCTCATTTTCAGTTCGTTATGGAATCAAACCGAGGCGATTCTACGCCGATTATGAACGTAAAACAAATCATTTTATAAGCCGATTAGTGTTGATTTTCGTGAGAACAGGCTGGTACATCTAGTAAGTCATGAGTTGGTTTATTAGCGTTATTTTCCAGTCTGTTCTCGTGAAAATAAATACAATACGGGCTTATTTCATTTGAAATAGTCCCATATAGGGCTGTTTAATAACCAACGTTTAGGTCCATATATAGTTTTCAAATAATCACAATATGAGCTTTCGCGCAATAATAAAATAAGCCCGTACTGTACTTATTTTCACGAGAACAGTCTGTAATATTATTCGCATTAGTACAATTGGCGTGCGATCTTTTATCTCTATGTAAATCCATGGATAGACGAGTAGTCCGCCTTTCTCTTGCATCTGGTGTAGTGTCGCATATTGTCATTTCCAGATTCCCTTTTTCTTCGGGCGATGCTTTTTTATATTCTATATCTCCCTGTTGGCACAGCGCCTGCGTACTACCTTTTCAGTTTCATGCACCATAACAAGTCCGTAATATGTCTTTAATTAACCCTTTCAGTGCCAGGTCAGATTTTTGTATCAACCCATATACCTTGTGCCAATGCATTCTCTTATATATGCGAGTCGACCATAGGTCGCCTCGCATATATAAGAGAATGCGTTGGCCTAACAATTGTTCATCATTTGTTATTATTTTTTACAATTTTTAACAATTTTAATACTTTTTTCTTATATTCTTTAACATACTTATTTTGTAGGTTTAGTGCTAGGGAATCTTACGTTTTTCATGGGCATTAAAATTATTACTATGAATACTTGGTGGTAGTTTTGAGTTATAACATGCCCCTAATGTTTTATCCAGTTTTTTTTAAATTCGCTATTGCATGCTTAAGCATATTTTTTTAGGGAAGATTTTACAGACCGTAAATTAGGGCCGATGAAATCGGCCCCTGGCACTGAAAGGGTTAAGGAAGATCCAATATCACTCATTGTTCAACATATCCTCATTCAAATAGGTTCATATGGGACATAATATTCACAGGTTCTCATTGGACGGATCTGATTCTGATATAAGCCCATAGTGAGCGTATAGCCTGGTATATAACTCGTATCTAATTGATAAGCACCTCATATTTGTTATAACCGGAGTTGATACAAAAAATATGACGGGGTGTACAGGAAGACAAGACACTAATGAGTTTATGCCAACCCCAGGAAAAGGGCATCAATTTGAGAGTCAGCATGATGTTTAGATTGCTATAAATCACATGAGTCCCACATTATATCATTTATAAAGCCATTACATATTTCCTTATTTCTCATTAGTTATGAATAGGCACGTGCTTCCCGCCAACGTGGCATCGCACCAACAAAATGACGTTACATTGATTCAGACGGATTAATACCATTTCTAAAATCCGCGCATGACCAGCAGCACACAATGCAAAATTATTGCATTGTTCATTAAAGTTAAATACTTGTTTAACTTCGTGGACTAACGAAAATAAACACAAAAACACCGAGGCAAATTAGGGGACTATATATATTTCCCGTCACCAGCTTCAGAGTGCGCAATACTGTCGTATATATACGGTTGTAAAGCGTCTCAGCCAACGCTGTAAGTGTATGGATTTCGCTGCTTCTTTTAAGGAAATTATTTTTTGTCATGTGATATACAAGATATTCAATTCGTTATGTTGGAATATAATATTTTATTAAACTAGATTTGATAAATTTGATTCACAACTCGTCTGCGAGTTTCATAAAAACTTACATCCCAACAAATCTAGTTGGAGATCCACTATATCTATATATTGCGGATCCTCAACTGGGCATGTACGGGATAATATACACTGCATAATCCAATTTTAGTTATGCTCTTGCTTGTATTTCCTGTATCTGTCTATAAAATATGCACATTTGCTAATAAATCACCTCTCTCTCTCTCTGAACTGAATCCCAGTGGAAGTATAGACACCGTCTGAGAAAGTGCTTATCCGACAGACGTACATACGATCGCTAATAGCCACAGACAGTTTTCCCGTCTTAGGAAATTAGATAGTCGTGATCTCGCGATTTGTATCCGGATTTGTCCATTCACAAACTCTCACGCGACGTAATAAAGCCGACCGTCCGCTGCCGTTATAACCCTCACACGCCCGCCGGTGTCAGACAATCGCGATCAGTACGCTTAAGCGAGAGTCGCTATCATCGTATGCTTCGTACAGGCGCTCCCAGAAGTCATCCCGAGCCATAAATTATAGAACAACACTCTCTTAGATATTTTCGGTCTCATGACCTTTCTGGCGAGCCCCAATATAGTCGCTATTCAATACAAAAGGATGATATGTTTTGAGAACACCCATCCAATGATTTTCGCGTTCCAAGCGTTTTGATTTAGTTTCATCCTCATCGGTTAGAATTGGTGTTTGATTGAGTGGCTGAAAGCTGAAATGGATTCTTACATCGTGGTCAGCTAAATTGAAATGCTTTGCAACACAAAAATCATTATCTAATCGAATATCTCAAAGATGGTTGCTCGTTCGTCCGTCCGCGAAGTGCGTTTTTTTTTTGTCTGACCCACATTGTACACGGCATTTTTTGCATGTGATGGTAGTTAAATTGCCCTCTGACTTGATACGATATGCGGATTGTTCGCTATAGTGCATATCCCAAAGAGGGCCATATATGTCATTCTATTTATGTAAAAATTTTCATTGTGGCGGAATGAAACTGTCCTATCACCCATCGTCAGCCGATTATGCCGAATTATACTCGGCTCCGTTGGCGTCAGGTCCTGGCTCAATGATTCTATGTATGTTATAGTTTCAGACTTTACTTGGCGGAGTAAGCTCTTGTAGTACCCGTGCGATTGCAAAGCCTGCAATACTGTCGAACAAGCTAATTTAGATCGCTTCTGTTCGTACAATTTCTGTGATATCGATTTATTTGTGATTTAATTAGACATTTAAAACCTTATGTGGGTGAAATGATTTATGGTGTAGAAGCTGGTGAGAATCTGTTGGCTTAGTATATAATTTGGTATCTAGCACATTGGTGGAATTAAATTTTGGCCTTTTGAAAACTGTTACATCAAGGAAATCAATACTGGTTTCCCAAATTGTTTCGTCTAGTTTAATGGTTTCATCGTGAGAGTTCAATATATCTAGGAATACATTTCTCCGAATAATAAAAATGTCATCCAAGAACCTATGGTATTCTAATGTTTTTCTCACAATTCTCAATCCGCCATGAAAATTGAAGCAAAGATAGGACTGCATTTTTTGCCCATGCTACAGCCGATATTTGCAGGAAACATTGGCCGTTAAATTCGAAATCATTTCCTCTGAGAGAAAGTTCCAACAATTGCATAATTTCCTCGCTGGGCCTATCGGGATCCGAGTAGAACTCGAATGTACTTCTAATTTATTTCAAGCCCTTTGTGATTCATGAAATCGAGGGTAATGATGTATGCAGAAGAAGGAACTTCAATATTTGATAGTTTGATAAAACAAAATCCTCTGTATCTTTCAAATAACTCGGATGTCTGGTGGCGATTGGATTCAGATAAAATCGATATACTGGGATATGTTATATGATTCTGAACCACAGTCCGACACGATCGGTCTACCTGGGGTGTGTATTCATCAGTCCAAGAACTTAACTTTTTGTGGACCTTGGATAAAAAGTATATAGATCTGTTATTCGATTTGTCCATGCAGGTCCGAAATTAGATACTCTACTTGTTTTTTTTTTGTGTCGATGAAGTTCTGTTCCAGCAAGCTGTTAAGAATATGATTAAATCTATATGTGTTTTCTGTCCAAATTGGAGCGATCAAAGTTGTATAATGGTTTGTGTTGCTTAGTTGGCGCATCGCCTCTTTAATGTAATTAAATAAATTTATAAAGAATGACGACCGCACTGCCTTTGTCACATTGTTTAATAATAATATCTTTATTGTTGCGAAGTTTCTTAAGCGCAGATCTCTCGTTCTTGGTGAGGTCCTCTTGGTGAAACTGTTAATCTCAGATATGACTTGGTTAGTTACTTCCGAAATATAGCTGACAAATGCCATGAGTTCGAACATTTCTTGGAAAGATAGTGTTATAATTCCTCTACCACAGAAAAGATCCCATTGGGTCGCACTTACGACAATAATTAGCCAGAACGACCAGTGCCATTATTCCTATGAACTAAGCCAGATAATAGTTATATCAGATATCATACACTGAAATTATTACATATCGTAACATGACCATGTGCTTGTGACGTGGCATCGTAACCACAAAGGCAAATGTTATCGTACTCCGGTATGCCGGTAACTTAGTAATATAATATACGTGTCTTGTATTGCCTAATTTAATAATGTTCTGTTGCATATAAGTTCATGCACATTTATATATGAACATACTTACAATTTGTATATATACTCCCCAAAGTGGATGTAGGTGAACAATAAACAATTAGGCGAGTGAGTGAGTGGGTGTATTCGTCTTCAAGGCCCGACATAGCACAATAAAGGCTGGTATTCGCGCCTTATTTTCACTGTGGTCCTGTGAGACCGATGCCTCGAATTTTACCAAATGGTTTTTGCATTTTACCCGTGATTTCTTCTTTAATGTGTGCATGTTTCCCGATCCGGGCAGTTACTATCATATTAGTGTTTGATATGACAATGTAACTCAGAAAAACTATCATTGCTGACATTGCAGCAGTTTTTTTTCTGTGGCAGAGGCACTACCCACGGCTGATTTTGTCTACCTCAACATCTAATGGCCAGCTACGCTCATGATACTGTTTGACGTGACCATGAGACTCAGTAAAACTATGGTTGGTGACAAAGAAGCATGTTTTTGTTCTGTGGCAGTGGCAATTATTCAAGTTTATAAAATTTTCCTTGAAAATTACTTAAGTTTACCAACCCAGCCTGTTTGTTTTTCGCTTCAGACTTCATGGGCCATGTAAACATTGCTAACTAAACGGGCACACTTTCTTTTTCAAGCATGACTATCTCTCCAAAGTGACACTTATCGACTCTATCGTGGTGTTTTGTTATGCGGAAACCTGATTTCAAAGGTAGCACAGGTTACGTACAAATGGCCTGGAACTTAGAGCACATGTTTTAACGGACATGGCTCATTTGAGCCTTCAAGCTATGTTAATGTAATTGGAAATAGGAGCAAATATAGGACGACAAATACAGGAAATCGACAGGCTTTATACATACTAACGAGACAAACGTACCAAATTCGCAACAATTTGCCAGCTGATTTCAATTTTCAGACAAACGTTCATATGTTCAGGAAAAATCTATAAAGGAACGCTCTTTGTTTTTTTCCAGGTTACAGCCTGTGGAGAGTAAAACTGAGATCCTGGCCCGATCGTAAGATACTGATTTCAGGTAATATTTACTGTGTTAAAATATATACTGCTTGCGGTTTAACTTTGATATATCCCAGCTCCATGTCTATTTTGCGCCTGTGGAGAGTAAAACCGTACAGTATTCACCGTACAGCCTGTGGAGAGTAAAACTGAGATCCTGGCCCGATCGTAAGATACTGATTTCAGGTAATATTTACTGTGTTAAAATATATACTGCTTGCGGTTTAACTTTGATATATCCCAGCTCCATGTCTATTTTGCGCCATCTTTTAAATCATAGTTCCTGCTGAAGATGCAACTTTCAAACGACCGACGGCACTGTTTCTTTGCCTGGGTATTCAGCTACTACCCGGATAGGACCATAAATAAACTAAATGGTGCAATTACAGTAGAAATGAATATATTCCTTGGTATTTTCGAAAACGGTTGCCATGGCAACGTAGCAACTGTATGTGATGTCCACCTAAGTGTTTTCTGAACGCATAACACCTAACTGTTGGAATGTGTACATAACCAGTTCTCCACACGAGAATCATGGCCAGTTTTAATATTTGAAAGTTGACAGGTATTCAGCAGTTGTTCGACTGTCTTTGGTTGTAATGTGGTAGATAGGTTGCTGGTTGTAGACCCCTATCACGTTATTCGACCCTGATATCGCTGATATGCATTCTATGTGGGTTGCAATGGTAGCTGATACCCGATATACAGATGTTTTCGAAAATGGCCAAATTAAGTTATATACATGTATGATCAAACTGCTCGAGCAAACAGTTTCAAGCCTACAGTATACTAGCAATTGCATCTCATAAAATCGAAACGACTCATAAATCCCGTACACTCCTTAATATTGAATCGTTGTCTATTCGTCATGTATTTTTGGATAACTATTCATCAGAAGCCACATATGATTACGTATCCACACAGTGCGTATACCACTGTGTGTATAATTCGTATAGCCGATGTCACCCAGGTGCTTACGTATACACACAGTGTGTATACTTCGTATAACCGATGTCCCACAGATGCTTTTTTGTTTATATATGCCTATTTTTGAGTGTGTGTCTATAAACATTCACGAACATATAATTCAGACTATTCTCCCAAAAACTCGCACATTATCTGCTTATATAGAACTTGTTTTATATAGAAAATCTGCTTAGAATCGCCTCATTTTCAGCCGATAATTTGCTGATAATTAGAGCGTTTTAGTCACATTATCGACTCACAATTAGTCGATTCTAAGCAGATTATGTGCGGAAAATGACACAAATAATCCAACCCACGACGTTTCAGGTGTACGCTCTTTAACATGTGTTTTCAAAGTGACCTGCGGACAAAATTCAATTAAACTTAATTTACAACCAAGTATATTATTACAGGTACTAAAAGTGGGTTTATGTGAAATAACATAAACGTCTGCAAAACGACTATCATCAACAAGTACATAAAAACGGAGAGTGACTGTTCTTTGTTATGCGATACCAAAGTTTGATAAAAACGTGACAGTAAATATTGGAAAAGTTCAAAGCATTGAAAAATATTTTGAAAATCATCATACTTAGATAAAACTAGTTGAATTAAAGGCCCACGTAATGTTCAAGTAACCGATTATGTTTTTTATTGTGCCTTGATATACGGTTTTAGTAATAACCTATGCCATAAAATATGATTAAAACATATATATATAATTCTTCACAATTTGGAGCGTTGTGTCCCAGATGGTGCCCATATGGTAATAGGAAATAGCTGTAATCATAGAAACATTTCCCCCGCCTCGCTCCCAGAATGCAACATAATTCAAACTAAGATATGGAGTTATTCACCGTCCATTGAAAATCATAGACTTTGCAGTACAAACCAGATGAAAGTTCAGCAAACAAACACAACACAAATAACACGTTCACAGTTTATTAATATGGCATATCTCTTATATTATCTGATCTGGGGGTTCGAAAATTAATTTATTTGTGTTATTGGAGTACTATCAATAATACATTTGAGAACACAGTTTATCTAGTTATCCGTATTCTTCTCAGTGGTGATCACCCCCGTGTACGTGGTACGGCCAAAGCCGAGGATACGGCCAAAGCCGAGGAAATGGGAAAGTCATTTCCACGTATATGATACGGGGATATGTTTGTTTCTCATTGTAAAACAGACATCGAGCATCGTATGTGTATGACCACACGAAGCAGAAGTATTTATCCACCAGTTGTCAATCAATTTTCCCAGATCAGACCATTAAATTATTTTTGGCGATTTTTTCAATGGTGTTTTTGCTTTTGCTCACTCAATTTTTCGAGAACATCCATTCACTAGTATAGTTCCTGGACTTCCACTCTTCCAAAACAAATGCCGTTATATAGTTGAATCTGTCATTGAAGCATAGGATTTGACAGAATTTAAAAAATCCGTGTCGTTCTCAATATCCGCGTGATATGAAGGGACCACTGTCGGTCCAGAAAGATCAGAAAGGCACAGATGAAGATCCGACCAAACGCCGAGTTTCTGTGCAGTAAATATGCGTATTACTTAAGGAGTTCTGGTGAGTTTTCGAGTGTGTATGTTTATCTGAGACTGATCAATTGGACTGCGAATGACATCGGAAATATGAATCCATAAGATATTCGAAATATTGTGTGCATATTATATATTATGAATATGTTTCAATTGAAATTAATTGAACATCCATCTCAGCATTCAGATTTGCGATCTCAAGAACGTGAATGAATGATAACGCGATGCCTTGATCACACGCACGTGCATGCTGCCGTTCGAATGCATGCAGCTAATCGGATATTCGTTTAGTATTAACATGCTTGGAGTTTGTATATAGACCACACATGTCGCACGACACGGCGTATCAACGATTTGTTATAATCATGTTTATTGTACAGACTTTATGACTCGTTCCCACTCGAGTAGTCCGTTACCCGACAATGAAACCGAATCATCTTATCGAATATACGTATATCGTATATTGCTCCAAATTATGCAATTCTGGCATTTTTAAGAGTCATCAGATAAAATTGTAACGAGTCTATTTATGTTAACACACTAAACATCCCAACATATATGTACAAACACAACAAAGTTATTTATATTTATAATAAACACTTCACCGTGGAACACGTGTATACTGCCATGATTGTTATCTGCACATGTAAATTACACTATAGTTTATAACTTTTCTAATTCAGTCCTATAGGACAACATATTTAGTGGGCATAATATTTACACAAGACTTCATTATGTTATCGTATAGGTTGAATGTACTGTAATTGATGTATGTTTAACCGAAATGAATCTTATCTTATCAGGGTCTCCGTCCTGAGTTGGCACAAGTCGCATCTGGCTTTCCCTAACGCTTCCTCTATAGGCACAATTTCCAATGGCGCGTATGATTCAGACATGGTGTTTCATAATACTAAATTCGAGATGCTACAAAATATCCGCGCAACACATAAGGAACCGGATGAATTGACCGATCAAGGGATTAATTATACTTTAATTAAGCCTTCAGTGCCCGGTGATTTTATGCGGACTGGCTGTTTTTGCTTTGTTCACAGACATATATAATTGTTGTGATTATAGCTCAACTCGTGCAAACATTCACGATACCCGATGATGAGTATAACGTGTCATGCATCATAAATTTATTTGTCTTCAGGGAGAGTATTTGTTTTGTTGTGGGGGGGGGGTCTTAACCTCTGTCAAACCATTCAACAGAGAACACTGTATACCATAGCACATGGTGGCAGTCAGGCGAGAAATTTCCAATGATAATTCTAATACAAAACATCACAAGAAAAAAAGATAAATATTTATACGTGCTCTATCCGCGATATATATATATAGCTTCATCTGAGGAAGATACGCTATTTATCAAAACCGCATGGTCTGGTTTGATTTTGTTTAAACATGGTGTTGTAGGTTGGTAAGCTGACTACATGCGCTACATAGATACAATACAGAGGCCCATCGATATCCAGATAAGAAGGCACACACGTGTGCCACAAATAGCACATTGTGATGATATATGTTCGGATGTTTAGTGTGTTAATATAGAATCGTTACAATTTTTTCTGATGACTCTTTAAAAAGCCAGAATTGCATAATTTGGAGCAATACGATATATGTATATTCTTTCGGTTTCAATGCTGCGTAACGGTCTACTCGAGTGGGAACGAGTCATAAAGTCTGTACAATAAACATGATTAGAACAAAAGTTGATACGCCGTGTCGTCCGGCACGTGTGGTATATATACAAACTCCAAGCATGTTAATACTAAACGAATATCCGATTAGCTGCATGCATGCGAACGGCAGCATTCACGTGCGTGTGATCAAGGCATCGCGTTATCATTCATTAAAATTCTTGAGATCGCAAATCTGAATGCTGAGATGGATGTTCAATTAATTTCAATTGAAACATATTCATAATATATATGCACACAATATTTCGAATATCTTATGGATTCATATTTTCGATGTCATTCGCAGTCCAATTGATCACTCTCAGATACACATAAACACACAGAACTCCTTAAGTAATACGAATATTTACTGCACTGAAACTCGGCGTTTGGTCGGATCTTCATCTGTGCCTTTCGGATCTTTCTGGACAAACAGTGGTCCCTTCATATCGCGCGGATATTGAGAACGACATGGATTTTTAAAATTCTGTCAAATCCTATGCTTCATTGACAGATTCAATTATATACCGGCATTTGTTTTGGAAGCGTGGAAGTCCAGGAACTAAACTAGTGAATGGATGTTCTCGAAAAATTGAGTGAGCAAAAGCAAAAACACCATTGAAAAAATTCGCCAAAAAAACATTAATGGTCTGATCTGGGAAAACTGATTGACAACTGGTGGATAAATACTTCTGCTTCGTGTGGTCATACACATACGATGCTCGATGTCTGTTTTACAATGAGAAATAAACATATCCCCATATCATATACGTGAAAATGACTTTCCCATTTCCTCGGCTTTGGTCGTATCCTCGGCTTTGGCCGTACCACGTACACGGGGGTGGTGATGTTTTTACAGACTTATATATTGGAGTTACTGCAAGTGCATTGGGTCCCTTTAATTGTGACTCTCAAATTGGATATGCTCTCGGGGATCAAAGAATCTCTCAAAACTAACGTCATACATTATACATCCTGATGTGAAACAGGCTCAGTAATATCCGATGCCAACACGTGGGCGCTGCATCATTTTGTCGGATGTATATCCGTCAGATGTCTATCAATTACGGGCAAGACATCGCTCATTAGTGGGAGTATAATGACTTTAGGATAGTAATGTCGTTTAAGGTGGGAGTATCTGAATGATACAAGGCTTGTAAATTTCATAGATCATTTGGAATGGTATTAGAATGGATTCAATATGGCCAATTAACTCGTCTTAATGGTCTCTGTTCTTCAATGCAGACATCTGGAACCTTAAGGCAACGTGAATGTGAAGATATTAACAATTTACTGTATCTTGATCCTGTACAATTTCGGCAAAGAATATTATACATCACTCGAAAATCAGAAAACTGTGGCATGTCTGATTAAATTACGTACACGCAACCATATATTGCCCGCGGAAACTGGAACATGGACAGGCGCCTCATATGAGGAACGGAAATGCAATCTCTGTAACGAGAAACTAGGTGATGAATACCACCTCATTCTTTAATGTATACGAATCTTGACGACCTCCGAAATAAATACATCAAACAATTCTACTTCAAAAGACCGAATGCGCTCAAATTAAATGTTCTTTTCAATTCACGGAATAACAAAATCTTGATAAACCTAGCTGCCTTCATAAAATATGCCCTTGTCAGACAAGGAACATCCTGAGGCTCATTATTGACACTATATATGCATACCCCTTATTCACCACCACCACCAGCACCACCACCACCACAACAACTATACTGAAGAACCCCCCTTATATAATACCTGGCATCGATCACGAAGAACCAATAAATTAACTTAGAAATAACGAAAAGACCCCCCCCCCACCCACAGCACCCCACCCCCAATCTATTGAGTATTGTACTGTATACTTACCACGCATGCGTACAATTTATTTCTTACTATTTGTAAATATTATATAATATGTCAATGCTCCAATGTCATACTTTGACCACATGAGTGAATAAATCTGTATACAATGTTGTCGGGCCTGCGTTGTTTCGGCCAATTTGGCCGGTTACTTCATGTGACTTTTTCATCTGACGTGTGTGTCGGATAATTGATCTGGAGGATTTATGTAAATGTTAGCCCAAACTACATTTCCAAGTAACGATGGTTTTGTTGTTTATTTTGAGGAATAATACCGCGTCAGATGAATTCAGCCCAAATATGTTAACAGTTGTCGTGTCAAACATTCGGCAGTAGGTTAGCGTTATTTAGTATTTGTGGATGTCCTTTAACATGGGGAAAATAGACTACTGCGCTTGAACGAGCATGTGAATTTGTCGTTTTTAATGTACAGCAACTTGATAATCAATAACAGAGGCATTCTCTGTCAAATAAGGTCGCTCTATTTACGGTATTAATTGCGGAACTTTCTAAAGTAAACTACGCGTAAACGGATACATACGGTAAATTATAGAATGTGCCGGAATCGGCCTAATCGCCCCATGGCCAACTCGCCCAGTCGACGTGTGTCAATTCGGTACCTACTATAACATGTACCCGAGTCCGATTCGGAATAAAAGATGTATACGGGTGTTATATAGCATTTGGTCCGTTGTTTCTCAATGAATATTATTGAAATTTGGTGTATATGTCCGGGCTGGGACATGGAATACAACAACGTTTGAATTGTTTTTAAATATACAAATTTGTTGATTTTATTCAATTTTTTTTCGTTCTGAAAACACACTATAAAGTGTATATAATATAATAACGAACACGAGACATACATCATTTATAAACTGTTAACAAAAGATATCAAATTCAATACATGACAAAGATGACTCAGTGGAGTTTATAAAGTGAACATAAAAACATTGAGGTAAGAATCTTTTTAAGGAATGCAACTTTATTTAATGATAATAAACACATAAATTAAAATAACAAACATGAGACATACATGATGTATAAACTGTTAACAAAAGATATCAAACTCAATACATGACAAAGATGACTCAGTGAAGTTTATAAAGTGAACATAAAAATATTAAGGTAAGAATCTTTTTAAGCATTACTAAACCGTTTAGCACAGACCACAGTCCACTTCACTCATCCGATCATCACCAAACTTCATATTTATCTTGATATTGATCTATCAGATGAGAGCTATCAAATATTTTTTTAATTTCATAGGAAAAAATGGTCGCCGGCGGCCATATTGCATTTACGTTATATTTTATCGCGTCATGTCGATATCTAGTATTACTTAGAAATTTCACCTTTCCAGATTCATAATTGCTCCATTGACTGTAACAGATGAAATTATTCCCCTCTTCGGATAGAGTGTCACTGAAACTTTATTTTGTCAGACTGTCTGTATAATCACTGATTATATATGGCAATAATCTGTAATAAGATGTAGCACTATTTTATTTTATATTTACATGCAGTGCTGTTTTTATACATCAATTCTAATCCCCCTAGATCATCATGTGATCGATCATACATCGCGCGATGACCTGGTTGAATTAAGGGGGGTTTTATGGATCACTTCTGTCCTCAAGCTAGATTATACTTATGACATTTAATGGCATGTTTCTAACGTGGAGGGTTAGATATGCTTGAGAAACCACCACTCTTTAATTCACACCAAGTTCTCAGCTGTCATGTTCGGATATTAGAACCCATAGCCATGATATATGGTTTATTTTGTGTATACTAGTAATATAGTTATTTTCAGTACCTTTATATACCAGTACTGTGTATAACAATGCATATAAATTAATCCATGTATACATGTATATTGATTCAACGGATTCAGTGGTTTTGTCCATCAGTCTATCAAATTTGCGGGGGAAACATGGCCACAAGCAGTACACCCTGCTAAATTTCGAATTTGAATCAATTGGCGCACCCTGCAGCCAGCTTTTATTGGAGAACTTTTTCTTATGTGGATATTTTGGGTCACCGCTAGATGTGAGCCATATTTTGTTCTCAAACTGTCCTTGTGAAGACATCACTGCCAGCGGTGATCTTCAATTTTACTATTTTTATGGCTAAATAATTTGGTTGATCCTACAGACGACACCCTTGTCCGATCGTCATCAGATTCCACAATTATCTTCTGGATAACCAGGGTGAGAGTAATCTAATTTTCCCGAATTTCGTTAAAAAACATTACCACAGGCAGCAATTTGGTATCTTACTCTTTGATCCTCTTTTGCATGACTGAATTGTTTAGCAACTGTACAGACATATCCCTCATCTGGTTTTTATATACATGTATATCTCTTCATGCGGATAGCCAGTATTACGTAGGTACTTCAACTTTCTGCATTCCTGTCATCATTTGAAATATAAAAATTTACCTGATACATGCACCCTTCAAAATTTGTTTCGTCGTATCTATTTTAATGACCCGTATGGTAATATTGATACAGATATATTTGTCAAACATTTCTTTGTACAATATACAGGTATTTAGTTTGTAACTAAATCTAGAAATATATAATAGTAGCTCGTGGACCCCACTTCGTCCGGGATGTTCCCCTCTGATTTTCGGAGAAATGCGCGATTTAACCTTGAATTGACTATTTTAAAGGTGAAGGTCATGTCGGGGTCACGATTTGACCCGTCCAAAACACTCCCCGGACAAAAGTCACGACAAAAGTACCCGTCGAAATCCGCCCGGCTTTATACCCGATTTGACCTTGAATTGACAATTTTGAATGTCAAGATCAGGTCAGGGTCATGATTTTTTTTTTTTTAAATTTTTTTTATTGGAATAAACAGACATCAATGAATGAATGTAATACAGACAAGGGTACATGTTATTATATATAAAGTTACATTCTTCCAATTCTCTCACATCTCGCTCACTTCATTTACACGCCTTTCGTACATCATATGCACTCCCAGTGACTTACATGTGAATAGGTATCAATCGAATAATGTGTTCATTTTTATATAGATTTTAAATCTTTCGAACTTTGTTCATGTGTACGGCGCATCGGTACGACATCTAACTATAGACGGCATTGTGGTCATGGGCGGTAATAGTATTTCTTGGGTATAGTAGTTGAGTGAGTTTTTGAACTGGTGAAGAGATAATTTTCAGGACACTCAAGTTTATTTGTGTTGACTCGTGCGTATATGTATAGCTTTTTCTAAAAGGAACCAGTTTTTCGAAAATTCTTCTTGTTTCGATCGGCATCGTGCGGTATACTTCTCACATTGGTATCTATAATTCAATTCTTTGAGGAAAACATTTAGCGATAAGTTAGTTGGCTTGAATTTGGTCCTATAAATGTATTGTTTAATTAGAAGCCATAGCATGTTCGTTATAAAGTTCGGATTCGTTGGTGATGAGCCGAGAATCATTGTCATCTGTTGGGGACATAGATCAATGCTGTTAATTTTACCCCAATCGCTGAGTTCCTTAATGAATTTCTGAACGTGAACACAGTTCCAAAATATGTGGGAGATGTCTTCTGTCTCGCTTTTACATCTATCGCATTTATCATCTTGTCGTAAATTGGACATTTTAAGAAACTTGTTAGTTGATAATATTCGTGAGTTTATTCGGAATTGTAGCCATTGCAGTTTTGTGTCAGGCGTCGTGAGAAAGGGTAGTTTATCTACTTTACACCATTGAATTGTGTTGTCAGGATATAACGCTTGCCATTTTCTGTGCGCTACTGTAGAAGTTGGAGTATCCATTAAGATGTTATAAAAGTCCTGTCCTCCTCGACAGTTTTTAAGCAGTTTAATGAAATTATTTGGTAAAAGGGGGCTGCAAATTCGAGTTATAGGCTGGTCAAGTTTTTTTGTAAGTAATTTTATTTGATGTTGAATGTTATTAAGAGTGATAAAGTTTGTGCGTATGTTATAAATCTTTAGTAAATCGTCTCGTGTAAGAAAGCCATCATTATTGTCCAGCATATCATTTAAAAATATGATCCCTTTTTCCCGCCAGGTGAAATTTATTACTTTTCCATATTGCTTTATGTTTGGGTTATTCCATAATGTACATGCTGATATTTTACGATTGTTTCGATCTTTCTCTAGAAATTTTGTGAATGCCATCAGGACATCATGCCAAAAAGGATTGGTTAATTTTTGTGCCTGTTTTTCTATGTAAGAATAGTCATAAGTAAGGAACATAGGGTCATTGCGTAAAGGTATATCTGTTAAGGGGATCCATTTGGCACTTTTAGTTACGAGGCGCCTCACCCAAGTTATTTTCATGGATAGCATAAATTTGTTTACATCAACCATTTTTAATCCGCCATTCTTATAACCCTGACAAATAACTCTGCGTTTAACTCGATCACGCTTAGAGTTCCAGAGAAAATTAAAGAGCGCTGTGTCAAGATTTTTCATAAAAATATTACTGGGATTTGGTAGAGCTACAAACAGATGCGTTAATTTTGGGAGTATTAGCGATTTTATCACCGTTATTCGACCAATGGGTGTAAGTAACCGGTGTTTCCATGTTGCTATCAAACGTTTGACTTCTGCAAGTTTTTTATCATAATTAATATGCATTTTGTCAAGGTTGGTATCAAAGTGTATTCCAAGGAGATTGAAAGTACTATCAAATTTTAGTCCAAGATCTGGGCATATATATCCGTACGGTCCGTATAAGAGCCAATCCACGACGCCTGACACTTGCTATTGTTAATTTTCAGGCCTGAATAATCTGCAAATGAGTTTAAAATAGTATATACTTCCCTAAGGCTTTCATCACTACCGTCCAAGATGAGAGTCGTGTCGTCTGCATACTGTGTAATTTTGTATTCTAAATGATTTGACCCACCCGAAACACTCCTGGGACAAAAGTAACAGTAGGTATCAAATTTCGTTGAAATACTTCCGTTTTACCAGATTTGACCTTGAATTGATCTTTTTGAATGTCAAAGTCAGGTCGGGATCAAGATTTGACCCGTCCAAAATACTCCCTGGAAATAATTTCCCCTAGGTATCAAATTTCGTCAAATCTGTCCGGCAGTTTTCCCGGCCATAGCTAACAGACAAACAGACAGACAAATGTCCAAAATATATATTAAACTAGCTGATGTACTCGACTTCGTTCGGGCTAGTTAGGGATTTTTTTTGTGATCGCCTCCATCTGGACAGTACCCAGTATATACAGCGTCTGGCCAAACTATTGTTCAATTGGTCCAGAAACATGCCTATATCAGCACGTTCGAGAACATGGTCCCATGTGAAATTGGACCCGTCCATATTGCTCCCGGGATCGAATTAGTCCTACACACAAATTTTTAGTCGGATCGGTCAAGGTCCAGAAACATGCCTATGAGCGAGGTCAAGTTGACACGTTAAATACCAAATTCGAGCAGTGTTAGAGTCTATAACACATATATACACACATGCATTCACGCATACACACATACATACATACATACATACAGACAGGTGTTTCAAAAATGTATAATCGATAGCTACAACAATTCTATGGTAGATAGTTCACGGCCGACCTGATGCATGCATCTTAGTTTTCTTGTTCGGATATGGTGGTGGAAGAGCATTGATCCAAACAATAAAGAGTCCCATTCTTATCTACTGAATGACGGCGGTGTTTGTCCATTGATTTCACGTAATAATGTCCTACTGTATAGGCTGTCTCGTATGCAGTCTGCTTCTCATATGTCCTCTGATCCGCATTTTATCGAACATATCCTCATGCAAATAGGTTCACATTGAACGTATTTCAAAAAGCCAAATACACCCATGCATATTGGCGTTATTTCAATCTGAATACGCTCTGCATGAATGTGAATGGGGAACGAAAACAGCCGATTATGAAATAAGTCAATAATGAGTGCATACCCGTTATTCCGTCCAATGGCGCGGGTCGCAGTGAAACCATAGTATAAAGAGAGTGAATCTGGTAAGTTGTGTCGATGAAAAAAGATTAAATAATGCCAATATGGGCGTGTTCCGTATGGGGGTGCACACATTACGCCTGAGACGGACGTATTTGTTATAGAATACGCTCAAATAAAATGTGTTCGTGCCTCATTTACGTTAATATAGAACGTAATGCAGATTCAAATAACGCCGATATTTGGGTTTTTGAAATACGTTCAATATGAACCTATTTTCAAAAGAACGATTAAAGGCACGGGCGGCGTTCGTTGCAGAAATATTCATATTTGTTCAAATCGCCATCAACAGAAGGAATATTAAAATATATATAGTTTTGTTCATATGCCAACTTGAAACATAATCAGCGCGTAAATAGTATATTGTCGCCAATACGTACGATGGTGTACATAAACAAGAGCCTGCTCGTGTTACAGAAGTTTTGCTTCTTTTTATATAACACAGCGCAATTATATTGGTTAATCATACAAAATTGATATAAGCGATCTTTATTATTTCCATATCAGGCTAACAGTAACACATAACGCTCTTTATGTTTACCATATCCGGATCTACAAAAGCCAGGTAACGTAACGTTTTTTTGCTTTTGTTTACATAAAAAAGGAGAAACAATTGACAATAACATACTGTTTATGCCATATTTCTGATTGGTATAAGAACAAAATCTGTCTATATTTTACTATTCTTTCTGTTTATGGCGGTTTTTGACGGAGGTGATTATTTTAACAGCATACCCACAGCCAACGCCGCCCGTATCTTTAGGCACGGGCGGCGTTCGTTGCAGATATTCATATTTGTTCAAATCGCTATCAACAGAAGGAATATTAAAATATATATAATTTTGTTCATATGCCAAACATAATCAGCGCATAGATAGTATATTGTCGTCAAGACGTACGATGTTGTACGTAAACAAGAGCCTGCTCGTGTTACAGAAGTTTTGCTTCTGTTTACATAATACAGCGCAATTCTATTGGTTACTCACACACAAATGATATAAACGCTCTTTATTATTTCCGTATCAGGAAAACTGTAACAAATAACGCTCTTTATATTTACCATATCCGGATCTAAACAGAAGTCATGTTCTGTAACGTTTACATAACAAAGGAAAAACATTTGACAATAACATACTGTTTATGCCATATTTCTGATTGGTATAAGAACAAGGTCTGTCTATATTTTACTATTATTTCTGTTTATGGCGGTTTTTGACGGAGGTGAATATTTTAACAGCATGCTCACCGCCAACGCCGCCCGTATCTTTAATGGTGATATTTTTACAGACTTTATGTTTGCACATTTACCCAATGTGAGTGGCCCGTGTCCCTTTAAAGACTGATGCAACAACAACTAGTTTGTGACAAAACCCAGCAATTAAATAATATTCTCTGCATGGTGATTTTCGAAAATTTCACAATCTACACAAAAAAGTTCGGAGGCTGTCTCGGGTGTAACCCCGATGTTTACAACGAGAGCTGCACTGTGCAGCATTCAAGATCATGTGCCATTGCATTCTCTTATATATGCCAGTCCACCATAGGGTGCATCGCATAAATATAACAGAATGCGCTGGCTCACATGGCCAAGTTAAATATTGTTAGACCAATGTATTCAGGGACGTAAATCCTGAGGGGTGTGGGGGGTGTCACACCCCCAAAAATATCCAGGTAGTTAGTTCGTCGGGCAGTTGTCGAGCAAAGACAAAGCCCTGCAGTTGCAATCATGTTTCTGAAAACTGCCCGACATAATTTTAAAATGGTGCTCCTGGAGTCTGAGTTTGCCCAACAGCAGCATTCATGTGTGTACATACACTTATAAGGCGCCTTTACACCATTAAGCTTGCTAAATTCAGCTTCAAATGGTAACCACAGGGGGTGATGCTCAATGTTGCCATTACACCATTAAGCTTGCTTAATTCAGCTTCAAATGGTAACCACAGGGTGTTATGCTGAAAACCCAGCAAGCCTTTTTAGCACTGTTTTTTCAGGAAATCTTTTACAACTGTCCATCATAATTAACAGGTCTGTGGTTATATTTACTCTCTAGACTCCAATATTGTGGACTACACATGTGTCTTTAATCAGAAATAGAAGGGATTCTGTTATTTAACTGCTACTTGACATTTAATGGGCCATTCAGTGGTTTATGGAAATACAGCCGAATCCCTTTGGATTAAGCTTGCTTAATAGATAATAAAAAGTGCTGAGCTGTATGAAAAGGCATGACATTACACGATGCAGCTCGCCTCTTGAGCGTGCTGAATTAAGCAAGCTTAATCGTGTAAAGGCACCTGAATGGGATGCAATAAATCAGCTGTAACGGTGTTACATATATCTGGTGTTACCCAGTGCTAAAATTGTGATGGCCATTCCTTGTAAAATTTATTGTAATATAATGCTCAACAACATGGTGTCATATTAACACCAGATACCACATAGTGAGCCATAAAAAATGCCACAGTTAAGCTACAGTAAGGCTATACAGGTGCCAGAATGTGTCTTATCTAACTAAGTGACAACTCATTTATTAATGGGAGACTTTCAATTCACATAAACCATAGGGGTCCTTGAACTCACTTTTAACCCTTTACCCAACAAACAGGCCAAAACCGGCCAAATAGAGCTTCAACAGCCTAAAATATCTTCGGTCTGTCTCAATAGAACCATACAAATATGGATATCATTGGAACCGACTCCTTGACCACATTGTGATGGTTACAGTTATGCCCTGTGCCAATGCATTCTCTTATATATGCGAGTCGACCAACGGTCGCCTCGCATATATAAGAGAATGCATTGGCCTAAAAAAAATCTTTTTTTAACACTTTTTACCATTTTTTCTTACATTCTTTAACAATTTTATAATTTTTAATGTGTTAAGCCAATGCATTCTCTTATATATGCGAGGCGACCTATGGTCGACTCGCATATATAAGAGAATGCATTGGCACAGGGCCCTTCTGTTGGGTAAAGGGTTAATGGCAGAACTATAAAATTAGTCCAGCATCTGGTATAGCATAACATGACCCAATTGAGTGTATCCAATATAAGCGACGAAAAGACAAATATACTTCATTCGAGAATAAATTTCTAATCATGGATGAACCATTATCGGCCCTGAATGTATTATCGTATATATGCGAGGCTCGCATATAATGCATCGACATTACTGATTCTTATTTAACGATCGCATTACCATACCGTCATACAGCATGCACATGACCAATTCAAAAATATCAACGTCGTCTGCGAACGAGGTGTAGTAACTTGATATACAACCAATTTAAAGTCAATTTTCCTACCGTGGGCAGCTAGACAGTGTCGACATTGGAACGTGCAAGATTTAATTGTTTTGTTAATCTGCATGCGAACTTAGATGTCAAACTATTACTAAATATATCTATAGACATAACAAATACTGAAAATCCATGAATATTCATGGCAGTACAAAATATCATTGAATTAAGTAACCATACTATTTAAATGACAGAATATGGTTATGATTTTCAATTAAATTTTGAAATTAGAAAAACATATATATAATCAAAGAACCTATCAATGTACAGCTGAAACCCATAACCAGGCTCACATACTCATATTTCAGCGAGGTGATTTGGCGGGGGTCGTCCGCGTTCGGCCGCGGACTAGCTCGCGGGTGCTTGTTTTGGTGGGATAGAATATATAATAGAGTACGTGAATATAACGTACATTGCATGGTGTGTTAACTTACGGTATAGTCCATTATATATCGGGGTTGTGGTGGGGGGCAATGAGTATATATACACACATATGTATCTGCTTATATTATCAGTTCATCCCTGCAAGTCAATAATAGACCATTCCGATGTGCACTTTTTAACTCGATGGAAGAATCAATTTAGTATATAAAGGGTTACATATTAATCATTAAGAGGAACATGCCTACATGTTCGTTCTTCAGTTCGTGTGTCTATTATCAGCATATGACATCCTGACTTCGCTCAGAACTAAGTTTCACCTTGTCCGTGTTGTCTCTGTCCTGCGTGGGTAATCATGCATGTTAACCCTTTACCCAACAGAACGGCCCTGTGCCAATGCATTCTCTTATATATGCGAGTCGACCATAGGTCGCCTCGCATATATAAGAGAATGCATTGGCTTAACACATTAAAAATTATAAAATTGTTAAAGAATGTAAGAAAAAATGGTAAAAAGTGTTAAAAAAAGATTTTTTTTAGGCCAATGCATTCTCTTATATATGCGAGGCGACCTATGGTCGACTCGCATATATAAGAGAATGCATTGGCACAGGGCATAACTGTAACCATCACAATGTGGTCAATGAGCCGGTTTCAATGATATCCATATTTGTATGGTTTTATTGAGACAGACCGAAGATATTTTAGGCTGTTGAAGCTTTATTTGGCCGGTTTTGGCCGGTTTGTTGGGTAAAGGGTTAATGAGTGAATGTAGCTTATCGATTCATTTGAAGCGTTTATGAAACTGGACAAAAGTCACGTATATAATGATCTCGTTAATCCTCGGTACATATGTCATGGGCGAGCACAATGCGTGTACTGATACCGACAACCATAACAATGTTGTCCTCCAAGAAATCAGACAATAACAATATAGGGTTTACGCTAAGTGTTTGATGGGATGGTCCCCCTATATACCATAGGGGTGACCTCAGTCCATCAACAAAACGCAAATATCGAATATAATTTAGTAAATCAACCCAAGTTCTGAATGTCTGCCGGCTGCCTTAACCCTTTACCCAACAGAAGGGCCCTGTGCCAATGCATTCTCTTATATATGCGAGTCGACCATAGGTCGCCTCGCATATATAAGAGAATGCATTGGCTTAACACATTAAAAATTATAAAATTGTTAAAGAATGTAAGAAAAAATGGTAAAAAGTGTTAAAAAAAGATTTTTTTTAGGCCAATGCATTCTCTTATATATACGAGGCGACCTATGGTCGACTCGCATATATAAGAGAATGAATTGGCACAGGGCATAACTGTAACTATCACAATGTGGTCAAGGAGCCGGTTCCAATGATATCCATATTTGTATGGTTCTATTGAGACAGACCGAAGATATTTTAGGCTGTTGAAGCTTTATTTGGCCGGTTTTGGCCGGTTTGTTGGGTAAACGGTTAATATAAGCAGATAAAGTCAAGGAATCGTAATAGTATTTTTAGATTTAACAATTTGAAGGGATAAGTAATGTAAAGGTATTGTCATTTGGCGCTCCATATAAACATTGATAAAATATTGTATATTGTGTAGGTACCGTAAATTTTGCGAAAATAGGTCAAGATAAATTGGCGTGTAAAATAATGTGTACTGACAACTTTTCGTATCACCACCAACAACCGTAGAGGATACTTTTAAATTCGAAAGTTATTTGTATGTCCGATACTACATTCATTCCAACATGTTATACCATGAAATGTCCCTGATCATCATTCACTTGCTAACAGGGTTCGCGCTGGCCCAAAATTCCCAGGTGCCAACATGGTTGCCAATTGCATTATTTTTTGAGCCACTTTATATTTTCTGTTGCCACTTTTTTTCCGACCAATATTTTTGGTTCCACTTTTGAATTGGGTATTTCCAACAAAAAAAAACAAAAACATTTTTATCGCCATCGAATGATAACCATTCACGAAATATATTTCCACTCATTTCGTCCTGGCGAACATGCAGCTTTTTGTGGCGTTCTCGTGACATGAAAGTGATAAGTAATGTAAAGGTGTTGTCATACGCGGGTACGTAGCTCGGTTTAGGCGGTGTAGCACACGGAGATGTCAACTAAACCTCTTTATTTCGACTATCGGTAATCTCTGGACCTCATCAACGTAATTATAAATCAGAATCAGTCAGAACATTGTGTTGTTTGAGAATGTAATCGCGATGTAACCAGACAGAATCAGCCACGTGTCCTTTAGTGATGTCAGCATCCATATCTTTCAGAATAAATCGATACTTTTGCAGCCCTAAAAGAGCATTCCCCCCACAAAATGGTTCACCAGTGATCAGCATAAGTGAGCAAATAAAGTTATCTTCGTTTGGCACTCCATTTTAGTTGTATTTATTACTATGTGGATCGGGTAAGTGAATCTGTCTGAGGGGAAATGGGCACTAAAATGGACCCGCTGCCCCGGGCTAAATAGAATTTCTGCATTCGCAGTTTTTATCACTGAACATTTGTACGCCTACCTGTTTATTTTCTGGGAAAATGATATCGCATATGTTTAAACTAATACTGAATGAGTGTACATGTACTAGCTCATAATATCGTGTTCCATTTAAAGTTCAATTTGATTTATTTGATTTATTTATTTCTTAAGTGAATGGATTATCTAATTCAGCTACAAAAGTGTACAGTGCATGGTATAGTCCATTCTACATATTGAGGATGTTCAGTAAATATGAGCAGACGACAAACAGATGAACAGACGTTTCGGCACCTGGGGTTGCCGTTCGGTACCTGGACGTTTCTGCATCTGATAGTTCGGCACCTTGGACGTTTCTGCACCTGATATTGTTTTTTATTCTTTATTTCAATAACATGTGATAAAACATGTAATATTGCAACAAAAACAAACATTCGGTGGAACGAATGGTAACGATGGTGACCATAAAAAGAGCACAAGTCATACAATGCTAATGAACGAATACTTCTAGGAGTGAATCGCTGAGATCTGCCTCTCTGCATAACGCCGGTGTCTCGTTGGATGTCCTTCGCTGGTTTCGGAAAATCTTCGCTTCAGGTAACAGCTTCAATGTCATTGAGAAGTCCTGCGGCTCAATGTGCAGCTCTTCAATCAACAAATAAAAGGACATCTGACCTCTGATGGTGACCCTCTGTCGCTTGGCAGTGCAACTATGACCGTCGCCATGGACAAACGTTCAAGCACCTGGCCGAAACAACCAAGTGCCGAAAACACAGGTGCCGAAACGTCCAGAAAACCAGGTGCCGAAACGGATTTGCTGGAATTATTTCTGCAGAAAAATGTCAGAGACTCTCGACTAATATTCCATTCAAATTTATACGTACCTATTGCGAAAATATGTCCACTTTGGTATCATCAATTTGGCGCTTAACACTTTCATGACTGGAACTGCCTGAAATTTTGCGAAACACATAGGGCGCCTCACATGTATAAGAGAATGTATTGGCCTAAAATATTTACCTTGTAAGCCAGAGTTTTCTCTTAGATATGTGAGGCTCCCTGTGGGAGATTCGCACATATAAGAGGATGCACTGGCACACGACCTTCAACGATGAAAAGGTTAAGGTAACCAATTCCCCACCCTCTCATGCACATAGAAATTTCAGTTCATCATACCTGGATATTTGAAATACCCAATGCAATCTTAGCAATCTATCCATCTTTTCTGAAGAATTGCTTGTGTTGAAATTCAAAGAGACAATTCATGAATCAGGAAAGGCGCCTTTACACCATTAAGCTTGCTTAATTCAGCTTCAAATGGTAACCACAGGGGGTGATGCTCAATGTTGCCATTACACCATTAAGCTTGCTTAATTCAGCTTCAAATGGTAACCACAGGGTGTTATGCTGAAAACCCAGCAAGCCTTTTTAGCACTGTTTTATCAGGAAATCTGTTACAACTGTCCATCATAATTAACAGGTCTGTGGTTATATTTACTCTCTAGACTCCAATATTGTGGACTACACATGTGTCTTTAATCAGAAATAGAAGGGATTCTGTTATTTAACTGCTACTTGACATTTAATGGGCCATTCAGTGGTGTATGGAAATACAGCCGAATCCCTTTGGATTAAGCTTGCTTAATAGATAATAAAAAGTGCTGAGCTGTATGAAAAGGCATGACATTACACGATGCAGCTCGCCTCTTGAGCGTGCTGAATTAAGCAAGCTTAATCGTGTAAAGGCACCTTAAAGCAGCTGAATGGGATGCAATAAATCAGCTGTAACCGTGTTACATATATCTGGTGTTACCCAGTGCTAAAATTGTGATGGCCATTCCTTGTAAAATTTATTGTAATATAATGCTCAACAACATGGTGTCATATTAACACCAGATACCACATAGTGAGCCATAAAAAATGCCACAGTTAAGCTACAGTAAGGCTATACAGGTGCCATAATGTGTCTTATCTAACTAAGTGACAACTCATTTATTAATGGGATACTTTCAATTCACATAAACCATAGGGGTCCTTGAACTCACTTTTAACCCTTTACCCAACAAACCGGCCAAAACCGGCCAAATAAAGCTTCAACAGCCTAAAATATCTTCGGTCTGTCTCAATAGAACCATACAAATATGGATATCATTGGAACAGGCTCCTTGACCACATTGTGATAGTTACAGTTAGCCCTGTGCCAATGCATTCTCTTATATATGCGAGTCGACCATAGGTCGCCTCGCATATATAAGAGAATGCATTGGCCTAAAAAAAAATCTTTTTTTAACACTTTTTACCATTTTTTCTTACGTTCTTTAACAATTTTATAATTTTTAATGTGTTAAGCCAATGCATTCTCTTATATATGCGAGGCGACCTATGGTCGACTCGCATATATAAGAGAATGCATTGGCACAGGTGCCTTCTGTTGGGTAAAGGGTTAATGGCAGAACTATAAAATTAGTCCAGCATATGGTATAGCATAACATGACCCAATTGAGTGTATCCAATATAAGCGACGAAAAGACAAATATACTTCATTCGAGAATAAATTTCTAATCATGGATGAACCATTATTAAAGAAACCCAAAATTAAGAGAAATCGAACTTATCGGCATACAAAGTTAAATGTAAAGTTTGCGGAAGTGAAATGAAAGATAGGCGAATAATTAGTAATATGCTCTCTATATAAAGTTTGTAACTGATTTAGTTTAACAGTGCACAATTCAAAATATTCCAGTATATTCACCATGGATACATTCTCATTGGATCTGCCTTTCTAATCTCATATATCATTGATATAGTGCTGAAAGGGTAGGTATGTCAGGTCAGCTCAATAGCTCCATGCCTAGTCTCTGGAGTAGGCCAACGTCTGTAGACAGTACCCATAATTCAATGGGGGGGGGGGTCGGGGGAGAAAGGAGAACCCCAGAAAAATCGGGCAATTTGGTGGAGACGTCGAACAAAGAAGAGATACACCCCCCCCAATATTTTGGGGAAGTTACGGCCCTGAATGTATTATCGTATATATGCGACGCTCGCATATAATGCATCGACATTACTGATTCGTATTTAACGATCGCATTACCATACCGGCATACAGCATGCACATGACCAATTCAAAAATATCAACGTCGTCTGCGAACGAGATGTAGAATCTTGATATACAACCAATTTAAAGTCAATTTTCCTACCGTGGGCAGCTAGAAGGTGTCGACATTGGAACGTGCAAGATTTAATTGCTTTGTTAATCTGCATGCGAACTTAGATGTCAAACTATTACTAAATATATCTATAGACATAACAAATACTGAAAACCATGAATATTCATGGCAGTACAAAATATCATTGAATTAAGTAACCATACTATTTAAATGACAGAATATGGTTATGATTTTCAATTAAATTTTGAAATTAGAAAAACTTATATATAATCAAAGAACCTATCAATGTACAGCTGAAACCCATAACCAGGCTCACATACCCATATTTCAGCGAGGTGATTTGGCGGGGGTAGTCCGCGTTCGGCCGCGGACTAGCTCGCGGGTGCTTGTTTTGGTGGGATAGAATATATAATAGAGAACGTGAATATAACGTACATTGCATGGTGTGTTAACTTACGGTATAGTCCATTATATATCGGGGTTGTGGTGGGGGGCAATGAGTATATATACACACATATGTATCTGCTTATATTATCAGTTCATCCCTGCAAGTCAATAATAGACCATTCCGATGTGCACTTTTTAACTCGATGGAAGAATCAATTTAGTATATAAAGGGTTACATATTAATCATTAAGAGGAACATGCCTACATGTTCGTTCTTCAGTTCGTGTGTCTATTATCAGCATATGACATCCTGACTTCGCTCAGAACTAAGTTTCACCTTGTCCGTGTTGTCTCTGTCCTGCGTGGGTAATCATGCATTTTAACCCTTTACCCAACAGAACGGCCCTGTGCCAATGCATTCTCTTATATATGCGAGTCGACCATAGGTCGCCTCGCATATATAAGAGAATGCATTGGCTTAACACATTAAAAATTATAAAATTGTTAAAGAATGTATACTCTAGTAGCTGAGGGCGTTTTGTATGCACTTTTATGTCCAGAGCAAAACTCTTCACGAATCCACTAATTGAAGGTACACGAACAATATTTGGTTGGTGACACATTTCCCATTGAGGGCGAAATGGGTCAAATGGCCACACCCCTTTTTGCGCGAAGTACTACCACCCGCCGTGACTATATCTCCAGAACCGTTGGCCAAAGGGGGTCGTGTGACCACTCAAAATGTGCGGAATGGCCACATTATGGGGGTTCAGTAATACATTTTCATATCCAAAAGTCAATGTTTTTTAAGATAATTGCCAAAAACCAAAAAAAATCCATTTTAAGGGCCCAATTTTGGGGTTCAGCACTTTTATCTCAAAGCTGAGCCCCCAATTCGAATTTTATTGATCTATATCCATCGGTGCCACATATAGGTATAATTTCTGTACCATTATCGGATGGGATTGACCTCCAAGGAGCTCTTGACCCTGAAAATCCACATTATGGGGGGTCAGTAATACATTTTCATATCCAAAAGTCAATGGTGTTTAAGACAATTGCCAAAAACCGATTTCAGCATGTTACGCACCACAACTATACAATACCACCAAGGCCACAGCATATGTATGACACTTTTTAATGAACTATCCGAATTCTCTGATCGACTTAAGAGCACAATTGACCACACACAATGGGATTAGCTGGAAATTGCTGCTGAGGATGTGTTGATCCCGACACACAACGTGAGCTCTTCATGACTGAACATGCCTTGGAAACTGGTGTGCTTTACCAAAAATTAGGTAAGAATTGTGCTCTAATCAACAGAAATGTACAGATTGAACAAAACAGGTTTTCAAAATTTGTTATCAACATTTAACAGCTGATCTGATTTAAGTGACCAAGATATGAAACATGCTAAACACTTTTACTAAATGGAATGACCAGCTGTTTGCTTCATGCAGCAGCCACATGTTGCGATCCTAAAATGGGTATTGCACCTGGGCATAGTAAAAACATGTTGTAATCAGATGGGAGATGACCATATATACCAGTATATATTTCAGAAGTAATCAATTCTTACAAAAGGACACCTCATCTCACAAAAAGTTTTAGCAAATGATGGAATGATCACTATTCAATCAATAGTAGAATGAGGCTTTGTCAGTCCCACATTAGTTTTGATTGGCCATGATAGTTGCATCACTTGCAGGTTGGAGAAGATGAGGGTCTATAATTTCACTAACATAATTCTTCATAATAGCTAATAGCCCTCATAACTTACCATTTTAAAGATATTTTCATTTTCAATACCACCTCAGGTTAAGTGGTCCTGCTAATTTTATATTATGCTGATGGGTACTGCTGGATTGATATGTTTGTAGGTCAAAGCAATTCTGTCAAGTACCATCATTTTACCTAAAGTTGGTTATTTTTGCATTGTTTGGCTAACCCGAGCAATTTGTGCAAAAGTCAGTGTCTGTATGCAACATTCAAGAACATATATACTTCAAAATTTTATTGTGTACGCTGATGTTTGGTAAACAACAGGAATAGTCATCTCAATTATGGCCAGTTTGTAAAAACCAGCACCCATTATTAAAATATATTAAAATATATGTTTTTTAATGTTTTCTACACATTGTGGCTTATCCTCGATTCGTTCAGATCGCTTTGCTCTACCTGAATATCATACCAAATGTATTAGCATCACCACTAAACTTGGGATGAATACTGCCAAATGAATATATTCTGATAAGGGCAGTGGAAAAATAATGGTTGAGTCTTTTCTAAATATAATTCTAGTAAAACCTACACAATACCGTCTTGGTCTGATAAGACTCAGAGTCATGTTTATTTAGGAGTATAGACATGAAGTCCACCAGTTTCATGAAAATTAAATGGGCTCTGCACTAGTAACATCTGGAGTCCTGGGGACCCATTAATATTGACAAATGAAACACAAATGAAAAATACATATTAACTTTCCTCAAACATAGATTATAACCTGACAATCATTGTGTTTGAATCAGTGTACATATGTATATGTAGGCATGGCCATAGCATGTTTTTGAAATACTGCAGAGTGCAGACCATAAATTTCACTAGAATATACATGTAGTTACTGCATGTACATGTACATCACTCACATAAGGCGACTGACACACATAAACGTACCTGCAGGGTTCACAATATTTGACATGTAAAGTATATATATATCTCCTGTGCCTATAACATCAAACCAAACGGTTTACAGTACTTTTACTGACATTTTTGGAGTGGCACATATACGTACATAAAAAATAAAAGTCAATTTAAAGGGACGAAATGAAAAATAAATTTGTGCAACTATAATGGAGATCTATATTGCATTACAACATCCACAAATCTACAACATCCACAAATCTACAAAAAAATCTGACTATCATAGACATTGGTAATGTGATCATTTTTCCTTGATAAGTTGAAACATGAGGGAGGATTGCATAGCATGGCTACATGCAGAATGTAGATTTGTATGTATTTATATCTGCATATCAACTGATGCTTGTATTTTTCTTCTAACTCACTCCAGGCTAGCCATTATTTGTTCTAGAATAATGTACATGTTAGGGAAATTGTAGAACCTTTATACAAAATGGTGATGCAGCCAATCAAAATTGATGTGGGACTGATAAAGACACAACCTGCTCGACTACTGAATCATACTGATTGATCAAATTGTAGTAACTCAACATTTACTAAACCTACTTGTGGGCTGAGTATAATTCAATTCAACATTAGAATACCATAAAAACACCCTGTTCTCCCATAAGTTTAAAGAAAATAACACATTGAACTCATTTACAAGTATATTGCTAATGTGATATATGTCATTCCATTTATAACCATTTTGGCAGCCATCTCACATCAAAGGCCATGAAATCTAGATAACAAAAGATGAACTACATTCAAATCATATCACCAGGTAACCTTTTTGTAGGAGTTTTAGGTTACTGATCAAATACCGTATAATTGATGATTTCCTCAACATCTTTGTTATTGGGAAAATGTCTGTTTTTCATTCTACGACCAATATATTCCATCCAAAAACCTTATTTTCAGGGTCAAGAGCTCCTTGGAGGTCAATCTCATCCAATAATGGTACAGAAATTATACCTATATGTGGCACCGATGGATATAGATCAATAAAATTTGAATTGGGGGCTCAGCTTTGAGATAAAAGTGCTGAACCCCAAAATTGGGCCCTTACACATGGATTTTTTTTGGTTTTTGGCAATTATCTTAAAAACCATTGACTTTTGGATATGAAAATGTATTACTGACCCCCCATAATGTGGCCATTCTGCACATTTTGAGTGGTCACACGACCCCCTATGTCCAACGGTTCTGGAGATATAGTCACGGCGGGTGGTAGTACTTCGCGCAAAAAGGGGCGTGGCCATTTGACCCATTTCGCCCTCAATGGGAAATGTGTCACCAACCAAATATTGTTCGTGTACCTTCAATTAGTGGATTCGTGAAGAGTTTTGCTCTGGACATAAAAGTGCATACAAAACGCCCTCAGCTACTAGAGTAGTAAGAAAAAATGGTAAAAAGTGTTAAAAAAAGTTTTTTTTTAGGCCAATGCATTCTCTTATATATGCGAGGCGACCTATGGTCGACTCGCATATATAAGAGAATGCATTGGCACAGGGCATAACTGTAACCATCACAATGTGGTCAATGAGCCGGTTCCAATGATATCCATATTTGTATGGTTCTATTGAGACAGACCGAAGATAATTTAGGCTGTTGAAGCTTTATTTGGCCGGTTTTGGCCGGTTTGTTGGGTAAAGGGTTAATGAGTGAATGTAGCTTATCGATTCATTTGAAGCGTTTATGAAACTGGACAAAAGTCACGTATATAATGATCTCGTTAATCCTTGGTACATATGTCATGGGCGAGCACAATGCGTGTACTGATACCGACAACCATAACAATGTTGTCCTCCAAGAAATCAGACAATAACAATATAGGGTTTACGCTAAGTGTTTGATGGGATGGTCCCCCTATATACCATAGGGGTGACCTCAGTCCATCAACAAAACGCAAATATCGAATATAATTTAGTAAATCAACCCAAGTTCTGAATGTCTGCCGGCTGCCTTAACCCTTTACCCAACAGAAGGGCCCTGTGCCAATGCATTCTCTTATATATGCGAGTCGACCATAGGTCGCCTCGCATATATAAGAGAATGCATTGGCTTAACACATTAAAAATTATAAAATTGTTAAAGAATGTAAGAAAAAATCGTAAAAAGTGTTAGGCCAATGCATTCTCTTATATATGCGAGGCGACATATGGTCGACTCGCATATATAAGAGAATGAATTGGCACAGGGCATAACTGTAACTATCACAATGTGGTCAAGGAGCCGGTTCCAATGATATCCATATTTGTATGGTTCTATTGAGACAGACCGAAGATATTTTAGGCTGTTGAAGCTTTATTTGGCCGGTTTTGGCCGGTTTGTTGGGTAAAGGGTTAATATAAGCAGATAAAGTCAAGGAATCGTAATAGTATTTTTAGATTTAACATTTTGAAGGGATAAGTAATGTAAAGGTATAGTCATTTGGCGCTCCATATAAACATTGATAAAATATTGTATATTGTGTAGGTACCGTAAATTTTGCGAAAATAGGTCAAGATAAATTGGCGTGTAAAATAATGTGTACTGACAACTTTTCGTATCGCCACCAACAACCGTAGAGGATACTTTTAAATTCGAAAGTTATTTGTATGTCCGATACTACATTCATTCCAACATGTTATACCATGAAATGTCCCTGATCATCATTCACTTGCTAACAGGGTTCGCGCTGGCCCAAAATTCCCAGGTGCCAACATGGTTGCCAATTGCATTATTTTTTGAGCCACTTTATATTTTCTGTTGCCACTTTTTTCGACCAATATTTTTGGTTCCACTTTTGAGTTGGGTATTTCCAAAAAAAAAACAAAAACATTTTTATCGCCATCGAATGATAACCATTCACGAAATATATTTCCACTCATTTCGTCCTGGCGAACATGCAGCTTTTTGTGGCGTTCTCGTGACATGAAAGTGATAAGTAATATAAAGGTGTTGTCATACGCGGGTACGTAGCTCGGTTTAGGCGGTGTAGCACACGGAGATGTCAACTAAACCTCTTTATTTCGACTATCGGTAATCTCTGGACCTCATCAAGGTAATTATAAATCAGAATCAGTCAGAACATTGTGTTGTTTGAGAATGTAATCGCGATGTAACCAGACAGAATCAGCCACGTGTCCTGTAGTGATGTCAGCATCCATATCTTTCAGAATAAATCGATACTTTTTCAGCCCTGAAAGAGCATTCCCCCCACAAAATGGTTCACCAGTGATCAGCATAAGTGAGCAAATAAAGTTATCTTCGTTTGGCACTCCATTTTAGTTGTATTTATTACTATGTGGATCGGGTAAGTGAATCTGTCTGAGGGGAAATGGGCACTAAAATGGACCCGCTGCCCCGGGCTAAATAGAATTTCTGCATTCGCAGTTTTTATCACTGAACATTTGTACGCCTACCTGTTTATTTTCTGGGAAAATGATATCGCATATGTTTAAACTAATACTGAATGAGTGTACATGTACTAGCTCATAATATCGTGTTCCATTTAAAGTTCAATTTGATTTATTTTATTTATTTATTTCTTAAGTGAATGGATTATCTAATTCAGCTACAAAAGTGTACAGTGCATGGTATAGTCCATTCTACATATTGAGGATGTTCAGTAAATATGAGCAGACGACAAACAGATGAACAGACGTTTCGGCACCTGGGGTAGCCGTTCGGTACCTGGACGTTTCGGCATCTGATAGTTCGGCACATTGGACGTTTCTGCACCTGATATTGTTTTTTATTCTTTATTTCAATAACATGTGATAAAACATGTAATATTGCAACAAAAACAAACATTCGGTGGAACGAATGGTAACGATGGTGACCATAAAAAGAGCACAAGTCATACAATGCTAATGAACGAATACTTCTAGGAGTGAATCGCTGAGATCTGCCTCTCTGCATAACGCCGGTGTCTCGTTGGATGTCCTTCGCTGGTTTCGGAAAATCTTCGCTTCAGGTAACAGCTTCAATGTCATTGAGAAGTCCTGCGGCTCAATGTGCAGCTCTTCAATCAACAAATAAAAGGACATCTGACCTCTGATGGTGACCCTCTGTCGCTTGGCAGTGCAACTATGACCGTCGCCATGGACAAACGTCCAAGCACCTGGCCGAAACAACCAAGTGCCGAAAACACAGGTGCCGAAACGTCCAGAAAACCAGGTGCCGAAACGGATTTGCTGGAATTATTTCTGCAGAAAAATGTCAGAGACTCTCGACTAATATTCCATTCAAATTTATACGTACCTATTGCGAAAATATGTCCACTTTGGTATCATCAATTTGGCGCTTAACACTTTCATGACTGGAACTGCCTGAAATTTTGCGAAACACATAGGGCGCCTCACATGTATAAGAGAATGTATTGGCCTAAAATATTTACCTTGTAAGCCAGAGTTTTCTCTTAGATATGTGAGGCTCCCTGTGGGAGATTCGCAGATATAAGAGAATGCACTGGCACACGACCTTCAACGATGAAAAGGTTAAGGTAACCAATTCCCCACCCTCTCATGCACATAGAAATTTCAGTTCATCATACCTGGATATTTGAAATACCCAATGCAATCTTAGCAATCTATCCATCTTTTCTGAAGAATTGCTTGTGTTGAAATTCAAAGAGACAATTCATGAATCAGAAATAGATGACATGCGTTTGAGCAGAACAAAATATTCTTAAAAAATTAATTCTATTGAAATTGAACAAATAAAAACTAATGGTGTTATCTAGTACTCACCGATTTATTAGAGTCGATTCATTTTGGTAGTTACACAAATTGTTGTTGTGCTTACCATTAAGTGTGGTTTTGGCAGCGTCCAATTTGCAAGAACAATATCTTGTCGGACAAAATAACACACATGGTAACGGCAGAGACATGGCTAGAGGGTCTCATTTGTGGGTGTCCATATTATAAAGTACAACTTCACACCTCCTCCTTGCGCCAGTCCCAACTTCGCACGATAAATTCGATTTTCACCCCGTCCCCTTGTGTGGGAATTTTCCAACTGGTAGCTCAATGTTTCCAACTGTTGGAACTCAAAATGCCAACTGATGACCATTTTAGTCAAAAGTTTGGCCGCAAGTACGGAAATTCGACTTTTGTTTAAAAACAACTAATTTCACACAAAATACTAGTTGAAAAATCAATCTTATCTTTGGTCTGATATTTCCATCTTATGTTGTGCCAGACTGAACTTTTTGACACAAAGATGTGAGGATTATGGAGGTGAATTCCCGCCCCAAAAATCCCACTCTCGCCACGTGCGTGTGGCGGGCTGTAGTGTTAGATATGGTGGTTCACCTCGTGATGAATTAATGTCAGACTGCACCACAAGCACGACTCCAAATCTCATTCGAATCCAGAGGCAATAACCCCATTCAGCCAAGTGGCTGCGTAATTTAACTTGGAAGCGCTGTGGTAATTGACATCTCGTCGTTGATGCAGTTGGCTATGCACAATACTGGATCGTTTCCCGAGTACACGCGTCCATCGGAGATCTGGTCCCAAGTGAACACTACAGCTCCGTGTTTGATACCCTAATTAAGGCTGCAACCAGATTTTCCATGTTGCGTCAAATGGCTTGATTTTGTGAACCAATTTCTTTTGTAATCAGCAATAAAACTCGACGTCATCAGATAATAATCACCAGCAGCAGAGAGAAAAACCTTATAACGTCAACAAAAAGCAGCATAACATCATGCAGGCTTAATTTGGGAAACCATTATTATTAGCCGGGTTAAGTTACACATAACAGTGACGGTTAACCCTTTACCCAACAAACCGGCCAAAACCGGCCAAATAAAGCTTCAACAGCCTAAAATATCTTCGGTCTGTCTCAATAACACCATACAAATATGGATATCATTGGAACCGGTTCATAGACCACATTGTGATGGTTACAGTTATGCCCTGTGCCAATGCATGCTCTTATATATGCGAGTCCAACATAGGTCGCCTCGCATATATAAGAGAATGCATTGGCCTAAAAAAAATCTTTTTTTAACACTTTTTATAATATTTTTCTACATTCTTTGACAATTTTATCATTTTTAATATGTGTTAAGCCAATGCATTCTCTTATATATGCGAGGCGACCTATGGTCGACTCGCATATATAAGAGAATGCATTGGCACAGGACCGTTCTGTTGGGTAAAGGGTTAAAGCGAGAGAGCGTGGAGGGAGTACATATATAGTGAACAATAACTCTATTTTACTGTTACCTTATGACGGGTATCGCTAAAGTGACGTGAAACACTCCGGTAGGGTGATCAAATAGAAATTGAGAATAATCTTGCTCAAAGTAGCTAATTTTTACGAATACTAATCCAAATTGACAACACACACCGTCATTTTTATATATTAATTAAACTTGTCGGAAAGGATATAATGTCCTCATTTGACTGCCTCAAACAAATATAAACTGACATAGTTGAATAAAAATGTATCAAACACTTGATGGTATTGAGGACAAGCAATCTGATATTACCATTCAAATGTCGGAAACATAGAGGGGAAGTAGGTGTTGTTGCTGCGAGATGCAGTGATTTGGAAACCAAAAATACAACTGTTGAACAGGAAGTACACAAATTAAGCAAAAACTGAAAGGAAATCAACATAATGTTGGAGAGTTTCTAGGAAACTATATCAGAATACAAAACACGTGTTCAATACAATAGAAGAGGAGCAGCGAAGAATTAACGAGCGTGTAACCGATCTACAGTGCCGAAGCATGCAGTATATACCAGTTGATCTTCTCGGGAATAGAAGAAGTGGTAAATACTCAAGTCGGGGATAATCTCGAGGATAGAGGTAAAGTCTTGCATCAATTCCTAGATAAAGAGCTTGTTATCAATGCCAGGTTCGTTTTTCAAGGTTCGCATGATCAGGAGAGCTCCATAGTTCAGGGGAGGTAAAGGACAGTCAGAAAATGCATGGACAAGATAGATTGTGGCCCGATTTCTATACCACGACGACAGACGGTTCTGGTGGCTACTAGAAAGCTTACAGGAACAAGTTTAGTGTGAGATAGCAGTTTCCTAATGAGATAGAAGAAGAAGAAGAAGAAGAAGAAGGAGGAAGAGGAGGAAGAGGGGGAAGAAGAAGAAGAAAGAAGACGTTTGTGGTATATATTTAACAACGAAGTCTATCTCACAATGACTTACGACCCTTGGAAATACTGGCATTACTGGATGTCAATAGCTTGCCGTATGCGGTTCGTAATTTACTTCATGTCGATAGGTCATCTTAACTCAATTCAAGTAATATAGATACCGCTGAGCACATCAACCAGTCCAATTAATGTTTCTCCGCGCGTGTGGATATAAGCGTTGTCCGATATCACATACATCATGACACGAATAACCAAACAAAGTGTTGACCTAAAAGATCGGATATCTCTATAGGCAGCATCGGATATTGGTTGCCCTCTTTATAAACTGGGCACGCAACATATGACATTTTTAATATCCGGGGATAGTGACCAATAATGATGCTTACCGAGGGCAATATAATGAGGTTGCATACATAATACATAGAGCTGAGTATCCTGTACGGCCCTGTTGGCACGAAATACGCCCGCATTTTGACAACCGTCCTTGATAGCGGACAGCTCAGCCTGTTCTCCAGAAAGCCCGCACATTACCTGCTTATATAATAACTCGTTTATGTAGATAATCTGCTTAGAATCGCCTCATTTTGAGACGACAATGATGCTGAAAATGAGAGCGTTTTATCGACTCATAACGAGGCGATTCTAATCAGATTATGTGCAGACAATGACAAATAAACTCACGACTTTTCATGTGTACGCTCTTTAACACGTGTTTTCACTGTGGCCCGCGCCCTAAAACGGAATGACCGATATAAGTCCATAATCGGCTTATTTCATAATCAAATAATCTCATTATGGGTCGATTATGTAGGTATGTGCTCGAGGATATATTGAATAGCTAGTTGCTGTGACGTTTTCTGTGCAGGTCAACAGACACATATCGATAACTATAGCTATTCGTAACATATAATTCCCCAATAAAAACGTTTGGACATGCATTGTATAACTGAAAATGTGTACATTACTTTTGGTACATACAATTGCATGGAACAAACAGAAGGAAGGCAAAATAGTTAATTATGAAAATAATAAGGTGGACTATACAAAATATATAAGTTATTAATTAGATGTCATACGTGACGTCATGACACACACAAAACAACATGGTAATTCTTCGGCGTTTTGAAATTCAACATGGCCGTTATTTTGATTTGTGTAAGTGTACTCTAAGTGGTAGTTCGATGTATATAGCTGCCCTGACAAACGGAATTGTTAACCGGTTCTCAGCAAATAGTTGTCCCGGACCAACGGCGTTGTTCTCAGTATAAGTTATAACGATGTCCCCCGCGAAGGCTGTGTGGTTAGCCACTTGTTCTCTGTAATATAGATGTGCCCGATGAAAGCCAGATGTTCTCGGTATAGAGTTGTTCCTCAAAAAGGCTGTGTGGTGTTGGTAATACAAATCAGCCAACTGCTTTAAATATATAACTAACTTTTGAAACGAGTATTGATATACCCCCATGATCATAGGCAATTGTGGGTATATTGGCTTACATGCGTCCGATCCTCCGCTGTCCATGTGCACGTCTGTCAAGCCGTCCGTCCGTCTATCATATCGTCCGTCCGAGCAGATATCTCAACCACCGATTATCGGATATCAATTCAATTTTGTAAGAATGTTCACTAGTATCAGGACACTCAGGTAAGCGTTAAATCCTTTTGTTCAGGTTATCCGTTCTAAGAATCATTCATCTTTGTTTATCTGAAAATGTTCATTTGTGCCCGTCTTAGGCAAATCTCAACCACAGGTTGTGGGATCTCAATACAAGTTTGCATTGATTTTCACCACTATGAGGTCATTCAGATGAGTGACAATCGTTTTGTTCGGGTTTTGCGTTCTAGCGTCATTCATTTTTGTTTATCTGGAATTACTGATTTTTTTGTCCGACTTCCTGAGTATCTCAGCCATGGCCTAAAGTATATGCCCCACCAGGCGGTATGTCATTCGGGGGTATGTACCCGGTGATAGCCCGGCTCTTGTTTGCTATAATACATTAACTGTTTGTTAATATAGTTTAGTTAGTTTAGTTTGTTTAACATATTGCTACTTGTAACTGTTTAGTATATGAATACATATACGCGGTTTAAAACATACACATCAAGATGCACATTCCGATTGGATACCAAGTTGGTTAAACTTTCCTACGACAGGCCGCACAAGGCAACATAAAACTGTTTTTTTTGTGAGAGGTCCTAACTAAGTTGTTATAACTTGTGCTCTAATTACAATTGTACAAAAAGGATACAACGAAATAACTAATAAACAAGACAATTATTCAATACTGAACCACCAGCATGTGTGTGAGACAGGCATCGCCAAAATCCGTAACAGAACCCACCAGCATTTCGATGAAAAAGAGGACAAGATGATAATTGAGAACGCTCATTATTTACACCCCCTCCAGGCGAAGAACAGACCTTTCCAATGTATACTTTTATAACTGAATGTGGCAATCCATTTAGTACATAACGGGTTTAAGCTTGTTTATTGCGACATTGCAGTCGATATCTGACTATTTATGGGCGCATGTCTATGATATATATAATTACTTTATAGTATATAAAACGTATAAAGATGGCAGTTTATGGCGTCAAATCGTATGGGACATCTTTAAATGCTTAAACTAATAACCAAGGGGAACACACTGGAGCTAATAAGCTGCCATACTATTTGTATGCATTCCGGTGATGTGATCGTCGTCGCATATGGATTGTTATGGGAAATACTTTGATAGGGTGTCATCCTCTACCCTCCTGCATACCAGTTAACAAAGAGGGGTGAATCCTGCGTACAAGTTAAGAAAATATGGATTACATACTTAGTAACATCACACTAGTATCATAGTGTTCACACATTTGGTTGAGTAGTATCCATGCATAACTTCAACATGGCGAGAATCTCGATAGGGTGTGACTAAACACCGTCCGGACCAGCCCGGACCAGCCCGGACCAGCCCGGACCCCCCATATGGACTATATGAGTGATTGTAAGGCCAATATAAGTGCAGGGGTGTCATGGAAACCCACTCAGGGTCGCTATTAACCCTCAAAATGCCGGCATCGGCGAAAATGTTCGCCGCGAAATGAAGCTAACAGCCCGGACCGCCCCTGCTGCGTCCAGGTGGGATTTTAGTATCCATACCTGTGCGGGGGTGTTAATGAAACCCAAATACGCACGGAGAGTGGTCAAGGTCAAACGGAAATGCCGTTTATTAACCCCTAAACTTCCCAGATTCAGCCAGAATTAAAAAATTGTGCCCCCAATAAACAAATTCACAGCCCGGACCCCCTTAATATCCTCATACTTCTAATAACTCCTTACCTATGTGTTGTGGAACTACCCTCGACTACACTCACGAAGATACCATAGGTCGCCTCGCATATATAAGAGAATGCATTGGCTTAACACATTAAAAATTATAAAATTGTTAAAGAATGTAAGAAAAAATGGTAAAAAGTGTTAAAAAAAGATTTATTTTAGGCCAATGTATTCTCTTATATATGCGAGGCGATCTATGGTCGACTCGCATATATAAGAGAATGCATTGGCACAGGGCATAACTGTAACCATCACAATGTGGTCAATGAGCCGGTTCCAATGATATCCATATTTGTATGGTTTTATTGAGACAGACCCAAGATAATTTAGGCTGTTGCAGCTTTATTTGGCCGTTTTTGGCCGGTTTGTTGGGTAAAGGGTTAAACGTTAAGTGCCTAAAAGGATAAACATGGCAACCGTTTAGGAAGTCACGTATTAAGCGCTAGCAACTGATGACGCTTTCGGTGTCATTTCAACCTTTCCAAAACATGGGAACTCTTTGTTAACGTTGAAAATTATCTATTTTGGCTATTCAACTTTACTTTGGTATGTACGTTCCAAATCTTTTCCAAATTTCTGTAAACTGCTCCTGGATCATGCCTCACAAATCTTGTATCATGGTGGACGAGGAAATCTGTATCTGTACAAATTGGGCAACAGAACCATAAACCACCCCCATATCTTTAATATGCTTTGCAGCTGCGTTCTTTTTCCATCATGATATGCACACACCCGCTTTATGCACATACCACATGAAAAATTATATTTATAGCGACAGAATTATCAGTCATTTTACTATTCTATATCCTTTGTTGACTTATAGATAGCCGATGGGTACCCTCGGTTACCAGTCGATCCTTCATACTAGTATTTGCCTGCTAGTCCGTGGGGTCGATGTGGTGCTACCCACCCAGTTTGTAGTTATTTGGCCTTGACATCACCTTTGTCATAAAGCATAAACCATAAAACATCTATGACTTAAACGTTTTGTTTCGTATACCCCTGAATGAATACATAGATAGAACGACACAAGTGTGTGAACATGTTAACGTTATTGCACGAGTTTGTGAACATGTTAACGTTATTGCACGAGTTTGTTGTGACGCGATGGTAAAACGAGAACCGTTAACATGTTCACCAAAACTGTGTTGTTCTATGTTTATTGCACACTCTGAAGATTGTAGCTTGTAATATATACTAAAATTTAGGTTGATATTGTTTATTTAATTGAACAAACGTGTGCTTAGTGTAGGCTATGCCTAATAATTTAGTGAAGTATTTGCCTGTTAACGTGATATTAAACACTCCAGTGGGCTGGACAAATAGAAATGGTAAATAATCTTCCTCAAAGTAGTAATATTTTACAAATATTATATCCAAATTGGCAACACACAGCGTCATTCTTATATATTAATGAAAAGCATTGACTCTCGATGGCGAAATTATTTTCATAAGTTTATCGCCGATAGTTGCGTCCCGAAACTAGAAGTAAATATTTACATTTGAGCGTAGTTCAGACGATGTTTTCTTTGGAGTGGTATGGTCGATTTGATTCAGATTTTCGGCTATTTTAGTAGAATGCTACATTCCCCCAGTTGACATGGTGCCTGCATACTAACTTACCAGTTTCACGCACCCGAACAAGTACATAATATGTCTTTAAAGTTGACGTCGCCAATGACGTTTTTGACGTAACCGGTTTATATTGTTCAAGAACAATACAAAAAATTTTATTGAACGTTTTGAAATCTTCAGTATTTTGCTGTATTTCGCAAAATAAGCCATTGTGTGTGCAATAAATATTGTTCCAGGACGCGATACCCCATCTTTATATTATCACTGAATCATGCCCTTATATACCACGCAGTGTGGTCGTGGTCGTATCACGCCCATCGTATCACGACCATAAAACTACAAAAGCTTCTGTTTCCTGTATTGAAGATTTCAACATTAATCTAGAAACGACACTACAACAAAGTAGAAATTTCATTTTGATTGCGCGGAGCAATTATGCTAATTCTTGCATGCGAAAAAAGCAATTTATATTTCAAGAACGCGAGTTCGTATTCCCAATAGAGATAGTCCAATTATCATGCAAATTGTCTCAATCTGTGAATTTTATTTCTCACTTGCTGAAATTATTGCAAATCTTGTACTAATACCAAGAGCAACGCGAATCGTGTGCAAATACTGCATCCTCAACCCAAAGCGCGTCCAATTAAACGGACATGGTTCATTCGAACCTCCAATTTTTTTCTACGTAATTTGGAGCGACGGGTACGATATGTCGATAAATAAACGAACTATTGATATATCGGCTTCGCATGCTCTGAGAGACACTTGCCAGTCAAAGCCATTTTTCAGCCGTTTTCAACTTTTCGCCAGAAGTCAGACAAACGCTCTGTATTACTACCATATCAGGAATAGACTATACCACGGAACGCTCTTTTCTGTTCCATGTTGGGCAAATTGCGTTTTTTTTATTTGGGACCCAAACGCCGTATTCACAGTTGTATTTTTCATTACTTCAATGCGTCTTTTTGGGTTACATAATGCTCGTAGAAAGGTAGTTCAGATATTTATCGACCTATTTCGATACTGATAAAAAATCAAAAGCGAATAATATTATGTGTATTTTGGAGCGCAAACCGCCATGTGGCTTTAATTAGACGTAACCAAGGTAAATCACATTTTCATAATCAAATCCATTAAGGTTTACAACCGGGCGGAGCTCGGGGAGTCAATAACTATCATTCTCTCCTGATGTTATGTGATTCTTATATAAGCAGCTCAAAGTAAGTAAATTGACACTTTACACTATATCTCAAAAATCGTGAAGCCGATTGCCGATTCAATTTACATGTTTCGCCAATATCGTACGACTGATAAAATGAGACAATGTTAAGAACATTTATATGTTTGTTCATCATGTTCATTATTGTTCACAACCTGTCTTTAACTTGGCCTCTTGCCTTTCATTCTTATATATACTCTGCATGTCTTTCTTCTGTTCTTCTATATCTATATTTGCTAATGTCTGTCTGTCTGTGTTCTATAGAAATTCACAGGTGACCATCTATATGATACCAAAGGGGTCTACTACGCGTAACTTTTTACGAGAAAGATAATGGTGGGGGTTAGAATTTTCTAAAGTGACGCCGTTGTTGTCAGGGGCAGAAAAGAGGGAGGAGCAGAATTGTTTTTGTCGCCGATTGCCACGAAACTTACATATAATCATCCCCATCATAAGAAGAATCGAATGGTGTGGTTTAAATATGTCAAAAGTGGCGTCGTTCGAGTCAGGGATGCACGGTAGGGGAGATGGGCACCAAAATTGATAACACTAATTTTAGCGCCGATTTCCACCAAATTGATATATATTTTTCTTCATGATACAAGGAATCTAATTGTGTGACTTTAAGACGCCAAACTGGTGTCGTTTGGATGAGAGATTTGGGGCGGGCACTACATTTGATAAGAATGGGTTTAGTCGCCGATTGCCACCACACTTATGCAAAATCATCCCCAGAGTATGAAGAGTCTAATGGTGTGGCTAAGTGGCTAATTCGAGTCAGGGGTCCACTGAAAGGGAGAGGGGCACAAACATTGATACACAATATATTTAGCGCCAATATCCACCAAATATATACACGTTCTTATCCATGATACAAGGAATCTAATCGTGTGATTTAAAGACGCCATTTTGGTGCTGTTTGGTGAGAGATGGTGAAGGGAGGGGTTATCACCAAATTTGATAAAAAATTGTTTAGTCGCCGATTAGCACCAAACTTATAAATAATCATCTCCATGATATCATTAGTGTAATTGTGTGGTCTAAGGGTGTCACGGCATTCGAGTCAGTGGTGCATAGAGGTGAGAGGGACACAAAAATGATGACAATATGTTTAGTGCCGATTTCCACCAGATTGGTACATATTCTTCTCCGTGATACGAGTATAATCGTGTGGTTTAGATACACCAAATTGGTGTCCTTTGGTGAGAAATATGGGGATCTTAAATTTGATTCGAATTTGTTTACTTGCCACTTTTCACCAATTATATATATTTGCATCTCTATAATGAGTCTAAGTGTGTGGTTTAATGGTGACAAAAGTGGCGCCGCTTGAGTCCGAAATAGGGACGGGAGGGTCACCAAAACTGCTAAAAAATATTTTGAGTACCAATTACCATCAAATCCATACACGTTCTTCTGAAATAAAACGATCAATCAAATCGTGCTGTCTGTCTTCCTGCCTGTATGTGTTCCATATATAACTCCACGGGGTACAATCGAGATGGCTCCAATGCGGTCTAAGAGGGGTAACTTTTTACGAGGAAGATAATGGTGCGGGTTACAATTTTCTAAAGTGATGCTATTGGTGTCAGGGGAAGAAAAAGGGGAAGGGCGGCAAAATTAAAAAAAATGGTGAAATATGGTGAATGGCTCATGTATATATTATAACACAATTGAGTATGTTCCATTCACTAAGTTTCCACAAAGAAAGTTACAATTTGTCAAGAGATATTGAAATGTATCGAAGGCTTGTTCAAAAATAGTGGTCACAGTGTGCATTCAAATATATTTTTTTCTGATATAAAAGAAAACGCAGTCAGTAGGACATGACTTTTCAGGATCCTCCAATACTGACATCTGACAAGGGTATATCTGCCCGATACTGCGGATTTTTTTACAACAGACTCATCGACTAACATAAACAACTCAAAATCTCGCTCTGTGTCGGACACATGTGGCTGATATACATCGCAGCAACATTTCTTTTAGACTGAATATATTTAACCAATATATAGCACCATGAACAGAGGAGCACCTGGACATTTCTTTATAAATTCTGTATCTTCATGGAGATATGATAGCTAGGTGTCCTCAAGATCTTAGTCCAACCAATGCACTAGATTGATTGATACATCTCTATATGTAAAACCCAATTGTCATCTTTTATTTTTGCGAACTAATGTGTTTATGGTGTTGATGTATCATGTTATAACGTCTGAAGTATACGCAGTTGTAAATAAATAAATACTTCTTTATTGGTGGAACAGATTAATTGCGATAAACAAAATGACAATCGACAAGGTGTGCCACTACTTATATTCCATGACTGTAAGAATCATGTTTTATGATGTTATTTGAATATACAATTTATGAGAATATACGTAACACTTTTAGCAAGAGTATTCTCTATTCCAACAAATATCCACAGCATGCAGAGGGTTTCACATCACTCTAACCTGGGCAACGCCGGGTAACCCTGCTAGTACTCAATAAAAGCGGCGAATTTTCACTTGTTATTAGATCATATTTACCCGTATCAGTTCTAAAATCATGTTGTCATCATGTCAAAAGTAAATATATACTGTTTTAACCAAGTCATCTAACAGAGCATTCTGGCATTTGGACATATATACCCAACATGACCATCCTGTACACATGGATATGTTATCTACGCATTAACTCCGTTCTTTCGTATATTGTTTGGGGAGACGACTCTCTATATTTACTGGATGTTCATTCAATCACTCACTATATTCTTATTTATAGAATCTAATATATGAGAGGCATTCTGACTACAACGCGTGGATACATAATCGAAAATAGTTTGTTTATTTTGGTTTAACCGTTTTAGCCGCTAGGAGTTATCACAACAGGGAAATGGGCATCGGTCGCTCAGTCGGTACGGGATACAACTCAAAGGCTGTCTCGTCGTCCAACGCTGGCGATAATGGATCAAATCCAATTGTTTCACCGCGGACTTTGTAACTCTAAATCGTTATCTTGTGGATTTGCCAGTTACTCGCCGATGGCCATTGGTTTGCCGCACATGGTCGACGAGTTTATCAGCCATTGGAATCACTGCTAGATTATCAGTCAGTGTGCTGATTTTCTCCAACACTAAAACTGGCAATGTCGTGACATGGCCTTAGTTGCTGATAGCGACATTAAACCCAAATTAGTCAATCAACGACAGAGAGAACTTGAATAAGGAATAAGTAATGCCACTGTGTGAATTATATTAAAATTCAGATACTGACCATTGTACAAATACATTTAAAACACACGAATATAAAACAGGTAACAGATTCTTGACAGTAACAAACTTAAATAGGAATTATTGTCCTTATGGTTGTTAGTCAAGATTATAGATCATTTAAGTTGGTACTGTACACTAACTCCGGCCATTTTCATCCAGTAACTGGAGTCATAAATTAATTTTCATTATAATTGCCATGTTGTTTGCATCGTTCATAGAGCATATGAGTTTATTTTTGCACTAATCCACGGTTAATCTTCATTCATTTGTTGCATATCATATATTCAAATTAGATGGCCCATACATGGCCGGTTGAGACTTACCACTATGGCAGGTAAACAACACTCTTGGTTATGCTGTCCGCGATAGCTCATTGTTATGAAATCAAATAGTACTCAATAATTGTGTATAATACATGAATGAGTGATGAATAAAAAAACTCATAGTCCTTCAAGCGCGATCAATTGACAGACATTTCCAATATTTTACTGTCTTTGTTATGTAATTGGGTTTATCGTTTTGAGAGAACTCAAGTTGGTTACGGTGATTTGATTCTATCATACATTGGTTACGGTGATTTTATTCTATTATATATTGGTTACGGTGATTTTATTCTATTATATATTGGTCACATGAATATATCGAGAGATGAACCTGATCCTTATATATTTGTTGCTTCGTCGACTCTATATATAAGCATAATCGTTTCACGATTCACTTTGTTGTAGTTATAATTATTCTTGTCTGTTCGTTTATGGTCTTCTCTGGATCTGTTTTCACCTGCTGTATCCAATACGTCCAACTCCCAATTGCCTGCTGTTTCTGACTTTTCTGATGGCTGTTGTCCAATTTTATTAGATTCTGACTTAACAGATTCCCGAACTGTTGTAAAAGATGGGCATGTCGCGTGAGTTCAGGACGGAGTGTGTGTGTGTGTGTGTGTATTTATAACACGCCAATCAGCCCTCGCCCAATGGAAGTTATCTAGTGAGGTCCGGTGACCGACCTTTATTTACTGTAAATATCTTTAAGCAGCCTATTCTTCCACAAATCCGCACATTATCTGCTTATGTTATATATAACTTGTTTTAGGTAAATAATCTGCTTACAAACGCCCACTTTTTAGTCGATAATATGCTGAAAATGTGAGCGTTTTGGTCACAATATCGACTCATATTGAGGCTATTCTAATCAGATTATGTGCGGACAATGACACAAATAAGCAAACTCACGACTGTTCAGGTGAACGCTCTTTAACATATGTTTCCAGTATGGCCCCCGCGATAAAACGAATAACGGATATGACTCCATTATCTGATTATTTCAGAATCAAATAAGCACAATATGTACCTATTTCACTTTATAGGTGGATTATCTGCGTGTTTGCGCGACGATATGTTGCTTTAAATTGTCGCATGTTCTATCAAACGGTCTGTCGTGATTGCAATAGGACTATGCATTGTATTCTCGGCGCACACCTTGGTTGGCCAAGTATGCACTCCCGACCATTCAAACAAATTATGTGCCCGCTGAGGTGATTGATTCAGGGTTTAACCATTTACCCAACAAACCGGCCAAAACCGGCCAAATAAAGCTTCAACAGCCTAAAATATATTCGATCTGTCTCAATAGAACCATACAAATATGGATATCATTGGAACCGTCTCCTTGACCACATTGTGATAGTTACAGTTATGCCCTGTGCCAATGCATTCTCTTATATATGCGAGTCGACCATAGGTCGCCTCACATATATAAGAGAATACATTGGCCTAAAAAAACTCTTTTTTAAACACTTTTTACCATTTTTTCTTACATTCTTTAACAATTTTATAATTTTTAATGTGTTAAGCCAATGCATTCTCTTATATATGCGAGGCGACCTATGGTCGACTCGCATATATAAGAGAATGCATTGGCACAGGGCCGTTCTGTTGTGTAAAGGGTTAACGTTGTTTTAGCCACTAGGCCATATCACGACTAAGAGCAGAATCAGGCAGCAAACAATATCGTAGCGAAGTAACTATAGATAAATCAGACAGTGAATTAGATTAAAACAATGCAATGAGCTATATACAAATAAAAGCACCAAAGAGGAATGTTTCCGCCTGGTGTCGGGAATATAAATTCAAGAACTGAATAGTGTGCAATCATACTGCAAAACGTATAAAAGTAGATAATAAATAGCAAACAAATAACACGAAATTATCAAGTCTGCACATCGAAATATGTACAGTAGCTTTTAAATTCAGATTTTGCATTGATAAGATATTTTTAATGTTTGATGAATCGCGCATGAACCGTTATCAACACGCCAAGCTGACGATCGGTGGGTGAGACAGAATGTCATTCCTCACGCAACAGACAGCTTCGATCCACAAATACTGTTTTTGTCTTTAAGAGTTAATCGTTTCTCATCAACCATATTGTCAAATTTTAAAAGCTCAACGATGTGCCTCTCATTCTAAGAGTCGAAACGTTTGTGTGAATTTGATGATCTATGTTTTGAAGCAACGTGCGATTTTTCTTTTGGAACAATAGGATCGACTTGGATAGATTGTTTTGGGGGAACGTCTCAATGGCAGAAGCTCTATCCATTACCTGCGCTACGGGTTCTGAAACAGGAATGATATCAGTCTCTTCAATTTGTGTTGCTACATGCAGTGATATACTTACAAGTTTGGTTTGACTCCGTGTTGATTGCTGTCATATATAACACACTTTTTGGTAGACACGATTGCTGAGTATGTGACCTGTGGAATGGATGATCGAGGACCAACTATTTTTTTAGCATGACAGATGCTTCTCTGCATTACGTTGTTGAATCTTGAATTCATAGTCCCAAATGGGGCATGATCGATCAATTGCAGCATGTGAACCTTGACAATTTGAGCATTTCTTCAGATTCGTACAATCCTTATGATCGTGACCAGAAATAGAATATCGTGCACATATGGTTTCTTTACTTTTACAATGTTCATGGCAATGGCCATACTCATGACATTTAAACATCGCAATGGGTTTGGAACATATGTGTTTAAATTCATCTTCATATTACCCACATTCAATGCCGATGTATGTTCGAACCGATTGAAGGTCAGAAGATAACTATTCAAAGGAACGTTTGGTCCATCAACTGTTTTTTTGTTAAAGGTACGGTTGGCCTTGGCGGTGGGTATCCTGTGAACATATTTCCACTCGTCAAAAACCGCCACAAACAGAAAGAACAACAAAATGTAGACAGACTTTGTCCGTATACAAATAAGAAATATCGCATAAACAGTATGTTATTGTCATATCTTTGACCATTGTTATGTAAACAAAAGTATAAAAAGTAACTTTTCTGGTGTTTGTTTATATTATGATGGTAAACATAAAGAGCGTTCTTTGTTGGTGAATTCCTAATATGGAACGAATAAAGAGTTTTTATGCCATTTGTGTGTGATTAGCCAGCAGCATTGTGCTGTCTTCTGTAACACAATCAGGCTCTTGCTTAGGTAAAATATTGTAAATCTTTATGATAACATGCTGTTTACGCGATGGTCATGGTATATATGAACGAAACTGTATGCGTTTTAGTGTTGTTCTGTTTACGGTGATTGAAACAAATATGAATATTTTCGACAACTAAGGCCTCACGTGCCTTTAATCTACGGACTACAGTAACTCCCTGTGGCGCTAATTCAGCCAATACCTCTGACTCAGAAGATTCAGCTATATCGCGAGTTCCCAACGCAGCCCGGCTACTGTTCAATGTCGTGTGAGGAGTAAGCAACAATTGTGTTTGTGCGTCAGCTTGAATTTTTCTTGAACATTCGATGAGAAGAGAGCCACTTAGTGGTCCATTCCTGATCGGTTTGACAGATTTTAATTGTCCGGCTATGCTTTGTAGCGTTTTATCAACTACAAATACAGAAGGTCTCTTGGCATTTGGATGAAAACCAATTATTGAGCATAGACCTCAGCATCAGTGGAACTTGGCGGATGGTCAATCTTACGTTTTGGTTTATGAGTTACCCCGCATCGGACTACCCTTCGAAATATGGCCGGTCCAAAGACTGGTACATAGCTGAAGCGGTGAACCGCTTAGCCACAGCATATAGCAGTCGTCAGGTACCTCGCCACAGTGAGACAGACGTGAACAGTCAGGAAGACGAAATGCAAACAGACATGACAGGAAAGAAACAACAAACGAAAAAAGATATACACGTTGATAATTAAAACAGAACATTTGTAATATCGAGTACGCCATACTAAAACTTCAGATCGGGAGGAGTATCCGGACGAGTTGCATGGACCTTTGCTTTGTCGTCAATTCCTGCAGTTACTGAACACTGGCATATTTAGTAGCTCCACCCCACCAATACAATGAACAAATTTTAATCAACGACAAACCGTTTTACTGCACAGGCAACAACTAACAGACATTTAAAGTAAATAAAGGTCGATAACCGGACCCCATTGGATAACTTACATTGGTCGAAAGTGGTGCTTGTGATATTATAAATCCGCCTTCGAATGTATGGAGTAAATAATGCACACAAGAACAGAAGAGTTGTGAGCACTTTAATTAATCCGAGATTAACACAAAAGTCAATTGAAATATCATGATTCGGCACAAAGACTTATAAATATAGTCCATGTGAATCGATCACTGAAGCTGGAGATTATGGAGTATTTTTCACCGGACCAGGTTTGTAAGACTGACCACATGTTTAATTGGTAAATGAAACTCATCACTGATTGTAAATTTCTCGGGCTGATTGGGTTTTATAAATATGTTATAAGCACGGTGTCCGATTTATAAGCAAAATAAATACAACGCGCGCCCTCCGGGTGCTTGTGATCTTTATTTCGCTTATAAATCGGACGCCGTGCTTATGACGTATATATATATATATATATATATACTAGAAGGTGACCCGACTTCGTCCGGGCTTTGACCTTGAATTGTACATTTTGAAGGTCAAGGTCAAGTGGGGTCACGATTTGACCTGTCCAAAACACTGCCCGGACAAAAGTACCCGACAAACGTGCCCGTCGAAATCCATCCGGTTTTACCCGATTTGACCTTGAATTGATCATTTTGAAGGTCAAGGTCAGGTCGGGGTCACGATTTGACCCATACACTCAGTGGACAAAAGTAACCCTATGTATAAAATTTTGTCGAAATCCCATCAAAATTGACCTTGAATTGACCCGATTTCAAGGTCAATGTCACGTCGCACGGGCAAATGAATATGCTTATGAGACTCCCCATACGAAAGTACCCCGACATACCAAGTTTCATTGAAATCCCGTGATATTCGGGCGATTGACCTTGAAATGACCCGATTTCAAGGCCAAGGTCGCGTCGCACGGGCAAATTAATAGGCCCATGTCACTCCCCGGCCGAAAATATCCCCACATACCAAGTTTCATCGAAATAGGCTTGGCCGTTTTCGAGTCCATCGATTACAGACAGACACACAGACACACAGACACACAGATCTTCCAAAATATATAATAGATATATATATATAGTAATCTGAGTGCCGGTATCAACAAGGTTCTTCATGTAAACGACCGCGGATTGTCTTCTGGTCGACTGATTAGCATGATAATTGCTTCTCAGCCATACCCAGTTCATACTCATACTCTCATATGGAACAACGTGTATAATGATTATGTCAGCACGTATGAACAACACGCGACACGTACATCTATAACCCGATAAATGTCTCTTTCATGGGAGTGCCTACACATGAATGGAGTAAATATGACATTGTGATAAAAACGTCATTGTCAATGTTGGTGCCCCTCTTCATCCCCATTCCTGATCTGACGGTGCTACTTTGGCAACTGTGAACAACATAATTATATTCCTCGTATCACGAAGACGCCCGTTTATATATATAAAATCTGTTCATAAAAAATACTACTCGAGCAATCATGACCTTCGAATTCTGACTATTACTTATACAATAGTAATTTACTTTACACCAGACCATTACATTTCCCATACCACATATACTACGAAGCCTTTATATATAAGTACGGATGAAATTGATGGCAAAAATGTGTTATCTATTTTGGTGACTCTCCCTGACACCAAACTGACTGATCACTCAGACAGCACAAGTTTGGTATCACTTAACAACATTGTATTATCTGTATAATTGAGCTGAATATATGGACATACATATTAAATTATAAGTTCTAAAGTTAATCTTCGAAAACAAATTAGGGCCTACGGTACGTCAATACGCCCATGTGCCTGGAGATTCTTGTCAATCTAAAGCACAATACCCACGCCATGAAATATGACCACAACTGACATTAAAATAACCGCAATCGATTTGGTATTTATGTAGTCACACCCATATTCGCTTATCAAAGTTCAACGCCGGTGGACGCCTCATCGATTGCAGATCAGAAGATAACCCCTTTATCTATATCTATTGACATCTACTGACATCACAGAATATTTAATATCTTCCAAATCTCAACAAGACAGCTAAGTAATATGGTAGTCCTGCTTCAGGTTACAAGTATATCAATAATAACGAGCTTCTCAAACATCTCAAAAGCATTCTGCCCAAGGCCTTCGTTGGTGGAATTTAAATAACCATAGAAATTACATTCTTGTTGCTGCTGCTTCAAATCCATTACCACACAAGACATTGTGTTGAAGCAGCAGTAAGAATATAACTTTTATGGTGAATTAAACTTCACCGACGAAAGCCTTGGGTCGAAAGCTTTGGAGATGTTTCAAGAACTCGTTATTTATATACTCAACAACACAGTCATCTTGTATTTAAAGCCGCATGGCGGTTTGTGCTCCAAAATACACATAATGTTATTCGCTTTTGAATTTTTCTCAGTATCAAAATAGGTCGATAAATATCTGAACTACCTTTCTACGAGCATTATGTAACCCAAAAAGACGCATTGAAGTAATGATAAATACAACTGTGAATACGGTGTTTGGGTCCCGAACAAAAAACATCCATTTGTGCGAAATGGAACAGAAAAGAGCGTTCCGTGGTAGTCTGTTCCTGATATGGTAGAAATAAAGAGCATTTGTCTGACTTCTGGCGAAAAGTTGAAACGGCTGAAAAATGGCTGTGACTTTAGCAAGTGTTTTTCAGACCATATAAAGCTGCTATATCAATAATTCGTACATTTATCGACCTATCGTATCCGTCGCCCCATAGAAACAAATTTGGAGGTTCGAATGAGCCATGTCCGTTTAAAGTAGTGTGAGCAATTAGCAAACATGTATATACTTGGAACCATTGTTCAAGAAAAGTATCAGCATGGGCTTTCAGTTTACAGTCTATTAGAAGCAAACCATTTGCTGACCCATTATGGATAGATTCAGCTGATTTGAGTTGGCCTGCAATAGCTTGAAACGACATAAATGATCAATTCCGTAGTAGGATCAAAGTTTTGAAACCAGCTCTAAGGAAGCACAATATCGAACACGACCACCACCCTTGCCTTGTTATGGATTGTGTTGTCGTATCACAAATTCAATGTCCAACAACTATCCCTGCAGCCGTCTTGAACTACACTTATATGTACGCTTATGATGGAATCAAAGACTGGTACATATATAGCTGAAACGGTGACTCGTTTAGCCTGTGCATTTAGCAGCCTCTTGGTGCATACCAGTATCGATGGTCAGACAATTCTAGAATAAAATATTCAATAATCAAGAAGCGATTTCAGCTAACATGAGACAACACAAACAACATACATGATTAAACAAGAATGCGAACATCAGAAACCCATGCAAGACATATAGAAAAATTTAATCTAAAGCACCGAAGATACGTGGCTACTCCGCCATCCGGTTGAACGAGATAGGACTGAAGTGGATCATAACCTAAGCCTTACTCTCTTGTCGTCCATTTGCTACCACCCTATTACCACCTGGACTCATACGCAACCCATAAATGGGTGCATCCATTGACAAGCAAAGTGCCACATTAGGGGACTTAACCATCGCAGTGGGGCGTTGGCATATTATACAATGTATCAAAGCACATAAATGGCATTTCCACTGATTGGCTTATTAGGAGAAATGCCGTTTATGTGTTTTGATACAAGGCCTACACAGACACGAAGAATATGCTGTGTTCTATATTTCCTATGAGTATGTCACGGACAGTATCGTAAGGGAAACACAACCGTAGAGGAATCTTAACCCTTTACCCAACAGAAGGGCCCTGTGCCAATGCATTCTCTTATATATGCGAGTCGACCATAGGTCGCCTCGCATATATAAGAGAATGCATTGGCTTAACACATTAAAAATTATAAAATTGTTAAAGAATGTAAGAAAAAATGGTAAAAAGTGTTAAAAAAAGATTTTTTAGGCCAATGCATTCTCTTATATATGCGAGGCGACCTATGGTCGACTCGCATATATAAGAGAATGCATTGGCACAGGGCATAACTGTAACTATCACAATGTGGTCAAGGAGCCGGTTTCAATGATATCCATATTTGTATGGTTTTATTGAGACAGACCGAAGATATTTTAGGCTGTTGAAGCTTTATTTGGCCGGTTTTGGCCGGTTTGTTGGGTAAAGGGTTAAAGATAGTAAACCCTGATCGGCGATTATGCAGCGACTGACAGTCAAAACGACCGTATTCGCGGTATGTGTCGTGGACATTCGTCTTCGAAATCAGAATATTTGGTTTTCGTTAGCTTCCATAGCTTGTGTAATCTTCTGGGATAATCTGCCTAATTTAAATGTAATCCTTATCATGTATATCAGGCTTTTGTATATTGTGTTACATTAGACGATATTGTTTAATTGACTGCCTAAATAATACACGTAGATATTGTTTCTGACTTTAAATACAAATTATGACCAAGACTGTGAATAATTGACCACAAAACTAATTCGAAATATAGGCTTGGGCGAATATACCCACACGTATTGACAAATATATCACATTAGCCTCTATCCGTTTTAATCTTTCTGCAATCTATATAGCGACGTGACAGTATTGGTTGGAAATTTGTCTTCGGCTTGAGGATGGCCTATGTAAATGGTTATTTGCCATCTAGACGGATCCAATACTGATCAATAGAAACTAAGATATATAAAGCAACATCCAGAATCTATTGTTTGAGCATAAACACGTAAATATATTCCGAACTATAGGAGACAATATACTGTTTTAAAATCGCGCACTTACCCAATAACGGTTGCAGTGATCGAGGGTTTTATATCGCCTTCTCATCCCACTCAGTTTCTATTCTAAAGCGTTACAGCGGCGGGGCATTGGTCATTATAGACGATGCGATGCGCTGTGTGGATACTTCTAGCAGCATTAATGGATAAAACCGGATAACTCAAGGTACTACTCTCCGTGCCTCACCTATAGAGGACTGGCTCTCAGTGAGGCCGCGATTTCTATAACTTATTATTGGACTGTATATACCACGCATCGTATCTTCTTCTGTGCGACCTTGTGTCGTAAAGCCAGGTGACTATTCGTGATTTTTGGGACCATTGTCAGGAACCAGGTGAGTGCGTGACATTTTCCCTATATGACAATTAGACGAAAATAATTATTAGGAAGTTGGCAGACGACGCTGCTGCCATAGGTTCGAATCCCAGATCGGAAATTTATTAAATTGGCATGTAGCTCGTAAACTTCAGATTAAACGCAGGGTTTCACAAGGTAACCATATATCATATACATAGTTTAACCATATGTCTCCGATGACCGTTGCAATTCTTTGTTGGTATGTCTATGGTCAGACCACGGTGAACGGAATCAAATACAGTTAGCTATTATAAACGTCCAAACAATATTCACACGGAACGGACACAGGCTTCAGTTTCGCAGTGGCCGATAATAACTCCTAGTTGTCAATTCATCATCAATTAAACCGGCTATTCTGGTAGGATATTTACACTGAAATAACGAAAGTATTGGAATTCCAATTTAAAAGAGCAAAGTTTGATCCAATCCATACCTGCGTAGAAATTCAATTGTTATTTCCGAAATAACGGCTATGACTTCATGCATTATATGCTTATTTCAGAATCATAATCGAATTTTGTACCTATTTCACATTATATGTCGATTATGTGCGTATTTGTGCGAAGTTATTCTGGATACCAAACTAAATATTCCATGCCACAAATCCCGCAATTCGATATTTTCTGGTGGTTCTTAGATAAATTAGGAGTGGATCAAACTTGAGAATTTAAGAGTTGAATTCATGCGCATTCTTGTTTTTCTGTACCATATTTGCATGTGTCAAATTGTTTTCGTTTGCTCCTCTGTTACGGTTCTATCCACAATCCAGTGTTGATCACCGGAAACATGTCTCTCCTACCAGTACTCGCATCGTCCAATATCTATTTTGGAAGATGTTCATGTTCGAACAACTGGTGCAACATAAACATTATCGATAGCGACATAACCTTGGCAAAGCGTACATATCAGTTGGACATTCAGTCACACATTTCTACATGTATGTAAGCTCTTTGTTGATCGAAATCAGTCAAAAAATCTGAAGGGATCGCTTTCTGCGATGGCCACATTCGGTCCAAGTGCATATCGAATTTACATCATCATATACGGCGTAAAATATTCTGCATTGTGTGGCAATGTCCTCCCGCGCTATCGCCCTACAACGTGCCGGTGGTTACTACGGCCATAACTATCAAAATGATTTTGGTACTAATCTGTATTGGAATGTTCCCTGAGCCATATAAGTGCAGGACCTATACAGTACCTAGTATGCTAGTGTAATTTTTTGCTATAAAATAAATTGCGAATATCATGGACTGTGGTGTTCCATTAAACAGACAAGTGTTATGGATTTTACGGGTTCTTTTTCACATTTCGAATCGACGTCATTTGGCAGTGAGCACGTATATCAACAGTGCGTACGTAAACCAGAGGATGAACATATCCACAGATAATCTTTTTTTCCCGTTAAATATTTATAAAGACCATGCGTTTAGCTACAAACTGATAAGGATTTCACCATTGAAATTCAATGTCCTATATATATGACCTGCTCGACAGGTCGATAAGATAGTGAAATTGTATCAAGACGTCATAGCAACAACAACCTATACCATTATACACGCAAATACAATATATGATTTTGTAATGCCATCTCCATTTATTTCACTTGAGTGTCTGTTCGTGGGATAGAAGTAGCATATAAGTGGCCCGCACTTGTTCTTCAATCCCGTTGTCGAATGTGTGTTTTTATATGCATATATGGCGAATAAATATGTCTTTAAACGAAACGAAGACGTCATAACTAAAAACCACGTTTCTGAAAATATATATTATCTAACATCAGTTTAATACAATCGTTGGTGGGGAAAATAATCTAATACCTAAAATAAGTGAGCTCCGTTGCCCAGTGGTTAGACTGTTCGGCTTGAAGCGCTGTCAAGACCGGTGGACTATTGAGTTATCCACAACAGTACGGTCGGATTACGCGCCGTGTCGCTGTCGAGTTAACATCTCTCGTCAAGTTGTGATCATTGAGCCAGGTCAGTCGTACTATACACGCTTTTTATTATTGGGGTTTGGGATCTAACCCGGGAGGATTTGGAAGGTGCGGAACCCCTTCCCTAAAACCCACTTTTGAATTTTAATGTTTACATGCTATATATGGATGAATAACATGAAATTGATGAAACAGATGAAAAGGATGATCTAGGAATGTATTTGTTTTTTTGTCTTTGCCTTTTTCTTCTTTCTGTCTAATGTTGTTGTTGCCGTTGTTGTTGGATGTTGAGATGATGTGGAACTGGCGGCAGCAAGGAGTTCTTCAGATCTTTTAATTCCTATATCGGCTTGCAGTGATTTAGCTTTAGATTCCGCCAGTGTCGCCAGTGCCGATTTGATGAAATCGTCATCGGAGTTGCTGCTGATGTTATTGCTGCTGTTGTTGTTGGTGCTGGAGGACACCGATATGTGTTGTTACTCCGGGATGTGTTGTTACTCCGGGATGTGTTGGTACTCCGGGATGTGTTGGTACTCAGGGATGTGTTGGTACTCCGGTGTCCTTGGTGGAAGCGTATCCATCTCCACCCCGACGTCAGCGACAGGAACGTCGGGCGTGGTATCCGTTTCCCTGTCTCCGCTGACCTCGGTGACGATAGCAGGGACCTCCTGAATGTCGACGGCGTCCCTGCTTCTGGTGGTGATATCGCCGGGGGAGGCCAAGTGGGGGAGCTGGGCGTCTCTCAGCTCGCCCCTGTTTCCACTTGGCCCTCCTGTCTGCATCCCTTCTTCTCTGCGACGGCGTCTTGCTCTTCCGCCTCCTCCCTCCTATACACGCTTCGTCGTAATAAGATATTAAGTAGGTCACTGAATTAAACGGACATGGCTCATTCGAACCTCCAAATTGTTTTTTCACGTAATCTGGAGCGATGGATACGCTATGTCGATAAATAAACGAACTATTGATATACCGGCTTCATATGCTCTGAAAAACACTTGCCAAAGTCACAGCCATTTTTCAGCCGTTTTCAACTTTTCACCAGAAGTCAGACAAACGCTCTTTATTGCTACCATATCAGGAATATACCACGGAACGCTATTTTCTGTTCCATGTCGCGCAAATGGCGTTTTTTTTTGGGGAACCAAGCACCGTATTCACAGTTGTATTTTTCATTACTTCAATGCGTTTTTCTTTTAGTTATATACATAATTTACTTTTCAGTTCCATGTCGCGCAAATAGCTAGTTTGTGTTTGGGATCAAAACACCGCATTCATAGTTGTATTTTTTTTCATTACTTCAATGCGTCTTTTGGAGTTACGTAATGCTCGTAGAGAAAGGTAGTTATCGACCGATTTCGATACTGATAAAACTTCTGAGAATAATAATATGTGTATTTTGGAACCCAAACCGCCATGTGGCTTTAACGTGAGAGCGCACGTTATCGTGAACGTGTGGCTATGCGTGCGTGTGCATGTCTCCTCTCTAATGAAGCGCGTATACAATGGCAATATGAGGTGCATGTAGAGCTTGAGTTGATGTCATGAGTGCTCAGCAGGTGTGTGTTCATCCATTCGACCACCGCATGGTACCAACATGCAATATACACTTTCCCTGGCCAAATTATGGGCTAACATGGCATCATGTAGTGCGTTTATAGCCTGAGCAGAATATCACGCTATATATGAAGTAAGATCGTGGATAGATGTGAGAGCGTACTTTAGCGTGAATGTGTGTAAATGTGCATGTCTCCGCTCTAATTAATCACGCATGCGGCTCGGAATGTCTAAATAACGGAGGTAATAATGTAAATGTCCCAGCGTTTACAGACTCGTGTGATTAATCCCTTTATACCAACTGCTATTATTATTATTATTATTATTATTATTATTTTCAATGGAAGGGGGAATAACTCTAAATATTAAAGATAGAGTTATTCGCCTTCCATTGAAAATACATTTTGAGTTTTAATTATGTTGCATGCTGGGAGTCAAAACGGGGGTAATCTTTCTATGATTTCAGCTGTGTTCTATTTCTCTATGGCATCTTCTGAGACACAGACATTTCAAATGGTGATGAATAATAGTATTTTAATCATATTTTATGGTATAGATTGTTATTAAAACCATATATCAAGGCACTGTAACAAAATAATCAGTGACTCGAAAATTAAGTGGGCCTTTAAATGGAAGAAATTCAGCCATATCATTTAATTTGTGAAAAGTCAATAGAGACCTTTCGAAAAATCACGTATACGATTACGGATATGGACAATTTCCTGCCAGTATACGGCCAAAATTCCGTATTTACGCACTGGGTTTCTAATATGAGACAAAATACACCCCACGCAGTTTAATTATGTGCATATGTGTCAAGGGGTGTGCCACCGGTCCTGCTTATGGACGCTCTAACATTACCAGTGTGGTGCATAATAGCACACGGATACGAAATAGGATCTGAAAGAGACTCATTTTCCATCAAATTTATGTGCAATTGAATGGAGTGGGGCATATTCCGTCTCACCAATTAACCATCGTAGGTAAATTGTGATGGTGTCCACCTTACTAGGACAATCCGTAATCGTAATAGCGATTTTGCGAAAGGTCTCTAATATACACAGGATTTCAAGCTAGTACCCATATAAAGAAAACGCATTCAGTAATATCACCAATGAAGCACCTGCTGTCAACTCTCCACCCCCATATACGCGTGGTGCGATCCTTGCACTTTATAGTTGTTTACGCAGTCCAATGCAATACACAATACATTTACGGACGAGACAAGAACCATCACCCTTTTATTTTTAGAAAATCGCCCACGTAACTTGCGTGGAAGAAGCCAAACACATCTTAAGTCATTCCACCCATTAGTATTACACTCAATCAAATATCTCAAGTGACGAGCAAACTTGACGTAAGATATGAAAGTTGATGCGTCTGGTGCAATTAAGTTTATGGAGGCGAAAAGTATAATGTCGTGCCCGTCATTCAAATATGATAACCAAAATTACTATTTGATGGGATTATTTCTGCTCTTCGAAATCGAGTTATCCTAACATTGGTGACAGGGACGAAGCGCCAAAGGTTGTGGATTATTTTGCGAGACAGACATAGCACTCCCATTATTCAATTTTCTCTAACTCAACTAGTGCCGCGGGACAAAGCAGTTAATAATTAAAACGGGCCATGTGCTCGGTATATGCCCCTGGTTATATCAGTGTTCGTTTGGATTCGATAATTCTCAGTTTCGCGCCATTTCATAATATTATTGGGCACTGTTGAACTGGTAGGACAAACGGATCCTGTTAAAAAAAGAATGTGGCATTTTAGTAACCTCGCCGAAAATTTCAAGCAAATCGACCGCACCACTCCATAGAAATCATCATCTGATCTATCCTCAATTGAAAATATTTACTTCTCGATTCGGGACGCAACTATCCGCGATAAACTAACGAAAACGATTTCACGAGAATTACTGCAATTATTTATTATTAACCCTTTACCCAACAAACCGGCCAAAACCGGCCAAATAAAGCTTCAACAGCCTAAAATATCTTCGGTCTGTCTCAATAGAACCATACAAATATGGATATCATTGGAACCGGCTCCTTGACCACATTGTGATGGTTACAGTTATGCCCTGTGCCAATGCATTCTCTTATATATGCGAGTCGACCATAGGTCGCCTCGCATATATAAGAGAATGCATTGGCCTAAAAAAAATCTTTTTTTAACACTTTTTACCATTTTTTCTTACATTCTTTAACAATTTTATAATTTTTAATGTGTTAAGCCAATGCATTCTCTTATATATGCGAGGCGACCTATGGTCGACTCGCATATATAAGAGAATGCATTGGCACAGGGCCATTCTGTTGGGTAAAGGGTTAAAGAGTAACGGTGTGTGTTGCCAATGTGGATATAATATTTGTAATAATAACAACTTTAAGCAAGCTTATTCTCCATTTCTATTTGATCACCACACTGCAGTGTTTCACATCACTTTAATTATTGATGTGTTTCTTGTTGCAAACCGGCCATAATCAAGATGGCTATTTCTTAAAAGCGTCAGTTTGCCCTACCAGAATTATAGCAATTTAGCATGACCACGTAACCAGGTGTTTTCCAGCATAACATGGGGTTACGTGCAGAAGTAAGATGTTCTTTGTATGGATCTTTAACCAGGGCTGTAAATGGCTCGACTTCTTGGATTTGTCATCTATATAATTAGACTGTGTGGTATTCGTATTCGAGCATCTGGAAAAGTGCCTCAATAATGGTTGTTGCATAATTTCCCACTGGCAGGAGCTCTACAATGATACCCAGTTTCATGGATGAATGATAGAGATCGATAAATAAAACTGAATACTCGTACGCGGACTTTATATACCACAGTAAGACGTATGTAAGTCATAGCATTTAGACGCATTCAGCCCCGAGTTTTCTGCGGCACGAGACAACAAATAGAGCATTTCTTGTAAGTGTATTCCTAGTATGGCATAAATAAATAGAGACCTTGTCAATGTATACCTAGCACTCTAATATTGAAGAGGCTTCCTTGTCAGTGCATAAAATGGTGAAAATAAAGAGCATTCCTTGCCAGTGTATACCCAGTATTGGAAAAATAAACAGCATTCCTTGTCAGTGTATTGCTAGCATGGTAAAAGAAATAAAGAGGTGTATTCGTAGTATGGTATACATTAAATGGTTCCTTACCATTATATTCCTAATATGATATAAATGAAGAGCGTTCCTTGTCGGTGTCAAACACAAAGAGCGGCGTTTGTTAGTGTATTCTTAGTACGGTATACATAAAGAGCATTCCTTACCAGTGTATTCCTAGTATTGTAAAGAGCATTCCTTGCCAGTGTATTCATAGCATGGTAAAATAAATGGGTTCCTTGCCTTACTTATAGTATGGTAAAATAAAGAGCATTCCATGCTATTGTATTCCTAACATGGTAAAAATAAAGATAATTCCTTGCCAGTGTATTCCCAGCATGATATAAATAAAGAGGGTTCCTTTGCATTGTATTCCCAATATCGTATAAAGAAGAGCGTTCCTTGTGAGTGTACATGTGGTATAAATAAAGACGGTTACATGCCATTGTATTTCTAATATGGTATAAACGAGAGCGTTCGTTGTCAGTGTATTCCTTGTATGTCAAACACAAAGAGCTTTCCTTTTCAGTGTATTCTTAGTACGGTATAAATAAAGATGGTTCATTGCCATTTTATTTTTAATATGGAATAAACGAAGAACGTTCATTGTCAGTGTATTCCTAGTATTGTGAAAATAAAGAGCGCTCATTGCCAGTGTATTCCAAATATGTTATAAATAAGAACTCTCCTTACCATGACTTGGCTGGAATATTACCATGAATTGGCTAGAATGTTACTATGACTTGGCTGGAATATTACCATGACTTTGCTAGCAGGGACCAGCCTAGACCAGATTTTCAGGGCGAAATGACTTCGCCCTACTATAAAAATAAGGCGAAGTGGCCGTTCTATAGGGCGAAGTGAGTCTACAACATTTAAATTGATCAGTACTACGACAGGAGTCGCTATAGAACGAAAATAGGAGAGATGAAATATGTCAATTAAACTTATGAAACAATGGTTGAAATATGGAGTCATTATGTTCACTTCATGACCCTAATAACTATTAATAATACCCAAACATAATTGTGAGAGGATAGCAGCATTTTATATCGTAATTGTGAGAGAATGACAGGATTTTATTTCATATTTTTCGGGTTTTTTAAAATGCCAACAATATTTATCAAACAGAAACGAAACGAAATCATGAACACTTTTACTGCGCTCTGTTAGTAATCCCGTTCGAAATTTTAATATGCTTCACAAATGAATTTGTTTTAAAATTTCTTTAACCAAACTCCATAGAGGGAGTGATGAATTGACACATTGTGAGAGGTGTGAGTTGTAATCTTCTTGTAAGGTGTGGTAATCACGGTAATCTAAAAATAACAACAACCAGATTAACACTTGAGGCCCGACGATGTTTTCACAGCTGCCAGTAATCAGACTCCGTTGTCAACATGCTTCCAGATTGGAGCATTACAGGTGTTAATTGTTTTATAACACCATGATACACCCTGATAGTGGAGTATTGTGTGCAATCACAGTTGTAAATTATCATAAATTATTTGGGGCATTTTGCCGAATTTCGTCAGTCAACTTTGGAATTTTTAGGGCGACTTGAACTTCGCCCGACTGCAAAACTAAGGCGAAGCGGACGGTTTAACGCGATGTAAAGCTCCCAAGTAAGCCACGTACAACCCAATCCCTCACCATCTGAGAAGCTTTTCGACGATATGCAACTTGCCAGTGAACTTCCAAACCATATTGTCTTCGTCGTCCCTGGTCTTATTTTTGGTAGGCGTAGTTCAGCCTGTTCTCCCACAAATCAGCACATTATCGGCTTATAATAACAATTGTTTAGGTTCATAATCGGCGTATAATCGCCTCATTTTGAGCCCATAAAGAACTGAACGTAAGCGTGTTTTAGTGCCATTATCGACTCATTATAACTTATTATAAATTCATTGTGGGCGGACAATAACACGAATAAACCAACTCACGACTTACCAGATATACGCTCTTTAAAATGTGTTTTCACTATGGGTTCATATCATAATCAAATTATCAGATGTGAACCTATGTGAATATTATTGGTCGATTATGAACCTATTTGCGTGAGAATACGTTGCGTAGTTAGCTTCCATGTATGAAATACTGTCCGTGCGATTTTAACGGTGAATTCGGATACCGCCCCGTGTGGGCCCAGGGTAGAATAGGCCTACCGCCCCAATGCGAGGGGTAAGAATCCCCTAACGTGGCACCCTGTTTGCCGTGGGGTGCATCCCATGAGTTGTGGTGTAGGAGTCCTGGAGGTACTAGGGCGGCCGTATGACGTGAGGCATCGACCTGCGGGTACGGCTTAGCTCATGATCCTCTTTGGTCATGCATCTCTTCAAGACGGGTGGTTGAGTTGACCCGGCTCAATCAATCGGCTAGTCACGCCTCTCCACGGTGTTTCAGATTAATTTTCTGCCATCTGTTCTATTGTATTTATGGTGTCTAGCTGTGTCTTCTGTTTGTCGTGTCTGCTTTGTTTCGTGTCATGTATTTGTATTTCCTCTTCATCAATGTTTCAATGTTGTATACTGTTCACGCCTGTCTCATTGACGAGGTTCCGAGAGGCTGCTATATGCAGTGGCTAAACGGGCCACCGCTTCAGTTATGTACAAGTCTTTGGCCCGACCATAATTAGAAGTGTAGTCCGAGGCGGCTGCTGGGCTAGTTGTCGATTATTATTATTATTATTTATTAAGGTACATCTTTTAGCTTTGACCCCATGATTGATGGGGAAACGGTTAACTCTCAAAGACAAGAAACAGTATTTGTGCATTGAAGCTGTCCGTTGGATCAAGGATGCCATTCTGTGTCACCCACCCGACCATCAGCTTGACGCATTGATAAAGGTTCATGTGCGATTCATCGAATATTATAAATACCTTATCGCTGCAAAATCTTAATTTAAAAGCTACTTTACCTATTTCGATGTGGATCCTTCATTTGCTATTTATTACTATTCTTGCACCACTTTTATACGTTTTATAGTATGACTGCACACTAGTTCTTGATTTATATTCCTGACTCCCAAGTGGAAACATTCCTTTTGGGTTCTTTTATTTGTACTTAGCTCATCATTGCATTGTTTTAATCTTATCCACTGTCTGATTTATCTACACAGTTGCTTCGCTACGATCATTTTTTATACCTGACTCTGTTCTTGGTCGTGATATAGCCTAGCGGCTAAACCGACGTTAAACCCCCCAATCAATCAATCAATCAATCGATTTCGGATACTCCTTGTACTTGTGCTGAAAAGTCAGACGCGAGACATTCAATATCAATATTGCAGTGATAATTATTTAACGGATTTTTAGAAATAGTGATAGATTGCCTGCTTAAATCGAGACGCTGTATAAAATAATTACCTACTTTGTTACGTGATATTGATTACTTTGAAATGAAAAGCCTTTGGACTTCCCCACCATTTCATTGCTGTCAAATGGCTCTTCTGATTTGACACAGTAATCTTACTTTGTGTATGTTATGTATATCATATTTAAGGGAACGAACATATGAACCATTTCTTGGGTGGATTTCATGGTAAGATTATCTTTAAACCCAAGGTCGTTTCATCGGGCATTTAACCCTTCCATGACGGGAGCTGCCATCGTGCAGCATTAAAGATCCTATGCCAGTGCATTATCTTTTTATATGCCACTCTCCCACATGGAGCCTAACCTATAAGCGAATGCACTGGTTTACAGAGTCATGGTAAATATGGGGAGCGGAGGGGAACTCTAAGTGTTTAGCACTTGTTCTCCAATCCCCTTTGCTTTAATATGTACCTTGTATGTATGAGCAAATAAATGTTTAAACCATGGTGAATATCGTTAGGCTATTGTCTGCTATTGTATGTACAAAACTCCCTATGACATACATAATAGAATGCATTGGTAAAGTGTTTTCGAAAAAAAATTCAGGAAGCTCCAGTTATGGAAGTGTTAGAATGATTCTGTTAATCAATAAAGCTGGATACTATAGAGTGCTCTTATTCAAACTGATTTCCCCCTTATTTGCATCGTATTATCTTAAATGCTCGTCACGCCTGTGTGTGTATTACGACCGGCGTTGATTAGCTACTAATTAGCTACTAATGATAGGAATATTGAACAGCTAAAGTAGTCATAAATTGTTCGAACGGTCCAAAAACCTGTTCGCAGAATTAACGACCACGGCCTAGAGTATGATTGCGAGGAAAAGTGCAGTTCAAACTTCGAGCATCTCGCAGTAAGGTGATACGGTTCTGCTTGTGACTAGATCATGTTGTCATGTCACAGTCAGCGTAGGCTCGATGCATGCCCATCTTTCTTTCATTCCCTTCGAGATAAGAAATTTGTTATGGGTGCTTCCGCCAAATATTCCGTCATGAGCACGATGTCCATTTGTTTTTGTTTTGTATTCATTGCGAACATAATGTGTATCCGTTGTCGCGCTTAGTTTAAACAGCATTTATTTTATGAATCCTACAACAAAAATAAGTACCGAAATATATGTTACATCATGGACCGGATTCGACATCAAGCGTGTAGGCTTATGCGAATCGTTTCCGGAAATAATTTAACATACGTGTTCATCCCACATAGCGAGAGCGTGATTGTCTGCTTTATCTACTCGTACGATAAACCATTTGAATTCAGGGATGACTGTCAGTTTATGTAATAGCTAATTGCTCTCGCGAGGTGTGGTGGGTCAACGTACATCGGATAATGGCATTGTATAACTGTATTGTAAACAATGTAGAATATGCCGACAATATAAAGCTAAGAACACTATATCTCTTCCATGAATTTTTAAATTGGATAAGACATGCAGAGTAAACAATGTAGAAATATGTCAGCAAGATAAAGCTAAGAACACTATATCTCTTCCTTGAATTTCTAAATTGGATCAGAGATGCAGAATAATAACTTTGAGTCGAAAAGACGTCCAAAATATTTATTGTCACTAAATGAACTTGATTTGAATAAGTTAAAATATTATTAATATGTTACATATATTGTTTCTATTTTATTTTTTTGGAAATAATAATAACGCATTGTATTATATTCTCAACAATAGAATATAGAAGAAAACGTTAACATGATAATACTCGTTATCCACCGCTACCAGTGAAGATATAGAAAATTACACTTTCGCTGTAGCTTTGGTCGTTTATGACGTAATTCAATTTCTTGAATAACTATCATCGAATTGTAAAATGTTAATTATCTCATTCGTGACCGCAACAAATGTTTACTTTTCGCTCGTGACAAGCCACCAGACACGTGTCTCGGTCACTCGTGAGATAATTTTCATATCCACTAAAAACATTAGATATCCTCTATACATTCGAAAGAGTTTCATAGCACTGTGGGTTGTTAATGAGTTTCATAGCACTGTGGGTTGTTAAAGAGTTTCATAGCACTGTGGGTTGTTAAAGAATTCCATAGCACTGTGGGTTGTTAACGAGTTTCATAGCAATGTGTGTTGTTAAAGAGTGTCATAGCACTGTGGGCTGTTAAAGAGTTTCATAGCACTGTGGGCTGTTGAGATGTTGTGAGATATGAGTAGTTATATGAACAGTTTATAGGAATCACTGAACTAAATGGTTTCCCATAGGCGACAGTGTAAACGTTTCGACCGAATTCACTGAATTGAAGCACACAGGCTATTCCAGTGGTGTTTACACAGCTAGATTGACACCAATTGATCACGAAACTGCAAGAAAAATCATAGGTCATGTATTTACTTTTTAAAATAAATCCCCAAGTGTACGACAGGGCTATCCCACAGCCAAATTTGATCTGGAAAAACCCAGAACTACATCAGCCAGTTAAATAAATTTCCCACTCACAAAAATCCATTCCCCCATCAATTCATCAGTTTAAATTATTTAGATATGATGTACAAATCAAAATAAACACGATGTCATCGTTTAATAACGTGTCACATGTATCAGGTGAAGGTCATTCTTCAGTTACCTTCACCTTTATCATTCCACGGTGCACTCGCTCCCCGACTCTGGAACACAATTAGCTCCCTGATTCCTATAGTGTTTTTTGAATGACTGGACCACCTCGTTCCAACGGACTGAACGGCATCGGTATTCGCCCAAGTTATTGCTATGATTATTCATTGATCTCATTAGTTTGATACTATTCGATCATGTGTGGTGTAGAAGTCGACTCGGTTGGCGAATGCTTTGGTCCTAGATATGTATTTCGGTACTTCTTGAAATGTTCGTATTGGTTTTAGATGTCAAATCGGTGGATCCATAGAAAAACTTATGGGTTGTCAAATCGCATGTACCATTTAATGACTCGGGAAGGGAATTCCTTTTTGATGTGTATATATCGCATGGGGTGATCGTCATTGTCCTCTATGTGTCCATATGGACAATATACGTGTGGTCGTCGATGACATTTCATCGTCACGCTTTGCGCTTTGAATTTCGTGTTTCAAGGAGACGAATGGATAGCTTGCCATTGATAGATATAACATTAAGGCCACACGGCGATTACAATTTAACCCTTTACCCAACAAACCGGCCAAAACCGGCCAAATAAAGCTTCAACAGCCTGAAATATCTTCGGTCTGTCTCAATAGAACCATACAAATATGGATATCATTGGAACCGGCTCCTTGACCACATTGTGATAGTTACAGTTATGCCATGTGCCAATGCATTCTCTTATATATGCGAGTCGACCATAGGTCGACTCGCATATATAAGAGAATGCATTGGCTTAAAAAAAATCTTTTTTTTAACACTTTTTACCATTTTTTCTTACATTCTTTAACAATTTTATAATTTTTAATGTGTTATGCCAATGCATTCTCTTATATATGCGAGGCGACCTATGGTCGACTCGCATATATAAGAGAATGCATTGGCACATGGCCCTTCTGTTGGGTAAAGGGTTATGGACACAATCTCAAAGTCAACTCCCACATTGAGGACTAGAGAAACGATCTCCAACTCATTACTGTGTGATGTATCTGTGAGTTTTGTTGAAAACCCAAAAACCGCACTCCTCCTAATTACGGATATGGCAAACGACAGCTAATATAAAACATAAATGCTGGTGGTTTTCAATAAAATGCGGGAATTTTTTTGGTTGAGAGTCTATCAGTGCATAAATGTTGCAGTAGGCGAGTCACATCGCGTAGTGACACTTTAAGAAAAATTGGCGAGTCTATAACCGTCGTACCCGGATGACTCGAAAGCGCGGAACGAGAATTACATTATAATCTCTGTGAAAAAACAACTCGAAAATACAATGCTAGTTTGAATAAGTAGTTGATGACTATGTTGCATGTTTCTGTTTCTTACGGACGCTATATACTATACTTATGTCTGTGTATTGCAGCCGTGTTAATGTTTCTGTTTCTTACGGACGCTATATACTACACTGCCAAAAATATTTTCTCAATTCAGGAAAAAAAAAATCTTGAAATGAGATATTATCTTGGGAGAATAGCTAGAAAAATAAGAAAAACATATTTTCTAGGTCAAGAAATGAAAGGGTGGAAAAATTTCTTGTCTGAGAAAATTTCTTTAAGAAAACACAGTAATCTTAGTAAGAAAATCCTAGTAAAAAAATCTTAGTATAGATTTTTTTTCTTAATGTAGGAAAGATTGTTTTTCTCACATAAGTTTATTTTTCTTGAAATAAGATAAGTTTAAGATACTGCGATTATCTTGGGAGAATAGCTAGAAATTTAAGAAAGCTATACAATTAATCTAGAACAAGAAATTATATTTTCTATAGTTAGAAATATCGTCAAGATATTTTTTCTTAAGTGATGCCAATTTTTTCTAGAATGAGATTTTCTCAAGCAGGAAAATAAATCTAAGTAAGGAAAACAAGTTTTCTTAACTAGGAATATTTTCCCCAATTAGGAAAGATACATAGAAAACAATTCTTAATTAAGAAAAACATTTAATTTTAAATTAATATATAATTTCAATTGTGTTTTAAAATATACAATTGACATTTTATTCTGAATATAAAAACTTCTTTGTAAATATCATTGTTAAATGTATAATAGAGACAATAAGGGGGCTTAATGGCACGGGAGGCCTTAGTTGTCGAAAATATTCATATTTGTTTCAATCACCGTAAACAGAAAAACATTAAAACGCATAGAGTTTTGTTCATATATACCATGACCATCGCGTAAACAGCATGCTATCATAAAGACCTACTATATTTTACCTAAGTAGGAGCCTGATTGTGTTACAGAAGGCAGCACAGTGTTACTGGCTAATCACACACAAATCATATAAATGCTCTTTATTCGTTCCATATCAAAATTCAGCAACAATGAACGCTCTTTATGTTTACCATCATAATATAAACAAACACCAGGAAAGTACCTTTTTATCCTTTTGTTTACATAAGAATGGTCAAACATATGACAATAACATACTGTTTATGCGATATTTCTTATTTGTATACGGACAAAGTCTGTCTACATTTTAATATTCTTTCTGTTTGTGGCGGTTTTTGACCGGTGGAAATATTTTCACAGCATACCCACCGCCAAGGCCTCCCGTACCTTTAAACTTTAAATATACAATCAACAATTTCTCGTTACAGTTATGGGTTTCTAAAATTGCAAGAGGCCAAACAAGATACTGTGTACATTCGCGAAATGAAACTATACAAAGTACCTGTATCTTGTTCTGCCTCTTAAAATTGTATAAACCTATATATGCAACAAAAAATATATTGATTGCTAATAATTACATCCCGACACATGATTTTCAATATATTTATAGAAAGAGTTACCTCAAATCTGTCGGTTGCTAAAAAAATATATAACAATTTCTGTTATTTGAGTATCCAGTTCAAACGATAGGAAAAAAAATCATCACACATGACAAAACAAGCACTGTATGTGCCTTAATAAACATCGTAACCCTGTATTTTTAAATGCACATATTCTAGGACGGGTGATGTGTAATAAACACAGAAAGACACTTGTATTAATGGATTTGTTGATACGGCACTTGTGCCATTGAGGAAAGATAGAACTCTAGGGTGTGCTGTTCATTCCGTCATTGTGCGCTAGCACTCGTGTCATATCAACAAACCCATAAACAAAATTGTGTAATTCTGTGTATATACAGCATGGTTTCAATAGCTGTTTCATGAATCATGCAGATTGCAGGTTTACTGTTCAGGTACTAGCCCAAGTCTTTTCGGTATGCAACAGCTTGAGATATCGAATACAGTAATGCCCCCAAGTATAATCGACTCCTTAAACACAGTAGAATTATGGGTAACTTTTCAGGATTTAGTCGGAAATATGGCTTGTTGCCATTCATCGGAAAGCTCTCTGAGAGCTTTCTGATGAATGGCAACAAGCCTCATTTTAACAGTGATGTTTATCAGAATTGCTAGCATGCAATGCCATTCTTTCATATAAATTACTCACAAAATATCAAAAGACCAGATGTGAGTATAATATAAATTTATCACCCCATTTTATGCAGGGATACATAAAATAAACATAACATATGTTACTAGTATGCTTTAAAGTCAACATTGACAATTAAAGGTAAACAATCTCTCCATGGTCTCCATATCATCAGATTCTAAGAACAACATTTCTTAATCAATTAATTACCATTTACCAAAACATAATGCTACAGTAATGGCCAAAGTAATCGACCACTTAACCACAGCTGAATTATGGGTAATTTTTCAGGATTTAGTCGGAAATATGACTTGTTGCCATTCATCGGAAAGCTCTCCCCAAGAGCTTTCCGATGAATGGCAACAAGCCATTTAATTCTGCTGTGGTTAAGTGGTCAATTACTTTGGGCATTACTGTAACTACTGTCAACTCTAGTGTAACATTTTCCAAAACGTGTTATAAATCAACATTTTGTTCATCGCAACTTGGTATCAAGATTATGTCAATCGACTCATTGAATATTTGCTAGGCCGGGAAATATTCATGGTGGTGAAAAATAACAGATTTCAAAAAATTATATTTTTTAACTCAGAACTTTAAAGGGTGTGTTCCTCAACTCGAATAAGTTATTTTTACCCCTGAAGCCAAAGAAATGGTAATTGAGGAGCGTGAACTCGGATTATCTGTCTTTAAATGTACATGTATGGTACATGTCTAAGCCACATTAAGCTCCTTGTACATATTACTTGGTGATACAGCAGGTTGACAAAGATAAAGGAACATCAGAATATTTTTATTCTGTGATGGATTTTAAGGCCTGTATGTGTGTACATGTACATGAATCTGATTATATTGACATGCTGCAATAATTTGTCACTTAAAGTGATGTGAAACACTCCAATAGGGTGATAAAATATAAATGGAGAATAATCTTGTTCAAAGTAGTACTTTTTACAAATATTATATCCAAATTAACAACACACACCATCATTCGTATACATAATTAAATGCAGTAACTATCAAAGGCGAACTCGTTTTCGTTATATTATCGCCGATAGATGCGCCCCGAATCGAGTAGTAAATATTCACAAATGAGCGTAGTTCAGACAATGTGTTCTATGGAGTGATACGGTTGATTTGCTTTCGATTTTCGGCTATGTTAGTAGAATGCTACCTTCTTCCTGCCTTGGTACTAACTGATCAGTTTCACGCACCAGAACAAGTGCATAATATATCTTTAAAAGTTCATATCCTTCAGACAAGCTCAGAAACAAGGCTTGAGACTGATCCATGGGTACTGTTGTGCTTTGTGTAGAGATATGAAACTGGTACACCTCCAAATTCTGGTCAATGTAGTATGAAGTACGGTATAACAAAGGTTATGCATACACTGGATGCCATAGTGCACATTTTCTGAGACTCATACAGGTACATACAGAAGCATACAGGTACATGTACATGTATGTTGTAGAATTGAATTCACTAACTTCACTTGCCAAGATTTTCACCACTAAGTCTGATAAAATGTAGACGTCACTGATCGGTCTCCATCAAGGAAGGAATGGATGTGTCATTTTTGCCTTTGATGAAGACATTGGTCATCATTTGGTTATATATTAAAGCCTCCCCTTCGCTGCACACTGCACAGTACTGAATTCAGTGCATACCATTCATTGGTATACATATGGTACATGTATATAGCCAGGACTGTCACAAAGCAACAACTCACATTATGTCATGCATGGACGAATACCGATAACATCTAGATTACATGTATCCGTTACATGTACACCGAATAACATTTGAAATCCTTCCTCATCCAGTCTTGGACAGAATTAATAATATTGGTATCAAGTGTAATCATTATCTGCAAGAAACACTCAGGAAACATGATTCTATGATTGGTTATCAGATATCAGGCCTTGAATGAAATTTGTATGTCTCAATCCAATCAGGCAGCTCCTCCTGTCTGAAAAATAAGATTTGAATGCTTGTAATGACATCAGAAAAGCGGAATGACTAATCATGTACATATTATTAAGATGTACGGTCCAAATTAATCACCCGGGGGTGGGGGGGCAGTTATAAGAGTATTGTTATCCATTCAAACGCTGCATGTTGGTCAGAATCAGCTACAAATACATATATTTACATACTAAGTGTTGTCATCACTAAATCCAGCATACTGATTGGTCCGCGCCCACGTGGCTAGTTGCAGTTATTTCTCGGTGAATGCGCAACGGCTCATAACACCAAGCTCACAACACCATCCATACGTCATTGGGTTTGGAAAGACGAACACGTAATGTTTTGGGCGCATTTGGACTCGCGCAGGATTGACTTAATACATCACCTGGTTGCAATATGAAGAGAAATTGTTCCTATTAACTTTTGCCAAGGGTGCTATTGGGTACTTTGGGCTGTTTTTGTCACGATACACTATTCAATTTAAATACATTTACAAAAGTAGCTTTTTCGCTAAATATATATAAATATAAGGATTAACTGTCATGTAGACTATTTTTATGGAGATGTAACCGTGAGGTAAGTGGTCATAACTTGTATGTAAAGGGTTTTACACAAGTTATGTCCACTTACCTCACGGTTACATCTCCATAAAAACAGTCCACATGACAGTTAATACTTATGTACATGTACTAGTAGCATATACCGTTGTAACAGGATACCTCCCCTTAAATATCTCCCCACTCACGATACCCACATGAATGACTAAAATAAAATTTCACTCATTTGATATGCTACTTGAAAAAACAAAATTAAATAAAAAACAAACGTAAATCTCATAAAACATCTTTTTCGAGCCATTTCATGGTTAAACGATATCAAAACTTCAAAAGGGTGAATTTTCTTTTAGTCATATATTGGGGGAATGTCAGGGAATTACAGTAATGCCCAAAGTAAGTGACCACTTAACCTCAGGATTGTGGGTAATTTTTCAGGATTTATTCAGAAATATGGCTTGTGTGGTCTCACACCAGAAACTTCTAACACAGCAGTACTAGAAGGTTACCGCTTCAACACTGCACAAAATCGGTTGATATTTATGTAAAATATACTAAGCAGACTAGGTGTTATGTATTGCTCCGCGTACCTATTTTTCCATGTACCTAAGAATAAGTCAAGCCCTGTTCCATGTGTGAGGTATGGCTACATGTATACTCAAAGTAATTGGCCACCTCTTAATATAGTACCCCCCCCCCCCCCCGTTAATACTGCAGTATTAAAGATATAAAGCACAGTAACCTCCAACACCTCATTATGGTTACTAGTACAGTTTCAACGCTGCATATACCGCAGTTACACCCCATATGCATGTTGTCATGTTACACCCTATATGCATGTTGTCATGTTACACCCCATATGCATGTTGTCATGTTACACCCCATATGCATGTTGTCATGTTTCGCATGCATGAAAATAAAATGCAGTGTTTTTCCTCATATCTGTGGAACGGATGGCCTTCGTTACATGTACATGTATATAGTACTCCAAATATAGGACATGGGAACGCTGATAGAAAAATTGTATTGTATATACGGGGGGTTAAATGTAGCACATAATGAACTTTGAAGTTGCCAACATTGTTTCGGCTGTCAATTTATAAACTCCACCCATCCATGTTGTCAGGCTGCATTGATTGGCATTACACAAACAAGCATGAAAATATAATTTAGTGATTCATCTTATTCATGCATATATAAGTTCATTGAACAAGATCCATGTGGCTGTTTTAATTTTCAACTTTTGGTGTGATATTTGTTGGTGTATCATAACTGCATGGTGCTCCACAACAGTAATCGACTTGATACCGTGGTGGATATCATATACTGCGATCATTACCAGGTATTCCCCCCCCCCCCCCCGCGGAAAAAAAACTGCGGGACACAACGTACCGGGGGTGGGGGGGGGGGGGGGTACCTGGGCGTAAAAAATTTACACGTAAATTTTGTCCTTATTCATTTAGGGGGGGTTGCATGTAAAAAAAATTCCAAATATGTATTTTCAGACTCACAACTTCAATTTTCTCTCATTTTATAGAATATGGATTAACCTTAATATCCAAATCATATATACATGAGTAGTACAATCCACATAAAACAATTTTGGATAACCACTGTCTTGGTTTACATGTGATATTGACCCCATTAACCCTCTTAATAATGCCAACTATGTCAGTGTCTACCAGTCGATTGCAGAATTCTACCCTGCGATCGCTTATATGGCAAATTTTTACTGCAGAACTATCCCATGTATTAAACAATTTCTCCTCCAATGGTATCAGAAAACAGTTATATGCTGGTATCTCACTCATCTCATTTGCATCAGATTTTTCAAAGTCGAGGTAATGACTAGTTGTCATTTTTTAAAGTGCATACATAGCGTTGCGATCACCAATATACATGTTTGTACATGTCATGACATCACGAGGTACAAATCTGCGTTCTACTGGTAGACAATGACCATTTTAGTCATAATAATCTAAACTAAGTTACCAAGCACCTTCTCGTGAATTGTATGCTCAGGTGTTTTTTTCGGTTTCCGGTCAAACCGAGTTGTTGTCCGGCTGGGGTAGATTTGATATTTCTGGGGGGGGGGGGGGGGGCAAATGGTCAGTGGAAAAAAACTGCAGTTTTTGCTGTTTTGGGGGGGGGGGGGGGGGGGTACCCAAACCGAAGAAAACAGTTTTTTCCACCCTGTGTCTGCAGTTTTTTTCCGGCCCCCCCTGCCCCCCCCCATTTTTAAGGTCCATAATTTTGAGGATAGCGGTATATACATGTATTGGTGACAATGTACAAATATTCATCTGCATGGTAGCTATAGATATAAACTCACCACTGGTATTTTGGCGAACAGACTTCCAGTGATATTTCACCTGTCATTTGTTCATTGCCACGTGTCTAGCTAGACAGGACCGACGCTTAAGACTAATCATGGGCGAAATCAATCTTCATATGTTGAAGATGAGAGGGCATGATGCCGCATCCACCATGGCTAATGAATCTGGTATTTCTGTAATTGAAGAAAAAATACATGTACATGTATGCTGCATATATATGTATGTGATATGGATGCATGTATTTTCATAATTTGCAAACATATTCAAAAAACAAGTGTAAAGTTCATTCTTCCAACAATATTAGCATTTTCGGCGATTCAGATGTCAGAAGACCATAATTCAATCGTAAGTGGAGGAATCGGGCCTGACAAAATCATGGATAGTTTGTTACGATGTCATCGCAGATGAGTATATTTAATATCGGTGGTTAACCACGTGATTAACTATCCTATGATATTTCCATTTACTTTGTACGATTTTTACGTACACGCAAATTTCACCAAGTGGAGGTAACCAAGGATACGTCACAATTTTGCAATTCTGCATTGATATAACTCGTGATCATGTCGTGAGCATGCGCAGTCCAACTATCGGTTATTACCCAAGATGGGAATCTGTCCACTTACAATTGAATCGTAGTCATATGAATCATGAATGTTCACTCAGTGAACGTACAGATGAAAGATACAATCTTAAGTGGAGGAACCGGGATCGACGAGATCGTGGATAGTTTGTTCACATGATTACGATGTCGTACATGATGAAATCACAGTTTTGTGTAAAGCATGTGATTGACTATCATGCGATCCTTCAGGCCACAATTTTTACATACACATGACTGATTAGTGATTACGTCGCAAATGGGGATAACCAAGGATACGCCACAATTTCGCTTTTAAATAAAACAGTGCATGATATTATTTTTTACCTACGATTTTGAGGTGAGCATGCACAGTTGAGCGGTTACTTCCTACGACAGAAATATTTCCACTTACGATTGTATCGTGGTAATCTGAACGTTCACTTAGTGTTAAATTGGCCATGGCATGACAATATTAAAGAGATTGTGGGAATTCTATCAGGTTGACATTTGTTAGAATAATGGTATGAAGTACCGGTATAACTGATCATAACTGACAATTTCCTTATAAGCTACATGTATATTTTCAATAACTGGGACCTTTTAATATTCCAACTATTGTCATATTAATGTCGACCGATAATGCACTGCATTTATGGCAGAATTTGATTTTGCAGACGAAAATAGCCATTCCCGGACAGTTTTTCCTTTTATGAAGCATCAAATTTAGGCCAATTTATAATTCATTAAAAATCGTTTTTGCAGTTGGGAACACAGTTGGGAATATTGTGCAGGGCTACCTTTATATATGATTCATAAATGCCATATAATCATAGTCCGTCAGAAGTTACTATTTTGACCAAACAAATGTTCATTTATCAATGACGGATTCCATTTTCTGAAATATTTAACGGAAACAAAATTAGGCCGATTTACTATCAAATTTCATTTGAATAAAACAGGATAAGTCGTGCATTTTAAATTGTAGTTCGATTAAGTATTTTACTAGTAACAGTCTGTTCATAATGAGAAATCACTTCAATTGATGACTAATTAGTTTCACTTACCTAAAATCCGATCAATTTGTATCCTATGAAAACGTAAATTGGACGTCCAGCCTCGATCTGCGCCGGTAGGTTAAAAAAATAGGAATCATTTTTCCGCTGTTGTAAAGTGGAACGAAATTACACGCTTCAAGAACTTTTACCTCAAATTTGCAATAATAAAAGTTCAACGAAGCAATAGATTGATAAGGCCACCACCAACAGGAGCGTGAAGACAGGGTTATTGGGGTGTATATATCCCAAACAGTTCTAATAATTAAAAAATTCATGACTGCCACATTAGTTGTAAACTTCACACCATATAAGAGCACCCCACCCCCTGGAATACGGAATAATACCACTTAACACAGAGGGTGGAATGCGAAATACCAGTTAACAGCCATATGGATAAATTTTCTATTGCCGTACGAACGCCGGTCATCATGTCCATGTCTAAATTGATATAAATTGATGATCGACGATCTGTATGTCAAACCGTGCATTTATTGTGACAAACATCGCATTTGTATTATTCTTATGATCGTTTTATTGGAAGGTTGGTATACGAATACCGGTATTTTTGGAATACCGAATACCTCCTAACAGAGGAACCGGAATATGGCGTACCTCATAACAGGGCATGGAATACAGCGTACGAAATGGGGGGGGGGGGGGGGGGGGGCTCTTATACCGGATATGACATATATTACATAAAAAACACACTCACCGCGCTGTTGAAGGGGGGATGTCTGTGTAACCTTTGTTTATTAATTTAACCCTTTCATAACGGGAGTTAGGCTGGTGCAGCATTAAGGACGCTGTTTGTATTAAACATTTATCATGGTCAGTGTATGCATTTAAAAACACAGGGCAAGTTAGATTACATCATTTAATTGATATTCTAGTTAAAATAGTCTGTGAAACTACTTTAAAACCACATGTTATGCACCCTGTTTTGCCAACTAAACTATGAAATATAGATATGTTATTTGTTTTATTATCAGAGAAAAGCATTCTGCAAAGATATGGCCTTATACATGTTATAAACATGCAAATAGTGGCTTCATTTGGCCTTTCTTCCATCATTTAGAGAGTCAAATCTGAAGAAATTCCCTTAGTTTGATATTTATGATCCCATAATCCCATGAAATGGTATTTAAAACCTCAAATGTCAGTATTTCCTATCAGATGGACATATCAACTAATAAATTAAACATTTCCCATGGACATTACATGCATTTTAATATACAAGGCAATGTAGAAAACATCATTTGATGGATATTTTACTTAAAATAATCAGTGGAAACTACATAAAAGCAATATTGTATGCATCCCTGTATAGCCAAATCAAATTAAACTATGGATGTTGTATTGTTTATTTCACCTGAGACATGTATTCTGTTCAGATATAGCCTTATATATGTTATAAACATGCCAATAATGGCATAATTTAGGCTTTTTTCCCATAATTTAGAGGGTCAAAGCTGAATAAATTCCCTTATTTCAAATTTGTAAGATGCCAAGCCAGCTGAAATGGTGTATCAAACCTCAAATGGCAGTATTTCTTATCAGATGGACATCTCTACCAATAAATTAAACATTTTTCATGGTCATTGCATGCATTTTAATATACAGGACAAGGCCGAAAACATCATTTGATGGATATTTTACTTAAAATAGTCTGTGGAAACAACCTAAAAGCCATGTTGTATGCATCCCTGTATAGCCAAATCAAATTAAACTATGGATGTTGTATTGTTTATTTCACCTGAGACATGTATTCTGTTCAGATATAGCCTTATATATGTTATAAACATGCCAATAATGGCATAATTTAGGCTTTTTTCCCATAATTTAGAGGGTCAAAGCTGAATAAATTCCCTTATTTCAAATTTGTAAGATGCCAAGCCAGCTGAAATGGTGTATCAAACCTCAAATGGCAGTATTTCTTATCAGATGGACATCTCTACCAATAAATTAAACATTTTTCATGGTCATTGCATGCATTTTAATATACAGGACAAGGCAGAAAACATCATTTGATGGATATTTTACTTAAAATAGTCTGTGGAAACAACCTAAAAGCCATGTTGTATGCATCCCTGTATAGCCAAAACAAATTAAACTATGGTTATTTTATTGTTGATTTCATCAGAGACATGTATTCTGTTCAGATATAGCCTTATATATGTTATAAACATGCCAATAATGGCATAATTTAGGCTTTTTTCCCATAATTTAGAGGGTCAAAGCTGAATAAATTCCCTTATTTCAAATTTGTAAGATGCCAAGCCAGCTGAAATGGTGTATCAAACCTCAAATGGCAGTATTTCTTATCAGATGGACATCTCTACCAATAAATTAAACATTTCTCATGGTCACTGTGTGCATTATGCTATATAGGGCAAGGTAGAAAACATTATTTGATGGATATCTTACTTAAAATAGTCTGTGGAAACTACTTAAAAGCAATATTGTATGCATCCCTCTATAGCCAAATGCAATTAAACTATGGATATTTTATGGTGTATTTTATCAGCGACATGTATTCTGTTGAGATATAGCCTTATACATGTCATTAACATGCAAATAGTGGTTTCATTTGGGCTTTCTTCCATTATTTAGAGAGTCAAATCTGAAGAAATTCCCTTAGTTTGATATTTATGATCCCATAATCCCATGAAATGGTATTTTAAACCTCAATTGTCAGTATTTCTTATCAGATGGACATATCAACTAATGAATTAAACATTTCCCATGGTCATTACATGCATTTTAATATACAAGGCTATGTAGAAAACATCAATTGATGGATATTTTACTTAAAATAGTCTGTGGAAACTACATAAAACCAATATTGTATGCATCCCTCTATAGCCAAATGCAATTGAACTATTGATATTTTATTGTGCATTTTATCAGAGACATGTATTATGTTGAGATATAGCCTTATACATGTTACTAACATGCAAATAGTGGCTTCATTTGGGCTTTCTTCCATAATTTAGAGAGTCAAAGCTGAATAAATTCCCTTAGGTTTCAAATTTAAAAGATGCCAAGCCAGCTGAAATGGTGTATCAAACCTAAAATGTCAGTATTTCTTATCTGATTGACATCTCTACCAATAAATTAAGCATTTCTCATGGCCATTGCATGCATTTTAATATATAGGACAAGGCAGAATACATCACTAGATGGATATTTTACTTAAAATACTTTGTGGAAACTAAATAAAAGCCACATTGTATGCTTTCCTATATAGCCAAATGAAATTCAACTATGGATAAATTGGATAATTTATTGTTTGTATCATCAGAGACATGCATTCTGCTAAGATATAGTCTTTTGTGTGTTATAAACATACAATAGGTGCATGGCCTCATTGGGCTTGCTTTCATAATACAAGAGAGTCAACTCTGAAGAAATACCATCGGTTTGAAATTGGTAGCATCTTCCATCCTTATATAAGAGGGGTATATACCAGCTTGAAGTACCGGTTTAATTAATAGGTGCAATGCAAGGGGCCACCAGAGAGGTTTGTCTAGTTCGGGATGGTGTGGCAAACCACCAACTGGAGATTTCAAGGGAGGCCTCCTCAATGGCGACCCACTATATTGTGCAAACAAAATTTTATTAAAATTGTATAAAGGTCAGCATGCCCTAAGCGCATTGAGAAATAGATAAAAACACTTACTGACAGATTGCCAATAACAAAATTACAGCTGTTGAAACTATTGTTATGTAAACAAAACTGTTACAGTGATTTGTCAACAAATATATAATTCTAGCTGTATTATTAGTTCAAATATTTAACTATGAATAACATTTTCAGAATATTTAATCAACAGGTTGGACCTTTTCCAATGTTATGTAAACAAAACTGTTACAGTGAGTGACTTGTCAACAATTATATAATCCTATAGCTGTAGTATTACATGTAGTTCAAATATTTAAGTATGAATATGAATTTCAGAATATTTAATCAACAGGTTGGACCTTTTTCAATGTTTACCACAAAATTTTGATCACAATTTTGCTATCGTTGGACTTTTACAGTTATTCTATTACAGCAGTAATTTGTACATAACAATTAATTCTTGGTTTAGAAATATTTTCTTTAAGTATTTCTTAACTTAGAAAAAAAATCTTGAAACAAGAAATATATATTTAATTTTTGAAGCCATTTTCTTAGTAAGGAAATTTTTTCTTGTTTCAAGACTAAAATCTATCTTTTTTGAGAAAACTATCTTTTGTCTGGTGGGAGTTTCTTAAATTTTCTTGATGTAGCAGACTTTGGGGGTATATTTCTCAAAATAAGATTTATTTTCCTGTTTCAGGAAATAGTTTTTCTTGTTTCAAGATATTTTATCTTATTAAGAAATTATTTTTGGCAGTGTATACTTATGTCTGTGCATTGCAGCCGTATTAATGTTTTTGTTTCTTACCGACGCTATATATACTATACTTATGTCTGTGCATTGCAGCCGTATTAATGTTTATGTTTCAAAATTCGTGCCGCGTTTATCATTTGTCCAATTTTCGAAAGAGCGTCCATGACAACGTGTAGAGTTACTGTGTGAACACAAATGAACATGGATAACTTGATTGGGAATAAATAAAAGATGTTACCCGATTACAACCCTATTATCATTTTTCTGATTCATACCAGTAGTGACATGGCATTTGTCACGAGAACATTAGATGTGACCACGGCATTTGTTTACAACATACATCGGGAATGGAGTTAATAATTTTAACGGAGAACGCTATCCGCTCTGTGTGTTAATAATTATTGAGTCATTTTAAATGTAAATCGTAGCCAAACAAGTATTTTTGTTTATCATGGATAGCTTATTGTTGAAAATTGAAGTTGAGGTGTAAATATTTATTTTCTGAAAGTTTGCTTGGTCGTTAACAATTTCGGCCAATTTATTTTCCGCCCATCAACCAAATTCGGAGATCGTCCAACGGAAAATCCTGTAGTGGCAAATTACTGTCTGAGATGGATTAATAGCAGATAGTTGAAAATAAATTTTATCGTTGTAATTATAACGTCGTTTTGTGGTTGATCTATGAACCTATAGATCGATCAGTAGACGAATAACATACTTCATGTAATCCGCTTCGCTGAATTATATAGTATGTTATTCGTCTATTGATCGATCTATTAGCTCATAGATCAACCGCAAAACGACTTTGATGGCATATATAAATAGCTGTGCAGTCAGTATGCGAAAGATTCATAACATTCAATTTCTAACGCGCCGGTGCAATTATTTTATTGTAAGACATTTGGATACCGATTGACTAAAGGAAACGTTTGAAAATAAAGGATTTTACAGCCACTTATTTACATAATTGTTTCTATATAGTGTAATATTCGGAAGTATCGGGCGATAGTTCGAACAACGAACATCGTGATTTCATAGAACCTATGCGGTGAAATTGCTATCAGGACAACGAAGTGGCCACATAACCTCCAAGCTTAAATAGATCGAATATTGGAAGTAAACTCTGACGTCATAAGCCCACGATGTGCACACATGAGTAGCAGAGTGCCTATACCCTAGACCATAGCCTACCGATTATGGACTACGCCATAGTGTATACCTATATGATATTCCCCGAGCTGTCGGGCATGCGGATAAATAATTCAACGAGGCGGGACCGAGTTGTTTATTTCGCCGAATGGCCGACAGCGAGGGGAATATCTGTCTTAATCCACAGCTACACAAGTAATAAATACACATACCACAATATTTTTGAAAAAATTAAGTTCGGTCATATAGTGCAGGGGATGTAAAACATCGAGCCATAAACCCAACATATACAGTCGGAGCTATCACGGACATATGGGGACAATTCCATCTCACAGAACTGAGAACAAAGCTGCATGTGCATGGTGAGGAAAGCTATATTAAAAGCCAAATTATTGCAACTCTCATAAATTTTGTAAAAAAAATAATTTATTGATTTTTGATACATTATGTTAATCAAAATAGCTTTAACAATACATGATGAACTAATGCACGGATGTACCGTGTATATACCGATAACACCAAATATATTCGGGCCATTTCATGGACAATGTCATGGCGACAGGGGTGGATGGGACGCATGGCACCCCCACCCACCAACGATCGTCACCATTTTCAAAAGTTGGAAGTCTCATGTCAGAAACAACATTAAATATAGTTAGATTCTTCAGGCAACAAACATGTTAACATTGTTTTGATAGTTTTGCTAATCAATTTCTTGTGTGAGATTAGTCGGTTTAGACCAAAAGTCTCAAAAGTGTATTTCCCCAATATTTGACAAATTTACGTTAGAACTGACATCGCCATTAGTTGGTCAAGTTCAATACAACCATACAGGGGTTAATTTATCATGTTGAAAATTGTGGTACTATTAAAGTTGGAAAAATTTGGCTGGGGTGGTGCCAAATAACGAAATTTATACTGGTTCAAGGGTGTGGTAGTTGACAATTATAAGTGGGACACCACTAACGGAGCCCTCAAACCGCGTCACTGAAACAACATAAATTCATCAATTGTTATCATATTCCCAGACATGAGTGAACTAATCGCTCCTTACAGTTATCATGTATAGCAAATTTTATAATTTCACCCATACGGAACCCCATACAACAATGAGCAGACGACACTCTTCTATATGCTTCTATATATGTGTGGGGCTCCCTGCAGGGTAATGGATGTTTTTTTATTTTATGTCCTAAAAATTGTAAGAAACATTTATTTAAAAAAAATGATAAAAACTTGTTAGGCCAATGCATTCTCTTATATATGGTCGACTCGCATATATAAGAGAATGCATTGGCACAGGTTAAAAAAAATGTTAATTGGTAAATTGCTATTTGACTCAACTGTTGCCCATAACGTAGGAACGGCCATGGCGACTAACGTGTTATGGACGTGAGCACGTGCAAAATGTTCACTATGCTTCCGACTGTTGGAAAGTTTGATGAGCCAGTAATTCGAAAAAATATCCAACCTAATGGCGTTATGCAAATGAACTTGACTGATTTCGAATATATATCTAGTTGGTTCGTGGCAGGTAGGGGTGGGCTCAGTCAGAGATTTCTAAATCATCACTAAATATAACGTCCATTCTATTCTAATAACTTTTGATCCAGATAATCGCATTTAAGTCCACCTTGGGATGTCCACCTGGAAATTTGCAACTGCACCTCTTGAACCAGTCCAAACTTCCAAGTTCGCCACAAATCTATTTTCACGACCCCCCCCCCCCCCCGCAAGTTCAACTGGTACCCCATGCTGTCCATTTGTTAGAAAATTGTTCAACAGTTAGAAATTTCCCTATTTAATCAACAGCAGTTAGAACACCCAAACACTATATAAATACGACGCTGTTTGTTTTGATATAGTTTACTTTTCTGTATGATGTTCAGTGTAAATTTGGTTTTCAAAAGGGGAGGGTGTCATGCAAATTCAAGTGTTCTCATTTGTAATATTTTGCCTTTAACGATGCCCTGTCCGACATGACACCATGGAACCACCACATGTATGTGTTCTATAGCAGAACATAAATACGTCGGACCCATGAGCCCATTGACATGAGGTTTTGGAAACCAGCTGCAGACTTTGAAAAGAGGTAGTTTTAACACGTTTTGAATTTTTGTCAACCAGCAAAAATCCACTGATCGTCTTTTATTAACCCTTTACCCAACAGAACGGCCTTGTGCCAATGCATTCTCTTATATATGCGAGTCGACCATAGGTCGCCTCGCATATATAAGAGAATGCATTGGCTTAACACATATTAAAAATGATAAAATTGTCAAAGAATGTAGAAATATATTATAAAAATTGTTAAAAAATGTAAGAATTTTTTTTAGGCCAATGCATTCTCTTATATATGCGAGGCGACCTATGGTCGACTCGCATATATAAGAGAATGCATTGACACAGGGCAAAACTGTAACCATCACAATGTGGTCAATGAACCGGTTCCAATGATATCCATATTTGTATGGTGTTATTGAGACAGACCGAAGATATTTTAGGCTGTTGAAGCTTTATTTGGGCGTTTTTGGCCGGTTTGTTTGGTAAAGGGTTAAGAGCGGCCATGCTGATGTCGCCCAAGACGATAGACAATAAAGAGCGTTATCAATTATGAGCTTTTGTAGTTGTTTTCAATCTATTTCTCATGGATTATTGTGTGGAATTGTTTGATACGTGTGCATAACAATGATGTCTTAGCCAATGTTCATGGTATACCGAATTAACTAATCTGATAGGTCTCATATAATTCTGCTCTTCGTGCTGTATTATGTAAACTCTTGTTTGAAGCGTGTTACATGTTAGTTCGTTGTTAGGGCATGCAGGCTTACAATAGCTGGTGATTATCTTAACAATAGATGGGGAATATTTGAATTACCAGCTCTTGTCGGCAGCGGGGATTAGTCGAGATAATGCACAAGGGAAAACAATAGAAAACATGGCAGCTGTGGATTAAATTGAGAAAGGTATATACTACGGACTATAATCCATTGTGGAATATAGCTGACCAATGTGCTTTGCAGATGGATGATAGCTAATGACGTCACGGTGATAATGGCTGTCCCGATATCTGTATACGAATCGTCGCGTGCTAATATGTTTCTCGTAGCCCGTCGTTCGTGAACAAAGTAACAAGGATACGAATAAGCCCCACAACTTACAGCCTGCCACGGTCAAACCACGCTCGCAGACTGCAGCTGATTATAAGATTAATATACAATTTCCGCTGAGATCATGAGATTCTACCGCATGCTTTGTTACAGTATGTGTTAACATATCCTCAGATTCATACTGATAATGAGTATATCCTATTCCTGCCAAGTTTTAATTTCTCGGAACGCTTGGGGTCTAACAGCAAATAACGTCACGTCGCGCTGCGTTGATAGTTTCGATTAGGCACGTTTATCTTCGTGTATCAATATTGAATTCTGATTGACAAGTAATCAGACCCACTATTATATGTGGGTCAGTAGCTTTACTTAGTCTGTTAGTGTTAGAGCTTGGGTCTGCACGATGTTACTCGAGGAGGGTCTGGTCTCACCGTCACTGTCATGTTTGATTCTTTCTGACGTAGTTGTGACACCACCGGGGTCCAACTGTCTTAAACCACTAGTGAGGTACCATTTGGAGACGACGACGGCGAGGGATAATAAAAATATCAATAATATTTTCTTTTTTCCTCTCTCTCTATTTCCTTCTCTCAATCGTCGTGGTGCTGATTTTGTGACCGCGCAGAATAAGACAGTCCATACACCTTTCAATATTCCACTTGACTATTTCCTCCCGGAGAAAGAGCAAGGTCATACTCGATAATCGAATGGCAAGTACGATTTTGATGATTACATGATAGTGGTGATGATAATGATGATGATACTGGAGGTGATAATGACGATGATGATGATGATGGCGATGATGATGAAATGGCGAGTACGATTATGATCATTGCATGATAGTGGTGGTGATGATGATACATGATGCCGATGACGGTGACGTATGCACTGATGATGACGAATATGATATTTATGATGATTAGATGAGGATAATGGTGGTAGCGGCGACGACAAGACACTGATGATGATAATCATGTTGATGAGATTGATGAGGATGATGATAATGATGGTGATGATGTTGATGATGACGATGGTGATGATGTTGATTATGCCGATGGCCGCGATGATACTAAATGATGATGATGATGATGATGATGGTAATGCTGATGATGATGATGACTATCATAATAAAGATGACGGCTGTAATGGTGTAGAAGTCGACGATGATGACGATGAAGACTGAAGATGGCGATGACTATGTTGTAAATAGTGTATATATGTTTCTTCTTCATCTCTGATTTCATGATTGAGCTATTCAAGCATTTCATCCCTCGTCGCCGAAGATACCAGTAGCACTACATTACATAAACAGTCTATTAGAATTGCAGTTAGAGCTGGCGACAACACCTTTGCCAACTTCACCCCTCTTTGGAATGTACACACCGACATCGCCTTGAACCATGGAGCTTAAATCTATAAAGAAACAGATTGAAAACGCTCATTCTTGACATGGCACATGGATTGATCGGCAATATATGGAAATAGCTCCACACAAACCACTAGAGGAACACTAGCACTGGAGACTTAAGAACACCGCTCACGTCTGATGAAGTGCCATACACACGAACGAACACTGAAAACAAATGACTCTCAAATCGCTAATTTGATCTTCCTGAGTTAAAAACACTTGATATACGAATCAAAGGCACTTAGTTCATTTGAAATAACCCTGGGATTGCATCCAATAGATCTACTTAAAATATGTGTGCATTCGTCCTCATCTCAAAGATATCTAAAGAAAATATCGTGTTCCACATATATATATATCTTTCCATTAATTTTGTTTCTTATAATTTTGATTATTTAAAGGGACACCAAATATTTTCTTATTATTTTGTTTTAATTGGAAAAACTACATTTTTAAATGTCACATTATAGGTTTTCATCATTCACCACGAACAAGATCCAATGGGAATGTTAAATTATATTTTGTATATTGTATATGTGACCCGCCATATCAAATCCAGTCGTAAGTCGGGATTTTTTTTACCCTGTGCCAATATGCGAGTCGACCATAGATCGCCTCGCATATATAAGAGAATGCATTGGCCTAACAATTTTTATCATTTTTGTTAAATAAATGTTTCTTACAATTTTTAGGACATAAAATAAAAAACATCCATTACCCTGCAGGGAGCCCCACACATATATAGAAGCATATAGAAGAGTGTCGTCTGCTCATGTTTGTCTGGGGCTCTGTATGGGTGAAATTATAAAATTGTTAAAGAATACAAGAAAAAAATATTAGAATTGTAAAAAATTGTTAGGCCAATGCATTCTCTTATATATGCGAGGCGACCTATGGTCGACTCGCATATATAAGAGAATGCATTGGCACAGGGTAAAACAAAATCCCGACTTACGACTGGATTTGATAAGGCGGGTCACATATCTTTAATACCCTTTAAATCCATTTTTCTTGAGTACGATGTGAATGCACCCTTGCAGTCACTACTTTCGTCTGCGGCACCACTTTAATGGATAAAGAGTCTCTCGTTGGTATGTGAATTCTACCCAGAGGTATGCACCAACATAATCTTGAGGCTTTCTGACTATGCAAACAACTATCTTCACGACAACATATGCTATCTTCAATCCTGAGATTGAGGAGTTCGATAGCGAAAACCCAATTACTTACAAGTAATCTGCAGTTACTGACATCTCTGCTAATCGATTAATCTACAGGATGTAACATCTAATATAAGTGAGCGATTAAGAGATGTAACAGCTGTGTATACAGATGTGCGTAATTATGGTATCGATGTTATTGAAAAAATTTAATTGCCAGCGTGAACAGATAAAGACTAAATACAACTAAAAATGGGAAGTCCAGAAAAAAGTATACTGTTGCTCTGCAAGTGTGCGTCATGATACCTCCAGTGTGAACTGCGTACACGGACTGCCGCATTAGTAGCTGCATTGAGCCATGCGTTTCTTGCGCGGGTCCCCGATCTACGAACCGTCCTGGGTTGTCCAACAATTTTGCCCGGGCTCATATGAGGTGTGGGTGGATGTTCAAGAGGACACAAAAGCAATATTTTCCTCAGCTCAAAAAGAATTTCCTCCATAATTTCAAACTATTTTGGCCTTAATAATTGGAGATTTGTAATTTTAACATCAAAACTGTCTTTAGACTCTCAGTATATATTGTTTCTTGTTGTAAAATTACTAAATACCCGGTATATGTCAGTCTATGTCACTCCGAACATAAAATGGATGGACACATTTCATAAGCAATCACTTTTTATTGGAAATCCCAGAATATAATATCTCGTAATAAATTGAATACAGTACTATATAATGAGCAGCGGGGATTGGAGCACAAGTTACTACAACTTATTAAATGCTCCTCTCCCCAAAATAAGAAGTCCTTGAGAAACACTGAAGAAAATAAAATGGGGTAGATAATAAATTAATCAAACTAAATTTTGGTTGCGTTCAAGATGGCAGGAAATAAGAATTAAATAACGGATATGAAATGAAAATGAAGGTGGTTCGGGAGTAGAATAGAGATCATCAGGGTTTCTATAATCATATCTGTTATTTGTTGTTTGGCCACTGGTTGGAGAAATTTTCTCTAAGATATAATTGGGTGCTTCTTTAGTTGTCACATTGTATGCGATTCTCATTGTATGCCAGTCTCTTCTTTGTTGTAAGGTGGACCATCCGAGTTCGAATAGCATTTTGTTGAACGAAGCTGATTTAATAAGGCCACTGACGATTCGCGCTGCGACATAATTAAACAGGTCCATATTATGGAGGAGGCATACAGGTGCGTTATCCCATCACAATAATCCATAATTGTTAGTATAAAAACGTTATATATCAGGTCGAGGGTATATCTGTTAAGAATGAATTATAGTTTAAGTTGAGATAACATAGATGCTACTCTATACTACACATATGATTGATTTGGGTGTCTCAACAAAGTTTCATTGTAAAGTTATACCACGGTGGCGATGCGAGGAAACAGTCTCGATATCAGTATCTTTAAATGCACGGGCGGCGTTCGTTGCAGAAATATTCATATTTGTTCAAATCGCCATCAACAGAAGGAATATTAAAATATATATAGTTTTGTTCATATGCCAAACATAATCAGCGCGTAAATAGTATATTGTCGTCAAGACGTACGATGGTGTACGTAAACAAGAGCCTGCTTGTGTTACAGAAGTTTTGCTTCCGTTTACATAACACAACGCAATTATATTGGTTAATCACACACAAATGATATAAACGCTCTTTATTATTTCTATATCAGGAAAACAGTAACAGTAACAAATAACGCTCTTTATGTTTACCATATCCGGATCTAAACGAAAGCCAGGTTATGTAAAGTTTTTTGCTTTTGTTTACATAACAAAGGAAAACATTTGACAATAACATACTGTTCATGTCATATTTCTGATTGGTATAAGAACATATATAAAAGTCTGTCTATATTTTACTATTCTTTCTGTTTATGGCTGTTTTTGACGGAGGTGAATATTTTAACAGCATACCCACTGCCAACGCCGCCCGTATCTTTAAATGTAAGTGTCAGAGTTCTTATCGTTCCCCGTATACGAGAAAATGATATCCTTCATCTTGATGGGTTGTAATTGACTAGCTACTGCATGTCAGACAAGTTGCCAATACGCCTAAGATCAGCAGAAAGGTTTAAACGAGTTCCTTCTAATGTCTGGCTGGTGAAGTCACTGTCATGTAAAACTATGCTAAGCACATTCACCAACCTGTATTAGGTCGTTGACAGTAAGGGGTAAAAATTCTACGACAATTTTGATTTCGTGTTTCTAGGCGGGTGTCGAAAATGGTCAGAAAAACTTGCTAAAGCGGAACATAATTGTGGTCGAGAGGTGGTGGGTCTCAAAAATGGCCAAGGAAAAACAATCATCATACATGTCTTAATTTGTTTCCGACACCCCTGCCTTTGGCAGAGCATCTAATTGTAGCTTGTTGCTCAACATGACCCTTTTCGGCAGTTGCATTTGTTCTGCACGCGGCCATTCAAAAATACAAACGATTGGGAAAGCCCCTGTATGCTGCATTCATAGATTTCAGAAAAGCGTTCGATACAGTAAACAGACAATTACTTTTTAAAAAATTAAAATGCGCGGGCATTAAGGGACTCATACTACGGATAATACAGTCACTATATGACAATAGCTACTATATCACCAAAACAAACAAAGGGTTGGGGCCTCCATGCTTATCCACGATAGGTGTTAGGCAGGGATACATATTGTCCCCAAACCTGTTCAAAATCTTTATTGACGACATTAAAAAAGAGTTTGACAGTCCTTGCGAGGCTGTCCATTTAGGCAATGATACACTTAATCACATTTTATTCGCTGACGACCTGGTTTTACTTTCTGATACTCCAAGTGGGCTACAGTGCTGTCTAAACAGACTAAATAGATACACTGAGAACAATAAACTCACCGTGAACACTGATAAAACTAAATGTGTGGTGTTTAGAAGTAGGAAAACAAAAACTTTACCAGACTTTCACATTGGAAATCAAAAGTTGGAAATTGTTAATGAATACAATTATCTTGGAATTAAATTTAGTAATACGGGTAGATTCTCACATGCAATGGAAGAATTGAGTGCTAAAGGACTCAAAGCAATGCATTCTTTATTTAACGCATGTACAAACGACGCACCGATTCCACTAGTGACTTCTGTAAAACTCTTCGATAGATTAATTAAGCCGATATTGTTATATGGTAGCGAAATATGGGGTGTGGAAATAACCACTAAAAATCACGACCGCCTTCCATGTGAGAAGGTACACATAAAATATTGTAAGCGGTTACTCGGAGTCGGCAGATTTTCTTCGAACAACGCGGTTCGCGCCGAGTTAGGGAGCCATCCATTATTTATTGACGTGGCATGCAGACTTTCATCTTATGTAATTAAGATAATTTCACGGTCGGACTGTAATCTGCTCCGTAATGCTGCGTTGGAACAACAAGTGGCATCGGTTAAGAAATCAATCTTCAAAACGGCAGAATCACTGGGGTGGAATATTGCATACCTAAACAATCCGGGTCCAGTTCTGAGTCAATTCAAAAGAAATCTTATTGAAGATTATTATATATATTTCAGACAGAGTCTCACTGATGAATGCTCAAAAACGGGAAGTAATAAATTACGAACATACCGACTTTTCAAACTTAAGTACGAAATAGAACCTTATCTTCTTCACACACCATCAATAGAAAATAGAATCGTTTTTACTAGACTGCGTATAAGTAATCATAAACTGGCTATTGAAAAGGGACGCCACACCCAACCACCGACGGCATTGGAACAAAGACTATGTATATTTTGTTCCGATGATGCTATTGAAGATGAAAAACACTTTCTTTTGGAATGTAGTGCTTACCGCACACCGCGGCTCGAACTAATAACTCTTATGAAGACACAGTTCCCAGACTTTGAAAACATGACACAAACTGAACAGCTTGTCAAAATCCTATCCAACAATATTTCAAATTCATGCACCTCAATATGTCATATAATCCGAAAATTATTTTCCGCACGCGATGAGCTTCGCCTCATAAGCAATGAATAAATGAAGACGAGACGACCCTATGCACATTCAGCTGTACTTAAATGGTTATATATTACCATCTATTATTATATCATTTATTGTATTGTTCAATGTACAACTATATATTAATATGTTTGCATACTGTCCTTATAAGGATGTTTTGCCTATTAAACTTATCTTATCTTATCTGGTATTCCCCATACGACAATATCATCAACGTTCGAATACCAAGTTCTCCATAGACTTAAATACCTACATACTGTGTTAGTTGTATAGCAACCATATGGGACATATGGTCGTACCGTGTTGTACTGCCGATATACTTATATTGAACTATCGTCCAGATTTCTTAATATGTAATGTACTGAAGGGTCCTATCATGTGCGTCTTGAGCCAATACGCGCATATTTCGTCCCACACCCAAGGCAGACACCATTCGATCGTGTATTTGTATATACTGTTCTCAGTTGCTTATCGGGGCGTGCATGGATTCGGCATTCCTCGCCTATAACATTGATATCGTCTTGTTTTGACCAATCGGCAAACGAGTATTATATCATGAATACATGGAGTGTGGACGGAGTTCGTCCTAGGCACACCAAATGTACACGCATGGGCAGGTGCTTGAAAATATTACCTAATAATCCCGACTACGTATATGTAAATATGTACCAGCATGACCCACAGTCAGGTAGATCGAGTAGCTGTCCAAGTAGTTGTGCCATGGACAAGTGATCATGGTAGCATAGTCTGCCTCCTTATACACATATGTTTTATGGTTTATGGCAATTATGCCAAAGGGGATGTCAGGAATGATAACTTATTGGCAAGGTCCGCAAGCACCACACCGACACACCGAGCAGGCAGATAAAAACCCGCGTGATGCATCGACTGGTAACCGGAAGGCGTGAACCCACGGCTATCTAAAAGTCAACAAAAACAGTTAGGATAGTAGAAAGGTTGATTATTCATCGGTTATGTGAAGTTTTAATTATGCGATAATAGTATAAGGCATATACATGTATATATTGAGTACACAGAGAAGTTACACACCCACAGTTACACACATATAGATAAAGGTCATCGTAGCATGCATTGGATGAGTATATATACCTGTAGTTCCCGATAAATATAGCTAAAGGTCATCGTAGTGTGCATTGGATGAGAATATATACATGTAGTTCCCGATAAATATAGTTATACTAGCATGCCCCACAGTCGGGTAGATCGAGTAGCTGCCCAAGTAATTGTGCCATGGACAGCCACTGTTGAACAACAAGTGATCACGATAGGATAGTCTGCCCCCCTTATATACACATATGCCCAGACACTATTTTGACCAGATAGCTATGCTAATATGGTCAGCCGCGATAACCATGTGTTACTGATGTAATATCTGGCAATTGTGCGTCTAATCACTGAAGAAAATATTGCACTACACTATTCAATCACGGTATGCTAAAATGACATTCAAGGAATAACCACTCCGTGTTATAGTGATTGGTAACAATGGTTCGTATGTCCCCAATCGGACCGAAGAACAAACTATCGAACACCAATCTTGAAATCCAATTTGAAATGTTCATGGCGTCCCTTCCAAAATACTTCATGGCGTCCCCTCCAATATACTTCATTGGGTCCCCTCCAAAATACTTCAGACATCAATATTAAGATTGGTGTTCGGTAGTTATTTCTTCAGTCCGACTGGGGACAGACGAGCCATTGTTTCCAATCCACACTATTCCTTGAATTTATTTCCTATCACATGAATGTCATTTTAGCATAGCGTGATTGATCAGTGCGGTGCAATAATTTCGTAATGAGTGTTTCAGTGGCACAAACTGTCCGTGTTTTGGTGATTGATAACAAGGGTTCGTATGTCCCCAATCGGACCGAAGAACAAACTATCGAACACCAATCTTGAAATCCAATTTGAAATGTTCATGGCGTCCCCTCCAATATACTTCAGACATCAATATTAAGATTGGTGTTCGGTAGTTATTTCTTCAGTCCGACTGGGGACAGACGAGCCATTGTTTCCAATCCACACTATTCCTTGAATTTATTTCCTATCACATGAATGTCATTTTAGCATAGCGTGATTGATCAGTGCGGTGCAATAATTTCGTAATGAGTGTTTCAGTGGCACAAACTGTCCGTGTTATAGTGATTGGTAACAATGGTTCGTATGTCCCCAATCGGACCGAAGAACAAACTATCGAACACCAATCTTGAAATCCAATTTGAAATGTTCATGGCGTCCCCTCCAATATACTTCAGACATCAATATTAAGATTGGTGTTCGGTAGTTATTTCTTCAGTCCGACTGGGGACAGACGAGCCATTGTTTCCAATCCACACTATTCCTTGAATTTATTTCCAATCACATGAATGTCATTTTAGCATAGCGTGATTGATCAGTGCGGTGCAATAATTTCTCAATGAGTGTTTCAGTGGTACAAACTGTCCGTGTTTTTGTTGATTGAAAACAGTGGTTCGTCTGTCCCAGTCGGACTGAAGGACAGACAATGGAACACAATAATGATATATATGTCTGAAGTATTTTTGAAGTACCAGTAATATTGTTGCCGGGTGACTCGACCCGGTCGATTAAATGGACATGGCTCATTTGAACCTCTAAACAAATTTCTACGTAATTTGGAGCGACGGATACGATAGGTCGATAAATAAACGACCTATTGATATACCGGCTTCATATGCTCTGAAAAACACTTGCCAAAGTCACGGCCATTTTTCAGTCGTTTTCAAATTTTTGCCAGAAGTCAGATAAACGCTCTTTATTGCTACCATATCAGGAATAGACTACCACAGAACGATCTTTTCTGTTCCATGTCGGAAATGTAATTGTTTTGGGACCCAAACACCGTATTCACAGTTGTATTTTTCATTACTTCAATGCGTCTTTTTGGGTTACATAATGCTCGTAGAAAGGTAGTTCAGATATTTATCGACCTATTTCGATACTGAGAAAAATTCAAAAGCGAATAATATTATGTGTATCTTGGAGCGCAAACCGCCATGTCATGTTGGATCATTGCTGTGTGATTATTAGACATATCCTCGCGCAAATACGCTCCTAATCGCACAAATACGCACATACTCGACTTATAATGTGAAATACGTGAATATTGTGATTATTTGGTTGTGAGATAAGCAGATAATGGGCTCATAGCTGTTATTTCGTTTCATGGCGCGGGACAAAGTGAAAGCACATGTTAAAGAGCGTACACATGAAAAGTCGTGAGTTGGCTTATTTGTCTCATTGTCCGCACATAATATGCTTGGAATAGCCTCAATTTGAGTCGATAATGTGACTAAAACACTCTCATTGTCAGCACATTATCGACTCAAAATAATTCGATTTTCAGCAGATTATCTACCTAAATCAAGTTCTATTATAAGCAGATATAATGTGTGGGTTTTCGGGAGAAGAGGTTGGTTCATTAGACAGTAAATGCCATAATCAAGTAGCAAAACTTCACAATTGTCGGTTATGTGTGGAATGGCAACTAATGACCCAAGGCCGAGGTTTTTGGTGCCAAACCGAATGCTGATTTTCGGGTTATTTGGACACTTTGGACAGTGTACACTGATGACGATGCACTTCTAAAATGTTCACTTGTGAGGTTCCCAGTTGCTGAATGGACATCGATGTAAGCCGCGTAGACACTGAATAGACACGTCGAGATTAATAATTGAAAAGAAAAATCGAAACTTTTTAGCACCCAATAATTTGAGTGGCGCAGCATTGTGTTAGTGACTCTGTGAAAAAATAACTGAGATAACAACTATACGCGGCTCCAAACACAATAAACATCGCCGTTTCTGTTCATCCCATCAACTGTTTGTGACAACAAGGTTCTTAATATCGATCTAGGGAAATGTCAAGTCAATGTGGCGTGGGATCCAATTTTCACTTTAGTACAAGAGAACGAAAAGTGGTACACACATTTCACGAATAATTATAAATCGCATGCCGGATTTATTTTATCAACCAAGTCATTTATCTCGTTGCTCAGCACACAAGGTGTGTTATTATCGTTAGCGTTTACAGTGGCACATCTTGTCAAATTCCCTTGATTGGATAATCCTATACCGCGGCGTTGTCTATCTGATGAAGGCTGTGCACAGGTCCCCTGGTGCGACAACCCCACCATGAACACATACATTAATACAAGATTTATAACTATCGGTCCCATATTGAGCATATAGTCACTTTCGATCCAAATAAAATCAAACTAATAAATATTTCCTGTGCATGAGATATTACTACATACCCATGTCTTTAGACCATATTCGCACCTTTAATTTGATGTATCTCTCGCATCGATACGTGGAAAATAACCAAATATAAATACATGTATATGTAGCATAGTGGTATTGCAGAATTGCACTTGCCACAAGGAGGCACCATGTGTACTCCCAAGGGTGTTATTACCTCAGCAGTATAAATTATGCAGTACTACTGTGCTATACTGTATGGAAATGTGTACAAGGGTCTGTCCGGGTTCGAAAGGGTGCACACATTCATATATATCGTTGGTGATCGTCCACTTATCGCCTTGGGAGATACCTCAAATTAAAGATACGAATAAGTGCTGAAGAATAAGACGAGTGGCACTATCCCATGTACACGGGGATTTTGATCAACTTTGATCGCAAGTGAGTCTATGCTCAATATAATTCCGATAGTTATAAACCTTATATCGAGGTGTATACTCATGATGGGGTTGTCGCCACAGGGGACCTGTTGGATAGTGTGCCTCACATAATTTGTAACCGCCTGGTCTCGAATGTTAAGAGTTGCTAGATCAACATAGCCTAGCGCAAATAGGCACATAATCGACCTATAAAGTGATGTGTTTGAATTAAACAGATAATGGAGTAATATGCGTTATTTCAGACCACAGTGGAAACAATGTTAAAGAGCATAAACGTGGAAAGTCGCGAGTTGGCTAATTTGCATCATTATCGGCACATAATCTGCTTTGAATCGCTCATATTATCAGTCGATAAATTGCTCTTATTGTTTGGCACATTATCGACTCAAACTGAAGTGAATATAAGCAGATTACCTCCCTAAAATAAGTTAAATTATAAGCAGATAATGTGCGGGTTTTAGAGAGAACAGGCTAGCTAGATAGTCGTCGATGGGGAGTGTGTATTATATATCACACAAATTGTTGTCGTGGACCAAATCCAAATTCTGCAAAATATCATCACATTTGGGCAAGACATTTTCGACTGGTATGTTACGATTTTCTGACTGCCCGAGCTGACTAACTTCAATGTGTATCACGATTGTCATGAACGTTCAAACTACGAATCTTATATATATTTACGAATTCCTGTCTCCCTTGTCTATCCGCTATAAACATAAACGGGGGACCATCTGTAGGGCTACATATGGTCTAACAGGGGTAACAATTTACGAAGAAGATAACGGTGTAGGTTAAATATTTATCAAGTGATGATGTCCAAGTAAGGGATGGAGAATGGGACGGACACCAAGTACGATAGAAATGTTTGTTCGCAGATTTGCACCAAAGCTTATGGTGTGGTACAGTACCAGTCAGAATAAGTTTGATATTGAGACGCGCCTTTCTTGCGGTATTGAGCGCGCTTAATTTCGAAATAGGCGTGATTATAGCGCAATACCAAAAAGCTGCCTCGCTTATTATTGCGATATTGAGCGAAAAATATTGCGATATTAAGCACGAAAAATTTCATACAGACCCGATAATGTTATATTTATTTTAGATAAATAATGTGCATATAGTGCACATGTATACAGTGTACATATAGTATTTACAACTATAATTTTATACAAATCTAAAACAGTGTCTCTATTTAAGCAAGATGTCGCAATATTAAGCGCGAAATATTGCGATATTAAGCGCAAAATATTGCAATAATATCGCAAGCGGCGCACTTATAAGCATATCCAATATTATTGCGAAAATAGCGCGCTTAATATACCACTTCTTTTGACTGGTACTGTATAAAGATGTCTACTGATGGCGCTCCAGTCGGCGATGCGATCGGTAGAGGATGCAAAAATGAATGAATGTCGCCGATTTATCTATAGTCATCTCCATGGAATAGGGAATCTAATTGATTGTGTTGTATAAAGATACCCAATTGGCGCCATCCACGTCAGGAATGGAGATCTGAGGAGGTGCAAAATTGATCAAGCATTTTATCGCGGATTTCCTCCAAATTTATATATATAACTGTCCGTGATATAAGAGACCCAATCGTGTAGTTTAAATTTTCCGAAGTAGCACCATTCCAGTCAGAAATGGGGATCGGTGAATGGAACACTAATAGTGATAACACGTTCTTTTTGCCGATATATATGCGTCGACGTTATACGATGAATGAACCGTGTAACAGAACGCGACATGGGACTGTTGGTGGACTGCACGACGACATGGGACTGTTGGTTGACTGCACGACGACATGGGACTGTTGGTTGACTGCACGACGACATGGGACTGTTGGTTGACTGCACGACGACATGGGACTGTTGGTTGACTGCACGACGACATGGGACTGTTGGTTGACTGCACGACGACATGGAACTGTTGGTTGACTGCACGACGACATGGGACTGTTGGTTGACTGCACGACGACATGGGACTGTTGGTTGACTGCACGACGACATGGGACTGTTGGTTGACTGCACGACGACATGGGACCGTTGGTTGACTGCACGACGACATGGGACCGTTGGTTGACTGCACGACGACATGGGACCGTTGGTTGACTGCACGACGACATGGGACTGTTGGTTGACTGCACGACGACATGGGACCGTTGGTTGACTGCACGACGACATGGGACCGTTGGTTGACTGCACGACGACATGGGACCGTTGGTTGACTGCACGACGACATGGGACTGTTGGTTGACTGCACGACGACATGGGACTGTTGGTTGACTGCACGACGACATGGGACTGTTGGTTGACTGCACGACGACATGGGACTGTTGGTTGACTGCACGACGACATGGGACTGTTGGTTGACTGCACGACGACATGGGACTGTTGGTTGACTGCACGACGACATGGGACTGTTGGTTGACTGCACGACGAAATGGTTCATGATTCTATTCGCAAGCTTACACTTGTTAAATCTGGATAACTGAATAATTAAACTTTGCACCAAGTACACTCATTGCATCAACTGCCTAGAGAGAAGTTGGTGCTGAATTTTTCATTACTTTGTGGCACTTTCTGTTGATATATATTTTTGAATATAGGCAAATCAATAAACCAACGTGTGGTTTTACCTAGAACAGATTTGCGCATGACTGATTTTAACTTATGTGTGTATTTGCCTTAGAAAAGTTATTCAGGGGACTATATAAATCACCGGTGTGTGTCTATCCGTCCACACGTCCGTCTGTTCGTCTGTTCCAGATGGTTTCCTGGTGACATCTTCACTAACAATTTATGAAATTAAATAATATTTATTATGTGAGATTACTGGTAAGAGGCACAGGTCCATTTGGGTTCGGTCCGCATATGTTTACGAGAGTTATTACTCTTGTGCACTTAGAAATTGCCGATTAGTTTTGTTTTTGGATGATAACTTTAGTTACACACATGAATAAACAGGTGCAGCGTGAATTTTTGTTCCGTCTGCTGAATTTTAGTTGCCTTATGAGACTTAAAAAGGTGTAGTTACCAGAGTTACGACCCTCGTTGACTTCGAATTTCCTGATTATTTGGGTTTCCGGACAACTTCAGAGACTTAAATGGACATGGCTCATTCGAACCTCCAAATTTTTTTCTGCGTAATTTGGAGCGACGGATACGATAAGTCGATAAATAAACGAACTATTGATGTACCAGCTTCAAATGCTCTGAAAAACTCTTGTCAATGTCACAGCCATTTTTCAGCCGTTTTATATTTTTTGACAGAAGTCAGACAAATGGTTTTTATTGCTACCATATCATGAATAGACTAATACGAAACGATTTTTTTCTGGTCCATGTCGTGTATATGGCTGTTTTGTGTTTGGGACCCAAACACTGTATCCACAGGTGTATTCTTTATTACTTCAATGCGTCTTTTTGGGTTACATAATGCTCGTAGAAAGGTAGTTTTGATATGTATCGACCTATTTCGATACTTAGAAAAATTCAAAAGCGAATAATATTATGTGTATTTTTGGGGCGCAAACCGTCATGTGGCCTTAGCATTTATTGATTATGGTGGTGCATGCATAATCAAATAAAATTAGGTTTGTTAACAACATAGACATGTGGAAGTAAAGTTTGATTCAATGGTTGTTCCCAGAATCACATGTTTCATTTCTGAAACAGCCACTGGTCTCTTATGTAAATTAGCATCATAGTTTGTCGTGCGCTGAGTGATCCTCGCAGTTTATGATTGATTGATTGCGCTTAATGTCGCTTTCAGCAACTAAGGCCATATCACGACATTGCCAGTTATAGTTGTGGAGGAAAATCCGCACACTTGCGACTAATCTAACAGTGGCTGGTAAACCCGTCGACCATGCGGCAAACCACCGGCCATTGGTTGGTAACTGGCAACTCCACCAGATAACGATTTCGAGTTACAAAGTCCATCATGGAAACATGTGGATTTGAACCCTTATCGGCAGCGCTGGGGGATGAGACGGCTTGGAGTTGTATCCCTAGGCGACTGACACCCTAGGCCCCTCCTCGCGGCTTATGTGTGGTTAGGAGTTAATAAACTGCAGATGACAACATTGCAGTCTCTAAATTTGATCTTAAGTTTTCGCCAAATTGTATTAAACATAGGAAAGGGAATCTGCATAACAAATCCGGCCTGACTTCCATCGCCATGGTTATGAGGGTTTTCTGGACTCTTTTTGATATGACAAACAAAGATGTCAATGAAATCTGAACCTCTATTATAGAGGGTATATTATAATCATGTGAGAAACATATCCCATCCAACACAATCAAGACACAACATTGTTGAGTTGAGAAGTAAGATGATAAAACTTAAGAAAATATTCAAGTGGGTATAACAAACTAAGATCAGAAATACAGAGACAAACAAGGAAATCATACTGGGAGTTAGTAAACAACTTATCCTCGACCTCCCAGTTCCATACCCTAACACGCTGAACATACAAAGAAGTCAAACCACAAAAAAACTGTTTTAATTCGTTCAGTCCCACAGGACAGACTCAATCCAAAAAGTAGAATTACTTAGCAAACACCGACAGCATAAAATATTACGGCATCAACTTCCAAGTCTCTAATTGGATCTCCAGCGTCTTAACCCTTTACCCAACAGAACGGCCCTGTGCCAATGCATTCTCTTATATATGCGTGTCGACCATAGGTCGCCTCGCATATATAAGAGAATGCATTGGCTTAACACATTACAAATTATAAAATTGTTAAAGAATGTAAGAAAATATGGTAAAAAGTGTTAAAAAAGATTTTTTTTAGGCCAATGCATTCTCTTATATATGCGAGGCGACCTATGGTCGACTCGCATATATAAGAGAATGCATTGGCACAGGGCATAACTGTAACTATCACAATGTGGCCAAGGAGCCGGTTCCAATGATATCCATATTTGTATGGTTCTATTGAGACAGACCGAAGATATTTAAGGCTGTTGAAGCTTTATTTGGCCGGTTTTGGCCGGTTTGTTGGGTAAAGGGTTAATATGTCGAAGGACCCAATATGTACTCTGCGAAGGATACGTTTCATCTCATTTTCCAGTAACCGCTGAATCTCCCTAGAGCTATATATGGCCTTTGTCATATACTCGTATTGCTCTATATGAACGACATCCATACTTCTCGAAAACATAGCACCCTAAGACTATCTGCTAATGATCTACCGTATGATTTATGACCATTCGGACACCATTAAAATGCAATCCACTTGAAAAAGTTAAATTTGCCAAATATATTGGTATAAGAATTCAGCATGACCTCAAGTGAGATGAACATGCTGACATTACGGGTAATACATCTAACATCAAAGTGCAATATAAAAGTCACCAATAGAACAAACAAAGAGAGGCCTATCAATCTCTCGTACGACCCATCCTAGATCATGTGACCATATTTTAATGGATCCATATATCTATTTGAATTAACCCTCATCAGAGACCATATTATCAAAGTTGATATCAGGAGTGCATTACCTGAGACCGTTATTGTATCATCATTATGCCCTCTTGGGGTGTAGATTGGCAAGTATATGTGGTACTGCCGTAGGGGTGGGACCCATATACAGGCAAACAAATCAAGTGGATTGAGTCAGTTCAAATGAGAGCTGTCAGGTATGTCACGAACAGCTTCCATTTGAGCGAATGTAGTGAGCCAGGAGGGTGCGTCAGTATACGCGAGATGTATGGACGAATTCGAGGAATGCCGTACTTGTGTATATAACTACATTGTTTTGATTGTGTATACGACATTCCTCATTGTGACTGTTTCTTCACTAATACAAAATGTTTCCATAACACAAGTAAACGGTAAACAACATGCTCCATATACTAAACGGTCACTGACAGCTGTAAATAAGTTAATTCCCTTTATTACTATGGGATAGCAAAAAATCATAACAACAAAAACAGGACAAATATATTCCGACCATCAAAATTCAGGCACTTGTAAATCAATATTACAATCTTTCATATTGTGGCTCAATATAACACCATTGAGTTGTCCCACGTTGTCTTGGAACTAATTGTCTTCCGGGTGGCTCATAATTGTCAATAAATGATAGTGAGCTGTCACACGACGAGGACATGTAATCTTGATGTATTAACCCTTTGAGTGCCAGGGGCCGATCTCATCGGCCCTAAACCTACAAAATAAGTATGCTAAAGAGTATAAGAATAAATTATTAAAATTGTAAACAATTAAAAAAAAAAAAAAAAAATTGTTAGGCCAATGCATTCTCTTATGTATGCGAGGCGACCTATGGTCGACTCGCATATATAAGAGAATGCATTGGCACAGGGTATATGGGTTGATACAAAAATCGGACCTGGCACTCAAAGGGTTAACAAACACGAAATACGTATCCAATGGTAGCAATGGTCACAAAATGTTTCTAAACTTATTGTTGTTAATACAGTTCAATCAGTAATATACCAGTACTCTCTATATGACGAATACCTGGTATATAGGGCTCAAACAGGCTCTCAATTTGCTGCGAAATTTCTTTAGCCTATGTATTATCATTTTGCTGCCATCAGTTGCAATGTATATCTTTCATAGTACTAATAATTTTACTGTTGAATGTAATAGACAAGACAAGCATGAAAATGATTGCGAAAGAGCTCATGTGAACAACATTGTCATAACATCACACGCCGCCCAATATAGCTCCTTCAATTGTACCCCCAATTGATTGATCCCATACAGTATTCTTCCTAAACGGATACCATCCCTTATTTCTGTCACCTTTATATTGCCATGTCCCCATGAATAATTCCCTGCATATGTACACACACCACATACTAAGCTCTGTTGTTTCTCTATATTTCCTTCCCAGGGTCCTAGTTTAAGCGGCAAAACGAAATGGAATTTATCGACAAATTTATTTTTAAAAAACACGTTTATTCAGCGCTATATGGACGAATTTGTTCTGAAATGTTCAGCGTAAATATGTTTTGAGATGCCTCTTACCAAATTATGTGTACATAATTTTGGGGTTCGACCGAGCCATGGCCATTTAAATAATGATAATTAATCTAATGATGTATTTCAAAAAATGTTGCTGTCCAAATCAGGAATGGAGGACGGTAATTAATAACAGCATTGCCAAAAAAGTGTCGCCGCATAACCAAACTTAACTATATATTCATATCCATGATGCGATATTTATAAAATGGTATAGTTAAAATATTCATTACGTACGCCGTCTGGGTCGAGAGTGTGACCATAGCCCTCGATGTTAGGTGTATGGACTAGTCTATAATTATGCACAGCTATTTAGCTAAATTATTTTGTATATTTAAGAATAATCCACAGGAGCCGCACGCGCTTTCAAATATTTTTGAATTTCGCGTGCTTTAAGTTTAGGTTTCGATTTTATTTCGTTCCGACTTTGTTATTCCGGAAAAATGGTTTTGCGCCGTTTGTCATTTCCGATTCGTCATCGGGTGATGGAGATGCGACACATATGTCTTCGTTGGTGAATTTAAAATAAATTACCGAAATACATTGAGATTTTTGAAGAACTGGAAAAATATAACAATGGAATGTTGTAGATTGGCATCTAAGGTGTAAGAGGTAACAACAACTTTTAGTGAAAAACTATTTTTTGTAGGAATACAGTTGAGTTCAAAATGGGTGGCAACAATTTTCTGTTTCGTTCCTTCCGTGACCTGCGGTCCCGGGTGCTGGTTCCGCCAATAACAGAGGGATTTTGACCAAATTCCAGGCTCCTGTGGTTAAACCGATAGGGAAGATATTTAAGATTTTGGCTACTTTTAAAAACTGATAGTTCTATAATTCACACAATCAGATTTTCAGCAATGGCGTTTCTGAATGTTATATATTCAGAACAAAGGCGTTTCCTGTTTTGGGATTTAAGAAGTAAATGTACATATATAACTGGAGTTTTGAAAGAAAAAGTAACATATCTCTTAGATCTATTTCGAAGGTAATGCTGAGGTAGAACTGCTACCGCCACGTTTTTGCCACATACAGCTGACTGACACTGACTACATTTTATATGTGAATTCCACTGCACACCATGCACTGACAACTGGTACAATGAAGTTAAAAACTAAATCAAACATTCTTCTTCTATTCCAGCTAAGAGCATTGGCTGGCGCCGGCGCTATCTCGGAATCAAACAAAACTAGTACCAACCTGACATGTTAATGGAAGATAACTAAAAAGTGTAAGTGTCTACTATCTCCGTTATACTGTGTAAGTGTCTATGGAATGACAAACTAACCCTGTTGTCTTTTCGGTGACGGTTTATTGTATTCTTGAGTATTATATGGTCTTAAAGATCGGCGTTAGATTTGACAGTATATCGTACAAACCATTAAATCCTTTCTATACCAAATGGATTCTCCCAGTCGTTAATAAGTGTACATCGGATTGGTATATTATTGATTTGGAGGGATGTTAAGGTGATAAAAGCAGACGACAGATAAATAAAAGTGCAGAAGGAGCCCTATTTATTGAGGGAAATGTTTAAATGTTTTCCCCCATAACATGGTCTATTCTTATCGGTTAATTGAAACGAGGCTACAGTAAGGTGATTGCACGACAGCAGAATGCCTGCTTAATGACGCGTTCCTCTACAAACAGCACAAGACGCACACTTCACACTTTTCCAGTGACAAAAATAATTCACATTTGGCAAAACATATTTTCATCTTGCAAAAGTTTTGGCAAGTCACCTTTTCATTCCTCAAGAAAGTTGAACAATATTGGTTAATCAATACCATTCATTTAAGAAAAGTTTACAACATAATTATATTAGTGATGTTTATAATGTTTTGGAAAAGTTAACACCTATTAAGATGCAGTTACTCTCATAGCATTAGTACCGATGGTTGTAGTGATTACTAGTAATTAGTGTAGTGGTGGTGTTTACATTGCTAATCTTGTGTCCTTCTGATGAAGCAACAATTCTACCATTGTATTGTTCGGTGATTGAGTTATTGGTGTATGATAAACCACAATAGAGATGTGAATATAATTAATTGACTAACTAACTAACTACTTTTCTATCGATATCAAGTCGTTCAAACATCGAGGGTCGAAATATAATACTTACGGTTGCAGAAAATGATACCATTAGGGATAGCATTTGGCAAATGGTCAAATAATTTGGCAAAACATATATTCATTTGGCAAATTATTTGGCAAATGTAAATTTCGGTCCAGTGCGGACCCTGTGTATATTTCTTATCCCTTTACCCAACAGAAGGGCCCTCTGCCAATGCATTCTCTTATATATGCGAGTCGACCATAGGTCGCCTCGCATATATAAGATAATGCATTGGCTTAACACATTAAAAATTATAAAATTGTTTTTTTTAGGCCAATGCATTCTCTTACATATGCGAGGCGACCTATGGTCGACTCGCATATATAAGAGAATGCATTGGCACAGGGCATAACTATAACCATCACAATGTGGTCAATGAGCCGGTTCCAATGATATCCATATTTGTATGGTTTTATTGAGACAGACCCAAGATATTTTAGGCTGTTGAAGCTTTATTTGGCCGGTTTTGGCCGGTTTGTTGGGTAAAGGGTTAAGCAACGCAAACAATATTTACAGTTACGATTAATTGTTTAGGGATGATAAATAACTACAGGTTTTGATTAAATGAACTGTTTAGATCCCCCTGCCATATTTCTTGAGAACAATAGTCGATACCCTATTAATTCCACAACAATTCGCATGATAACTACCAAAGTTTATTGCCATCGATTCCAACAAACATCAATCGGGCGTGGAATTAAACCCTGGCGACAATAAGCTGGCATTCCCATTACACTTGGTGCGTGCACCGAACTGGGAGTGAAGTTTCTGGATTTTGTAGATGCATGTTTTAATAATGTAGGTTTCTTTATTTTAGCATGAATTTGATTAGTGGTAGTCCTAAATATAACCCACACGATTTCATTAATGGTTGACTCACCCGCAGGTCCCCTGGTGCGATAACCCCGCCATGAGTATATACATTAATACATGTAGTGTATACACATGTTGTTCTCCAGAACAAATGAGAAACAATATATCTTGTGACATGTTGGTAGAGATCCTTCTGCGTGAAGATTAAAACAGATAAAAATCAAACAGTCTATCTGTTACATACGTATCTATATGTAGCTTGATTCTGTAATGTTGACATACATTTTGTGACCTCTCCACTTTGAAGTTGTATCATTTAGAGGATACTGCCTGGAATTGGTTGGACCAATTACGGTTTGGTACGGAAGCATGGAACGGCCACTAAAAAATATTTCTGTGAATATACGCCGAACATCGGTGAATATACGCCGAAATTTGACGAATATACACCGAACAGCAGTGAATATTCGCCAAACATCGGTGAATATACGCCGAAATTCGGTGAATATACGCCGAACAGCAGTGAATATTCGCCGAACATCGGTGAATATACGCCGAAATTTGATGAATATACGCCGAATAATGGTAAATATACGCCGACAATCGGTAAATATGCGCCGAACATCAGTGAATATACGCCGCAAATTGGTGATTATACGCAATTCGGTGAATATACGCCGACCATCAGTGAATATACGCCGAAATTTGATGAATATACGCCGAATAATGGTAAATATACGCCGACCATCGGTAAATATGCGCCGAACATCAGTGAATATACGCCGCAAATTGGTGATTATACGCCAAATAATGGTGAATATACGCCGACCATAGGTAAATATACGCCGCAATTCGGTGAATATACGCGCGCCGACCATCGGTGGATATGCGCCGACAGTTGGTGAATATACGCCGAATAACTGTAAATATTCACCTAATAAAAGCCGAACATCGCTTATACACAGCGGGTGAGCTGAGTAAATTCCATACACCCCCTTGGGTTAGAGTTTCCGACTTTTAACTGAAAATTAACACACCCCTATAGTCAGAAATTTTCCAACTGGGGACCTTTGAGTCAGAAAACCTCAATCAAACACCTCCTATATATAGCCGGAAAATTTCCAACTGAGAGACATTTGAGTCTGAAAATTTCAACTAAACACCCCTTAGGGAAGGAAAAGTTCCAAACTGTGGGCCCTTTGAGTCGCAAAGTGTCAAACACACCCCGTATATACAGGGACGCGACGACAGGGGGATTGTGGTGTCACATTCCCAAACCTGGACAAAAGTTTGAAATTTCATTCCTCAAACAACAGCAGACTGAGATTGTTGGCTTTCAGAATGTGGCTTTCGGACCAACTGTTAACTAACTATTTTCCTACCTTCGGTCAAATTTTAGACTCAAAGAGCCCCAGTTGGAAAATTTCCGACAATATTTAGGGGGAGTTTGGTACCGATTTTCGGCGTATATGCACCGAATTCTGGCGTATATTCACCGAATTTCGGCGTATATTCACCGATGTTCGGTGTATATGCACCAAATTTCGACGTATATTCTCCAAATTTATGCGTATATTCACCGAATTTGGGCGCATATTCACCGAATTTGGGCGTATATTCACCGATGTTCGGTGTATATTCACCGAAATATATTTTAGTGGCGGCTCCATGCTTCCTTAGTTTGGTAATAAGGTTTATTGATTTGAAACGTTTGTACATTCTATCGACAAAGTTATGTAAAACAATCAAACCAAACTTAATAGAATGTTTCCTCGGTGCATTTTATCTATAGGGCTGTCGTGTGCCGTTCTTAATTTGTCAGACGAGAAATGAAAATTGTCTGAATGTGTCTCTTCGTGACAAGCATATTCTATCCAATATTCGATGTCATATAATTGGCCTATAGATACAGATTTATATCTGTTATATATGTTATATTGATATCAACGCAATCAGATTGAAATTGCCAAAGTATTCCATGCTATCGATTTCATCAGAAGAATCAAATGAAAAAATAGACATATGTCTCAATTTCACAAAAGTGTGAGCGATGTGCGTATAATCTTAGAAAGCGGCGGGGGCCGTCTCCTCGGTTATTTAACGACATTAATTCGTCGGGCTTTATATGCTTCGATATATCAATGATTTCTCCTGGCAGATGTTCTATAATATATAGGCAACATTTGCGCTGAGCAATACGACAGGATAGCGTTGTAAGTGTTGTAAGATGAGCGATGTGCGTTTATGTTCAGAAGGTGAGAAACAGTCGTATCACTGGTTATATAACGTCTTGCAATATTCGGGTTTATATGTTTCATATCGACAAAACTCGTGATTATAAATACACGTGCGTAGCATTGTCAGTGGGTGGTTCAAAACGATGATTTATTGGCGCCACTTGATCAGTCGATAATTAACGTTTCTATTTAAACTTTGTGTGTTATATTTTCTTCGGAAATGAGTTTTTCGCTTGTACTTCTAACTTCAACTTGTGGTGATTGGTTCTGCGATATTATGGATTAAAGCCACATGGCAGTTTGCGCACCAACGTACACATATTAATACTCGCGTTTGAATTTTTCCCGGTATCGAAATAGGTCGATAAGTAGTTGAACTACCTTTCTACGGGCGTTATATATGTCACAGAAAGACGTTTTGAAGTACTACAAAATAAACTTTGAACACCATGGCTTTGGTCCCAAACAAGCAACAGCCATGCACACGGCATGGAACAGAAAAGAGCGTTCCGTGTCAGTATATTCCTGATATAGTAGAGCGTTTGTTTCACTTCTGTGCGAACATTTAAAAACAGCTGGAAAATAGCTGTGACCAGAGCATATGAAGCCGCTATATCAATATTTCGTGTATTTATCAACTTACCGTATACCTTCTTCGCGTAGACAAAATTTGAAAGCTGGAATGAGCCATGTCCGTTTAAATCATAAGAAATAACTCGTTTCGATTAAGTTTTTGATTTATAACCGAAAGGTTTGAAGACAAATTTATTATAACGCGCTAGGCGTGTTATAGAATATGTCTTCAAACTTTAGGTTATACATGTAACTGCATAACCTTAATAGAAGCAAGAGCCATTTGTTAAATATATTGCCAACAACCTCGCCATACAGCTAATTTTGTAGTCTTCATATATCTTCGGGGTTTTTGGTAGTCATTAATTAACATTACATGTGTTAAAGATTGTCTATCTCTTCCCAGCGATTGCAAGTTTTATATAGATGCCAGGGTCTAAATTAATAAACACGAATCAAAGTCTCCTGACCGAAACAGCTTCTATCAATTAATATCAATTTTAATTAGAATTTCTTATGATAATGTGGAACTCATTTAATGTTCATGAACAACATTAATAGAACAGCATGAAGTTGATATAATATATATATATATATATATATATATATATATATATATATATATATATATATATATAGCTATATATATATATATATATATATATATACTAATAATACTCAATTTGTTTGTTTGTTTATTTGTTTGTTTGCCTGTCCGCTTTTATGCGACCAAACGGCTGGGCCATCGGAGCTGAAAATGTGTATATAGGGGTAATTTGACCAGGGGAGCTTTATTAGATAGGTCCAGTTCAACTGAGATGTCTCAAATGGTATTTATAATTAGTATAAATATTGGCTAGAGGCGACCAAGCGGTTCCATCATTGGAGCTGGATTTTTTTTACATATGGGTAATTTTACTCGGGGAATCTTGACCTCATATGTCATAAAAGGGCGCTAATAAATTATTTAAGTAAATCATTAATTATATACCCAAAATGGTTGCAATCTTGTAGGTGAAAATTAAACACGGTGATAAATTTACCCATAGCGCGTGTCATGAGAGCTCAAACGACTTACATGTAGGCAAATATGACCAATACAGAGCGTTCCTTATCAGCTTAGAATATATGTAGGAACATTGGTACAGATGGGTCACCTGACCAGGTCCACGAAGAAAGAATTATAGTAGAGAGAAGCGTCCTGTTGCTGATCCCATCGTAGAGTGATCAGCCACAAAGGAAATGAATAACGAATATAGTTGAGATATATATTGACCAGCACAAAACAGAATTCGCCCAGTGTGTATAGGGGAATCGTCATCCTTCGCGGGTTTCTGGAATCTATATATCTGGAAGGTCCGGCGTCAGTTCCGAGCACAGCAACACCATTGAACTTCTCAGACATGATCCACGAATGCCAGAATTAATGTAGTCGAGGACCTAGACATAGTAGACATATAGTGGGGTTTCGTTCGGACGAAGTCTGATATTGCGATGGTGACGGCTTATTTTATTCCCGGCATATTGAAATATTCCCAATTCAGCTTCCCGACCACAGTTCGGTTTGTTCTCCCCAGAAAAGACCCGCGAAGAAGCGTCCAGGGGAATTCGTTCGGAGGAGGCTGATCTTCCGAAGAAACGCATAGCAAACCACATTGAAATTGAGTATTCCGGACATTTTGAGAGTCCGCAGAAAAAAAGCTCCTCCTCATCATCATCATTATTATTACTGTCATCGCCGTCATTATCACTGTAATCGTCTTCTTCGATGCCATTATTTGGCTGTAAACAATTGCTGTTTTATAATCGCTAGAATGATAATTCACATTCATTCAATGTAATGAACCAATCAAAATGCATGAACCCACTGCGCTATTTAATGTTGAATGATGTTCCAAGCAGTGCATATTATGTTGATAGTTAATTCACAGCACCGTTGAATCCGGTGAACCGGTGTGACTAATTACCGCCCGGGACCGCACGGGCGCCCCCATGGGCCCGTGGACACTGTTATCTCGACGTTATAAGGTAGCGACATACCACCTGAGTGCAACATAGAGGATCTTATTCGGTCTCTCGTGTCAGGTCGGTGTTACTAACCCCGCAAATGCCGATATTGGCTAAGAGATCCCGTGTGAGCCCGGGTGTCTTCGTGTGTTTTCGGACAGTGTATTTTCATGATGCGTGGTTGTGCAATACCACCTGAGTGTGACTTCTAAATATTGACTCGTTGACGCGTCTTCGTCCGATGTTATTAACCCCTCAAAATCCGGTAAAATACCATATAAACAATAACAGCCTGGTTCCCGTCCGGGACCGCCCGGGCGCCCACATGGGCCCGTGGACACTATATTCCGACGAAATAACGTAGCGACATACCCCATGAGGTCAACCCAGAAACTTTTAGTCGCTCGCTCGACTCCGGCCGGTGTTATTAACCCCGATATTGGCTAAGAGAGCCCGGGGATCCCGGGTGTCTTCGTGTGTTTTCGGACAGTATATTTTTGGTGATGCGTGGTAGTGTAATACCACCTGATTGTGACTTCCAAATATTGACTCGTTGATGTGTTCATGGCCGATGTTATAAACCCCTCAAAATCCGGTAAAACACCATATGAACAAAAAGAGCCCGCGGTATCTGGCGGTCCCGGGCGGCCCAGGGCGGTAATTAGTCATACCTCGGTTAACGGTCCCAAATCTTAGTTTTATGTGAGACGATTGGCCTAATCATGTTCAATGTCACCATTTCGTGACTTCGAGGTTTGTGAGGATAAGGATTCGACTCATTTACGACCAATGTGAACTCCAGTCTGAGTAAACTCATACCTAAATATTCATTACAACATTGAATATTAGGTCTGACGGATAACATCGCTATCTCATTTCCAAGTCCTCGGGATTCCGTAATCTGATTGATTGCGTAAATTATTTTCCGTCCAATGAAACCGCATGGGGAGACTCCCATAATGTCACCTCTAAATATAGTAACAGAGTCAGTATTTCTCCGATCGAAAGCGATGCTTGCAAATACAACAGACAGAAAAAATGGCTTCGAAATTATATATTCGGTAAGATTCGGATTAATTTGAAGGATGTGCTAGACCTGATAGATAGGCCTGCGCATGGTACCAACTTGGCCTCCCATAAATATAAATAGAACTCACTCATGTCCGTGTATTTGATTTACTTTATTGTAACATGGTTTGCAAATCAAATTATTTGTCGTAAAAAAGTCATCTGAAAGTTAAACACCGAGGAAATGACTTAATTTTATGCTTTTAAATAGTTCTAAAGCATCATTTTTGATGACGACCTTATTTTTTGCTCTCGGATGCAGCTTTCCGGTTGATGCAGCGAGTTCATCTCCCGAAAAAGAATAGTCGCACACACGACAAATATTATCTGCTGTAAGTTTATGTCGCGACACAGGCCATTGCTATTGCGAAGCACAACAAATAACACGTGGGGACACCTGTCAATCATCGATGTATTTTTTTTAATCCGTGACGTCATTTTGGGGAAGCTCTTCGCTGAATAGAAATGGTTTTGCTACATAAGCTCCAGACTCTATATTTCAAATATAGAGTCGACGTTCACCCAGACTGTGTGAACTCCAGTCCATTCCAAATTCTTAAAGTTTGTGATTGGCGATCAGTGGTGATCAGCTGATCATTATCAACGAACAAGAAAACAAACTGGTCCGGGCAGTATGATGCCACACACTCGTTAACAGTTCGTTTTCTACTATTAATTTTCTTGTCTTGGGTCTGGGCAGCTATTCATACGTGGGAATGGAAACTAAAGTAACACTGCTTTGTATCACATGTGCATGCCACTGAGGATAAATACCAGATATACCAATATATACTATACCCGTCACAAAGTTCACAAGTCCAATTCTGGGAAAGGCATACCATCTGTCAAATTCCTCATAGATTCTCATAATTTTTCATCTCAGTATCAATATATTTAATATGACTGGTTGGCCATGAAATTACATTCTTTGTGGTGTATAGTTCGATAGTATCAAACGAAGAGAAGTCGAGATATAGTACAAAACTACCAAACTCTACTGGAAATTAGCGAGTAAAATGGTCGTCAGTTTCTCTGCCCGCCTAATATCCTCAATAATTATAAACCACGTCAACTCAGCCAACGTATGCCCCATGCAGTGTGTGTTATAACACATACAATTCCCTTTTGTTTTATATATAACTTGACGCAGTCAATTGAAGCGTCGACATATTGTACGGGGAATTCCTAATTTCGGTAATTGTGATCGTAATAATTGAAGTTGTATCCATGTATAATCACTACTTACCGGCAGGAAAACTTACGACCGCGTTTTTCGGTTGGTTTCGCTAGTGTAATATCGACAATTCTTTCAAATGAGCGACGTCACAAAACTATATATCTACACAGTATTTAGCAGGATGTAGATTTTAAGCATGTTGCAAAACCATACTACTCAGATTGTAAAATGGCATTACTCGGATTGGTGATGTCGTAAAATGATATTACTCGGTTTGAGGGCAAATTGAAGCGATATTCTCAGAATTCGATTCTGGGAAAAAGTGCCATATATATTTAATATATTGGTATGTCGGCTATTTCCCCAGAAGCCTGTGCTTTGTATGTAATATCCGTTTGCATTTGAAACAAGTGAATCGATTGTTTTACATCGACGAACCGTGGAACTGTACCACGTTAATAGCGTTGCTGCCAATAGATGCGTACACTCTCCAAACAGTAGCTGTAATACAGCACGACCATGTCGACTCTATTATCATTTTTTCGTAAGATTGTTCCCCTATCAAATTCTCTATTATTTTGCCTAGCACCTGCAACTCATAAACGACAAGATCAATCAATTACTGGACCAATAGAATGCAAGAAAAATATATAAAATATGATAAAAATTGTTAAAGAATGTAATAAAAATATATATAAACAAAATGTTAAAATATTTAAATAATGTAAGATCAATTGTTAAAAAATGATAATGCATTCTCTTATAATTATGAGGCGACCTATGGTCGACTCGCAGATATAATAGAATGCATTAGCCTGTCAAATATTCAACTGTTTTCTATAATTGTTAAAAAATGTAAGAATTTTTTAAAAACAAAATGATAATGTAAGAATGTAAGAAATAATGATAAAAAATTATAGAAAAATTGTTAAAGAATGTAAGAAAAAATGATAAAAATTGATAACGAATGTAAGAAACAACGATAACAATATTGATCAATGTGTTAAAGAATGTAAGAAAAAATTATAAAAATGATAAAATTGTGAAAGAATATAAGTAAAAATGATAAAGATTGTTATATTATGTATGAAAAAAATGATAAAAATGATAAAAAAAAATGTTAAAGTATGTAAGAAAAAATGACAATAAAATTATAACACAAAATAATAATAATTGTTAAAACAATGTAAGAAAAATTGATAAAAAAAAATGTTATGCCAATGCATTCTCTTTAATATATATTCGAGGCGAACTATGGTCGACTCGAATATATAAGAGAATGAATTGGCACATGGTATTTAATGTTGCGCCAGCGCAGCTCCCGTCACGAAATGGTTAAACAATATGTCTGCATACAAATTCGATTCGACTCGTCCAACTCTGACATGTTTGTCGTCAGGGTGACGTCATCATCGTTTCTTTGTTGACATCGTGGTCCGTGGAAGCTTATATTACATCGCTTATGTTTTTGCTAACGTCAGCAGCTATGGCATCGTTGTCGACATCATTGTTTCATTGTTGACATCGCGGAAGGTAAAAGCTTGTTTGACATCAGATATGCAATGTGTCATGATATGTATCGTATCGTTGATCATGTATCGTGATTAATATCCAGGGACGTGGATAGAGGGTCTCCGTTCCAATTGCACCCCATCCCCTTGAATTAGAATCACTACAAACACAAGTTTTGCATAATTCCATTTGCACCCCCCTTGCACCTCAGGCCTAATGTCCTATGTATTCATCCACCATAGTTCTATATAGTTCTATTATAATCCGGTATAAGAACATTAAGATATTTTAACCTGAAAATTGCAGAAATCCTAACATCTAGTGGTCTAACTTCAGACAAAAATGGTTGTTCGGCCCGGTGTGAGAATTTTTTTTAAACTAAACAAGAAAATCGCCAAATCATAGATTCTAGACTGGCCTCAACCGAAACTTTCCTAGTGTTGATAATCTTAAACCTCGTACTCCCCCTCGAATTGGGAAATTCTCCAACTGATGACCATTTCAGTCCACAAGTTTTACCAAATGTAGTAAAATATTGTACTAAACTATTTAGGAGTTGTATTGGCCACGTGGGAGGGACAATGATATACCGGAGGATGGTTCGGCCCGGTGTGCGAAAATTTGGAAATCTGAACAAGAAAATCGCAAAATCCTAGCATCTAGACTAGCCTTCTTAGAGTTGGGTAGATTAAACCCGACCCCCCCCCCCCACTTAGGATGGAAAATTTCAAACTGATGACAATTCCAATGAATGACAATGTTGACCAAATGTATGACGCTACTGTTTTCTTAAACTAACTAGCAGTTTTTGACTGGCCATAGGGGAAGGACCAGGACACAAGCTTTCCAACCTGTCACCCCCTACTGTTGGTAAACTTCCAACTGATGGTAATTTCAGTCCAAAATTTTGACAAACAGTACAAAATATGCAAATATTGATCCAAAAAGAATTAATTCCCCCTCCCGATAAATTGTTTGAAAATCAAACTACAAGAACATTTTCAACCTATTGTTGGTGTGAAATGTCCAACTAATGTTGTGTCAGGTATGAATTCCAACTGTTGAAAATTGTGACCAAAGTTGGGAGGGGTGAAACACTCCCCACCCCCCCCCCACCCCGCCCCCAGTCGCCACGTCTCTGTTAATATCGTATCACGAACATTATAAACACACCAGGTACAGTTTTTTTTGGTGGGATGGCGTGATATTAGTACCCCCGGATAGTGTAGATATGGTATTTATCAACTGAAAACTTGGTGATTGAAAATAGCGCCGGACGTCGAACTTTCCAGATCGAGCAGAACATCGGCAGACGCGCCAAGAACCTCTCCAGCAAAATAACAGTAAACGTAAAAAAATGCGACAATTTCAAGACATGATATCCTCGTTACTCGATTATGTACTAATGGGAGATAACTGTACAATCCATGTAGAGACTGACTATCAATTGCCATCTAATCGCGGGCTCAGATTAAGCATCATTGATATTTAATCAAGTGTGCATCAGATTATTGATTGCGGGACTCATTACGCGGGAGTGCACCGCGTACTCCTTAAGCTACCGAGTGGATTCTCCAATTCAGTTATAACAGAACACATTGAATGGTCCATTCTTCAATGGCATACATGAATTGCTACGTAAGGGTTAGAGCACAATAATTGTTCTTTACCAGAATCAATCGAGTCGAAGACGAGATTATTCTGGTAAAGAACTATTCGCGAGCTCTGACCGACTTTGAAAACAATTCATCCCACATAATGTAATCAACTGGAAATGTGCCGTTGATCGTGTTTTTACCATTGGACACAATAGCCGGTTAGCCACACCCAACAACGTGATTAACATGAACTGATCGACGTTGAATGTGATTAGATATACCCGAAGCAACACGGACTGGTCCCACTTTGAAGCTCCCGTGCGATTTGTCTGTTATGAGTTGCGAATGCCTAACAATGGGATAATCATTGAACTATTCCTTCGCCAGCCTTGGGAATTGGTGTGCTTTACCAAAAATCAGGGAACGATTGTAACAATGCGATTGTGCTCTAAATATAGGTATGCTCATCGCGACAATTTTTTTCGTGAGATTTATTTTGATAAACGTCGACGACAGGGCGAAATGTGTAACATGTTTGAAATTGTCTTATAAACAGTCAACTTGTCAAACAGTCCGTTTCAGGGAAATAATCACGTAGCCTGACGCCGCGGCTTATCACTGAGATGGATGAGAAGGGGATACAATAAAATCTAGATTTACAATCACTCCCAAGCTCGGAAAACTGAACTGAATAATGATAACTCAATTTCAGTAAAGAATATTTTCTCCGCCCACGATATCGAAATGACGGTAAAAATGTAGCACCAACCAACGTTCTTCGATTTTTATTACCACATTGATTATCATATTTTAGTTTTTCGTCTATGTATATATTACAAATTCGATTATCTGTTATTGCCGGGTTCCGTCCTCTAAATATACCCCGTCATATTTAACACCACACAATCACCATTTATATATACGTCAACGAGATCCTACGCACGAATCCATTAACAGGATGTTTTGATGGCCAGACATCGACTTTCAAAGTTCGAATTTTTGTCAGCCCAGGTCAGCAGAGCCAAAAACCCTATGATATCCTCTTAAAAGAGTCGTCCATGTTTCGATAATAGAGTGTCGTCCATGTTTCGATAACAAAGAGCGTCCATGTTTCGATAACAGAGCGTCCATGTTTCGATAACAGAGAGCGTCCATGTTTCGATAATAGAGAGCGTCCATGTTTCGATAACAGGGAGCGTCCATGTTTCGATAATAAGTGACGTTGACGTCCATGTTTCGATAACATAAAGCGTCCATGTTTCGATAATATAAAGCGTCCATGTTTCGATAATAGAACGCGTCCATGTTTCGATAATAGAGAGCGTCCATGTTTCGATAATAGAGAGCGTCCATGTTTCGATAATAGAGAGCGTCCATGTTTCGATTCGATAATAGAGTGACGTCCATGTTTCGATAATATAAAGCGTCCATGTTTCGATAATAGAAAGCGTCCATGTTTCGATAATAGAGAGCGTCCATGTTTCGATAATAGAGAGCGTCCATGTTTCGATAATAGAAAGCGTCCATGTTTCGATAATAGAGAGTGCCCATGTTTCGATAATAGAGAACGTTCGTATAGTTTGATAGAGAGCGTCCATGTTTCGATAATAGAGCGCGTCCATGTTTCGATAATAGAGAACGTTCGTGGTTTGATAGAGAGCCTCCATGTTTCGATAATAGAGAGCGTTCATGTTTCGATAATAGAGAACGTTCGTGGTTTGATAGAGAGCCTCCATGTTTCGATAATAGAGAGCGTCCATGTTTCGATAATAGAGAACGTTCGTGGTTTGATAGAGAGCCTCCATGTTTCGATAATAGAGAACGTTCGTAGTTTGATAGAGAGCGTCCATGTTTCGATAATAGAGAGCCTCCATGTTTCGATAATAGAGAGACGACGACGGATGCACGGACGCTCTCTGTGATTATTTATTTATGAATAAATAATCACAGAGAGCGTCCGTGCATCCGTCGTCCACAGCGGTAAATAATAAAGTGAGTTCTCATTTATGAGCTGTCGTGATCGTTTTCGACGTGGATGATTTTGTAGATTTTCGCGATGTCTGTGTGAAATGAATGATGATGATTGCAAGTTTTGTCCAGTTTCTTTGCCTGGTAGGTGGAACATTTTGTTAGGAAATCTGGAATTACTTGATTTCAAATCGGACTTAAGTATCGGTTTGCAAATTAAATTGTAAATCAATTGAATCAGCTCGGTACTCGTTGATATAGCAATACATATGGCTTGAGTACCAATTGTACAAAGTACAAGTTGATTCAACATTAAAGGCATGGATGGCATTGGTTGTAAGATATTAATTAGAAATAAAAGTTACCAAATTATGAATTTCCTCAATAATATAGTAATAGTAAATAATGATGTATGAAAGCGATATTACCTACAAAACACACTTTGTGTGAACGGAGCATTTGGGTATATACAGCACGTAAAGAGTGTGCGATAAATAAAACATTTAAATAAAACATTCAAAACCGTGGCGGTTTTTTTTTTGGAAGAGTGATTAACGGTGACACATTCCACACCGAAATATTTTGAGTGGCGAGAATTAGCGAGTGCTATATCGGCATGTCGTAAACAATATATGGTGTCAATTTTAACAAAAGTACACATGGTGGGGTCTCCCCGATGTTGGGTGTTTTGCGTATCGCACGCTCTGTATTCACTGTACTGTATCACGCTATGGCTTTTGTTTACTAACAAGCCGTACAATCTTGACAATAACATGCTATTTATGCGATATTTATGATTGGGATAAGGACAAAATATGTCCATATGTTAATATTCTTTCTGTTTATGGCTGTTTTAACATATGTGATTTTGTCAACAGCAATCTTCAATAACGTAATCGAAATGTATTATAGGCTCTACACAACTTTAATGTATGTATATGGTGCAATCGTCTGCCTCCAGTCGGATTTCATCTTGAAATAACAATTATAGAATGCTACAAAACAAACACTAGCGGAAAGTGAAGTGTTTACATTGTGAAGATATGTCTGAGAACCGATGTCTGAGATAACTATTTGGTCAATGATTCGAGTGGGTTGTCATTCAGACGCATATAATGAATATTATTCCTACTCAAATGTTACTTCCGCGACATCAACCGGAAATAACAGCTGGTAAATTGTACCGTACTTAAGGCGTAATAGACATGTGTTGCAAACCTCGCGGATAGCAGTTTCGATTGCTGCGAGGGTATTATGACATCAAATTATACGCACGTTCTAACTGTAGACGAACTGGTATACCATATATACGTGATTCATATGCTACAATATATCGTATATTGACTTATTTAAAAAACAGATGTAATATCGATAACCATGTAGGACGCCATTTTGGATAACAAAGTTTCCCCAAAGCGGATTTTTTAGATATTTCATACTTAAGAATCTCCTGCGTCTTTTGACATCTAAATCGCTTTCTTACCAATTTCTTCCGGGTTAACCCATATTATACCACAACCATGCTATCAAATAGTTTTACACTCTGTGACATTTTGGCCCCTGTGACCTCTACAGCAAAATGATGTCAGCTTCATGCCTTATCGCGACGCAATCAACAATTCATTTCCATCATTGTTATGTATGACGTGGCCCCACACTGCGTTTTATTGAGCTTTAACCCTAAACAGAATACACCGAAAACTCTGGGTACTGCCAGAAACGATGCCAGTTTTTCTTATTTTACACACAGATCTCGCGGAGGATTTTTGATACATGGTCTGAAAAAGGCTATTTGGTCACTGATTCGAGTGGGTTGTCATTCAGACGCATATAATGAATATTGACTGGTTATTCCTACTCAAATGTTACTTCCGCGACATCAACCGGAAAGAGCAGCTGGTAATTGTACAGTACTTAAGGCGTAATAGACATGTGTTGCAAACCTCGCGGATAGCAGTTGCGATTGCGGCTAGAGTACTATGACATCAAAGTATACACGCTTTCTGACTGTAGCCGTGATGTCATAATCGTCACACCGGATACGCTATCAATTTCCTCGATTGCACAAAACATTTAAATATACAGACGCCCAGTCAATTAACCCTTTACCCAACAAACCGGCCAAAAACGGCCAAATAAAGCTGCAACAGCCTAAATTATAATGGGTATGTCTCAATAAAACCATACAAATATGGATATCATTGGAACCGGCTCATTGACCACATTGTGATGGTTACAGTTATGCACTGTGCCAATGCATTATCTTATATATGCGAGTCGACCATAGGTCGCCTCGCATATATAAGAGAATGCATTGGCCTAAAAAAAATCTGTTTTTAACACTTTTTACCATTTTTTCTTACATTCTTTAACAATTTTATAATTTTTAATGTGTTAAGCCAATGCATTCTCTTATTATTATATGCGAGGCGACCTATGGTCGACTCGCATATATAAGAGAATGTATTGGCACAGGGCCGTTCTGTTGGGTAAAGGGTTAAAGTTGTTATGTCATACCGCCATCACTTATCAAGCCTCGGACAGCTAGGATAGATCTACAACTACGTTTACTTTAAACATATTTTATTGTGAATTATTCAATTTACAAAGGGATTGGGTTACAAGTTATAGAAACTTACAGGAGACCCCTCTCCCGATACAAAGTTGAAATTACAGTATTTGTTTACAAGATGACAGAGTATTTACAATTGCGGTGTAATACATAACTGAAAATAAAGAAGATAGAAGCTATAATGGTAAGAGTGTGGACTGAGAATGTTAATTGTCAACCGTCTCTCTGGATACATATATGATATGAGGACGGGCCAGGATGTCTAATCGTTATACTTATTTTGCTGTATATATCTGAAGGTATATTTTTGGGCGATCAATCCTGATTAAAGCGTGTTGTCGCAGCTATGTAGGACTGAACAATGCGAAATAATTTTGTGTTTCTTTGAAAGGTTTAATCAGGAATTCCCCATAGCAGTTGGTTCCAGTTTGATATTCGCAAATTATGTTTCTCCAGCTACATGTCTCTGTTCGTCATATAATGGACATAAAAGAAAGAAGTGCATGCTACTTTTGTATGCGTATCCACATACAACTATACGTTTATCTGTTCGTATCCGTAAAATTCAGGAGGCCAAAAAGCTCGTTTCGCAAAATGTAACTACACAATTAGGATTATTGTTTTGTTCTTTATAATTAACATACATATCGAGATTGTACTGAAGGCAAATAAGTTGAACACTAATATCGTACACTTGACTGCAGATGGAGAACATATATTATTTTGTAGGGCGACATTTGGCTTCAGACGGAGAACATATATTATTTTGTAGGGCGACATTTGTGTCAGCTATACATTATTTGTATTCGCTTGCCTCATCTCTGGCGATCAAGGTGTATCAGGCAGAATACCACATCGAGGAATGGCTGGTATAAATCATGAACAGTTAGTTTCCACTTAGCACGATCAAGTTGTATCAGGCAGAATACCACATCCAGGACTGGCTGGTATAAATCGTGAGCAGTTAGTTTCCACTTAGCACCATCAAGGTGTATCAGGCAGAATACCACATCGAGGACTGGCTGGTATAAATCATGAGCAGTTAGTTTCCACTTAGCACGATCAAGGTGTATCAGGCAGAATACCACATCGAGGACTGGCTGGTATAAATCATGAGCAGTTAGTTTCCACTTAGCACGATCAAGGTGTATCAGGCAGAATACCACATCGAGGACTGGCTGGTATAAATCATGGGCAGTTAGTTTCCACTTAGCACGATCAAGCATGCAAATTGAGGATAGTTGTCCAAGCCTGGTAAATGATGACCGCGTGATACAACACAACACATTACCGAGTGTCTGTATTGTTAAACGGACTTTTGGCTACACAACGAAGAAATTGATACTCTATCCGTCGTACGGTTAGGACATTCGACTTCTGTTAGAACGAGCGCATAATTTGATTACGTATTACCCTAACCGTCGCCCTAAACGTATCCGTTGCTCTATCCGTGAGTTGCGAAACCTCTCTAATGTTTGGCCCTGCATGAATTTTACGACAACGAATAGCTAAACCTAATCGTAACTTTATCCGTGAGTCGCGAAACCTCTCTAATGTTTGGCCCTGCATGCATGTTACGACTACGAATAGCTAACCTAGTCGTGACTACGAATATCTAAACATAGTCGTAACTTTATCCGTGAGTTGCGAAAAAAAATAACATCTATAGCGTTGGCCCCACATGCATTTTACGACTATATATGAACAGCTAAAAGTAGTCGTAACTCTATCCGCTTGAGTTTGACAAATCTCTCTATTTCTGAGCTTCGTCGATGAGTACCGTCTCGTGCACCACACGTGTATATAACACACCGTAACATACCATCTTGCTTTAGAAAAAGTACACAAAATATTGATTGTTGCACTTTAAAACACAGAACCGATATGGGAAAAATTGACACAAAAATGTAATATGAAACACGATAGCGCCTTTCAGTTTGGTGGCACTTCCAGGCGTAATTTTATACACCATAATCGTAATAAAAACGTAAAACAGTTTCATGAAGAAGGGACTGAAAACCTGACTACATCTTTAAATATCATAAATTTGTATTTATTTCATGTATTTATCTACGAATCGGCATCATATCGTGACCAAGAAACGTGACAAAGCAGGAGGCTTGGTTAGTGGCTTGGTGATTATGAGTAACTATGAAGAGTGTTTAATGTTTTAAAGGCACGTGAGGCCTTAATTGTCGAAAATATTCATATTTGTTCCAAACACCGTAAACAGAAAAAAACATTAAAACGCATACAGTTTCGTTCATATAATAATACCATGACCATCGCGTAAACAGCATGTTATCATAAATACCTACTATATTTTACCTAAGCAAGAGCCTGATTGGGTTACAGAGGACAGCACAATGCTACTGGCTAATCACACACAAATGGCACACACGCTCTTTATTAGTTCCATATCAGGAATTCACCAACAAAGAACGCTCTTTATGTTTAACATCATAATATAAACAAACACCAAAAAAGTAACTTTTTATGCTTTTGTTTACATAGCAATGGTTAAACATATGAGAATAACATACTGTTTATGCGATATTTCTTATTTATATACGGACAAAGTCTGTCTACATTTTGATGTTCTTTCTGTTTGTGGCGGTTTTTGACGGGTGGAAATATTTTCACAGGATACCCACCGCCAAGACCAACCGTACCTTTAATGCTACATTCGTTGGATCCTGTTTGTTTGTTTGTTTGTTTCGTAATGACCGCGGTTAACTGTATATAGTGGACGTTGCTGATTGGAAGGATGTTTTGTCTGTTTGGCCGGACATTCACTTGTGAAATTGGACATCCTGAAACGCTAACGTGATTAGTAGGTTATCTTGTTCCGAATCTATCACATCTGCACCCTGCGGGTGCGCATTACAAGTGGTTTGTAATGAGTACGAAATTACGCTTCCGTCCACTTTGGTCCTCATTCTCAGGAAATTCGATAGACTCTAACATTCAGTCCTAGTGGCGTTGCCACCGCGTAATTTGTCCTCAGCGGCGGCGTCGTATTCCCTATATTGACAATACTATACCTGGTGGACTAGGGTTTATATATGCATGGTCAAATACTATGTACGTTAGAACAGCCACTATATATAATTATGTTCATACCACATCGACAATCTTACATGTGCATATACATGTATACATATATATATCTAGCTCTCTCCACAGTAATCCGGTATTAATTTTAAAACAGACCCCTGCATCCCGAATACTCCGTATACAGATAGGCGATATCCGGAATAATGCATTTAAGCTTCGGTTATCGAACATACAATCAGGACTCAAGCCAAAAAGGACATTATAAATTGAAACCAAACGTTGACAAGTGACTAACAGTCTTAACATGAAGCACACAATAAAAGGTCATATTTGGTCAGAATGTGATAATCAAACATTGAAACCAAACGTTGACAAGTGACTAACAGTCTGAACACGAAGCACACAATAAAAGGTCATATTTGGTCAGAATATGATAATCAATACATTTAGTCTAGGATCTTGGTAATCTTTGGTGAGGTTGAGACCTACATTGTAATTTTCATAAGTTATGTAACTAAACACTATTCCTCCATCATTATATTTCCCATATATACTTATAATTGCTTGAAAACATAGGTATTTACATGTATGTGTACAGCCTATAGCTACACTTAGCTTCAGTTCGTATAAACAAATATTAGCTCGACCTCGTCAGGCACTCAAAAAGCTAGTTTCACAAGACCGCCGTACTGACAACTTTGGTTACAAGATGATATATGTGTGTAAAAGCGCGTGGGTCATTGTACCTAACGACAGGGTGCGTACCGTACAGGAACGCAAGTGCTGTCGATTATATATACTAATCCCACATCAAATGGCATACCGGATGTCAAACTTCCATGTACATGATTTAACCCTTTACCCAACAAACCGGCCAAAACCGGCCAAATAAAGCTTCAACAGCCTAAAATATCTTCGGTCTGTCTCAATAGAACCATACAAATATGGATATCATTGGAACCGGCTCCTTGACCACATTGTGATAGTTACAGTTAGCCCTGTGCCAATGCATTCTCTTGTATATGCGAGTCGACCATAGGTCGCCTCGCATATATAAGAGAATGCATTGGCCTAAAAAAAAAATCTTTTTTTAACACTTTTTACCATTTTTTCTTACATTCTTTAACAATTTTATAATTTTTAAAGGCACGTGAGGCCTTAATTGTCGAAAATATTCATATGTGTTCCGAACACCGTAAACAGAAAAACATTAAAACGCATACTGTTTCGTTCATATATAGCATGACCATCGCGTAAACAGCATGTTATCATAAATACCTACTATATTTTACCTAAGCAAGAGCCTGATTGGGTTACAGAGGACAGCACAATGCTACTGGCTAATCACACACTCATGGCATAAACGCTCTTTATTAGGTCCATATCAGGAGTTCACCAACAAAGAACGCTCTTTATGTTTACCATCATAATATAAACAAACACCAGAAAAGTAACTTTTTATGCTTTTGTTTACATAACAATGGTTAAACATATGAGAATAACATACTGTTTATGCGATATTTCGTATTTATATACTGACAAAGTCTGTCTACATTTTGATGTTCTTTCTGTTTGTGGCGGTTTTTGACGGGTGGAAATATTTTCACAGGATACCCACCGCCAAGGCCAACCGTACCTTTAATGTGTTAAGCCAATGCATTCTCTTATATATGCGAGGCGACCTATGGTCGACTCGCATATATAAGAGAATGCATTGGCACAGGGCCCTTCTGTTGGGTAAAGGATTAAATAACCTGTTAACCGTCGTGCATAGTCGTACTTCTTGTGAACTTACGTTCTGTACAGAAAAACACAAACATTTGGCCCACCTTAAACATGCCCTTCCCCATTCATGAACAAATTATAACATTTATATTCGTAAACCGGTATCCATTTCCGAAGAAAGACTATTTATTTCTAACTTGGATTATTATAAATTAACGGAACTCAAAATAGCCTAGATGAAATTAGTCAAATTCGAAAACCTGCCACGCAGAACCGACATATGCAACCTCAACGATAAATTTAAGAGCATTTACCTGAATTCAGTCGTTCGACATTTGGCACTAAAACACAACGAGGCAACCAATATCGAAGCCACCGTGAAGTTAATCCGTGGTTTACAAAAGCTTGAGTATACTATAGAAAGATTTATAAGAAAACACTCAGAAATTATAAACATAATAGCTCTGAAGCAAACCAAGTGCAGCTCTCGAAAACAAGAACAGATAATAGACGCGCTATCCACATTTTCATATGGATTCGTGATAATAAATCGTCATCTTAGCACCAGTAATCACAAGTACAATACTGAAATCAGTAATAACATTTCCAGTGCTAGATCTTCTAATGCGAAAGAATTTTGGAAGTTACTGAACATATTTTATACAACACAAAGACATACGTCCTCCCCGACACTGACTGAATTTAGTGAATACCTAAATAAATGAAGACCCAGAAAATAGCCCTGCTAACGACGTCTTACTGCCCGACGTTCAGTTATCCCACATTGACCATGATTTAATCCCCAAAGGAACTGAAGATGCGTTTCGTAAGCTACATTCCGCAGTGAACATATCAAACTTTCATGTGGCCGTCGAAAGACTCGATACGGGTGTATAACAACATCATTCTGAAAACTGGCCTTGTGCAAAGTGAATGGTGTTAGGGATTATTGAGCACATATATAATTAAATGACCCGACCTCACCTGAGAAATACCGCCCAATCACGCTCGTCAGCTGTATTGCCAAATTATTTACCTCTCTCAATCGCATACAGCAGTTTTTAGAATAAAACAAATTAACGTTTGAAAACCAGGCTGGATTCCGGAACAAGAACTTAACTTCCGACCATATGTGACCCGCCATATCAAATCCAGTCGTAAGTCGGGATTTTTTTACCCTGTGCCAATGCATTCTCTTATATATGCGAGTCGACCATAAGAGAATGCATTGGCCTAACAATATTTTATCATTTTTTTAAAAATAAATGTTTCTGACAATTTTTAGGACATAAAATAAAAAAACATCCATTACCCTGCAGGGAGCCCCACACATATATAGAAGCATATAGAAGAGTGTCGTCTGCTCATGTTTGTCTGGGGCTCTGTATGGGTGAAATTATAAAATTGTTAAAGAATACAAGAAAAAATTATTAAAATTGTAAAAAATTGTAAGGCCAATGCATTCTCTTATATATGCGAGGCGACCTATGGTCGACTCGAATATATAAGAGAATGCATTGGCACAGGGTAAAAAATCCCGACTTACGACTGGATTTGATATGGCGGGTCACATATATTTATTCCCAGTTGTTTGATTTATCTACTTAAGACCCAAAATAGAGACTTATACTGGGACTTTATTGATTTTTCCTAGGCATTTGAAACATTTTGGCGAGTGGGTCTGTGGGAAAAACTTTTCGATAACGGCATTCAAAGTAAAGTCCTCCATGCCATTATGATGGAATTAAGTGTCACGTTTGTCGTGATAGCGTATTCTCATACCTATGTCCTTGTGATATAGGTGTACCCCACTGAGATATATATCGCCTATATATACATTTCTCAATATACACAAGCGACCGTCCAGTAGATAAAATAAACGAATCTAAGCATCTTGGAGTTACATTTTCTATAAGAACGGTTCCTTCCTCGCAGAGAAGAATCTGCGCTGCCAACAAGCGACACGGGCTATGTTCAGCTTAATAGGCAAAATGCGAAGACTCAAATTGTCCATTGGAAATATGCCAGAACACTGTTGTCCTTATATTCTTCTCGTAGAACTGTAACGTCAGACATGATGTCACTTTTGAACGGCGACCCCTTTTCATTGCCTTTTTGGCAAAAACACTTCTGTTAAGACTTATTTTTGTTCTATCTTAAATAAAATTCACTAAAGTACAGTAGGTAGTCATTATATATCTCTTTCTTCATTCTATAGCATGACATTAACCAATGCCCGTGTTGTTTGACTTCTGAAAGTTTGAGGCGTTGGCAGCATTTCACTGATAGTACATGTACCACATTTTCAGAATATCTAGAATTTTACCACAAAACGACGGTCGTGTCTCCATGGGAATACAGGATACTGACCAATCAGGACGAGCCTTGTATATAGGTTTAGGCAAGGTCGTATTACAATTCAATATATTTGCCAGGTCAACTGGTCAGCACGAAATATTCCTGCTGTTCACTGTTGCATGACTTTTGTGTCGGCCCATCTGACCGACTTTTGTGTCGGCCCATATTACTCGATGGCAGGGATGATTACGAAATGGAATGGGGTGAACTTTGTAGAGGGTCAATCGGGATGACGGTTAAATGTATACCATACGCATTGGTGTGGTTATTGGTAAATCAACAATTACAATATTACGTCTGGAATATTGCATAACAGACCCCTAATCCGGCGTCCAAAAAGAGGGTCGCTAGTCTCATTATGGCCGTATATTTCGCTGACTCGATATGTCGATGGTATTAAGGTGTTTATGTTCGTAAAACAGGGGGTACAAGAAAACCATAGTCAGAAATGGTAACGCTCAAGATCATATATTATATACCCATGCTTGTAATTATAGAATATTAAATATATTGGTTTCGCGAATGACCAACTCAGAAATCCGTTAAAATAACAATAACAACCAGCACCTAATTAACGAACCGGCGGTCGACTCGGCCGTCTCCAACCACAACCATCAGTGGGATGCAGAACAAAACATATCTATAAACGTTGAAATATAAGAATTACAAATTATCTTTTAAATTTTTTTTATTGGTAATTGACATAGCTGGTCAAAAACCAAAAAAATCAACATTATTGTCTTAATAATGTAAAGGACAATAAACGAAATTGAAATTCCCAACTACACCTTTTACCGGAGTCGGCCTCCTGGTCGCGCAGTTCGACTTTTAAACCGGAAAAAAACAATTATCTATAAATAAAATGCCCATCGGACCACAGCTAACAAGAATTTGCAGAACAGTATACACGCGGTGCGCGCTAATAATGACCTTAACTCACTGCAGGGTTCACAAGATAAATGAACCCATTATTAGTTTTACAGACGCTATGTTGGAAACTCAGCAGAATCTCCTACTCTGACTCGTCACTCAAACAGCCAGACATCGTAATTGCTCGCGGCCGGACATGGATCAAAATACATTGTAACAACCTCTATTTAAGATGACGGTCCACAGCAGTAAACGAGCTCTATTGCCACGATGTTCCTTGCTTTTGGCTAAATTGATGGTACTGGATATCCTGCTTTTCGAACCAATCACTCGAGATAAATGGTCACGGTAATAGATTTTGTCAATAACAGATTTGGGAGTCGGTGGTTTCGTCCGTTAACCCTTTCATGACGGGAGCTTCATGAATTGTTGCGAAAACCCTGTGCCAATGCATTCTCTTGTATATGCGAGTCGACCATAGGTCGCCTCGCATATATAAGAGAATGCATTGGCCTAATAAATTTTAAATTATTTTGTATAATTGTTAAAGAATGTAACAAAAAATGATAAAATTGTTAAAGAATAAAAATAAATATATAAAAATAAAAAAAATTATAAATTATTTTATAGAATTTAAGAACAAAAAATGATAATTTTTTTTATCAAAATTGTAAAAGAATGTAAAAAAAATGATAATGATTATTAAAGAATGTAAGAAAAATTGATAAAAAAATTATAAAGATTTGTTAGGCCAATGCATTATCTTATATATGCGAGGCGACCTGTGGTCAACTCGCATATATAAGAGAATACATTGGCACAGGGTCTTTAATGTCGCGCCAGCGTAGCTCCCGTCATGAAAGGGTTAAACGGAGGAAGCTCAATTGAACCTTGAAATTATGTCTACATAATTCTAAAGGAGGGATAAGAAAGGTGGATAAATATAATTAAGTACCAAGCTTTAACCCTTTACCCAACAGAAGGGCCCTGTGCCAATGCATTCTCTTATATATGCGAGTCGACCATAGGTCGCCTCGCATATATAAGAGAATGCATTGGCTTAACACATTAAAAATTATAAAATTGTTAAAGAATGTAAGAAAAAATGGTAAAAAGTGTTAAAAAAAAGATTTTTTTTAGGCCAATGCATTCTCTTATATATGCGAGGCGACCTATGGTCGACTCGCATATATAAGAGAATGCATTGGCACAGGGCATAACTGTAACTATCACAATGTGGTCAAGGAGCCGGTTCCAATGATATCCATATTTGTATGGTTCTATTGAGACAGACCGAAGATATTTTAGGCTGTTGAATCTTTATTTGGCCGGTTTTGGCCGGTTTGTTGGGTAAAGGGTTAATGTACTCAGAAAACAATTGTCGAAGTCATAGCAGTGTTCCTGTTGCCTTCACTTTTTCGCACTGAAAGTGACACAAATGCTCTTAAGTTTACCATATCAGGAATAGATTAATAAATACTTATATTTTTGGCAACGACGAAGAAGAATCGCAGCCCGCTATTTTCTAAGTTAGATTGCTTGTATTAGTCTTTGTCAGCATAAACAGTCTGTATACGAGTGTTTAAGAAATAAATTGTTCCATAGAACCAGACTGTGTATAACATCAGGGAGCATAAACTCACCGAACTTCAAATCACCACATGACTTTGATGAATGGATTGAATTCGCTTCAGCTTAATTCCATTGATCGTCCTCGTAAGGATATTCATGTCTACGTCTCTGCAATTTGGTTTGAATGCAAAGTGTTGTTATTTCCTATGTATTAACCGTTTCCTCTTTGAATAAAGCGACAGAAACTGTAATAGTTCGAGTAGTTTGCAAGATATTTTAACCACAAACGATAAAAGAAAATTTTAAAAGTCTTCGTTTCGTTTCATTCCTGTTATATATCGTAGCGTTTTTCTCACTATTGCCCAATGTTTGCAATAGTTAGGAGATAAACTTACTGTGTTTCATTGAATATTCGGGGGTTCGAGCATGGAAACAGTTTATGAACGAGCCGGCTTGCCAAATAAAGATATGTATTTCATTTTCTGCATGGTAATGCAATCCACCAAAAACATTTAAAGAAACCACGAAATGCGCTTCCTATCGCCATTACATGCCATGAAGTGAGATATCATTTTCCGGTCATCAAATCTCTGGGTACGTTCCATGAGTTTACTCGGAACAGCGCCCGTACAACTTCATGTCAACGGTATTTATATCAAACATATGTGAGAGGTTGACTCGATTACTCGACTCCTGACTGCGCGGTGACGTATTTTACGCTCGTTGTTAAAACGTGGTGCAAAATGTATTAAAATCGATCAGCGATCAATGCTGGTGAATCGATAATAAAGTTAGCAACTACATGTATCGACTAACCAGACTGTATGTTTCAGAGACAAATATTCAACTGGAATTACCATGCACAATATTTACCCTATGTTAGACCAGATAGAACCCCGGACTTGAAGATTAGGTCAGCATGACATAGGCTGTTTATATAATTGAGCCCTGTATGCCATAGGCTGCTTATCTAATTTAGCCCCTGTCACATGAAAGCAAAACATCGATGACGCCCACTAATAGAAGAGACACAAGGGTAACAAGAAAACAAGAAATGGTAACGCCCTCAAGATCATATTATTAGGCATATATATAAATTATAACACAAACTATATTGGTTCATGAATGCACCACCTAAGAATTCCGTTGAAAACAAATAATCCTTCAAATTATTACAAAAACTACGACTTATTACTGCAGGTTTCTCATTCACCACACCAGAAAGCCTCTAAATGCGGACAAAAAATCTACTGATCGGATTAAATACACGACCGACACTTCGCACAAGGACCTTTATTCTATATTCCAACTGAGAAATACTTCATCAGCAAAGTTAGCTGTTATATTATGCATTGTGTTCCCGCAATATAATCTCCAAGAGTGGCCCAGCCATTGTTCATGATTTCAGTAATCATAGGCCAGATTTGAATGAACTGTGTTTGCTCACGAACCACAACTTGATGTGGGGGGGGGGATATGCCCGTGTAACGGGTTTTGTCCACTAACTTTTATGCAGTGGTATGTTCCTTTCTATTCAGTTATATATGAATATGTGATCATTATCTTAGTCGTGATGTGTTATGTTTGAATGATAGTTAGTATACGATCGTGGGTAGGCATATAGGAGATAACACTATCTACACGCGACATGTTTTGTATATTAATTTCTTTTGGAATATACATCTTGTACATGTATCTCCGTCTTGTACATGTATCTCCGTCTTGTACATGTATCTCCGTCTTGTACATGTATCTCCGTCTTGTACATGTATCTCCGTCATCATAGAATGGACATGAATGATGTTTGGTATATTCATGAACCACAATGTGATGGAGAACATACACACGACACTGGCTTTGTCATCGCAAGCCGCATTTTATTGCCTGTGTTTCCGATCCGAAGTGGATATTTTTACATGAGACACAGAATATACTGATTTCTCAACCTTGTATTTGCAACACATCTGTAATAGCAGGACCTTCCGCATATTTTTTTTTATTGATATCACACTATTCTTAACGGAAAAGCTTTTGTCCATCGGGTTCGAGAAATTATTATTCAAGCAAGCAAATGGGGTCCGTGAGACATGGCTTTTTTGGGTGCTGTCAGATGTATTAGAGACTGGAAATCCGTGGCATATAGGATAGATAGTTACCATACCAAGTGTTTTCCACCAGCCAACTGCCCGTACCAATGATTCGTGTAAATCGTTTCAGAATGGCTCATTTTTATTAAAATAGAGTGAGTAAAATCCCTGAACCAGTCTGTTCAGTTAGCGTAGAATCATTCATATTCATATTCAATAGGGCCGGTTTTGATCAGTCATGTTTTCTCTAATTATGACACATATAGAGGTGAGTGCATTCGTCATTACATATATATCCGCATAAAAACTGATAATATCTTTATCTTAGTAATCTCAGCCCGAATTAAGACATCTTTCTAGTTAAGCCACATCAGAAAATTAGTAACTTAAGCGAAAAGCCGCATTTGATGTGCGGGGGCGGGCACTTGTTGAATTATTACCATCGTATGACGTTGTCAGCAGTATAATAATCCCACAAACGCTCCGAACGCCGAACATATGGTGTTTATCGGTCATATAACGAGACCAGCTACAGTCGTTTATGATAATATTTCTGGCGGTAATTAGATTATATACTACACGAGAGTCCAATATATGTGTTATAATGGACACCATTACATACTGTGTGTTATTTTAGGCTCGCCGTAAATTGCAAAATTAATGACTCTGACCGACTCTTATGGCCGTCATATTAGGCCATTCGGTCATCGTCACACATGTGTAATATTGACACATATTTAACACTGAGAACTATGACACTGGCTTGTGATAATAGACAGTTTTAGATAGATTCAGTATATGTAAGATAATAAGTTCCAACAGTACATCATTTCAGGAAATGGACCATTCGTTCCATTCGATGAAATATTGTAAAATTTGAAGCTGGTGTCCGCCTTTAAAACAGCACCGTCATAAATTTTTAACCCGCATTCGGTCCAAAACAGAGTGGATACCGTGTTGTCGGCCATGTCTCACGCTCATTGGCTGCGCGAATGGTCTGACAGCTGAACCCATGCATTGTCAACTTAATGGACTGTCAGTACCCCATTACTTGTTCAACCGGCGACTGCACATGACGTATACCTAGAGTGAGCACTTTCCACGATTGAGAAGTACGTGTACGCGCACACACTGGCACGTTTCCTTGGCAAGCTGGTATTTGTACCATGTCCGATTGTCGTTTATTATGCTGACATTGTGCCGGCTCTCTGTCGTGGGAGACGGACAAACCATGCACCACCTATGACTAGTGATACCGTATGGACCATTATATTTTGTCCGTAAGTGAAGGCCAGTGTTGTCGGAGTGCTGCTCTTATCTCCAGCTGCTAATTGACACCCTTCGCATAATGAACTACTACCGATAGGAATTACGAATAGCTAATAGTAGTCGCACAATCAACTACTACCGATAGGAATTACGAATAGCTAATAGTAGTCGCATAATGAACTACTACCGATAGGAATTAAGAATAGCTAATAGTAGTCGCATAATGAATTACTACCGATAGGAATTACGAATAGCTAATAGTAGTCGCATAATGAACTAGTACCGATAGGAATTATGAATAGCTAATAGTAGTCGCATAAGGAACTACTACCGATAGGAATTAAGAATAGCTAATAGTAGTCGCATAATGAACTACTACCGATGGGAATTAAGAATAGCTAATAGTAGTCGCATAATGAACTACTACCGATAGGAATTACGCATAGCTAATAGTAGTCGCATAATGAACTACTACCGATAGGAATTAAGAATAGCTAATAGTAGTCGCATAATGAATTACTACCGATAGGAATTAAGAATAGCTAATAGTAGTCGCATAATGAATTACTACCGATAGGAATTACGAATAGCTAATAGTAGTCGCATAATGAACTACTACCGATAGGAATTACGCATAGCTAATAGTAGTCGCATAATGAATTACTACCGATAGGAATTAAGAATAGCTAATAGTAGTCGCATAATGAACTACTACCGATGGGAATTAAGAATAGCTAATAGTAGTCGCATAATGAATTACTACCGATAGGAATTACGAATAGCTAATAGTAGTCGCATAATGAACTAGTACCGATAGGAATTATGAATAGCTAATAGTAGTCGCATAAGGAACTACTACCGATAGGAATTAAGAATATCTAATAGTAGTCGCATAATGAACTACTACCGATGGGAATTAAGAATAGCTAATAGTAGTCGCATAATGAATTACTACCGATAGGAATTACGAATAGCTAATAGTAGTCGCATAATGAACTAGTACCGATAGGAATTATGAATAGCTAATAGTAGTCGCATAAGGAACTACTACCGATAGGAATTACGAATAGCTAATAGTAGTCGCATAATGAACTACTACCGATAGGAATTACGAATAGCTAATAGTAGTCGCATAATGAACTACTACCGATATGAATTACGAATAGCTAATAGTAGTCGCATAATGATCTACTACATACATGAAAAAGAATAGCTTATAATAGTCGCATAATGAATTACTACCAACAGGAATTACGAATATAGTATAGTAGTCGCACAATGAACTACTACAGACATGAAAAACGAATAGCTTATAGTAGTCGCATAATGAACTACTACCAACGGGAATTACGAATATATTATAGTAGTCGCATAATGAACTACTACCGATAGGAATTACGAATAGCTAATAGTAGTCGCATAATGAACTACTACCGATAGGAATTACGAATAGCTAATAGTAGTCGCATAATGAACTACTACCGATATGAATTACGAATAGCTAATAGTAGTCACACAATGAACTACTACTGCTATGAATTACGAATAGCTAATAGTAGTCGCACAATGAACTTCTATCGATATGAATTAAGAATAGCTAATAGTAGTCGCATAATGAACTACTACCGATATGAATTACGAATAGCTAATAGTAGTCGCATAATGAACTACTACTGCTAGCCATCACGAATAGCTCATAGCAGTCGCACAATGAACTACTACATACATGAAAAAGAATAGCTTATAATAGTCGCATAATGAATTACTACCAACAGGAATTACGAATATAGTATAGTAGTCGCACAATGAACTACTACAGACATGAAAAACGAATAGCTTATAGTAGTCGCATAATGAACTACTACCAACGGGAATTACGAATATATTATAGTAGTCGCATTATGAACTACTACTGGCAGGAATGGCGAATAGCTTATAGTAGTCGCATAACGAATTACAACTGATAGGAATTACGAATATATTGTGGTAGTCGCATAATGAACTAATACTGATAGGAATGACGAATAGCTTTTTAAAAGTTGAATCTTGTACTAATGCTGATAAGAGTTACAAATAGCTTATAGTAGTTGCATAACGAACTACTACTGATAGGAACTACGAATAGCTTATAGTTGTTTGCATTTTTTCCCGACAGTCCAAAAAATCATTTCGCAGAATTGATGACTATATACGAGTCAGTTTGTAAGAAAGTAGTGCCGTTCAAACTTCTTAACAATCATCAGTTTTAAAACATTTTGATATGATGTACAAATCAAATAAACAAGATTTCATCCTTTAATAACGTGTCACATGTATCAGGTGAAGGCCATTCTTCAGTTATTTTCACCACTAGCATTCCACGGTGTACTTGCTCCCCGATTCGGGAACCCATTTAGCGCCCTGATTCCATTATCCTATAGTAATGTGTCTAGCGATGCTTGAGACAAGGCCACATACCAGCGGACTCTTATGTATTATGTATCAAGGGTCAGTTTAATACTTAATTCGGGAGAAAACTGAGCCTATGTGTTCGGACTACTATATAGCAGCTATACGTAGCTAGTTACTCAGATCACAATCACGATACAGTCGCCTCGACAGATTATTTCGGACACATCGTGGACACATCAAAATATTATGGACGTACTTCACGACTATGAGTGACATTGTACATTGATTTTGCATCTGGTTGAGTAACCTAATTGTCAGGGTGACAGTTGGATTAGATATTGTCCTTGATCAAAGATACAATTAATTAACCACCGACCTTGACATAATGTGGTAAACTGTCGCTCAGTGGCCATCCAACTCAAGCCTAGTACGGTAAGGCCACGTTCATATGCTGGCAATTTTGCACTGCAAACTGCAAATATGCCATTTGCAAACTTGCCAAAATGGATTAAAGTGATGTGAAACACTCCGGTAGGGTGATCAAATAGAAATGTAGATTTTCTTGTTCAAAGTAGGTATTTTTACAAAATTTTATCCAAATTGACAACAAACACCGTCATTATTATATATTAATTAAATGTAGTGACTCTCGATGGGGAAATAATTTTCGTCAGTTTATCCCCGATAGATGCGTCCCAAATCGAGTAGTAAATATTTACAATTGGGCGTTGTTCAGACGATATTTTCTATGGATGGTAGTCGATTTGCTGCATATCTTCGGTGATGTTAGGAGAATGCTTAATTCCTCCAGTTGACATAGTTCCTGAATACTATCTTACCAGTTTCACTTACCCGCACAAGTACATAATATGTCTTTAATGTCGACAACTCATCATTAGTATTGATCACAGCTGTATTCTGTGATCAGTGATATCGATGAACTGCTTGACTTGACTTGAAACGTATTTTATTTGCAAATAATACTTATGAAGCCCCTCTCCCAATACAGTCGATTTAGATACAAAATGTTTACAAGATGACAGCTGAACATATCTACATGCATGATTTTGTTATTTTGTGGTGATTGATGTAGTGCCTTCCAGAGCATATTGCTATATGGGCTATGGCTGGTTTGGTAGCTATTACATTTGGTGGGGTTTGTGTGATTTTTGTTCGTTTTAACTAATGTTGGAGCAGGGTTTTGTGCAAAGGGGTATTTTCTTCATACCGGTATATATATATATGTTAGTCAAGTGTTAGTCAGCTACTCTGGGAGACAGTACATACGGTAGATCAAGGTAATATAGAAGTGGTGATTGAGTGGGGGAGTAGGTCCATAAGTTGGGAGCCAGTAGATTACTAAACTGCGTAGTTCATATATTTGTCGGTGTACTGCGTAGTTCATATATTTGTCGGTGTACTGCGTAGTTCATATATCTGTCGGTGTACTGCGTAGTTCATATATTTGTCGATGTACTGCGTAGTTCATATATTTATCGGTGTACTATATTTATCGGTGTACTATATTTATCTGTGTACTATATTTATCGGTGTACTATATTTATCGTGAATGTATTTTGTTTTAAATTCAGTTATCGAAACGCTTTGTTGCTACAATATATTGCTGAATTATATCGAACAGTTTCTTAATACTTTGGGACGAGATATATGGTATTCCGAAAAGAAATTCGTTAACATTGAGAATTTGAAGGCATTCGCGAGTCAATTTATCAGCGAGGACGGCTCGCTCGGACTGATACGAGGGGCAACTAAAGAAAAAAGGAAAGGCATCTTCGGATGGATTTCCACATAAGCACACACGGCTATCGGAGATATAATTGTTAAACATATCAGAGCGGAGTTCGCTACATCTGTTTCGGATGCGACAGTGTAGTATGCTGTTTTTTCGTTGTCCTGTGTAGAAGTACAGAGGAGGGGCAGGTGAGGGGTCCAATTGTTGCAAATTAGTTTTAAATATCGAAAATTGGCCAACATCAGTGATTATTTTGTTATTTTTATAGTTTATTATTTTTTGGTTGCCGACGGAAAAAAAATACTTTGTAATGTTCTGTATTACAGAAATATGAATAAAATTTGCCGGGTCGCCTCAAGTTGTAATCCGACACCTCGTTTGCTCTAGGGGGGGGGGAGTTTAGATGCTAGATAAGATGTGGCTTGTTCGTTTACTATTTATAGACTAGTTGCAGTTTGTGTATCTGTCGCCTTCTATCGAGAGAAGGCCACCCCCACTTCTGCAGAACTGTGTTATTAGATGCAGAGCGAGTGATGCCACTGACAATCCGCCCAGCTTCGATGTGTGGTCGATCGAGTTTATCTAGGAGATATTGTGGAGCGCTGTCTTGATTGATTGATTGTTTATTTAACTCAATGTCACAATTAAGTGGCGAATACAGAGTAATCTGTAATCAAATAGGGGTAGTATATACGTTTTATAGATAATTTCAATTATTTTTCTGTCAAGTTGGTACTTCAGGCGCCTTAGTTGAGCTAATCGAGATGCAATCCGATTTACCAGGCCGTCGTTATGGGAATTCCAATTGAGGTTTGACTGTAGTTCCAGACCAAGGTGTTTATGCGTGTCAACAAACGTTATTGTTTCATCAGCGAAATTAAGATCTGGGTGTTTTGTTTGCGGCGGCATTAACCCTTTACCCAACAAACCGGCCAAAACCGGCCAAATAAAGCTTCAACAGCCTAAAATATCTTCGGTCTGTCTCAATAGAACCATACAAATATGGATATCATTGGAACCGGCTCCTTGACCACATTGTGATAGTTACAGTTATGTCCTGTGCCAATGCATTCTCTTATATATGCGAGTCGACCATATGTCGCCTCGCATATATAAGAGAATGCATTGGCCTAAAACACTTTTTACCATTTTTTCTTACATTCTTTAACAATTTTATAATTTTTAATGTGTTAAGCCAATGCATTCTCTTATATATGCGAGGCGACCTATGGTCGACTCGCATATATAAGAGAATGCATTGGCACAGGGCCGTTTTGTTTGGGTAAAGGGTTAATGAGAAGAAAATTTCAACCGTTTGTGTCGGGTTAAAGCTGACCAACCATTTTCAGGACCATGCCGATATTTTTACAATATCACTATTCATAGCGGTTGCAACGTCTGTTGAAGTGTGCGTCCCACTATATAAACCAAAATCCTACAAATGTTCTGTGTGGAATTACTCAAAGGGCAATTATGATAGATTAAACTTGGAACTCATGCGTTTCTAAATGAAATTAAGACAAATGAAAATGAAATTCTTGAAATCCTAAAATGCCTTCCTGTTAAAAAGGCAAACGGTCCTGATGGGATAAACAATACATTGCTCAAACACGCAGCTCCATCAGTAAACCTCTACGTTATATTTTTAATAAATCTTTTATGAGCGGCTGTTTCCCCGAAGCATGGAAAAGGGCAAACATAATAGCAATATTTAAAAATGGTGACCGTCACGATCCAAACAAATATCGTCCCATCTCATTAATAAGTTGTGTTGGTAAAATACTAGAAAAAGTAGTCTTCAACAAAGTCTTTAATCATTTAAATATAAACAACTTATTATACAAATACCAATCCGGTTTTATACCAGGTCACAGTACTGAACTACAACTTATTGAAATATTTCACAATATACACCACGCTGTAGACAATGAACAAAGCACGTGCGCTGTTTTCTGTGACATCTCGAAAGCTTTTGACAAAGTATGGCACCAAGGTCTCTTACTTAAACTAAAACACTATGGAATAACAGACACTCTGCTTAAATGGTTTACAAATGATCTCGAAGGGCGGCAGCAAAGGGTGCAAATAAATTCTAGCTTTTCAAAATATTCGCCAATAACGGCAGGGGTCCCCCAAGGGTCTGTGGTCGGCCCTTTGCTCTTTTTAATCTACATAAATGATATTGCAGACAATATTAAATCGCATGTTAGATTATACGCGGACGACACATGCCTCATAAATTCCGATACGGACATTCAAAGCCTTAAACAAAGTGTAAATAAAGACATGGAACAAATAACAAAAAGTGGGCCGATACAATGGCTAGTGAAATTCAATAATTCTAAGACAAAAATAAAAATGTTTACAAGTTCACAAAGCCCTGAGAGACCGAATATTCTAAACAACACACGCATCTAGGCATGGAAATAGATGACGAATTAACATGGGACAGTTATATAGAAAATGTATGTACCAGAGCTTATGCTAAATTATCCCAACTACGAAGACTGAAGTATATTTTGAACCGCAAAACTCTTGAAATCCTCTATTTATCACACGTACGTCCAATCATGGAATATGCGAGTAGTGTCTGGGCTGGAGCACCAGATAAGTTACTTAAACAACTTGATGATGTAGAATACGAAACTGCACGAATAATAAGTGGCTGCACGAGATCAGTATCCCACAAACGTCTACTAACCGAAATGGGTTGGGAAACACTCTCAGATAGAAGGCAATTAAAGAGTTTTTCACTTTTTCATAACATTGTCAATCACAACGTGCCCAAATATTTAGTCGACTTACTTCCCCCCAAATTTTCTGACATAAGTGACCACGATACGAGATTTGCGTAAAACTTTATACATTTTAAACCCAATTCCAAACGAATGGAGTCAACGTTCATGCCCACGTGTGTAAAAAACTGGAATGCAACCAAAATTGAGACTCGAGATCTCCGCCACCAATGTTATGTAAACTAAATTAAACCTATAACACCCAAACTACCAAAGTACTACACTGTCGGAAAGTGGACTGAAAATATATTTCACTGTAGATTACGATGTGAATGTAGCAACTTGCAATCCGATAATGTCCAAAATCACATTGCAAATTCAAAAGACTGCACCTGTGGAAACGGCGAAGAAAATGCCTTTCATTATTTATTTGATTGCCACCTACATTCAATCCCAATAATTCGTCTATTAAATAAATTACTTCCTTACAATATTTATTCATTAAAAATTTAGCTTTTTGGAAATCCTGCACTTCCTGATTGTGACAACATGAAATTTTTCTTGGCTGTACCGTCATGCATACGCGAGACAAATCAGGATTCTTTTAACTAACTCTGCTAAATAATGATACGTACAAGCCAGCAAGCGAAACAAACAAACCCGACTTTAAACAAATACTTATACAAACTTATGACTAACTCGGGGTGGGGTGACCGGTGTCTATATGTTCAACTTGTTTTGGTAGTCATGTTGCTTTGCCATTACTAATTATTTATTTTTCAGTATAATAACATATGGGAGAGGCGGTACCCATAATTGAGTCAGCACTTGTCCTCCAATCCCATTGTCTGTATACACAAATGTATGTGTCATATATCATGTGTTATATAAATTAGACAACTAAATATGTTTAAACTAAACTAACTGCTTACAATATGTTAAAATCACGTTGTGTGTTGGCATTTTAGATAAGTCAAACCAATTTTTTTTTTTTAAACGTATTTTATTGTAATATAATATTACAAGAGGGATCGGGGCACAAGTTTTAACAACTTAAATCCGCCCCTCTCCCATTAACATTTTAACAAATACAACGTAGATGACGAACATAACATATATACAGGATGATGTATGGTGTGGTTGTGATTGCTGTCAGTCCTATCCTGCTTTTGAAATTTCATCTGAGGTAGTCAACATTTGTAACACAAAGGAGGATCTCGCCTATATTTGTTAGCGGAGGGGGCCTAATTAAAGCGTTTCGTTGATGAAATGTATGAATAAACAAAATGGAAAAGAATTTCATTGCGTCGATTCGATTCTGATGATATCCCTGTGAGTAAGGAGGAAATGTTAGATATTATAAATTGGTGGGCTGCAATCTTATTGAAGAGTTCGTATCTTTCGGTAGCTTACAGGGGGCACTCAAAGAAATAATGAAAGGCATCTTCGACTTCGTATCCACATGTGCATTTAGAGGTATCAGAGATAAAATTGTTGTACATATCTGATTTTAATTCACTACAATAGTGGCGAATTCTGCAGTGTAAAATGCTTAGTTTTCTTGGACCATTAATAAAGAATTGGGGAGGTTTCGTGGGCGGGTCAATTAATTTCAAATTCATCTTAAATTCAGGAAGAGTACTTACATTTGTAATAGGCTTTGGTAGTTTATTCCAAGATAACGTACCAATGTCAAACCAATGTCACTTGGTGTATTGAAATGTGCGTTAGAAACGGCCATCTCCCTCGATTGGAATGCTGCTGTTAGTTTGGTAGCCCATACTAAAACTAACATCTCTATTCGGGACGTGTGTGGCAAGTACATTATAGAATTCCCTGTCACACCATCCAATATTTCCCAAGTTTTTAACTAATGGAGTTTGATCGCTACGAGCGTATAGCTGGAGTAAATATTCATGGCATGATCTCGGGGGTCGCCATGTTCGTGTCCATGTGCTAGGATGTAATATAAGTACTTTTAGCGTACTGCCAATACAAGTAGATCGTAAGATCGCACAGAAACTATTGACCACAATTGCTCGCTATTTGTAGTTACCACAACGAACGGCATCGCTGGCATCTACCTGGCACAAACGAGGCAAGTTGTGGTCTGCTAGCATAAACAAGTCACATGTTTGCCTCTATTTTAATATGTAAGCAGTGTCCATATGCAAAGACAAGTTTATGTTCTCGTGGTGGCGAAAGCCAACGACTGTCAGAGCGCAAAAAACATACTAACTTAAACGCAAAAGAAATGACAAGCCATGATTCAAAGACGAATATAATAGGACGTAAAGATATTTTATTAAGTACATTATCTAATCCGGGCAACATGCGCATCTTAGAAAACCTGGATCATGCTATATCAATGTTACGTACATTAATAAGTATATCATGTGCTTGAGCACGGGTATGGGGCTTAAGTGAGCAACCCTTGCGTGTCACAAACCTTTGTGAAAGCTCTGAGTCTGAACAGGTAGGGTCTATGGAAACTACGCATACCTTTAAACGTATTCGATCACGCATTTATTGAATACTCATGCAAAGGGAACACACCCAACATCACAGAAACATATGGATAACGACATCACAAACAGCTATAGATATCCAATCACGGAATGGATAGGTATTAATATAAACAATTTGTGATGTGTCATTAACCAACTTCCCTATTTTCGCTATGACATCTATTTTGACACAATATATAAACAATTTGTGATGTGGCATTAACCAACTTCCCTATTTTCTATTTTGACACAATCATAACTATGGCGACATAGCTAGAAACAAAACCTATTTACTGGTATAAAAGGGGAATTATGAACGCAGCATGCGATTTCTACATCCCTGCTCTATTAGGGAAATGTGTCCAACTCTAAAGTTACAAACGAAGATTGGGATCTTATTAAAAACATAATATTAAACGGATAAAAACATATAACAAAATATCACATACCATTCTGGGATAGATAGGTTCAGATTGTCATTGTAGTTTCAGTTATATTATAACTTTATATATTTAACGATTTAATTATTCTAGGCATGTGAAGAATACGCTAACAGCATACGCTGAACTAGATAACGATGTTGTCACCGCGACGATAAATTATAGAATGAAAAGCCCGCGTAAATAACGTTACCTGTGTTGGCTAGCTGCTACTTGGTCTCACACTGATTGGTCTAACACTGATTGGTCTAACACTGGGCGCTACATGGACAGAGGTTATAAGCAACTAAATAGTTGAAATTATGCCCCTTGGCATTTGTGTAGGGAAACTCGAGTCAGCATAAAAAAAATACCGGCAGCTGAATGGTGTATAATATATTCCTCGGCCATTTGTGTGGGATTGTTCGTCAAGCGGCTACATTGGTCGCCAAACTTGGTAGGGGGTGGGGGTATTTTTCTATACTGAAATTTTGTGCACAAAAGGGGGTAGTTGTGAAATTTAATTCCAGGAATAAGTATGGTAAGGCACCATTTCTTTTTTGACAACTTATGTCCGACGTGGAGTTCTAAACGCAAAAATATTTAAAGTTTGGCTCAGTACAGTAATGAATCGTGGGCATGGCTTAACCATAACACTGTCGCCTATGGGAAACCTATAGGCACAAATCGTGTTTTGTGATATTATCGGCTTGTAGGGCAACGGGGTACAGATTTTGGCCACCAATCAAATCAAATCCAAGAGTGAACAAAATTAGAGACACAAAGCGTGTCCCCAGCGCCACATAATCTGGCAAATTAACCCTTTGAAACAAAATTCAGATTGTATGCCCAAAAATGGGTGTTTGTTAAAATGAATTATTTGGGACATATAGTGCACCTTTAATGCCGAAAAGTGGACAAACGAGCCCAGCCGCCTATCGTCGTTTTAGTGATCCGACTATATTCTCGATTTGTTATTCGGCGTGGACCGGGAAATACTTCGGACGCAGCGAATCCCAGTTTCGAGTCCGTAAAATCGAGGTGGGGGGGGGGGGGGGGTAATTCAAGTCACAAATTTGTCATTTCCTTCCATGTAATGAAATGCGACTTTTTTGAGTCTTGAAGATTTGTATTACTGGCATGCAGTTACATTGTCAAATCGGCGTTATTATATGTCCCTGTGTGTTTTCCGCGACCAAACAAATGATTTTCGATTCGAAAATCGCGCTTTTTGAGTATTTATGTACTTTTTTTTTTAATTATGTCAACTACACTTCACAGCCATGCGACTTCTGTTAAAAAATGTCATGTAATACATAAAACAGGAAAAAAGTGGCTAGGGTCCCAACAGTGTGATGTCTGCTGGAGGTTAAAGTGGAACATAGGTGCTCCGACGATGTTTTATTTTGTGCCCAATGTCGGGAACATGGGGGGGGGGGGTAAATAGAGCCCAATACAGGGAGAAGTGGTGTAGTTGTTGTCTGGAAAGCACGTATTTTAATAATATTATGTTTTCTGTGACAATTTGATATATGTTTAAGCAAAAATCCACACATTTTTGGTTGCGTATAGGTTATAAGCAACTAAATAGTTGAAATTATGCCCCTTGGCATTTGTGTAGGGAAACTCGAGTCAGCATAAAAAAAATACCGACAGCTGAATGGTGTATAATATATTCGGTTGTTTAATGTGAAAGAAATTCATAGGCTATGTTAATTCCTCGGCCATTTGTGTGGGATTGTTCGTCAAGCGGATACATTGGTCGCCAAATTTGGTAGGGGGTGGGGTATTTTTCTATACTGAAATTTTGTGCACAAAAGGGGGTAGTTGTGGAAATGCCAATTTATTTCCAAGGAATAAGTATAGTAAGGCACCATTCTTTTTTGACAACTTATGTCCGACGTGGAGTTCTAAGCGCAAAAATATTTAAAGTTTGGCTCAGTACATGCAGTAATGAATCGTGGGCATGGCTTAACCCTAACACTGTCGCCTATGGGAAATATTTAGTTGATGGTAACCCAGAAGATAGTGTGAGTGGATATGATATTGGGCTATGGTAGAGTATGAATGTAGCTAAATTGAGAGCAGGAATGAACGTGGGAACACGAAATGGAGATAGACGGAACCCCGCAAATGATGGAATGAACCAAGCACACGAAATGAAACGATTACGATGCGGCTTTAAAATGTATATTATAATGAGTTAGGTTTTATAACTGAGTTAGTATGTATGCTACACCATTAAAGGATTAAACTGTTTTGTATTAAATAACACTGTCACACTCACAATGTGTGAAGTTCCCAGCACGATATAGAATAATTTATGCAATTTTTGTGAACACTTAAAGTGATGTGAAACACTCCGGTAACCATGGTGATCAAATATAAATTGAGAATAATCTTAAAGTGATGTGAAACACTCCGGTAGGGTGATCAAATAGAAATTGAGAATAATCTTGCTCAAAGTAGTTATTTGTTATGAACATTAATCCAAATTGACGATACACACGGTCATGATGATATATTAATTAAATGCAATGACGCTCGATGGCGAAACCGCTTGTGTTAGATTATCGCCCATAGTTGCGTCCCGAATCTAGATGTAAATATTTACAATTGGGCGTAGTTCAGACGATGTTTTCTATGGAGTGGTATGGTCGATTTCTTTGAAATTTTCGGCGATGTTAGTAGAATGCTACATTCCCCGTGTTGGCATAGCACCTGAGTACTAACTTATCAATTTCACGCACCGAACAAGTCCATATGTCTTTAAATTCAACGTTGGTTTATTGTGAAAAAAATAGATTATCCGGGGTATGTAAGTGACGCAGAGAGAAATCGGTTCATAAAGGTCATGGCATGGTCTATAGAAAACCGAGCACATCGACCCTACTTTGACTATGACATCATCTTAGTTTCGTGACACTGCCGGGGTCTTCGTTGTCTTTGAGTGGCATTCTGCCATCGATTTTATGCCTTGTTGACTGGCTTTATTCTCCACCGTGCCCATTATAAGATCAGGTATTGCCTTGATTCGATAGAGAATAGTTGAGAATTCCGATTGACAAGGACACTTGACAATGCCTTAGTTTGCTAATTTGGATACCATGCGATTAGACTTGGTGGTGCATTATTGTGCCATACAAACGTCACTGATGGCACCGTATATCGGCATAAGATTAGTGCGTGGCTTTTAACCCTTTCCACACTAAATGATTCCCCCTCTCAGTTATAAAAGTACACATTTAAACGGTGTATTATTCTGGAGGGCTATTCATGAAAAATAAGCAGACGGCAGATAATACAAGTAGAGAACGAGTCATATATTGGAGGAAAATGTTCAGATTAAAACACATTTGTTGAACTTGTTATCTGAACATTTGTTAAGGGACAACAACTCACCAATGAGTAGTTATTACATAAATGGTTAACATCTAGCAGTGGCATCGTTGTGCTCCGGTTTCACGATTTAGTAGATAAGCGTATGGTGCATTATTTCTCCATAAATCTCCCCGTAGTGGCGATCCTGGTTCTAATCCCGATAAGCGCGAATCTGTTACCATTGACCACGACCTGATAACACACTTAAAGTGATGTGAAACACTCCGGTAGGGTGATCCAATAGAAATGGAGAATATTCTTACTCAAGGTTGTTCTTTTTACGAATATTAATCCAAATTGCCAACACACACCATCATTCTGCTATATTAATTAAATGCACTGACTCTGGATGATGAAATCAGTTGTGTTTGTTTGTCGCCGATTGTTGCGTCCCGAATCCAGATGTAAATATTTACAATTGAGCTTAGTTTTGACGATGTTTTCTATTGAGTGGTATGGTCGATTTCTTTGTATTTTCGGCGATGTTAGTAGAATGCCACATTCTCCAGGTTGGCATAACACCTGAATACTAACTTACCAGTTTCACAAACTCGAACAATTCCATAATATGTCTTTAAGTACAAACTAATCACTTCATAAGTTGAAAAACTTGTGCCCAAATCCCTTTTCTATATTATTCACATAAACAAAGCTACAACTGGCTACAAGCGAATACAATCCTCGTTAATGGTTAAAATGATGCTTCGCTGAAATTGAGTTTCGCATGGGAAATTCGTTGCTTACTTTGCAAAACGCTCTTATATCAAATCGAGACACTGAGTTTCAATTATCGTGCTCAATATAAACCCGAACCAACTGGCAGGTTTGATTGCCACTTGGATCAGAAATATAGTTCTCTGTGATAGTCACACGCACGAATGTTAAAGCGACTCGTCGTATGAGAGCCACTGAATTGTATATCACCAACTATCTATATACCCAGTTGATATATTAAAATACAAAACTGTCCGCATGAGATACACCAAGAAAAATAAATTAACATTCCACACCCTCAGAGCTAGTAAAAATTCCTATTTCTATTCATTATATCCTCGTACCATAGCAGAATTTAACATTTTAACACCCTCCATACGCACAACTGAAGACAACAAATATTCAAGTCACAGTTCTCATCTTCATTGATGCAGTCCATAATGGCCAAGAGAAAACGTCGCAAATATACTGAGAAATAGTCACTGGCAGCTGCAAATAATGTTATTCTCCTTTTAATATCATGAAATGACCAAAATATTCATAAAAACAAAATTAAAATATATCGACCACCAAAATTTAGGCGCTCAAAAATCAATGTCACCATCATCCCATCTTTTGACTCAAACTAACACCATTGAGTCCAACATTGTCTTGGAATTTAAACTGTCCTCCAGGCGGCTCATAATTGTCAGTAAATGACAGCGAGCTGCCATATGAAGAAGACCAAGGGTCCTATTTGGATGTACCTGTGGCTCAGTTGGTAATATGCATGGTATATTATTGTCATAATTTTAGAGTTGTTAGCAAGCCTGAGTTCAGTGTGCCTGTCATTTGCGGAATGAGGTCCCCAGGGGGTGAATTTAGTGACGATATACCGCACAGCGGGCTAGCATCACCAAATTCACTCTCTCGTGGCCTCATCTGCTATGGGAGACATAGACTCAGATTGAAGTTCCCAAATGGTGAATGTTGTGATGTACATCCTTTGTAACCTCGATTATACAATGTGTCGTCTGTCAATTTAGGGATATTGAGAAACTAAATAAAATCTATGTGAAGACATTTCTATAGAAATTTGATAATTAAGAAACTTTCCAGAGATGATGAAGCCTAAGCAGAATGAGGTCCCCAGATGGTGAATTTATTGATGCTAGCCCGCTGTGCGGGGATAGCGTCACTAAGTTTACACTCTGTGGACCTCATTCTGCAAATAACAGGCACACTAAACTCAGGGTTGGTTGTTAGTGACAGTAGGTGTTGGGTGCTGGGACGTTATTTGGTTTGGATGTCGGGCACACAGAGGTTGCATATATGAACGAAATAACGAGTACGAGTCCATTACCTGATTAATTCAGAATCAAATACTCCAACATGTCGTCGCGCAAATACGCACATATTATTCATATAATGTGAAATATGTACATAATGTGATCATTTGACTCTGATATAAGCAGAAAATGGAGTTGAACCCGTTATTTCGTTTCATGGCACGGGCCACAGTGAAAACACATGTTAAAGAGCGTATACCTGAAAGATCGTGGGTTGGCTTATCTGTTTCATTGTCCGCACATAATCTGCTTAGAATCGCCTCATTATAAGTCGATAATATGACTAAAATGCTCTCATTGTTGACACATTATCGACTCAATATGAGGCGATTCTGAGCAGATTATCTGCCTATAACAGGTCCTTATAAGCATATAATATGCGGTATTTTATGGAGAACAGGCTGAATAATCACATTATGCATAATATTTCACATTACAGGTCGATTATGTGCCTATTTGCGCGACGATATGTTGTATAAGCAAGTTATGTGCGGGTTTTCGGGACCGCGACCGCATTACACAACCAGGTCAAGGGGTTCTGACACTCGCACAGGAGTGAAAGGCGGGCATTGCACCATCAAGAGTTGAGTAGCCCCGACCGACCTTAAGTCAACCGGCTGGCATTGCACCCTCTTCCTAGCGTTGAGCACGTAGTGCAAGCCCGGAATACAACATAATAAGGCAACTGGAGTCCATGCAAGCACAAAATAGGACACTAAATTTCAACCATTCACAATTCAAAATAATATATATATCAACGCCCAAAACTCATAAATGAAAACAAGGTAAGTCTTCATCGCCGGTCCAGGTTCGGAATGGGGGGGGCTTTGCTTCTTGTTGTGGTGGCATTCACCCCATGTACAGTAGGCAAACACCTACTGTGCATGGGCAGATAATAATCTACTTACAAACTCACAAACCCTATAAACGCTCTGCAGCGGAATTACAGCATCCAAACATGGGATGTAGGAGAGGGCCCTTTCAAATCTTCCCGGGTATCATCCCAAACTCCAAACTTTACTTTGCGGGAGAACACCCTGTCCATTCAGTTCAGAAGGGTTAAATACAGAGTACCAGGAAGTCTCACCATCTCTTCTACTTTTTTCAGGAAACATGAATGAAACAGAGAATTTCTCAGCGACGACGTGTTCACTGTCTAACCTGAGTAGCAAGAGCGGAGGAGATGAGACTCAGAGAATTATCCAGATAATATTCAGTGACGTCGGAGTTCCACTCGTTTGTGGTTTCGGGGTAATTGGGAACATACTAAACCTCATAGTGCTGACCTACCAACTGAAACGGAAATCGTTAGGTTCGATGGAAAAATCCGCACAAGTTGGAATGATAGCCTTAGCCGTCTCGGACTTAATGGCATGCGCACTGATGTGTTCTTACACACTTCTCAAAATGGACGAAGAGTACTGCGAAAAATCTTTTATGTTCTACTTCCGGTATATTTCTCCTGCCGTGATTACCTTCTTTATAATAAATAGTACGTGGCTGATTGTGAGTATGGCCGCGGAGCGATACATTGCCGTGTGCCTCCCGCTAAAGGCGAGACTGATAATCACCTTCAGCAGGACTATTATGGCAATAATTGTTGTTTACATCGTAACTGGATTAGTAGCTGTTTTAAGCTTTTTCCTAACCCAGGTACACGTGCAATCGGATGGTCATGGTGGAACTAAGTATGTGCTGGGGATTAATAAGGACATGTATGAATGGGTGGCTTTACCCATGTCCGTGTCCGTCGACTTCGTGCCCTGTGTCCTACTCATCTTCTTCAACGTTTGTCTCATCAAACGACTTCATCAGTCATTGCTTCTACATAAAAAATGTGTTAATAACCTTCCCCCGAAAAGCAGACCACTCCTTCAAAAGAACAACAGAAAGAACAGCCAAAACAGCCGCGCGTTGCTGGGTAGCAAGGCTTCAAATCACTCATCTCCTCCCACATCTGAGATGATCTCGTCCAACACGTCGCTGAACGAGATATCATCGGAAACGAGAAAGTCCGCACAAAGGAAAGAAAGTTACCATAGCACCAACGTGTCACTCATCGCTGTCGTAATAATGTTTTTAGTTCTTGTTTCTCCCGTCGAGATCCTCAAATTCATCGTGAGGCAGGTTGGAGTTAGAGGTACCACGACGAAGATTACGTTCGCGATTACAAATTTCATGCTTGCTGTGAATTACTCGTTCAACTTTGTTCTGTATGTGAGTGTGAATAGATCGTTTCGGAGGACATTCGTGGATATTTTCCTGTGTAGGCTAACGTCGAACAGACGCTCCCCTACCACCTCCTCAACAGCATACTCGTCTTACAGAATGTCCAAAGGTGTCTGATTCAACATCTCTCAACATAATGTCTACTTCTGGATTGTCACCAGGCATCTGTGTCGAACATTGTGTAGATCGCCTAGTCATTACGCCACGTTGTGTCGGTCGCCCAGCAAAGACGTCACCATTAGCGTATGTTCCGGTTCGACCTTAACACTTTCATGACGGGAGCTGCGCTGGTGCAGCATTAAAGGCCATGTGCTAGTGCATTCTCTTATATATGCGAGTCTCACACAGGGAGCCTCGCATATATAAGAGAATGCACTGGTTTACAAGATCATGGGAGACTCGCATGTATAAGGAAATGCATTGTCACAGGGTTGTCGCAAAAATCAGGAAGGTATTGTCATCAAAGGGTTATAGGAATCGAAGAGATAAAAACTTGCAAATTCGTAACAGCAATAACTGTTCAGAGCATCAAAGGATGAATACAATATCTATTGTAGAAATGGCGTGTGAAATGTTTAAGGACGTACACTGTGGTTTATCTAGCTTTGCGTCGGAAGCCAACTGTGACCGTTTACATGTAATCCAGGGCCAGGAACCTACGTCACTAATGTAATCTCTAAACCGTCGCTTCAGACATTCGGGAATCTACCTTACTAATGTAATCTCTAAACCGTCGCTTCAGACATTCATGAACCTACGTCACTAATGTAATCTCTAAACCGTCGCTTCAGACATTCAGGAATCTACCTTACTAATGTAATCTCTAAACCGTCGCTTCAGACATTCAAGAATCTACCTTACTAATGTAATCTCTAAACCGTCGCTTCAGACATTCAAAAACCTACGTTACTAATGTAATCTCTAATCCGTCGGTCCAGACATGCAGGAATCTACGTCACTAATGTAACCTCTAAACCGTCGCTTCAGACATTCATGAACCTACGTTATTAATGTAATCTCTAAACCGTCGCTTCAGACATTCATGAACCTACGTTACTAATTTAATCTCTAAACCGTCACTTCAGGAACCTACGTTACTAATGTAATCTCTAAACCGTCGCTTCAGACATTCAGGAACCTACGTTACTAATGTAATCTCTAAACTGTCGCTTCAGACTATCGGATAGCTGCAATCTAGCTCGCATTCAGTAGTTGAGCTTGACATCCCTTGCAGGAGTTATTGTACTTACGAATGAAATGGGTTACAGTGTGCAACTTACGAACATCTATTAAATGGTTGATGTGTGGTGGGTTTTTTTTGGTGTTCAAAATCGGAACACAATCGGTAAATATTTTCCTTACAAATTTCAGTCCTAAACATGAGTTTTTAAAGGTAACCGATTTTTGAATGTGCATTGTCAATTTCCAAAGCTCATGTACATGCGTTTATATATATTTATAACAAATTTAATTTAACCCGCTTTGGGTTAGAGACTTGATTGGCGACGTAGGTTCCGCTTTGGGTTAGAGACTTGATTGGTGACATAGGTTCGTGGCCTTGTAACCGTGTCCACGTTGTAACCGTTTGAGGAGTGGGATGGCATGCACCCGACTGGTGGGCTCGGTGTTACGTTTATCGCGGTGGTGATGTCATCATCGTGATCAGTGCGTAATCCAGCCAAGCATGCATGGACTTAAGTGGGGCCCGACAGCTCCTATGCGTGTATACCAGACCATTGACTTATATTCGTGGTTTATATGTTTCACAATAAATGTATGCTAAATGTAGAGGAAAGGAATAACATACACAGCGTGTTTTGGATATTCATCGTACATGAGTATAGAGAGGAAGGGAACTGAAACAAAATCGACGGAGATCTATGGTTTCTGGAGACGGACTGCCCTACGATGTTCCTTTCCCATGTTGTTTTATATATAAAGTTGATTGAGTCGTGTATACTTGTCATGTTCTCAATGGGACTATCATTCTATCAGCATCATATACATTAACAGAACACTAAGATAATCGGGAATGTTTTATCGAATACGTTATGGATGACGTTAGGGTATAAATAAGGAGATCCGAAGTAAAATGACTATATATACGCCGTCCGCAAGAAGTTCGATAATATATTTGGGATTATGACTAACACATTGCTATATACTCATCCCATATCATTATATTGGATACTCGAAATTCGTCTCGATTCTGAAATAAGCAGATAATGGAGTTGCACCCGTTATCTCGTGTTATGGCGCGGGTCACAGTGAAACACATGTTAAATAGCGTACACCTGAAAAGTCGTGGGTTGGTTTATTTGTGTCATTGTCCGCACTTGATCTACTTAGAATCGCCTCATAATAAGTCGATGATGTGACTGAAATGCTCTCATTGTCGTCACATTATCGACTCAAAATGAGGCGATTATAAACAGGTTATCTATCTAAAACAAGTTCTATTATAAGCAGATAATGTGCGGTAATTTCTGGAGTACAGGATGAATAATCACAGGTCATGCTGTATAATCAGATAATGTGCGGGTTTTCGGGAGAACAGGCTGTCCATTCAGCTGAAAAGGGTTAAATACAAAGTACCATAAAGTTTTATATATATATTGGGTAATCGAAATTCGTCGCGGTGAGGTTCTTTGCTATAATTATCAAAAATGTGATTCAATTCTGATGAAAAGCATGAATTGGTCAGTCATCGGTGCAATCTTACAGGTACAAAATGGATACGTCAATGCGAAGTAGTTCCGGCTCCTATTACATATATGTCTGGACACTCGTTATCAGGGGATTGTTAGTTATTCCAAGTGGATATTTTCTTTTCTTCTTCACATTATTAATATGAGTATGGTTTTAAAACAACATATCCTCGCGCAAATATGCACATAGTCGACCTATAATTTGAAATAGGTACATAATTTGATTCTCGTAGTAAGCAAATAACGGACCCATAGCCGTTATTTCTTTTATCGCGCCGGCCACAGTGAAAACAAAAGAGGGTCACATGATAAGCCGTGAGCTGGCTTATTTATGTCATTGTCCGCACATAATCTGCTTAGAATCGCCTCATTATCAGTCGTTAATATGACTAAAATGCTCTCAATTTCAGCACATTATCGACTCAAAATGAGGCGATTCTAAGCAGATTATCTACTAAAACAAATTATAAGCAGATAATGTGCGGCTTTTCGAGAGAACAGGCTGTTTAAAAAGGTTATATGTACTGATCGTTTGATTGATGGTCCCATCGGCCATTTGCCGATTTTTGTTGTAATTGGACAACGTTGTCGCATTGAGACAGTGAGAAATAATAATATGTCATTTACATACCACAGCGGTTTCTGAGTGAACAAATGGCCCCCGACGCACAATACTTCAATGTTAGTTCACTATTCCAGTGCTCACGATCACAAATATAAGATATTTCTGGTATTCTGGACCAGCCTACGTTCTCTCGGCAATTAAATGGTCAATAGATCTATCCACGCCTATTCATCAGTGGGAAGAGTTTACGGTTGCCAGGATAATAATAATAATAATAATAATTATAATAATAATAATAATAATAATAATGACCAGTTTTATTTAGCGATTAACCAATTCTTGCTCTAACACGCTTGGTACCAGTCATTTTTACAAGCCACCAATGAACCGGGTGCATCCATTGCAGGCTCATAAGTATGACAAGCTGACTTGTACTCGTTTAACGCATGAGTGATTCGAAGCCGACACAGTACGAGCGACCCTGCTCAAGGGTCACAACTTGGCGCGGGTTTCGAAACAGCGAGAAATCCGACAATTGCATGTCGCTGTGAAGACTCTCAATGGACTTGCGACGGGCTTGAAACCCATATCGTTGTGTTTACAGCGAATACAAGTCCGACGTGCAAACCACTGTACAACGGAGCTCCACAATACAATGCGTCGGCAGAAACAGTTTAATTAGTTTAACGTCGCTGTATACCTATATGATACAATACACCCAAAGTGATAGCTTCTTTTCGTCTTCTTTCGTGAAAAACAGCTAGTGTTATAAGAATTTATGAATTTCCAACATTATTCCACAATTTGAGTAAATTATTATTGACAACAAAAAGTTATTTGAAAACAGGCAATTTGACACTTTAGCGCGAATATAATAATTAAGGTGAACAATTCATGTTCAATGCCGCAAGCGGTCGGCTCAGTCGCTGATTTAATGAAAATGTTGGCTAATAATTATTTGATTGACAGCTGTGGAAGTCCACTATGAGGACACAGAGGACAACGACCATTACATCATGATCTACTGGATATATTCATCGCAAAGGAATTCCCCTTCTCCAGTCATTAAATGATATTTGTGATTTGACACCCCACAAGCTTCTCTGTTGTTCCACCGATTTTACACCCAAAAACTATTGTAATTTTTCAGAGAACTACGGAAATACATCTCTTGGACAAAATGATTCGCCAACTGAGTTTGTTCGTCTTCATCATATATGATCCAATATTATTGAACTATTGAGAACAATGCATACATACCAATGAGTCGCGTAAGTATCGCAGTATCTGTCCGTTGGTACGAGGTGGTCGATTCATTCAATAAAACCTAACAGCCCATATGACTAATCGATCCTATCTTCTCCTTCCTATTCGTTACTCAAATTTACCGCATTATCATTGTATCTTTATAGATGATGCTCCATCTCATCCCATAAACATTTTCAGCAACAACAACCCACAGTGTTATGAAATTCCTGTCGAATGTGATGCTTTATTATTATTCCCATAAATTTCAATATTAACAAGAGACGTTACTGATATTTCACTAATAAGTATTTAACAGATAACTTATTCAATATAAGTGATGAGTAAGTTTGGACATCTTTTTGACTCAAATTAATTATTCTTCATATCTGAATCATTACAGACAAAATTTGCTACACCATCATTAGCTCTGTACTGCTGACTTATTTCTACCTTATGTTCAACACCCAATTAAACAATGCCATTACTCGACGTACATTGATGCATCCCACTTCGAGAAACATTTACATGAACCGAGACATCTCTGAATAAGCCTTATCACTGGTTCGGGATTTTCAAGATGGCCGGTGGTTCCATATGGCCCGATTCCTAGCATTTTACCCAACCCACCGGTAAAAGGTCAAAGTTAAGAAGTAGCATCCATTTGTAAACATTCGACAGCTGAGTGCGAGCATTTTTTATCAACATTTTATGGCTTAATTTCATTTATTCTGAGTACAACTACGTGTTTAAGAATTATTGTGTGGCCATGTCATCTACAGAGTTAGGAATTGGTGACGATGCAGACATTCAAACGCCCTCTTTTGTCAACGAACTTCCCATAAGTTACTGATAAATAGCGAGTACTTGCGTTAAAAAAATAACTCAAAAACATACGTGATACATCCAATCCATCTACTGTACGAAACCTACGTATTGTACATGTATGTATCCAGGGTGATTGTTTAATTAGTTCTATGAAGTTCTCGCACTTGCGATTCGGTAACGACCTGTTGCCATTTGATTTTGGTAATTCCTAGACTGGAGCCATATGCTAAAACTAGATGCTACTTGTTAACTTCGACCTCCGGAGACCAAATGGCGGATTCACCGCGAGTTAGTGATCTCACTTATTGAAATGGTATATCGCTGTTATCGTATGACAGATGCAACAAGTAAACCATAGTCAGAAATGGTAACGCCCTCAAGATCGTATTATTAAGCATAAATAAAATATATTCCAACTAAAATGGACTCATTGTAAAATATGTGGACATAGATAACAACTATGTACTTCATAATATATAAATGTATGTATGTGTGTATGCAGTGTGCTTGATGATAAAAGTACGGGTTTGTGAAAAATTAAAAAAATGAGAAATCCGACACACGATACGTCGCGTATAATACATGTTGCATTGATACAGCGACAAGCACACATCGATGCCAGAACGAGAGGCCTATAACGATCGGCAAATGTTTAACTAATCTCTTGGCGATAGTAAATTACTACGATCGGAATAATAAAGAGTCATATAAGACTTACAGATTATTTTTTGTCATATCTTATCACAAACCAAAAATCAACATTATTGACATAACAACTACACCATTTACCGGACTCGGGGTCGCACTACAACATTTAATGCGTCCCAAAAAAAAACTATCTATAAATAAAACCCCCAGCGCCCATAGGTGTCAATAATTTCTACATTAGTATACACCCGGAGGCGTAACAAGCCACCACACTCTCGCTGGGTGGGTTGGATATGAAAAAATCCAGAAAACGACTCACATAAGTCTACACGTTTGATTTATAATCCGGTGGATGGTGAAACATATATATTTGTTGTACTCCATCCTTCCATGACGGGGGCTGCGCTCGTGCAGCATTAAGGATCCTGTGCCAGTGCATTCTCTTATATACGCGAGGCTCCCTATATAAGAGAATGCACTGGCTTACAATGTCATGGTAAATATTGTTAGGCTAATGTAGTCTCTTAAATATGCGATGCCCCATATGAGAGACTAGGTTTTCGCATCATTTCAGGAAGCCCCATCATAGAAGGGTTAAGGTACTGTTCGTTTGGTACAAATTATTATTAATTATAAACTACGAACATCAAAAGTATTTAAAAGATGACAGTGTTGTGTTGTCAAGTGGAAGCGGGGAGTATTTTACTGAAATTAACCATTATAGGGGAGCACTTTGCTTGATATATTAGATGGACAAGATTGTCGATTTCATCATGTTCATTTCATCCATAAAACGTCGAACCACGCATGTCTTTCAACGAAATCGATGTGTAACATCATCGTGTAGCTTTGGTCATTGACCTAATTCACATGTAACTGAATGTGTTTTCTGCTTTGTTACAATATATTATCCGATGCAAGTATTTACTATGTAGTCCTATAATAACAGATAACACAATACAAATTTTAAGAGCTTAAAGTACGCCCTGTGGGAGTTATTTGTTCTTGTATTATTCATGGAATAAGGACTGTTTAAATAAATTAAATGGCAAATTAAGGTTAATTTGGATATCTATTCCCGATTATGTTATTTGCAAGCTTACCCCGAAATTTCCATATATGGCCATATTACTCTTGTCTGCGAATTTTAATTCAGAAACATTCACTCCCATTTCACACTGGTCCACGCCGGGACTGCATGACTGACTGGAGACGGAAAGCTAATTAAAAGGCGCTGAATAGATCGACGAGTCCAGACAAAGTTAGGTGACGAAAGTATATCGATCTTCGGAAATATCGGATTTTTGTTTATACGCGGTCGATGACACCGATATGTAAACATGTATGTTTTGAAGAGAGTTGTTATCAGTAAGCACAATGAAATTAAGAATTTTGCCGATGCCGGGTATGGTGATTCACCATACCTGACATCTCCAAATTTCTTATTTTTTATATCGTAAGCGCTGGCATATCGTAATGACATTGTGGTGCTTGGGTGTGGGAGCCAGTCTAACACTTGTTCACTCTGAAGTGTTAGCCAGGTTCAGCCACAAGTATATGTAACTTGTAGCTTGTGTTACTATGGTATTTCTATGGAGTTGCACATGGAGGAAAAGTCGTGATTTTACGGCGCCTAACCTACACGATTTAGTTATCGGCTAACTCCCAGCGAAACTGGTAAATAATAATCGGTGGCGATAACAATCGGCCACAACGCGACCAGCGATCCGTTTAATTGGCTCCAATGAAATTCAGATCGCTTCGTGCAGTCGAATCTCTGCCAGCACAAGCGGTTATCAGAAGATTGGATTATTCCTCTTCGCTAAAAGTTTCGTACGATACACGTTGGACACAATAACTTTAATTATACGGGCGGCGTTGGCGGTGGGTATGCTGTTAAAATATTCACCTCCCGTCAAAAACCGCCATAAACAGAAAGAATAGTAAAATATGGACATAATTTGTTCTTATACCAATCAGAAATATGGCATAAACAGTATGTTATTGTCAAATGTTTTTCCTTTGTTATGTAAACAAAAAATGTTACATAACCTGGCTTTTGTTTAGATCCGGATATGGTAAACATAAAGAGCGTTATTTGTTACTGATTTCCTTATATGGAAATAATAAAGAGCGTTTATATAATTTGTGTGCGATTAACCAATTGAATTGCGCTGTGTTATGTAAACAGAAGCAAAACTTCTGTAACACGAGCAGGCTCTTGTTTGCGTACAGCATCGTACGTCTTGACGACAATGTACTATTTACGCGCTGATTATGTTTGGTATATGAACAAAAGTATATATTTTTTAATATTCCTTCTGTTGATGGCGATTTGAACAAATATGAATATTTCTGGAACGAACGCCACCCGCGCATTTAAACGGTTTGAACGTTTGCGTGTAGGTCAAATATCCAGGTGACTTCCATTGCAATGGCAGGCCAAATGGCCAGGTGATTTCCATTGCAATGGCAGGCCAAATGGCCAGGTGACTTCCATTGCAATGGCAGTCCAAATGGCCAGGTGACTTCCATTGCAATGGCAGGCCAGATGGCCAGGTGACTTCCATTGTCAATGGCAACACACGTTATACGAGTTGCACGTATGTGTAGCTGAACCTGGCTATTATCTCCGGTCCACGTCGGTACGGTGTAATGTAGGCTTTGTACCGCCGACCTGATTGGTAATCGCTAGACAATGGTTTTAACTCAACGACAACCCATTAGCCGATGTGAATAACGATCGCGACAAATATTATCATGCCATTAACCACAATATGTTCATTTGACACTTGTTTTCGTTACCATGCAGACAATACATTAATCCCTTACATTACTAAGAGTTAGTTATATATACTCTCGATGTCAGCGCGGCCGTGATTTAGAGTGTTGGACGCAATGTTCTCGGACAGAATAGAACGACGCGACCTTGTCGAGCTCATTCTCGACCACAGGTCCCCTGGTGCGACAACACTGTCTTGAGTATCTACCTTAATACAAGGTTTGTATCTGTCGAACCTATATTGAGCATAGAGTTACTTGCGATAAAATTTCATCAATATCCCCTGTGCATAGCATTGTGCCATGCCATACACAGTTCTTTAGTCCATACTCGCGCCATTAATTTGGTGTATCTCCTGCATCGATACATGTAAGGTCACCAACGAAAGATATGAATATGTGCACACTTTCGAAACCCGACAAGCCCTTGAACAGATTAACATCACATTTAGCATAGTACTACTGCATAATTTATACATCTGAGGTCACACAAACAGGATGTAAGTCGATCGTCAAGTTGTTGGAGGTTGTTGCTGTTGTTTTTTTCATTTGCCTTCCGAAATTCACGACTGAATAGACACAAATATATAAATGCGAATGTATGTCTCTTAAGACTCTTATAGACGTCCACATTTCTCCACCGGTTGTATATCTCTTATAGACGTCCACATTTCTCCACCGGTTGCGATGACATTTGCCATGGATATATATCTCGACTCTCTGAGTAACATGGTCTCGGTCTGGAATCTACACGACGTCGCCTTTTCATATATAACTTCAAATCCGTCATTACCGAACATAAACAACACGATTAACGCTATCTATCTTTACCGTATCAGGACAAAAACGACTTGAATGCTCTTTATATTTGACATTATCGGGACGAAGGACGACAAGTAGGCTCTTTATATTTTAGCTTATATGACTTATCGGCACGCTCTGTGTGTAATCTATATATTCTGACGAGATGCCGCCTGAGTACAGTAGTGCTCTAATTAATCGACCCCTTAACCACAGCAGAATTATGGGTAACTTTTAAGGATTTAGTCGGAAATATGGCTTGTTGCCATTCAACGGATAGCTCTCTCCGAGAGCTTTCCACTGAATGGCATTACTGTATATGATGCCAGTAATATCTATACTTCAGCTATACGTAGAGATTCATGGCATGATCTACCATCTAAGACGAGAAGCTTATCCAAATCTCTCGACAGTAGAAGTGCTAGCAAACTTGTATATAGGTCATGTAGGAATCAAGCGAAGATAGAGATGATCGACTGGGTGTGCTTCTGGCTACATCCCAACATGCACATGACATAGAAGCTATCGAAGAAGAACAACAACGAATAAGCAATGTAACTGTTTTAATTTTAATTTTGACATATGCACTCTACCCGTACAACGCCGGGTACATCCGCTAGTTTAACATAGTTGTATGCTCGGTACTCGCGATGTGTCCGATCGGTGATCTCATGTCGACGGAGCTTCATCAGAACATTTCGTTGTAATACGCATCTATAGTTTATTTTTGTTACTAACTGTACGCAGTGCTAAGTTGTGTATATGAAGCTGATATGGGATATATTGTGCTTGGTCTTTGAACTTGGTAATGTCATTATAGTGTTTGTTGATGAGAAACGATGGGAATCAAATTCGGCGGGCTGCCAAGTGGGAAAGTTGATTATTAAAAACGTGGCAAATTTGCATTTATATGCTGCATTAAAAATATCATCCCGTGAGATCTCTGTGACGTCAGTTAGGCAATTATTAAATATCTTCACGCGATAGTTATTTTTTGGATATATGTAAATCGATCATATCCCAAGTTTCGTGCAACCGGAACCCAATTATCTTATCGGACAAAGATGCCCGACCAAAATACGCAAATGTAACAGTTATTTTTCCATTGATAAGGTTCACCACGCCATCGCGACAGTAGCTAACACCGTGCGACAGTATGTTCCCGCATGCGCAGAATAAAATAGTACGCCTATAATTGGTGAGGTTTCAGCCTGTTCTCCCGCAATTAAGCTCATATAGAACTTATTTAACCCTTTACCCAACAAACCGGCCAAAACCGGCCAAATAAAGCTTCAACAGCCTAAAATATCTTCGGTCTGTCTCAATAGAACCATACAAATATGGATATCATTGGAACCGGCTCCTTGACCACATTGTGATAGTTACAGTTATGCCCTGTGCCAATGCATTCTCTTATATATGCGAGTCGACCATAGGTCGCCTCGCATATATAAGAGAACTTGATGCATTGGCCTAAATACAAAAAATCTTTTTTAAACACTTTTTACCATTTTTTCTTACATTCTTTAACAATTTAATAATTGTTAATGTGTTAAGCCAATGCATTCTCTTATATATGCGAGGCGACCTATGGTCGACTCGCATATATAAGAGAATGCATTGGCACAGGACCGTTCTGTTGGGTAAAGGGTCAAAACAACGAAAAAACCCATGTATAGGGATTATTTGAATCTGAATAAGCTCTATATGAACCTAAATATGACCCGATCAATACAGTCATATATGAGCTTATTTCAATAGAAATAAGCTCATACAGGCACTATTTAATCTACTTTTTTCATCGACACGACGTACCAGATGAACGCTCTTTATATTGTGTTTTCACTGCGGCCTGCGCCATTCAACGAAATAACGGATATTAACCACAATATGTTCATTTGACACTTGTTTTCGTTATCAGACAAAACATTAATCCCTTACATTACTAAGAGTTAGTTATTTATACTCTCGATGTCAGCGCGGCCGTGATTTGTGTTGGTAGCAACTGTTCTCGGACAGAATAGAACGACGCGACCTTGTCGAGCTCATGTCTTGTCGACAGGTCCCCTGGTGCGACAACACTGCCATGAGTACCTTATACAAGGTTTATATCTGTCGGACCTATATTGAGCATAGAGTTACTTGCGATCAAAATTCATCAATATCCCCTGTGCATAAGATCATGCCATATACACAGTTATTTAGAACATACTCGCAACATTAACTTTGTGTATCTCCTGCATCGATACATGTAAGATCACCAAAGAAAAATATGAATATGTGCACACTTTCGAAACCCGACAAGCCCTTGAACAGATTCTCATCAAATTTAGCATTGTACTACTGCAGAATTTATACATCTGATGTCACACAAACAGGACAACACACGGAGTATCGTTGTGACAAGTTGAATTATGCAGTAGTCACACCGTATTACCAATCCGGATTACCACCGGTCACGATGCGGATCACTGCCGGCTGTTTTGACAAAAGCGTGCCACGTGGCATCATTGTAGTTGGATCATTTTCGCCCTACATTCTGTGGAAGGTGTGAATTTTTTCTCCCTTCGTATATAGGAGTAACTGGGCTAGCGGAGGACGCCGATAAATCTGATAAGTATACAATATATGTTCACTTATTCTTATATTTGTAACGCATGTTTACCATTGTGTTTCATTATTTCGAGCAGTAGCTGATATGGATGGTTCATGTTTTATTTCTTTATGCGGTATTCTCGTGGTACGAAAAGATAGACCATTTACTAAGTCATTCGCCTAATGTACACGTTTGTATGTTCGATTTGTGGCCATCTGGGACGTTTTGAACATAGATACCCATGAAATGAACGGGTACGGATTTGTACCGGCAAATAGTGAACGGTGCCGATCCGCATCCTGTTTTTTGGAACCCATGAGTATGGAAATCGATACTACGCGCTTAATGACAAACCATATTGCCATTTTGTACAGTTATGGACATTCTTGTATACGCAACAGAAATAAGAGAAAATTCCATGCATTTGCATCATGTATTGTGCCAATGAAGATAAATAATGGGCCACGTGCAACTAGATCCTAGTAACATATGCTACCTCTAAGGTTATCGTAGGCGATTATTTTATATTTTCTTGGCTTGGCCATTTTCTAATGTATGTAAGAAAGACGGCGGCAACAAACTTTGTGTGGGTTACATTCAGATATATAATATAATTAACGTTTTAGTCGACCTACCGTTACACAAATTGCCACTTTCAGCCGGTAGTGATCCGCATCGTGACCGGTGGTAATCCGGATCGGTAATACGGTGTGGTAGTACTATGCTATATTTGATGGGAATATGTTCACGGGTTTGTCTGGTTTCTAAAGTGTGCACATATTCATATCTATATTTGGTGCTCTTCTACGTATCGATGCGGGAGATACACCAAATTAAAGGCGTGAGTATGGTCTAAAAAACGGGGTATATGGCATTATCTTATGCACATGGGATATTGATGAATTTTGATCGTTCCGATGGATGGATATGAACCTTCTATTGGGGGTATATACTCGCGGTAGTGTTGTCGCACCAGGGGACCCGTGGTCGTGTCTTGTTACACCACAATTAGGCGCGCCAGTGGGAAATACGTCGGTGTTTATATCAAATGTCGTAAATATTTCATACTGAGTGACGTCGTAATTAGATCCCCTACTCTCACTGTCTACGAGTAAATGACTTTAGTTAACCGGGTTGTAACTTTGTAGCAACAGAAAACGTGAGCAGACGTCTCATCGGAACAGCGACATAACACATTTCAAGGTTGGTTGCTGTTTCATTTGCTAAAGGTTCGTGAACGCCCTAAAATAATTAGACCACGATGTCGACAACAGGAACACGAACAGTATGTTGTCTACTGAAACCATACATACATGTTTTCTCTTAAAGGCCCACTTAATTTTCGAGTCGCCGATTTTTTTTTTTTGGTGACTTGATATACGGTTTTAATAACAAGCTATGCCATAAAATTTGATTAAAATACTATATTTCATCACTATTTGAAACATCTGTGTCTCAAAAGATGCCCACAGAGAAATAGAAAACTGCTGAAATAATTTAAAGACTTCCCCCTGTGACACCCAGAATGCAACAGAACTCAAACTTTTTTCAATGGAATGGGAAGAACACTATATTTATTATATAGAGTTATTCCCCCTGCATTGAAAATAATACTGATTTTTACTCCAATCTTGATGACAAAACGTGTTGGCAACTCAACAAAAACAACATGTCTACAGTTTATTACACCGGATAAGTTTGACAATACACTGTTTTGGAGGTTCCTCTTGCAATTGGTATATAATATGGCATATATTTTATATAATGTAATCTGGGGGTTCATGGTATATAATATGGCATACATGTTATATAATGTAATCTGGGGGGTTCATGGTATATAATATGGCATATATTTTATATAATGTAATCTGGGGGTTCATGGTATATAATATGGCATATATTTTATGTAATGTAATCTGGGGGATTCATGGTATATAATATGGCATATATTTTATGTAATGTAATCTGGGGGTTCATGGTATATAATATGGCATATATTTTATGTAATGTAATCTGGGGGTTCATGGTATATAATATGGCATATATTTTATATAATGTAATCTGGGGGTTCATGGTATATAATATGGCTTATATTTTATGTAATGTAATCTGGGGGTTCATGGTATATAATATGGCATATATTTTATATAATGTAATCTGGGGGTTCATGGTATATAATATGGCATATATTTTATATAATGTAATCTGGGGGTTCATGGTATATAATATGGCATATATTTTATATAATGTAATCTGGGGGTTCATGTTATATAATATGACATATATTTTATATAATGTAATCTGGGGGTTCATGGTATATAATATGACATATATTTTAAATAATGTAATCTGGGGGTTCGTGGTATATAATATTGCATATATTTTATATAATGTAATCTGGGAGTTCGATTGTATATAATATGGCATATATTTTATATAATGTAATCTGGGAGTTCATGGTATATAATATGGCATATATTTTATATAATGTAATCTGGGAGTTCATGGTATATAATATGGCATATATTTTATATAATGTAATCTGGGGATTCGTGGTATATAATATTGCATATATTTTATATAATGTAATCTGGGGGTTCATGGTATATAATATGGCATATATTTTATATAATGTAATCTGGGGCTTCATGGTATATAATATGGCATATATTTTATATAATGTAATCTGGGAGTTCATGGTATATAATATGGCATATATTTTATATAATGTAATCTGGGGGGTTCATGGTAAATAATATGGCATATATTTTATATAGTGTAATCTGGGGGTTCATGGTATATAATATGGCATATATTTTATATAATGTAATCTGGGGGTTCATGGTATATAATATGGCATATATTTTATGTAATGTAATCTGGGGGTTCATGGTATATAATATGGCATATATTTTATGTAATGTAATCTGGGGGTTCATGGTATATAATATGGCATATATTTTATATAATGTAATCTGGGGGTTCATGGTATATAATATGGCATATATTTTATGTAATGTAATCTGGGGGTTCATGGTATATAATATGGCATATATTTTATATAATGTAATCTGGGGGTTCATGGTATATAATATGGCATATATTTTATATAATGTAATCTGGGGGTTCATGGTATATAATATGGCATATATTTTATATAATGTAATCTGGGGGTTCATGGTATATAATATGACATATATTTTATATAATGTAATCTGGGGGTTCATGGTATATAATATGACATATATTTTATATAATGTAATCTGGGGGTTCGTGGTATATAATATGGCATATATTTTATAGAATGTAATCTGGGAGTTCGATTGTATATAATATGGCATATATTTTATATAATGTAATCTGGGGGTTCATGGTATATAATATGGCATATATTTTATGTAATGTAATCTGGGGGTTCATGGTATATAATATGGCATATATTTTATGTAATGTAATCTGGGGGTTCATGGTATATAATATGGCATATATTTTATATAATGTAATCTGGGGGTTCATGGTATATAATATGGCAAAGCGCCATGAACACTGTTAAACGAGGTAAAGCTCCAGGAATAGATCACCTTTCATACGAGCATATGCTTTATGGGGGAGATTTGTTGAGATATGCTGTTGCATATACGCTGTCGAAAATGCTGGTGTTCAGTCACATTCCTGAGCAAGCAAAACGGGGAATCATGACCCCCCTCCACAAGGGAGGTAACAAACTCAAAACAAAATTTGATAGCTACCGAACGATAACTTTATTACCCGTCCTGTATAAACTATTGGAGAAAGTGATGCTTCTCCGAATGGAAACACTTACACCAGAGCTCATAAAGGTGCATCCTCTTCAAAACGGCTTCCAGAAAGGAGTCAGTTGTATGAACTCATCATTCGTTATTCACGAAAGCATCTCATTTACACTAGAAAACCACAGCCCTCTCTATTCGTGCTTCCTAGACGCTCATAAAGCTTTTGATACGGTATGGATCAACGGACTTCTAGTGAAATTATACAATCGGGGATTCTGTGGTAAAATTTGGCACTTGTTTAAATCTTTCTTGTCAGATATCAAGTGTATGGTCCGCTACAATAACCTCTCATCCAGAGTAATTGACATGCAACAAGGCACGCGACAGAGAGTATTCCTCTCTCCTCTATTTTACATGATTTTCATTGATGATCTATTATACGAATTGGAAACATCTCAGTATGGCATGTGTCTGATCTCCATTAGTTGCGCCTGTCCCACTCAGGCCGACGATATGACACTGTTGTCATTGACCGGACCAGGACTACAGGCATTATGTAATATATGCTCACAATTCTCAAACATGTGGAGGTTCATATACAACCCTGATAAGTGTAAGGTGGTCATATTTAACGAATCGACATCTTTGTTTAATCATAGAACGCGGAAACAGTGGGACTTAGGTGATAATTCAGTACTAGAGGCAGATAGTATACAACACCTTGGCACCCCCCTTCATAGAATTAACCACACAACCGACTTCACAGATTACATAAGTCACAAAATCCGTTCAGTGTACCTCATGTTGAGCAACGCGGGGATGTATTCTGGAGGCATAACCCCTCTAATTCGAAAACAATATATGAGTCAGTAGTATTACCAACTAGTCTATACGGTTCAGAACTCATGTGTGCATTATCGGCGGCCAATGAACTCAAACTAGAAAGGGTCCATCGATTTTGTCTGAAGCAAATTCAAGGCCTCCCGGCCCGCTCCAGAACAGACGTGGTATTAGGTCTCCTCGGCACAGGCACAATTATCTCTATAATTGAAAAACGGCAACTTACCTTTTTTGGCAATCTCTGCAACACACGCGATGATAAATACTCGAAACAAATATTCCGATCCAGGTTAAATGACCACTTTACACTTGGGAACCTCGATGAATCATCGTTCATATCCCACATTTTTAATGTTCTAACTAAATATGATTTACTGGACTATTGCACTGTCTACGCACAGGATGGCACCTTCCCGACAAAGGAGACATGGAAAAGCTTAGTGAAAGCAAATGTCAAAATAACACAGGAACGTGACTGGAGATTAAGAATGGAACAAGACATCCAACTCATGCCATTTGCGGCATGTTATTCAACTCTCAAAGTCTCGCCGCTTTGGCATATATGTCGCTCTCTCCCGAAACTAAGGCAAGAGTGTGCCACAATTGCAAATCTCATAACGCAGTCCCTGATATGGGAGTCGGGAAGATGTCCCCTGTGCAATACAACTTTCAATACCACGGTCGAACATGTCATACTTCATTGTACAACCAACAACTTGACCGTAATAAGGAACGACGCGTGGTATTGCATTCTTAGTTACTTCGGAATAGATTGTTTTATGGCTATCGAGGAAATGTCAAATAACAAACAGATGCTAGTGTTTCTAGCATGCGTACCCGAAACTGTCAGTCGCCACGCAGAATCTGTTACCGAATTCATCACTTTTTTGACCAGAAGGACATTTCTATTATGGACAACGTACGCGGAAATGGTACGGTAAAGTCATTTGCACACACAGCCGCATTTTGGCACAATTTCAGAGTCCTCAACACCATCCGCATAGCGAAGGACAAATTTGTAATCTTGTGAAGCAATATATCTTTATTATCCTCCAAACAAAAAAGAAATGAAGAGTTAGATACTAATTCAAAATCAGTGGAAATATTTACTGATTTGGGCATAAACCTGCGCTGGGATGACACACTATATACCGCATGCACAACATGCGCTCAATGCACACATACAATGCATTAATTGTCATGGACACAACAGGTCTTTATGTACGAATTTACTCTGCAACTTTTATTATACACGTTCACATGCAAGTGAACTTCTAGCAGAAGGTCTTTGTAGGCGGGGTCTATGACCCCAAATATATACCATACCATGTGACGTACTTAATTTCTGTTTTTGGTTATATTTATCTTTGTATATTTTATATTATATATATGCAGTCATATATGTAAATTTATTGTGATTTGTATTGTATTTAAATATTTACTGGCTCTCCAGCAATGGAGGAAATAAAGGAATATATATATATATATATATAATATGGCATATATTTTATATAATGTAATCTGGGGGTTCATGGTATATAATATGGCATATATTTTATATAATGTAATCTGGGGGTTGATCGTATATAATATGGCATATATTTTATATAATGTAATCTGGGGGTTCATGGTATATAATATGGCATATATTTTATGTAATGTAATCTGGCGGTTCATGGTATATAATATGGCATATATTTTATATAATGTAATGTGGGGGTTCATGGTATATAATATGGCATACATTTTATATAATGTAATCTGGGGGTTCATTGTATATAATATGGCATATATTTTATATAATGTAATCTGGGGGTTCATGGTATATAACATGGCATATCTTTTATATAATGTAATCTGGGGGTTCATGGTATATAATATGGCATATATTTTATATAATGTAATCTGGGGGTTCATGGTATATAATATGGCATATATTTTATATAATGTAATCTGGGAGTTCATGGTATATAATATGGCATATATTTTATATAATGTAATATGGGGTTCATGGTATATACTATGGCATATATTTTATATAATGTAATCTGGGGGTTCATGGTATATAATATGGCATATATTTTATATAATGTAATCTGGGGGTTCGAAAATTAAGTGGGCCTTTAAATGGTACAGTCAATGCGGTTGTAATTTTCGACAATCTTAGTTCATTGCTACATTCTTCCAATGGAAAGAGTGTTTGAATACTAACTTATCCGTTTTATTCACTGGTTTAAATCCATAACTTATGTAATTCGTAAAGTCGATCGTCAAGTTGTTGGAGGTTGTTGTTGTTGTTGTTTTTTTTTCATTTGCCTTCAGAAATTCACGACTGAATAGACAAAAATATATAATGCGAATGTATGTCTCTTGAGACTCTTATAGACGTCCACATTTCTCCACCGGTTGCGATGACCTTTACATGGTCTCGGTCTGGAATCTGCATGACGTCGCCTTTTGACGATACATGTATAACGGCAGATCCGTCATTACCGAACATAAACAACACGATTAACGCTATCTATCTTTACCGTATCAGGACAAAAACGACTTGAATGCTCTTTATATTTGACATTATCGGGACAAAGAACGACAAGTAGGCTCTTTATATTTTAGCTTATATGACTTATCGGCACGCTCTATGTGTAATCTATATATTCTGACGAGATGCCGCCTGAGTACAGTAATGCTCTAATTAATCGACCCCTTAACCACAGCAGAATTATGGGTAACTTTTAAGGATTTAGTCGGAAATATGTCTTGTTGCCATTCATCGGAAAGCTCTCACCGAGAGCTTTCCGATGAATGGCAACAAGCCATATTTCGGACTAAATCCTCAAAAGTTACCCATAATTCTGATGTGGTTATGGAGTCGATTACTTAGGGCATTACTGTATATGATGCCAGTAATATCTACTTCAGCTACGTAGAGATTCATGGCATGATCTACCGTCTAAGATGAGAAGCTTATCCAAATCTATCGACAAGAGAAGTGCGAGCAAGTAGAGCTCATGTAGGAATCAAGCGAAGATAGAGATGATCGACTGGGTGTTCTTCGGGGTACATCCTAACATGCACAGGACACAGAAACTATCTGAGAAGAACAACAAGGAATACGCAGTGTAACTGTGTTAATTTTAATTTTGCCATATATGTGACCCGCCATATCAAATCCAGTCGTAAGTCGGGATTTTTTTTTACCCTGTGCCAATGCATTCTCTCATATATGCGAGTCGACCATAGGTCGCCTCGCATATATAAGAGAATGCATTGGCCTAACAATTTTTTATCATTTTTTTTAAATAAATGTTTGTTACAATTTTTAGGACATAAAATAAAAAAACATCCATTACCCTGCAGGGAGCCCCACACATATATAGAAGCATATATAAGAGTGTCGTCTGCTCATGTTTGTCTGGGGCTCTGTATGGGTGAAATTATAAAATTGTTAAAGAATACAAGAAAAAATTATTAAAATTGTAAAAAATTGTTAGACCAATGCATTCTCTTATATATGCGTATATATAAGAGAATGCATTGGCACAGGGTAAAAAAAATCCCGACTTACGACTGGATTTTATATGGCGGGTCATATATACACTCTACCCGTGTAACGCCGGCTACATCCGCTAGTTTAACATATTTGTATGCTAGGTACACGGGGTGTGTCTGATCGGGAGATCTCGTGTCGACTCGGCACCATGTCATTACGGAGCTCCCTCAGAACATCATTCCACACAATTTATGGTCTGGGGTAATGAGTGAATTTATTGGATGGAATTTCTATGCGAGCTGCTTTTTTGATACAATGGTGACTATTTCGTTGTAATACGCATATAGTCCATTGATACTGCCTGTACGAAGTTCTGAGTTGCGTATATAAAGCTGATAAGCATATACGAGATCAACGGAACTAATTGCTCGTTTCCAGTCTGTCTTTGGTATGGAGGAAGTTCTGCTGGTGAAAGTTGCAATGTCATGACATTTTCCCAAATATAGGGCGATGAATTTATACAATGGTAACGGAGTCGTCCAAGACTTCTATATGTTCAACTCTGAAGTTCTGCGGAGGGAATACAGTTATGACCGTGCCAGTGCCACTGCGGTAACACCTGTGGTTTTGATACTAATAGATGATTCTGTATACATGCAGTGCGCTGATGACACTTTTGCTTTGTCTAGTACATGTTGTTGTACAAATTCCCTGTTCCCCGAGTCGTGTTTTCAAGGTTTTATGAAAACTGCCAATCTGTTAATGCCAACAAGTTAATTAGATTTGTTAGGCCATGTGACACGCTATTAAATCAAACATCTGCGCTTTCTGTATAAGATCATAGTATTGTTTGTTATGTCACTATTTATTCAGAGCTCCGCCGTTAGTCACATCCACGTTATTGCACTCGGAGTTTCGCTACATAAACTATTCTTTATTATCCCAGCAAATTTACATGGTATGGAGACAACGGCATACTTAAAACAATACATGACGGATGGACAATGGTTAAAATACTTAATTAATCATATTCAAGTTAACGTGACGTGACACGGTGTTTGACACATAAGGATAGACATTGTGTTGTGGCACATTTTGCGGACTAACTCTACCGGAATATTTATTTTAAATAAACGCTAATTCCCCACTTTACCGGAGTATGTATTGTAAATAAACGCTAATTTCCCACGACTCAACATTTATTCAAGCCGAAATCAGCTCTACTCAATTCATGATAACGATGATTTTACCGATATTTATTACTTCCACGTGCACCCACTTTGAAGGTCTGGCATGAGATTCTTTAATACTATCAGAAAGCACGATGGGAATCACGTGGTTTCGACCTGATGAGTATCACGCATTCAAGATGGCCGAGGCGATCTAAAACGCGACCACGCAGAAGCGAGGAAAAAAGGTTATAAACTAAGATATGACATATTACGTAGTATTTTGACAGCTACGAGCAGATGCTATACTATTTTTCAAACAAGCTGATGCCTCATTTATGTCCAAATTTACATTTGTTTGCTCTAACATTCTGACCAAAGTTGTCAGTCGAAGGATTTTCCAAGATGTATGGACTGGTGTATTCCACGCACCTCCTACTGGCAACTTTGGTCAGAATGTTATAGAAAACCACTAAGTATTTCTGAACAGATAAGGTATCAAATTGTTTCAAAAATAAACCAGCATATGCTCGTAACAGTCAAACTGCTATGTTTTGTGTCAGTTCCTTGTATATTATGATTTTGTGAGTTTGCACATTTTGAATGCGTGGTACTCACCAATCTCAAAACCACGTGATTCCCTACCGTGGAAAGGACCTACATGTCATACGTCATGCTACATGCCTTAAGTTGATCTCCCCGATGCGATAATTATCACTTCGATAACTCTTTACAATTAAGGCATACCTATTCCGTATATAAATATATGTTGTGTTTGGTCTTTGAACTTAACTGTCATTATAGTGTTTGTTGATGAGAAACCATGGTGATCAAATTCGGCGGGTTGTCCTGTGGGAAAATCGATGCATTTTATGTACTGATTAAAGTTATCTTCCCGTGAGACGAGAACTAACGTAAGATCTCTGTGACGTCGGTCAGGCAATTATTAAATATCTCACGCGATAGTTATTGTTTGGATATATGTAAATCGATCATATCCCAAGTTTCGTGTAGCCGGAACCCAATTAGCATATCCGACAAAGATGCCGACCAAAACACGCAAATGTAACAGTTATTTTTGCTGAAGGGGTCACTCTCACCAAAAACAGTGCTGAAGGGTACACAGGGTTTCAAAATATGCTGAAGGGTGCACAGGGTTTCTGCTCGGCACTAACACTGTTCATTAAACTGTGTTTCTGAAAGTCTGGACTAAACGTCATTTAGAACGAGATTTAAAAACCTGTGTACCCTTCAGCACATTTTCAAAACATGTGTATACCCTTCAGCACTCTTTTTGGTGAGAGTGACCACTTCAGCGTTATTTTTCCATTCACCACGCCATATCGACAGTAGCTAAAACCGTGTGACAGTATGTTTCCCGCATGCGCAGAATAAAATAGTAGGCCTATAATTGGTGAGGTTTTAGCCTGTTATCCCGTAAATAAGCTCATATACAACTTATTTCAAATACGAAATAAGCCCATGTCGGGATTATTTGAAACTGAATAGGCGCTATAAGAACCTAAATAGGACCCGGTCAAAACAGTCATATATGAGCTTATTTCAATCCGAAATAAGCTCATATATACAGGCAATATTTAATATACTTTTTTCATCGACACGACGTACCAGATGAACGCTCTTTATAATGGGTTTTCACTGCGGCCTGCGCCATTCAACGAAATAACGGATGTGAGTCCTATATGAGCTTATTTCATAATCAATTTCCTTTATGAATCTATGTGAATATTTAGGTCCTATTTTCTAAATGGATTCTCCATTCTGGTTTAAACATATACATTGGAATGGTCTATGACGCGTCGTGAGGGATGTTTCTGAAATATAAGCAGACGATATACGATAATGGTGAAGACGGATTCTTATTCATTGAATGAAAAATCAACTGTTTGTTGAACTTATTAGGTGAACACTTCCATGGGAACTATTAATCAATGACTATTTCCTGAATTCAATGTATTAAGACTCTCACTGGATCATATAAGTGGCGAATCAACAGACAATTACTTTATCATGCTCCCGGTGCGCGGTCACAGCATGGCATACCAAAAGATCAGATTTGCATTATAATAAAAAATCGAATTCCTACCTGACTTTTGTTTCGTGGTATAGAAAGAACGCTATTCATCCCGGCTGTTTCTTTGGTATGTTATATAGACGTGGTGTATATAGAACGTCATTCTTTATATATGCCGGTTGCTGTTTCCCTGAGATCATATGTCGTGAATATACATGCACCGACTCGAAATATCAGCATTCTTGTTCCGTGGCCATCAACCTGGTTTGCGTTGTGGTCAACTCTGTCTTTACTAAATATTCACTGATGAATTCTCATTAGTAAATGTTATACAGGAAATGTCCAGAGAATATGTTCAACAAACGGCGATAGGTACTTCTATTAGTGTATTTGTTTTAACCCACCACACAGCAGCGGCATGTGCAAAATATTATCTCATGATTTTATTGCTTACTTTGCTTAATATAGTCATGGAACTGCGAGAAATTAACTTTTTCTGAACAAAAGTTGTTTGAGTCAGGGTTTGTGTGAGGGAGATGCTCAAACCTAGATATATGCCCCACCCAGCGGCTACATTTGACAAAAAACACCCTATGATTGTATTGCTTTGAACTTATTATCTAAACATTTCCAACCAACGGAAATGAATAATTCTGCACTTGTATTATCTATTCTCCTGCCTGTCGTCTGCTAAGTTCAACTTATTTTCTGAACATTTCCCACCAAAGATTATGAATCCCTGTGCAACTGCACTTACCGTTTCGATTGTCTGCATGTCTTCTGCTTTCATTACATGTACATCCCTCCAGATTAGTAATATACCATTCCAATGCATACTTTTATAACTGAATGGGAGAATTCATTTAGTAAATAAAGGGTTAAGAATATATTATGGTGTCACCATATTCCGCTCAACTCACCAGCTCCACACTAATGCAGAAAGCCGACATATCTCGAATCCACGAGGCATTGAATGGAGAGGAAGTCCAAGTTCATAGGAGACTGGGGCAGTCGGCGTTTGAATCACTGCCTCGATGTCCCACGTGGGAGAACGCTAATGGACCAACCATTTGGTGGAACAGCATCCCCTGCTGACTTCTTGACTTTGACTACATGCTGGTTCTATGATACTTTGTTGTGTGCAAAATGGAACGCTGTAGCCTCATAGAGCCAGTGACTGTTCAAATCTGGACTCGGGCATCGCTGCACTTTTCCGCCAAGAGAGGACAATTTGTTATCCGGGTACTTTATTTGATGTTTCACATTCAAACCTTTCGCGTTCACCCAGTACATGTTCCACCCTACAACCCGAATATCCCATTATTATAGATTAGCGCGTTGCGTTGCCGTGTGGAATACATTAAAAAATTTCACAATTCCATCAACATTCTACACATTCCATCACAATTGTATATTTCATATAATAACTCAGTATATCGTACTTACACATATGCATCTACAGAGAAGAACCAGTTTGTTGCCTACCTTAATTTGCAGAGGGTCATGGTATAGACAACATGAAAGGATCGAGTTTGTTAAACTGAGATGCCCTGAATGGAAGGTCTCGCCTGAAGGGTTGAAAAATGTAATTATCTTGTCACACACTTAATAAGAGTTAAGCAAGCATTGATAATTATCTATCTGTTTATCAAACAGCATAGTATGCCTCGTTCTGGCGAGCGCTTAGTTCCGGATAAACAGTCCTGCACACATACAGTAATGCTTTAAGTAATCGACTTCTTAGCCACAGCATAATTATGGGTAACTTTTCAGGATTTAGTCGGAAATATGGCTTGTTGCCATTCATCATTCTGCTGTGGTTAAGAAGTCGATTACTTAGAGCATTACTGTACCAATTATCAAGCGGTGTCCTAGTACTGACGTTTATCAGTAAAACATCAGAACATCATGCAAAATGTCAACAAGCAATCAGGAATATGCTAATTTTGTCTAATGATCTTGTGTTCTCTCGTTATTGTGGGAGATGATCCTGGTTTTATTTTTGGATGTTATCCGCCATGCTTCTGCATCATGAAATACATGCACTTTAGTAGTCCCGGGTTAATGCCACTGCATATTGGAAATCCTTAAGTATGTGCACACCTCTCACAATGAACAATCTCCTACACGGTTGTGCTTCCAAGGGCGCTTAATGGCTCTGATCTCCTATATTCAACAGACGTTAATGCTCTCTACATAATTGAAAATGGTTTCAGTACTTGCATAAAGCACATCCAGAATTGCCCAACAAGGGCGAGGACAAACCTCTCTCGCAGTCTCCTGCGCGTTCTGCTGATGAGTCAACAGCCATACGTGAGAAAACTTATTTTCCCCGGCGAACTTATCCACTTGCCTGCAACTCGAGACTCTCCTTTGCGAATATTCCTGGAAAACCACATATGTGCACCATTTATTCAATGCGAATACCACTGGTTGTGTGAAGACGTCATCGATGTTCTGGAGGTTACAACCTGTCTTGTTATCTTCAAGAATTCCTACTGCTGGATTCTTCACAAAGAAGACCATTTGGAAGTGACTCGTCAATGCGACAATAAGAGCTCACTATTATGATGCATGGACTCCAGCAGTAACAGTGGTCGCTTTGCTAATCTTCTCCTTATTCATAACCAACCTCTCAGTCTGGAGTGTGTGGCGACTCATCGCTGCCCACACTAACACGAGTTTCGAACTGAAAAATCTTGCTAGACTTCTAAATAGATTGTTGTTTGAGAACAATAACCCATGCATTTGTGTGGCCACATATTTAACACTGCAGTTGGACATATTACTGACTCGTGTGGTTATCGATAGCTTCGATGTCGAACTATTCAGTTACACGGATGTCCTCCCAAACGACCATTTAAATGCTCTGTTGCTTGACAATGCCCAGCTTGGTGTCTTCGTATCCCAACTGAGTCATGAAGCATCGCATCTGCTGCAGTTCTGAATGTTGGCTGCTCTCAATTGATTCGCCCTGGAAATCGACTACTCTCATGTTTGGCCTTCTGTGAACTTGACATGCCACGGAACGATCACTATTCAAGTTTCAAAAGAAAGCCATGCGCATTATATGCAATATCGTAGCCACACCGAACCACTTTTTAAGAGGAGAAAGATCCTCAAACAGCATAATCTATCATCTCCAGATCGCATTATTTATGTATAGTTGGAAAAATAAAACTCTCTCATCATCATTCGAAAAATAATGCAAGCATACACCCATGTATTTAAACAGACAAGCCGGAAGTTTGATGATGACAAAACCAAGAACAAATACCTCATTAATACTTCCAAAACACGCTTTCCCCAATATATGGAACTACTTGAACGCTTCGCACAGAAATTTTCCAAATAAGGCACAATTCAAAAAGTATATCACCAATAATCTATTATCACAATATGGTAATGCTACCATATGTAGAAATCGAGAACGTAAATCCTGCAAAGTAGCAAATGTAAATTACTGACCTGTTATTGGCGTGTCCCAACACGTATGAATCATCCTTGTACCCTCACCTTTAATGGGCAATTTAATAATACGTGTATCTTCTTGATTAGCTTAGCCTTAACATTAAACACATTTAAATGTCAAACTGTCCTGTATTTATAAGACAATTTATCATTGATAAACCCTTGTTGTGATCATTCATTTCTCACATATGAACGCCATATTATCTATACATGTAACATCGTATTACAGGGGTGGCAGGAAGACGGCCTGTATTGGCCATGCCACCCCTGCACAAGTAAATGTGTATATATAGTATACCACTGTATTGTATAAGTGTTCAAATAAACATTGAAACATGTTGGCTGCTCTCAAATGATTCGTCTCGGAAATTGACTCTCGGGTTTGACCTTGTGTGACCTTGACATGCCTCGTTGCGGGATGTTATGATTACTGCATGTGACAAGAACGCAAATGATTCTAATTTATATTCAACTCAATGACCTCATTTGGCTTCTCCTCGTGTGACCCGGGGTAGAATAGGCCTACCGCCCACTGCGAGGGGTAAAAATCCCCTAATGTGGCACCCTGCTTGCCGTGGGGTGCATCCATTGAGGTGTGGTGTAGGAGTCCTGGAGGTACTATGGCGGCCGTATCACGTGAGGCATCGACCTGCGGGTGCGAATTAGCTCATGGTCCTCTTTGGTCCTACATCTCTTCAAGATGTGTGGTTGAGATGACCCGGCTCAATCAATCGGCTAGTCACGCCTCCACAGTGTTTCAGATTCAATTTTTGTTATATGTTTTATTACTCGTCTGATGTTTGAAATATTGTTTTCTGTTTTTCACGTATGATGTTTCTGTTCTCTCCTGTCTCCTTTGTTTGTCCTGCTGATTGTTGAGTGTTGAATCCTGTATTTTTCACGCCTGACTCACCGTGGAGAGGTACCGGGAGGCTGCTATATGCAGTGACTAAACGGGTCACCGCTTCAGCTATGTATCAGTCTTTGGCCCGACCAGAATTTGAAGGGTAGTCCACGACGGCTGCTTGGCTAGTTGTCGATTTTTTGCTTTTCGTATGGCAACTCAAAACAAAAAACAACGTATTGCTCACAAGAATGATGACTCACCAAGTTCCAATGATGCTGTGGTATTCCCTCAGTACGTGGTTCTTGGCTTTGACCCACATGTGAAGACCTTCTATCTTTGTCATTGATAAAACGCTACAAAACATTGCTGAACAATTCAAATCTGTCAAACCAATCAGACTGGGCCAATAATCGACTCTCTCTTGGTTGAATGTTCAAGGAAAGTTCAATCTGATGCTCTGCTGCAATTTACAACTATTGCACTTACACCAGTGTTGGTTACTGCTCACAAGACATCGAATAGTAGCAAAGCTGTGTTGCGACCCGCGATATAGCTGATTCTTCGGAATCATAAATATTGGCGGAGTTGGCACCACAGGGGGTTACAGAAGTCCGTCGATTTACAAAAACTGTTGATGGTATTCGAGTTCCTCTTAATAGCTATCTTTTTACCTTCAATCGGTGCGAACATCCGCCGACATTGAAGGTTGGGTACATGAAGATAGATATAAGTACCTATGTTCCAAATTCATTACGATGTTTTAAAAGTCAGGGCTATGGCCATGGCCAGGAACATTGTAGAAGTAAAGAAACCATTTGTGCACGATGTTCTGTTTCTGGTCATGATCATTAGGATTGTATAAATCCTAAAAAAATTCGAATTGTCAAGGTTCGCATCCTGCAATGGACCGTTCGTGTCCATATGGGACTATGAACTCAAGATACAAAGTTTAATCTGAGAAACGGTTATCGTACATGTATGCTAAGAAATTAGCTGGTGCCAGGCGACCAATTTCTCAAGTCACATACTCGGCTGTCGTTTCTAAGAAAGGTATGTTGATGCCAGCAATCAGACAGAGTGTCAAACAAAACTTGTCAGTACATCCTTAGCAACACAAGTTAAAGAAAATGATATTTCTCCTGTCGCACAGGCAATGGATACAGCTACTGCAGTTTTTACGTTTGCTCCGATGCCAACTAAGGAAGTTGATCCCATTGTTCCAAAACAAAAACCTCCAAGGTCTGTCAAGTCTTTTGACTTTTTTAAAAGTTTGATAGATGCTTCAATCTAAATGGCAAATTTTGTCTGAACGGGACAAAGACCCCATCTAAATGTGTGGAGGGATGCTGGTTTTTGGGTGAGGGGTCACCTACTGAGTCAACCACCGGACTGTCAACTTGATGAATTGATACAAACACATGGCAGATTGAACAGATACTAATAATATCTTGCCAATCATCCAGAAAGCGACGTTGTCAGCTATTCTAAATATTTCGATATGCAGATGTCTTAATAAATTATTTATATTTGATGAAAATATTTCATGTAGGTTATGTATTTGCTGTTTTCAAAGCAGATTTTGCTATCGGTTTTGATATTATGTTTTATATGTGTTTGCACAATGGTCAGTTTCTTAATTGCTCTGCCCCAATCGAGCACTCATGCTCTGATTTGTGTGTTTTATTTGTATATATTTAGTTTCATTTTAGTCCAATTCAGGGTTACGTCTATACCAATTGCTTCGCATAATTTTGATTCAGTGTTCTCAGTCGTGACGTGGCCTAGCGGCTAAAACGTCGTAAAATCCTAACCAAACAAACAAACATTTGGCTTCTCAAGTGCAAATATTTATATTCAACAACGATCTGGCCCTCTTGTCACACACATTAACAATATTGCATCATCTTCTCTTATTCTCCTTGCTCTACGTACAATGTACACGTTTTTTCAATGCATGTATGTATACATATAATGTTCTTCCTTGTATATATCTGCCCATTTATAGACCAGATATCATGGTCTCGTTACCATTTACTTTCTGTTACTGACGTGTTTATGTTCGTCTTACTTGGAGGTCAATAAACAACATCACAAGAGGCAACGATCCCCGACATGGGGGCTATAGGATTCCAGAAGTTGACCAAATGAAATGGTCGGTCACCGACAGCATTAACCCTGATCATGCGTGGTAAAGCGTGCAATGTATCACATCGGATGCAAAATTAGAGCCAGAATCCTTTCCTTATCTACCTGACTAACACTATGCATCCGCATCGCTATCCGACAATGGATTAATTTAGAGTTGTCAGATAAAGGGTGGCGTCTAGCGTTTTCAGTGCGTCGCCTTTCCATGGGCGGAAAACGCTACTGGACCAAACATCATGTTGATGAATCAAGAGTTCCTTGCCGAGTCTCGGAAGTTCACCCTTTACGTGGGGTGTGGAAGTCATCTACTTCTGAGCTAGTAGGGACATGGCTAAGTGGTTCCCGTTGGATGGGTGTCCACTTTGAGATTTCCAGATGCACCTGCCCCATTGAACCAGACCAAACTGCCAGGTTTTATAGTTGCAGCCCCACCCCCCCCCACCCCCAATGGTTGGATCATTCAACATTTCTGACATCCACCTAACTGCTTAACATGTTGTCAAAGGTTCGGGGTTAGACACCGCCAGAGGGGAGTTGTTTATCCGCACCGTTATCCTGATATTTATCATCGAACTGTCTGGGACAAACGTGACAACAGTTACTTCTCTGACATGAAGAAATCGACGCCTGTATCCTCACACGCTATTCTCTCGTAAACATTGATTTGTTCCTAATGTTTCGAACAAACAGTACTGGCTTAATTTAAGCAGGGGCGCTTTCCTGAATAGATCAACGTTTATCTGGTCTATTTACCGTGTTTTATTGGCCCCTGTGCACGATTAAATTTCAATTGCCATTCGCAATTCAGTCAGCTCCGTAGTAAATTTCGATATGTATCAACTTTGATAATAATCTGCTGAACTCACTGGGACAGTATCTGGTCAGGCACATCCTGAATTCAACTACTATATTTATATTTAACTATTGCAGTTGAATTTGACGGTGCTAAATCTGTTTTCCTGTGTTGGAAGAAACATTGGGACCACGCATCCCAGTGCATAGTCACATTGCAGTCTCAGTAAAATTACAGCAAATTTTCAGTCTCCCGATAAAATTTGTTTTGCAACCTTTAGAGCTGGCTAAATAATGACACAATGTTGCTTTTATAAACGGCATTAACATGATCATTCAATCGCTCCTTTTTTATCATAAATTTTTTTTTTATTTGTTCGTATTTTTGGTACAATTTTCATTTATTACATTACATTATAGTATCCACCTCCTACCCCTGTCTACTATACAGATAAAGCCCATCAGATAAACCACGCCTCTATCCGTCTACTAGACGTATAAAGCATCCTCTACTAGACAGATAAACTTAATAATATGCGAAGAAGAAAGGTTACAAGAACCTGGACCAGTTGACCTCCAGCAGTTCGCGAGTGACGTCACTGGGTCGTAACAACGTTATGGAGCATCATTAGAACGGACCATGCTGGTTTCCGTTGTTAGTGACAGCGTTCTTAGAAACGTCAACATCCATATCGGTGGCAACACCTTTCTAAAAGATCAAAGGATGCGCCCCAAAACGCACTCAAGTCGAATGTTTCAATGTTCAGTTGGTGAAGTCTATAACTTGATTAAACAATTGGCAGTTTGTTACTATAAAGTATAAGATATTATTCCGTGAGCTGGCGCATTTGCACTGCCGATCTTGGCGCTGGTGCTACTGATAGCTAAAGTTCAGAATGTCATTCAATTCATTAATAAGTTTCAAGCACAAACATCCAAATTCACATGACTGGTATACTCGTACATTTCAGTTTTAGATTTGAATGTTACGCAAATCATTTATATTTTATTAGAAATTACACCATGCTATGATATTTTTCCGGCATAATTTAGAAATTATATGGCGGTCTTTTTCGCGGCGCAGTCGCATGAATACAAAACTGTTTCATAATTAATTAGTCTCTACTATACAGATAAAGTCGCTAAGTAGGGCTGAAATTGTCACTGTCACCCCCTTTCGTTCAGTTGGGTACCCAGCTTTTGTAAACATTTACATTTGGGTACCCAGCTTTATGAAATCTCACACAGAGCTTGATTTTATTAGTGATTGCCCTCAGTTGATTGCGAAATGAACCTGGTAAATTTGTTAATTCTTGTTTATATAGGAATTATGATGTATATTCGTCACGTTGAAAATAATAGCGGAGAAGAATTGTATGCATAGGACATATAGGTACTGCAGATTGACTGCTCATAAAGCTGGGTACCCAACTGTAAATTTTATAAAAGCTGGGTACCCAACTGAAAGTTTTAAAGAGCTGGGTACCCAACTGAACGAAAGGGGTGATAATGACCATTTCAGCCTAAGTAGGTCATCGCTTTTCTATAAGGAGCCTGTGAATTTTTTTTACAAAAATCTGCGATTAAATACATTTAAATTGGTTCGGTGGATAAACAGAACATCCACATAGTGTAGCTGAATAGAGAATTTATTTTTGCTCGTATGTGGGCATCTATTTGGCTCGCCTAGAGGCTCGCCAAATAGATGCCCACATACTCGCAAAAAATATATTCTTTATTGAGCTGCACTATGCGGATATTCTCTATTTACATACATAATACAAACAGAAAGTACTAATCATAGACATTTTTATATTGTAATAAATTTGTCGCCATGCCCTTCAAATGTGTTTCACTCTATATTTGCCGGGCTCCTCCGTGAGTTAAAAAAAATTTACGTTTTTTTTTAGCTCCTTCGTAAATTAAAAACGTAACTTTTTTTTATCCCAATTGAATGTTAATTAACTTGAGAGTAGAGTAGTTGAATGTTAATTAACTTGAGGTTATCTTAAATATAGCAAATCACCGTCATGTCTGACCTCGGCAAAGCTTGATGGGTGTAGAGTCCACGAGCTTTAATACGGGCATGGGGTGCGGGAGGTGTCCCTATAATTGGATGTTTTTCTTGAAGGTGCTGAGCGAGCCGTGTTGGTGCGCTGACATGATGAACGGGGCCCGTGTTATACGGTTAAATCCGTGTTCGTTGTGTTAGTTTAGCCCGAGTGACCAACGTATAAAATCTTAAGATAATAATCTATGGCAAGATTATGTTCCTCTAAGAATGCCCCCCCACTCGTTAGTTGTAACACAATCTCACTTTCAAGCTATCATTTTGGAGGAACAAATCATTATCCCTTATAATCAATGTATGCTATAGTAATATAACAACAACTCTTTACCCTCAAAATATGGGAGATATTTTCCAACTATGTAAAAAAAAGTGATTTTAAAAAACAAACCCAGATCTTTTGAGGCAAGTCAATATAGAGTTTGACAGTAAATATTTGCAAAAAACAGACTGAGTTATCTACAACTAGGGTATGCGTTCAGTGCGTTAGACATCATATTACTGCAGTAGAATCGGTGGCATTCTTTATAAGTTACTTGCGACAAACATACACCAAAAGAACTTTAAAGCGACCTGTAATCGTTGGCGTTATCAATTTTAAGATCGAGTAATTTGTTGGCTTTCGTCTCATTCCGACGATCCAGATACATGTAGTTCGATACTAGTTCGTCTATGAAGGATGTCAGAATTATGGCTGAGTTAAAATGTAGAAGCCCCCACTTACCCATTGAGACCAGTACATGGAATGAATCCAGAAACACACAATTCTGTAACTTGTGCAGCAGAGCTACAATTGGAGACGAATACCTTTATATCATGAATTGTGACGCTATAATTTCATTGAGACGAGTTACACCTTTGTCATAAATTCATTTTCATTTTAATTAGCATGTTGTTGTTATACATCATTCATAAAGTAAATGAGTGTATTTTGCACGCATTCATGGCTCAAATTCATTCATTTGTTGCATATATTCTGTTGAATATAATAGGAGATTGTCCCATAAATGGCCGGATTTAGTGTACACTGACACTTTAATAAATGCCCAAAGATGTCGCATGCTGCTGAAGCCATTGTTACGAAATTGTTAACTCTTACAGGTCAACGAACATCACCAATGGCAATGGCAAATATTTAGTTGAAGATCTATGTGTTGCAGAATATTTTTTTCAATATTCGATGCTTTGAACTTATCTAATGCTCATTTTATTATTCAATCGTATTATCTGAAAATGTTATTGCGCTTTGTAGTAAGTTTGGTAGAGGTAGCAGTTTAATGTAGCTATTGATTTTTTCATAACAATGGTTTCAACACACAACATCTCATTAGTATGCTCCCCGCATCATCGCACATTAGCAGGGTCACTTGACCAGGGGCGTGAATGTGTAGTTAATAGTTGCAGGAGATATGATGAACAGATAAAATGGTGAGTCTATTATCTTAATCACAAGATATGGGTCTTCTATATAATCAGTCATGTGAGTTTCAATGGTGTTTTATACAATCAGTACATCGGGGGTATTGGTATCACATGTCCCCTGGTGCGACAACACTTCCACGAGTATCTACCTTAATACAAGGTTTATATCTATCGGACCTATATTGAGCATATAGTTACTTGCGATCAAAATTCATCAATATCCCCTATGCATAAGATCATGCCATATACACAGTTCTTTAGACCATACTCGCACCATTAACTTTGTGTATCTCCTGCATCGATACATGTAAGATCACCAAAGTTAGATATGAATATGTGCACTCTTTCGAAACCGGACAAACCATTGAACAGATTAACATCACATTTGGCATAGTACTACTGCAGAATGTATACATCTGAGGTCACACAAACAGGACCACACACGGTGAATCATTGTGGCAAGTGGAATTCTGCAGTAATACTATATGCTATATTTTATGGGAATCTGTTCAGGGGTTTGTCCGATTTCGAAAGTGTGCACATATTCATATATATAATATATTTGGTGCTCTTCCACGTATAGATGCGGGAGATACACCAAATTAAAGGTGCGAGTATGGTCTATGGCATTATCTTATGCACAGGGGATATTGATGAATTTTGATCGCAAGTGAATCTATGCTCAATATAGGTCCGATGGATATAAACCTTGTATTAAGGTACAGTAATGCTCTAAGTAATCGACTTCTTAACAACAGCAGAATTAAGGATAACTTTTCAGGATTTAGTCGTAAATATTTAGTCGTAAATATGGCTTGTTGCCATTCATCGGAAAGCTCTCGGGGAGAGCTTTCAGAATGAATGAATGAATATTTTATTTGTGCAATAAATCATGTCAATATACAAATGATCACAAATAACATAAATTATTATTGCACAAGCCATATTTCCGACTAAATCCTGAAAAGTTACCCATAATTATGCTGTGTTTAAGAAGTCGATTACTTGGAGCATTACTGTAGGTCCGATAGATATAAACCTTGTATTAAGGTATATACTCGCGGTAGTGTTGTCGCACCATGGGACCTGTGATCGGTACTATACAAGATTGCTAACAAGAAAACTAATGTCAGAAATGGTAACACGCTCAAGATCATATATTATATACACATGATTGTAATAATAGGATATAAAATATATTGGTTTCGCGAATGACCAACTCAGAATTCCGTTAAAATAACAATAACAACCAGCACCTAATTAACGAACGGCGGCCGACTCCGCCGTCTCCGACCACAACCCCCAGTTGGCTGGATAACGAAAAAAGTCTATAAAAGTTGAAATATAAGACTTACAAATTATCTTTTTCATTTCTTTTATTTGTAATTGACATAGCTTATCACAAACCAAAAATCAACATTATTGACATCACGTTAATTAACGACAATAAACGAAATTGAAATTCCCAACTACATCTTTAACCGGACTCGGCATCCGGCTCGCAGTTCGACTTTTAATCATACAAAAATGTCCCATTCTATAAATAAAACACCCATGTTAATGTCAGCGCCCACAGCTGGCTGGAATCTCTAGGACATGCAGTATACACGCGGCATGCGTAATAACAGGGCGCAACTTGCCGTTATGTTCCACATGTTCGCCTGTTGAGTATCAATGCACAATGACATCGCAATCCGATGAAGCCATTGCTCTGACACGTATTTCTATGACAGTTAGCGACAGTTACATCTCCCACAATGCATGTAATGACAGACGCCAGCAATTTTATAACCAAAGTCGATTACTTGGAGCATTACTGTAGGTCCGATAGATATAAACCGTGTATTAAGATATATACTCGCGGTAGTGTTGTCGCACCATGGGACCTGTGATCGGTACTATACAAGATTGCTAACAAGAAAACTAATGTCAGAAATGGTAACACGCTCAAGATCATATATTATATACACATGATTGTAATAATAGGATATAAAATATATTGGTTTCGCGAATGACCAACTCAGAATTCCGTTAAAATAACAATAACAACCAGCACCTAATTAACGAACGGCGGCCGACCCCGCCGTCTCCGACCACAACCCCCAGTTGGCTGGAGAACGAAAAAAGTCTATAAAAGTTGAAATATAAGACTTACAAATTATCTTTTTCATTTCTTTTATTTGTAATTGACATAGCTTATCACAAACCAAAAATCAACATTATTGACATCACGTTAATTAACGACAATAAACGAAATTGAAATACTCGGCATCCGGCTCGCAGTTCGACTTTTAATCATACAAAAATGTCCCATTCTATAAATAAAACACCCATGTTAATGTCAGCGCCTACAGCTGGCTGGAATCTCTAGGACAGTATACACGCGGCAGGCGTAATAACATGGCGCAACTTGCCGTTATGTTCCACATGTTCGCCTGTTGAGTATCAATGCACAATGACATCGCAATCCGATGAAGCCATTGCTCTGACACGTATTTCTATGCCAGTTAGCGACAGTTACATCTCCCACACTGCATGTAATGACAGACGCCAGCAATTTTATAACCAAAGTCGATACAGACCGAGGACTTATCGCAGGTTGCAATTCCGATGCATTTAACATGATGACAGACTCTGAAGATTTCAGCACATGAATCGATGGATATCTCCTCAACACGTCATGCATGCTGCTCGTCAAGGATCAGCTTGGAGTGAGCTAACATGTCGATCGACGAGCGATAAGCCTTGTCACTGGTTCGCGATTTTCAAGATGGCCGATGGTTCCATATGGTCCGATTCCTAGCATTTTACCCAACCCACCGGTAAAAGGTCAAAGTTAAGAAGTAGCATCCATTTGTAAACATTCGACAGTGCGAGCATTTTTTTTATCATCATTTGATGGCATAATTTCAGTTATTCTTAGTGCACCTACGGGTTTAAGACTTGTTTTGTGGCCATTTCATCTACACAGATAGGACCTGGTGACGATGCGGACATTCAGACTTTTTTAAGCGATGGACGCCCCCTTTTGTCAACGAACTTCTCATAATTTACTGATAAATAGCTAGTATTTGCGATAAAAAAAATAACGCAAAAACATATACGTGATACACTCAATCCATCTACTGCGTGAAACCTACGTATTGTATGTATCCAGGGTGATTGTTTAATTAGTTTTATGAAGTTGTTCCAGTTCCCAGACTGGAGCCATATGCTAAAAATAGATGCTACTTCTTAACTTTGACCTCCGGAGACCAAATGGCGGATTCACCGCGAGTTAGTGATCTTACTTATTGTAGGTTGAAACTACACTTTTGTTTTCAAAGCAGTGTTCGTAACCAATATTTAAATATATGCCGGTATCACACGAATCGTATTTGCAATATCAAAGTAGGTTTGTTACCTTATTGTAGCCACCTTTAGTGACATTGTCCATCATAGTTCCCTTAGATCATGCCACGAATCTCTACTCTAGCTAACGCTCGAAGAGATCATATTCTACCAGTACAAAACCTGGAATTTTTTTTAATGTTCTGGCCCCTTCTGACAGGGAACTTTATAACATTGAACAAACAAGGCAGGGACTATATCTTTTTGCTTATATTTGTTCTCCGATAAACACATTCAAAGTATGGGGTGGTCCCAACTCGAAATTGTACGCATTTTATTGACATAAGTGAGCTGATATCGCAGAAAACATTGAATTAATTACCCTGGAGAAATTCCATGATTGTAATTGGCGCAAAGTCAACTCACCCACAAAGTTCCTTAAATAATTTAATCTCTAGCTGTGACCTTCACCTACTGATGAATAAACGGCCAAGAAATATATTAACAAAGAAATTAACAAGGAAATATTTATAAAGTTCCCTGTCAAAAATTCAAAACGTTCCAAGGTTTTGTAGTGGTGGAATATGATCTCCACGGGGGTCAGGCAGAGTAGAGATTCATGACATCATCTAAGTTCGACCCTGGACCACCCGACCCAGGGACAACGGTCCAATAACCTGACCCATGGAAAACCCGACCCGATCGACCCGGAACCACCCGACCCAGGGACAAGTCGACCCAGGGACAACCCGACCCAATGATAACCCGACCCAATGACAACCCGACCCGATCGACTCGGCACCACCCGACCCAGGGACAAGTCGATCCAGGGACAAGTCGACCCAGGGACAACACGACCCAATGACAACCGACTGATCGACTCGGGACCACCCGACCCAGGGACAAATCGACCCTGGACAACCGGACCCAATGACAACCCGACCGATCGACTCGGGACCACCCGACCCAGGGACAAATCGACCCTGGACAACCGGACCCAATGACAACCCGACCCAATGACAACCCGACCCGATGCAAATAAAGAATAAAATATAACTTGCTCAACTTGAAATATAAAAATTAGAATAAATATTTATGTGAAAATATGATGATATATTACGAATATTACTATACATGTAGATATATAGGATATCAATACGGAACCAGAAACTCACATAGCTGAAGACAAACTGTGCATATTTATCGACAACTTAAGAAAATCAAGTAATTTATTTATATTTTAAAATATCAATTTTACATTTTGAAGAAAATATGAAGTAAAAATTGTGAATACGACAATTCAGTTAACATATGTGACAACGCCACCCATAAAATCGGGACAACCGAATTCACATTTCATCATCGTCGGATGTATTCGCATCCACCGATGGAGCTACATGTAGTGTGACATGCATGTTGCCGTGACTATATACAACACAGTGTTTACCATTAATTTACTTATCCTATATAATTAATCAAATGATATGGTACGTGTACTAGAAAATAACATCGCTCAGTTAAGATACTTGTGAACATTTCGAATAAATGTGTGTTTAGCAGAGGTTAACTACGTCAACTGCAATGTTATATGTAATATTTTAACAACATGTATAGCACATAAGAACATTTTTGTTTATTTTTATTGAGAAAACAGTGAGAAAGAGACGACATACATGCACATATCCATGCTTTCACCCAGGACATTGGGGAGAGACACCACCCCATGCCTGGCGTATTCTAACACGTGACATGTATATAGTACGTGATTAAAGGCAGAAATTGTGTTCGGTTATTTTTAGTAACACCGTTCAACTTAAAAGAGGCGAAGTGATGATAATGGGCACTGATGTGACAAACTTTTTCCACACAAGGGCTTTGTTTATCTAAACCGACGGTAATCCCTAAAAAATACAAAATAAATTAGTTTTTAGAACTTGAAATTTCCCTTATTAAATCAGCTAAAGTGATCGATAATATGTAATATGTAAGTTCAAACACTATGTCCAGCTTTAATCATCTACGTTCGGCATTTACCACAAACAATAGTTTCAGTCATTTTTGTCCTCCGAAATTTGTTTTCCCGTTCGGACAGTTTCCGGATTAGAACATTATATTGGGCTATCCGATCGAAACCAAATTTGGTATGTGAGTTTATCAGCTCAAAACACAGGTCAAGTTCGAATCTGGGTTCGGTCCGCCCATTTTGGCCGGAGTTATGGCCCCTATTCGACTTAGAATCTGTCCGTCCGTTCGGGAAGTTTCCGGATGATAACTTTAGTTTGTGTGATCGGATCTGAACCAAATTTGTTATGTGAGTTTATCAGCTCCAAATACATTGCCGGAGTTATGGCCCCTTTTCCTACTAGAATTTGCCGACTATTATTGTAGCAATCGAGGAAACTACACCAGGAAACTGTTGGCAGATATGATTTAAACCAGATTCGACGGTCGACACTCGTTTTGAACCTCAATGGACATTAGTTGAATTATGCCAATAGTATTTTTAAACTATATCTGAATATTAGTTGACAACTTCCAGCAAAAATTCGTTTCGAGACCGTCGATGCCAATTGTATTCTGCAATGTGTCTCCATTCGCTACTGACCTCCAATCTTTTTACCAGAGCGCACCAGTCATACTTTCTTTCTGATTCTGTCATCGGCTGGTTTTCTGTATCTAAATTGTGGGTAAACTGTCGCCAGTAGCAGCGGTTTTATTGAGTAATCATTGGATTTAAAATAATGCATGGAGTTAGGAAAAGCTCCATGAATATCTGGATGCAAAATCGATTCGGCTATAGTGAAACCGCCATCAGACCGCATATTACAATATATTGCGCAAGTTAAACGTGGCAACAATGAATTACCCAAAAACATAGCGAAATTAATTTCGTTTTTCTGTCTTACTATAAGTCGCGGCATAAATAGATCTCTATTTATCCCTAGAACCTGCAACTGACCGTTTGTGTCTGGATAAAACAATTTCTATTTGCATACAATAATTGGCTAGAAGTCAGTACCTGTGTACAGAAGACGAAACATCGTGAACTGATGGGATTAGTCACAAAGAAATGAAATTGTCTAAGTTTGTAATTCATACGAAGCTGCGCGAAACGGCGTGACACAACGTATCTATATCGACGGACAGATTTCGAATTTCTGTTCATGATCACATTCTTCATATTGTTAACCCTTTCAGTGCCAGGGGCAGATCTCATTTACGGTCTGTAAAATCGGCCCTAAATTTTTTTTTTAAATATATATATGTTTTTTTTGTTTTGGGTTAAATTGTTTTTGGGTATGCTTAAGCATGCTATAGCGAATTTAAAAACAAACTGGATAAAACGTTAGGGGCATGTTATAACTCAAAACTATCACCAAGTATTCATAGTAATAATTTTGATGCCCATGAAAATCGTATGATTCCCTGGCACTAAACCTACAAAATAAGTCTGTTAAAGAATATAAGAAAAAATTATTAAAATTGTAAAAAATAATAACAAATTTGAAAATGATGAAAAATTGTTAGGCCAATGCATTCTCTTATATATGCGAGGCGACCTATGGTCGACTCATATATATAAGATAATGAATTGGCACAGGGTATATGGGTTGATACAAAAAACGGACTTGGCACTGAAAGGGTTAAAGCAACACGTTCGATTGGGATAGGCTCATTGCTGTTTCAGTTGCTTAAACACAGTTTCTATGATTTTCTGTCTCTATATATGTTTGACATTCAAGTTCCTCCTTGATATTGTCATATTAGGGAGCTTTAGATCGAGTATTTCAACTACAAGTTTCAGGCGCTGTCAGCTACCAAATTATACGGTACGTATGATCGCCTGGATCATGCCACGAATATCTACTCTAGCTAGCGTAAATAGAGAAGAAATTCGTGGCGTGATCTAGTGATCGCCAGCCGTTCTCGTATATCGCTAAAGACGGATACTATTTATCCACACAAGAAGAAGTCCAGCGTTGGAGTCAATCGGGTGATTGTATTTACCTAATAAATATTGGCGTTATAATCGAGTGACTGTATATAAGTTAGACATTCTTGATATAAACATCCATAATTTATCGCTGTTTCCAAAACGACTGTATGAAATATAATTGTCCTTAAAATAATTTTCCTGAGATATACATTTATGTGTGTCCAAGCGGATGTTTCGAAGGCTGTGCCCACTCAAATATTAACCAAGTATAGTTAAGCGTACGTGTAGTTGTTATGTGCGTTTCTATTGCCAACGAAAGTCACGTGACCTTTGCAACCTCACAGTAACGGCAATTGTATGAAGACGTCACGGTGTTGTGTCAGAGGTGTTACGAAACTTGTAAGAAAAAGGAATATTCCAATCTTCCTTTCAAGCAGCGAGTAAAAATTCTAAATGAGCGATAAATGCTATTATTGTGTTTGAAAATGGCATTAGAGAATAACAGGAAATGGATTTCAGATGAATTGATCAAAATGCGAATTGAACATGGGCGTAGCCATATCCATTGGTACATGTAATACAATATATTCCGTATACCTTCCAGTCACGTACCAAATTACTAATAACTTAATATGACAGATGTGCGGAAAGAATGGGAATTCGATGTTCCTGTGTGGAAATGTTTTAATTATATGCATTACAGCCATGTATTGATATGCAATTTCCTGGCACGTGGCCTCCACAAATCGTGATAAGAAACAGCGCGCACGAAGTTTATACACTAAGCTATATATTTTCCTGGTATCGGAGAGCATGTTCATCGAAACATATCAGATGCAGCATAAACAAACAATCTGTCAGCGAGTACATATCTATCTACAAATTCACCGCCAGTTATCAAATTTCTAGAATATTTCGAAAGCAAAATAATCACAGAAAGCCGAACACGGAAGAGTAGAACGCGTTAATTAGACACTCTTTGTGTGTGCGGCAGGCCACCTGCGTTGAGCAAATTAAAATCACAGGTATGAAATAACAGATGGGAATTGAACTGACACGGCTCATATCAGGCTGGTATGGTGTTGCCTAGGGCTGATATCAAACCTAATATCAAACCAACCAATTCAAGTAACATCCTATTTATTAATTAGATCGCCTCTTAGTAACTGACAACACATGATTTAGCAGTGAATTAGATGTCGTAAAACCATATTAATCTGATTTGTGATGTCGTAAAATGATATTACTCGGATTGGTAATGTCGTAAAATTATATTATTCGGTTAAAGGGCAAATTAAAGCGATATTCACACAGTGCGATAACAGGCCGTTCTGGACAAAACTGTCATATCTAATAAATAAACATGTATATCGATAAACACACGAACTATACCGTTATACAAACGTCATATCTAATAAATAAACATGTATATCGATAAACACACGAACTATACCGTTATACAAACGTCATATCTAATAAATAAACACGTATATCGATAAACACACGAACTATACCGTTATACACACGTCATATACTTCGAAAAACAATCGCCGAAGTTACTGACGCACAGACGCTCTTTATTTATACCACACATGAATACACCAAACAAAAACGCTGTTTATTTATACCATCCCATACATACACTAAGCAAGAACGCTCTTTATTTATACCATATCAGATATATATTCAACATGGACGCTCTTTATTTATAACATATCAGGCATATACTGAGCACGAACTCACTTGTTAACGCTCTGTATGTATTCCATGTCAGGCATATATTGAGCACGAAGGCTCTTTATTCCATATCAGCCATATGCTGAGCATGAGCGCTCTTTATTTATACCACGCCGGGCATATACCGAGCAAGAGCGTTATTCATTTATTCCGTATCAGGCATACACTGAGCATGAACGCTCTTTATTTATACCACAACGGGCATACACTGAGCATGAACGCACTTTATTTATACCACAACGGGCATACACTGAGCATGAACACTCTTTATTTATACCACATCAGACATACACTGAGCGTGAACGCTCTTTATTTACACCACAACGGGCATACACTGAGCATGAACGCACTTTATTTATACCACAACGGGCATACACTGAGCATGAACGCACTTTATTTATACCATAACGGGCATACACTGAGCATGAACACTCTTTATTTATACCACATCAGGCATACACTGAGCGTGAACGCTCTTTATTTAGACCACACCAGGCGTATACATAGCACGGCCGCTCTTTATTTATAACATATCAGGCATATCCTGAGCATGGACGTACTTTCTATTTTTGCAATATCGTGAGAATGAACGCTCTTTAGCACGAACACTCTTTATGTATACCATATAAGGCATATACTGAGCATGGACGTTATTTAGTTATACCATGTCATGAATATACTGAGCACGAACGCTCTTTAATTTTTGCAATATCGTGAGCTCGACCGCTCTTTATTTATTCCATATCAGTCGTATACCGAACACGAGCGCTCTTTATTTATGCATATCAGTCGTATACCGAGCATGGACGCTCTTTATGTACACCACAATAGGCATATACTGAGCATGGACGCTCTTTATCGTCTGCAGTATCGTGAGCACGAAGTATCTTTATTGTTTCGTGTTGAATAAACGAAACAAAATCGAGTCCGACTTTTTCTAACTTGTATTTGAGTATATGGCTTGAATGTTTTCCATGCATGGTCCTTTGTGTACTTATCGACATATTGTAATCCAAGCTTGTACCAGATAATGCAGAATGTCACATTATGAAGTACATGTCCCGACATTTGGAACTCTCTACCAAATGAAATGCTTGCTAACCGATTTTCGATCTGCTTTAAAAACTCACATATTCCGACGACGCTACCCCGACACAAAGAAAACTAACAAAATCTGATTATATATAATTCCACATATCTATTGATTATTTTCCATGTGCATTTCTTGTGTATTTATATAATGTGTAAAGTGCTTAGGGCCCCTTGCGGGGGATAGGCGCTATATAAATATTATTATTATTATGTATAAGAATAAAGTAAATATAGATATGTCTGATATGTGAATATGTTATTGCTTTAAACTAACATCCTTACAACCCATGGGGGCGGGGACGAGGCACGTTTTTGTCCGAGAAATACCATTTGCAATCGGTTGGGTCATGGATCATTTTTGCATCTGGCATTTTCTGGAACCCACCCACCCCTCCAAACCTGTAAAAAAAAAGTTTTACTCCCAATGCGTTGACATGCACCCCCCCCCCCCCATTACTCCACACTTCACTAATTTTGGTCTAAAACCCTACAGCTGTCACTCATATGACTGGGAAATTATCTCCTTTATACATGCATTGGCGTTTCGAGGTCAGTGTGTGGTGAGAGTATGGTAGGTCTACATGTGTGGTCAAAATACAAACTGCTAAATGGCAAATCTAATGCATTGATGTAGTGGACAACTACAGTAACCTGTCAGGAACTGGTATGTACACAAAACACTAGCATAAGGTATGTGGATTCAATTTACAAAACAAATTATACATATCCCAGCATATCACCTGCATATCCAATGAGATATCCTTTCAAGCTATTACATGAACCGATCATGTGTTTTGGCTATGTGGCTATAATACATTTTAAGCTGATTACGTCTCAGGACAGTGAACTCAATCTTGACTTTCGAGTCAATGTAGGCATTTTGTAGACATATCCATGGCATATCAGTTGTTAGGCTCCAATTCAACTAGAGTTTACATATTTTGAAAATGAATACACAGAGAGGATATTTACCAGTCTGCAATTGGAAATATTATTGTATAGATTGTTGATATCAGCAAACCTAGGTCAATGTCCAGGATGCACACAATTCAACACAATTCCATAATTTCTAACTATGTCCTGATTCATCTCTCAACCAACCCATCATCTAGTATTATTATGCCCCCGATCTCCGATGGAGATTTGGGGGTATATAGTGGAGCCCTCCGTCCGTCCGTCCGTCCGTCCTTCCGTCCTTCCGTCCTTCCGTCCGTACGAACGTTTCAACTCATAAGTTAGGTTTCGCTAACTCAATTCAGTTGATCTTTGGTATGCTAATAGACCAGCCGGGGGGGGGGGGGACAAGATTTTCCCATAACTGCGGTTTCGTCCGCCCATTTTTTCCAGAGTTACGCCCCTTTTTGGACTTAGAAAATTGTTGACCCGTACGAACGTTTCAACTTATAACTTTGGTTTCGCTAACTCAATTCAGTTGATCTTTGGTATGCTAATAGACCAGCCGGGGGGACAAGATTTCCCCATAACTGCGGTTTCGTCCGCCCATTTTTTCCAGAGTTACGCCCCTTTTTGGACTTAGAAATTGTCTGTACGAACGTTTCAACTCATAACTTTGGTTTCGCTAACTCAATTCAGTTGATCTTTGGTATGCTAATAGACCAGCCGGGGGGACAAGATTTCCCCATAACTGCGGTTTCGTCCGCCCATTTCTTCCAGAGTTACGCCCCTTTTTGGACTTAGAATATTCAGGTTTTCTGCTACTTTTTTTGGTTTCCAGATGATAACTTGATTTTGGATTGTTTATTCATGAATAACATAACTTTACAAAGTGCCATTTAATAAGCATTTGCACAAAAATAAGAAAAATCCTCTCTGATTGTACAGTCGGGGGTGTTACCTCCGCCCAGCGGTGCACTTGTTCCATACTACTTCTGTCAGTCTACCAGAGCAACTTCTGTTATTCTAAATGACAAGCAGCCACATTAATGTTTGAGACAGTTGTTCGCTCTTTTCCCATGCACACAATGGTCTTGACTTGAAAGTCTTAGTTACATCATGACAAGTTTATTTAGTTCAGTTTTACATTTATCGAAGCGTCTTTCCGAAGGGTGTCGGGAAGGAAGTTTTTCACCTCAACGCCTCATATGAAACATTCCATAGTTTAATGTGATCTCCACAAAAGCCCATATGGGGTCATAGTAACATAAATATGGTGCTTTTGCAGCTATAATTTGTTTTAAACTCTTACATATGTCAACTATGTGTACAAAAGGTTTTTAGTAAAACATTTGCATGAGGTTGTAACAAAATGCGTCTTTTGCCTTTCGGACACCGGCATACCTTCCAGCATTTTTTATTACCACCCCCCCCCCCCCCCGGTTAGGTTCAAACTAGTAACTAAAGTTTTTAGCGGTACATCTGCTCAACAGTGTGACAGTGTGTCTACTAACAACATAGCGAAACGTACAGGGTCCACTGAGGTCGCGACATTGTAGCGTGATAACGTGTCCAGACCTGACATTATCACCTTCCAAATTAACTTTGATTTTACCGTTAGTAGCACGAAACATTACCACAAATTACATGTTAATTAAAATAGTCTAGACATCACTTTTCTATGATTATCGGGTTCTTGGCGGCAATTACTGTTAATGATAGGAAAGTGCGCCGAAATAGATGAAATACCCCCGACATAAACACTTTGGGCCAGAGAAATCACAAAAATATCCGCGAGGGTCATTGTATCACACGGTGATCGGTACTATTCATTAACGCACTATAAAGTGTCTTGTTGCAGACGACCAATTATTCATTTTACGTCTGTGAGAGCGGACATTTTCACTGAGAATCTGAATGCGGCATAATTTTGACATTCGGATTAGTCCTGATGTTACATGAGGTTCACCATGTGATAATTACTTTTGTAAATTGATACAATAACTCTACAATTACGTCCCACCAACGTGTGAGTATTTGACATGAACAGGTTTAGCGAATATTGAACAGCTTCCTATTATACTCATCCCTTGTTGATTATGAGCCAAGATTCTCAAATTCACGATGATAACAACTGATAATTTAGTTTCCATGTCATGACAGTGACTGATATTTGTTGCTACCTACATGTAGAGTTTCAATATCTACAACCTTGGCGTTGACTCTTTATATACATGTACCCTACCCGATACAAACGAAACATGCACTCATATCGTTTGCCGTATATAGTAGAATTTGATAAACAAGTGATAATGCCTGGTAGCTATATGTGCTTATGTAAATCAAACACTTGTATCAAACTACCACGTCATGGTCGGGAATTATCTGCTTAGTCCGATTAGGCAGGCACGGTGTGGGCTTGTCCTTCCCAAAACATTGGTCAAAATATGTAGTTGGAAATCTCATGACTGACACATCATCAGTTGGAACTTCCAGACCAACACTTTTTTGGACTATGATTTTCCATTCAGTATTTAGCGTGATTTCTTTTGTGTTGAGACCATTTTTTTTTTTTACAAAAAGTCTTAACGCAGATTATTTATAATGCCATGTCAAAAAAACAAATCCGTGTTTAAATACAAATTAGGAGACAAATTTCGGTTCCATGTCATGACAGTGACTGACATTTGTTGCTACCTACATGTAGCATTTGGACGCTTATTTATGGATTGTCCGCTTAGGCAGGGACGGTGTGTGGTTGTCCTTCCCAAATATTTGGTCAAAATATGTAATTCAGAATTTAGTGTGAATTTTTTTGTGTTTCCAACCAGAAGGGGTCTTAGATTATAAATTTCCAACAGTTAGAATATTTTAGTAATTTTCGAAATTGTCATGTTCTCGGTATTCGTCAAATTCGAACGATTGGCCAAGAAGCCGTTATCTGTATTGAAAAGACAGCATAGACATTACGAAACGTCTAGCAAAAATGAATAATCCAGATGAGATCTTATATGTAGTGAGAAGCCAACGCAGTATGATAATATAGGAGAATAGAATGTGCCCGCGCGGAAAGATGATGTTTGATTGAAGCCAATTAAGCATATTGGCGGTTGCACTGTGGGCTGGGCATGCCGCTTGTCTCTACCGTCGGATTATTGTGTACACGTTTTGCTACAATTTGGGCCAATATCTCAAAATGTGTAGCTTTTACGCCCTAAATGCACATGTATTTATGTAACAAAAAATGTGTTTGTGTATTTTGAACCATTTTGCGGACTTAAAAAAATTGGCCCGGCCAAGTTGGACACTGTTTGTTCTGGGGACCTGTGGTTGCGAACTACAGTTTCCGTTCAAACGGCCAACGCCGAACACACATTCATCGTTGTGTGCGTCACGGTATTCACACAATCATCGTTGCGTACGTCACGGTATTCACACATTCATCGTTGTGTATCTCACGATATTAACACTTTCGTCGTTGTGTATCTCACGGTATTAACACATTCATCATTGTGTACGTCACGGTATTCACACATTCATCATTGTTTACGCCACGGTATATCATTATGTACGTCATGGTATTCACACATTCATCGTTGTTTATGTCACGGTATTCACACATTTCATCGTTGTGTAGTCACGGTATTCACACATTCATCGTGATTTACGTCACGGTATATCATTTTGTACGTCACGGTATTCACACATTCATGGTTGTTTATGTCACGGTATTCACACATTGATCGTTGTTTACGTCACGGTATATCGTTGTTTACGTCACTGTATTCACACATTCATCGTTGTGTATAGTCACGGTATTCACACATTCATCGTTGTTTATGTCACGATATTCACACATTGATCGTTGTTTACGTCACGGTATATCATTATGTACGTCACGGTATTCACACATTCATCGTTGTGTACGTCACGGTATTCACACATTCATCGTTGTGTAGTCACACATTATTTATCGTTGTTTACGTCACGGTATTCACACATTGATCGTTGTTTACGTCACGGTATTTTGTTTGTTTGTTGTTATTGACTCTACGACAAGTTTCAAACGCGTAACTTTTATACCAAAATAGTCAGTTTTTATTATAAGCATATGGGGAAGTATGGTAGTGGTATGGGTTCTAAATATTGTATTCATTGAGCGCAGCTTTTGTAATTCATCCGATGTTTTTGACACGTTTTAATGTGCAAAGCGACGCTAAGGCCATCGCCGCACAATGAAAATGTACTGGAGCCCGAAAGTGTTTTTTTATTTTTCCTTGCATCCCGAACATATCGTAACGGGTTTTGTATGCCTCGAAAGACATAGACGATGCTCGTCTCCAAAAATGTAAGGCAGATCTTCTTCGTCAAACACATTATTCAACGAAGACATTAGAATTTAGAGTGCGACATGCAGCCATTTGCATATTATGCATAAAAATGTCTTGCCATATACACTACAAGTTTCATATACATGTAACTCAGTTAAATTTAAACTATTTACCGAACGCGAACTGCAAATTACTAACTGAAATAGAGCCACGAAATTAATGACGTATTCGCCAAATTGTCGTTAATCGTTTGCACAGGAACTTGTAGACCAAGTGTTCTCGGTCCACATCAGCTTGGGATATCGGTTGGGTCGATACTGGTTTGGAATCGTCCTACCCCGTTACTCTCCTATGACAGACTTTTATTGAAAAGAAGTACCATATTTACACGCGAACGCCTCAATGTGATTAATCATTTGACATTGTCCCCGATTAATCTGTCTTCAAAATGATATATTATGTATACTGTGATAGAAAAGGGTATTGAATATTGAATTTATCAATTAAAGTTGGCTGCCTTTTTCTGTAACGAGTTTTCCTGGGTATTAAATAATAAATACGAATCGAAAACCTCTGTCTGGAAACGCTTCTTTGAATTACTATTATCGTATTCGAATTTTCTGGTATAATATACTTATATAACACCTATCTCTTGTCTATATAAATGCACAGGGGACCACGAAGACGGCACCTAATGGGTCTGACAGGAATAACTTTTTTTCCGACAAAGACAATGGTGCGGGTTAGAAATTTCCAAAGTGACGCTGTTGTTGCAGTGGCAAAAAAGCGGGAAGAGCAGATTTTTTTTTATTACCAATGTCCACCAAACTTATACATAATAATCTCCATGATATGATGAATCTATTGATGTGGTTTAAAGATGTCAAAAGTGGCGACGTTCGAGTCAGTGGTGCAAGGAAGGGGAGAGGCGCACTAAAACTGATAAAATATTTTGAGCACCAATTTTCACCAAATTGATACACATTCTTCCCCATGAAACAAGGATTATAATCGTGTGATTTAAAGACGCCAAAATTGGTGCCGTTTGTTTGAGAGATGGGGATGGGACACTAAATTTTATAAGAATTTGTTTAGTCGCCGATTACCACCAAACTTATAAATAAGCATCTCCATTATATCAGGAATCGAATTGTGTGGCTTAAAGCTATCAAAAGTGGCGCCGTTCGAGTCAGGGGTGCATGGAAGGGGAGATGGGCACCAAAACTGATAAAATATTGTTAGAACTGATTTCCACCAAACCGATACACATTCTTCCCCACGGTACAAGAAATCTAATCGTGTTATTTAAAGACGCCACATTGGTGCCGTTTTGGTGAGAGATGGGGGGGGGGGGCAATAAATATGATAATAATTTGTTTAGTCGCCCCCTTACCGCCAAACTTATACATAATCATCTCCATGATATCAGGTATCTAATGGTGTGGCTTAAAGATATCAAAAATGGCACCGTTTGAGTCAGGGGTGCACGGAAGGGGAGAGGGGAACCAAATAATGATAACGTATTTTTAGCACATATTTCCACCAAATTGATACACATTCGTCTCCGTGATACGAGAAATCAAATCGTGTGATTTAAAGACGTCAAATTGGTGCCGTTTGGGTGAGAGATTGGAAGGGCACGAAATTTGATAAGAATTTGTTTAGTCGCCGATTACCACCAAACTTATAAATAATAATCTCCGTGATATCAGGAGTCTAATTTTGTCGTATAACGATGTCAAAAGTTCGAGTCACGGTGCATGAAGGGAGAGAGGGACACAATAAATTGATAACAAATATTTTTAGAGCCGATTTCCATCAAATCGTTATATATTCCTCTTCGTGATACGTGGAATTGGTGCCGTTTGGGTGAGAGATGGGGACAAATTTAGTTAGTCGCCGATTTCCACCATTTTTATATTATTCATCTTCATAACGAGTCCAATTGTGTGGTTTAAAGATGACAAGAATAGCGTCGCTTGATTCAGGGATAAGGAGGGGAGGGTCACAAAAAAATTATAAAAATATGTTTAGCGCCAATTTCCGAGTCCACCAAATCCATATACGTTCTTCTCCAATGATACGACGAATCAAAGACGCCACATTTGCGAATGTCTGTCTGTTCTTTAGAAATTCACAGGGGACCATCTAGATGGCACCAAATGGGTATAACAGGGATAACTTTTTACGAGGAAGAAAATGGCGTGGGTTAAATTTTCTAAAGTGACACTGTTGTTGTCAGGGAAAGAAAAGGGGAGGGACAGCAAAAATTATGAAATATATTTGTCAGTGATTTCCACCAAACTCATACATAATCATCTCTATGATGTCGCCATTCGAGTCAGGGGTGCACGGACGGGAGGGGCACCAAATCTGCTACAAATATGTTTAGCACTAATTTCAACCAAATCCATACACGTTCTTTTCCAATGATACGAGGAATCAAATCACGCGGGTTAAAGACTGCATATTTTGTGCATATATGTCATGGATTGAGAGTGGAGGGGCACAAACATTGATAATAATGTTTTATTCGCCGATATCCACCAAAGTTAAATATAGTAATCTCCATAATTCGTTTTAAGCAATTTTTGGCGTTCAAAGTTCACAACCTCGACAAATGGTGACCGAATTAAGTCACTTGAACAATTATATCTTCTCAATTGTCATAGTTATATGAGAACGGGGATAAGGGCATTCATAGTGAGCCAGCAAACAGGTGCATAGAAGAAAGCATTAATAGTTTATTTGTCATTCTATTTAAGAAACACCTTAACCCTTTACCCAACAGAACGGCCCTGTGCCAATGCATTCTCTTATATATATATAAGAGAATGCATTGGCTTAACACATATTAAAAATGATAAAATTGTCAAAGAATGTTGAAAATATTATAAAAATTGTTAAAAAATGTAAGAAAAAATGGTAAAAAGTGTTAATTTATTTTTATTTTTAGGCCAATGCATTCTCTTATATATGCGAGGCGACCTATGGTCGACTCGCATATATAAGAGAATGCATTGGCACAGGGCATAACTGTAACTATCACAATGTGGTTAAGGAGCCGGTTCCAATGATATCCATATTTGTATGGTTCTATTGAGACAGACCGAAGATATTTTAGGCTGTTGAAGCTTTATTTGGCCGGTTTTGGTCGGTTTGTTGGGTAAAGGGTTAAACCGTCAGAGGATGGCATGTTAGAATGCCTCATGTATCATAACAAATTTGAGTCTTTCCTATTCAAGATATTTTCCAAAAAACAGATACAATTTGTCAAGAGAGATGGAAATGTATAGGCCTGTTCAAAAATAGTGGTCACAGTGTGCAAGCAAGTTTAGTTTCTTCTGACATAAAAGAAAACACAGCCAGTAGCACATGACGTTTCACGATTCTCCAATAATATAATGGCATCTGACAAGGGTACATCTTCCCGATACAGAGGATTTCTTTCATTTTTTAGAACAACTTAAAATATCGCTCTATGTCGGGCACATATAGCTGAAATAAAACAAGGTTTATTTTAAGCTGAGAATAATTAGCCAGTATAGCACCATGAATAGAGCGCACCTGGACATTTCTTTAAAACATATGTATCTTCATGGATGTATGATAACCAGGTGTCCTAAAAATATTATTCTAACACACTAGATTGATTTATACATCTGTATGTAAAACCTAATTCTCGTATTTTGAACTACTCTGCAAGAAGGTTCTGCAGGCTGTGTTGAGTCATATGGACACCACAAAAATCCGACACGAAAGAGCTGCAGGGGAAGATTTTCAAGCTCTGGGACAGCTATGATATCAAAGAAATATCGGCGTCGTCACCCCTGAAAGAAGTTTCCAAGCTCTACGCCCCGGTTCGGCAGAACTAGAAGAAAGGCATCGAATAAGATGTTACAGCCTACATGCATGCTCGTTAATTAATTATCATATATCATCGTTTTTATTATTTTGATTATAAAATTATAATCTTTGTTAATTCCATTTACCAAATAAAGCTATAAATTTTATACTTTTTATTGAAAAAGCAAGGTCCCAATCGTCCTGACTCAAGGTCCCAATCGTTCTGACTCAAGGTCCCAATCGCACAAGGTCCCAATCGTTCGAGGTCCCAATCGTCCAAGGTCCCAATCGTCCGAGGTCCCAATCGTCCGACATGTATTCGTAATTCTTACCATTAGCATTACCATTATGCGAAAGGTGTCTATTAACCAGTTTACAACATTAATTGTCTGTCTTTCTGTCTATCTCTTGTGTGATAATTCACATCATATTAAAGATGCCCCTTCAGGTTTGACACTTGGCAATTGTTTAGATTGTCATGAGGTATCGACTTAAAACAGGAATGCACATGATGGTGATGACAAGTATGTTTCCTTCTCGTTTGTGTAGTCAGCTGGAAATTGGCTTAGGAGTTAGGACATTCTGACTAATTTGTTGTCAAATATGATAGGGCATGTTTGTCCCACAGAAACAACTCGCGGGACAATATATAGACTCGTTTGTGATGGGTTTATTCTACCGAACGTTTGTTGACCGGTGGTGACTTGAATAAGTGAACACCACGATTCCTTTGTGATGTGTTACTATAAACTATGTTGAAACTAACTTGAATAATTCAAGACTGAATTTTATTAACTTTGGTACGTGGTCTACGCACGGGGTGGTATCTTATAGAAGTTTGAATTTGAGTCAATCTATTTCTGACGGAGTAAAAGGCCCACTTAATTTTCACTTAATTCTAAGATCCCATGACATATAACACATTCCATATTACATACCAATTGGAAGAGGAACAACAATATAAATATTCCACCAGAATACAGCCTAGGAGTGTCCACAAACTGATCGATATTCTCAGATTCACCCCAAGACTCCCCCCGTTATCTACCTAGAATGCACTCATTCACAACAAAGAGAGTTATTCCGCTTCCATTGAGAATAATAGACTGACATGCAGTACATCCCAGATAAAAATTAAGCACAGAACTCACGTCGCGGTATCTTGACAAAAACAACATGTTCACAGTTTATTCGACCGGATAAGTTGATAATACAATGTTTTGGAGCTTCTTTCTTCAAATGTTATAGAATATGGAATATGTTGTAGATAATGCGATCTGAGCATTCAAAAATTAAGTGGGCCTTTAATTAATTCATGTACCCATTTCTGCTGTCCAAATGATAACTTTAATAGTTCGCCCGAATTTAATGTTCTTGTTTCTAAAAACTACAATGCGTGGCCAAAAAGTCTCTTTTTCGGGGCGAATGGACAAGCGGCCCTTTACATAAATTGACACCGAAAATCCTAATGTTCTAAATCGATCTAAATCGACCAACACGTCGATAGCAATTTCCTTGAGATACGCGTAAATTAATTCGTGGTATGTTTAGACATTAAGTAAATTGGTCTCCTAAAATAACATAGATTGTCAAACAGAATCGTTTTTCAAAATAAATGTCGAATACAATCACAATATTACCCATTCTTTTCTCGCCTGACCAATATTTCCCATCTCGGGCTGTAAATTGTTCAAGCTAGACAGTCCCTTCGATCTGTGCAGTCTAATGAATGGTTTCTGATGTCGTTTACCTTACGGTAGCGGCCAACTATTGCCTTTTATTTAGGTTGTTTGTTGAGTTCAATGTAATATTTCTGAGACCTCGATTTTCGATATTGGGCCCGTGAATTTCGTATCGTCTTATGTACAGACTCCATTTAAAGCGGAATGATCAATAGAGTTAAAAGGAGTTGATACGTGGACAAATCATCAAAATAACCGTATGTAGCAACTGACCTTCATTTGCGAGGCAATAAAAGAAACAGAAAATAAATGTTTTTCACGCAATTTTGAACTTGCAATGTCTACCTCATTACTGACGACCAATTTCGTATCGCTCGCCGGCTTCTAAAATATCGAGTATGGAATACGGATGAAACACCAGCCCGAGTAACTCACGCACTCTACATTCCACATACCTTGCTAATACTTTTCGATGTCTTGTAATTTTTAAATCATTTGTTTCAAATGTAACAGGAGAGAGCCCGTCGGCCCGAGTTGTGTGTAAGTTGTGAAAACGTGATGCTCCATTCAATATGCATTTGTATATATTCTTAAAGTGATGGGAAACACTGCGGTAGGGTGATAAAAATGGAGAATAATCTTGCTCAAAGTAGTTATTATTATATCCAAATTGGCAACACACATCGTCATTCTTATATATTAATTAATTGCAGCGATTCTCGAAGGTGAAATCGTTTTCGTTAGTTTATCGCAGATAGTTGCGTCCCGAATCGAGAAGTAAATATTTACAATTGAGGGTATAGTTCAGACGATGATTTCTAAGGAGTAGTACGGTCGATTTTCTTGAAATTTTCGGTGTGGTTACTAAAATGCTACATTCCCCCAGTTGACATAGCGCCTGAATGCTAACTTATCAGTTTCATATACCCGAACAAGTCCATAATATGTCTTTAAGATCCATTAAATTAAATTTGAACTTTAAATGTTGCATCTACTAGTATAATGCTCTCAAACACTCATTCTTCGAATACATTATCTACCAATACGGTCTATACACGTATCTGTTCTTAGGATCGCTCTTCCTAGTCGACTTACTAGTCATCCTGCTATGAAAAAACGACACATACCAATACTATCACATAATTTCCACGAGATTACTCTAATATCTGTATCGTTATTCCAATAAATTTGTCAGCTAACACAAACATTCAAGGACTGTAAATACAGCCTTATTACATGAAAGGACATTATTATCGATATTGGGGATTACTGATATTCGGGGTTGCCATGGTCCCAGTTAAGTGTGTAACGTGTAACGTGTGTTGTCATTGCCAACGGAAATCATCTGACACACGTAACCATTTCGCCTACACGTAGACGGTCAAACCTTTTAGAATCTAAGTACAGTACCAGTCAGAAGAAGTGGTATATTGAGGCGCGCCTTTATTGCGATATTGAGCGCGTTTAATTTAGAAAAAAGCGCGATTATAGCGCAATACCAAAAATCTGTCGCGCTTATTATTGCGATATTGAACGCAAAATATTAAGCGCGCTAAATTTCATACAGACCCGATAGTGCTATATTTATATTTATATCAGATAAATACTGTGCATATAGTGTACATATAGTGTACAAATAGCATTTACAACTATAATTATATACAAATAAAACATTGTCTCTATTTATGCAATAAACAATATAGAATCAATAATTTGATTTAAATGTCACAATTTTGAGCGCAATATTAAGCGCGAAATATTGCGATATTAAGCAAAATATTGCAATAATATCGCAAGCAGCGCGCTTATAAGCATTTCCACTTGCAATATTATTGCGATATTGCATGGGCGCGAAAATAGTGCGCTTAATATACCACTTCTTGTGACTGGTACTGTAACAAATTGCAACGTCCAGCATACGAACATTGAAGCAGATAGCAATATTCTGATAACCAAATGAGCTACCAACGATCAATGAACATGCACCAGCTCTCCTTACGGCCGGCCTACTGTTTACACGTTTCATTCCACCCTGAAGAAATATCGGGACGGTACTTTTCTAAATTCTACCACTTGAGAAACAGTCTTTCTGTGGCACATGTCCGTATGCAAGGAGTTCCTGTATCGCTGGAAAGGACAGTGACGTCACAAACGCCAGTATAAGGTGAGGTTTCTCGCAGTATTCACGTTTATTATGTTTAGGCTGTTTAGTTTTGATGGTTCATCGTCGGTATGGGGGCTTGTTGCAAGAGCCTGTACATGCAGCTCAGCTAACCGGGACAACTCTGTTTGACGTGCATAAAACTAGCTGTCAAACCATATGTCAATCATCGGTCAATAAGAAACGTCGCGAACATTCTATAAGCTGATGTCAAGTCAAGTCACAACGAATCGTGTTACATTCCAGATTTTAATCTCGGCTAGCCGGGATGACTCGCTGTTACATGAGCCGAGTTGTCCGGGCTAACTGAGTTGTCCCGAACAAGCGGGACGAATTATCCCGGCTTGCCGAGTTGGTGCGGCACATGTAATGGCACACCATCTTTTGGGGGGGGGGGGGCATTCTACATGTGCCGGAACAACTCGGTTTGCCGGTTGGCCCGGTCTCATGTGCTTTCTCGCTAAAAGATGTGGTGTGATGTTACATGAGTCGGGCCACATCGGCACGTTGCCAGGACAACTCGGTTAGCCGCGACAACTCGGATCACTTAACAGCGAGTCTTCCCGGCTAGCTGGGTATAGCCGGGATGAAAGTCTGGAACATATAACACGATCCGTTGTCATGTGGGTGACGTTTATTAGTGACAGCCCAAGCCACTCGCTTTTGGACGCTGACGTCGTCATTTGGGGCTGACGTCGTGGCACATGATTGATAGCTAGTTGTGTGCACGTCAAACCGAGTTGTCCCGGCTCATGTAACAGCCCGACAGAGTCGATCAGGCAAACCGAGTTTCCTGGCTCATGTAACAAGCCCATTAGTGCATGAGAAAGCACAGGAGAACGGGGCACCGACAAACCGAGTTTCCCCGGATTATGGGGCGTGTTGCAGGAGACGGGACAACTCGGCTGGGGGGGGGCTGGTATCACTTGTAAGTTCCTGGTGATAGTAAGCCACGCGATAGCGGTCTGGGATCAATTAAAGTTGTAGAGTACTGAACCGAATTGCTCAAGTTTGTGGGGAATACGGCTCGCGAGTCCGATTATTTTAGCTCGATTGGTCAAGTCTGCGGGGGACTTAATGTCGTCAGTGCTGTGGGGGGGGGGTGTCACTAAGAAACATTCACTCACATGGCGCGGTCATTCTATTGGCTGACGTCATGTCAAGTCACAACGAACCGTGTTACGTTCCATGAGCCGAGTTGTCCCGGCTAACCAAGTCGTCCCGGATAGGCGAGACGAATTATCCCACCCTGCGGAGTTTGTGCGGCACATTTAACAGCACACCATCGTTACAGAGAAAGCACATAGGATCTGGCTTCCGCTAAAACGAGTACATGTAGCTCGTTGGTTGGTTTAAGTGTTATATATCAAATTAACATTATTCCGATACCCGTAAATTGTCATGCAAAATATGGATAAAATAAGTTAGCATGACGACGATTTTGACTATGACGACAAAGACGATGACAGAACGGTGATGGCTATATGGCGCTAAATTGAGAGTTGATGACGGTGGCGATGATGACGACGACAATGCATGGAAATGGCGATGACGACGATGATGATGATGATGACACAACGGTGTAGAATAAATACAGAACACAACTTGTATCATAATGTCAAACTTTTATCGAACTCGGTGCAGACGGCGCATTGTTACATTTATAGTTATATTTCGAAATATATCCTTGCGTCATCCACAACTCATAAAAGATAAAAGATTCTCGATTAAGATACGCGTTATGTTCTGCATATTTAGTCCACACCCATTGTCGTGATGCACATGTATTCAACAGAATCCAAGGCATTGAATACATATTATTGTATATACATCTAGTGGAATATATAAGCCGGACTATTCTTGTTGACGTTTTCGAAAGGTGGCGCACATTACGTACGTCAGAGACAATATCCGGTGCAGACGGTCCTGTTGTTTTGTGCGTGGATACAGAGCTTGGAGCAGATATAATTACGTGGCAGATGAGATGGGTTTTATCGTTACGGTGTGGATCGAAAAGGAAATTGGTGACATTTCATTCCACCCTACCTTATCTTATCTTGTAAATACGTCCTACGTCAGGAGAACCGCCGATGGCCCGACGTTGACATACACACCCACACAGCTGTATAGACGTTTGTGTTAGTATTGTTATTCTTGTGAGGGGTATTTGTTTTTAGTAGGACTTGTTAGTACTTTTACATATATACATACCTGGAGAAGTATTTTTACCACGCTTGCGAACCAGACTGGGACTCAACTCGACAGGCCTGATATTTTATGTCTATTCTTATACATACCCTGTCAGGCAGGTAACTCTATCTACATATCTACAACGTACTGGAAGCTTACGCCCCGAAGGGGAGAATTTAGACAGTAATTTTGCCATTAACCTGTGGATCGTTGCCCACAGTATGGTTCTTTAACGTGCACGCATGGTTGTACACGGGACAGCCATTAACGTCCCCACCCGATGGGACGGCGTGGTCACACCAGTGTCATCCCTGTACATAACACCGGGCCGGGAGAGGGTTACCGCTTAACGACACCTCAGCGAGGCATACACGGTACTTTATATATAGGCACGATCAGAGCTCCCGACTTGATTTGTCGAGGATCGAGGTGAATCGATCCGGGGTTCAATCGAAACCTCTGGCCAGTTGTCGAACACGATAACCACTCGGCCATCACACTACCTTACATTTGGCAATTTATGAGAAAGGGTTATTCTTACGCATGCCGACTCAATATCTGTCCGAATCGTTTCTCTGCTCGCCATTGCAGGATGACGACCGAGGCTGGGGATCTTGATAAGATAATTTTATTTATCACATAATTAGCCCCGAAATCCGGGGGGGGGGGGTAAGACACACGTTTGTTATCGGCACGCGCAGTGACGAACAGCTTAGTGCAATTATATCGATGTCAATGCCGGAACTTTATTATTATGTTTAATTAGAATATAATTTTGATTTCAATTTGTGTTTGGTTATTTAGTGTTGACAGTGAGATAAACATGGATGATAAGGGTGGTTGAACAATTCTGTTAACACTAAAAGACACATTTAAATGGAACTATATATCTTTTCTTGAAGTTGTCTTTACCTCCATCTTTGGTTGTCATAAGGAAATCAATATTAATTGTTTTCAACCCCGCCGTTTAGAGATTATATTTCCTTGCTAAAATGTGATTATGTTATAAAATGGATCTCAGTCATTTAATTTATTAACCGAATGCACTAAATTCGATTTGAGTCGAACTTTAGCGATCATTATAGATCCTCTATATACATGAACAGTTCATAACAATACAAATTTGTAACATGAAGCACGACAACATTTTTCAACTTTTAAATTGTCTAGCCCAAAAGGAAAATATTTAAAGCTTTTCAGTGGTACTGCAGTGTTGGTACCTCCTGATAGCGCGAAATGTGGAAGTTATGGAATTACTTTGGAATGATTGAGAAAATAGATGACACATTGGTGTGAAATTTATATTTTGTATTCTTAATTGCACAACTGGTACACTTGTCTCCCATATCTATTAATATGTATTGGGATTTATGGAGTATAGGTTGTGACACCACGAAGTTTTGCAACTCCAAAATATGCATATTGTTTGCACGCTGCTGTCCAGTTCATACGACATATGTCAATACGTGTATGCAGTGGACATATTTCACGTGATGATAGGAATCGAAGGTACATGTATAGTAATTTAATTTATTTTTTATTATTTTTATTGAAACAGTCAGATGATTTTACATACAGCATGAATAGTTGGATACAACAGATAATATTCATCTGATACATACATTCAGGCATACACTCCTTCACCACGTGCTCACGCTTGCACTCTAACTTACATCAACGGGCATTCAGTGGCTCTAAACAGGCGATCTTTTTTATATTGTAATTGAAATCATGATATACAACAGAGAATGATTTTAAGTTTTTTTTCTTCTTTTTTTTCGGTTTATCACGACACTCAACTGAAGGGTGACTATAATTACTATAATTGAAGCGAGTAAGAGGTAGAACGGAAACATAATTCTCAAAGGCAAATGCTCGATTCTGTTGCGTATATATAAAGAAATGTATGCCCTTTTTTATTTATAGCGCTTTCTATTAGGAACCAGTTTTTGTCAAATTCTGCAATCTTCATATTACAACGAGCTTTAAATTTGTCACATTGATACCTGTATTGGAGGGATGCTATAAAAGCATTGACGGACAGCGTGTCTGGGTTGAATTTATTTCCATATAGGTATTGTTTGACAAGCATCCAAAACAAATTAGTGGTATAATTTCCTTCTGTTGGTGAAGAAACTAGAATAATAATCGTTTCGAAGTTTTGAGATTAAGGTTATTTTTTGCTTGACCAAGCGTTAAGCTCACCGTCTCAAGAATGATAACAAAGGTTATACTTACTCTTGCATCAGGACCAGGAACCAGACTACTCAGCAAAAATAGGACCAACAAAAAAACTTTCCGCAACTCAAAAATATTTTTCCTGCAAGTCTTTTTGACTATTTTTGCAATGAGTTTGGCTAAAAACACATCTATATGTCAATATTAACATAAATGACAAAGTTCATGATGATCAGACAAACAGTATAGCCTGTAGCCCATGCTAATGGATTGAATTTTGAAATCCAAGATGGCTGCTGGCAGCCATGTTTGTTTTTTACCGAATCACCCCAAAATGGCTTGTTCCTATTTACATGTCAATGTTAACATCCATGACTAATAGTATGCACAGAAATTCATATACAGTTGTTTACAGTGAATTTCCCCCCGCAAATCTCTGTTTTAGTGTTGAAAGGGGGGTGTCCATCATCATCATCATCGTCGTCGTCTCACAACTACCATCACCATCATCATCAACATCGTCATCTCACCATCATCATCATCATCAATAACATCATCTTCTTCATCATCATCAACAACAACATCATCATCATTAAAGTGATGTGAAACACTCCGGAAGGTGGTCAAATAGAAATGAAGAATAATCTTGCTGAAAGTAGTTATTTTTACGAAAAGTATTCCCAATTGACAACACACACACCGTCATTCTGATATATTAATTAAATGCATTGACGCTAGATGGCGAAGTCATTTGCGTTTGTTTATCGCCGATGTTTGCGTCCCGATTCCAGATGTAAATATTTACAATTGAGCGTAGTTCAGACGATGTTTTCTATGAAGTGTTACGGTCGATTTCTTTGAAATTTTCGGCGATGTTAGTAAAATGCTATATTCCCCAGATTGTCATAACGCCTGGGTACTAACTTATCAGTTTCACACACCGGAACAAGTCCATAATATATCTTTAACATCACCAATAACAGCACTATAGTCATATCCATCATAGTAATTATCGTCATCGTTATTTCGCACCAAGAACTCATTTCTTATTCAATTTTACTCAGTCGTATACATGTATCTTAATCAAAATGCCTTAGGCTTTCTGGGTTTCTGGATTGTGGGACGCTAATAGTATGTAAAACTATACAGGTTGCTCTCAAAACCATCGGGTATATCTTTCTGCCTGGCCTCACTGTGCTTTTGCAAATGGATATGATATTGTATTCGTCGTTTGCGTCTGTCTGCCCACATAACGCACAGTTGTTACCACGGTTGCTTGATTTTCCCCATCTGCTAGTTTCGACTCCTAGTTTGATATGAAAGTTTATTATTTTAATTACTTCCGCAAACTACAAACTGTTTCTGCCGAATTCTGCACATTAAAGCGATACTGTACCCAACATGTTGTTGTTGGTTTCTATAGTCTCCGAGTCGGAGAATAAGGTAACAATTTTTCCATTATTTGAAAGTATGTTGAGTACGAAGTAGTGTTACTGATGGCAAATTTACCGGAATGCAAAAATACAAATTGTCGTTGTCGAGTAATTTTTGTACAGTTTTCAACCAAATTAATCAAATAAAAGTTATATTATATGCATACTAGTCACATATACTCATTTAAGTAATTGTATCATCACTAGTCAGTGAGTGGCTTGAGTTTTCTCCTCGTATCATCATAATGTTCAAACGATCGTGTGTGCGATCGGTTTACAAATCCAGTATCCCTCAATTACTTTATTTGATTACGTCATGTACACGGGAATTCGTAATTTAATTGACGCCATTTTATGGCTCCAGTCATAAATTCAATTTATATCAAATTATTAACTTTTAAATTATTAAATTTTAAGATAGACTATTAACCTGAGCGTTTACAGAATACATCTTCGACTCAAATTATTTATGTTTCTATATATTATCGATATTAGATCGTTGTTATCAACGGAAATTTAATGAAAATGGCGTACAGTACCCCTTTAAACTGGTCATTGACTCAAATGAACCAGTCGTCATATTCGTATTAACTTTATACATTCTATCTTGCTGTTACCTGTCAGATACAATCATGTTTAAAGTGTTTGGCTCATGATCTTGTTGAAAGTTGCCAAGCAAAGTTTCGTTTGGACTTGGTCGATAATGCTTAACTAATGTATATATGTAAATCAAACTTCAAGGAGTTCAGTCCGAAACTTTGCTGGACTATAACCACTGCATCCACGTACACATAATGTGGGGTAATCTCACATTTTTTTTATTTAAGACTTTGCTCTGTTCCATTTCATTCTGCATTCTTCTGAGAAACCGAACTGCCCATATTCATTTGGAAATTAGCTAGATAAAATCAGAATAATTTATAACCGACGAAAATAGTCAAAAAAATAGCCAAAAATAGATAATACTATATTTAATTGCATATATATGCGATGCCAGTGGTCAGATCAGCGTACACAATCTGCTTCGATGGTTCCCGTATGATCAGATTCTGACATTTTTTTCAAAATTACCAAAAAAATAATGCTAACCACTGTCAGCGACAGTAACAAACATGCCCAAAACGTGTTATATATCAATATTTTGGTCAACGAAATTTGGTATATCGAGAGAATGTCGGTCAGCTCGTCGAATATTTGCAGGCCGCCAAATATTCCAAGTGGTGAAAAATAACAGATTTCAAAAATCGATATCTAATAACTGTTTGATTTGATGGGTGGGTTCCTCGACTCGAATCAGATATTTGTTACCCCCAAAGCCAAAGCAATTGTAATTTTGGAGCATTAATTCGGATTGTGAATATTTTTAGCTCTACGCTGCAATTTGGGATTAAATGTATCGACATAATTAAATGTAGACCATACCAAAATGAAACAAACACCTCCCCAAGTGAATGTTAATGAATTGCATTCTTTTATAATTTATTATCGGTATGGTATAAATAAAGAGCGTTCTTCTGTTTGATGAAGACAGTTAAAGGTACTCAATCCGATCAGACGGTCCCCATACCATCAAGATACAACAACAAAAACAATATTACTTCAAAATACGCTTTAGTTATTAGAATCGATTTATTGCAACAAAATAATGCTAACCACTGTCAACTGTGATATCAAATATCCAAAAACTTGTTATTTATCAACATTTTGTTCAACAAAATATGGCCGTTTGATTACTGAAGTATCACAAAATTTGACCATATTAAGTCTTGGTCTTAGAGTTATCCATCGTCATCCGCAAGTTTGTCCGAGACCCTCCGTTTGACCACGTATTTCTGAGCCACATATTATTACACATCTCGAAAAATAACATACTTCAAAAATCGATATCTGATCACTCTGAGCTTTGATGGGTGGGTTCCTCGACTCTCGAATCCCCCGATGCCAAATAAATAGTAATTTAGGCGCGTCTGATCGGATTGAGTACCTTTAAAGCCTCGAGCGATTTTGAAGCCTAACACTATGTTCGGTTTTGTTACATCGCGGTCAGGTTCGTAGGATCAACATAGGTCAATAATTGGGATAAACAAGTGCAACGCCAAGCGTGACTTAACCCTTTACCCAAACAGAAGGGCCCTGTGCCAATGCATTCTCTTATATATGCGAGTCGACCATAGGTCGCCTCGCATATATAAGAGAATGCATTGGCTTAACACATTAAAAATTATAAAATTGTTAAAGAATGTAAGAAAAAATGGTAAAAAAGAGTTAAAAAAAGATTTTTTTAGGCCAATGCATTCTCTTATATATGCGAGGCTACCTATGGTCGACTCGCATATATAAGAGAATGCATTGGCACAGGGCATAACTGTAACTATCACAATGTGGTCAAGGAGCCGGTTCCAATGATATCCATATGTGTATGGTTCTATTGAGACAGACCGAAGATATTTTAGGCTGTTGAAGCTTTATTTGGCCGGTTTTGGCCGGTTTGTTGGGTAAAGGGTTATGCCCCCGACACTGGGTTTAGAGAGTGGGCAATGGATGGAGAGAGAAATTTTATTTTCTAAATCCAAGAAGTTGGTATCCTTTCCCCTTAAACTGGGCTATCAATACAACAAAGCACAACCAAATCCGATTATCCATGCCCAAGATACAAGCTGAAATGTTCATATATATACAGAGACAATATTCAGAAATTCTCAAGTCAAACAAGGGCTGTAACTCTGGTAAAAATGAATGGTCGAAACGTGTAGTAAGTCGGAACCCTTCCCCCCTTGCTGTCCTATCAACATACCAAAGTACAACTGAATCAGAATATCCTTGCCAAAGTTACATGTTGAAATGTTCTTTCGGGTTCAAAATTCACAAATTTCCAAGTCAAATGAGAGTCGTAACTCGGGTTAAAAAGGACGAAACCGTTGTTTGTGGATATCCTTTTCCATAACCTGTGCTATCATGCACCATGCCAAAGGATAACGAAAACCAACAATAAAGACATCGACAGCATAATGATTGTTTATGAACGTCCAGCAATTGGCCATAACCTGGAAAACACGAGGACAAAACCTGCACTATGTGGAGATCCTTTCCATACTGCTGGTCTATACAGGCATACCAAAGGACATCCGAATTGGACTATCGATACTTGAGCTGTGTGAAATGTTTATTACGGGCAGCGGAAGGACGGACTGATGAAGGTCTCCATTATATATCCCCGAATCCCCCGGAGGTCGGGGGTATAATAACTTTACACGGACTGTATATATATATTTATCACATAATTTGGCCATAAAAGCAGTTTCATAATTATCGGTAATAGACACGTTTAATATCAGCGCGTGCGATGACGTCACGGCGTTCTTCAAATAACTTGCGATCGCTGTAGTTTATGATTGTTGTTTTCGATGAATATTTCGCGTTGCTTCGGGTTTATTTGATCATGTGATAAAAGGTATCTCACACTCGTCCTATTTTATACGTAATTTATCAACCTCGTCCTCTAAATTATATTTGAGCCTCGGTAAACCTCGGCTCAAATCGAATTTAGTGAACTCGGTTGATAAATTCCGTATAAAATAGAAACTCATGTGAGATCCCCTATATATCCCGCAAATGTCCTGTCCGATTTTGATCAAGCTTCAAAATTGTGTCCAGGTAATTTTGATGGAGGTTTAAGATAGGTTGACAAATACACGAAATATTGACATACTGTCACAAAAATATGTGTCATGGTCACAGACATTTTCCAGCTGTTTTAATTTTTGCACACAGAAGTGAAATAAACGCTCTTTATTTCTACCATACCAGGAATAGACCAACACGGAGTGCTCTTTATAGTTCTAAGCTATGCATATTGCTGCTGTTTGCTTGGGAACCAAATATTCAAAGTTGTAATTTGTATGACTCCAATGAGTCTTTCTGTGACATATATTGCCCATTGAAAGGGAGTTATTTAGCAGCATCAGTTTCGCCTCAGCATCATTATAGCAATTCAGCAGGACCCACCAACATCATTACTAAATCAGCAGGACCAATCAACATAACTAAATCAGCAGTACCCACCAACATCATAACTAAATCAGTTGGACCCACCAACATCATTACTAAATCAGCAGGACCCACCAACATCATAACTAAATCAGCAGGACCCACCAACATCTTAACTAAATCAGCAGGACCAATCAACATCATAACTAAATCAGAAGGACCCACCAACATCATTACTAAATCAGCAGGACCAATCAACATCATAACTAAATCAGCAGGACCCACCAACATCTTAACTAAATCAGCAGGACCAATCAACATCATAACTAAATCAGAAGGACCCACCAACATCATTACTAAATCAGCAGGACCAATCAACATCATAACTAAATCAGAAGGACCCACCAACATCATAACTAAATCAGAAGGACCCACCAACATCTTAACTAAATCAGCAGGACCAATCAACATCATAACTAAATCAGCAGGACCCACCAACATCTTAACTAAATCAGCAGGACCAATCAACATCATAACTAAATCAGAAGGACCCACCAACATCATTACTAAATCAGCAGGACCAATCACCATCATAACTAAATCAGAAGGACCCACCAACATCTTAACTAAATCAGCAGGACCAATCAACATCATAACTAAATCAGCAGGACCCACCAACATCTTAACTAAATCAGCAGGACCAATCAACATCATAACTAAATCAGAAGGACCCACCAACATCATTACTAAATCAGCAGGACCAATCAACATCATAACTAAATCAGAAGGACCCACCAACATCTTAACTAAATCAGCAGGACCAATCAACATCATAACTAAATCAGCAGGACCCACCAACATCTTAACTAAATCAGCAGGACCAATCAACATCATAACTAAATCAGAAGGACCCACCAACATCATTACTAAATCAGCAGGACCAATCAACATCATAACTAAATCAGAAGGACCCACCAACATCTTAACTAAATCAGCAGGACCAATCAACATCATAACTAAATCAGCAGGACCAATCAACATCATAACTAAATCAGAAGGACCAATCAACATCATAACTAAATCAGCAGGACCCATCAACATCTTAACTAAATCAGCAGGACCCATCAACATCATAACTAAATCAGCAGGACCCATCAACATCTTAACTAAATCAGCAGGACAAATCAACATCATAACTAAATCAGTAGGACCCACCAACATCGTAGCCTTATCACTGGTGGGTCTGACGAGTCGAATCAGATCCGAAGCAGCGCAAACCCCAACCAACATCGACATGCTGTGTATCCGTTCAACATCATACTATTCGCGACAACTCTATCTGCACTTCTACTCACTTATTGTCAGCAGCAAACTGAAAATCAAGAGTTCAATCCCCTGCTCCGCTGGACTGAAAACTGCCATCATGTGCACATAATATGAGGAAATCCCTCATTTTTTTAAATTTAAGACTTTTGTCATGTACAATTCATTCTGCATTATTCTGAGAAACCGAACTGTCGATATTCATTTGAAAATTGGTTAAATCAAAAAGTCAGACTGAATTGTAACTGACAAAGCACTTAAATAAATATGTTTGATTTAAAAGTACACAATCCGATTCGATGGTCCCCGTATCATCAAATTCCAACAACAACAACAACATTTCTCCAAATTACGCTTAGTTATCAGAATCGATTAATTACCAAAAAATAATGCTAACCACTGTCAATTCTAGTAAAACATATTTCCATCGTTGAATTGATCGTGATAAATCAACTGAAATGATTACCCAACCGTTACCAACGAGCGCCACTGCTTGTAAACCATGCAATATGGCGTCATTCTGTTCCCATGTTGTGTATAACATTTATGAGAATAACTTTTTTGAGCAAGAGTACGCTCTATCGCAATCAAATTTCCCTAGCGCAGTATTCGGCATCACTTTCACATGGGCAACGCCGGGTCATCCTGCTCGTCTGTACTGAAAACCGAATTTTGCCTAACAATGACAATATGAGATTTACCGTGGGCGATCGCATCAGAAGTGCAAAGATTATTGTTAGCGTAAACATATTTTGTATTTTCAAATAAAACAATATACAGATGACACATATATCATTGTTGAGTCAACTCATGGCATTCTCTATGGTAATCTTATTTTAGATGCTCAAAATAATGCTTTTTGACAATATCGAAATTGTACAATGATTAATTTCATGCTGTTTGCAATATACAAATATATAGTTGTATGGGAAACATGTAGCTAACAAAACGCAAACATAAAGAGCGTTTTTGGTTGTTATTGTACTTATATGGTAATAATAAAGCGCGTTTATTCTACACCCCCCCCCCCAACCCGGTGAACATTTCAAGATCCCAGTGATTAGTTTGATTGCAAAACGAAGATTTCGTTATTTAGGTACTGCATAAAGCAATATACACTGGCGAAACTGAGATATTAACCACCGTGCAGCCACATTCGAATTGTACTATTTTCCCGCCATTAGCCGTTATGCGTTATTTTTGGATATAACATTGTGTGTCCAACTGGTTTAGTTATGGTGTTGGTGTGTCCTGCTGAATTGCTATGATGATGTTGAGGCAATACTGATGCTGCTACATATTCTGTTATATCCAAAAATAACGCATGAACCCATTAAAGGATATTTTGAACTCTGGTCCCCCCCCCCTACAAACACGAATAAATCTTTGGCGTTTTACTACAGGTGAAATTGCGCTTGTGTTTTGGGGGATAGACACGTGCACACTTCTCGGCCTTTTGAATAAGATTGATGTGCAGATACCGATGGGTGTCTATGCTTTGGTCTGGGCCCATGCCGTGAGATACGTCTCTAAGAGACTTCCATAGGATGGGTTCGTATCCTGATGAGGACGAGTGAACACGACTGACTGACTTGACAGACTTACAGCCTTCGGGTTCGGGACGGACTTGCTTGGTTGGGCAATTTGACCATCTCGTAAAGGTTGAGCTCCACATAAAGAGTGGTCCGAAATCCAAGGGAAGGTAAAACTCACCTTAAGGGTGGGGGACATGATATTTTGAGAGGCAGATATCCACTTCCAAACGAGGCAGCTTTTTTAAAGGGGTACTGTACACTAAATCCGGCCATTTACAGGACCATCTCCTTTTATACTCAACAGAAAATATGCAACAAATGAATGAATGAGCCATGGATGAGTGCAAAATACACTCATGTGCTCTGTGAACGATGCAAACAACATGGTAATTGTAATGAAAATGATTTTATGACTCCAGCCATAAATTTATTTTCATTATAATTACCATGTTGTTTGCATCATACAGAGAGCACATGAGTGGATTTTGTACTAACCCGTGGCTCAAATTCATTCATTTGTTGCATATATTCTATTGAGTATAAAAGTAGATGGTCCCATAAATGGTCGGATTTGGGGTACAGTGCCCCTTTAATTTTAGTCAGTCTAGCAAAAATTACAATGATCGCCTCTTATAGAGCGTCCATGCTTCTGTCATCCAAATGACGTAGGTAATAAAGAGCGTTCTCACTTGTGAGGTTATGTGATCGTTTTCGACGTAATGCAACCCCCCCCCCCCGATTACCACGCAAAACAGCATCCATTTACCGATTTTATGAGCTGAGCAAATCTGGCAATTGTCCGGTGGGTACCCATCAACTTAAATAGTATCTGTAACATCACGCTGTAGGAACAGTTACATCGGAAGTCGTTCTATCGCCGGTATTGTGATGGTTGTTACATCGGAAGTCGTTCTATCGCCGGTATTGTGATGGTTCTTGACTGATTTGTTACGGTTTCTTATGTTTAAAAATAATCATTTTCGGGACAAAATCACGCATATTAGAGATATCTTGAATGTATTATACTTTCCTGAGTGTATAGATGCTGCAGAAGTGCAGTATTATCGAAATCTGAACGCTACATGACAATTGACTCGGAACTAGCGAGTTAACTCGTAAATTATCACTTCAAATCAAGCCACGTAAACGCAACTCCTTTGTTTTTGGTGGCGTATAAAATATGAAACGCAGTCTGAACACGAACACTGAGTGTAAAATATATCCATGTTATTCTTCTGTAAAATAGCTGAGAAAATATCCTGATAGCGGTTGATAATTTGGAACAGTAGCCTCGTAATCAACACGTGTATGTTACGGTTCTATGGAATTTTCGTTATTATTACGATCGCCAGGGTCACCGATTGTGAGGGGAATGGAAAAACTAATCGAATTATCAGCTAGGTTGCTCCAAAATTGCGTTTTAACTGTCGCGAAAATGTATAATTTCGAACTAAGGACCCAACTATCACAAATCAGTCAAGAACCATCACAAACCGGCGATAGAACGACTTCCGATGTAACAGTTCATACACGGTGTGTAACATACCCTTGATAATTATGTTCACAAGCCGTGATTGTCTGTGTACTCACATGGAGATGACCGCCCACATACGACATCTTTTAAACATTCACTATAGAGATACCTATGCCAACTGAGATGACAGGAAGGCAGTCTGGGATGGCTATACATGTACATGTATCACCCCGTACAATATACAAACTATTCGTATTTATTGTTCATATGTTTGTGATATTCATGTATGTATATTGAAAATAAACTTATCATATCCTATCATATGATAATCTGATGCATGTGAGCAGTGTGATATTTAATTTTGTGTTGCCTAGTAAGCGGAAATTGACTGAGGAATTATGGATTATATGGCGTCAAATCGGACAGTAGACAGATGTAATGTACAATGGAACTTCATGAGCCAATGTGTCCCGAATAACCAGGATAGCCACCGAGTTCAAATTGAGATCATAGCTAACATTTACGTACATACGTTGGTGTGGTAATATCGACTATGATATATATATGATACATAACTAGTTAATCTTAATACACCAGTAAATATGGTATGTGAGATTTATATCCAAATATATGAGAAAAGCACATTGAACAGGTACATACTTATATAATATTATGTACTATAATAATATATTAATTGAAGGTACTTTTTTATAGAATAAATCTATCACAAAACCATTAACCCTTTCATGATGGGAGCAGCGCTGGTGCAGCATTAACAATATTTTGCCAGTGCATTCTAGTATATATGCTAGTCTCCGATAGGTAGCCTGTCACGTATAAGAGAATGCACTGGCTTACAAGGTCGATGTAAATATTGTTATGGCACATTATTCTGTTATATATGCGAGGCTCCCTATGGGAGACTCTCATTTATATGAGAATGCATTGGCACAGGGTTTTCGCAAAATTTCATGAAGGAAGCTCGTGTCATGGAATGGTTAAAGATGAGTGAAGGTAAACGTATGGCGTGTTCGCACTGAAGATATTGGTCATGACGACCTAGTCAGGTGGTTTGCTTCAGCATTCAGTAAAATTCGACCAGAGAAAAACACTCAGCAGCCTATTGTGTTCGTGGACGGATTGGGAGTTGATTAACATTTTCTTCACTTGAAATTTGCCGACTTGTACATAATAAAATTTATTTTAGATAGAACAAACAGGCGTAAGTCATCTTATTTCGTTTCGAATTTCAGTCGATCATCATATGTCACCTACCTCTGATTATTAAGTGCTGGCCTGGGTTGAATCGCACTGTGTAAAATAAATGCTGTGTTCGCACGTAAGATATCGGTTATGACGACCTAGTCAGTGGTTCACTTCAGCCTTCAGTACAATTCAACCAGACAAAACACTCAGCAGTTTATTGTGTTCGTGGACCGATTGGGAGTTGATTAGCATTTTCTTCACTCGAAATTTGCCGATTGTACAGAATAAAATTTATTTTATACAGAACAGGCGTCAGTCAACTTGATTCGTTTCGAATTTCAGTCAGTCTTCATGTGTCACGTATATCTCTGGTTATCATGCTGGCCTAATAGATTGAATCGCCCTGTAACTTATAGTATAACTCAGTCCCTTCAATGACAAACAAGTAAACACCCTCTACGTTCACACATTTAGCGCCCGTATAGGAATCAGTACATTTCACCATACGGTGAATATGAACCTTTCCGATGTTCATAGACCAATAACTGAGTCGACAATTCACAAAAGGCGGTGAACACTTCAAGCCGACCGTGTGCACGCGTTCGCTGCGTGATATCCACTTCACAAAAGGCGATGAACACTTCAAGCCGATCGTGTGCACGCGCTCGCTGTGTGATATCCACTTCACAATAAGAGATGAACAACCTACATTGTATATGTACATCACTTCAAGCCGATCGTGCCACGCGCTAGCTACGTGTTGTTATTGGGAGACTGTGTTGAAATTTGAACAAAAAATGTTACTTACAATTTTTGTGGTAGTTTTGAGAAGTTTTTCAAATTATGATAGTTCTATTAAAATGTACTGGTATATCATTATAAGAAATAACTGGCAGGTCGATTGGGATCATTGGTTTCGATCGGCAGAGTGATTAAGGGTCAGACGCACGTTTTGTCAAAATTTCCTGGTATTTAAAAATGGATTTCCTCAAAATCTATTAGGAATATCTTGTGAAATTTTATACAAGCGATTACTGTGACACAATATTTAAGAACCATCGACCAATTGGATATTATAACCCCATTTACTTTACTGTTATGGCATGACAAATATCTAAAATTTCACTGTTTTCAGGTACCAAGAACTTCCGTAAAATATATATTTTTCAAAAGTATAGTTCATATATCCATTATATCATATCTCACGACCATGAGAGGAGACTTAATTATTCTTTATTTATGAAATTTAATGATTATTTTCATTAAGAAAGGCAGCTACCCATAATTAATTGTTCTATATTTGAGGATGTTCATGCCATGCCTGTTGATCAATGGATAATTGGGCTGAGGTGAGTTCTGGGTCATGGGTTTATAATAAAGTTAAAGCTGACCACCATATCTCTTAAGACTGTGGTCTAATTCCTGTTGATTGCGCTTTGCTTGAGTGGACCACACTGCATATCAATATTTGTTTTCATTGGGCTGGAATATTTGTGACTGCTTTATTCTTCATTTTAATATATGGGGGTATGATGGTATATTATGCAATTAAAATTCTACCTGAACATTATGATACAACTGAAGCCTCCTCTCATAGGGCCAAGACAATAAGCTATTTGGTGTATTCGTTAGCCCCGGGTCATTCGAAAGGTGGCGCGTGTGCATACCTGTCGTCTCGATTCAGTTCAAGGCGGCTTTCTCTAAATAAATATTCTTTAAATCGTTTGACCGGAGGGAATTAGAGTTAAAGTACTTTCCTCTAGCGGTGAAAGACGAATCGCCGAATGTGGCGCTTCTCGTTGGCGAGAGGTTTATGGTCATCTGCGTTGATTCCGTCTTAGGGTCTGGACCGCCTAAATTTTGTTGAGCAGCCATATTGAATGTGCATCTTTGCCGGAGTTACAATATATTGAAGCCACCAAGATATTATCGCTTTACAGATTCATGCATTAACTCAATTATTTATTTATTTATTGACCTCCAAGTTTGGAGAGCGACTGGTAATATTTACAAATCAGACAACACGAAGTATGACATGCAAGGGTTACATAACAAATACATGCATACAAAAATCATAATAATAATAATACAATAAATATATAAAAAAAAATTAAAAACAAAAAAAAACAAAAAAAACCACACACACCCTCACAAATAACTAACATGTTGATATTAACAGAGAGAGTCATATGTCACATGCATACGGCTCAACGAGCGCTTCATTGTCCCAGACATACATCGCACTAATGCGGTCCTAGTCATATACAGTGAGAGAGCGATCAATAATCAAATAAAATATCACTATATACAGAGAGTCATATGTCGCATGCATACGGTTATACAACATATCTATGTGCTCTATTGTCCCTTGCAATTGTCGCACGCATGTGTTCGTATTTATATATAGGCTGGCTAAAGTATTGCGAAGTCCATAGTGGTGTCAAGCTTCAATGGCGCACTAGAACATAGATCTTACAGTTATGCAGTACATCAAGATAGTGGCATACGCTGATGTCTTCAGAGGGAATCGTCCGGTTGAGGAATTATGGTGGCGAATCGGCGATGAGTTATACGATTGAAGATAAGTATACTTCTTCTTTGTTAATTGACAATGTGCCCCAAAGGGTTTGGGAACTCATGTATATATATTAGAATACATATACACATAGGCCCATGGCTCGGTCAATGAAACAAATGTAAATCAATTCCGAAATTGGGAGCTAAATTGTGGTTTTACACTTAATATATATGTGTAACAGCGCGCAGTTATATTATTGTAAGCTGCTGCGTTGAGGGTGGTAAGATCGTTTTGTCCACGAAATAATTCGAATTCTTAGTATGGTTCCGAATGTGTGAAATTGTTGCAGTTGGTTTGCTCCGCATTCTCACTGATGCAAGGATGCATACAATATTGGTTGTATTGTGAACATTAAAATATACATACCATATATTACATAGAGTTGTCAACTTTTCAAAATTGCGGATTCCTAAAAATTAATTAAGGATTGGTTATTCCAATTTACACAAATTGTTTTGAAAATTTGGTTGAAATATCACTGGTGACTGTGCGTACTGGTTTTGTCGATGTTCCATTCCATGCGTATGGCAAAAAGCTTGGTTTTACCGGAGTGTGTAGACATCACAGCTTGGCTGTCATCAATCGGTGAGGATTCGTCTCCGAACAAGTGGTCAATTGGAAATGTATGGCGCTGAATTCATATGTTCACATGTAACAGACTGATGGGACTGTGAAATCATTCTATACATCAACGGAACTCGTGTGTTCTGTATATCTTAGAACTGAACTCCAGATGGTTCTTGTTAAAATTGGAATCAGCATATAAGCTAGTGAAACCGAGTAACCGTGGTCATTCACAATGGTGTAAACGGGTCTATCTTATGCTCACTGTCAGTACAGTGTCGTGTTCGAACAAATCAAGTTTGGTTTTGTTATCGTATGCGCAGAGGCAGATGCATGTGATATTGGTGTATTCTAGGATTGTATGGATGCTTATTGATATATATCGGCGATATATATATATTGGCTTTTTATTATATTTTTTTCAATTAATGGCGAATTTATCTGCATATCACCGGTAATTCAAATAGAATTATAAGTAATGCAGACTGACATTATACTGCCCATGCAGTGTTCGCTTGACCGAACGCTCAGTGATGTTCTGGAGTTTGCGCCGATGCAAACGGATGCTTTGGCTCCATAATTCGATGCATTCATCTCTCAATGCATACTATATGGCTATTTATTCTATTGTATGTGTTTCCAGTGGACTGATATATGGAATATTTTGATAGTTGAGCATTGAGAAGTGTGAATAATTTAAAGTTAGAACCGAAGGAATGCGGTTATTGGTGGACTGTTTTGTATAATACTACAGTAAACGTTGTTTTGGGTCCATAAACACAATCGTGTAAACTGGACAAAACTATATTCTCACTGTCAGTACAGTGTCGTGTTGGAACCAGTGATGTTTGGTTTTCTGACCGTGTGCTCAGTGGCAGGCGGACGATTGGTGTATTATCAATAAAGTCTTGTTCGATGCTTATCGATGCATATATGTATGTGTGTATATGTGTATATATATATGTGTGTATATATATATATATATATATATATATATATGCATGTATATGTATGTGTGTATAGGTGTATATATGCTATATGTTGTATTGTTTCCATTATTGGCGAATGTATATGCATATTAATTCAGTTAGAATTATATAGGTAATACAGACCGACGTTATACACTGCTAAAAATTTGAAGATATATATAAACGTGTCACATGTTTTATTAAAAGTGGTAGTGTTTATAAATATACGGATCATGTGTTTATTTGTAACATATGAAATCGCTAGTGTTTATAATAAAACACTCGACATGTTTTAAACACTTGCATTACTATCTTCGACAGTGCAGCACTGTAATTTAAAATCTGAATACAATTGTCCAATTTATTAATTCAACTACAAATTAACTTTAAAATAAATATATGTGGTAATAAATGTTCTTAAACAAATATTTATGGCTAATTGCACTTGTTGCGTATGGTATAAAACGCCAGCGTTTATATATTGATGTATGTCTTAAACACCACCGTTTATGTCTACGCCAGAGCTACTTCCCGACATGTATCATGCTGTGATTTGTCTATCAATAGTCTGCTGGGTGTAATACAATACCATTGATATGGTAGAATTCGGTGACTTTTGGATGGAATAACATCTGTGCTAAGTTACCACGCATGGAAAGCCAGTTAAGATTGGCCTCATTTAAATCACACTCTGCATTGTGTATGTTTACTGTATCTATTTGTCTGTGATGTCTATAACTCAATGTTCAATCAATTCTTCATAGAATAACAGTCTTCTTTGGATTTTGTGGTATCGTGAAATTGAGGTAAGTTTATATCTATGGTATTAGCAAGAAGTAATGCAGATATAATCGATCTGTATCGAAACGAAAAGGATATATTGTATATGTGCATGTCATCTGAAATGGATAGGGTGACACTATCTAAATCTCAAACTCTCTCAGTTACGCGTGTATCTTTTTGAGTTGCAAGAATATAGAATCCGTTTTGGGGGCTAGTCTCACCAGTGGTAAAACAAAATTTAAAGCGGCACATAAGTTTCAAACCCTTTATTCTAAAATCATTATTACTGACCGTATATTATGTATCTGTCTTGCACGTACGGGTTGGTGAATGTCCAAGCTCGCGATTGCTTGATTTAAGTGACTTTGGTGAGCGATTTGATTTGCGTCTCTTACAATGATGAAAATGTCCCGTGTATTAATCAATTCAATGGTCCCTGCATTAGTTTTTCATTATTACAAAGTTCGCTGTCAACACAGTCAGAATATCAACAAGTATCCGTATTAAACGGTTTATAATATGACCGCTATATATACGAATGATCTATATAAGTTGCTGTTTGCTTTTCAGATATTTTCACTAAAGTTTAATTAATTAATTTTAAATCTTCATTGTTTCAGGATTCTGAATGACCAGGCAATATTACAGGAGACGGGAAAGTTAAGGAACTGGCGAGATATTACGCAGTTAGTGTACACAAATGGAGGACTAACTTCTGAACGGAGCACACGAGTTGTATAACGGCACGACCTGAGATTTGAAACCATGATTTAAATATTACGAAGAGCATGCAGTGATAAACTGAAACACAAGCTTTCCGTGCACAGAGATTCCACCAGTGATCTGATGATCAGTCATCTTGTACTCAAAACAGAGCCAGAAGATTAAACTACCACTTCTCTCCAAAACCTCGGAGATGGTCCCAAATATGGGATTCAGAGCCATTATACGGGATACACATGGATTCTACATACGACGAAATATAGGATATATATATATATATATAGAAGTTCCACATACAATATAGTCTATACCGTATAACTAGATATACAGTATATGGAACTGCACGGCATAAAGAATCACTGGATTATATCAGGAACTATATACACATGATTTATCAGAATTTTTTTTAATTCACAGCATTGGATTAAAAGAAACCACGTACTGCTCATGCAGAGTACGCTTTCAGTCATGTTCTGGAGTTTGCGCAGATGCAAACGGACATTTTGGTTCCATAATTCGATGCAGTCATCTCTCAATGCTTAATAGATGGCTATATGTTCTATGTATTTCTAGTGGACTGACATGTGGAATATTTGGATATTAGAGCATTGAGAATTGTGAATGATTAAATGTTAGAACCGATGAAACGTGGTTTTTTGTGGACTGTTTTGTGAAATACTACAGTTAAAGTGGAATTGATGATATAAATATCCGTACATATTTCCGATGGAATAGGCAAATTGCGTATATATTGGTGACTAATTGTACACTGTCGTTATAGTGACGCATTGTAACTGCAGTGCGCATGCGATGCGATTTCATGTCAGTTCGCGGTGGTGCACTGCAATGTGATGCACGGTCCGGGTATAGTGTGCGTGATAGACTATAATGATGCACTGTCATTCACAGTGCGCGGTTTAGAACATTCAGTGATGTTCTTTCGTCTGCTCAGATGCAGATGGGCAGCATGTATACACAATAATATAATTTCCTATCTCGGGTGTGATTGAGAACATTCAGTGATGTTGGGCCATCTGCGCAGATGCATATGGGCGATGTAATTGTGATGGAATGTCCTTGTTTGTTTATGGTTGTGGTGGAATGTTTTTGTGCATGTATATTGGAATGATTATGTGAAGTTGGTGTGATTAAATGTGGTCCGCGTGACGATGCAACGCGCTATCCTATATGGGTGTTGTTGTTCTTGGGAATATTCGGGATGAAGGATGGAACGCATCTCTCTCTCTCTATCTCTCTCTCTCTCTCTCTCTCTCTCTCTCTCTCTCTCTCTCTCTCTCTCTCTCTCTCTCATCTCTCTCTCTATCTCTCTCTCTCTCTCTCTCGTCGGGAAATTGAGAATAAGCCTGCTACGTCATGAACAAGAATAGGTTTGTTTTCAAATGTTTTCGTGCGCGTTTTTGTCATCGATTGCAAGTATCATTGACTCGGACGGCTTTAAGAAATTTGTTAGTGCAAATAATTATTGTGTTAATTCCATATTGCAGCCATTGTAATTTTGTGTCGGGTGAGTATTGAATGGCAAGCGAAAGTAGAATTCCCAATTTTCTATATTTTTGTCTATTCCGCTTGTTACTTTTTGCAGAAACTTGGCCTAATTTTCGATTTTGTTAAATTTTTGTAAAATAATAGGCCGTCTTGCGAAGTATTGGGCTTAAGATTTTGGAATGAATGGATACGCGACACTCGATGTAAGGGTTGATTGAGAGATTTCGCTTGGGAAAATATCTGCGCTGAAGGCTGTTTATATAGTTATAAAATCGCCGCGGATGTTGAATATAGCATAAAATGTTTCCGATGTGTGAACATTTCCATTTTGTTGAAAAAGGTCCTTCATAAAATATATCCCACCATCTACCCATAGTTTAAAATTGCTTCCGAATTTTATGTTCAGAATATTCCAAATAGTTGAGGTCATAATTCAAAATTCAAATTGTTTATTTGGTATAGAATCCAATATTAGATTATTACCAACACATATAAAGAACATTACAAAAGGATATTTACATCAATACATGTATACATTCAAGTACATAAATACACAAAGTGAAAGAGTAGGTTAGAATATTCATAAGTTATCTAACTTTCTAATTAGAATAGAGGTTTGGGTGGATCTTACTGATATTAAATACATGTTTGCCAATATCTTGTTATATTTTGATACCATCACAATAGCAGGTTTCACTTCGCAAGCTCATTCCTTTTTTGTATACATTTTATAAACTCCCATCATACATATTTTCGTTATGGATGTGTCAACTTCATTTGGACTTAATATGAAAATAACCTTTTTATCATCGCTATAGTTACTAAATTCGGGAATATTAGACTGAATTTTCTCAAGCATTGTCTTCCTCTCAATGTTTAGGGACTTAGTCTATAATAAAATGCTTTTCATCCTCCACTCCATTCTTACAGATAGGACAAATTCGATCTTGTTATCTAAATCATTTAGTCGGAAAACTATATATATACATATATATAGGCTGATTTGTATTTGTATTTATATGTGTAAATGATAAATTAATAAATGCATATATATCAGCCGAATCTGTTGTAAATAATAAAGGGAAAACTATATATATACACAGGCTGATTTGTATCTGTATTTATATATATAAATAATAAACTCATAAATGCATGTTGTGTGTTATTTTGTATGGGTATGACTCAAACTACATTCATTTCTTAAATAAACAATATTGCACTCGATGTGTTGCCGCGTATTAACAGTGGATTAGTGACCATGCATAGTTGGCATCGCCAGACAAACTGGTTGAGTCTTTTATTCGCCCACTTGACTACACGCTTGTCTGTTTTTGATTCATTCCATATTAATTTATTTTCAGTTTGACATATGCATGGCCACCATAGTTGCTACAGCCTGCTTACACAATTTTGCTTTGACGCACAATGATCCACTCCCAACTGACGAACTGCCCGTTAGGATAGAAGAAAACATGACAGACAGGAACGAAGATGCTCTTCTACGTCGATCAACCGTTTGGCACCAGAGAGTGATTTTCTTTAAACTACATGTAAGATCGGCAAATGTAGTGGCATTCTCCAAGTAATAAAATGATGCTTGTACTGTACTGATATGTCGTTATGTATATCATGTAAAATATATTGTTTGTGGTGGCTTTAATTATCATCAACGTTTTAGATGGACATATAGACGTTCATTTTATTAAAAGCTGAAAAGGTAATTTTTTTCATAATCACTTGCCAAATTGATAAAGGGTATCCAGCGGTCCCACTTATAACATTCAATTCTCAATTCTTTAATCTCAATAAACCAATATACATGGCATCTGAGATATATAAATATAAATACAAATAAATGACAAAAGCACATTTAACAGGTACATAATTATATTATAGTATATGTAATATTAATGTATTGATTGAAGGGACATCCACCCAAAACCTATGTCATAAAACCTGCGATTGAGACTCTTCCTTATTCGGCAGTACATTGAAATGCGACCATGATCATGTTAAGAATGGTACCGCATGATATTTCCGTTCGATCGGAGTTTCGTATCAATTGTGTCAGGATTTTTTTCCAACTGGGTGTTTAGTTGAAAATCTAAGTAAGAAAATACTCAAACTTCGTCCCAAAAAAAAGCATACGATTCACAGTGTATATCGCTTGGAAAATGTTATCTGAACCATGTTAATCACCAAGACGTCGGTGTTAAAAGTAGATGTCCCAGCTGTGGTGAATGCGATGGCATGGTAGACAAACTGCCATTACATGTGTACTTAACTAAAGGTGTATTATGTTCTAGTCAAACAGATTGGAATAACCACCCGGTTCCTGCGATATTATAGGATACAATGGATTTTTTTTTTAAAGGGAGGCCTTGGCAGCGCTAACAAGATGTGATCTTTCTAACTTGGGGTCCGCTCTCCGTCTGCTGGTTACAATACACCAAATGATTTGCATAGGCCTCAGTGTTAACAAATCCCACTGGCCTGTATTCGCAGGAAAGGGTTGACCCTGCACGAGTATTACAAATTAAAGAATGTCCTTTCAGACACACGAAAATGTGCCCAAAAGTACTTGTCAACGTATTGCGTCACACTGCAGCTTGCCAAACGTCACACTACTCGTAAATGGAGAAAAAAATGACATCGAAAAAAACACCAACCCCTCCCATAAATTATTCGCCAATTGGACAACCCTAACCGTTCACAATGTGGCTATATTTGATGTTTCTCGTCGGGAAACACTTTTGTGCATTTTTTCGTGCACTTTTCATCCATGTATCATTGACCATTCAGCTGCCAGGATTTTTTATGCTGATCCTAGCTTGGGGGTCCCAAGGGAAATCACTCTACTTATTTGCATTCGGTGTATTATAGGTTACAGTGAAGTAATTCGATCGGTAGCGCCCTCCAACGGATTTTGGACCAAGATGCAGGAGAGAATTAAAAACATTCTGGGCTCTGGTTGGTTAATAGTAGTTTCGATATTTAAACATATAAAATACATGCAATCACACCTCTTGAAATTTCAGACTCCAAACAAAACATTGGCACATTGTAAAGCACGTGGTTCTTAGATTAAATTTTATTGGTGTGAGGTAAAAAATGTCAATATTTTTTTCATGCATTCTGACTCTCGATTATAAATCCCAAATTTAAAGGTACATTCCATGCTCGACGATATAATTTTTTCATGCAGAAACTTTGCGCAGATGTCAATCCTGGTGACCATCTACTCATTTATCACAATTCGTGGATAGGCAGGGCTGCATGCCATTATATGTTAACACTGAGGCCTATGGGAAATAATTACTTCACTGTAACCTAAAGCCCAAAAATGATCATTTTTCTCATTTGGGCCCAGTGGTGGGTTTCCTATCAACATTGATCAACAAACAATTAGGGAACTTGTAGCACGTGGCATATTTTATTATTTGAGTCCGTGGTAATCAATGAGAAGCCAATATTAACCCATCTGGGACAATTTTTTCTTCAAATTTTCACCTCGAAAATCTCCCCTTTTTGTCCGTTATGAGCCCATATGTGTACATTTAATGACTGTCATGGTAACAAATCACGCACTGAACCTAGCGGGGCAGTACACAACTGAAATAAATCTTTTCGACTAGCCATGAGAGCAATCTACTTCGCTATATGTAGCAGGTCTCTAAAATTTGATGTAAAACATGACCAGTGCAGGGTTAAATGGCATCCAATTAGTCTGCTTGAGGTGGCTTGTCGACAAAAAGTATAACACGGTGGCGTGTTTGAGTGATGTGGCTGTTTCCATGCACATACATGTAGGTACAGAATAATTCTTCTGCACTAAAAACTTCAGTTTTATGCCAAAAGTTCGTTTACCAGGACTCAGAATTTGTCAAGTGCGCCCAATTCAAGCTCCAGCGTGTCCATGTTTATCAAACGAACCATCGTCCATATTTTCTCAGAGAAAAATCGGTCAGCTATAATACCAATGATGGGTATATATGCTGCCATCGTTTACTTTATCGACATGGACCTCACATGGTGACTTTTCGTGTTCATTTTAAGATATTTTGTGTTGAAATTGTAAACAGGGGTGGTATGGGGTCAGGAAAGGGTGAATAAGATGAAAACAAAGTCATGGATAGAGATTTTGGATTTTATTTTCAAATGTGAAGAGTCCAGGGACCGATTTGTGTCATTTTCATATGGCATGTCAATGACGCTGTTGTCACTTTAGGTTACAGTGAAGTAATTCGATCGGTAGCGCCCTCCAACGGATGCAGATGCAGGAGAGAAAATTCTGGGCTCTGGTTGGTTAATAGTAGTTTCGATATTTAAACATATAAAATACATGCAATCACTCCTCTTGAAATTTCAGACTCCAAACAAAACATTGGCACATTGTAAAGCACGTGGTTCCTAGATTAAATTATTTTGGTGTGAGGTAAAAAATGTCAATATTTTTTTCATGCAATTCTGACTCTCGATTATAAATCCCAAATTTAAAGGTACATTCCATGCTCGACGATATCATTTTTTTAATGCAGAAACTTTGCGCAGATGTCAATCCTGGTGACCATCTACTCATTTATCACAATTCGTGGATAGTCAGGGCTGCAGGCCATTATATGTTAACACTGAGGCCTATGGGAAATAATTACTTCACTGTAACCTATAACCTATAGGCATCGCCAACATTGTTAAACGAAACACAAAAGAACGACAACTCTATTGAATAACTTCTTCGGTAAAAAACGCCCTTTTAGTTAGCTTCTTTAGAAACGCTCTTTAAAAAACCACTCTTTAAAAAATGTTAACAATGTTAGCGGACCTCAAGCTATAAAGATACGATCTAATTCTTAGCGCTGCCAGGGGCTAACATTTTAAACATGTGGTAGCGCATAAAATTGTAAGAATCAGGTGGACCAACGATATGCAAATTTTAGTATATCTAAAACTGTCCCTTATATATGTGAGTAATCGGGAATTCGATTGATTCCCATGAATTCATATATACGTGCATGCTTGTCAAATATAAGATAAATTCTGGCTGTTCGTTTAAATTGTTATATGTATATATATCCACAGAAATAAATTAAGATGCTATTCTACTCCCTGCTGCATAAATGCTGATAGATCATGCCATGAACCTCTACTCTGGCTAACAACGCCCATAGAGATCATATTCCACCAGTACAAAACCTTGGAACTTTTTGAAGTTTTGACACTGAATCTTATAAAGTCGAAAAATAACACGGGACATATATTTCTTAATTATTATCTGTTCCTTAAAGGTACGGTTGGCCTTGGCGGTGGGTATCCTGTGAAAATATTTCCACCCGTCAAAAACCGCCACAAACAGAAAGAACATCAAAATGTAGACAGACTTTGTCAGTATATAAATACGAAATATCGCATAAACAGTATGTTATTCTCATATGTTTAACCATTGTTATGTAAACAAAAGCATAAAAAGTTACTTTTCTGGTGTTTGTTTATATTATGATGGTAAACATAAAGAGCGTTCTTTGTTGGTAAACTCCTGATATGGAACTAATAAAGAGCGTTTATGCCATTTGTGTGTGATTAGCCAGTAGCATTGTGCTGTCCTCTGTAACCCAATCAGGCTCTTGCTTAGGTAAAATATAGTAGGTATTTATGATAACATGCTGTCTACGCGATGGTCATGGTATATATGAACGAAACAGTATGCGTTTTAATTTTTTCTGTTTACGGTGTTTGGAACACATATGAATATTTTCGACAATTAAGGCCTCACGTGCCTTTAATAATGTACTTCACTATAGGTGAATGTTCCAACTGAAAATTGCTTTTGTCAGTCGATATCGCAATAAACATTCAATTTATTACCCAGGGAAAATTCCATGATTGCAAGAATCGCTAAGAAAAATCGCTCACAAGTCACTTAAATCGTGAACTTTTGAATTTGGACCTTCACCCACAGTGAATTACATTGTTAAAGGCACGCGAGGCCTTAGTTGTCGAATATATTCATATTTGTTCCAATCACCGTAAACAGAAAAACATTAAAACGCATACTGTTTCGTTCATATACAGTATAAGGCCCGTGGTTTTTTACATGTCCACGGAAGACCACGCGCGATTCTTCCGTGGTTTTTCCGTGTTCAAAATCTGAACTCGCCAAGAACACGGTCTGGGTAAACGTGTTCAATCGTGTTAAGATTTTTAACACGCTCTGATCACGTTTGAACACGATCTGATCACGTTTGAACACGGAACATCCACGCTATGACCACGGTACGATCAACGGGTGACCACGGCCAAATGATCCCGTTTTAACACGGAACATCCACGCTATGACCACGGGTGCACACGGCCATAACACAGGTGACCGCGACATGAACACGGAGGAACATGGCTGAACACGGAAACATCGCTGGCGGCCGGAGCTTGACACGCCGCTGTGGCGGAGCTCGCGGTGTCCGTTACGTAATTAATTATCCCCTCCCTAGTTCAAAATATATTCTCGAAATTGCTGCTCAAATTGGCAAATGAGCGGCACCATTTTATTTATCGGAAATTTCATCGAAATTCAACCCGTCGATTGTGAAAATTGGCCCAGAATAAGTAAAGATACCAATCTGCAATATACGCGATTACTCATAAAAATAACTTATATATGGGAGGCGGAATTGAACCGATACACTTGCATTATTTCAAGCAGAGTGCTAACTCAATACTAAATAACTCGAATATTTTGACAGGAACATATGACTATAAATATTTATTGAATTTTATAGATTTACATATTCCTGATAGAAAATAACTTTATGGGACCTTTGATAAATGTTCAATTTAGTTTCAATTTAGAATGTTTCTGGTATCAATGTCCGTTTAGTTTTAAACAAACCTTGATCACGTTTGAACATGGAACATCCACGCTATGACCACGGGTGCACACGGCCATAACACAGGTGACCGCGACATGAACACGGAGGAACATGGCTGAACACGGAGCCATCGCTGGCGGCCGGAGCTTGGCACGCCGCGGTGGCGGAGCTCGCGGTGTGCGTTACGTAATTAATTATCACCTCCCTAGTCCAAAATATATTCTCGAAATTGCTGCTCAAATTGGCAAATGAGCAGCATCATTTTATTTAACGGAAATTTCATCGAAATTCAACCCGTCGATTGTAAAAATTGGCCCAGATAAAGTAAAGATACCAATATACCGCGATTACTCATAAAAATAACTTATATATGGGAGTAGGAATGGTACCGATACACGTGCATTATTTCAAGAAGGGTGCTAACTTAATACTAAATAACTCGAATATTTTGACAATAACATATGACTATATATATTTATTGAATCTTATAGATTTACATCTTCCTGTTGTTAGATCGAAAATATCTTGATAAATGTTCAATTTAGTTTCAATTTAGAATTTGTCTGGTATCAATGTCCGTTTAGACAAATAGTGTAGATACGGTTCGTGTTGGGGCTTAGTGTGGTATTGCAAAATTTAGTTTTTTTAATTTAAATTAAAATTTTTGAAAATGATTTTTCACCAATGCAAATGAAATAGTCCTTGTAAATTCAATAAAGAAACTAAAATTAAAATTATTTGTTTTGAAAGTTATATATATCAATACAACTATAACGGTAATTAAAACAAGATCAGTAGGAAGACGACCAATCCTGGCCATACTGCCCCTGTACAAAACAAATTCTCCACTTGTTATCACTGTCGTGCAATCGTCCGTATCCCGCGATTAGAAACTGTACTCTGTAACCGATGTCCCATATCCGTAAACTCCGTGTGAAATTGTCTCTCCGACGTGCAATGCATCATGCATGTATGGGCGTTGGACGTGGAGTCTATGTTGTGTACAAATCATGCAATGTATGTGGCCCTGTTCAGTTATCACTGTAATTATATATTCCGCAGGCACCCGGAAATTAATAACGGACGGACAAAAATGAGACAATGGGCTAATCAAGCCATTGTTTAGAGATTATCAAAAGGGTGCCATTTCCTGCTATGCCTTTTAAAAAGCGGCGATGGGTGAAGTCAGTGCTCAAGAAACCGCCGATTTTTTTTATATGAGATATGGACATTTGAATTAAATTAACTCATTCGATGTCAGATTCGGTCGTACCAAGAATGGGAATGTTCCCCGCCTGTAATATGTCTGTATTGCCTCTTTCTAAGGAGAGATTGAATATATTACAATAATATACACAATGCTTTGTGATTGGTATGTCGAAATGAGTGATAACTGGACTAAACGACAAATTTTCAAGTGTGAAAAACTTTCCTGAAATGGTAAATGGAATCTATGTTGTTTGGAAGATCAGGTAAGCACCAATTGAACATTTGCGATATATGTTTATTTATGAAATGCTGATTTTTCTCTGATTATTTTGACAGAAACATGCGAATATTTTGTCAATTTCAAAAGCGTTTCTGTGGATATCCGAGCTCGTTATCAGATCGAAAATATTTACACATGAACTTTGTTTAGTTAACCTGGGTATTGATGTGGGACATGCGGAATACCAACAAATTATTGTTTATGTTTTACCGGTAGTTCATGTTTAATTTTTCTCGTTTTATTTACAAGACAGTTTTTGTTTTACTGTACCACACGCAAAATATTATCAGGAAGTTCCTTATAAACACTCGGGTTTAGCTGTCTGTTTCCAATATATCAATCCTCGACGACACGAATATTATCTGTGATGTCAATTTACGAATAATTCCATAATATCAAATGACGGAATTATTTAAGATTGATTATGTGATCGAATTGATGTTATTGTACGCATCAAATGAATCAGACTCATTTTACTTGCAATATTTATCTATTGAAACATTATATTCTATGCGAAACACGTACTCCCGCTCGATTTAGGGTAGGTGAGAAGTAGATGTGGGTTATGAGAGACACATTTACACAAGCTGGTCAGTGCGCGCGTAATCGGCGTTTATAAAAGAAAATTACCAGACATTTGTACATAAACGTAATTTTTTTAATGAATCCGTGTGAAATATATATTACTGAAATATCTCGCCAACATGGGTGCATTGGAACTGTTATGTAGAGTGGGATGTCATAATGACAACAAACTGAATAAAACATTTGATGTTTATTTGAATAACATTTTTTACAGTCATCAACAACAATTGATTTGTTATTACTATGAATATGGATATGCCACGTACAGCTAATATCACAATTTATCACATAATTAGCCCATAAAACCAGTTTAGTAATTATCGATAAGACACACGTGTAATATCAGTGCGTGTGATGACATCACACCATTCTTTAGATGACGTGCGATCGCTGCAGTTTATTATTGTTGTTTTCGATGAATATTTTGCGTTTATTTGATCATGTGATACACTCGATCTATTTATACGTAATTTATCAACCTCGTCCACTAAATTTTATTTGAGCCTCGGTAAAAATCGGTTCAAATCAAATTTAGTAAACTTGGTTGATAAATTCCATATAAAATAGAAACTCATCTGAGATGCTCAATATCTTAAATTAATAAAGTAACATGTTTGCGGGTTGTATTTGCCCAATTCTCGGGTCAATTGTTCTGTGTACATGTAACCGTTTACTATTTGATATACATGTATGGAGTCCATAATAAGAATATTGAACATTAAATTAAAATTTAAAACTTTAGTTACGTTTTGAACATTAAATTCGAAATTTTAAAGTGATGTGAAACACTCCGGTAGGCTGATCAAATAGAAATGGAGAATAATCTTGCTGAAAGTAGTTATTTTTACAAATATTATATCCAAATTTACAAAACACACCGTAATTCATATATATTCATTAAATACAGTGACCCCCCGATGGCGAAATCGTTTGTGTTAATTTACCGCCGATAGTTGCCTCCCGAATCGGGAAGTAAATTTTTACAATTGAGCGTAGTTCAGACGATGTTTTCTATGATGTGGTACGACGATTTGTTTGAGATTTTTGGCAATGTTAGTAGAATTCTACATTCCCCGAGTTGGCATAGCGCCTGCATACTAACTAAACAATTTCACGCGCCCGAACAAGTGCATTATATGTCTTTAACTTATGAATTTTTGTAATGTTATATCCAATTTTTCAGCCATTTGTTAGAACACGATATCGCCGCACAAACTACCGAAACCATTTGCGTACATGTAATTTGAACAAACACAAGAAAATAGTAATGCCAACTAAAATAAAATGCGACAACAAAACATGACACGGATATAAAGGCCATAGACACAGATAAACAAATATGCATATATACTTCAATATATGAAATTGTTTTTTATTATAAAAGATTTTATCTGACAATTCTTTATTCATTGGCGAAATCAATCCGGGCCAAATATACCCGAAAAAAGCCTACCGCAAGTAATCCTGCGGCAACTCTTTGATGTCGCGGATTATTCACACCTCCCGCTCTGTCCCTGAAAAGAGTAGGTGCCTCTCTGCAATGGGATGCAGACCACGGGGTAAACACTGCTGACCACGCTATTAACATGGATGACCACGGCATGAACACGACTTCAACACGGATGACCACGGAGTACACTCAGAGTGCATAATATGTCTTTAACTTATGAATTCTTGTAATGTTATATCCAATTTTTGTGCCATTTGTTAGAACACGATATCGCCGCACAAACTACCGAAACCATTTGCGTATACATGTAATATGAACAAACACAAGAAAATATTAATGCCAACTAAAATAAAATGCGACAACAAAACATGACACGGATATAAAGGCCATAGACACAGATAAACAAATATGCATATATATATATATATAATTCATTATATGAAATTGTTTTTTATTATAAAAGATTTTATCTGACAATTCTTTATTCACTGACGAAATCAATCCGGGCCAAATATACCCGAAAAAATCCTACCGCAAGTAATACTGCGGCAACTCTTTGATGTCGCGGATTATTCACACCTCCCGCACTGTCCCCGAAAAGAGTAGGTGCCTCTCTGCATTGGGGTGCAGACCACGCCGTAAACACGGCTGACCACGCTATTAACACGGCATGAACACGACTTCAACACGGATGACCACGGCGTGCACTCAGATGACCACGGCATGTACACGCCGTGTTCAGACCGTTTTTTAACACGCTGGCCATTTTGCCGTAATTGATCACGATAAGAACACGACTTCAACACGGATGACCACGGCGTGAACTCGGGTGACCACGGCATGTACACGCCGTGTTCAAACCGTTTTTGAACACGCTGGCCATTTTTCTGAAGTTGACCACGCTAAGACCACGCGCGATTTGTCCGTGTTTTTTCCGTGTTAAAATGTTGGCCACGGGTGGTTTTGAAAAAACCACGGGCCTTGGACCATCGCGTAAACAGCATGTTATCATAACTACTATATGTTACCTAAGCAAGAGCCTGATTGTTCATGACAATTATATATTACTTCGTATTTACATTCTAGTTTAGTAAGTGAACTGCTAAATGGAAGGTAATATTTTCTTTGATATTGAATTTACCATGCATTTATTTCATATGGTTTCGATATTTTAGGGGACACTAAAGTTATTAAAGTTTAAAAAAAAAAATATTTATAGGTCTAATTTGTGTGCCATATTTGCTTTTCGACCTGTTTTAAGAGAGAAAAAAAAAAAAAAAAACGATGTTAAATTTAATTTTTATGTTGTTCTGGAACCCAGAATACATTTTAGTTCGAATAGCAACCACATTTACATAATGGTTTCAAGCGGCATATACCATATGTACCTGCTAAAGGCTGCGTATTTTACATGTAACCTCTCACATAATAGAAGCCCGCTATATGCCACATGCCCCCGCCCATGTGGCTTTATTTGACCTCAGAATAATAAGTAAATTCTATGTCTACGAATTTATCATTTTTAATTTCCATTCTTTATTCGAAAATGAGTGTATTTATGTCAAACAAATGGTGTTGTGTGATGACCCCCCCCCCCCCCCCCCCCCAAGACATTCTTTTCACACGACCCACCCCGATCCAAATGAACGCCATCTGAAGGGGTTCAAATAGGGCGTCCATGCCATATCTCGGTCCCTTGACCGATTTAGGCCAAACAAAGGCGGCGCCATTTTGGATCGGGTGTGGTGTGTATGGGGTTAATTTTAGAGTGGCTTGGGCGACCCTAGCTACAACACACTTTGTTTGAATTAATCGGTCAAGGGCACGAGAAATGGTATGCGTGCCATATTTGATCCTGTCTAGACGGCGTTCATTTTTCAACGGAGTTGAGTGTGTTGGGCGACTATTTAGAGTGTCTTGGGGTGACACAACACAACACCCTCTGTTTTGCCTAACTATATACATTTATCGAATAAGGGGTGGAAGTAATTTTCGTCACAATAGTTCAATCTGTTTCCCGTCTGATATTCTAAATTAAAAAACTTTCAATGCATGCATTAGTCTCGGAAAACCGTAAAAATGTATCAATTAATGTCACCTCGATGTTGAAGGCTGTTCGCCGTCTGTTTCCTGCCCAACAGTGGAAACCTGGTCGAATAGGACGTCACCGTTAAATTAATTGACATGATCGTAGACCTTAAATGATCTCTGTGATGTATGTCCCAGAAAAACGCATAAAAAGTAATTCCTGATGTGGTTAAATAAAGAGCGTTTGTTTCACTTCCGTGCGAAAAATTGACAACGGCTGGAAAATGGCTGTGGCCATGGCAAGTATTTTTGGAACATATGAAGCCGGAATATCAAAATCTTAAAGATCGAATGAGCCATGTCCGTTTTAGCAAATGTAGTTTTACCTGTAGGGTGTTATTCCATGAGAACGGATTTTGTATCACTTACTTCTAAAATAAAAAGCTCATAATTGTTTACCAATTTAATATTCATGTGTCTAACTGAAGTGCAATTATGTGGTACTAAAATTAGATCAGAAATATATATATTACCACATACTATAAGATTTATTTGTGGTTTATTGTTTCAACCACTATATGGTATATCGTAGTGTCACAACTCATTCAGTTTCGATGGCGCATGGGGATCACCAAAAGGGTATCTTCATTATGACATAACGCATGGGGAGGCGCCGGGGTTGCCCGACGCAGGGGTTACCAGCCCATTCAGGAGAGGGGCGGGGGAGCTATACAGGACCCCGGAAGCTACCGGACTGGCCATTGCAGACTGCAACCCTCCCCGACGGGGGGGGGGGGCTTTAACTACCCACAACCCGATACCCAAAAACCCATCTGGTGCCACCCTTGACATAACTATAATTAATGAGGAATTTGTTGTTGTCATACCATAAGTCTCACATTTGCCTACTTTTTTTATCAAAATGTTGGACTGAAATGGCCATCAGTTGGATATTAGGGATATTAGAGAGATTGGAAAGATTGAGATTGCTAGGATTTTGCTGTTTTCAAGGTCATATTAAATTCTGTTTTCCATCCGCATCGACCAAACATTGGTCCTTGGTCCCCTGATGGGGGGTTGGACATTTCAAGATGGACCCCCCCCCCCCCCAACACCGGAGACCATCCAACCACACCCACGCACATTCCCTAATGGTGGTTAAGATGTCCGATCGTTGGCAACATGGCCGCACCACATTATTTCCTATAATGTTGGACCCATTTCGAACGGACGGACATACTTACATTCAATATACTACATATACGTTTTGGTTGAATATTACTCACTTGCAATTGTTTCTGACTGGTCGTCGTCGTACTCATTGGTCATCTCCAGAAACTCTTCAAGCAAAAAATCCAGAATTATAGTCGTGTCGTACCGCATATTGGAGGTCCACCTCCTGTTCCACCTGGTCGTGTTTACCTCCCTGAGTCTGTGTTTCTTTCTTTGCCTTCATCTTCATCCGCTTCCACAGCGCTTTCAAATCTTTTGGTTGGGTTTTGGTTTTATTTGGAAATTTCCCTGCCATTTCCAAATATATTTCTTTCCAGACATCATTTTTCCGGCGCTGCTGGATGGTGAATATAAGAACATCTCCAATTCGGTCTCGGCACGCTGCAGAGTGTAGTGCGAGGATATATTTCCAACTTTCCGTCTATGAATGTTGTTTTCTGCGATGGACAGATTTTTAAAACTTTTTCACCATTCTCACCTATTAAATATTTCATTATTCTAACACTGTGTTCTCAGTTTAAACTTTATAAAGCATTAAGCGGGAGCTCGGTCAGCATGGCTAGCATCTATAGTGGCTAATTGTGGAAAAAATTATTAAATATAGCCCTGTATACTTTCTATTGTTGACTTGACGCTTTGGAATCATCTGTATGCTATATATGATAATTTAGAAATAAATTTACCAAATTATGAAATTTTACTAATAGTATAGTATGAATACGCTATTATCCACAAAAGACATATGTGCGAGTCGAGCGTTTGTTTATATGCAGCACATAAAGAGGGTGTGATAAGTAAAGCAATCAGCACAGTGTTGATTTTTATTTTTTTTGGGAGATTGATTCACGGTGACCAATTAATTTATTTTCATTAATTCACGATAAGTCATGCTACATTTGACAGTGTATTTTCCCCACTGATATATCGGGCATGGATGGAACCACTTAGGTCTCGTTAAACCTCAATATTAGATTCCCCATATCCATTACGTTTTCAGTTACTGTATGTACTGAGTCACTACCAAAGATTATTTTCTCCGAAGTATTTTCAAGTCGAGGTTACATTTATTTTTCAATAACTGTTGGAATTCTAGCAATATCGATTTAGTGACAGAGCATTCGAAAAACAGATGTAAAATTGTTTCTCTCCCTGTGAAACAGAGAGAGCACATTTCAGTTTCTGATAGTTTGCATTTGAAGAGCTTTGTATTTGTGTACAGAATATCATGATTGATTTTATATTGAAATGATAAAAGATTTGTGTCATTTGTGCTTTTAGCTGTTTTGGTATAATTATTTTTCCAATCTTCTACTGTAAAGCTTCTCTCGAGTCTATCCTCCCATTTCTTCTGTGACAAGGATGGAGTTTGGGCGTACTGTCCCAGGAATAATGGATAGAACATTTTACAAGATTTATCACATTTTGTAAGCTTTTCGATATTTTCTGTGGGCATGGTGCCTATTGCCCGGTTGCCTATAATACCTAGTTTCCATGAGTTTGGTAATGCTGAAATTAATCCTTGATAGGTGGTGAATGGAGTACAGAGATTAAATCGTCTACAGAAATCTTCATATTTCATAAGGTTCATGTTTTCATCTTTGATATCATTCAAAACATATATGCCATGTTAAATCCACGTTTTATTTATAAACATTTGTCGGTTTATTAAAATATTTGGGTTGTAAAAAATAGATGACTACATATAAGTTTGCTATAATACAGCGACAAAAACATTTTTATTAATTTTGGAACCCTCTCCAACCTCATCCCGACTCGGGCGATACCAATTGTGTATTTTTAAACCACACCACGAAATTCACTACATAAAAGTCCATATCTATTTAAGTCAGTTTTAAATTGAGCTCTCCTATCAAATTTGCTAGGACCAATGTATGATAAAAATAATTAAAACCCAGATGACCTACTATTAAGGTGAGACGCGGCATACGTGTACAACCAGTACGTCGGTATTCACTTTACAAAGGTGGAATTTGATATCCAGAATCTTTATCCAACCACTTTATTGAAAATGAATTTTCAAACGAGGCCATTTCATCTGACGTTTTGGCTTATGAATATATAAAATCTACAACAGGTTAGCGTTATCATTCCCGAAGCTCTGGCCGTCATGAAGGTGCAACTCATCATCGCCCTCGTGTGTCTAAGCTATGAAGCTTCTGCATTTTTGTGGACTACCGCACCCCCACCAACAACAGCACCAGATACCATAGCACCACCAGTGACAGAAGCAACACCACCCGAGGCTCTTATAGAGGAGGCAATAGTTGAGGCTTTGGCGACCGACGATCTTACACAAGCCTCATTTAACGGTGAGTTTTCCCCATATTTATATATTTGTAATGTCCTTCGATCGTAAAGAGTTTGATTTACAATTTATTAAAGAAACATCAAATTAATCAGAATTTCCTCAGCAACTGTCCACTTTCCAAGTAAAAGGGGAAGGAACAATGTTTGAAATCACCATCATTCATACACTTTATACTATATCTACGGCATTTGATCGACGAAAACACGTGACCCGCCATATCAAATCCAGTCGTAAGTCGGGATTTGTTTTACCCTGTGCCAATGCATTCTCTTATATATGCGAGTCGACCATATTTTTAACAATTTTAATAATTTTTTCTTGTATTCTTTAACAATTTTATAATTTCACCCATACAGAGCCCCCGACAAACATGAGCAGACGACACGCTTCTTTCTATATGCTTCTATATATGTGTGGGGCTCCCTGCAGGGTAATGGATGTTTTTTATTTTATGTCCTAAAAATTGTAAGAAACATTTATTTTTTTTAAAATGATAAAACAGTATTAGGCCAATGCATTCTCTTATATATGCGATGCGACCTATGGTCGACTCGCATATATAAGAGAATGCATTGGCACAGGGTAAAAAAAATCCCGACTTACGACTGGATTTGATATGGCGGGTCACATATTCAGTGCAAACACTGAATACTCAAAGCACATCTAGCCTTAAAGGGGGACTGTACGCCAATTTCAATAAATTCCCTGTAATAACAAGGATCTAATATCGATTTGAGTCGGATTTCTTATGTAAACATTCAGGTTAACAGGTTATCTTAAAATAAAATTTTATAATTTAAAATAAGTTTACTTCATGGCTCCAACCATAAACTAAGTTACGAATTTCCATGTGCAAGACGTAATTAAATTAATTGACGGATGTTACATATGGATCGCGCAACGCTTGGTATATATATATACACATCGTGTAAAAATTTGGTTGATACGGGGCATGAAATCAAGCCACTCACTGACTATATAATAAAATTAATGAGTATCTGGGACTATTATGCATATAATATAACATTGTTTGGACACATTTGCCTGAAAACTGTCATTGTAAATTAACACGGCCACTTAAAGGGACCAGAAGCCTTCGCAGTGGTTAAATGTGTAAAAAAATATATAAAAGTATGTAAAAACACCACCACTGAGAAGACCATGATCTCAGTGAGAGCTTTCCGATGAATGACAGTAAGCCATATTTCCGTCTAAATCCTGAAAAGTTACCCATAATTCTGATGTGATTAAGGAGTCGATTATTTAGAGCATTACTGTAACATATAAATTGTGTTCGCGTATCCATTATCGATAATTCCCCAATAACGAAATGTCGTGTGTTGAAGATTTGTCAATAAACATCGCTAAGCGTGTAGTATGTTCCAATACTGTAGTCTGAATATGATTTTCGTACGTCGTAAGTCGGGAATTTTTTACCCTGTGCCAATGCATTCTCTTATATATGCGAGTCGACCATAGGTCGCCTCGCATATATAAGAGAATGCATTGGCCTAACAACTTTTTACAATTTTAATAATTTGTTCTTGTATTCTTTAACAATTTTATAATTTCACCCATACAGAGTCCCAGACAAACATGAGCAGACGACACTGATTTTCAGAATATTTATCAATGCTTCGACATTTTCCAAGTCAAGTCATAATTACAGTATGGTATCTTATTTGACTTTTATCGTACCAGTGTTCACACAACAAATTTATTTAACGAAGTGCAACTACGATTGAGATTTGGCATGATATGGGTTTATAGATGTACGCTCCGTCGGTCAGCTAGATCAGGCCAGATCAATCAGCGTACAGCGAGTATCAGCTCAGAACCTATTCATCGCATGATTCACGGATCTAATCACCCACCCGAATCCACATGAATGGCCAAGACAGCATAGTCAACGCTCAGGTTAAAGCCCATCCCCTCCCACCCATGAAACGACAGCTATTTTCGATCAGAGATGTCTCGTTTCTCATCTAACATTCAATCCTTTACATAGTTGGTCATTGCTACCATCAATGAGACTGTTGCAGGGTAAATTGTACTGTTATTGTTATATTTCATAACCGTTATTTTGGGCCGGCTTTCGGCAGACCTGAGTTTATCCTAATAAACATTATATAATCTCATTAGTCGTTGTTATTCTTTACATCATTTATGTTCGTTCGAGCGAAGCGAGTTAGAACATAATGTATTTTAATTGGAGCCGGTCGTGTTTGAGAACGAAAAAGTTGAATGAAATAAAATCAACAAATTTGTGATATTTTTGTGATGTTTATATAGTCCATACCCCAGTACTGACATAAATTCCAAATTCCAAATTTCATTCATATTCATTAAGAAACAAGGCAATAATGCGACATCACACACACTTAGACATTTTAGTTGGAGCTGGCCGTTTACCACTTTATAGAGTGCTCAGAACGAAAAAGGTGAATATAAAGAACAAATTTCAGATTAAAAAAAAAATATAATTCGTTTATTCATTCCATATCCTAACACGGACATACAATCAAATATCATTCATCGGCTGGCACTTTAGTGTGTCCCAATTGACACCTGACAATATATTTGATGGGGTTCGGTATGATTACTATCGAATAAGTAACGACACCAATGGTAATGGACCTTTCCACAGCTGTCAATCAAATAATTATTAGTGGATATTTTCGACCAATCAGCGACTGAACCGGCCAATGGCTGCTTTGAAAATTCTGCTGCCATCTTTCTTCACCCTAATTTTGATAACCGTGCATACATTCAGAGTTAAATTGGCTATATTCAAACAACTTTTTTGTTGTCAAATCATAATATACTGAGATTTATATTTGCGCCATGATGTTATAAATTTATCCGTGATTATAACAATGTTTTTCATTTAGCATAACACTTGTCATAATTTTCACATTTAATGGCAAAACGAATGTGTGTTCTCTTGTTTAGATATATTTAAAAGTTCAGGGATCTGTCTGTCTGTTCTGGTCTGTTTGCGAATTTTCTTCCAGATCCCTTGACCAACTTCAACCAAATTTGGTGTGGTGCCTCGGAGTACCCCAGCAGATGTTATAACGGCCATATTTTTTTAATTAAAAATTTTAAACAAATAAAAAAAAAATTCAAATTTCAAATTTTTGAGCAAGGTATTTGGACTAACGTTTACTCATAATGGTAAACCGAAACACATACAATTTTGGTTAGCACACTAACAGCTACATTTAATTTCTTCTGTACGCAGAACCGACATCTGAGCCAGGTTTTGTGAGGCGCATCATCGAAGCAATAGTCGGGAAGTTGCTGAAGACAGTATCAGCTGTGCATAATGGAGTCAAAGCAACCGTCACTGGCTTGATAGGAGCAATTACTAGTGGCTAGTGATGCGTTCAGTAAGTACTCATTATTTGTATACACTCTTGTGTAGAAAATTGTGTAGAAACTACACATGGCATATGTGTCGGTGGAATTTTTTAAACATTGAATATGAGTAAATATGTGAGTCTATTATAGTTAGTAGATGATATATTTTCTATTTGAGACACAAACCTCGTAAAAAGCTACCATATTAAAAATCTGGCAGCAACTTTAAAACTTTGGGATACACAAATATGTGCTATTCAGTTTTGACACAACCACAGTGTAGCACAAAGTTTTAACGCTGCTGCCAGATTTTTAATATGATAGCTTTTTACGAGGTTTGTGTCTCAAATAGAACATATCTCATCTACTAACTATTATATTCTCGCATATTCACTCATATTCAATGTTGAGAAAATTCCACCGACACATATGTCATGTGTAATTTTCTACACAATTTTGTTTAAGAACACGTGTGTTCTATTAGTGTACACCTGTGTAGTGTTATATTCTCGTATAGGTTCATAATCGACCTATAATATTCACATAGGTTACTATTGGATTATTTGATTATGAAATAAGCCCATATTGGACATATCCGGTATTCGTTTTATGGCGCGTGCCACAGTGAAAACGCATTTTAAACAGCGTACATCATTCTGGTAAGTCGTGGATTGGTTTATTCGTTTTAATTTCCGCCCATAATTAACTTACAATAAGTCATTATGAGTCGATAATGGCACTAAACACTCTCATTTTTCATTTTCAGTTTGTTATGGACGCAAACTGAGACAAATATATATACGCCGATTTTGAACCTAAAACAAATCCTATTATAACCCAATAACATGGAAGAATAGGCTGATTAGAATGCCCTCAACTGAATGTCCGTCGCAAAGGGGAAATAGTGTGTCTGTCATTTGCAGAATGAGGTCCCCAGAGGGTGAATTTAGTTATGCTACCCCGCATAGCGGGCTAGCATCACCAAATTTTCCCTCTGTGGACCTCATTCTGCTGAGGTAAAATATGGCTGTTTCACGAACGTAACACTGGAAAGTTCTGACAAGAAATTATTAAAAAAAATATGTGGACTATAAGTATATTACTTGAATTTCGGCGATCTTCCAGTCGAAAACATCATGTAATACATGTGAAATGATTGGGGCGTCTTAAATCTGTTAAACTCTGAGGTATAAATGTCATTTCGCGGATTTATGTAGGACTTTGGGTGTTTAAAGATAGAGATTGTGTATGTCACCGCAATCAATCAAATTTATTCCCCAGACGCACAAGACAACATGAGTATTGAGACACAACATTTAACATTAATACATTAAGAAATAACAATAATATGTACGTATTTACAAATGGGAAAGAGGGGCAGTCAGGATACATGTGTATCGTTTAAATATTGTATGTGTGCACTAATAGTTCAGTAACTATAATGCCGTTCTTGCTGAATTTGGAAAGAATTCCTTTGCCATAATTGTATTTACGTTAGTTGCACAATCATGACAGAGCACAGTTACTGGACATAAAGTCCCAAAAATAAGGTTTTAATCGAATTTATAAATCGGTATACGAATATAAAGAACTCATGTTATGAAAGAGTTACCAAATGGCCTGACAAACATATCCCAAATACAAGCACAAAAATACGGGGCATATGTCGCCTGTGTCCTATAAATTACACACTCAGCTACAACTCTGCAGCGATAAAATCGTTCCCGACGCCAAATTAAAGTAGTTTAAAACATTTTTCATAATTAGCGACGAGTGACTCGTCGCCATTTTATTTCTTAGCATCGTATGAAGGGAACCGGTGTACTGAAAAAAGTGCATGTGTTCCGACATACTATTTGTTGCAGAAAACCGGTCTTTCCAATTAGCGATTGAACAAGTATACGAAAACATTGAAAATATGGATGGCACTCGTCGCTAATGGTGAAAAATGTTTTAAACTCCGTTAATTTGGCGCCCGGAACGATTTTATCGCTGCAGAGTTGTAGCTGAGTATGTTATTTATAGGAAACATGCGACATATGCCCGTACATGTATGTTGTGTTTTGTGCTTGTATTTGGGATATGTTTGTCCAGCCATTTGTAATTGTCCGGCCATTTGTAATTCTTTCATAACTTGAGTTCCTTATATTCGCATACCGATTTATAAATTCGATTAAAACCTTATTTTTGGGACTGTATGTCCAGTAACTGTGGACAGAGCAGTGTCTTCGTGGACTTCCGTTGTTCCGGATTCGGTGTTCGAAAAAACATTGAATTCGCCCATATCTCTTTTTTCGTTGCACATGTTTTGCGCATAAATTTCGCTGTTTACCCGGTTGCCAATATTGCACTTATCTGTAGATATTTCAGTGCAGGCACCAATTTCTTTAATTTGGAAATTGCTTAATATATTGGATGTGACTCCACTAAGTCATCCCGCCAAATTTCCGTATAATATAATTTATACCACGATCTTACTATATAAATAAAGCCATCTGTTTAAATTTTACATTTAATCAACACCTGTTGATTAAACGTGCCTATATACTGTTGATTAAACTTCGCAGAGTGGATTAAACTTTCTCCATACAATTTGAACGGAAAAGTGTTTATCCATCGCATTGTAAAGATCGTGGCATAAACTTCGCAGGGTGGATTAAACTTTCTCCATACAATTTGAACGGAAAAGTGTTTATCCATCGCATTGTAAAGATCGTGGCATAAACAAAATATACGCATAATGTTTCTGAATAACAAATTTAATCCACTCGTGGGATTGGCGAGACTCGCTGAGGCTTGTGATGTAAATCGCCAATCCCCCACTCGTGGATTAAATTTGTTATTCAGAAACACTATGCGTATATTCTATATATAATCAATAGTCCTACATATTATCGCTACATATGGCAATTAGACAACTTTCAGACATTTGTATAGTATTAAAACTATAATGTTCTTATTCGTTCCAGAGATGACAAGGGAAATGGAGTCTCCCACGTAATACACCAAAGCATAGAATATATATCAACGACTCAAGATAGGATTTCCAGAACATACAACACAGTTCCACGTCAGAAGCAACAGTTTATCTAGGTCAAGACAAGTTGAGACCACAAAGTTAAATAAATAAAGCATACAGCAATTTAGAAAATGCAACTCGGTGTAGATTTCTTTCTTTTAAATATTTCACCTGACTCACCTGATAAGAGAAACTAGATCATGCCATGAAATTCTACTCTGGTTAACGCCCGTAGAGATGATATTCCACCAGTACAAAACATTGGAACTTTTTGCAGTTTTGACAGGGAACTTTATAAAGTAAAAATAAATAACACGGGGGAATATATTTCCTTATTATTATCTGCTCCTTAATAAGGTACTTCACTGTAGGTGAAGGTCCTCTCGAAATTTCACGATTTAAGTGACTTTGTGAACTATATTTATTTGCGTCACTTACAATTATGGGATTTCTCCTGGGTAATTAATTCAATGTTTATTGCGATATCGGTACAGAACAGTCACAGAAAGGCGTTAGAACCAGCTAGTGCATCTAGTATTAATAGTAGACCATGCCATGAATCTCTACTCTAGCTATCGCCCGTAGAGATCATATTCAACCAGTACAAAACCTGGGAACTTTTTGAAGTTTTGACAGGGAACCTTATAAAGTAAAAAAAAAAATAACTCGGGGAATATATATCTTAGTTAATATCTGTTCCTTATAAATGTACTTCACTGTACTGGTGGAATATGATCTCTATATACGGTCGTTAGCTAGAGTAGAGAGATTCATGGCATGATCTAAAAAGAAACAAGAGCTGGGCTGTCGCTCGATGCATACCACCATGTGACATAGCACCAAGAGTGGGCAAACCTGTATAACATATGGTTGAGATAATTAGGCAGACGGACCCAAAAATGAACATTTACAGACAAAGATGAATAACTGTAGAACGGGAAACCTGAACAAAACAAAACTCAATTGAATGTCCTCCTATTAGGGAACATCCATACCAAATTTCATTAAGATCTGACAACCGATGGTTGAGATATGGGTAACTTATGGGTAACTTTTCAGGATTTAGTCGGAAATATGGCTTGTTGCCATTCATCGGAAAGCTCTAGAGCTTTCCGATGAATGGCAACAAGCCATATTTCCGACTAAATCCTGAAAAGTTACCCATAATTCTGCTGTGGTTAAGAAGTCAATTAATTAGAGTATTACTGTATATAAGGTGTGTCCAAATTCAAGCCTGCAAATAGCGTGTCTGTCATTTGCAGAATGAGGTCCCCAGAGGGCGAATTTAGTTCAGATTGAAGTTCCCCAGTTGAAGTTGGTGATGTTTGCCCATTAATAGCCTCGATTATGCATTTTATCTTCTGCAATTAAGGGGATATAGAAACTTCCCAGAAGTGAAAAAGAGACTAAAACAATGTTAATTTGAGACTATAGATATTTCCCAGAAGATGATGCCTATAAGCAGAATAAGGTCCCCAGAAGGTGAATTTGGTATGCTAGCCGGCTGTGCGGGATATCATCACTAAATTCATCCTCTGGGGACCTCATTCTGCAAATGACAGACGCCATGCTTGCAGGCTTGTCCAAATGAAATTAAAACGTACATGTATATGGGTGGGCACCTTTTTCACACGAACGACACAAACTTGCAAAGCGGCATCATTCAGTTTAAAAATCACATTGCGGTTCAGTTTTTGGTTTTCGTGCTATAATACTGATTATCATGATAATAAATGCTCTTCATTTTTTTGTTGAAAAGATTAACATCCAATGCTCTTCATTGCTGAAGATATAAGCACATCGCCGATCGCCGATCTTAACTCGTTCTTTATTAAATGAATTATCCCATCCCGATATCTCATATATATTTTGAAGACCTCTGTATGTTTGTTTGTTTGTCTGTATGTCTGTCTGTCTGTCTGTCTGTCATTAATACAAATCTACGATTCTCGACCGATCGGGACGAAACTTGGTACGTGTGTGTAGTTTGACCAGGCGGTGAACGTTGTCGTATTGGCGAGCCCGTGCGGCGCCCGCTTCGCGCATGCGCAGACGAGATCTCGGAAACGGGTGGAGCTATCGACTTGAAATTTGCTATGTGAATGTATCTTGCCCCGGATACGAATTTTATCGGGTCGCCGAGCCCGTGCGACACCAGCTTCGCGCATGCGCAGACGAGATCTCGGAAACGGGTGGAGCTATCGACTTGAAATTTGCTATGTGAATGTATCTTGCCCCGGATACGAATTTTATCGGGTCGCCGAGTCCGTGCGACGCCATCTTCGCGCATGCGCAGACCAGATCTCGGAAACGGGTAGAGCTATCGACTTGAAATTTTGTTTTTGAATAGCCCGGACAACGTCGGGCTCATCGCATGCGCTGCACGGGCGCCGCACGGGCTCGCCAATACGACAACGTCCACCGCCTGGTCAAATTACACACACGTACCAAGTTTCGTCCCGATCGGCCGAGAATCGTAGATTTGTATAAATGACATACATACATTCATACATACAGACAGACAGACATACATACATACATACATACAGAGGTCTTCAAAATATATATGAGATATCTCATATATATTTTGAAGACCTCTGTATGTTTGTTTGTTTGTCTGTCTGTCTGTCTGTCTGTCTGTCATTAATTCAAATCTACGATTCTCGACCGATCGGGACGAAACTTGGTACGTGTGTGTAGTTTGACCAGGCGGTGAACGTTGTCGTATTGGCGAGCCCGTGCGGCGCCCGCTTCGCGCATGCGCAGACGAGATCTCGGAAACGGGTGGAGCTATCGACTTGAAATTTGCTATGTGAATGTATCTTGCCCCGGATACGAATTTTATCGGGTCGCCGAGCCCGTGCGACACCAGATTCGCGCATGCGCAGACGAGATCTCGGAAACGGGTGGAGCTATCGACTTGAAATTTGCTATGTGAATGTATCTTGCCCCGGATACGAATTTTATCGGGTCGCTGAGTCCGTGCGACGCCAGCTTCGCGCATGCGCAGACCAGATCTCGGAAACGGGTAGAGCTATCGACTTGAAATTTTGTTTTTGAATAGCCCGGACAACGTCGGGCTCATCGGCTAGTTAAGATATATATTGGAATTGTATATTATTTATTCCGATGGATGTTCAGAAAATGAGCAGACGACAGACAGACATAAATATAATAGAAGGGCAGAATGAAGAATTAAGATAATTAAACAAACGGCCAATTATTATCTGAATATTTCCTAAGGGAACTAATCGCCATTAAGTAGTTAGCACTATTCTACTCCCCCTCTCAACCACAGGTTCTCTATTATTGATTCCAGAGTAGCTGAATACCACTTGACTAACATAAATTTGACGAACATACCCCTTTGCACAAATCCCTGCTCCGACATTTAGTTAAAACGAACAAACAATCACACAAACACCACCAAATGTTATAGCTACCAAATCAACCATAACCATATAGCAATATGACCTGGAAGTCACTACACCAAGCACCATAACATCACAAAATCATGCCACCTGTCATCTTGTATGCTTAATTGTTTGTATTGGGAGAGGGGCTTCAATAGTTGAAAAACCTGTGCCCGATCCATTTTGTATTATTATATACAATAAAATACGTTTAAAGTCAAGTAGTTAGTAAACAAAGTGTTAAAGCAGGATAATTCTAAGTCGAAAGGGTCGTAACTCGTGTAACAATATGACGGAAGTTCCGAACCCGTATTAGAAATTGGTATGTATTTAAGGCTGAGAAACACACATACCGACGTTCGTTCTAATCAAACACACGCTATCCAAGCTGGATGTATCGGATATAGAAACCGAAATGTTAACGGACGGACTAATAACACAATACGACTCAAACGGGTGTATAAATAAACCGGGCTGCTATGCGACTTGTTCTAAATTCTATGAGTTGAGTAGGCATATGTGAGGCACACAGAATCCATATAAAAGTATTTGGAGCCCCATGTTGGTTCGAGGAGATCTGCTTGCATTTATTCTATCGAAGCGGGGTTCCGGAAATCAAATTATAAAATTAATTGGCTAAATACTTTTAAAAGCCGTTAGAAAATTTGGTTTATGCATAAATTATGAACAATGAGCGTTCATTCAAGTTGTTTATCTATTCCTGATATGGTAAAATAAAGAGCGTTTATCTCACATATATGCGAAAACTTGAAAGCGAGAGAACATGACTATGGCTTTGGTAATTGATTTAGTTCATATAATCTACGTATCGATCGTCAATGAACATGTATTTATCGATATAGATCTGATCACAAGTACCAAACTACGTCGACGCAATTTGGAGATTCAAATGAGGCTAATGCGTTAATGTAATTTTACACCTGTTTTCATTTTTTGTTCGCACAGAAGTGAGATAAACACTCTTTATTCCTATAATATCGGGAATTTATTAAAGTGAGCGTTCTTTATTGTTTCATCATGGCTGTCTTTTTCTAAATTTTATGACTTGATACCTCGTCCTATACGCACCTCGTTGTAATAGAAGCAGTTTGCTCTCCGGAACTGGACACAAGCCAGCCTTACCTGTACTATAGTTATAATGTTTTGCTCCGAACCACCATATTGCTTAGTATAGGACCCGGATGTTGATCTATCTTGACGCCCGTAACACGACTGGGATGCACATGTGTTACGGAACGAGAGAGACATGAGGGAGCCGCAGTGGAAGTTAGCAGCGCCCGCAATGGCCAATATATATATATATAAGTTCCCGATGGGCCGGGGGGGGGTCGGAAAATATTTTCAGGCACGTATGCTGATTTTTAACTTTCGACCCTTGTTGGGACCCACACACCCCCGCGTCCAAATTTATTTCCGTTTTCGGCAGTTTTTTCCGACCATTTTTGGATACCCACCCCCCTTTTAACTCTAAAATAGAGATTTGTGGGGGGAATCCACTGTAAACAGCTGTATATGAATTTCTGTGCATACTATTTGTCATGGATGTTAACATTGACATGTAAATAGGAACGAGTCATTTTGGGGTCAATCGGCCAAAAAAACATGGCTGCCAGAGGCCATGTTGGATTTCAAAATTTGCAACAAAATACAACACGATAACTGCCTGCAGTCAGTTTAGCAGTTATAATTACATTAGTTCTCTTATTATACGGTGTTTTAAGCCAAACTCATTGCAAAAACAGTCAAAAAACTTGCAGGAATTTTTTTTTTTTGAGTTGCTGAAAAAAAAAATTGTTGGTCCCATCGTCCACCCACCCACCCCGGCATACGTGCCCGGAAAAAATCCCCACACCGTGGATGGGCGTAGACTTTTTATGAAAAAATGCAGGGCCTCAGTCCTCTTAGAGGGAAGGTTTCCTCTGCCATCGATCCGCATAGAATTATCCCCAAATACGAACGCGATTAGATAGCGAAAGCTATTCGAGCACAGTACAACAGGGCACGTGTCACGCGAGCCGCGAGGTTATGATTGTATTCGAAATGGTTATCCTGAGTTAACTACTTTGGTCGTTAAAGTCATATTTCCCTATCAATATCAATATATATATATTAATACTGAAATGATCACGGGCACCACATTGTGACCTATATAGGACATTAATAATTGTCACATTGTATGGTTAATGTATGCTTTATCTATAAAACTATAATAAAACATAACGGATATTATTTTGTGGGGGGATTAGGGCCATCGCCTTGTGTAGGGATGTGTGGGCGATATCGAATCAGCATGCAATATAGTATAGTAGACCTGTATATACACAGGGATTGTGTCATAGATGTGTCACATAGACCCTTGGCGAAAACAGCAGGTATGTGGTAGCCATTTGTTGCGTTATAACCTTACTCCGGAAAAAGCTATATCATATCATTCGGCAGTCCAGTAAACCCGGGTTATGATGCTAAAACTGGGAAGACGAATCCGTATTTTCTGGACCTAGATTTTCAATTGCCACCAACTAATGGTGGTGACGACAACAACGAACGATTATGACTATTCGACGACGACGACGACGACGACGATGAGGGTGATGATGAAGATGATGGTGATGACCATGACGGTAGTAATGGTCTTTGATGCGGATGGCGATGATGATGAAGATGAGTGATGATGACGATCGCATACAATAGTGGGCCCTTTTAGTAAATACATAGACAATAGTTAACTGTTCTGGGTAGAGTATGTTTTTTCTCCTGGAATGAAATGCGGACGATTATTACTCAGAACAGTTGACTATTGTGTTTATTATATTTTCTATAACCCATGGTTACACCTAATACGTTCTTATAGCTACAACATCGCCAGCCAATTATGTTTAAAAACACACACAAGGATACCGAATGACGCAAAAATGAGTATGGAGACGTTGTTTGGGATAATGCCCCCATTTGCCTCCCCCGGAATCTCGACCGCCTATATACCGACGCTAGTAGAATAGTATGAGTATTTTACACGTTCGGTGTCATATGAAAGATTCACATTTGTACTCGGATGGCCTCCACTTAGCGAAAGACGAAACCTCCAATTAAATGCATACATGGAACACAATAATTACTAACCATGTCCCTTCCTACCTCACCAATCTATTACAAGATGTCGTCGCTTAAGCATCTCGATACCCCATTAGAAACCATTTGCGAACACTTCACGAACACGACCCACTTCAAATCAAGTTTCATCCAATCCATGATCGCTGAATGGAATATATCATGCAAAACCATTACCGACAACAACAAACTTAATAAACCCCTCATCTGAACCAACCAAAGACGAGCTCATAAGTAACATGTATAGAACATTCTGTTAAAAAGGACTGACTTTGAAACGCCACCATATTGTAACGCAGGTCACAGGATATTATACATTTTGCACTACAGACTTAGATATAACTGTAGTGGCCTAAACTTTGATCAATATGAAAATTACATCGCAGCTAATCCAAACTGTACTTGTGGAAATTCACGTGAAGATGCCAAAAACTTTTCTTCAGTTATCCTCTGTACGCAAAATCAAGAATTCGGATGTGGGCTCGTTTGGATGTACTTAACGTGACCATTGTCTCTGAAAAAGATATCCTGTTTTGTGTAACCCGGTACAGTAAAACACCGATGTGTGCCTGTTTGAGACAGTACAATCATTTATCTCATCAACAGACCGTTTCTCATAACCATCATAATTATCACAATTCTCTCATTGTAGTTTCTCTTACAACATACGGCGAGGCCATAGCCACTTCAACGGCCACGATTAAACAGCAACTTCTACAATACATCTGAATTAAAAACCATCTCTCATACTTTTATTTATTATCAATTGAATACCAGTTCGGCAACTTGTGCTCCGATCCCCTGTGCCCACACACATATCTTCATATGTTATATATAATCTGTAATATATTGTATATTGTGGGTTACAATAAATATGTTCAAATCAGTTGACCCATATTCCAACCTCACGGAAATCTCTGTCCCTCAGATATTCAAAAGGTGTAATGTCACATAACTACATTAATGCTAATCTGTTTTGAGCGGTATAAAAACCAGTCCCTCAAAATTCAAAAGGTGTAATCCCACATATTTGCATTAATACTAATCTAGGCATCTGTTTGAACTCTAGAAATCTCAGCCCATCATAAATTTAAAAGGTACCTTGCCACATATTTGCAGTCATAGTAATCTAGGTATCTGTTCTGGCCCGTATACTCCCTCAATTATCTTCGATGTGTTTCGGTGTGAAATGGGTAGGTTACATTCGAGTTATACATGGATGCATGGTTTTATCGATATACCGTATACACTCATGTCATGTATCAAATGTTTGGCGGAGTAATAAATGCGTTCGATGGGCGCCCTGTCTAGAATATGTCGGCTAGGGTTGTGTTTTCACATTTTTCTTAACTCTTTACCCAACAAACCGGCCAAAAACGCCCAAATAAAGCTTCAGCAGCCTAAAATATCTTCGGTCTGTCTCAATAACACCATACAAATATGTATATCATTGGAATCGGTTCATTGACCACATTGTGATGGTTACAGTTATGCCATGTGCCAATGCATTCTCTTATATATGCGAGTCGACCATATGTCGCCTCGCATATATAAGAGAATGCATTGGCCTAAAAAAATCTTTTTTTACCATTTTTTCTTACATTCTTTAACAATTTTAGAATTTTTTCTTACATTTTTTAACAATTTTTATAATATTTTTCTACATTCTTTGACAATTTTATCATTTTTAATATGTGTTAAGCCAATGCATTCTCTTATATATGCGAGGCGACCTATGGTCGACTCGCATATATAAGAGAATGCATTGGCACAGGGCCGTTCTGTTGGGTAAAGTGTTAAAGCCCAACTTATATACATATAAGTTATTTATCACTGTGCCATCCATGTGATCATAATAGGTTGCAAAATACTTGATACACCATAATACCCCGATTTACCGAAGTCATCGAAATATCCGATTCCATTTTTGCGAATCACATGTCATACAACATGTAATTATGCTTATAAACACCGAAACAGTATAAATTTTGCGAATTTAATTATATAATTGTTAGTATCCTTCTAAGTAATCGGATGCATATTCTTTATTATTGTCCACATTGCAGTTTTCAGCTCAAAAAGTTCATCTTCTAATTTGAATACTGCTTAAAATTAAACCCATAGCCTTGGCTTATATCATTAAGTCAGTTTTAAATTGTGGTAATCGATAAGTTCCTACCATCAAAGTATGACTGGAGAACCACGGTGAGGTGGCGTGACACGAGAGAACATCGTGGACCACCAGTACCTCCGTGCGACATTTACAAGGGTGCCATTTGATATCGAGATACTCAAACCAATCAAACTTTTTGAAATAGAATTTGAAGTGAGGCGGTGTTACCTGACATTTCGCTTATGACTATATAAATTTTACAACAATCTGGCGTTATCATTCCCGAAGCTCTGTCAGCCATGAAACTGCAAATCATAGTCGTCTTGGTGTTTCTAAGTTATGGCGTTTCCGCCTTCTTGTGGACTACAGCACCGCCACCGACCGCAGCACCGACAACGACCACAACTACTCCAGCGCCAACCACCACCACCACAACTACAACCACAACCACCACAACGACAACCACAACAACCACCACAACAACTACCACAACACCAACACCCACAACAACCACAACAACTACTACAACTACAACCACAACACCAACAACCACAACAACTACAACAACTACTACCACCACAACTACAACCACAACCACAACTACAACCACAACAACTACCACAACTACCACAACTACAACCACAACACCAACAACCACAACAACCACAACAACTACAACAACTACAACAACTACAACCACCACAACTACAACCACAACCACCACCACAACTACAACCACAACCACCACCACAACTACAACCACAACCACCACAACGACAACCACAACAACCACCACAACAACTACCACAACAACCACAACAACCACAACAACTACCACAACTACAACCACAACACCAACAACCACAACAACTACAACAGCTACTACCACCAAAACTGCAACCACAACCACAGCACCAACAACCACAACAACTACCACAACTACAACAACTACAACCACCACAACAACAACCACCACCACAACTACAACCACAACCACCACCACAACTACAACCACAACCACCACAACGACAACCACAACAACCACCACAACAACTACCACAACACCAACAACCACAACAACCACAACAACTACCACAACTACAACCACAACACCAACAACCACAACAACTACAACAACTACTACCACCACAACTGCAACCACAACCACAACTACAACCACAACAACTACCACAACTACCACAACTACAACCACAACACCAACAACCACAACAACCACAACAACTACAACAACTACAACCACCACAACCACAACCACCACCACAACTACAACCACAACAACTACCACAACTACAACCACAACATCAACAACCACAACACCAACACCAACAACCGTAGCAACAACAGCGGACGTGGATGAGGTAATAGCTGAGGTACTGAACACCGAACTTGCTCAAGCCTCATTGAACGGCGAGTTGGACGGTAATCTAACGGCTTTGGAGAGCGAGCTTAGTCAATCATCATTGATAACCGAAGGTGAGTTTACCATAAAGAATATTGTATATATCTGTATTGTCCTCCAGTCACTAATATAATGTCATGAACTGTATTGTAACCTACCCACATTCGCCGTGAGTTAAGGATATCACATGTCACAGCAATCCATATCTCGCAAGGTTGTAAAGATGGGTTTTATTGGAGTCTAGCAAGATCTTGGTTTGGCATTAACACCTCTATTGCTAGAGCTTCCTGAAATGTTGCGAAAACCCTGTGCCAATGCATTCTTTTATATATATAAGAGAATGCATTGGCCTAACAATATTTACACTGAGCTTGCAAGCCAGTGCATTCTCATATATAAGTATAAATCCTGGGAATATTTTGAAGTTTTGACAGGCATTTTTATAAAGTCAAAAGAATAACACGGCGAATAAATTTCTATAGTTATTACCTGTTCCATAATAACGTATTTCACTGCAGGTGAAGGTCCCAACTCTAAATTACATTATTTAAATGACTCTGTGAGCGATGTTGCATTCGTTCGTTGCTTACAAATATGGAAGTTCTATTGGGTAATAAATGCAATGTTTATTGCGATATCGGCTCAGAAAACATGAAATTTCAAGCTTAATGTGAAGTAGATTATTGAGCAGCAAGTATTAACACAGAAATATATTCCCTGCCTTGTTTGTTCAATGTTATAACGTTTTTACTGGTGGAATGGAATATGATCTCGGCGGGCGTTAGGCAGGGTTAGGATTCATGGCATTATCTAATAATCACCAAGAATGAAATTAAAGTTAGTAATTCTTTGCTTTATCGCCGTTCTTATTATCAACACAGGTCCATAAACACATGCTATATTAATAATTTTAAATATAGACCGATCAGTATATTCGAAAGCCTGATGCAGCATCAGCATTACAACAATAAATAGAGGATCTCTACTGAGTCGTAATTTTATACGAAATTTATTAACAGAGTGCACGAAATTCGATTAGAACCAAGCTTTAGTGAGGCTCGAATCGAATTTAGTGGACGAGGTTAATACATTTCGTATATAATTGCCACTAAATTGCTGGGGATATGAAAGTTTATATTGATTTCCTAATCACAACCAAAGGGGAAGTAAAGACACATTCAAGAAAAAATATAGTTCATCTTAAATGCGTCTTTTCATGTTGACAAAATAGTTCAACCACCATTATCACCCATGTTTATCTCACAGTCAACACTAAATAATCCAACACAAATAGATATCATAATTATATTGACATCGGCACCATTGCGCAAAGCTATTACGTTACTGTGGGTGCCGATAATACACGTGTGTCTTCCTAAAAATATATTAGGCCAGGTTTAGGGGGAATTATGTGATAAAGACAGGTCTGTTGAATTTGATCCGAGCGTTTGTTTCGCGCCTGGTGGAAAGTTCAAGGGTACGTTCACACAGCTGGTACATAATACTGGAAACACCATGGTTTCAACAAATCGAATAAATTTTCGGTCATTCCACATGTAATGGTGCTACTAACACATTGCCATAAATTACATGTATGATTGACTCTTGCGAGATAAAAGCATATTATTTACAGACAAATGTTACCCGCCATATCAAATCCAGTCGTAAGTCGGGATTTTTTTTACCCTGTGCCAATGCATTCTCTTATATATGCGAGTCGACCATAGGTCGCCTCGCATATATAAGAGAATGCATTGGCCTAACAATTTTTTATCATATTTTTTAAATAAATGTTTCTTACAATTTTTAGGACATAAAATAAAAAAAAACAGCCATTACCCTGCAGGGAGCCCCACACATATATAGAAGCATATAGAAGAGGTTCGTCTGCTCTCATGTTTGTCTGGGGCTCTGTATGGGTGAAATTATAAAATTGTTAAAGAATACAAGAAAAAAATAATAAAATTTAGAAAAATTGTTAGGCCAATGCATTATCATATATAAGATAAGATTTAATCGTTATAAGAAACCACAATGGTACATAACGCTTTACACAAATAATGACAAAAGACAAGTGTACAAGTAAATAACAATATGAGGAACAAAAATAACAATATAACAATAGATAACTGTCACTTTGGTTATCGTTAATCATGTGGTGGACTGGTGCACAATATTGGAATAATCTCGAAGTATTGCTCGCTCTCTTTCGTGGAAAAGGTTAGTTATGAGTGTGATGAATCTTGTGGTTATCTCACTGTCGAACGTACCCACGAAAATGTCAGAAGCTACCTCGGTTGGTAGAATTGAATAATTGATGCCCGAAATTTGTCGGATGTCGTTGAAAAAACTTGTTCTGATAGTGGCGTAAGCTGGGCATATAAAGAGGAAATGATGTTCGTCCTCGGTCGCGTCAAGACAGATGGGACAGCAACGATGGTCGTTGGTAGATGTATCAGATTGTTTATCTTTTGACTTTGTGATATGTTTTCGATGTCGTGCTGTTTCAATCGATAATTTGTGAGAGCTAACGCGTAACTGTGTGAATTTTGACATATTAGTTCTACTGATATTTAACTGCAAATATGTCTCCATTTGAAAATCGTGTTTCGTCCTCCGGTAGAATGTGAGTTTTTTGTCTTTTCTCAATCGGGCACGCCACCAGTCAATGTAGCGGCCTTGCAATTGTGTTTTAATTGAGCGTAAAATGGCCGTTTTATTGAGAGTCGCCTGAGCTTGCCATACCGGCCCAAAGCCTAGATGCTCTAAAATGGATGAAAAACTGGAAACCCACTGTCGACTGCTTTGTTGAGAAGGAATGTTTATAACATTGTGATGCTATTTCCCTGTGATCTAACTCAAGCAAATGGAACCAAAATTTTATTGCTCGAATGATTAACGAGATGTCCGCGGGGAATATACCAAGTTCGCCACGTGTCCCGATATTGGAGCTATATTTAGATAACCCGAGCAGCCTTTTGTTGAAATGTAGACTGAGTTTAGCATACGGTCGGTCATCATATAGATCCTCTAAAGCCCTTCCTGGTCGACAGTTGCCTATATTAAGACACATCGGTCCCCAAACCTCCGAACAATAGAGAGATATTGGCTCAATTGTGCTTGTAAACAGTTTTCAACAAGTTGGTATGTCAAGTTCGCTCAGTGGTAGTTTGCGCTCAAGGGCAAAAAGTGCCTTGCGTCCTTTATTGGTGAGCTGTTTATGGTCGAATTTACCCGCAGACGTTATATTTACCCCCAGATAGCGGTATTCATTTACGACGTCCAATTCTGAGTCGTTTATTTTAAATTTCAGTTTCTTCAAGCGGTGTCCGGGTTTATTGAACACCAATATTTTTGATTTGTTAATATTCACAGTTAATTGCCATTTGTTAAAGTATGATGCGATGACATCTAATGAATTTTGTAAGCCACTTTCACTACTCGATAGTAGGACAATGTCATCAGCGTACATTAAACAGTTGATTATCGAATTGCCAACTGTTATGGGATCACATCCGTCATTAAATTCGGCTGGTAGATCATTAAGGTAGAGATTGAACATTTTCGGGCTCAAGATACACCCTTGTTTGACACCAATTGTCGTTTCAATTGGAGCCGTGAGCCCATCCCTTAGTTTTATGGAGAATTGCGTTTTCGCATACATATCCCTGATTACACTAAGAAAATTTCCCGAAATGCCTTGTCTCTTCATCTTATAAAATAATCCCTCGCGCCACACGGTGTCAAATGCCTTTTTTAGGTCAATGAAACATGAGTAAACTCGTCGGCCTTCTCGGAAGGCTTGGTCCACAATAGTGTGAAGAGAAAATAGGTGGTCCGCTGTGCGGGACCCTTTTTTGAATCCGATTTGACATGGGTCCATTGTGTTCCCCTCTTCCAGAAAAGTATGCAGTCTGTTATCAAGTATTTTGCAGAAATTTTTTGAAAGGCAGCTCGATATGGCTATGCCTCTATAATTATTTGGGTCACTTGTGTCTCCACCCTTGTGAATGTACTTGAGCATGCTGTTTCGCCACGAGTCCGGGAAACTGCCAGTAGAAAGGACGCCATTAAACAGTTTTACATATATGGGTAAGAGCGGTGGTAATGATGCTTTAATCATTTCATTTGAGATGCGGTCTGGGCCACACGATTTATTATTCCCAAGAGTTCTGGCGGCATGTGTGATCTCCGACTCCGTAATCGGTTTATTGAGTTTACTGTTGTGCTCGGGTGCGCCCAGCGGGGGTAGGTCAGGTTTGCAATTTGGGGTTGAATTGGTGTTATTCATTAATTGGCGGAAGTAAGCAATCCATTCATTTGGAGAAATATTACCGCTTGGGTCCTGTCCTCTGGGCTCCCTCTCAGCTATTTCATCCAGAGTATCCCAGAAAGCTTTGGGGTTATCACTATCTAGTATACGAATTTTATCCACTAGGGCCTTTCTATAATCCCTTTGTTTACTTTTCAGTGCCCGCCTGTATTGTTTTTTGGCGGCATAAAAATCTTGCACTGATTTCTTCTCTCCCTTGGTTTTTCTGATAGTGCGCGCTTTTTGGTACATAGATCGTTTAAGTTCACGGCATTCGGCATCAAACCATTTTGTTTTGCGATCTGATTTAGCCTTTTGCGTAGTACGCGTACATCTCGATCTGATGTCCATGTATTTTGCCCCACACTTTTGGATTGTTGCGTGCATCAGGCTAGTCAATGAATTAGCAAGCTCAGTTGGGTCATCAGTCTGAGTTGATGAATTGATAAGCTCCAGTTCCTTTCGGAAACTGTTAGCGAGGAGGGAATTCCATTTCACTGGCCTTTGGTGTGGGAGTAACGATGCCTGGGCGTTAACGTTTTTGAGTTTATGATAACTTGTCTTCCCTGTAAGTATTTGCAAACGGATTGGGCAGTGGTCTGAAAATGGGTGTAAATCCCCTACTGAAAAATTGAGAACTTTGGAGAGCAGTGATTCTTGAGCAAGGCACCAGTCCACCACTGATGATCCATTGTATTTGTGACAGGTGAATCTGCCCATAGAATCGCCAAGTGTGCGACCATTCAGGATTCTTAAATGAGCCGCAATACATAGTTCTGAGATTAGTTTTCCGTATGCATTGGTCTGCGATTGATCCTCTGAAGTTCGTGCCAGGGATATCTTGTCAGTGACATAACTTGTCGGTAACACAACGAACCCGTCATCATCATGAGGTATGTAATCTAACGTTTTCGTGTGTATACGACCATTCATGTCACCAAGAACCATGATATCACCAGTATTTTGGTATTCAGATAAATTCTGTTGTAATATATGGAATGGATCGACGGTGGTATTACGTTTTCGACGAGCGAAAGTCGAGTTCTCAGGTGGGAAATATACAAAGAAGATATGAAGATCATTCGCAAGGTTGAAAAAATCAGCTCTGAGGGTCATTGAAATGAAATCGGTATTAACAAATGGATGGTATCGGACACCCTTTCGTAGCTTTGTGCGCACAAATACCGACAAGCCACCATGACCTTTCTTGCCACTTTTGGGGCGGCATACTGCCTTGTGGCTGAACCCCTCGAGACTTAGATTTTCTGCGTCGGTGGCCGAACAATGTGTCTCAGCAAGACATATTACGTCTCCTTTGAGCTGTTCTAAGAACGACGGGTGGTCGAGTTTACAAACGCGTGTACGGCCCTCTTTGGCGTACATTCCATTGATATTATGGAAAGAAATAGCAATTTTGTGCATTTCAAAGACAAATTGTCATGAGTATACTGAGGAATTGAGGAAACAGTGGTAACATTGTTAATTAGGGACTAGCTACCAGTCGTAGTATTTATTTACCGATGTAATTAAAGTTTTACAGCCAGCATGTGCTGGAAATTTGATCCGACAGCCTGAGGCTAAAGCCCATTCGACATATATATATATATATTTTTACTTTTTTTCTTTTATCGAATGGCCTGTTTGTGTATCAATATAACATTGATAATGATTCTGAAAAATTAACATCTTCACACATTTCGGACAAATGAATGCACAATGTTAATATGAGACTGTTGATGTTTATAGGAAGTAACTTACTGTGCACCACTCATAAGGATCCGTCGAAGTGCGCCAATTATCATGTTGTCACCGAATTTAGGTCCGGTGTCAGAATACTGTCGGTTATATGAGTTATATACAGAACCCTGATTATTGTAATGGTCCTTATTGTCTTGGCGCTTATTGTATGGTCGAATCGCATATATAAGAGAATGCATTGGCACAGGGTAAAACAAAATTCCTACTTACGACTTGATTTGATATGGCGGGTCACAAATGTTAATAGCCTTTCTATACTAGTGGAACTATATAGTTTTTACTTCTCATGTAGTTAGCTGTGGTGCAGATGCATTTTATAAGCATTTTTGTATTCAGTTACTGGCACAGTGTACTATACCGATATGCCTGCAAAAGATTGAATGGAACATTTGCGAGTGTATGAACGTAATTTAAATCAGATACCGACCTTCTACCACATGCATGTAGATATAAATCCATGCATAAGTATTTCATGAATATATCGTTCTGTTTGATAGCGCTTTTTATTATCTACCTCTTTTAGTAGACAGAAGCATTGACACTATAATAGGCAATCGTAGAAATTTTAGTTACGAGTATCTGGGACTATTATGCATATAATATAACATTGTTTGGACACATTTGCCTGATAACTGTCATTGTAAATTAACACGGCCACTTAAAGGGACCAGAAGCCTTCGCAGTGGTTAAATGTGTAAACAAATATATAAAAGTATGTAAAAACACCACCACTGAGAAGACCATGAGGTACAGTAATGCTCTAAATAATCGACTCCTTAACCACAGCAGAATTATGGGTAATTTTTCAGGATTTAGTCGGCAATATGGCAATATGGCTTGTTGCCATTCGTCGGAAAGCTCTCAGTGAGAGCTTTCCGATGAATGACAGTAAGCCATATTTCCGTCTAAATCCTGAAAAATTACTCATAATTCTGATGTGGTTAAGGAGTCGATTATTTAGAGCATTTATGTAACAGATAAACTGTGTTCGCATATACATTATCGATAATTCCCCCAATAACGAAATGTCGTGTGTTGAAGATTTGTCAACAAACATCGCTAATCGTGTAGTATGTTCCAATATATACTGTAGTCTGAATATGATTTTCAGAATATTTATCAATGCTTCGACATTTTCCAAGTCAAGTCTTGATTACAATTTGGTATCTTATTATTCTACGTTCAGGTTAAAGCCCCTCCCCTCCCACCCATGAAAAGACAGCTATTTTCGGTCAGAGATGTCTCATTTCTCATCTAACATTCAATCCTTTAAATAGTTGATCATTGCGACCATGGCTGAGAATGTTGCAGGTTAATTGGTACTGTTATTGTTATATTTCATAACCGTTATTTTGGGCCGGCTTTCGGCAGACCTGAGTTTATCCTAATAAACATTATATAATCTCATTAGTCGTTGTTATTCTTTAAATCATTTATGTTCGTTCGAGCGAAGCGAGTTAGAACATAATGTATTTTAATTGGAGCCGGTCGTGTTTGAGAACGAAAAAGTTGAATGAAATAAAATCAACAAATTTGTGATATTTTTGTGATGTTTATATATTCCATATCCCAGTACTGACATAAATTCCAAATTTCATTCATATTCATTAAGAAACAAGGCAATAATGCGACATCACACACACTTAGACCTTTTAGTTGGAGCTGGCCGTTTACCACTTTATAGAGTGCTCAGGACGAAAAAGGTGAATATACAGAACAAATTTCAGATTTAAAAAAAATATAATTCGTTTATTCATTCCATATCCTAACACGGACATACAATCAAAATTTCATTCATCGGCTTACACTTTAGTGTGTCCCAATTGACACCTGACAATATATTTGATGGGGTTCGGTATGATTACTATCGAATAAGTAACAACACCAATGGTAATGGACCTTTCCACAGCTGCCAATCAAATAATTATTAGTGGATATTTTCGACCAATCAGCGACTGAGCCGGCCAATGGCTGCATTGAAAATTCTGCTGCCATCTTTCTTCACCCTAATTTTGATAACCGTGCATACATTCAGAGTTAAATTGGCTATATTCAAACAACTTTTTTGTTGTCAAATCATAATATACTGAGATTTATATTTGCGCCATGATGTTATAAATTTATCCGTGATTATAACAATGTTTTTCATTTAGCATGACACTTGTCATAACGAATGTGTGTTCAGGGATCTGTCTGTCTGTTATGGTCTGTTTTCGAATTTTCTTCCAGAGCCCTTGACCAATTTCAACCAAATTTGGTGTGGTGCATCGGGGTACCCCAGCAGATGTTATAACGGCCATATTTTTTTAATTAAAAATTTTAAACAAATAAAAAGCAAAATTCAAATTTCAACTTTTTGAGCAAGGTATTTGGACTAACGCTTACTCATAATGGTAAACCGAAACACATACAATTTTGGTTAGCACACTAACAGCTACATTTAATTTCTTCTGTACGCAGAACCGACATCTGAGCCAGGTTTTGTGAGGCGCATCATCGAAGCAATAGTCGGGAAGTTGCTGAAGACAGTATCAGCTGTGCATAATGGAGTCAAAGCAACCGTCACTGGCTTGATAGGAGCAATTACTAGTGGCTAGTGATGCGTTCAGTAAGTACTCATTATTTGTATACACTCTTGTGTAGAAAATTGTGTAGAAACTACACATGGCATATGTGTCGGTGGAATTTTATAAACATTGAATATGAGTAAATATGTGAGTCTATTATAGTTAGTAGATGATGTATTTTCTATTTGAGACACAAACCTCGTAAAAAGCAACCATATTAAAAATCTGGCAGCAACTTTAAAACTTTGGGATACACAAATATGTGCTATTCAGTTTTGACACAACCACAGTGTAGCACAAAGTTTTAACGCTGCTGCCAGATTTTTAATATGATAGCTTTTTACGAGGGTTGTGTCTCAAATAGAACATATCTCATCTACTAACTATTATATTCTCGCATATTCACTCATATTCAATGTTGAGAAAATTCCACCGACACATATGTCATGTGTAATTTTCTACACAATTTTGTTTAAGAACACGTGTGTTATATTAGTGTACACCTGTGTAGTGTTATGTTCTCGTATAGGTTCATAATCGACCTATAATATTCACATAGGTTACTATTGGATTATTTGATTATAAAATAAGCCCATATTGGACATATCCGGTATTCGTTTTATGGCGCGGGCCACAGTGAAAACGCATTTTAAACAGCGTACATCATTCTGGTAAGTCGTTGATTGGTTTATTCGTTTTAATTTCCGCCCATAATTAACTTACAATAAGTCATTATGAGTCGATAATGGCACTAAACACTCTCATTTTTCATTTTCAGTTTGTTATGGACGCAAACTGAGACAACTATACGCCGATTTTGAACCTAAAACAAATCCTATTATAAGTCAATTACATGCTGTTTTTGGAAGAATATGCTGATCATAATGCGCTCAACTGAATGTCCGAATATCGTAAAGGGGAAATAGTGTGTCTGTCATTTGCAGAATGAGGTCCCCAGAGGGTGAATTTAGTGATACTACCCCGCATAGCGGGCTAGCATCACCAAATTCACCCTCTGGGGACCCCATTCTGCTGAGGTAAAATATGGGTGTCTCACGAACGTAACACTGGAAAGTTCTGACAAGAAATTAGTAAAAAAAATGTGGACTTGAAATTCGGCGATCTTCCAGTCGAAAACATCATGTAATACATGTGAAATGATTGGGGCGTCTTAAATCTGTTAAACTCTGAGGTATAAATGTCATTTCGCGGATTTATGTAGGACTTTAGGTGTTTAAAGATAGAGATTGTGTCTGTCACCGCAAACAATCAAATTTATTCCCCAGACGTACAAGACAACATGAGTATTGAGAAACACCATTTAACATTAATACATTAAGAAATAACAATAATATGTACGTATTTACAAATGAGAAAGAGGGGCAGTCGGGATACATGTATATCGTTTAAATATTGTATGTGTGAACTAATAGTTCAGTAACTATAATGCCGTTCTTGCTGTATTTGGAAAGAATTCCTTTGCCATAATTGTATTTACGGTAGTTGCACAATCATGACAGAGCACAGTTACTGGACATAAAGTCCCAAAAATAAGGTTTTAATCGAATTTATAAATCGGTATACGAATATAAAGAACTCATGTTATGAAAGAGTTACCAAATGGCCGGACAAACATATCCCAAATACAAGCACAAAAATACGGGGCATATGTCGCCTGTGTCCTATAAATTACACACTCAGCTACAACTCTGCAGCGATAAAATCGTTCCGGACGCCAAATTAAAGTAGTTTTAAACATTTTTCATAATTAGCGACGAGTGACTCGTCGCCATCCATATCGCCATTTTATTTCTTAGCATCGTATGAAGGGAACCGGTGTACTGAAAAAAGTGCATGTGTTCCGACATACTATTTGTTGCAGAAAACCGGTCTTTCCAATTAGCGATTGAATAAGTATACGAAAACATTGAAAATATGGATGGCACTCGTCGCTAATGGTGAAAAATGTTTTAAACTCCGTTAATTTGGCGCCCGGAACGATTTTATCGCTGCAGAGTTGTAGCTGAGTATGTTATTTATAGGAAACATGCGACATATGCCCGTACATGTATGTTGTGTTTTGTGCTTGTATTTGGGATAAGATAAGATAAGATAAGTTTAATAGGCAAAACATCCTTATAAGGACAGTATGCAACATATTAATATATAGTTGTACATTGAACAATACAATAAATGATATAATAATAGATGGTAATATATAACCATTTAAGTACAGCTGAATGTGCATAGGGTCGTCTCGTCTTCATTTATTCATTGCTTATGAGGCGAAGCTCATCGCGTGCGGAAAATAATTTTCGGATTATATGACATATTGAAGTGCATGAATTTGAAATATTGTTGGATAGGATTTTGACAAGCTGTTCAGTTGGTGTCATGTTTTCAAAGTCTGGGAACTGTGTCTTCATAAGAGTTATTAGTTCGAGCCGCGGTGTGCGGTAAGCACTACATTCCAAAAGAAAGTGTTTTTCATCTTCAATAGCATCATCGGAACAAAATATACATAGTCTTTGTTCCAATGCCGTCGGTGGTTGGGTGTGGCGTCCCTTTTCAATAGCCAGTTTATGATTACTTATACGCAGTCTAGTAAAAACGATTCTATTTTCTATTGATGGTGTGTGAAGAAGATAAGGTTCTATTTCGTACTTAAGTTTGAAAAGTCGGTATGTTCGTAATTTATTACTTCCCGTTTTTGAGCATTCATCAGTGAGACTCTGTCTGAAATATATATAATAATCTTCAATAAGATTTCTTTTGAATTGACTCAGAACTGGACCCGGATTGTTTAGGTCTGCAATATTCCACCCCAGTGATTCTGCCGTTTTGAAGATTGATTTCTTAACCGATGCCACTTGTTGTTCCAACGCAGCATTACGGAGCAGATTACAGTCCGACCGTGAAATTATCTTAATTACATAAGATGAAAGTCTGCATGCCACGTCAATAAATAATGGATGGCTCCCTAACTCGGCGCGAACCGCGTTGTTCGAAGAAAATCTGCCGACTCCGAGTAACCGCTTACAATATTTTATGTGTACCTTCTCACATGGAAGGCGGTCGTGATTTTTAGTGGTTATTTCCACACCCCATATTTCGCTACCATATAACAATATCGGCTTAATTAATCTATCGAAGAGTTTTACAGAAGTCACTAGTGGAATCGGTGCGTCGTTTGTACATGCGTTAAATAAAGAATGCATTGCTTTGAGTCCTTTAGCACTCAATTCTTCCATTGCATGTGAGAATCTACCCGTATTACTAAATTTAATTCCAAGATAATTGTATTCATTAACAATTTCCAACTTTTGATTTCCAATGTGAAAGTCTGGTAAAGTTTTTGTTTTCCTACTTCTAAACACCACACATTTAGTTTTATCAGTGTTCACGGTGAGTTTATTGTTCTCAGTGTATCTATTTAGTCTGTTTAGACAGCACTGTAGCCCACTTGGAGTATCAGAAAGTAAAACCAGGTCGTCAGCGAATAAAATGTGATTAAGTGTATCATTGCCTAAATGGACAGCCTCGCAAGGACTGTCAAACTCTTTTTTAATGTCGTCAATAAAGATTTTGAACAGGTTTGGGGACAATATGCATCCCTGCCTAACACCTATCGTGGATAAGCATGGAGGCCCCAACCCTTTGTTTGTTTTGGTGATATAGTAGCTATTGTCATATAGTGACTGTATTATCCGTAGTATGAGTCCCTTAATGCCCGCGCATTTTAATTTTTTAAAAAGTAATTGTCTGTTTACTGTATCGAACGCTTTTCTGAAATCTATGAATGCAGCATATAGGGGCTTTCCCAATCGTTTGTATTTTTGAATGGCCGCGTGCAGAACAAATGCTCCATCAATGGTGCTCTTCCCTTTCGAAAAACCAAATTGGTTTTCGCTGATACTATTGTTTACATGTAAGAAATCGATTAACCGACGATTAATTATTTTGTTAAACAATTTACCGACCGCCGATGATATTGCTATTGCCCTGTAGTTATTGGGATCACTTTTGTCTCCTTTTTTGTGAATTAAAGTGAGGGTAGATTCGCTCCAATCACTCGGATAATGTCCTGTCTCCAGAATTAAGTTAAACAATTTTACAATTTCATCAATTATCAATGGAACGAGTGACTTCAGCAATTCGTTCGAAATTTGGTCGGGTCCAATCGCCTTTCCGTTTTTTAGTTCTCTTGTAGCGCCAAGAACTTCCTCTGTCGTGATATCATCATTATTGATAGCTTGATTACAAGTTTGATATGTGTCCGAAGATAATCCACAATCTGGATTATCAGGTTTCGGACAATAAAGCTCAGTGAAAAAATCAACTGATCGATCAGCATCAAGCTCATTTTGTGAGAGCGGTCTCTGCCGCATTTTTGTTATGATTTCCCAATATTGTTTTGGGTTGGTTGTTTCTAAAGTATCTAGTTTACAATATATATCTGCGTAGAATGCTCGTCGTTTAGCCTTCAGCGCCTTTTTGTACGCTTTTCGTTTCACATGGTATCGCGTTCTTAGGTTTGGGTCAAATGGGTTATTCCTCATATCATTAATGATTTTTCCGAGATCGCGCTTAAATTCCCTACATTGTCCGTCAAACCATTTTCTTTTACGCGGAGTTTTCTTCCTATTAACTACCCTTCGTACACATGCGTACATGTTTACGTCTTTTACTATTTGCATAAGGTCTTTGGTCGCATTTTTGGCACCATAAACATCATGCTGATAGTGATACGTTTTATAATCAGCTAAGCGTCCGCGAATGGACGTATTATGCATGGCGTTGCGTAATTTCTCCTCACTATGCTCTGCCCATTTAAGATGTGTTCTAAGTTGGGTATATTTATATTTGTTTTGTGATTGGCATCGTTCATTGTCATATTTTAAGTGAAGAACTAATTGACAATGGTCAGAGAATTCAGTTGGAAGTTTAACACAAAAGTAATCAACCGCGCAAAGAAAACTCTCTGTTATAAGGATATAATCAACGACGCTCGCCCCATTATATTGATAGCTTGTGAAATGACCAAGTCTATCGCCTGTAGATCGTCCATTAATTACACGAATACCACAACTTCGGCTGAGATTTATGAGCTGGCGACCAAAAGAGTTTATACGACTATCCATACTGGCTCTATTGGGGCACGTGTCAATTATGTAATCAGCTGGGAGTGGCGTGTGCTTATCACTGTCAGATACCACGTGGTCTGGCAATTCACCTGTGCGTGCATTGAAATCCCCGCCGAGAATTAATAGTTCACCGCTCTTGTATCGAGCTAAAGCCTTCTCGACACATTCAAATATATCATCGTCTTTATCTTTCGTCTTCCAAAAACTAGAATTGCTGGGCGGAATATACAATGACACAAATATTACTTTTGTGGATTGGTTAAGCATTTGACCATCGAACTCGACACATAGTGCTACCTCGTTTACAGTGTAGACTTTTCGCATGTACTTTTTGAATTTTGAGAGAAAATAAAAGGCTATACCACCCTTTTTCTTGGCCTGGGAACGACTTAAATTTAGATTTTCATACCCTTCTAAATGAATATCTGGTGAATCTTGATGCCACGTTTCTACCAGAGTAATAAACTCATATCTCTCTATTTGGTTTCTAAAATCTGGATCTCTTATTTTTTTACGGATCCCTTGCACATTCCAGCTTGTATATCGGATTGTATTACTGTGATCTGTTGAACTAGTGTCAGACATTATTTCAGTGTACTAGCCATGGAGCTGGTAAGATTTCCTATTCTCCCTACAATTGTACAATTTACCTAAATCAAACATTTGAAGTATACGTATATAATGCGTTCATACTAATAAAATTTAACAACAATACTAAAAAACAAAGAGTATACCTTATAGTGCTTCATCGTGCATGGCAACAGCATAATCTACAGAGGGACACATTTTACTTAAGGAATATTTTGAAATCATACAGAAATGAAAGTTACTTATCCACTGGGCGAAATGCTTTTGTTTGCTTTCATAACACATATTGTTTACACTGATGGCCTGTTATTGTATCCACATTGGTTCGTATGAAGATCGTTATAGATGATTTGATAACAAGCTGGTGGTCATCATTTAATTGATACATGGTGCTAACAAGTGAGATTATGGTAGATAATTACCAACAATGCGTTCATTGTCGGTACATAAAACGTGCCGACTTAAAGGGTCGATGTCGGATGTTAAACAAGTAATTAAAACGTTATTCAATTTGTATACAAGTGCGATGAAACCAAAGTCCATCTTACTGGAGATTAAGCTGTGCCATGCCTACAAAAACCACATGGAACTAATTTGTCCCTTTGATGCACGCTCTCAGTTCTGCTATCAAACTACCGAGTTCAGAAGCCATTAAAGTTTGGGAGTCTTTCAAGTCACCCGCTGGGGACTGGTGATTCGTCGCAGGTTGTGAGTGTGACCACCGACCATGCTGATGAAACGAAGGGTCAAAGGTCTGTCGACTGTTCGTCCCGTGGCGAATGTTTCTGCCCAATCGTTCCACGCCATCAGTGTTGGGATGCCATTTGTCATGGAACAGATGTACTGCTATGCGGGTTGATCGTGGTTCCACAAATGATTGGGCGTTATCTATGTATTCACACCCAGTTAGCGCACAGATTGATTTGTAGCATTCGTTTGTTTCGAAAATCAAACGATTTGTTCCGTGGTTGTGCGGTGAGGGTAGCACTGATGATATTCGAATTGTCGCCTTAGGGTATCGGCGTTTCACCTCATCGATAACACTCAGTAATAGTTGTTTGTCGGTCACTAACCCATTTCGGCATGAGTTGATGCCTACATGGAATGTAAATTTTGTCACATTCCCCTCCACAAAGTTCGACGAATCTGTCAGCCACGCTAGAAGCCCCATTATCCTCATTCCACCGATCGAAACCTTCTTTACGAACTCACCAGGGTGGGAAAGACGCCGCGAATTAACAAATCGAAGTACTGAGTCTCCCACAACAAGGTGTATTTTTCCAAATTTAGAAATTTCACTGGGGTTTCTCTCCTTGTGATCCTTTGATGACGTGACACGTTTAGAATCTACAGGCGATTTTGATTGATCATCAGCCTGAAGCACATGAAATTTGTTTGCAACTGTTATATTGGATGCGACAACATATTCCGAGTCGGTAACTACAACTGGGCTCTCTTGAATCGGCGTTCGTGATTTTCCGTCGCCTGTGTAATTAATTTTTTTGAGTTCCGGTTTGTGTATCGAGTGCTTTGCAGTTGGGGTTTTGTTCAACTTCGTTTTTCCGGTTGAGGGAGCTGCTGTTGGGGTTTTGTTCAACTTCGTTTTTCCGGTTGAGGGTGCTGCTGGTGGTATTTCTGTGGCTACTTTTTTTGCCACCTTTCTGAGTCTATTGTTTTCTTCTTTCATCAAAACCATTTCTCGTTCTAGCTGTTTGAATTTCTCATTAACTTCTGAGTCACGGTTGAGTTGGTTTGTTTTGAACTCTTCAAATAGCTCTTGTAGTTCCGAAATTGCCATTTTAAGCTTTAAACATGACAATTTCTCACTGTAATCTCCATCGGTTTTCTTCTGCTGTCGTTTGAGCATTGGGGTAAGCAGGTTGATAACTTGTTTGGGAATTTGTTTGTTTTCAGTCTGCGGCGTGGCTGAAAATGTAATCGGGGAGTGTGCATTTTGAACATCATCCCAGTAAATGTCGTGTCCATCATCGTTCTTCGGAGTTGACGCGGTTATTACCTGCTCACACTCCGAGGGCACTGTCTTTTCCTCAGAAAAACCTGATTCCCAGATGTTGGGTAGTGTTTTAGTTGTCCACCAAGTGATATTTTTCTTAGATCCTTGGATCATCATTTTGTTTTTAGTCCTATATACGTGAATTGTCACTTTTCCACCTTTACCGGTCACGTTCCGATAGACATCAATTCTTTCATCCACTATAACGTTCATTTTGTCTTTTCCTATTATCCAATGTGCATTATTTATTTCCTTTTTCAATTTGTCATCCCAATACATTGAACACAGTCCACTATAGTATCTATTGTAACTGTCAGAGTCTAAATCTATGGTCACGCAACGACCTCCATCTTTGATTTCCGTTTGGTATTTGTTTTCCTCATCATACGTTAACTTTTTCTTTATTAGTTTATCGAGATTAAGAATATAATTTCGATCACTCACTGTTCCTCTGGTAGAATTACTTGAATTTTGCTCAAACAAACGAACCGATTCTGGCACAACAGTTGTTACATCAGTGTCCTCAATAACATCGAATGTGTCATCAAAATCCGTGTAATCGAATGTTTCCATGATAATATCCAATATTTTCGATCTAATGATCCAAGCTAACTAAGAATATAACTAATCTAACTAATATAACTAAGAATATAAAATCCAGTATATAATTCCATCTGTCGGCTTGCCAGCTCCATTGGCTTCCTTAATTAGTTGCGCATGACTACTCGCAGGAGTTAATTGTAAATACGTCCGCTCACGTCGAAGGTCGAGCTGTATTGGGATATGTTTGTCCAGCCATTTGTAATTGTCCGGCCATTTGTAATTCTTTCATAACTTGAGTTCCTTATATTCGCATACCGATTTATAAATTCGATTAAAACCTTATTTTTGGGACTGTATGTCCAGTAACTGTGGACAGAGCAGTGTCTTCGTGGACTTCCGTTGTTCCGGATTCGGTGTTCGAAAAAACATTGAATTCGCCCATATCTCTTTTTTCGTTGCACATGTTTTGCGCATAAATTTCGCTGTTTACCCGGTTGCCAATATTGCACTTATCTGTAGATATTTCAGTGCAGGCACCAATTCTGGCTATAGAAGCATTGGTCCAGGAGCTACCACGACCAAGTAACTTTATAACCCTGTGATGACTCCAGTATAGCGTTCTTTAACGTGGAAATTGCTTAATATATTGGATGTGACTCCACTAAGTCATCCCGCCAAATTTCCGTATAATATAATTTATACCACGATCTTACTATATAAATAAAGCCATCTGTTTAAATTTTACATTTAATCAACACCTGTTGATTAAACGTGCCTACTGTTGATTAAACTTCGCAGAGTGGATTAAACTTTCTCCATACAATTTGAACGGAAAAGTGTTTATCCATCGCATTGTAAAGATCGTGGCATAAACTTCGCAGGGTGGATTAAACTTTCTCCATACAATTTGAACGGAAAAGTGTTTATCCATCGCATTGTAAAGATCGTGGCATAAACAAAATATACGCATAATGTTTCTGAATAACAAATTTAATCCACTCGTGGGATTGGCGATTTACACCACTCGCTGAAGCTCGTGGTGTAAATCGCCAACCCCCCACTCGTGGATTAAATTTGTTATTCAGAAACACTATGCGTATATTCTATATATAATCAATAGTCCTACATATTATCGCTACATATGGCAATTTGACAACTTTCAGACATTTGTATAGTATTAAAACTATAATGTTCTTATTCGTTCCAGAGATGACAAGGGAAATGGAGTCTCCCACGTAATACACCAAAGCATAGAATATATATCAACGACTTAAAATAGGATTTCCAGAACATACAACACAGTTCCACGTCAGAAGCAACAGTTTATCCAGGTCAAGACAAGTTGAGACCACAAAGTTAAATAAATAAAGCAGACAGCAATTTAGAAAATGCAACTCGGTGTAGATTTCTTTCTTTTAAATATTTCACCTGACTCACCTGATAAGAGAAACTAGATCATGCCATGAAATTCTACTCTGGCTAACGCCCGTAGAGATGATATTCCACCAGTACAAAACATTGGAACTTTTTGCAGTTTTGACAGGGAACCTTGTGAAGATGAAAAAATAACGCGGGGAATATATTTCCTTATTATTATCTGCTCCTTAATAAGTTACTTCACTGTAGGTGAAGGTCCTCTCGAAATTTCACGATTTAAGTGACTTTGTGAACTATATTTATTTGCGTCACTTACAATTATGGGATTTCTCCTGGGTAATTAATTCAATGTTTATTGCGATATCGGTACAGAACAGTCACAGAAAGGCGTTAGAACCAGCTAGGGCAGCTAGTATTAATAGTAGACCATGCCATGATTCTCTACTCTAGCTAACGCCCGTAGAGATCATATTCAACCAGTACAAAACCTGAAAACTTTTTGAAGTTTTGACAGGGAAAAAATAACGGGGAATATATTTCTTAGTTAATATCTGTTCCTTAATAATGTACCTCACTGTAGGTGAAGGTCCCAACTCAAACTTGCATTTTTTTCTATGACTTTTGTGAGCCGATATCGCAATAAACATTGAATTAATTACCCAAGAGAAATTCCATAATGGTAAGCGTCGCAAAGCAAAATCGCTCACAAAGTCACTTAAATCGTGAAATTTCGAGTTGGAAGCTTCACCTATACAGTGAAGTACATGATTAAATAACAGATCATAACTGAGAAATATATTCCCTGTGTTATTTTTTCGACTTTATAAGGTTCCCTGTCAAAAGTTCCAAGGTTTTTAACTGGTGGAATATGATCTCTACGGTCGTTAGCTAGAGTAGAGAGATTCATGGCATGATCTAAAAAGAAACAAGAGCTGGGCTGTCGCTCGATGCATATCACCGTGTGACATACCGCCAAGAGTGGGCAAACCTGTATAACATATGGTTGAGATACTTAGGCAGACGGACCCAAAAATGAACATTTACAATCAAAGGTGAATAACTGTAGAACGGGAAACCTGAACAAAACAAAACTCAATTGAATGTCCTCCTATTAGGGAACATCCATACCAAATTTCATTAATATCTGACAACCGATTGTTGAGATATTTGCCCGGATGTAATCGAGTAGACCACAATTTCCTTCGGTCATGTGGGTATAATGACGGCTTCTGGTTAGTCCAGATCTGTGTCCTGTACTGGTACAAAACCTGCATATAGTCACGGTGGGGAACCACGTGGTTTTGAGGCTGGTGAGTACCACGCATACAAAATGGCCAAGGCTGTTGCAAACGAACAAATAACATAATACATGTATATGAGGAGCTGACACAAAACATAGCATTTTGACTGTTGCGGGGATATGCTAGTTTATTTTTGAAATAAGTTGTTACCTTATTTGTTCGGAAATACTCCGTGGTTATATATAACATTCTGACCAAAGTTGCCAGTCGGAGGTGCGTGGAATTCACCAGTCCATACATATTGGAGAATCCTTCGACTGACAACTTTGGTCAGAATATCAGAGCAAATAAATGTGAATTTGGACACAAGTGATGTATCAGCTTGTTTGAAAAAAATAGTATACCATCTGCTCGTAGCTGTCAAAATACTATGTAATATGCCATATCTTAGTTTATAACCTTTTCCCTCGTTTCTGGTCGCGTTTTCGATCGCCTCGCCATTTTGAATGGGTGGTACTCATCAACTCGAAACAACGTGATTCCCCACCGTGATAGTATCGTGCTAAATTTATCAGATTGCTATATACCAAACTCCGATGCAGAAAGCTACGAACAGAGACCCGCGTCTTGAGAAAATATATACACAAGTTCAGCCACAAATACAGTAATGCTCTAATTAATCGACCCCTTAACCACAGCAGAATTATGGGTAACTTTTCGAGATTTAGTTGGAAATATGGCTTGTTGCCATTCATCGGAAAGCTCTAGAGCTTTCCGATGAATGGCAACAAGCCATATTTCCGACTAAATCCTGAAAAGTTACCCATAATTCTGCTGTGGTTAAGAAGTCAATTAATTAGAGCATTACTGTATATCCCCAGAGGGCGAATTTAGTGACGCTATCCCGCACGGCGGGCTACTGGAGACCTTGGATTAGATTGAAGTTCCCCAGTTGAAGTTGGTGATGTTTGCCCATTAATCGCCTCGATTATGCATTTTATCTTCTGCAAATAAGGGGATATAGAAACTTCCCAGAAGTGAAAAAGAGACTAAAACAATGTTAATTTGAGACTATAGATATTTCCCAGAAGATGATGCCTATAAGCAGAATAAGGTCCCCAGAAGGTGAATTTGGTATGCTAGCCGGCTGTGCGGGATATCATCACTAAATTCATCCTCTGGGGACCTCATTCTGCAAATGACAGACGCCATGCTTGCAGGCTTGTCCAAATGAAATTAAAACGTACATGTATATGGGTGGGCACCTTTTTCACACGAACGACACAAACTTGAAAAGCGGCATCATTCAGTTTAAAAATCACATTGCGCTTCAGTTTTTGGTTTTCGTGCTATAATACTGATTATCATGATAATAAATGCTCTTCATTTTTTTGTTGAAAAGATTAACATGCAATGCTCTTCATTGCTGAAGATAAGCACATCGCCGATGCGTAATTTATCTTAACTTGTTTTTTATTAAATGAATTATCCCATCCCGATATTAAGATATATATTGGAATTGTATATTATTCATTCCGATGGATGTTCAGAAAATGAGCAGACGACAGACAGACATAAATATAATAGAAGAGCAGAATGAAGAATTAAGATAATTAAACAAACGGCCAATTATTATCTGAATATTTCCAAAGGGAACTAATCGCCATTAAGTAGTTAGCACTACTCTACTCCCCTCTCAACCACAGGTTCTCTATTATTCATTCCAGAGTAGCTGAATACCACTTGACTAACATAAATTTGACGAACATACCCCTTTGCACAAATCCCTGCTCAGACATTTAGTTAAAACGAACAAACAATCACACAAACACCACCAAATGTTATAGCTACCAAATCAACCATAACCATATAGCAATATGACCTGGAAGTCACTACGCCAAGCACCATAACATCACAAAATCATGCCACCTGTCATCTTGTAAAAATGGCGTATGCTTAATTGTTTGTATTGGGAGAGGGGCTTCAATAGTTGAAAAACCTGTGCCCGATCCATTTTGTATTATTATTTATCAAATAATTTGGCCATAAAAGCAGTTTCATAATTATCGGTAATAGACACGTTTAATATCAGCGCGTGCGATGACGTCACGGCGTTCTTCAAATAACTTGCGATCGCTGTAGTTTATGATTGTTGTTTTCGATGAATATTCCGCGTTGCTTCGTGTTTATTTGATCATGTGATAAAAGGTATCTCACACTCGTCCTATTTTATACGTAATTTATCAACCTCGTCCTCTAAATTCTATTTGAGCCTCGGTAAACCTCGGCTCAAATCGAATTTAGTGAACTCGGTTGATAAATTCCGTATAAAATAGAAACTCATGTGAGATCCTCTATATACAATAAAATACGTTTAAAGTCAAGTAGTTATTAAACAAAGTGTTAAAGCAGGATAATTCTAAGTCGAAAGGGTCGTAACTCGTGTAACAATATGACGGAAGTTCCGGAACCCGTATTAGAAATTGGTATGTATTTAAGGCTGAGAAACACACATACCGACGTTCGTTCTAATCAAACACACTTTATCCAAGCTGGATGTATCGGATATAGAAACCGAAATGTTAACGGACGGACTAATAACACAATACGACTCAAACGGGTGTATAAATAAACCGGGCTGCTATGCGACTTGTTCTAAATTCTATGAGTTGAGTAGGCATTTGTGAGGCACACAGAATCCATATAAAAGTATTTGGAGCCCCATGTTGGTTCGAGGAGATCTGCTTGCATTTATTCTATCGAAGCGGGGTTCCGGAAATCAAATTATAAAATTAATTGGCTAAATACTTTTAAAAGCCGTTAGAAAATTTGGTTTATGCATAAATTATGAACAATGAGCGTTCATTCAAGTTGTTTATCTATTCCTGATATGGTAAAATAAAGAGCGTTTATCTCACATATATGCGAAAACTTGAAAGCGAGAGAACATGACTATGGCTTTGGTAATTGATTTAGTTCATATAATCTACGTATCGATCGTCCATGAACAAGTATTTATCGATATAGATCTGATCACAAGTACCAAACTACGTCGACGCAATTTGGAGATTCAAATGAGGCTAATGCGTTAATGTAATTTTACACCTGTTTTCATTTTTTGTTCGCACAGAAGTGAGATAAACACTCTTTATTCCTATAATATCGGGAATTTATTAAAGTGAGCGTTCTTTATTGTTTCGTCATGGCTGTCTTTTTCTAAATTTTATGACTTGATACCTCGTCCTATACGCACCTCGTTGTAATAGAAGCAGTTTGCTCTCCGGAACTGGACACAAGCCAGCCTTACCTGTACTATAGTTATAATGTTTTGCTCCGAACCACCATATTGCTTAGTATAGGACCCGGATGTTGATCTATCTTGACGCCCGTAACACGACTGGGATGCACATGTGTTACGGAACGAGAGAGACATGAGGGAGCCGCAGTGGAAGTTAGCAGCGCCCGCAATGGCCAATATATATATATATAAGTTCCCGATGGGCCGGGGGGGGGGGGGGTGGTCGGAAAATATTTTCAGGCACGTATGCTGATTTTTAACTTTCGACCCTTGTTGGGACCCACACACCCCCGCGTCCAAATTTATTTCCGTTTTCGGCAGTTTTTTTCGACCATTTTTGGATACCCACCCCCCTTTTAACTCTAAAATAGAGATTTGTGGGGGGAATCCACTGTAAACAGCTGTATATGAATTTCTGTGCATACTATTTGTCATGGATGTTAACATTGACATGTAAATAGGAACGAGTAATTTTGGGGTCATTCGGCCAAAAAAACATGGCTGCCAGAGGCCATCTTGGATTTCAAAATTTGCAACAAAATACAACACGATAACTGCCTGCAGTCAGTTTAGCAGTTATAATTACATTAGTTCTCTTATTATACGGTGTTTTAAGACAAACTCATTGCAAAAACAGTCAAAAAACGTGCAGGAATTTTTTGTTTTTGAGTTGCTGAAAAAATTGTTTGTTGGTCCCATCGTCCACCCACCCACCCCGGCATACGTGCCCGGAAAAAATCCCCACACCGTGGATGGGCGTAGACTTTTTATGAAAAAATGCAGGGCCTAAGTCCTCTTCGAGGGAAGGTTTCCTCTGCCATCGATCCGCATCGAATTATCCCCAAATACGCACGCGATTAGATAGCGAAAGCTATTCGAGCACAGTACAACAGTGCACGTGTCACGCGAGCCGCGAGGTTATGACTGTATTCGAAATGGTTATCCTGAGTTAACTACTTTGGTCGTTAAAGTCATATTTCCCTATCAATATCAATATATATATATATATATATATTAATACTGAAATGATCACGGGCACCACATTGTGACCTATATAGGACATTAATAATTGTCACATTGTATGGTTAATGTATGCTTTATCTATAAAACTATAATAAAACATAACGGATATTATTTTGTTGGGGGATTAGGGCCATCGCCTTCTGTAGGGATGTGTGGGCGATATCGAATCAGCATGCAATGTAGTATAGTAGACCTGTATATACACAGTGATTGTGTCATAGATGTGTCACATATACCCTTGACGAAAACAGCAGGTTTGTGGTAGTCATTTGTTGCGTTATAACCTTACTCCGGAAACTGAAACATATCATTCGGCAGTCCAGTAAACCCGGGTTATGATGCTAAACCTGGGATGACGAATCCGTATTTTCTGGACCTAGATTTTCAATTGCCACCAACTAATGGTGGTGACGACAACAACGACCGATTATGACCATTCGACGACGACGACGACGATGAGGATGATGATGATGATGATGAAGATGATGATGATGACCATGACGGTAGTAATGGTTATGATGCGGATGGCGATGATGATGATGAAGATGAGTGATGATGACGATCGCATACAATAGTGGGCCCTTTTAGTAAATACATAGACAATAGTTAACTGTTCTGGATAGAGTATGTTTTTTCTCCTGGAATGAAATGCGGACGATTATTACTCAGAAGAGTTGACTATTGTGTTTATTATATTTTCTATAACCCATGGTTACACCTAATACGTTCTTATAGCTACAACATCGCCAGCCAATTATGTTTAAAAACACACACAAGGATACCGAATGACGCAACAATGAGTATGGAGACGTTATTTGGGATAATGCCCCCATTTGCCTCCCCCGGAATCTCGACCGCCTATATACCGACGCTGGTAGAATAGTATGAGTATTTTACACGTTCGGTGTCATATGAAAGATTCACATTTGAACTCGGATGGCCTCCACTTAGCGAAAGACGAAACCTCCAAATAAATGCATACATGAAACACAATAATTACTAACCATGTCCCTTCCTATCTCACCAATCTATTACAAGATGTCGTCGCTTAAGCATCTCGATACCCCATTAGAAACCAACTGCGAACACTTCACGAACACGACCCACTTCAAATCAAGTTTCATCCAATCCATGATCGCTGAATGGAATATATCATGCAAAACCATTACCGACAACAACAAACTCAATAAACCCCCCATCTGAACCAACCAAAGACGAGCTCATAAGTAACATGTATAGAACATTCTGTACAAAAGGACTGACTTTGAAACCCAACCATATTGTAACGCAGGTCACAGGATATTATACATTTTGCACTACAGACTTAGATATAACTGTAGTGACCTAAACTTTGATCAATATGAAAATTACATCTCAGCTAATCCAAACTGTACTTGTGGAAATTCACGTGAAGACGCAAAACACTTTTCTTCAGTTATCCTCTGTACGCAAAATCAAGAATTCGGATGTGGGCTCGTTTGGATGTACTTAACGTGACCATTGTCTCTGAAAAAGATATCATGTTTTGTGTAACCCGGTACAGTAAAACACCGATGTGTGCCTGTTTGAGACAGTACAATCATTTATCTCATCAACAGACCGTTTCTCATAACCATCATAATTATCACAATTCTCTCATTGTAGTTTCTCTTACCACATACTGCGAGACCATAGCCACTTCAACAGCCACACTTAAACAGCAACTTCTACAATACATCTGAATTAAAAACCAACTCTCATATTTTTATTTATTAGCAATTGAATACCAGTTCGGCAACTTGTGCTCCGATCCCCTGTGCCCACCACACACATATCTTCATATGTTATATATAATCTGTAATATATTGTATATTGTGGGTTACAATAAATATGTTCAAATCAATTGACCCATATTCCAACCTCACGGAAATCTCAGTCCCTCAGATATTCAAAAGGTGTAATGTCACATAACTGCATTAATGCTAATCTGTTTTGAGCGGTATAAAAACCAGTCCCTCGGAATTCAAAAGGTGTAATCCCACATATTTGCATTAATACTAATCTAGGCATCTGTTTGAACTCTAGAAATCTCAGCCCATCAGAAATTTAAAAGGTATCTTGCCACATATTTGCAGTCATAGTAATCTAGGTATCTGTTCTGAACAGTAGGACTGTTCTGATAACATATGGCTCGTATACTCCCTCAATTCTCTTCGATGTGTTTCGGTGTGAAATGGGTAGGTTACATTCGAGTCATAGATGGATGCATGGTTTTATCGATATACCGTATACAGTCATGTCATGTATCAAATGTTTGGCGGAGTAATAAATGTGTTCGATGGACGCCCTGTCTAGAATATGTCGGCTAGGGTTGTGTTTTCACATTTTTCTTAACCCTATACCCAACAAACCGGCCAAAATCGCCCAAATAAAGCTTCAACAGCCTAAAATATCTTCGATCTGTCTCAATAACACCATACAAATATGGATATCATTGGAATCGATTCATTGACCACATTGTGATGGTTACAGTTATGCCCTGTGCCAATGCATTCTCTTATATATGCGAGTCGACCATAGGTCGCCTCGCATATATAAGAGAATGCATTGGCCAAAAAATTCTTTTTTTTACCATTTTTTCTTACATTCTTTAACAATTTTAGAACTGTTTCTTACATTTTTTAACAATTTTTATAATATTTTTCTACATTCTTTGACAATTTTATCATTTTTAATATGTGTTAAGCCAATGCATTCTCTTATATATGCGAGGCGACCTATGGTCGACTCGCATATATAAGAGAATGCATTGGCACAGGGCCGTTCTGTTGGGTAAAGGGTTAAAGCCCAACTTATATACATATAAGTTATTTATCACTGTGCCATCCATGTGATCATAATAGGTCGCAAAATACTTGATACACCATAATACCCCGATTTACCGAATTCATAGAAATATCCGATTCCATTTTTGCGAATCACATGTCATACAACATGTAATTATGCTTATAAACACCGAAACAGTATAAATTTTGCGAATTTAATTATATAATTGTTAGTATCCTTCTAAGTAATCGGATGTGGAAAACTTGATGCATATTCTTTATTATTGTCCACATTGCAGTTTTCAGCTCAAAAAGTTCATCTTCTAATTTGAATACTGCTTAAAATTAAACCCATAGCCTTGGCTTATATCATTAAGTCAGTTTTAAATTGTGGTAATCGATAAGTTCCTACCATCAAAGTATGACTGGAGAACCACGGTGAGGTGGCGTGACACGAGAGAACATCGTGGACCACCAGTACCTCCGTGCGACATTTACAAGGGTGCCATTTGATATCGAGATACTCAAACCAATCAAACTTATTGAAATAGAATTTGAAGTGAGCCGGTGTTACCTGACATTTCGCTTATGACTATATAAATTTTACAACAATCTGCCGTTATCATTCCCGAAGCTCTGTCAGCCATGAAACTGCAAATCATAGTCGTCTTGGTGTTTCTAAGTTATGGCGTTTCCGCCTTCTTGTGGACTACAGCACCGCCACCGACCGCAGCACCGACAACGACCACAACTACTCCAGCCCCAACCACCACCACCACAACTACAACCACAACCACCACAACGACAACCACAACAACCACCACAACAACTACCACAACACCAACACCCACAACAACCACAACAACTACCACAACTACAACCACAACACCAACAACCACAACAACTACAACAACTACTACCACCACAACTACAACCACAACCACAACTACAACCACAACAACTACCACAACTACAACCACAACACCAACAACCACAACAACCACAACAACTACAACTACAACCACCACAACTACAACCACAACCACCACAACTACAACTACAACCACAACCACCACAACGACAACCACAACAACCACCACAACAACTACCACAACACCAACAACCACAACAACCACAACAACTACCACAACTACAACCACAACACCAACAACCACAACAACTACAACAACTACTACCACCACAACTACAACCACAACCACAACCACAACACCAACAACCACAACAACAACTACCACAACTACAACAACTACAACCACCACAACTACAACCACAACATCAACAACCACAACTACAACAACTACAACCACCACAACTACAACCACAACCACCACCACAACTACAACCACAACAACTACAACAACTACAACAACTACTACCACCACAACCACAACCACAACACCAACAACCACAACAACAACTACCACAACTACAACCACAACAACTACCACAACTACAACAACAACATCAACAACCACAACACCAACACCAACAACCGTAGCAACAACAGCGGACGTGGATGAGGTAATAGCTGAGGTACTGAACACCGAACTTGCTCAAGCCTCATTGAACGGCGAGTTGGACGGTAATCTAACGGCTTTGGAGAGCGAGCTTAGTCAATCATCATTGATAACCGAAGGTGAGTTTACCATAAAGAATATTTTATATATCTGTATTGTCCTCCAGTCACTAATATAATGTCATGAACTGTATTGTAACCTACCCACATTCGCCGTGAGTTAAGGATATCACATGTCACAGCAATTCATATCTCGCAAGGTTGTAAAGATGGGTTTTATTGGAGTCTAGCAAGATCTTGGTTTGGCATTAACACTTCCATGGCTAGAGCTTCCTGAAATGTTGCGAAAACCCTGTGCCAATGCATTCTTTTATATATATATAAGAGAATGCATTGGCCTAACAATATTTACACTGAGCTTGTAAGCCAGTGCATTCTCATATATATAAGTATAAATCAGGTGAATATTTTGAAGTTTTGACAGGCATTTTTATAAAGTCAAAAGAATAACACGGCGAATAAATTTCTATAGTTATTACCTGTTCCATAATAACGTATTTCACTGCAGGTGAAGGTCCCAACTCTAAATTACATGATTTAAATTACTTTGTGAGCGATGTTGCATTCGTCGCTTACAAATATGGAAGTTCTATTGGGTAATACATGCAATGTTTATTGCGATATCGGCTCAGAAAACATGAAATTTCAAGCTGGGACCACCCCTTAATGTGAAGTAGATTATTGAGGAGCAAGTATTAACACAGAAATATATTCCCTGCCTTGTTTGTTCAATGTTATAACGTTTTTACTGGTGGAATGGAATATGATCTCGGCGGGTGCTATCCAGGGTAAAGATTCATGGCATTATCTAATAATCACCAAGAATGAAATTAAAGTTAGTAATTCTTTGCTTTATCGCCGTTCTTATTATCAACACAGGTACATAAACACATGCTATATTAATAATTTTAAATATAGACCCATCAGTATATTCGAAAGCCTGATGCAGCATCAGTATTACAACAATAAATAGAGGATCTCTACTGAGTCGTAATTTTATACGAAATTTATTAACCGAGTGCACGAAATTCGATTAGAACCAAGCTTTAGCGAGGCTCGAATCGAATTTAGTGGACGAGGTTAATAAATTTCATATATAATTGCCACTAAATTGCTGGGGATATAAAAGTTTATATTGATTTCCTAATCACAACCAAAGGGGAAATAAAGACACATTCAAGAAAAAATATAGTTCATCTTAAATGCGTCTTTTCATGTTGACAAACTAGTTCAACCACCATTATCACCCATGTTTATCTCACAGTCAACACTAAATAATCCAACACAAATAGATATCATAATTATATTGACATCGGCACCATTGCGCAAAGCTATTACGTTACTGTGAGTAAAAGCATGTTATTTACAGACAAATGTTAATAGCCTTTCTATACTAGTGGAACTATATAGTTTTTACTTCTCATGTAGTTAGCTGTGGTGCAGATGCATTTTATAAGCATTTTGGTATTCAGTTACTGACACAGTGTACTATACCGATATGCCTGCAAAAGAATGAATGGTAAATTTGCAAGTGTATGAACGTAATTTAAAGCAGATACCGACCTTCTACCATATGCATATAAATCCATGCTTAAGTATTTCATGAATATATCGTTCTGTTTGATAGCGCTTTTTGTTATCTACCTCTTTTAGTCGACAGAAGCGTTGACACTATAATAGGCGATCGTAGAAATTTTAGTTACGAGTATCTGGGACTATTATGCATATAATATGACATTGTTTGGAGACATTTGCCTGAAAACTGTCATTGTAAATTAACACGGCCACTTAAAGGGACCAGAAGCCTTCGCAGTGGTTAAATGTGTAAAAAGATATATAAAAGTATGTAAAAACACCACCACTGAGAAGACCATGAGGTACAGTAATGCTCTAAATAATCGACTCCTTAACCACAGCAGAATTATGGGTAATTTTTCAGGATTTAGTCGGCAATATGGCGTGTTGCCATTCGTCGGAAAGCTCTCAGTGAGAGCTTTCCGATTAATGACAGTAAGCCATATTTCCGTCTAAATCCTGAAAAATTACTCATAATTCTGATGTGATTAAGGAGTCGATTATTTAGAGCATTTATGTAACAGATAAACTGTGTTCGCATATACATTATCGATAATTCCCCCAATAACGAAATGTCGTGGGTTGAAGATTTGTCAACAAACATCGCTAAGCGTGTAGTATGTTCCAATATATACTGTAGTCTGAATATGATTTTCAGAATATTTATCAACATTTTCCAAGTCAAGTCTTGATTACAATTTGGTATCTTATTATTTTACGTTCAGGTTAAAGCCCCTCCCCTCCCACCCATGAAAAGACAGCTATTTTCGGTCAGAGATGTCTCGTTTCTCATCTAACTTTCAATCCTTTACATAGTTGATCATTGCGACCATGGCTGAGAATGTTGCAGGTTAATTGGTACTGTTATTGTTATATTTCATAACCGTTATTTCGAGCCGGCTTTCGGCAGACCTGAGTTTATCCTAATAAACATTATATAATCTCATTAGTCGTTGTTATTCTTTAAATCATTTATGTTCGTTCGAGCGAAGCGAGTTAGAACATAATGTATTTTAATTGGAGCCGGTCGTGTTTGAGAACGAAAAAGTTGAATGAAATAAAAACAACAAATTTGTGATATTTTTGTGATGTTTATATATTCCATATCCCAGTACTGACATAAATTCCAAATTCCAAATTTCATTCATATTCATTAAGAAACAAAGCAATAATGCGACATCACACACACTTAGACCTTTTAGTTGGAGCTGGCCGTTTACCACTTTATAGAGTGCTCAGGACGAAAAAGGTGAATATACAGAACAAATTTCAGATTTAAAAAAAATATAATTCGTTTATTCATTCCATATCCTAACACGGACATACAATCAAAATTTCATTCACCGGCTTACACTTTAGTGTGTCCCAATTGACACCTGACAATATATTTGATGGGGTTCGGTATGATTACTATCGAATAAGTAACAACACCAATGGTAATGGACCTTTCCACAGCTGTCAATCAAATAATTATTAGTGGATATTTTCGACCAATCAGCGACTGAGCCGGCCAATGGCTGCATTGAAAATTCTGCTGCCATCTTTCTTCACCCTAGTTTTGATAACCGTGCATACATTCAGAGTTAAATTGGCTATATTCAAACAACTTTTTTGTTGTCAAATCATAATATACTGAGATTTATATTTGCGTCATGATGTTATAAATTTATCCGTGATTATAACAATGTTTTTCATTTAGCATGACACTTGTCATAACGAATGTGTGTTCTCTTGTTTAGATATATTAAAAAGTTCAGGGATCTGTCTGTCTGTTATGGTCTGTTTGCGAATTTTCTTCCAGAGCCCTTGACCAATTTCAACCAAATTTGGAGTGGTGCATCGGGGTACCCCAGCAGATGTTATAACGGCCACATTTTTTTAATTAAAAATTTTAAACAAATAAAAAGCAAAATTCAAATTTCAAATTTTTGAGCAAGGTATTTGGACTAACGTTTACTCATAATGGTAAACCGAAACACATACAATTTTGGTTAGCACACTAACAGCTACATTTAATTTCTTCTGTACGCAGAATCGACATCTGAGCCAGGTTTTGTGAGGCGCATCATCGAAGCAATAGTCGGGAAGTTGCTGAAGACAGTATCAGCTGTGCATAATGGAGTCAAAGCAACCGTCACTGGCTTGTTAGGAGCAATTACTAGTGGCTAGTGATGCGTTCAGTAAGTACTCATTATTTGTATACACTCTTGTGTAGAAAATTGTGTAGAAACTACACATGACATATGTGTCGGTGGAATTTTTTAAACATTGAATATGAGTAAATATGTGAGTCTATTATAGTTAGTAGATGAGATATGTTCTTGAGACACAAACCTCGTACAAAGCTACCATATTAAAAAGCTGGCAGCAACTTTAAAACTTTGGGATACACAAATATGTGCTTTTCAGTTTTGACACAACCACAGTGTAGCACAAAGTTTTAACGCTGCTGCCAGATTTTTAATATGATAGCTTTTTACGAGGTTTGTGTCTCAAATAGAACATATCTCATCTACTAACTATAATAGACTCACATTTTTACTCATATTCAATGTTGAGAAAAAAATCTCCACCGACACATATGTCATGTGTAATTTTCTACGCAATTTTGTTTAAGAACACGTTTGTTCTATTAGTGTACACCTGTGTAGTGTTATATTCTCGTATAGGTTCATAATCGACCTATAATATTCACATAGGTTACTATTGAATTATTTGATTCTGAAATAAGCCCTTATTGGACATATCCGGTATTCGTTTTATGGCGCGGGCCAGTGAAAACGCATTTTAAACAGCGTACATCATTCTGGTAAGTCGTGGTTTGGTTTATTCGTGTTAATTTCCGCCCATAATTAACTTACAATAAGTCATTATGAGTCGATAATGGCACTAAAACTCTCTCATTTTTCAGTTTGTTATGGACGCAAACTGAGACGTTTATACGCCGATTATGAACCTAAATAAAATTATATTATAAGTCAATTACATGCTGTTTTTGGAAGAATAGACTGATCAGAATGCGCTCAACTGAATGGCCGAATATCGTATAAGGGGAAATAGTGTGTCTGTCATTTGCAGAATGAGGTCCCCAGAGGGTGAATTTAGTGATGCTACCCCGCATAGCGGGCTAGCATCACCAAATTCACCCTCTGGGGACCTCATTCTGCTGAGGTAAACTATGGATGTCTCACAAACATAACACTGGAAAGTTCTGACAAGAAATTAGTGAAAAACTATGTGGACTATAAGTATTTTACTTGAAACTTCGCTGTTTACCCGGTTGCCAATATCGCACGTATCTGTAGATATTTCAGTGCAGGCACCAATTCTGGCTATAGCCGCATTGGTCCAGGAGCTACCACGACCAAGCAACTTTATAACCCTACGATGAATCCAGTATAGCGTTCTTTAACGTGTAAATTGCTTAAGATATTGGATGTGACTCCACTAAGTCATCCCGCCAAATTTCCGTATCAATATCTATATTTGCGAATGTATGTCTGTCTGTCTGTCTGTGTTCTATAGCAATTCACAGGGGACCATCTAGATGGCATCAAGGGAGTCTACTAGAGGTAACTGTTTACGAGAAAGATAATGGTGCGGGTTAGGATTTTCTAAGGTGACGCCGTTGTTTCCAGGGGCTGAAAAGGGGGAGGGGTAGAACAAAAATTGTCGCCGATTGCCACGAAACTTATATATAATTATCCCCATGAGATACGGAATCTGGTGGTGTGGTTTAAATATGTCAAAAGGGGCGCCGTTCGAGTCAGGGATGCATGGAAGGGGAGAGGGTCACCAAAATTGATAAACTAAGTTTAGCGCCGAGGGACCATGTAGATGGCACCAAACTGGTTTACTGTGGGTAACTTTTTACGAGAAAGATAATGGTGCGGGTTAGAATTTTCTAAAGTGACGCTGTTGTCAGGGGCAGAAAATGGGAGGGGCAGAACAAATGTTTGCCGCAGATTGCCACGAAACTTTTATATAATCATTCCCACGATATGAGGAATCTAATTTCAAACATGGCGCCATTCGTGTCAGGGATGCACGGAAGGAGAGAGGGGCCCCAAAATTGATAACACTAATTTTAGCGCCGATTTCCACCAAATTGATACACATTCTTCTCCATGATTCAAGGAATCTAATTGTATGATTTAAAGTCGCCAAATTGGTGTCGTTTGTATGTGAGATTGGGGGGGGGGTAGGCACTAAATTTGACAAGGATTGGTTTGGTCACCGATTGATACAAAACTTATACAAAAGCATCCACATGGTATGAGGAGTCTAATGGTGTGGCATAAAACTTTTTAAACTGGCGTCATTCGAGTCAGGGGTGCACTCAAAAAGGAGAGGGGCACCAGAAGTGATACACAATAAATTTAGCGCCAATTTTCACCAAATTGATACACATCCTTATCCATGATACGAGGAATCAAATTATGTGATTTAAAGACGCTATGTTGATGCTGTTTGCGTGAGAGATGGTGTGGGGTGGGCACTAAATTTGATAACAAAAATTGATTAGTCGCCGATTAGCACCAAACTTATGAATAACCATCTCCATGATATCAGAAGTCTTGATTGTGTGGACTAAGGATGTCAAAATGGGTGCCATTCGAGACAGGGGTCCACAGAGGATGAGAGAGACACAAAAATTGATAAAAAAAATGTTTAGCGTCGATTTCCACCAGATTGATACATATTCTTCTCCGTGATTCGAGGAATCTAATCGTGTGGTTTAAATACGCCAAATTTGTGCCGTTTGGGTGAGAGAAATGGTGGCCTTAAATTTGATACGAATTTGTATACTCGTCAATTTTCAACAATTTTATATATATTCATCTCCATAATGAGTCTAAGTTTGTGGTTTAATGATGTCAAATGTGGCGCCGCTTGAGTCCAAAATAGGGACGGGCGGGTCAACAAAACTGATAGAAATATGTTTAGTGCCAATTAACATCAAATTCATACAGGTTCTTCTCAAATGATACGAGGAATCAAATCGTGCGTGTTAAAAACATCACATTTGGTGCCTAGATATATTTGCAAATAAATGCCTCTCTGTATGTGTTCTATATATAACTTCACGGGGTACAATCGAGATGGCACCAAAGCGTTCTAACAGTGGTAACTTTTAACGATGAAGATAATGGTGCATGTTAAAATATTAGAATAGCTCATGTTAATATTATAACACAATTGAGTCTGCCCCATTCAATATAGTTTCCACAAAAAAGTTACAAGAGATATGGAAATGTATAGAAGGCCTGTTCAACAATAGTGGTCACAGTGTGCCGTCAAATATAATTTCTTCTGAGATAAAAGAAAACGGAGTCAGTGGCACATGACTTTTCATGATTCTCCAATACTGACATCTGACAATGTTATATCTGCCCAATATACAGAGGATATCATTCATGTTTTAGAACAGACTCATTGCCTAACATAAACAACTCAAAATCTCGCACTGTTGCATAGTAACATTTCTTTTAAACTGAGAATAATTAGCCAGTATATAGCACCAGCTGCATGATCAGAGAAGCACCTGGACATTTCTTTGAAACATCTGTGTCTTCATGGAGATATGATAACCAGGTGTCCTAAAAAATCTTAGTCAAACCCACTAGATTGATTGATACATCTCTATGTAAAACCCAATAGTCGTCTTTTGTTTTTGCGAACTAATGTGTTTATGATGTTCATGTTATAACGTCTGTTCAAAGTTGTCAACAAATAAATAGTTCTTTATTGGTGGGACGGATTAATCGCGATAAACAAAATGGAAATAGCTCCGATCCGACAAGGTGAGCTACTACTTATATTCCGGGTGTAAGAATCATGTGTGATGTTATTTGGATATATAATTTATCAGAATATGTGTAACGCTGTGAACAAGAGTATCCTCTATTTCCACCATATATCCACAATATGCAGAGGGTTTCACATCACAATAAAACCTGGGCAACGCCGGGTAATCCTGCTAGTAATATAATATAATCAATAGTCCTACAGTATTATCGCTACATATGGAATTTGACAACTTTCAGACATTTGTATAGTATTAAAACTATAATGTTCTTATTCGTTCCAGAGATGACAAGGGAAACGGAGTCTCCCAAGTAATACACCAAAGTATACAATATATATCAACGACTCAAAATAGGATTTCCAGAACATACAACACAGTTCCACGTCAGAAGCAACAGTTTATCTAGGTCAAGACAAGTTGAGACCACAAAGTTAAATAAATAAAGCAGACAGCAATTTAGAAAATGCAACTCGGTGTAGATTTCTTTCTTTTAAATATTTCACCTGACTCACATGATAAGAGAAACTAGATAATGCCATGAAATTCTACTCTGGCTAACGCCCGTAGAGATGATATTCCACCAGTACAAAACATTGGAACTTTTTGCAGTTTTAACAGGAAACCTTATGAAGTTGAAACAATAACGCAGGGAATGTATTTCCTTATTATTATCTGCTCCTTAATAAGGTACTTCCATGTAGGTGAAGGTCCTCTCGAAATTTCACGATTTAAGTGACTTTGTGAACTATATATGCGTCGCATACAATTATGGAATTTCTCCTGGGTAATTATTAATTAATTCAATGTTTGTTGCGATATCGGTACAGAACAGTCACACACACAGAAAAGCATGCAAAAAGTTCCAAGGTTTTGTACTGGTGGAATATGATCTCTACTGGCGTCGCTCGATGCATACCATCATGTGACATACCACCATGTGACATACCACCATGTGACATACCGCCAAGAGTGGGAAAACCTCTATAACATATGGTTGAGATAATTAGGCAGACAGACCCAAAAATGAACATTTACAGACAAAGGTGAATAACTGTAGAACGGGAAACCTGAACAAAACAAAACTCAATTGTATGTCCTCCTATTAGGGAACATCCATATCAAATTTCATTAAGATCTGATAATCGGTGGTTGAGATATTTGCCCGCATGTAATTCAGTAGACCACAATTTCCTTCGGTCATGCGGGTATAATGACGGCTTCTGGTTAGTCCAGATCTGTGTCCTATACTGATACAAAACCTGCATATAGTCACGGTGGGGAACCACGTGGTTTTGAGGCTGGTGAATACCACGCATACAAAATGGCCGAGGCTGGTGCAAACGAACAAATAACATAATATATGAGAAACTGACACAAAACGTAGCATTTTGACTGTTGCCAGCATATGCTAGTTTATTTTTGAAATAAGTTCGTGGTTATATATAAAATTCTGACCAAAGTTTCCAGTCGGTGGTGCGTGGAATACACCAGTCCATACATCTGGGAGAATCCTTCGACTGACAACTTTGGTCAGAATATCAGAGCAAATAAATGTGAATTTGGACACAAGTGATGTATCAGCTTGTTTGAAAAAATAGTATACCATCTGCTCGTAGCTGACAAAATACTATGTAATATGCCATATCTTAGTCTTGATGTCTTGATTACATCTATTTATTGTTTTGTTTATCACTACCTTGGGAACCTCATCAAATTGCGCCTATTGCAGATATCTACAGAAATTTCCAGTGGATAAAAATCAACTTCACTGAGCGAAAATATCACAATGATCAATAATTACACAAAGTATAAAATCTTGGTAAGAATCAACATGTATAGCGCAAATACACATGCTTCTAATATATTGTCGCCATTAAAGATGGCAAGTGTCATTATAAAGGTGCCTTTACACGATTAAGCTTGCTTAATTCAGCTTCAAATGGTAACCACAGGGGGTTATGCTCAATGTTGCCATTACACCATTAAGCTTGCTTAATTCAGCTTCAAATGGTAACCACAGGGTGTTATGCTGAAAACCCAGCAAGCCTTTTTAGCACTGTTTTATTGGGAAATCTTTTACAACTGTCCATCATAATTAACAGGTCTGTGGTTATATTTACTCTCTAGACTCCAATATTGTGGACTACACATGTGTCTTTAATCAGATATAGAAGGGATTCTGTTATTTAACTGCTACTTGACATTAATGGGCCATTCAGTAGTGTATGGGAATACAGCCGAGTCCATTTAGATTAAGCTTGCTTAATAGATAATAAAAAGTGCTGAGCTGTATGAAAAGGCATGACATTACACTATGCAGCTCGCCTCTTGCGCGTGCTGAATTAAGCAAGCTTAATCGTGTAAAGGCACATTACGGACAGAAACATTAGATTAAGATGGACTCGCCACCATAAACCCATCAACAGATTAAACGCTATCAAACAGAAATAAAATTACCATTATGTCCAAGCGTTTAATGATACACGCGCCGTTAGAAACGCACGTCTGAGTACGTCTCTCTACCAAGGCCATAACAATTTAATGAGGTTCCTCGTATAATTTAATTTAATTAAATATAAGTTTCACGTGATTCACCATGAAATCTCTTTTACAGACTCTAAGATGAGTACACATTTTTCATCAGTGACTCCAAGCTATTGAATAGGCAAGATGTGCCAAAACCGGTATAGCTGTATGTACATACATGTAATAAATATTCAACAATGAACGGATACCTTTCTTAATATTCAAACTATATATATACAAAATACAACACGATAACTGCCTGCAGTCAGTTTAGCAGTTATAATTACATTAGTTCTCTTATTCTACGGTGTTTTAAGCCAAACTCATTGCAAAAACAGTCAAAAAACTTGCAGGAATTGTTTTTTTGAGTTGCTGAAAATATTGTTTGTTGGTCCCATCGTCCACCCACCCACCCCGGCATACGTGCCCGGGAAAAGTCCCCACACCCTGGATGGGCGTAGACTTTTTATGAAAAAATGCAGGGCCTCAGTCCTCTTCGATGGAAGGTTTCCTCTGCCATCGATCCGCATAGAATTATCCCCAAATACGCACGCGATTAGATAGCGAAAGCTATTCGAGCACAGTACAACAGTGTCACGTGTCACGCGAGCCGCGAGGTTATGATTGTATTCGAAATGGTTATCCTGAGTTAACTACTTTGGTCGTTAAAGTCATATTTCCCTATCAATATCAAAATATATATATATATATACTAGCCGATGAGCCCGACGTTGTCCGGGCTATTCAAAAACCAAATTTAAAGTCGATAGCTCCACCCGTTTCCGAGATCTGGTCTGCGCATGCGCGAAGCTGGCGTCGCACGGGCTCGGCGACCCGATACAATTCGTACCCGGGGCAAGATACATTCACATAGCACATTTCAAGTCGATAGCTCCACCCGTTTCCGAGATCCTCTGATGTGAGTGCTATGGCCCGTATATCTCCATGCAGATGCTAATAACGTCGAATGGTAAACAAACGCTCTTTATAGCGATGCGTCAAAAACAAACGCTCATTAAATTATCACTTGATTAACCACCGCAGTGCCGTTTTTGTGACCGAGAGTGGAGAATGTGTGCTCTGGGCTTCTCCAAAATGCGACGTCGACGATTCCCGTGGGATTTTACCTTTGGATAGGAAGTTTGGTCTCGATCGGTCAACCCGTTTTCGATTCTATAAAGGACATACAGACAGACAGAGGTCTTCAAAATATATATATATATATATATATATATATATATATATATATATATATATATATATATATATACTAGCCGATGAGCCCGACGTTGTCCGGGCTATTCAAAAACCAAATTTCAAGTCGATAGCTCCACCCGTTTCCGAGATCTGGTCTGCGCATGCGCGAAGCTGGCGTCGCACGTGATCGGCGACCCGATAAAATTCGTATCCTGGGCAAGATACATTCACATAGCAAATTTCAAGTCGATAGCTCCACCCGTTTCCGAGATCTCGTCTGCGCATGCGCTGCACTGGCGTCGCACGGGCTCGCCAATACGACAAGGACGACCGCCTGGTCAAACTACACACACGTACCAAGTTTCGTCCCGATCGGTTGAGAATCGTAGATTAGCACAACACGCATTTTTTGTTTTTCATGAATTAAAGGTACGGTTGGCCTTGGCGTTGGGTATCCTGTGAAAATATTTCCACCCGTCAAAAACCGCCACAAACAGAAAGAACATCAAAATGTAGACAGACTTTGTCCGTATATAAATAAGAAATATCGCATAAACAGTATGTTATTCTCATATGTTTAACCATTGTTATGTAAACAAAAGCATAAAAAGTTACTTTTCTGGTGTTTGTTTATATTATGATGGTAAACATAAAGAGCGTTCTTTGTTGGTGAATTCCTGATATGGAACTAATAAAGAGCGTTTATGCCATTTGTGTGTGATTAGCCAGTAGCATTGTGCTGTCCTCTGTAATCCAATCAGGCTCTTGCTTAGGTAAAATATTGTAGGTATTTATGATAACATGCTGTTTACGCGATGGTCATGGTATATATGAACGAAACTGTATGCGTTTTAATGTTTTTCTGTTTACGGTGTTTGGAACAAATATGAATATTTTCGACAATTAAGGCCTCACGTGCCTTTAATTCATGGTACCCGTCCCTCAAAGACTGACCCGATGAAAAATTCCCCTGTTCCTAGGACATATTGACACAACAACCCATTCTGCCTTTTTAATCGAGATAATTGCATTCCGCGTTTCGTTTTGCATCCGTATTTTACGCATGGGTAGCCGTTTAGCAGCTTCGATTGTAATAAAGAGCGTTAATCCTTAACACCTCCGAATATGGTCAATATAAAGATCAACATGCCTTAACTCCGAAGTGGCGTTTGCGGTGATTTTGATGATTGGGAGTGGAGAATCGGTGCTCAGAGCTTGTCCAAAATGCGACGTCGACGATCCCCGCGGGTTTTTACACTTATATACGAATTTTGGTCTCGATCGGTCAACCCGTTTTCGATTCTATAAAGGACATACAGACAGACAGAGGTCTTCAAAATATATATGAGATATATATATATTAATACTGAAATGATCACGGGCACAACATTGTGACCTATATAGGACATTAATAATTGTCATATTGTATGGTTAATGTATGCTTTGTCTATAAAACTATAATAAAACATAACGGATATTATTTTGTGGGGAGATTAGGGCCATCGCCTTGTGTAGGGATGTGTGGGCGATATCGAATCAGCATGCAATATATTATAGTACCTGTATATACACAGGGATTGTGTCATAGATGTGTCACATATACCCTTGACGAAAACAGCAGGTTTGTGGTAGTCATTTGTTGCATTATAACCTTACTCCGGAAACTATATCATACCATTCGGCAGTCCAGTAAACCCGGGTTATGATGCTAAACCTGGGATGACGAATCCGTATTTTCTGGACCTAGATTTTCAATTGACACCAACTAATGGTGGTGACGACAACAACGAACGATTATGACTATTCGACGACGACGACGACGACGATGAGGATGATGATGATGATGATGATGGTGATGATGATGATGAAGATGATGCTGATGATGATCATCATCATTACCATGATGACCATGACGGTAGTAATGGTTATGATGCGGATGGCGATGATGATGAAGATGAGTGATGATGACGATCGCATACAATAGTGGGCCCTTTTAGTAAATACCTAGACAATAGTTAACTGTTCTGGGTAGAGTGTGTTTTTTTCCTGGAATGAAATGCGGACGATTATTTTTTACGAGGCGCTAGCCGAGTGTAAATAATCCTCGCATCTCACGAGAGGAGAAAACCCATACGCTACTCAGAACAGTTGACTATTGTGTTTATTATATTTTCTATAACCCATGGTTACACCTAATACGTTCTTAAAGCCACAACATCGCCAGCCAATTATGTTAAAAAAACGGATACCGAATGACGCAAAAATGAGTATGGAGACGTTGTTTGGGATAATGCCCCTAATTGCCTCCCCCGGAATCTCGACCGCCTATATACCGACGCTGGTAGAATAGTATGAGTATTTTACAAGTTCGGTGTCAGATGAAAGATTCGTATTTGAACTCGGATGGCCTCCACTTAGCGAAAGACGAAACCTCCCAATAAATGCATACCTAGAACACAATAATTATTAACCATGTCCCTTCCTACCTCACCAATCTGTTACAAGATGTCGTCGCTTCAGCATCTCGATACCCCATTAGAAACCATTTGCGAACACTTCACGAACACGACCCACTTCAAATCAAGTTTCATCCAATCCATGATCGCTGAATGGAATATATCATGCAAAACCATTACCGACAACAACAAACTTAATAAACCCCTCATCCGAACCAACCAAAGACGAACTCAAGTAACATGTATAGAACATTCTGTAAAAACAAGAACTGACTTTGAAACCCCACCATATTGTAATGCAGGTCACAGGATATTATACATTTTGCACTGTAGACTTAGATATAACTGTAGTGACCTAAACTTTGATATATATGAAAATAGTTATACTCTGAACGCAAATTCAAGAAATCGAATGTGGGCTCGTTTGGCTGTACTTAACGTGACCATTGACGTTTTGTGTAACCCGGTACAGTGAAACATCGAATGTGTGACTGTGTGAGACAGTACAATCATTTATCTTATCAACAGATCGTTTCTCATAACCATCATAATTATCACAATTCTCTCATTGTAGTTTCTCTTACCACATACTGCGAGACCATAGCCACTTCAACAGCCACACTTAAACAGCAACTTTTACAATACATCTGAATTAAAAACATCTCTCATACTTATATTTATTAGCAATTGAATACCAGTTCGGCAACATGTGCTCCGAAAAACATCTCTCTGTGCTCCGATCCTTTGTGCCCCGATCCTTTGTGCCCCGATCCTTTGTGCCCCGATCCTCTGTGCTCCGATCCTCTGTGCTCCGATCCCCTGTGCCCCGATCCTCTGTACCCACACACACATCACACATAACACACATATCACAATAAATATGTTCAAATCAGTTGACCCATATTCCAACCTCACGGAAATCTCAGTCCCTCAGATATTCAAAAGGTGTATTGTCACATAACTGCATTAATGCTAATCTGTTTTGAGCGGTATAAAAACCAGTCCCTCAGAAATCAAAAGGTGTAATCCCACATATTTGCATTAATACTAATCTAGGCAATTGTTTGAACTTTAGAAATCTCAGCCCATCAGACAGTTAAAAGGTATCTTGACATATATGTTCAGTCATAGTAAATCTAGGTATCTGTTCTGAACAGTAGGACTTTTCTGGTGACATATGGCCCGTATACTCCCTCAAATTTCTTCGATATGTCTCCGTGTGGAATGGATGGGTTACATTCGAGTCATACAAGGATGCATAGTTTTATCGATATACGGTATACAGTCATGTGATGTATCAAATGTTTGGCGGAGTAATAAATGCGTTCGATGGACGCCCTGTCTAGAATATGTCGGCTGGGGTTATGTTTTCACAGTATTCTTAAAGGCCAACTTATATAATTTATATGGTAGTTATTTATCACTGTGCCATCCAGGTAAGTAATACGTTTATTCTCTGACCAAAAGATATTGAGATACAAGCAGAAGATATATACAAAAGATTGAGAATGTTGCAGTATATGTACAATATATACACGAACTTCCCATCATCGTCATCATTATCAACATCATGGTAGTCGTTTTCATCGTCTTCGTCGTCCAGACATCATCACCGTAACCTCGTCATCAGTATCACCGTCTTCGTTGTCATCACGTTATCGTCTTCGTCTACTCGTCGTCACAATCGCCAGTATCAGTATCATCATTATCTCCAACAACAACAACAACAACAACCACAGCAACAATAAACTGCATATTATTCAATATCATTTAACTTAAGGTTTATCAGTCGGATGAATGAACATAGTCTGCGCAGGCAATCCACATCTTTCAAATTCAGAATGTCATCTAACATATCAATAGTTGCATGTTCTATGCTGGTATATTTGTTAGGCAAGAAGCCATGTCTGGACTCACAGAAACATTCACATTCTAATAAATAGTGCAGTTCATCTCCGATATGTCTTTTAGTGCACAGCGGACATAGTCTATGGAATATGTTGATGTCATTCCATCGACCTTTCTCTATTGGCAAGCAATGATTACAAGTATGGAATTGACAAAGAGTTATTACGTTCCTATAGTATCCAAATGGTCCAAATATTTTTCGTAATGTATATCATGTTTGAATATTTTATAAGTACTGCCTCGACTAGAGTTTTCAATGTTCGATAACGAGATGCCACGGAATTGACTATTCAGACTACATTTAAAATAAAGTGACATTTGTTCTGAGCATGTGATATATCCCACATTTAACAGATGAATCTGTCCAGATTTTGTTAGAATATCTTTCACTTTCTCTATCCATTTGAACTTTACGGGCACAGCTTCACCACCCCCGTGTACGTGGTATCGCCAAGACCGAGGGTATCGCCAAAACCGAGAATATGGGAAAGTCATTTTCACGTAGATGATATGGGGATATGTTTGTTTCTCACCGTAATACAGATATCGAGCATCGTATGTGTATGTCCACACGAAGCATGAGTATTTATCCACCAGTTGTCAATCAGTTTTCCCAGATCAGACCATTAATTTTTTTTTGGCGATTTTTTTCAATGGTGTTTTTGCTTTTGCTCACTCAAATTTTCGAGAACAACCATTCACTTGTATAGTTCCTGGACTTCCACGCTTCCAAAACAAATGCCGGTATATAGTTGAATCTGTCAATGAAGCATAGGATTTGACAGAATTTAATAAATCCTTGTCGTTCTCAATATCCGCGCGATATGAAGGGACCACTGTCGGTCCAGAAAGATGCGAACGGCACAGATGAAGATGCGCCAAACGCCGAGTTTCTGTGCAGTAAATATGCGTATTACTTAAGGAGTTCTGATGAGTTTTCGAGTGTTTTTATGTGTATCTGAGACTGATCAATTGGACTGCGAATGTCAACTGAAATATGAATCCATAACATATTCGAAATAATGTGTGCATATTATATTATGAATGTATTTCAATTGAAATTAATTGAACATCCATCTCAGCATTCAGATTTGCGATCTCAATAACGTGAATGAATGATAACGCGATGCCTTGATCACATGCACGTGAATGCTGCCGTTCACATGCATGCAGCTAATCGGATATTCGTTTACTATTAACATGCTTGGAGTTTGTATATAGACCACAAATACCGGACGACACGCTACGGCGTATCAACGATTTGTTATAATCATGTTTATTTTAGAGACTTTATGACTCGTTCCCACTCGAGTAGACCGTTACGCGACAATGAAACCGAATCATCTTATCGAATATACATATATCGTATTGCTCCAAATTATGCAATTCTGGCTTTTTTAAGAGTCATTAGATAAAATAGAAATTACAGCAACGTCCAGCGCAATATGACCACGCCTATAAAAAGTGTGCCTAAAATGTACATGATAACTCTTAGATACTTCCTAAGATATAAAAGGGAATCCACTTGTTGCATCATCATTGTTTCGGGTAGTACTGCCCTGACAATACCAAGTACCATAAGTACCAAGATATTTCAACACGTGCATATTATTGAAATTGAAACCAACAACTCGTGATACAGTCGAAATAAACAAGACAACGTGTTGCAAATGTTGATCAATTGAACAGTGCGTGCATATATACAGGTTCACTGGCCAATCAACTTCGACGAACTTATGACGTTATTTGATTGAACGATAATGTGATTGATTTGAGTGACAACGTGTCACAACGGCTGTATATGACTTGGTTGTCGGAAATAATATCAAACTTTGCGGTCGTTTTAATTGTACTGTCTACTTTGGCGGTTCTCTTGTGAAATAACGCGTGGCATTATAAGAAATAAATATTCATATTAAGCCTATGCAGTTATAAGACAAATTTACCATTAACCGGCTGTGCGTTGTATAATTTGTTTTCAAACTTTTCGGTTATAACTGCAGACCATTAATCGAAACAAGAGTCATTTCTGACCTCGTTAAACTAAGAATGATAACGTTAAAATATTGAATCTATCAAAACAATAACACATGTATATCCCGTACGATGACCTCATGTAATAGTTCCCAAGATGATGGAGATTTATGCATAATTTCATTTAGATTGTTGTGTGCAAATCTTAGCTATATTACTTTTTTTCAAAATAAGTGAAAAAGAATAATTCTAGAACTTAACAAGCCGAAAACTAAATCTGCGAACAATACGAATTGAAAGTCATCGTGACGCTGAACATCCATAACAATTTTGGTTAGAACCATAAACCAAACTCAGGACGGAGACCCTGATAAGATAAGATTCATTTCGGTTAAAAATACATATCAATTACAGTATATGCAACCTATACGATAACATAATGAAGTCTTGTGTAAATATTATGCCCACAAAATATGTGGTCCTATGCGCTAAATTAGAAAAGTTATAAACTATTGTGTAATTTACATGTGCACATAACAATCATGGCAGTATACACATGTTCCACAGTGAAGTGTTTATTATAAATAGCAGTAACTTTGTTGTGTGTTTGTTCATATATGTTCGGATGTTTAGTGTGTTAACATAGAATCGTTTCAATTTTATCTGATGACTCTTAAAAAAGCCAGAATTGCATAATTTGGAGCAATATTATATATATATATATATATTCGATAAGATGATTCGGTTTCATTGTCGCGTAACGGTCTACTCGAGTGGGAACGAGTCATAAAGTCTCTAAAATAAACATGATTATAACAAATCGTTGATACGCCGAAGCGTGTCGTCTGGCATGTGTGGTCTATATACAAACTCCAAGCATGTTAATAGTAAACGAATATCCGATTAGCTGCATGCATGCGAACGGCAGCATTCACGTGCGTGTGATCAAGGCATCGCGTTATCATTCATTCACGTTATTGAGATCGCAAATCTGAATGCTGAGATGGATGTTCAATTAATTTCAATTGAAATACATTCATAATATAATATGCACACATTATTTCGAATATGTTATGGATTCATATTTCAGTTGACATTCGCAGTCCAATTGATCAGTCTCAGATACACATAAAAACATTCGAAAACTCATCAGAACTCCTTAAGTAATACGCATATTTACTGCACAGAAACTCGGCGTTTGGTGCATCTTCATCTGTGTCGTTCGCATCTTTCTGGACCGACAGTAGTCCCTTCATATCGCGCGGATATTGAGAACGACAAGGATTTATTAAATTCTGTCAAATCCTATGCTTCATTGACAGATTCAACTATATACCGGCATTTGTTTTGGAAGCGTGTAAGTCCAGGAACTATACTAGTGAATGATTGTTCTCGAAAATTTGAGTGAGCAAAAGCAAAAACACCATTGAAAAAATTCGCCAAAAAATAATTAATGATCTGATCTGGGAAAACTGATTGACAACTGGTGGATAAATACTCATGCTTCGTGTGGACATACACATACGATGCTCGATATCTGTATTACGGTGAGAAACAAACATATCCCCATATCATATACGTGAAAATGACTTTCCCATATTCTCGGTTTTGGCGATACCCTCGGTCTTGGCGATACCACGTACACGGGGGTGTTCACAAACCTTAAGGGCCAATTCATACAAAATCTTACAAAATCGACCTTGTTCATATTCATAAGTTTCACCCAGTATAAACATAGGTCGCAAAACACCATAATACCCGGATGAACGGACTTACCGAAGTCATAGAAATATCCGATTCCATTTTTTTGCGAATTACATGTCATATCACGTATTAGTATGCTTATGAACACCAAACATTATACATTTTGCGAATTTAATTATATAATTGTTAGTATCCCTCTAAGTAATCGATGGTGGAAAACTTGATGCATATATTTATTATTGTCCACATTGCAGTTTCAGCTCAAAAAGTTCATCTTGTTATTTGAATACTGCTGAAAATTAAACCCATAGCCTTAGCTTATATCTTTAAGTCAGTTTTAAATTGGGGTAATCGATAATTTCCTACCATCAAAGTATGAGCACACTGGATAATCACGGCGGGATACGTGGACACCTGTACGTCGTGCGAAATTTACAAGGGTGCAATTTGATATCGAGATACTTAAACCAATCAAACTTGTTGAAATAGAATTTGAAGTGAGGCGGTGTCACCTGACGTTTCGCTTATGACTATATACAGTTTACAACAATCTGGTGTTATCATTCCCGAAGCTCTGTCCGCCATGAAACTGCAAATCATAGTCGTTTTGGTGTTTCTAAGTTATGGCGTTTCCGCCTTCTTGTGGACTACAGCACCACCACCGACCGCAGCACCGACAACGACCACAACTACTCCAGCCCCAACCACCACCACCACCACAACCACCACCACCACCACCACCACCACCACCACCACAACTACAACCACAACAACTACCACAACACCAACAACCACAACAACTACCACAACACCAACAACCACAACAACTACCACAACAACAACCACAACACCAACAACCACAACAACTACAACAACTACAACCACCACAACGACAACCACAACCACCACCACAACTACAACCACAACCACAACAACTACCACAACTACAACCACAACACCAACAACCACAACACCCACAACAACACCAACAACCACAACACCAACTCCAACAACCACAACAACCATAGCAACAACAGCGGACGTGGATGAGGTAATAGCTGAGGTACTGAACACCGAACTTGTTCAAGCCTCATTGACCGGCGAGTTGGACGGTAATCCAACGGCTTTGGAGAGCGAGCTTAGTCAATCATCATTTGTAACCTTGGGTGAGTTTACCATAAAGAACATTTTATATATCTGTATTGTCCTCCAGTCACTAATATAATGTCATGAACTGTATTGTAACCTACCCACATTCGCCGTGAGTTAAGAACATCACATGTCGCAGCAATCCATATCTCGCAAGGTTGTAAAGGTGGGTTTTCTTGGAGTCTAGCAAGATCTTGGTTTGGCATTAACACTTCCATGGCTAGAGCTTCCTGAAATGTTGCGAAAACCCTGTGCCAATGCATTCTTTTATATATGCGAGTCTCTCGTAGGGAGCCTCGCATATATAAGAGAATGCTTTGGCCTAACAATATTTACAATGAGCTTGTAAGCCAGTGCATTCTCATATATATAAGTATAAATCCTGGGATTGTTTTGAAGTTTTGACAGGCATTTTTATAAAGTCAAAAGAATAACGCGACGAATAAATTTATATAGTATTACCTGTTCCATAATAACGTATTTCACTGCAGGTGAAGGTCCCAACTCTAAATTACATGATTTAAATTACTTTGTGAGCGATGTTGCCTTCGTTGTCTACAACTATGGAAGTTCTACTGGGTAATAAATGCAATGTTTATTGCGCTATCGGCTCTGAAAACATGCAATTTCAAGCTGGGACGACCCCCTAATGAGAAGTAGCTTATTGAGGAGCAAGTATTCAATTCTTTAATCTCGATAAACCAATATACATGGAATTTGAGATCCATAAATATAAATACAAATAAATGACAAAAGCACATTTAACAGGTACATAATTATATTGTAGTATATGTAATATTAATGTATTGATTGAAGGCACATCCACCCAACTTATGTCATGAAACCTTTAAGTGCGATTGGGACTCTTCCTTATTCGGCAGTACTGTGAATATCGCAACGTTGTTGATATGGGATCATTGGACAAAATAGCAGAAACAGAAAAAATTGAATAAAAAGATAAAGACTAAGTCAGGGTGGATGTGCCCGTTACTATATACAGACTATCTATTTATTTGACATTAACACAGAAATATATTCGGTCATTCCACATGTAATGGTGCTACTAACACATTTCCATAAACTACATGAATGATTGATTGCGAGATAAAAGCATGTTATTTACAGACAAATGTTAATAGCCTTTCTATACTAGTGGAACTATATAGTTTTTACTTCTCATGTAGTTAGCTGTGGTGCAGATGCATTTTATAAGCATTTTGGTATTCAGTTACTGACACAGTGTACTATACCGATATGCCTGCAAAAGATTGAATGGAAAATTTGCGAGTGTATGAACGTAATTTAAATCAGATACCGACCTTCTACCACATGCATATAAATCCATGCATAAGTATTTCATGAATATATCGTTCTGTTTGATAGCGCTCTTAATTATCTACATCTTTTAGTCGACAGAAGCATTGACATTGACACTATAATAGGCGATCGTAGACATTTTAGCTACGCTGACAAAAATTCAAAACATGGTTAAAGATACGGGCGGCGTTGGCGGTGGGTATTGTGTTCACCTCCTCCAAAAACCGCCATAAACAGAAAGAATTGTAAAATGTAGACAAGCTTTGTTCTTATACCAATCAGAAATATGGCATAAACAGTATGTTATTGTCAAATGTTTTTCCTTTGTTATGTAAACAAAAGCAAAAAACGTTACAGAACCTGGCTTTTGCTTAGATCCGATATGGTAAACTGTAAACATAAAGAGCGTTATTTGTTACTGTTTTCCTGATATGGAAATAAAAAGAGCGTTTATATCATTTGTGTGTGATTAACCAATATAATTGAGCTTTGCTATGTTAACAGAAGCAAAACTTCTGTAACACGAGCAGGTTCTTTTATTTGTTATCGTACGTCTTGACGACAATACACTATTTACGCGTTGATTATATTTGGCACATGAACAAAACTATATATATTTTAATATTCCTTTTGTTGATGGCGATTTGAACAAATATGAATATTTATGTAACGAACGCCGCCCGTGCCTTTAAGCTTCCTCTGTTGAAAGTCGGCAACCATGTGCCAGTGCTTTCTCTTATAGGTCAGTCTCCCATTGGCCTAACAATATTGGCCTTGTAAGCTAGTGGATTCTCTTATAAATGCGAGGCTCCCTTTGTGGCACAGGATCTTTAATGATGTACCAGCGCAGCCCCCGATGGGTTAATGGGCCCATGGGTCCGATCATATTATTCTCTGGGGGTAGAACTCGCAAAGATCGCTGTTTTATCGTGCCAAATCGGACAGTCCTCTTTAAGTTAACCGGTGATTCGGTTTGGATTGGCGTATCGTTTTATAAGGCCTCTATAAGTTAACCGGTGATTCAGTTTAGATTGGCGTATCGTTTTAGAACAGTCCTCTATAAGTTAACCGGTGATTCAGTTTGTATTGGCGTATCGTTTTAGAACAGTCCTCTTTAAGTTAACCAGTGATTCAGTTTGGGTTGGCGTATCGTTTTATAACAGTCCTCTTTAAATTAACCAGTGATTCAGTTTGGATTGGCGTATCGTTTTATAACAGTCCTCTTTAAGTTAACCGGTGATTCAGTTTGGATTGGCGTATCGTTTTATAACAGTCCTCTTTAAGATAACCATAGATTCAGTTTGGATTGGCGTATCGTTTTAGAACAGTCCTCTATAAGTTAACCGGTGATTCAGTTTGGATTGTCGTATCGTTTTATAAGTCCTCTTTAAGTTAACCGGTGATTCAGTTTGGATTGGCGTATCATTTTATAAGTCCTCTTTAAGTTAACCGGTGATTCAGTTTGGATAGGCGTATCGTTTTAGAACAGTCCTCTTTAAATTAACCGGTGATTCAGTTTGGGTTGGCGTATCGTTTTAGAACAGTCCTCTTTAAGTTAACCGGTGATTCAGTTTGGATAAGCGTATCGTTTTAGAACAGTCCTTTTTAAGTTAACCGGTGATTCAGTTTGGATTGGCGTATCGTTTTATAAGTCCTCTTTAAGTTAACCGGTGATTCAGTTTGGATTGGCGTATCGTTTTAGAACAGTCCTCTTTAAGTTAACCAGTGATTCAGTTTGGGTTGGCGTATCGTTTTAGAACAGTCCTCTTTAAGTTAACCGGTGATTCAGTTTGGATTGGCGTATCGTTAACAGTCCTCTTTAAGTTAACCGGTGATTCAGTTTGGATTGGTGTATCGTTTTAGAACAGTCCTCTTTAAGTTAACCAGTGATTCAGTTTGGATTGGCGTATCGTTTTATAACAGTCATCTTTAAGTTAACCGGTGATTCAGTTTGGATTGGCGTATCGTTTTAGAACAGTCCTCTTTAAGAACCGGTGATTCAGTTTGGATTGGCGTATCGTTTTAGAACAGTCCTCTTTAAGTTAACATGTGATTCAGTTTGGATTGGCGTATCGTTTTATAACAGTCATCTTTAAGTTAACCGGTGATTCAGTTTGGATTGGCGTATCGTTTTAGAACAGTCCTCTTTAAGTTAACATGTGATTCAGTTTGGATTGGCGTATCGTTTTATAACAGTCATCTTTAAGAACCGGTGATTCAGTTTGGATTGGCGTATCGTTTTAGAACAGTCCTCTTTAAGTTAACATGTGATTCAGTTTGGATTGGCGTATCGTTTTATAACAGTCATCTTTAAGAACCGGTGATTCAGTTTGGATTGGCGTATCGTTTTAGAACAGTCCTCTTTAAGTTAACATGTGATTCAGTTTGGATTGGCGTATCGTTTTATAACAGTCATCTTTAAGTTAACCGGTGATTCAGTTTGGATTGGCGTATCGTTTTATAACAGCACTATGTAAGTTAACATGTGATTCAGTTTGGATTGGCGTATCGTTTTAGAACAGTCCTCTTTAAGTTAACCGGTGATTCAGTTTGGATTGGCGTATCGTTTTAGAACAGTCATCTTTAAGAACCGGTGATTCAGTTTGGATTGGCGTATCGTTTTATAACAGTCATCTTTAAGAACCGGTGATTCAGTTTGGATTGACGTATCGTTTTAGAACAGTCACATGGCGGTTTGCGCCCCAAAATACACATAATACTATTCGCTTTTGAATTTTTCTCAGTATCGAAATAGGTCGACAAATATCCGAACAGTGGATACGGTGGTTGGGTCCCAAACACACAACAGCCAATTGCACGACATGGAACAGAAAAGAGCGCTCCTTGTTAGTCTATTCCTGATATGGTAGCAGTAAAGAGCGTTTATCTTACTTCTGACGAAAAGTTGAAAATGGCTTTGACTTTGGCAAGTGTGTTACAGGGCATATGAAGCCGTAAATCAATAGTTCGATTATTTATCGACCTATAGTATGCGTCGCTCCAAATTATGTGGAAAAACATTTGGAGGGTCGAATGAGCCATGTCCGTTTAACCAGTGATTCAGTTTGGATTGGCGTATCGTTTTAGAACAGTCCTCTTTAAGTTAACATGTGATTCAGTTTGGATTGGCGTATCGTTTTATAACAGTCATCTTTAAGTTAACCGGTGATTCAGTTTGGATTGGCGTATCGTTTTAGAACAGTCCTCTTTAAGTTAACATGTGATTCAGTTTGGATTGGCGTATCGTTTTATAACAGTCATCTTTAAGAACCGGTGATTCAGTTTGGATTGGCGTATCGTTTTAGAACAGTCCTCTTTAAGTTAACATGTGATTCAGTTTGGATTGGCGTATCGTTTTATAACAGTCATCTTTAAGAACCGGTGATTCAGTTTGGATTGGCGTATCGTTTTAGAACAGTCCTCTTTAAGTTAACATGTGATTCAGTTTGGATTGGCGTATCGTTTTATAACAGTCATCTTTAAGAACCGGTGATTCAGTTTGGATTGGCGTATCGTTTTAGAACAGTCCTCTTTAAGTTAACATGTGATTCAGTTTGGATTGGCGTATCGTTTTATAACAGTCATCTTTAAGTTAACCGGTGATTCAGTTTGGATTGGCGTATCGTTTTATAACAGCACTATGTAAGTTAACATGTGATTCAGTTTGGATTGGCGTATCGTTTTAGAACAGTCCTCTTTAAGTTAACCGGTGATTCAGTTTGGATTGGCGTATCGTTTTAGAACAGTCATCTTTAAGAACCGGTGATTCAGTTTGGATTGGCGTATCGTTTTATAACAGTCATCTTTAAGAACCGGTGATTCAGTTTGGATTGACGTATCGTTTTAGAACAGTCACATGGCGGTTTGCGCCCCAAAATACACATAATACTATTCGCTTTTGAATTTTTCTCAGTATCGAAATAGGTCGACAAATATCCGAACAGTGGATACGGTGGTTGGGTCCCAAACACACAACAGCCAATTGCACGACATGGAACAGAAAAGAGCGCTCCTTGTTAGTCTATTCCTGATATGGTAGCAGTAAAGAGCGTTTATCTTACTTCTGACGAAAAGTTGAAAATGGCTTTGACTTTGGCAAGTGTGTTACAGGGCATATGAAGCCGTAAATCAATAGTTCGATTATTTATCGACATTTAGTATGCGTCGCTCCAAATTATGTGGAAAAACATTTGGAGGGTCGAATGAGCCATGTCCGTTTAACCAGTAATTCCGTTTGGATAGGCGTATCGAAATTCTATTTCACAAAGTTCTTGGCACCTGAAAACAAGGAATTTTAAACATTTTTCATGCAATAAAAGCATAGTACAATAAAAGCATAGTAAATGGGGTAATAATTTCCAATTGGTTATTGGTTCTTAAATATTGTGTCCCGATAATCGCTTTACCAAATTTCAAAACGAAATTCCGGACAGATTTTCAGAAAATCCATTTTGAAACACCAGGAAAGTTTGGCAAAACTGTTTCTGGCCCTTGAAAACTAATGCGAAGGTTTTCTTATGCAGGACATTTCATCAGCGTAATTCTGTCTCAACCGTCTGTCATACAGACAGGACATTCTTTCCTATTATTGTGTTAAAGATACTGAGTCACATTTTATAAGTAGACCATGAGTATTGTGCTATTTTCACACGTAACAAATAAACATTGATAAACTATGTCGCATGTTTAAAGAAGGGCCGGATCATGTCGAATATATGAAATTTATGGTGACAATGTGCCTATTTGCTCTTATAAAATATATGTCTTTCTATTCCTCTGGTGGTACGAAATCCATTGTCATATTCCATTTGGAGAGTTATCGTTGCGACACATGGACACAACCTTATCCTATTTTTCAGGATGGAATCTTGGCTCCGCGTGTATCTCGTGGTGTCGACCCGAGAACTCTCATTGCTCCGAGTTCACATGTGTATGCGACCAAAACTACGCTGCTGACGAATCGAACGGGACCTGCGAGAAGACTGAGAGGAGTAAGTTGACGGTTGAATTTAATTTTTATTTTATTACTGCTTCTTTGTCGTGGTCTGTGATAACGCTTAATATGTGGATTATCTCTTTGTGAACATGTATCATATAGTTACCGGGGTAGAAAATATTAGATGTGAATCGAAGACTCCTGTCCGGAAATGCTTCTATCGATTAATATGGATTTTATTTCGAATATGTTCTGGTCTAAAAAGGTGTGGTTGCTTAGATAACGAACAATAGTGGTTACTGTTAACAAAGACCCGACTTTTAACAATACAATCAATCAATCTGGGACATTTAACGTTCGGTGCGCAGCTATAGGAACACATAATGCCATGGATGTGGCTAGAGGGTCTCCGCTGGGGGGGTGTTCACCTTGGGAATTTCCAACTGCACCCCCCCCCCCTTGAGTCGGAATCACACCAACACAACTTTTTACATAATTCCATTTGCATCCCCCCCCCCTTCAGTCGGAATCGCACCAACCTAACTTTTTGCATAATTCCATTTGCACCCCCCCCCCCCCTTGTACCTCATGCTCAGGCCTAATTTCCTATATATTCATAAGCCATGCTTTTTTCCCAGTATGAGAACATTAAGATATTTTAACCTGAAAAAAATGCCAAAAAAGTGATCTAATTCCAGACAAATGCACACAGCTACCAACAACAGACCAGGAAACACCGGGCCGACCCACAGGTCCCTGGCACAATAGACCCCAAACACCCAAAGACATATATATAATATGTCTTTGGGTGTTTGGGGTCTATTGTGCCAGGGACCTGTGGGCCGACCATGGTTGTTTGGCCCGGTGTGAGAAAATTTTGAAAACTATATACAAGAAAATCGCAAATCCTAGCATCTAGACTGGCCTCAACTGAAGCTTTCCTAGTGTTGGAAATTTCAAACCTCATGCTCCCTTCAGGTTGGAAAATTCTTCAACTGATGACCATTTATGTCTACAAGTTTGACCAAATGTAGTAAAATATTGTTTTGCTAAACTAATTAGCGGTTTTGTATTGGCCATGTGGATGGGCAATGACACACCGGGCCGACCATGGTTCGGCCCGGTGTGCGAAAATTTTGAAATCTGAACAAGAAAATCGCAAAATCCTAACATCTAGACTAACCTCAAGCCTTCCTACTGTTGGAAATTTCAAACTGATGACAATTCCAATGACAATGTTGACCAATTGTATGACAATATTGTTTTCTTAAATTAACTAGAAGTTTTTGACTGGCCACGGGGGAGGGACCAGGACACAAGCTTTCCAAGTGTTGGAAATTTCCAACCTGTCACCCCCATAAGGTTGGAAAATTTCCAACTGATGTCCATTTCTGTCAAAAATTTTGACCAAAATTAGGAACATATGCAAATATTGGTCGAAAAACAATAAATTCCCCCCAATAAATTGTTTTATAATCGAACTACAAAAACATTTTCAACCTATTGTTGGTGTGAAATTTCGTTGTGGCAGGTATGAAATTTCCAACTATTGAAAATATAGCTCTCTGCTGGGGGTGAGACACCCCCCCCCCCCCCCACACCCCCCCCCCCCCCCCTCTAGCCACATCCCTGCATAATGCTCTCTATCGATATATATGACCCGCCATATCAAATCCAGTCGTAAGTCGGGATTTTTTTACCCTGTGCCAATGCATTCTCTCATATATGCGAGGGCAGACGACACTCTTCTATATGCTTCTATATATGTATGGGGCTCCCTGCAGGGTAATGGATGTTTTTTATTTTGTGTCCTAAAAATTGTAAGAAACATTTATTTTTAAAAAATGATAAAAAATTGTTAGGCCAATGCATTCTCTTATATATGCGAGGCGACCTATGGTCGACTCGCATATATAAGAGAATGCATTGGCACAGGGTAAAAAAAATCCCGAATTACGACTGGATTTTATATGGCGGGTCACATATGGTATCACCCGAATTGTCTGTTCTAAAAATTGACCAATAAAGTGTCTTAATAAATCATCTCATTTCATAATAAAATATTAGAAATAAGATCAATATTTAGGAGATAAACATACCCTGTTGAGTTGTACATTCTGGGATTCGAGCATGAAAACAGTTTGTGAACGAGCCGGCTTGCCGGCGAGTTCACAAACTGTTTTCATGCTCGAATCCCAGAATGTACAACGAAACAGGGTACGTTTATCTCCATTGTAATTCAATCTAACAAGGAATTTGCAAAAAAAATGTATAAAAAGTATCATTTAGTCATTTTCATGACACGAATCGAGACTTTCATTTCGCCGTTGTCACCGTGCACAAATCATTGGGTGTGTCCATTGCGTTACTCGGAACACTGCTCCGTAACCATTTCCTGTGGGGCGGGTTGGCTCGTTTCGCTACTCCGTTCTGCGCCGATCAAATTGTACCGTACCACATTCAGATTTGATGCACGCTGAAGCGGCCGATGAACGGTATCTATAGACAACAACGCGCGGGTGTGCTCGTTTCGCTACTCGTTCTGCGCCGATTACATTTGACCGTGCTACATTCAGATTTGATGCACGCTGAAGCGGCCGATGTCGGTGAATCGAAAACGAAAGTTAGCCGCTCTCGGCCAATCAGAATGCTTGATTTTAGTGACAAATACTCAATTGAATTACAATAATTGATAGAAGCATTTCCGGACAGGGGTCAGGGGTCGTCAATTCATTATTATTAATTAATACCCGCACAACTATTTCAAATTTGTTATTTAAAGAGATAATCCATCTTTAACTACAAATTACCAAAGCAATCTGAAGTTAAATAATTAATAATAACACACAAGAATCTAATCACAAAATTGGTTGTTTTCTTGGCTCTATGTTAGAGGAAGCTTCATTTATTTTATAATGTTGAGCTAAATATGTAATTACATGACTTAACATAAACCCCTGTATATTACAATGCAGAATAAAACAGCCCAATGAAAACAAATGTTGATATGTAGTGTGGAGCAATCAACTGGAAATGGGCCACAACTTAATGTATTTATAGATGCACAATCCGAACCAACTTTACTATTTATGTCTTTGGCTTCGGGGGTAAAACATTTTGATTCGAGCCGATGAACCCTCCCATCATATGATGTAAAACATGTTTGTTCTAGTCGAGGAATCCACACATCAAAGCTCATAGTTATCAATATCGGTTTTTTAAATCTGGTATTTTTCACCACCTGGAATATTTGGCGGCCTGGCAAATATTCAACGAATGCCGACCGACATACTCTCGATACCAAATTGCGTTGAACAAAATGTTGTTATGTAGCATTGTTTTGGCATTTGTATATTATAGTTGACAGTGGTTAGCATTATTTTTGTCAATTAATCGATTCTGATAACTGTAGCGGAATTTCAAGAAATATTGTTGATGTTGTTGTTGGAAACTGATAATATGGGGACCATCGAACCGGAATGTGTACATTCAAATAAGCTGGCCTATCAAATTCACCGCAAACACCAAATACTCAAAGAACCTCTATAACTTTCACTCATTCAAAATGGCCGAGGCCAACGCAAAAGTACAAAACTATAATATATGAGGAACTGACACAAAACGTAGCATTTTGACTGTTACGAGCATATGGTAGTTCATTTTAAAAACAAGTTGATACCTTATTTGTTCCGAAATACTCAGTCGTTTTCTACAACATTCTGACCAAAGTTGCCAGTCGGAGGTTCGTGGAATACACCAGTCCATACATCTATAGGAGAATCCTTCGACGGACAACTTTTATAAGAATGTTAGAACAAACAACTGTGAGTTTGGACACAAATGAGGAATCAGCTTGTTTGAAAAATAGTATAGCATATGATCGAAGCTGCCAAAATAGTATAGCATATGCTCGAAGCTGCCAAAATAACTATGTAATGTCCTAGTTTATTACATTTTTTTCCTCGTTTCTGGTCGCATTTGCGATCGCCTCGGCATTTTGAATGCGCTATATATATCAACTCGAAACCACGTGATTGACAACCGTGATAATGTGAGTTTGGCCGAATTGATCGAAGTGCTATTGTCGGATCGTACGCTGTTCTAAATTCAATGTTGTGATCCTTGCACGAGCAAGGTCGCATGTACCGTGACTGTTTAGAACCACTCATGCGTTGTATAATAGACTACTTATTGGTATACGGGTGTCGTTAGATCTTGTCAGATACATGCATGCGCACGAATTCGTTGAAGCTGGGGTTGCTTCCTAGATTGGAGGATGGGAGTGAGAATGGTCTATGGTCGATGTAGTAACTGATGTTTTGTAGCTACAAAATGGACCGATTATTATTATATTTGACATTTGTAATCGTGTTCCTGCTACAAAATAATATATGTTGTCATGAATCAAATTCAATAAGACAAGCAAAGAAGAAACTTGATTACCTCCTGTAAATTAGGATTGAAAACATGTCATGCAAGTTTAGTCCGTTTTTTCTATCTGAATTTCAACATATCCTCGCGGCAATGCGCACATAATCGACCTATAATGTGAAATATGTACAGATTGTGATTATTTGATTCTGAAATAAGCAGTTAATGGACTCTTATCGGTTATTTCGTTTTATGGAGACAATGAAAACAACTGTTAAAGAGCGTACACCTGAAAAGTAGTGAGTTGGCTTATTTGTGTCATTGTCCGCACATAATCTGCTTTGAAACGCCTCGATATTGTGACTATAATGTGACTAAAATGACTCTCATTTTCAGCACGTTATGTACTAAAAATGGAGAGATTCTAAGCACATTATCTATACCTAAAATAAGTTCTATTATAAGCCGATATTGTGCTGGTTTTTGGGAGAACAGGCAGTGAATTTCGGTCGAAATAAAAAACTGTTTTAGGGTACGCTGGCAAGTTTGCACGGTATGTTCTGCAAGGCATTTCATCATAGAAAACCACATGGTGCCATAATTTGAAAGTAAACGTGCATATAATATGCATCTTTACCAAAGCGAACGACGTGAGAAGTAAAAGTTCTGGAGTTCCACTTGTAACGGCGCTACTGACATTTTCCTTCAAATACCTGTATGATTGATTCTTGCGAGATAATTGCACGCTATTTACAGGCAAATCCAGGCAGCATGGCTATACAGGTGGAACTACGGGGGTTTTACTTCGCATGTAGTTAGGTGTGGTACAGATGCATTTTATATGCTTGTTTCCATTCATATTCTGGCACAATATCGTTTTATCACATAATTTGGCCATAAAAGCAGTTTCATAATTATCGGTAATAGACACGTTTAATATCAGCGCGTGCGATGACGTCACGGCGTTCTTCAAATAACTTGCGATCGCTGTAGTTTATGATTGTTGTTTTCGATGAATATTTCGTGTTGCTTCGGGTTTATTTGATCATGTGATAAAATGTATCTCACACTCGTCCTATTTTATACGTAATTTATCAACCTCGTCCTCTAAATTCTATTTGAGCCTCGGTAAACCTCGGCTCAAATCGAATTTAGTGAACTCGGTTGATAAATTCCGTATAAAATAGAAACTCATGTGAGATCCTCTATTTCTACAACAAAATGCCTGCAAACCATACTGTGCAAACTTACCAGTGTGTGAACGTACCCTTAGCAATTGTTTTTCTTCTGCACACAGAAAGTTTCCTGAAGCGTATGATCGAATCAGTGATCAGAGGGGTGCTGCGTGGAATGTCCGCTGTAGGCCAAGGAGTTAAAGCAGTCACCAGCATTATCGGATTGGGTCGTTAGCGATTCAGTAAGTATAGTCCTAATGTGTGCAGTGTGTCTATGTTCATTTATATTAAGAGGCTATGAGCAAGTGCAGATTGGTATTGTCAGGCCAAAGAAAATTAAATGTCTAGTTTGGGTTACAAGCCGAAAAAATAGGGTCGGTAAGTAGTCTTGGAATTTTATTTTTTTAAATAATGTTTTTATCTTGACATTTTCTTATGACTTTTCATGCTCGTGTTTTACTCTGCAAGATTGACATAAAACTACTTTTGATTATGTTTGTATAAATTTTAATATTACACAATACTTTTACTAGAAATCAACCTATTATGAGCTGATTAAATGTATTTTTTGTGTTTTATGAAATATTTTGAGAAAAAATTATATAGATTTTCTTGAAAACCATGAATTTTTTTTTAGGGTAGGGGGTTTCAAATAGGGTAGGTAGGGAAACCCAAACCAACAATATTTTTTTCATTAGCTTAAAAGATCGGGAGCAAAGACCAAATCAACGATAACAACAAAAGGGGAAACAACAACAATCGAAACAAAAACTTGTGGGAGAGCTGACCGCTTCGAAAACTACACACAGGAGACTAAACCCTAAAAGTTAGTTGTATCCCTCCACACCACATGTTTACTGATCGAGGCACTCCGAGGAAATTCCAATGGGACTGCTGATCATGGACGCAAACAAACTGTGTTCGGAAATATGATTTAAAACTTTACAAATACCCCTCCCTCAAATTCAAATACATTCCCAAGTGCAAGTGCGACCCAGCCCAATGCTAACGTAGAGGAATCTATTACAAATGCTTAGGACAGCCCGGGAGTGACTGCGTTAGCGTAGGGGAATTTATTACAAATGCTTAAGACAGTCCGGGAGTGACGGAGTTAGCGTAGGGGAATTTATTACAAATGCTTAGGACAGCCCGGGAGTGACTGAGTTAGCGTAGGGGAATTTATTACAAATGCTTAGGACAGCCCGGGAGTGACTGAGTTAGCGTAGGGGAATCTGTTACAAATGCTTAAGACAGCCCGGGAGTGACTGAGATAGCGTAGGGGAATTATTACAAATGCTTAGGACAGCCCGGGAGTGACTGAGTTAGCGTAGGGGAATTTATTACAATGCTTAGGACAGCCCGGGAGTGACTGAGTTAGCGTAGGGGAATCTGTTACAAATGCTTAAGACAGCCCGGGAGTGACTGAGATAGCGTAGGGGAATTATTACAAATGCTTAGGACAGCCCGGGAGTGACTGAGTTAGCGTAGGGGAATTTATTACAATGCTTAGGGCAGCCCGGGAGTGACTGAGTTAGCACTCAAGTTATTATTGCTGAATGTTTGCGGGCTAATGTCAAAATTATAAGACCCATAATTTATTGATTATGTAAATGAGTATGATATTATCTGTTTACGCGAATCGAAAACAGATGACACTGACCACATAGAAATTGAAAACTTTCACATTGTCGGGGTTAAAATCGAAAAAAAGTTGCTCGTGTCCGATCCGACCGACTTTGTATAGCTGTAAAAAAACAAATATACAAACCTTTTTTTTCGTTAGTTGACGACGACTGTGAAACTATTCTATGCTGCATGCTACGTGGTTTAGGAGAGCAAACCTACTCAATTTGGAAATGTATATATTACCAGAAAATTCGAATTATTATAAAGAAAATGTGTTCGAAAACTTAACGATATCAACGTTGGGGAAAAACTATGATGTCATAGCGATTATGATGTCATAGCGATTATGATCACATAGTGATTTGCGGAGATTTCAAAGCCAGAACCGGCACGTTAAACAATGGCGTACATGTATTCACCTCGGCTATAAAACAAAATGATAGACACCTGTATCCAGACATGTCGAAATGACTTTCAAATAATTTCAAATAAGTTCACATTTTATAGACCAATCATAGAGGAATTTAACAGAACAAATATATGTCGGTGGACAATAATAAATTTATTGTCCCTCTTATATAAGATTTAGTACCAGAAACCAACGACTGTCAGTCGAAACTGGCTCATGGGCAGATAACGGTGGGGGGACACACACCGAACGATTGTGTACTTTATGTAAAGATGCTTTACGGAATGAATTTCATTTTATTCTAGTCTGCATATCTAAAAATCACGGCAACTGAGATCTAAATATTTGAAACCCTATTACTACAGAATGAATCAACTGAGATATAAATATTTGAAGCCCTATTACTCTAAGACAGAACATATTTAAACTGCACTCTTAAAACTCAAGTGTTAAACACAACACTTTCCAAGACTTTGTACAGTGACAGCAATTTGAGTGCACGAACAGCACAAGTTTAACAGTATATAGATGTTGGAAATGAATTGTAACACTTTCATGATTAAGTGTTGGGTAACCACTTCAAGGTGTTGGGCTAAACACTTAACGGTGTTGGCGTAACACCTTTAAAATGTCGCTGTTGAATCTGTCCAACACCCCAAAGGTGTCCAACAGTAAACTACTGGAATACATGTTAGCAACGTATGTTTTTCTCTTCCACATGTCATACATGAGTCATGACTCTTGCTCAGCCACCAATATTGATCAATTGCATGATCAATTTGCATCTTTTTTTTTATCATTTGCAACTGTGTAGTGTTGATTGTCAGTGCCACGCCAGTCATCACTCACTGGTCCCAAGTTAAACGGCAAATTAATCAATTGATCCACATTGGTGGTGATTCCACACTGAGTAAGAGCCAAGACTCATGTAGGACACATGTGGAAACAATCATTAAAAAAAACATTTTTTTAATGTTTTCTATTTTTTTTCATTTCTGAATATCCTGCGTCATTTCATCAATATAATCACCATGTGCCCGCAGTAAGATGATTACGGGTCTTCGTGTCGTGAATATTTTGTACTTAGTTATGCTGCTATCACGTCATAGCTTAGCGCTTTGTGTTTTGCAAGATTTTCCTGTTTCACGACGACGAATTATTATATTGCCACTAATATATCAAAATTAAGGCCACATGGCGACTACTATGTAAGGACATAATCTCTGGGTCATCTTCCACATTGACGAGATGAGAAACGATCGCGATCTTATTACTATATATAGTGTATTTGTAAGTTTTGTTGAAAATCCAAAACCGTAATCGTAACAACTTTAGGGGAAAAACGACAACGAATAGAAAGAACACAAATTCTAGTGACGTGGTACCCTATTCGTAATAATTATATGATGTCGTTCATTATGCGAAAGCTGTTTATTTATTTGCTGGCAAAGATCAAGTTGACCTGTCAATATAAACGTGTAGCTGATAATTATGTCTTCAATTTCATCGCCACAGATCGTGAAACACCTCAGACCTAGGCACCTACGACCCAGCAACAATGACCATATTGGTAAGTACAGTACACAAGACTTTAACATGTTTGTCAAAATAGTCCATGAGCAGAAGGGGATACAATGTCTCAGTTTTGAAATACGGATGAATTTAGCAGCCCTAGCCCTTGCTAAACAGTTCTTGTTATTTATGATTAAAGTAAAGTAACGTCTGAATAATATTTAAATGATATTGTCCAGGCTTTATAACAAATATCACTAAATACGTATAAACTGGTCCATTATTCGCTGTTTCATACTGGAGGCGGAACAGCTTCATCGATTGGCAAGAGAGTTGCGCAATATATTCCATATTTACGTCTACAGCCGTCAACATAAGGGAAACCATGACAACCGTGCCATCGTGTCTCGCTGGCCCGCTTTTTCCATAACGTCATTTATGCTATATATGACAGTCCTGTTAGCAGGGATACTATAAACACAACATGTGCATCGTTGCGTTTGAGTTACCATGAACAGTTAGTCTCACAAATATGACTTGTGGATAAATGAAACACTACCTGTGTTTAACATCATGTTTTTGATACATTTCTTAAGATATTTGGATGTGAGTCCACTATATAATTCCACCACAGTTCAATATAATATACTCAATAGTGCGTAAATGTTATCATTGCCTATGACAATTTGTCAACAAATTGTCCAACATGTGTATAATATTCAAACAATAATGTTCGTTTTCGTTCCAGAACTCGATGACTAGACTACCGACGATCTCCCAAAGACTAAACCAATTCATACAATGACTCAACGGCTCGAAATACGACCAGATCATTCCCTACAGTGTAACATCAGATGCAACAGGTTGTGCAGTCCAGAACCATACAGTTGGCGACGACACAGTCGCCTCTTTAACACAAAGTCAAATAAAACAAAATGCAAGATTTAATGTATGCATCTCGGGTTTCGATTCCTTCCTTTCAAGGGACACCAGGCACACGCTGTGGGTAAATGCGCAGATAAAAAAGTATGTTATAACATTACCACTAACAAGAACGTGGAGAAATAAATAAAATTTGTTCTTATATTCATTATTGATAGTTCTCCGATTAAAATATTAGCACGTAGAAACAATTATTATATTCAGAAACTCGGGTAGTAAGTTCAAATATAATAGTCTGAATATGTTTTTCATAATATTTGTCAATGCTTTTTTGTTATACCTTTTCCCATGTTTATCGTCAATATATGATAGCACTTTGGTATCTTATTGGACTAATTCGACTTTTATAGGCAATTTCATTGTAACAATAATGTTTAGATGACAACGGGTTTGACATGCGAAATCACATTATTGAAGGATTATTAAGTTATTAATAGTGAAAATGATAACAAAGTCAATCTATTTTTACATGTACTTGTTGGTGGTAGTTGTTTTACAGACTTCTATGTTATTTCTAATGAACCCATTTCGAAGCCATTGTGTACCTTTAAATATAGGGGGTATAACATTAAGTCATATTATGTTGGCGCGACATGATATTGCAGTATGCCATTGAATATGTTTCAATGATTCGAAACTTTAAAGGGGTAGTGTACGCCAATGTCAATACATTCCCGATAATAACAACGAAAAATAAGTAATTTGAGTCGAAGATGTACTCAGTAAACGTTCCGTTTAACAGATTATCTTAAAATCAAAGTTAACTATTTGATATAAATTTAATGTATGGCACCAGCCATAAATTAAATTACGAATTTCCGTGTACAAGACGTAATCAAATTAATTGACGGCAAGTGGATCAGGCAACTCGTGGAACCCATTATCGTGTAACAAAGTGTGTTGATACGGGGCGTAAACTCAAGTCACTCTTTGACTAGTGACTATACAATAACTTAACTGAATATATGTGACTAGTATGCATAAAATATGACATTTATTTGATACAGTTGCTTGAAAACTGGACAAAAAATACTCAACGACGACAGTTCTATTTTCGCATTCCGGCTAATCTGCCATCCGCAAAATATTACTTCGACGTACTCGGCAGACTTTCAAAAAAATGGAAATCGAGTTACATTATTCTACGATGCAGAGACTGTAATGGAAACCAACAAGAACATTTGAGTACAGTATCCCTTTAACACACTCAACTCATTTTAATCAACACCATGCAGTCACTTACCTAGTTGGTGCTCAGATCACAGAACACATATTACAATGTTTCAATCTCAGCCAGGCTTAAAATATTACGGACATGGATCAGTTCAGTCTAAATGGAAATAACAAATTGAAATAACTTACCATAAATAGACACCGTATCGGCCGAACTATGTCAATCACGTGATTGATAATGTGCTACGGGGGAAACTCGTTTGTCGAACATAAACAAAGTATAAGATAAGATACGTTTTAATGGTCTTTAAGACACATATTGGTGTAGGACAACCTACATGTATAAATAAAAATAAACCGGAATACATGGTATATATGTGATATACATGTAACAAATAACAGATTAAAACGAATTGTAAAGATATAGAAATATCAAATTATTTGATTTATTACTGGACAATGGTCAACTGCGGAAGGATGTGATGTACCAAGTGTTACATAACCACTACCGCAATTGACCAAAGCCCAGCATGAGTATGGCGTTTATATAGGGTATGAGACGGTAAAGGAGTTGTCCGGCACTAACAGGTGACAAAAAACCACCGGGGATAGCTTAAGAAATCAGTCCTAAGACCATTTATTTCCATTATGGTCCCCAATGGATTCAGGCCGCATGAGAGACCGGACCACACCCATACGTTTCCTACCATCACAATCTACTGGTTTTAAAATATAATTATGTTTTATTTAACCAATGAAATGCATATGGTCTGTTGAAATTAAAGTCACGATATGTGACAGTGAGCTAAACGGCACATATTTTCCACAACAGTTAAAAAATACTGGAGAGATATATCGATTAAAATAGGTGAGAGGGTGTCTTTGACTACTGTGTAGGTTCGGTGGCTATGTGGTGATGATAAGGCTAGCACCAACGTATCGCAGTGTACCATGGACAATAAGGTGATGTTATTCCATTCGACCTGGATGACACCGTTCGATCACGTAATACGACACCACAGTCAAAGGCTACCCTCACCCTGGTCATTAAATAAAAGTTATATACAGAGCAAACTCTCCTAAGTGTATCATGGAACAACACAATCACCTACTTTGTTAATAGTACTTATAGATAGAACTTTCAGATTTTGTATATCTATTAAAATACTCTGAGTGAATAGCCTTGATCCAAACTATGTTGCTATTTATTACTATTTATCACTAGTTATTTAGGGGATAACGGTGTGGTGTTTTGTTATTTCGGAAAGGTACAGGGCGAATATACTGTGGCAAATTTAGTTAATTGGCGACGGCGGAGCCGGAGCCCATTAATGGGTATTTGCCACAGTATATTCGCCCTGTACCTTTCCGAAATCACAAATCACCACACTGTTATCCCCATTCTAATTCTCTTCGAACTTAAAGAGTTATCTCAACACACACATGCCTTGTAATTATCGATGAAATGTGCAGACATAGTAAACACTCAGCCAATTCACGACTTTTTGTTTTAAATTTAATGCGCTGGATAAAATATAGTCCCTCAATTAGCATCGCTCTTATCGTTAAAAATGCTGATAAAGATGAAAAATTGCCACCTCGAATATAAATAAAAATGCACAACAGTTAGTTTTTGCATGCACCTGATGTCTTCTTCAGATGTTTACCACTTACAAATTTCCGTTTTGATTTTCCCGCGAACTTGAAATACTTAGAAAATGGAAAATTGTTTACTCATTGAGATGTATTTCACGCCGTATCTGTCACGGTTTCATGTCAAGAAATTTGGTCACATGATATCGAGACAATGATATTGATGGGATATAACGGTGTGGGGTTGCGTGATTTCTGAAAGTACATGTATATAGGGCGAATGTACTGACTGTCAAATTTCGACAAAAGTGACGCCGCTAGTTTGTTTATATAGCAACGAGCTAGTAACGGAAGTCAGTAGACCGGGCGCCAACTCTATGCATCTATATACTCCGTAACGTTGTCGGCATGTACTGCATAATGGTGATGTCACGGATAGACACGGAACAGTGAGGGGAGCTGAATTTGGCCATGGACGAGATTAGGAATTCAGCTGACGTCAATGGCACGTATGAATATATAACATTGAAGCGGTGAGCCGTACTATAAATGCATTGCGACAGTTTAGTATTAGTTATCTTCGGCAACATCGGTGGTACATGGAGATTTAATACCTGGATGTCGATTTTGAACCCCGAGGTGGAGCCGAGGGATTCAAAAAGAGACATCCAGGTATTAAATCTCCATGTACCACACGATGTTGCCGGAGATAACGATTTTGTCCTCAAAACAATAACCATGTCACCTTAATTTAAGTGTGTTTTCATAGGTCATCCGATTAATTCACTCCAATAAGAATAATTCAGTAGCTGACCTAAGGGCCCGGTGTCAGGTGACGTCAAATTCGGCGTGCGAGAGCAACGTCACGATTGGTGGAAACTGCCAGTTCAAGGGTCATTCATATACCCCCGATGTTTCACGTGCTCATATACCCCGATGTTTGGCGCACGTTCTCGTATACCCCGCTGTCAAGGGTGACGGGGGACATGGTGATTTAAACGTGGCGTTGTAGCCAATCAGATTGTTAGTTACAACCGGATGTGGGGACAACGATAATTAACCCCCAGCAAATATGTGATGTTTCCGGGGGTATATTCGCATAAGTGCATTAGAATGCAACTTATTGAATTATTGATGTATTTATCTGTTGTAAACCTCTGCGTTCTCCCAAATTGCGCTATATAATAACTAGTCAAGGTAATCGCTTTATTACCAAGCCCATGTAATGTAGGCTGTAGCTTTACGCCAATATGGTGTCTATTTATGGAAAGGTTATTTCCATGGCCGAGCCGTTGAAATTGTCTAGGTAAGTTGCAAGGAGGGATAAGATAGGTCGATACTACATGTAGATCACGCCATCAATCTCTACTCTGGCTACATTGAATTATTTATCAGGGAGAAATTCCATAATTGAAAGCGACGCAAAACAATCGCTCATAAAATCATTGAACTCATGTGATTTCGAGTTGGGACCGCCACCAACAGTTAAATACATCAATAAGGAAAAGGTAATAACTAAGAAATACATTACCTGCACTGTTTTGTTTTTCATGACATGATCTTAGTCTATAGAGTACAAATACAAGCGTCACGCAACATGCATGCTTTGTAAACTCTCAAAAATGTTGTCATAACAATTTCCCAGCTGTTTTCAATTATTCACACATACGTGCGACAGACGCTCTCTATTATTACCATATTAAGATTAGATTCACAAGGAACGCTCTTTATTATTAGCATATTAAGATTAGATTGACAAGGAATGTTCTTTGTTCAACACTGAAGAACAATCTGGCCGCGAATTCTAAAGTCTATGACTTAAATAAGGCTTTCTATGACATAAAGTTTTTGAAGCCTCATTGAGGTTTGAAGATAGAAATTGTGCTTACTTTCGTGACATCCAGGTCGGGTTCTGGGGATAAACATAAGTCAAACTATAGACTCTAAATACTTGTATAAGCACTTTATATGTCCCGGAAAGAGTTATCGAAGTTGTAGAATTTAGAAAAACTTGGTTTCGGCTGTAATTAATTCATGATATGGTAAAATAAGGCCAATCCAAAATTGCTATGGCTTTGGCAATTCTTTTGACAGAGTATATGCAGTCTGCATATTCATATTTCGTGCATTTATCGACATAGAACCTTTCCAAACTCTTAGCAATTTCAAAAATGCATGTCGACATTTGTTCGTACGTAAGTCAGACAAACGACATTTATTGCTATCATATACGGATGTGACTGAACGGAAATTTTGTATCTGAGTCAAGTTAGAATTTGGGTTCCGCCCACCAATTTCCACCAGAGTTATATCACCCCCGTGTACGTGGTATCACCAACCAGGAAGGTATAACCAAAACCAGACCATTCGGTTTTGAAAAACGAACATATCCTCCCTCATATGAATGTATTAATCTCCCAGTTAAATGATGATATCCACTATTCAAAGCATAATTTCGTAAAACCGAATGTCCCCCCCCCCCAATGGGATTGCAACCATATCTTGCTCTCAGTCCGATACATTTAATGGAAATTCCGGCTCATTTCCGATATTGTCATAAATATTATACACTTTCTGACGTTTTAAACATAAGTATCAATCATTGACGGCCGATAATGCGTATATCAATAGAGAAATATATGATTAATTAACCATGAAATTGTCCATTCTACAGTGTGGTTCCCAAAACTACTATCCCCGACAAAGTGAGGGTACCCACCATAATTTCGGGTGTCAAGGCCGCGGATCCATCCTTTGATGAGACGTCACCAAACCGGATCTGGAATGTCAAAGATGCGGATGATATACTTCACATTTTGAACGTTTCTGTGGCAAATATCCCCATTATCTTACGGACAGACCGACACATGGACCATCTTTAGGACGAGGGCCCATATGCAAGGGCTTATATGTGTACGTTTGTTTGTATTTTATGTTCTAATATCCTGTTAATAGTATAGGATATTTTAGGCTATTCGATATTGTAGGCCCGGAACTGTACAATTAAATTTGTGTAAATCATGAGTGAGCAGGGACGTCGTACGTGACTAGAGGGTCCCTGTTGAGGTGTTCACTTTAGAGTTTCTTAATGTACCTCTTTCAGCAACTTCTATTTGCATCCCCTCTGTTAGGTTAGAGTTTTCATCGAGTTTACATCGGGTTCTTCAGGTTGTTGGATATGACAACTCCTAAGTTTGGATTTTTTCAACTAGTAACCATTTCAGTTCACAAATTTGGCGGCAATAACTTTATGTCACGATATGACCTCTCGTTACTGAAAATAAATCAAGTGAGTGATTATCAATGACCAGATAAAGACCAGACCATATACAGTGCAGAGGCTCCCAAAGACACATATCAAAATGACAAACGCTCAAGTACATATTAATTTCATTCCTAATGATCGCGGTGGTAAATATATCGTCTTTAACCACTATAAGTTCGGTGTTAAGTCTCGACAGTGTACATTGGCGATGCTGTTCAAAGACCTGTGATGCTACTGTTAACACAAAGAACGACATTGTGACATCATATTAAAGCCAGCATAACCACGACTCGGACCAGGACACAGTTGCTACTGACACCATCCTCGCAGAGCTTAAAACCCTAGTTCGACAGGCATCCAGACCAATCACTGCTATCTACCAGCAATAAATATATCTAGTCTGTATATATAGAATACATATCTTTGAAAAAAAGACAATTCTTACCGTATGATAGATTAGTGTTCTGCTCATTATACTAGTACAGTACAAAACTATCATAAATGAGAACGCTCTTTGTTATAACTATACCGATATGTCATATATGTCAACAAGCATCATTATATAGATTCATAGAAAAGATCCACACAAAACTACCACGACAACGAGATGGATTTCAGCTACCAGAACAGTATACAAAGACAACGATGAACAAAGATTTCCTGCTTGTCGACGACGGTACGACTGACAAAATACTCATCTTCAGCATCGACGAGAATCTTCAGCGCTTATACAACGCACAGATGTTCTTCTGCGATGGGACATTCGCCCGAAGACAGTTCAACAACTCTATTCCATCCACACTTTTATCAACGGCCAGCTCCCCCCCCTTGCCTACGGCCCACTACCGGACAAGAAACAATTTACAGAACGATTTGTTTATAGACAAACACTCGGAACTACTGGATCGTCCAATGAAAATGTTCCGTTGCCCTGTGGAAGGCGAAGATAAAATTATTGGCGCCATCTATAATCGCGATCTAATCACACCAAATTTTATTTTAATCGACTCATTCTACCCGCTGTTAGTTCAATATCCAGCTAATCTACGTTACTTCATGATTGGGAAATGGTCAGACAGAAAACGTGTACATAATATAATTGTTCTTGCAAAGAGATGAATATTTTTCAATCCAGTTAGTGTTTCTCCTAATCTATGGTAACTACGTTACACACCAAATAAGGAATTTACTATGATAGTATTGTGATATTGTAAGTTGTAGACACACCAAATATGGGTTTTACAACCGACGTATAATGCGCGCGAATCTAAATAAGGAAATGGCGCAATATCGTGACTCTGCTTATAAAGAGTTCACAGTGCTTTTTGGCGAGAAATTAAACAACACTCGACCTGCATTTTCTCTGGCACAAAGCGTGTTTTTGTGGATAATATCGCAGCCATGTCATCATTATGCTTTACTATTAGTATATTCTGGAGGAAATTATCATAATGTTATCTAAATTGTAACCTACAACGAAGGCCGCCCGACCCTTTACTGAATGAATCTTATCGTATTGGTTGCATATATTCATTGTGACACAATTATTACAACATAATATCAAATTAACATATATATATAAAACTGATTCACATTAGTGAAAATAGTTGTTTGCAGACAAAACCGCGCATATTTAGAAAAATTTAATTATTTCCGCCAGATTTGTGAACTGAAATGGTCACCAGTTGAAAAAATCCAAACATTGGAGTTGTCATATCCAACAACTGGAAGAACCCGACGAAAACTCTAACCTAACAGGGGGGTACAAATAGAAGTTGCTGAAATGGGTGCAAGAAACTCTAAGGTGAGCACCTCAACAGGGACCCTCTAGCCACGTCCCTGCTCACTCATGATTTACACAGATTAAATTTGTCCTTTCGTTGTACAATTCCGGGCCTACAATATCGAATAGCCCAGAATAGCCTATACTATTAATAGGACATTAGAACATAAAACAAACAAACGTACACATATACGCCCTTACATATGTTCGTTTATAAAAACCGAATGGTCTGGTTTGGTGATACCTTCCGGGTTGGTAATACCACGTACACGCGGTGATATAACTCTTGTGGAAATTGGCGGGTGGAACCCAAATTCGAACTTGACTTTTGGGCTGGTCAACTCAGATACAACATTTCATTCCATGCAGTTCAGATTTCCATTTTATTTTGTTTTAAGTCTGCTGAGTACGAAGTGCGAGTGCTAAAGTCTGCTGAGTACGAAGTGCGAGTGCTAAAGTCTACTGAGTACGAAGTGCGAGTGCCTTGCGTGCTCCCTTTAAAGGAAAGGACTCTAAACCCGAGACGCATACATTAAATCTGCATTTTCTTTTATTTGAAGTTTTGTTAAAGTGGCGACTGTGTCGTCGTCATCTGGTTCTGAACTGCACAAACTGTTGCATCTGATGTTACACTGTAGGGAATGATCTGGAAGTCGTATTTCGAGCCGTTGAGTCATTGTATGAATTGGTTCAGTCTTTGGGAGATCGTCGGTAGTCTAGTAATCGAGTTCTGGAATGAAAACGAACATTATAGTTTGAATATTATACAGATAATTTGTTGACAAATTGTCATAGGCAGCGATAATATTAATGCACTATTGACTATATATTTCTCAGATAGCACGAAGAACCTTGGTGTATTTTTGGATAGATCACTCTCTATGACATCACATATTAGCCAGATATGCAAGGCAATATACATTGAACTTCGAAAAGGAAATACATAAACACTGACTCAGCTAAAAAAACTTGTTTCATCTGATTCTCAGTCGACTTGACTATTGCAACTCTCTTTTGACTGGTATACAATCTATCCAAATTACCAGGCTTCAGCGTCTGCAACACACTGCTGCAAGGATAGTTCTGTGTCGTAACAGATCTGACGACATAGATGAAATGTTGCAAGAATTACATAGGCTACCTGTGACAGATAGGATTATTTATAAACTTGTTACATATGCATATCAAGCAACCCATGACTCAAAAGCTCTTCCAGCATACTTCAGTGATATCCTTGTCCCGTATGTCCCACACCGATCACTTCGTTCAGAGGACAAACTTCTTTTGACACCATCTGGTGCTAATTTGATCACGGTTGGCTACCGATCTTTCAAAGTAACATGCGCAAATACATGGAATCCTCTGCCATTGAACATAAAAGAGTCACCATCTCTTGGCGACTTTAAAAAGTCATTGAAAACTTACTTGTTTGCGCGGCGTTTCAGAAAATGACTTTGATATTGTGTATATTTATATTTCATGTTTATGTTTATGTCAAGCGCTTAGGGCCCGCTTATTGGGGATAAGCGCTATACAAATATTATTATTATTATTATTATTATATTATACTGAACTGTTGTGGAATTATATAGTGTACTCACAGCCAAATTTCTCTAGATATTTCTCAAAAACATGCTGTTAAACACAGGTAGTTTCCGTTTATCCTAAAGTCAAATTTGTGAGACTGACTGATCATGGTAACAAAACGCTACGATGCACATGCTACGTGTAACGAGTAACGATCCCGGGTAACAGGACTGTCATATATGACGTAAATGACGTCATGAAAAAGCAGGTAAAATGTTCCTTCTGACAGCATATTTGCCAACAAGAAATTCAATTAATTGAGGAGAAACATCCACTGTCCCGAGTGGTAATGATAAGCTATTGGATGGTCTACCACAACTTCGCATGCAAAATAGCAAAATAACATTGAATGTTTCAATGACATCAACAGCTTGAAGATGGGAATAACCCACATTATATGGTAGATATTCAACCAGGCTCTGCTTAAGTTTGTTAATTGATGACTGATGTACATGTACAGTACACACAAATAGTAATAACAATCAACGTTATGATTTTGAAACTAACCATGATAGAATATTGACAGTAAGATGGTGTTAACTACTACGAGTACTATTAGTAATAATAGCACTATTCTATCATAATATATGTGTACATGATTTATGGGAAATATTAAAGGACAAAACAATAGTTACAATACAATTATAGCAATTGTTTAATTAAGCGCAAGAGGAGCTAATTGCGCTTAAGCACAATAATTGAATTTTCAAATTGCGCTTATATAATAAAGCCCAATAAGGAATATCTTAATAAGGAATATATTATATATAGTACATAAACTCCCTATAATTCAGGTGGTGTAGTCCATCTCCATGGTACAATGGGTGGAACAAATATAGGATTATTATACTATTTGCAGAAGGGTGATCTAATGTGAGAGATATTAATTGCGCTTAAGTGCCATAGGGATGTAATTGCATTTACGTGTAATAAGGAATGTCTTATTACACTTAAGCGCAATAAGAATATTCCTTATTGCACAGGAATATCATATTCTGCTTAAGCGCAATAAGGTATATCTAACTGCGCTTAAGCACAATAACTTAAGAAATATTCTTATTGCACTTAAGTTCCATGAAAAATATTATCATTGGGCTTGAGTCCAATTAGAGATTCCATAAGTTGTTGCAGTTAATCGAAATTGTCTATTAAATGTCAATTTGGTTTCCCATAGAGATCATCAATGATGTCTATGCGCAAGGGACCCACGCCAATCTTCTCTGTTGGGATTCCAATTGTTAGCTTATTAAATATGCACATATGCTTAAGATACAGTCGCGCGCGAAGCGCGTTTCCGTAAGTCGGGTTTTGGATCCCAGTGAATTAAAATATCATTGAAATAATCGATTTCCCACAATAAACATCCATATATTCAATATACATGTTTTTGGAGCAGAATTAGGTAGTCCATATTGGACGCCATCATGGAATTTAATTTTTTTGTTTAATTTTCACACATATTTATTAGTTATGTGGATGGAATTATCATTGAACCTCACATTCTGATATTGGTTATGTGGATGGAGTTATCATTAAACCTCACATCCTTATATTGGTTACAGTAATGCCGAAAGTAATTGACCACAGCAGAATTATGGGTAATTATTCAGGATTTAAAATCCTGAAAAATTACTCATAATTCTGCTGTGGTTAAGTGGTCAATTACTTTGGAAATTACTGTATGTGGATCGAGTTATGATTAAACCTCACATCTTTATATTGGTTACAGTAATGCCCAAAGTAATTGAACACTTAACCACAGCAGAATTATGGGTAATTTTTCAGGATTTAAAATCCTGAAAATGACCCATAATTCTGCTGTGGTTAAGTGGTCAATTACTTTGGACATTACTGTATGTAGATCGAGTTATCATTAAACCTCACATCAGTGTGTTGGGGATTTTGGAACTTGACTTGGGACCTTTGGTTTTTAACGCAACAAATGCGAGTACACCTTATACACAAATTTCTTATGTAGCCAGAGTTTTTCTTGGATAAGATGAGTTTGAAGCCTGCTTACATTTCGAAATGTTGTCAGTTTTGTATCGTCTGCAGCGGAACTCGGCATGTTGAAGCAAAAGTTACAAGAGATAAAATATGTACGTAACGAGATTATAATACAAATGAAATTGAGGGAGGGGTGGGCGGTACAGGGAACTAAGGGTTGAACGATATCAATTTGTAGAGCGATAACGACCAATGTTGACATATCATGCATTTCAAATCTACTGTTGCAACAAGGCTATAAAATAGGGGGAGTGTCAGAATCTTAGTTATCTCTATATAGTGCCAGAATAGTCATTTATGGACTTCTTTAGTGGTACAATGCAAATTAGAATCAAATGTTAAAAATATGTATGTAACACAACTATACCGATGAAAATAAAAATAATAATTTAGGCCGGGATTAGATGTTGGGCTGGTTATATGGACTCGGAGAAAAAGGGGGCCGATGAACTGACATAAATTAGTAGAGCGATAGCTATCAATGTTGCCATGTAATGCATCGCGACTGTACTGTAGCGGCAATGATATAAAATTGGGGGGGGGGGGTCTGAAATTATCTCTATCTCTATAGATGGCACCAGAATTATATAGAAAGGAATAGCAATTGATATACGTATACGGTATACTATAGTAATACCATAGACATATAAGTACAAGTATCACGTGATAAAATATTACGTAACGTGACTATAGCGATGAAAAAAATTAATAAATTGGACCGGGATTAGAGGTTGGGTTGGTTATATGTGGATAATTGGATATGGAATTCATACCGATGAAACGATAAAAATTAGTAGAGCGATAAAGACCAATGTTGACACTTAGTCAGGCTATGCGGGGGAAATAGGGGTTGATACGATAGACCGAAATAAATTTGTCTGGTTATAATGACCAATGTTGACGTATAAAATAACGCGACTGTACTGTCGCACAATTATCAGGTAGAACCGGTCAAATATGGGCTCTGGTGCCCAATATGGAACAGCTCAGAAAACATTCGCAGGGCCCTAAAATTTATTTAACATAGGATTAGCCATTCAAATCGATTTATGTCGATAAATCTCTATATTTTTCAAAATTTTAAGCTGAGACTTGGTGTGTCTGTGTGGAATACTTATATATTCTTGAAATGACAGAGTCCAGAAATTAATTACGTTTTAGATGGAAGAAATTGATTTTTTTTGGATGATAAAAATCCAGCGTGAGCTGGGCGGTGAAAATGTAAACAATCATTTTCTCAAGTGTCGTTTTGGTCAAAATATCGCTTTCTCGACGGGGAAAACTAATCGGTATAATAGATAAGATGTATTTAGATAGAATTATCGGAAGAATTTGACCGATTAGGGTGCATTTTAAGAGAATCGAGTGGAGATATCTTTGTAACTTTTACATCAAACAGTCATTGAAACACGCGAATTCGGCCAGCAGGCAGCACTGTTGACTGTACTTGCAGTCAAGCCCTGATTAATATTCACCAATATTTGCAGGCGTCAAACTCACCTTTTTGGAAGGTAAATCCAATAATTATATATCAAAACAATCCTTCCTAAACACCTTCCAAGATATCCCACAAAGTTTTAATAGCTTAGAAGACTGAAACAGCCGAAATGAATGAATTAATAATCGCCATTGCTTCCCTTCGACTATCATTGTGGTGACGGTTGGCAATTATCGCAATACGATAGGGGAACTCTTTGACGTTTGTACTCATATTTCACTAATTTTTGTACCTGGCTTGCCTATCCTAAGTTTCACGGGAAAATGCCTAATTTGATTCTATTTGTCGTTATATACATATTATACATATTTATCACCCCATTTATTATTCATTTTCATAAAAATAAAATAAAAGAAGCCGAAGATGACATGTTTAAAATGTTTGAAGCATGAATTTGGCGATAAGTTGTTCTCAGAGTACGTTATACTTGTGATAGTTACCTTACACACATGGTGTTCCCCTATCGTATTGCGATAATCGCTTAACCCTTCGAGTTTCAACGGCATTTCAATTGGTTGAAATTGAAATTTCTCAAGTTTCAGCTCCACCTGAATCTAGTCACCCAATTGGCAGAAATACCTTAGCAGCAAGTCTTAGTTTTATAAATTATAACTCTAATTTTATTGACGATATGAGATTAACATCATAATATGAAACTGTTAATGGCGGTGTTATTCAAGCGTGTGCTTTGATAATGATTATATTTTTATTTTGCAAGTCAAACGTCAGTGCAGCTCAGCAGAAACGCATGGGCACTAGTTGAGTTCAGCAGAAACGCATGAGTCCTACGATCATAGTACCACTGTCACCCAGTTGTAAATTATTGTTACTTCGGTAAATCTTATCAGCGTATAAAGGACCAGTTTATACGTATTTAGCGATATGTGTTAGAATCCTGGACATTATTATTTAAATATTATTCAGAAGTCATTTACTTTAGTCATATTTTAATGTATCTGGACAATTGTTTTACAAATACAAATGGGCACAGGTTTTTACAACTTACATGGCGCTCGATCCTGATACATTTTAAACAAATACATTAAAATTACATTAGAGCAGAAATGTGACCCGCCATATCAAATCGGGATTTTTTTTACCTCGCATATATAAGAGAATGCATTGGCCTAAAAAAAAATTCAATTTTAATAATTTGTTCTTGTATTCTTTAACAATTTTATAATTTCACCCATACAGAGCCCCAGACAAACGAGCAGACGACACTCTTTTATGTGCTTCTATATATGTGTGGGGCTCCCTGCAGGGTAATGGATGTTTTTTTATTTTATGTCCTAAAAATTGTAAGAAACATTTATTTAAAAAACCTGATAAAAAATTGTTAAAACAATGCATTCTCTTATATATGCGAGGCGACCTATTGTCGACTCGCATATATAAGAGAATGTATTGGCACAGGGTAAAAAAAATCCCGACTTCCGACTGGATTTGATATGGCGGGTCAGAAATGTTTAGCAAGGGCTGGGGCTGGTAATTTCATCTGTATTTCAAAACACTGACATTGTATCCCCTACTGCTCGTGGAATATTCCTCCTTTTCACAGACTATTTTTGCAAAGATTTTAAAGTCTTTTGTACTGTACTTACCAATATGGTCATTGCTGCTGGGTTGTATGTGCCTATTTCTGCTGTCGTTTACGATCTATGGCGATGAAATTGAAGACATAATTATCAGCTGCACGTTTATATAGACACGTTAACTTGATCTTTGCCAGCAAATAAATAAACAGCCTTCGCATAATAAACGACATCATATAATTGTTACGAATAGGGTACCACGTCACTAGAATTTGTGTTCTTTCTATTCATTGTCGTTTTTTCCCTAAAGTTGTTACGATTACGGTTTTGGATTTTCAACAAAACTCACAAATACACGATATATAGTAATAAGTTCGCGATCGTTTCTCAACTCGTCAATGTGGGAGGTGACTCTGACATTATATCCTTAAATTGTGATCACCATGTGGCCTAAATTGTAATATATTAGTGGCAATTAATAATTATTCGTCGTCGTGAAATACAAGAATCTTGCGAAACACAAAGCGCTAAGCTATGACCTGATAACAGCATAATTAAGTACAAATTAATCACGACACGAAGATCCGTAATCATCATACTGTGAGTGAAAAGCACGATTGTCTCACAAACGGACTTGAATTTATTGCCCTTTATCCTTATTATTTAACAATTTATTAATTGTTTTCATTTTTCTTACATTTTTTAACAATTATAAAAAATAATATAAAACTTGGTAGGCCAATGTATTCTCTTATGTATGCGAGGCGACCTATGGTCTACCAGCACCAGCATAATAGCAGACTAGCAGGAGCACTTGACCAAGGGTGAATCTCTCAAGGTGCTAATTTGTTTTAAGAATGACTAGATTGAGAGACTAACAAATCCGCGGATTTCGTTGAATAAAATAATGGTGTTAATGATCAATTGAAAAATTTGGCATTTGAAACTTAATCAGGTATGCAACTATACATCATCAACGACAAAATCGTTATGCAATAGCTTTCTCTGAGATAAAAATACAATGACCACACGGCACGATGATCCGTAAACCCCTTATTGCGAATGACAAGCACGATTGTCTCATAAACGGACTCGAATTTCGAAATGGTCTTTGGACCGGCCGAAATAATTACGACTACAAATAGCTATTCTTAAAGGGGTACTGTACGCCATTGTCATTAAATTTCCGGTGACAACAACGATCTAATATCGATAATATATAGAAACATAAGTAATTTGAGTCGAAGATGTATTCTGTAAACGATCAGGTTAATAGGCTATCTTAAAATTTAATAATTTAAAAGTTAATAATTTGATATAAATTGAATTTATGACTGGAGCCATAAAATGGCGTCAATTAAATTACGAATTACCGTAATCAAAAATAGTTATTGAGGGATACTGGATTTTTAAACCGATCGCACACACGATTGCTTAAAATATTATGATGATACGGGGAGAACACTCAAGCCACTCACTGACTAGCGACAATACAATAACTTAAATGATTATATGGGACTAGTATGCATATAATATAACTTTTATTTGATTCATTTGGTTGAAAACTTTACAAAAATTACTCGACAACGACAATTTATATTTTTGCATTCCGGTAAATTTGTCATCCGTAACATGACTTCGTACTCGTTCATTCTACGAAAGGTGTCTGATGTACGAACGCGAATGAGGGCCATCAGAAACACCACCGCACCCCATTTCAAACTAACAAACACATTTAATGACCATCTTTGGCGTACTCATATCATTAGTATATACACTGTGTTAGTTTGAAATCGAGTGGGGGGGTCGGATAAAAAACAAGTAATGGTGGTGTGATGAATTGTGATCCTCAGGAGTTGGAGTCTTGGACGTTATATCTTGGGAGGTTTTTAATATACAACGCGAGGTTTACCAGCGTCCATGTATTGCCACAATTAAACAGTTCGGCTACTCTAAAAAAAAACTCAAGTGTTAATACATACACCTACCAAGTGTTACATTTTCCCAACTCGTAAAGTGCTGCATCTTACATTGGGAATTCCAATTGTAACACCTTCACAGAGTTCTGAAATCGGAATACCACCCTTTAAGAGTAGCATGGCCACTACGATGATAAGGGACACTTGGAATTGCACTTACATGCAAATTAGTATATGACGCTTCTATAGCACGCCATTTGATTGGTGCCTCGTTGTGGAATAATCTGTGCGGAGTAAAACGTTTTATTGACCGCCATTGTTTAAAGTATTGATCAGGCCGATACATGTTAGCAAGGTAAGTTTTTGTTTGTGTCTCTTCCACATGCATGTCCTACACGAGTCTTGCTCTTGCTCAAGGTGGAATTGCCACCAATATTGAATTGTTTTTCAATTTTCATCTTGTTTTATCATTTGCCGTTTAACTTCGGACCACTGAGTGATGACTGACGTGTCACTGACAGTCCACACTCCACAGTTGCAAATGATAAAAAAGAAGCAAATTTATCAATATTGGTTGTGATTCAACCCTGAGCAAGAGTCGTGACTCATGTATGAGATGTGGAAGAGAAAAAACATACGTTTCTAACGTGTATTCCAGTAGTTTATTGTTGGACACCTTTTGGGTGTTGGACAGATTCAACAGCGACATTTTGAAGGTGTTACGCCAACACCTTTAAGTGTTTAGCCCAACACCTTCAAGTGGTTATCCGACACTTAATCATGAAAGTGTTACAATTCATTTCCAACATGTATATAGTGTTAAACTTTTATGGGTGCTGTTCGTGCAGTCAAAGTGCTGTCACTGTACAAAATCTTGGAAATTGTTGTGTTTAACACTTGAGTTTTAAGAGTGCAGTTTAAATATGTTCGGTCTTCTGTAGTAATAGGGTTTCAAATATTTAGATCTCAGTTGATTCATACATATCCAGACTAGAATAAAATGAAATTCATCCCGCAAAGCATCTGTACATAAAGTACACAATCGTTCGGTGTATGCCCCCCTCCCCGTTATCTGTCCATGAGCCAGTTTCGAATGACAGTCGGTGGTTTCTGGTACTAAATCTTATAAGAGGGACAATAAATGTATTATTGTCTACCGACATATATCAGCTCTGTTGAGTTCCTCTATGATTGGTCTATAAAAGGTGAACTTATTTGAAATTATCAAGTCATTTCGACATGTCTGGATACAGGTGTCTATCATTTTGTTTTATAGCCGAGGTGAATACATGTACGCCATTGTTTAACGTGCCGGTTCTGGCTTTGAAATCTCCGCAAACCACGATATGATCATAATCGCTATGTCGTCATAGTTTTTCCCCCAACAATATGGTTAAGTTTTCGAACATATTTTCTTTATATTAATTCTAAACCACGTAACATGCAACATAGAATAGTTTCACAGTCGTCGTCAACTAACGAAAAAAAAATTCTATACTTGTTTTTTTTTTACAGCTATACAAAGTCGGTCGGATCGGACACGAGCAACCTTTTTTCGATTTTTAACCCCGACAATGTGAAAGTTTTCAATTTCTTTGTGATCAGTGTCATCTGTTTTCGATTCGCGTAAACTGAAAATATCATACTCATTTACATAATCAATAAATTATGGGTCTTCTAATTTTGACATTAGCCAGCAAACATTCAGCAATAATAACTTGAGTGCTAACTCAGTCACTCCCGGACTGTCCTAATATAAGCATTTGTAATAAATTCCCCAACGCTAACTCAGTCACTCCAGGGCTGTCATAAGCATTTGTAATAAATTCCCCTACGTTAACTCAGTCACTCCCGGGCTGTCTTAAATATTTGTAACAGATTCCCCTACGCTAACTCATTCACTACCGACCTGCACTAAGCATTTGTAATAGATTCCCCTACGCTAACTCAGTCACTACCGGGCTGTCCTAAGCATTTGTAATAGATTCCCCTACGCTAACTCAGTCACTCCCGGGCTGTCCTAAGCATTTGTAATAGATTCCCCTACGCTAACTCAGTCACTACCGGCTGCCCTAAGCATTTGTAATAGATTCCCCTACGCTAACTCAGTCACTCCCGGGCTGTCCTAAGCATTTGTAATAGATTCCCCTACGCTAACTCAGTCACTACCGGGCTGCCCTAAGCATTTGTAATAGATTCCCCTACGCTAACTCAGTCACTCCCGGTCTGTCCTAAGCATTTGTAATAGATTCCCCTACGCTAACTCAGTCACTCCCGGGCTGTCTTAAGTATTTGTAATAGATTCCCTTACTCTAACCCAGTCACTGCCGGGCTGCCCTAAGCATTTGTAATAGATTCCCCTACGCTAACTCAGTCACTCCCGGGCAGTCCTAAGCATTTGTAATAGATTCCCCTACGTTAGCATTGGGCTGGGTTTCACTTGCACTTGGGAATGTATTTGAATTTGAGGTATGAGTGTTAGAAAAGTTTTTAAACATATTCCGAACACAGTTTGTTTGCGTCCATGATCAGCAGTCCCATTGAAATTTCCTCGGAGTGCCTCGATCAGTGAATATGTGGTTTGGAGGGATAAAACTAACTTTTGGGTTCAGTCTCCTGTGTGTAGTTTTCGAAGCGGTCAGCTCTGCCACATGTTGTTTCCCCTTTTGTTGTTTTCGTTGATTTGGTCTTTGCTGCCGATCTTTTACAATACCAATCCTCACTTTCTCATTTCCTATGAATATAAATGAACATAGACACATTGAACAGGTACAAATTAGGACTAAACTTACTGAATCTCTACCAACCGACTGTTGCTTTAACTCATTGGTGTACAGCGGACATTCCACCCACCACCCGCTTGATCACAGTAGTCAATAAATTTTCTTCTTTGCTTGTCTTATTGAATTTTATTCATGACAACATATATTATTTTGTAGCAGGAACACGATTACAAATGTCAGATATAATAATCGGTTCATTTTGTAGCTACAAAACATCAGTTACTACATCGACCATAGACCATTCTCACTCCCATCCTCCAATCTAGGAAGCAACACCAGCTTCAACGAATTCGTGCGCATGCATGTATCTGACAAGATCTAACGACACCGTATACCAAGGGGCGATTCCATTCACTACTCTGGGAAAAGGTGAAAGGAATGATTTTTGGTGACCGGAGTAATCTAAAAACAGCGTAGTTACAACTGCAGAAAAAAACATATCTTTTTATTGGGGAAATTTGACAAAACTCACTTTGGGCCCGTCGAACGGATGAAGACTTAAGTAAATGAGCAAAAATATATGATATTCACAATGAAACTAACGAGAATTTTGACTTTTATCGAACAAGCAAAATACCTATTTTAGAACAACCTTGACACTAAGTATCTAAAACTTTGGATAAATAATTTTAACTGTCATCCAATTGATTTATATATTTCAGAATTATATATTAAATAATCAAGACAAATCATAAACAATGATGTGCTTTCTCGGTTGACAACCGATCTTCGCGTGGAAAGTGACGTCACATTACAATACGCTCGAAATTACTCCACCTCGGCAGTAGGTGTAGCCAGCGTAGTCCGGCGTATTTACGCCCGGTCATTCCATTCATTTCCCAGTTTAATTCCGTTACCCATTGTAGCCGAGCGTAATCAATGGAATCGCCCCCAAGTACTCTCTTATACAACGCATGAGTGGTTCGAAACAGTTACGGTACATGCGACCTTGCTCGCGCAAGGATCACAACATTGAATTTAGAACAGCGTACGGTCCGATAATAGCACGTCGATCAATTCGGCCAAGCCACTGTTGTGTGAAACTCACATTATCACGGTTGTCAATAACGTGGTTTCGAGTTGGTGAATATATATAGAGCATTCAAACTGGCCGAGGCAATCGAAAACGCAACCAGAAACGAGGGGAAAATGTAATAAACTAGGACATTACATAGCTATTTTGGCAGCTTCGATCATATGCTATACTATTTTTCAAACAAGCTGATTCCTCATTTGTGTCCAAACTCACAGTTGTTTGCTCTAACATTCTGATCAAAGTTGTCAGTCGAAGGATTCTCCTAGATGTATGGACGTGTGTATTCCACGAATCTCCGACTGGCAACTTTGGTCAGAATGTTGTGGAAAACGACTGCGTATTTCGGAACAAATAAGGTATCAACTTGTTTTAAAATGAACTACCATATGCTCGTAACAGTCAAAATACTACATTTTGTGTCATTTCCTCATTTATTATGTTTTTGTACTTTTGCGCTGGCCTCGGCCATTTTGAATGAGTGAAAGTTATAGAGGTGCTTTGAGTATTTGGTGTTTGCGCTGAATTTGATAGGCCAGCTTATTTGAAGATACACATTCCGATTCGATCGTGCCCATATCATCAGATTCCAACAACAACAACAGCAACATTTCTTGAAATGCCGCTACAGTTATCGGAATCGATTAATTAACAAAATATAATGCTAACCACTGTCAACTATAGCATACAATTATACTAGACAGTGTTTATGGACCTGTATTGATAATAAGAACGGCGATAAAGCAAAGAATTACTAACTTTAATTTCATTCTTGGTGATTATTAGATAATGCCATGAATCTTTACCCTGCCTAACGCCCGCCGAGATCATATTCCATTCCACCAGTAAAAACGTTATACCATTGAACAAACAAGGCAGGGAATATATTTCTGTGTTAATACTTGCTCCTCAATAATCTACTTCACATTAGGGGGTGATCCCAGCTTGAAATTGAATGTTTTCTGAGCCGATATCGCAAATAACATTGCATTTATTACCAAGTAGAACTTCCATATTTGTAACAAACGCAAGGCAAAATCGCTCACAAAGTCATTTAAATCATGTCATTTAGAGTTGGGACATTCACCTCCAGTGAAATACGTTATTATGGAACATGTAATAACTATATAAATTTATTCTCCGCGTTATTCTTTGACTTTATAAAAATCCCTGTCAAAAATTCAAAACATTCCCAGGATTTATACGTATATATATGAGAATGGACTGGCTTACAAGCTCGGTGTATATATTGTTAGGCCAATGCATTCTTTTATATATGCGAGGCTCCCTATGAGAATCTCGCATATATAAAAGAATGCATTGGCACGGGGTTTTCGCAAAATTTCAGGAAGCTCTAGCCATGGAAGTGTTAATGCCAAACCAAGATATTGCTAGACTCCAAGAAAACCCATATTTACAACCTTGCGTGATATGATTTGCTGTGGCATGTGACGTCCTTAACTCACGGCGAATGTGGGTAGGTTACAATACAGTTCATGACATTATATTAGTGACTGGAGGACAATACAGATATATAAAATATTAATTATGGTAAACTCACCTTGCACTCTAAATGAGGATTGACTAAGCTCGCTCTCCAAAGCCGTTAGATTACCGTCCAACTCGCCGTTCAATGAGGCTTGAGCAAGTTCGGTGTTCAGTACCTCAGCTATTACCTCATCCACGTCCGCTGTTGTTGCTATGGTTGTTGTGGTTGTTGGAGTTGGTGTTGTGGTTGTAGTTGTGGTAGTTGTTGTGGTTGTGGTTGTAGTTGTGGTGGTGGTTGTCGTTGTTGTAGTTGTTGTGGTTGTCGTTGTTGTAGTTGTTGTGGTTGTTGGTGTTGTGGTTGTTGTTGTTGTGGTTGTTGTTGTTGTGGTTGTGGTTGTTGTTGTTGTGGTAGTTGTTGTAGTTGTGGTGGTGGTTGTAGTTGTTGTAGTTGTTGTGGTTGTTGGTGTTGTGGTTGTTGTTGTGGTAGTTGTTGTGGTTGTTGGTGTTGTGGTAGTTGTTGTGGTGGTTGTAGTTGTTGTAGTTGTTGGTGTTGTGGTTGTTGTTGTGGTAGTTGTTGTGGTTGTTGGTGTTGTGGTAGTTGTTGTGGTGGTTGTAGTTGTTGTAGTTGTTGTGGTTGTTGGTGTTGTGGTTGTAGTTGTGGTAGTTGTTGTGGTTGTTGGGGTTGTTGGTGTTGTGGTAGTTGTTGTGGTGGTTGTTGTGGTTGTCGTTGTGGTGGTTGTGGTTGTAGTTATGGTGGTGGTGGTTGGGGCTGGAGTAGTTGTGGTCGTTGTCGGTGCTGCGGTCGGTGGTGGTGCGGAAACGCCATAACTTAGAAACACCAAGACGACTATAATTTGTAGTTTCATGGTTGACAGAGCTTCGGTAATGATAATGCAGATTGTATTAAACGTTATATAATCATAAGCTAAATGTCAGTTGACACCACCTCACTTCAAATTAATTTTCAATAAGTTGATTGGTTTAAGTATCCCGATATCAAATAGCACCCTTGTACTACTAGTGGTCCACGTATGTTATATGGCATGCCACGCCACCTCGCCGTGATTCTCCAGTATGCTCATACATTGATGGTAGGAAATATTCGATTACCCCAATTTAAAACTGACTTAAAGGTATAAGCAAAGGATATGAGTTTAATTTCAAGCAGTATTCAAATTACAAGATGAACTGTTTGCGCTGAAAACTGCAATGTGTACAATAATAAAGAATATTCATCAAGGTTTACACATCCGATTACTTAGAAGGATGCTAACAATTATAGAATTAAAATCGCAAAATATATAATGTTTAGGTGTTTATAAGCATAATTATACGTGATATGACATGCGTATATAATGTATTGATAAAACCATGCATCCTTGTATTATAAGTTGTATACGGCCATATGTCACCAGAACAAGTCCTATAGTTCAGAACTGATACCTATAGATTACTAGAACTGCAAATATGTGACAAGATACCATTTCAGGTGAGATTTCTAAAGTTCAAACAGATGCGTAGATTAGTACTAATGAAAAAATGTGGGATTACACCTTTTGAATTTCTGAGGGACTGGTTTTTATACCGCTCAAAACAGATTCCTAAATTAGCATTAATGCAGTTATGTGGCATTACACCTTTTGAATATCTGAGGGACTGGTTTTTCTACCACTCAAAACAGATTCCTAAATAAGCATTAACGCAGTTATGTGGCATTACACCTTTTGAATATCTGAGGGACTGGTTTTTCTACCGCTCAAAACAGATTCCTAGATTAGCATTAACGCAGTTATGTGGCATTACACCTTTTGAATAGCTGAGGGACTGAGATTTACGTGAGGTTGGAATAAGGGTCACCTGATTTGAACATATTTATTGTAACCCACAATATATAATATATATAATATATTACAGATTATAATTATATAACATATGTCAATTTGGCATGTCGTCTCCGTCGTGACTACTGCATGATGTAACATAAATTATTTTTAGCGTTATGTCCAGGGGGGTCGGAAAAAAGTGACATGACATTAGGCTGAAAAAACTTTTTTCCGGCTCTTGGGTACCCACCACCCCCCTATTTGAAGGAAAAAATATTTTTTCCAATTTCATGCGGGGTACCCACCCCCTTTTTAATCCAAATATGTAATATCACACCATTTAATCTTGATGGTCAGTATTGCAGTTACCCTATTTCCATTTCTGGTTCTTCTAAGTCATTCCAACTTTTGTAACAACACGAAAAAGGTTCTAAAAAATACCTGGAAAAACCCAAAATAACACACAGAATACATGTGCTGATCAGTAAATTATTGATTGATTCTTCCCCAAATATTGACTAAGGTAGCTCATAATGCTCATTATACATGTAAACAAATATAAAAGCATTAGTGTGCCTTCTTTTCATCACAGAAAGTGTAACTTTAGATGTGTCCCATAGTATCACATGAATTTATGTCAATTATGATTTTTGAAAAAATTATTAGGGCAACACCACCTGGCAATTAACTCTCCAACAATACAGGTATTCAGCTGAAATCCACTATGTATCACAAAACTAATTTTCATTTCCATGAGCTGAGTTCTTGGGCTAGGTACTGTGCTAAGGCCAGACCCAGGTCAAGCATTCATACAAATACATGCACTGCGTGTAAATAGAAACTTGAAAATAAGACGGTCATATGCAGTCTGCAGAGTGCAGAATAAGCTCCAAGGAGGGTGAGTTTTGTGATGCTACCCAGCAGAATGGGCTATAGCATTATCAAATTCACCATATGTGACCCTCATATGTAGCTAGTTCTCCATGGTTGGTCGAGACCCAAATAGAATGAGGTCGTTAGAGGTTGAATTTGTTGATGCTATGCCGGGTAGTATCGCCAAATTCGCCCTCTGCAGACTTCGATCATTTTGCTGACGACCAGCACATTATTTTTAGACTTGCATATTATATTAAGTTATATTATATTTTTTTCCCTTCTTTTCACTCATCTGTTCTGATTTTGTTTATTCCACTTAGCAGCCTTCTCCATATCTACACATTCAAGGTCTATGTATGCTCGCCCAATCTTTTATCTGGGTCCCACCATCTCAAGATTATTATCTCAGTGATATGCGTTGTTGCAGTCTACAGTCTCATGCCAAGTTCCGATACAATTTTGACTGAGTCATCTGGTCTGATCAGGTATAATGAGTAAATATTAATGAGATAAATGAATAGCTTTTTTCATTTTATTTATATTTAAGTTTATTCATGTGCTACATAACTGTCCATTTTCATCTGGAACCAGTAGCATTGGTACATGGCAATGTGATCGGATGTAAAAGGCGAATTCCTGAGAGTTGGTTCGTAATCTGGATTTCTGAGAAGCATCATACCCATATCCACACTAACTACCCCCCTAAGCACTGCCCTAAGTGTCATACACACCTTAACAATGATGCTGAACACTTTGAGCCATTTATATTGAAGAAATGTTGTAAGAGGAAAAAATTGCGACCACTCAGGAAAAAAGTGACTTTTTCGCAGCTGAACCACCCACCCACCCCGGCCTAGTGTATGAAAACAAGTGGATGACCCCCCCCCCCCCCCTGTTATGTCGCCGAAAAAAGGCAAATTTGAGGCACATCATGTGTGGTTGATCCACTACGTGTCACGTTCGATTCATATTATCTGACATATATAAACGGACTGTTCCGAGAACTATGCTCACTTGCGACGGTATTTCAGTAAATGGATTTTCCTGTCAACTACATTGTACATTACATATTTGCGTTATATAGCGTTGCCATGAGTAAACCGTTCGTTCTGAAAATTAGAAAATGCACCAAAGTTGCGCGTGGACACCACCCATCAGATGCACTCGTCCAATCACCATATCGCGACTACGAACAGAACATAGTTGTCGGAAAATGGTGTGTTAGGAGTCAAGGAACTGTGGAGAACGCAGTCAGTTAATTGGATTTAAACGTGTTAGATAAATATAAAAGCACCTATAGTGATAAGTGTTATGCACTAGGAGTCAGGAATATATATTCGAGAACTGACTAGTGTGCAAACAGAAATATCTAAAATATTAGCATAACTAATAAAATTAGCATAACACTACACGTAGAATCAATAGTCATGGTGAACAATCAATAATAAATAATGTATTTGCCAAGTCGTCAAATTTAAATATTCATATCAGATTCTGATTTCTGATTTTGCATTAACAAGATATAGAGGATCGCCAACTCGTTATGTTGGGATATATAGAGAATATCCGAATAGTGTAGCTGAATAAAGAATTTATTTTTGCGAGTATGTGGGCATCTATTTGGCGATGCCCACATACGAGAAAAAATAAATTCTCTGTTCAGCTACACTATGCGGATGTTCTGTTTATCAACCGAACAAATTTAAATGTATTTTATCGCAACTATTTTTTTTAAAACATCGCAAAATTCATAGGCTCCTTATAGAGAACCGATGACCTACTTAGCGACTTTATCTGTATAGAAGAGACTAATTAATTATGCAACAGTTTTGTATTCATGCGACTGCACCGCGAAATAGTCCGCTTTACAATTTCTAAATTATGCGGAAAAATATCATAGCATGGTTTAATTTCTAATAAAATCTAAATGATTCGCGTAACGTTCAAATCTAAAACTGAAGTGTACGAGTATAGCAGTCTTGTGAATTTGGGTGTTTGTGCTTGAAACTTATTAAATGAATTGAAAGTCTGAACTTTAGCAGTAGCACCAGCACCGAGATCGGCAGTGCAAATGCACCAGCTCACGGAAGAATATTACAGTAACAAACTGCCAATTGCTTATTAATCAAGTTATAGACTTCACTAACTGAACATTGAAAAATTCTATTTGAGTGCATTTTGGGGCGTTTGATCTTTTAGAAAGTTGTCGCTACCGATTGCACAAAAATATGTTGTGGATGTTGACGTTTCTAAGAACGCTGTCGCTAACAACGGAAACCAACATGGTCCGTTCTAATGATGCTCCAGAACGTTGTTACGACCCAGTGACGTCACTCACGAACTGCTGGAGGTTAACTGGTCCAAGTTCTTGTAACCTTTCTCCCTCGCATATTATTTAGTTTATCTGTCTATTAGAGATTGCTTTATCGTTCTAGTAGACGGGTAGAGGCGTGGTTTATCTGGTGGGCTATATATGTATAGTAGAGAGGGTGGGAGGTGGATAAAAGATTTTATGAAACGAGTTTGAATAATTTGATTCACAGTCGTAGAATCAAATTTATCAAAGTTATAGTTTCATAAAATCTTATATCCCAACATAACTATTTGACGATCTTGTATATCACAAGAAAAAACACTAGAGATTTATGACTTTTTAACAAATCAAAATACATTTTAAAGAAGTTGCAAAACGCATACATTTACAGTGTTGACTGAGATGCTTCACAACCATATACGCTCTGGGACTGGCAATGGGAAATATAGTTCCACTATTTGCCTCTTTGTTTTATTTTGGTTAGTGCAACGAAGTTGGACAAGAATTTATCATTAATGAACAAAGCAATCGTTTTGCATTGTTTGGTGTTGGTGTCATGCGCGCCTGGAACAATATAAAGACGCGGCGTGGTCATTTGGTTGGTGCGCTGCCAATTGATATGCAGCACGCGCCTATTCGTCACTAGTGAAAGATAAGGAAATATGTACTGGCTTCTTTAATGACATAATACGTGTTGGTGTAATCAGAATTGCATCTGTTTAATTTGTATACGGCTTCGAGCTGTTATTTCATAATTATAAAGTCATTTCAAGTATTTCACTATATAACTATATCGCGACAATCAGCGTCGCGAATTTCAAGTCATCAAATATTCATATTTGCGTTTTCGTTTCAAATTCACACATTATCATTACAGTGACACCAACTGACTCAGATTCCTTGCTCATCAGCAGTAATTAAAGTAACACACACTGATTAATGAAGTGGTTTAAGACATGTAAATATAACCATTATGTGACACAATTATTAGTTGTTGATTAATTGTTGAATTCATTGAGCAATAAACTTTATTGCACATAATATTTTAGTCTGTTCTCAACATACCAGTGGGGTGAACCAAATCCTGTATGTACCACATGGAGACTTAGACGAAGTCTTATGTCTCATATAGTAATCTAGGCAAAGTCTAGATTAAGTGTTAGGCGTTATAGGTTTTATTAGCAACCACGGCTGAGATCCTGCTACAAATGGTGTCAGAACTGCGGATTTACTATACTGGTGAATTCAGAACCTACGAGCTTCATCAAGAGTAAGCTGAGTTGCAGAAAATGTATTGACACTGGAGGCTGCCAGAAGTCCTGTTTGATGGTTATTGGTGGTTCTAGTGGTACAAGGTTTTGCATATATCAGTGTAAATTAGATTAGAATTTATTTAGTGTGGTACGCCTGGTTCACTGGTATTTTGGGCAATCAAGATGACAGACTCACCCGACCCAGAAGTGTCATTTGCTGGGGGTGATCATGATAAAAATCCAAAACAATCTGAAAGGAATCAGTCAATGGATAGTACTTTGAGCACTGTATCCGCATCTCAGATGAACAGCGATCAAACACAAAATCAAACATATAACAGGGAACAATGCGATCATATCAATGATCACACATACATAATGCGCCAAAATAACAATGAAATAAATAATAGAAATCCACAACCAAATAGACAAATCAATGATATTAATAATCAACCACCACACAATGACAATAATTTAAATATTAACTCAAGGGTGCATCCAGACTCTATACCTTTTGATAGTGGTGATAAAAATAATTGCCCTGGTTCAAATTTAACCAGAAGCACTGATCAATTTGATCAATTCAGAAATATTAATCCACATCACACTATTCCGATAGTCGAGCATGCAGCTGATGGGCAGATTCAAATGCAGAATTCCACACCCATGATCAGATATTATGAAAGATCACAAGACCCGAGTCATAGGGGTAATATATTTGTAAATGGTACACCTCAGGGACAGAGGGATTTTCTGAATTATGGCCAGGGCCCCAATAACCCAAGGTTAAATGATAAAGGAATAAGGCATTGTGACAGAAATCCAGCTTATTATACAGACGATAGGTATCACATGGATGCAATGTATCGCCCACCTCATGCACCTAGGCCATAAACTTTTGATGGTAAAAGTGACTGGGATGAATACCTGTTATTGTTTGAGGACTGTACTAAGTTGGGTCGATGGAGTTTGCAAGATAAGGCTTTATTATTAGCTACGAGTTTGAGAGGTGCTGTTAAAACCTTTTATGGCCAGATGCCGGAGGAATATCGACAAAAATTTGATTTGTTAGTCAGGCATTTGGGTCAGAGGTTCGGAAAATCTCGTCAAAATTCAAGTTGGCTTGCAAATTTGGAATCAAGAAAAAGGCAGAATGGCGAATCAATTGCCTCTTTTGCTGATGATTTACGTCTTCTTGCTAGCAGGGCATACAGCGATCTGAGTATCCAGGCTCAGGAAGCATTTGCTTTGAACCAGTTGTATAAATATATGGGTGCAGATGTCAAATATGAGTGCACTCGTATGGGATGCAGATCTGTGTTGGAAGTTGTTATAGAGTTATAGAGCATCGTGAAGCAATATATGGAGACTCAAATCAGAGGCGTTCCGTGGCAGCTAGGATGGTACAATCTGATAAATCCAAATCTGAGTCTCCAAAGTCGATTGATGATATTTCATGGGAATATATTCTCATTAAGCTTGTTGAAGGGTTGTCCTGTGGTTCCCTGCAGAATAGATACAGGAATTGTCCTAAAAATGCAAATTTGATTTTTGAGACAGTGCAAATTTTTTTGGATTGGGTGGTATACGAACCCCGGCCCGACGGCGAGCTCGCCTCGCGACTCAAAGTCCGACGTCAATACCACACGGCCACCGAAGCAACCCCAAAAAAGGAAGCTCGAATGGCCGCTGTATTCTGACGTCGCACTTAGGACACTATATGCACAGTTTAAGGTCTCTATAATATATATAGGAGATATAGCACAGTAGCAATGTTATATTCATTGCCTCCGAAACATGTAGAGCCGAGCTGACCCTTAGAACATGCTTGGGACTATGCAACACACCAGGTGCCTATTTTTAGAAGCAAATTTGATTTTTGAGACAGTGCAAATTATTTTGGATTGGGTGGGATTGGGCCGGGGTTCGTATCCCACCCAATCCAAAAAAAATTGCACTGTCTCAAAAATCAAATTTGCTTCTAAAAATAGGCACCTGGTGTGTTGTATAGTTCCAAGCATGTTCAAAGGGCCAGCTCGGCTCGGCATGTTTCGGAGGCAATAAATATAACATTGCTACTGTGCTATATCTCCTATATATAGTATAGAGACCTTAAAATGTACATATAGTGTCCTAAGTGCGACGTCAGAATACAGCGGCCATTCTAGCTTTCTTTTTTGGGTTTTCTTCGGTGGCCGTGTGGTATTGACGTCGGACTTTGAGTCGCAAGGCGCGCTCGCCGTCGGGCCGGGGTTCATATCCCAACCAATCCAAATAATTTGCTTCTAAAAATAGGCACCTTGTGTGTTGTATAGTCCCAAGCGTTGTATAGTCCCAAGCACGTTCTAAGGGCCAGCTCGGCTCGGCATGTTTCGGAGGCAATAAATATAACATTGCTACTGTGCTATATCTCCTATATAAAGTCAAATGATTCATTTCAATCAAGGCAAAACATTCATGATCAGTCTAGGGGCAATAACTCTATTAAATATGAACCTATTCAATATCAGGGAAATGCCAGGCCAATGAGTCACTAGGCCGAGACACATTGGAAGAGGGAAAGGCTTGTTGTTGTTTCTTCTTCTTCTGATGCTGATAGAGTTGGTCTTATTGCAGATAGTGATAATGGCTTTTATGTAAAGGGAGATATCTATCGTCATACAATCCAATTTCTAATAGACAGTGGTGCAACTTGCTCTATAATTTCATTTGATAAGGTGAAAAATTGGAATTTGCCACTGAAACCTTCTCGTGATACTATTCATAATGTCAATTGTGAACCTATAACAATTCATGGGGTGATTACAGTTGATATAGATTTTGGTGAAGAAATATTTCCACATACAGTCACTATTTGCGATGTTACACCTGATGGTATTTTAGGGCAAGATTTTTTGATGAGGCATGCCACAAAAATTTATTACAAATCACGAAGCGTTAAAATGGGGGAAGTTGAGCTATCATGTTCTACTGGTGATAATATTCGAGCTGTGTGCCGATTGGAAGTGAGGAATAAAACTTACCCTCCCTTTCCGAACAGTGAGTGCCGTCCCTGTCAATATTGTTGGAGCTAAAATTTTACCACAACAGGTTTTTATTGAAGCTGTAAGATTGCCTGATAAAAAAGTCTGCACGATCCAGGGTGTTATTGAAACGGGTGCTATGAATACCGTGGTGAAGTTGATCAATATGGAAGAGGAACCAGTACATTTACAGCCAAAATCAGTGTTTGGGAAAGGCGAGCCTGTTGAATATATATACGACCAAGTTCCTGTGAATCGAGTTGCTGTGATAGCCGGTTGTACAGAGGTGCCAAGCCATTTAGCAGAAGCATATGAGCAGGGGCAGTATATTTATCATTAGAGGAGAAGATAAAATTCAAAAACTTACTGATTGAATACCAGGACGTGTTCTCTAAAACATCAGATGACTTGGGGAGAACAGATCGAGTGCAGCACGTCATAGACACTGGAGATGCTCGTCCAATCCGACAACAGCCTCGGAGATTACCTATTGGAAAGAGAGACATAGAGAAGGAGCAAATTAAAGATATGCTTAAAATAGGAATTATCAAAGAATCTAATAGTCCCTGGGCATCGCCAATAGTGCTGGTTTCTCGTCCTAATAAGCCCCGAGATTGTGTATAGACTATAGAAGGGTCAACGAGGTCACAGTCAAAGATGGATATAGCATTCAGAGGGTTTCTGACTGTATTGACGCACTTAGTAATGCCAAATACTACAATATTATGGACATGTCGAGCGGATTTTGGCAAATTTGTGTTCATCCTGAAAGCAAATTAAAGACAAGACGGCTTTCGTATCATCAGTGGGAGGGCAATATTCGTTCGAAGTCGTTCCATTCGGAATGGTAAACAGTCCTATGACATTTTCAAGGTTAATGGAAGACGTCCTACGAGGATTATAATGGGAAGAGTGCCTGTTGTACGTTGACGATATTTGTGTACCTTGCATTTCGATAGAACAGGGAATAGAGAGACTTTCTCAATTGTTTGACAGAATTAGACAAGCAAAGTTAAAAATTAAATCATCTAAAACACAGTTTTTCGCAAAATCAGTTAAATTTTTGGGCCATATTGTCTCGGAGGAAGGCGTTGCCACTGACAGAAAAAGTCGCTGCAGTTGTTGATTGGCCGACCCCTACTAAGGTTAAACATGTAAGAAGATTTCTAGGGTTATGTTCGTATTACAGGCGATACATTCAAGGGTTTGGTGATATTGCACGACCACTACACAAGTTATGTGAAAAGGGAGCAAAATTTCAATGGACTGCAGAATGTGAGAAAGCATTCAATGACCTGAAGAAAGTTATGAATGTTGTTGTTGTCAGCAGATATTTTAGCATATCCAGCAGCCGGTCAACTATTTATCCTGGACACGGATGCTAGCCAAAGCTGTGTCGGTGCTGTTCTTTCGCAGATCCAAGATGGAAATGAGCGAGTAATAGCTTACACGAGTAAGACGACGAATAAGCACCAGAGACAATATTGCGTAACAAGGAAAGAATTGCTTGCATTTGTCACAGCTTTGAGAAATTTTCATGCCTACCTATATGGCCAGGAAGTGCTTATCAGGACAGATAACTCTGCTGTGAGCTGGATGAAAAGTCTGAAAATGCCAACTGGACAAGTTGCTTGATGGTTGCAGGAGCTGGAAACATATAACCTGAAAGTAGTACATAGAAGTGGAGTTAAACATCAGAATGCAGATGCCCTCTCTAGAAGACCATGTAAGGCATGCAAACGTCAACAGGAAATAAACGATAAGGGTGCTGATTCGTCTGATGATGAAGACACTGTCAAATATGCTGATAATAAAGTTCAAGCTATTACTCGTGGCAGAATTAACCATGATGATGAAACTACAAGACAAATACTTTTGCAAGGGTGGGAGATAAATACGCTAAGACAACAACAAATGCTGGATGACGGCCTGTCTGAGATATTCATAGCCAAAGAAGATGCCGAAGAAAGACCTGAGTGGTCGGTGATTTCAAATAAATCAACTTATGTTAAGTCAATATGGGCACAGTTGAATAGTTTAGAAATACATAACAGCTTACTGTTTCGGAGATGGCACCAAGACGAAAACACCAGCATGCTGCAGCTTGTGGTCGCAAAATTGAAGCAAGACGACGTCCTAAAATATTTTCATGACATTCCAACCTCCGCACATCTCGGCACTGATAAGATGATTGGTAGAATGAAGAGATTATATTACTGGCCTGGAACGAGATAAGCAGTTAAGAAATATTGCAGATCATGTGCTGACTGTGCATCACGGAAACAAGTTAAAGACACAAGAGCACCAATGGGACAATACAATGTCGGCGAACCAATGGAAAGGGTAGAAATGGCCATTTTTTATGACCTTTGCCGATAACTAAAAAGGGAAATTGATATATTCTGGTTATTGTTTGCTGTTTTTCGAAATGGATTGAAGCGTATGCCCTAGAAAATCAGGAGGCCAAGACGGTAGCAGAAACAGTTGTCAATGAATGTGTATGCCGATGGGGTGTCCCGATGCAGATTCATACAGACCAGGGTACCAATTTTGAATCGAAATTATTTGCTGACATGTGCGCTCTCCTGCAGATAGACAAGACCAGAACGTCAAGTTTTCGGCCTCAATCTAATGGTGGCGTAGAACGTGCAAATCGTACGATAGGAGCAATGTTAACCATGTATTGCAAGGAGAAGCAGAATAAATGGGATGAATACTTACCACAGGTGATGACAGCTTATCGTTCTTTGCCGCATGCAGTGACTGGAAAATCGCCCAATATGATGATGATGGGAAGAGAAATTACACTCCCGATGAAAGCCTCTCTCCCCCTTCCAAAGAATGAAGTTATCCATGACAGCCCTGACGATTATGTAGACCAGCTGAAAGAAAAATTAGTCAGTGCACATGAAATTGCGAGGAAAAATATCAAAGTTGCCAGCGAATATAACAAGAAATATTACGACATAAAGTCCAGCAAAAGAAAATTAAAGTTAGGTGAAGCTGTTTGGTTATATGAACCACAAGAAAGAAAGGGTCTGCGGTAAATTGTCGGTCAAATGGAAGGGACTTTTGTGATTGTCAAATGTGTCAGTGATACACTTTTCATGTTAAAGAAAAACATAAAAATGCCAGGAAATTTTTTTCATGTAGACAGAATCAAATCATATGGCTATAGGCATATGCCAAAATGGGTCCTGAGAGAACAAAAGAAACTTGGTGTGAAACCTGGTCCATAACTTACCAATCATGATTATTCTGAGCTCGGTGGTACCAATTGTTCTTTGGTCTAATTATACTTACATGGTTATCTCCCTTTATCTGAAAAAATGTCATTTTACTATCTTGGAAATTATGAGGAGCGGGGCATCCAAATTTGGACCATATGGACACCTCGATATGCCCTACTGTCCGCGCTTTCCCTGTGGAGTTATCGCTCATAGATAGGCATACACCTACTTCATTGTACGCAGATGTACTCCCCTATCATTCCAGATAACTGAATTCGGTTTTCACAGTCCTCTTGGTCATTTACTGTTCAGTGGCAAAACGAAAACTGGACAGGGGGTGCCAAATGTTTTTATTTTTTTTTCGTTACGAATCTCGTCCATTTAGGTGTATGGCTTCACTGCGTAAAGCTGATCAAATACAGCGACAGATTTTTGAAATCTGAGAAGAAATACCAAAGTTGTGGGCCCTCAAAGATGGTATTTTGGGGGGCAATCGGCTTGTCTAGGAACGGGGGACATTTTCATCGGGTCAGTTTTTATTCCCAACACATAGCAGGGACAAATATCTATTAGCCAGCATCAAGACGAGTCTTGTGACGTATTAATTCAAATGCTTTCGATCAAACAATATTCTCTGTCGCACTCATATTTCGTCATCTCTACGAATCCGTTTAATTGAAAATACTAAGGGATACAGAAAATGAAGATATCATAAGTTCGGCCCAACGCTTCACCACGGAGTGAAATTAAAAAAATATATATATTTTTCACTATTATTATTATTATTAAAATACTCGACACTTTTATAATCACTATATTTCGGAAAGTATGAGCAGTAGAAAACTAAAAGTTGGTAAGTATGTTGGGACAAATGAGTTGTATGCCTTAGTCGCATAACGAATATTGTCCGCGCTTTCCCCGCAGAGTTATCTCCCTTTATCTGACAAAATGTCATTTTACTATCTTGGAAATTATGAGGAGTGGGGCATCCAAATTTGGACCATATGGACACATCGATATGCCCTACTGTCCGCGCTTTCCCTGTGGAGTTATCGCTCATAGATAGGCATACACCTACTTCATTGTATGCAGCTGTACTCCCCTATCATTCCAGATAACTGAATTCGGTTTTCACAGTCCTCTTGGTCATTTACTGTTCAGTGGCAAAACGAAAACTGGACCGGGTCGATCTCATATTTTTACAATGGGGTGGGGGTGCCAAATGTTTTTATTTTTTTTTCGTTACGAATCTCGTCCATTTAGGTGTATGGCTTCACTGCGTAAAGCTGATCAAATACAGCGACAGATTTTTGAAATCTGAGTAGAGATACCAAAGTTGTGGGCCCTCAAAGATGGTATTTTTGGGGGCAATCGGCTTGTCTAGGAACGGGGGACATTTTCATCGGGTCAGTTTTTATTCCCAACACCTAGCAGGGACAAATATCTATTAGCCAGCATCAAGGCGAGTCTTGTGACGTATTAATTCAAATGCTTTCGATCAAACAATATTCTCTGTCGCACTCATATTTCGTCACGCCACGTGGATCCAGGCGGAAGTTAACCTGACCCTTCCGATGCTGCGTACGTTGGTGATACCGGAGTTATAGCGTGCGCGTTATGTTTTTTGACTGACCGCAGTGCCTGATCCGCCGAATGTGAACATAATATCAACTGTTACGGTAGTCCGTTGCCCACGGCAGTCAACTACCGTGTCGAATATTGAAGCCTACTGATCAATTCAAGGTCAAATCGGGTAAAACTGGCGGATTTCGACGAAATTTTACACCTAGGTGCAGCATACGTGTCTCGGAAGCTGTTGCAATTGCTTTTTCGAACAAAGCCATGAGACGAACCACGCCAGTGGCGGGCTAACCTGCTAGTATAATATATATTATCTATATATACGCCAAAAATGTGTCACTCCCCTTTCTCCTTCCTCCGGCTACCCCATCCTCCCGCGGATGGAACCTAGCTTCGACTCGAACGCACCCGCCAGGCTCACTCCTCTTCCTGGGAACCGATAGAACGCCCATCGAATTCCAACAATCATTTCCAGAGTGGTATATTGGTATGAGTATATATCGGAGCTGTTATAAACCAAATAACTTGGATTTGAATATAAACACACCGATTCGTAAATTTTGTTGCTCATGATGTGTGCTAAATTATCATTTTAACGTTTATGGTGTGCCATGAGCGTTCTGCGTGCGTGAATTTCACTTTTGTATCGTCTTTCGCATCTTCAATACACTGAATCTCATATACAACCAAACAAAATACAAACATTACATTAATAAGATCAAACAAGCCTTAGTTATATACGACGTATATCCAATTATTTCATTTGCGATAACAACGATGAACACATAGAAAATTGCAAACATCATCATTTTCGTAATAACAATTCGTATTTTGTATAAACATTAGAATACTGCAAATGTACATTCAATTCTTTCCGTTAGTATATGTCTGCCAAATTAGAAATGACTCCCTTTATACTTTCACAGAATAAGACACCACTGTTAGTTTCGTACGCCGTCATTTAAGTCTTGTCAATAAGCAAACGTGATACAAACGCTCCTTATTCCTATCATATAGGGAATGCACTTACAGAGAACGCTCTTTTCTGTTCGGTTACGTTCATACGCCTTGTACATTGTTTTGTGTGTTGTTTATCATGACTGTTGAATATATCGTGGAATTCATTTTATTCTCCGGACCCAGCGTTCATTGATCGCGGTACATGTTATGTGCTTGTTCAGCCACTTATCTGCCCACGTGGAACAAGACAATATATATGTATAACGGAGTTATGGTACATTGATATGATTTACACCCTTTTGATATAGATGTCGATTACTATATAATCAGATACGCCAAATTTCGTGACCGTTGAACAGGATTGGTGGGGATGGGGTTATAATTAGCCCTAAAATGTATCCTTACCGAATACAAATGAACTGATTGGCTGGGTGAATGGTGACCCAGTTGGTCAGGACCATGATGCATTAGACAGTCATTAATCATCATGACATAAACCTTTGGAATATATTTCTTATTTAGAAATGTCAATGCAAGTCCACCATCTGATCACAAAGCACCAATATGCATTCGTGTGAAGAGGAACACACATACATGTATACGCATAACACTCACATGGGATGGGATGGGATGGGATACCATGGAAGTATATCTGATTCCCCATGGAATCTGACCTCTAGTTAGTCATGGCTTTGATCTCTCATTCTTCAGAGGTTTGAGTCAACGTCTGACATTCACCTTCTTTTCTCAATTCTTTCAGGTGGGATATCAAAAATTATATCCTGATCCGAATATTTCCTTCACCACATCCATAATCACAAAATGTGGTTTCTTCTTTCAAATAGCCTTGTTGGAGATTGACAGAGTTCATTTTTCTTCCTTCACAAATCGTAACCACATCATATTACTAGTCTGATAGTCTGATAGACTGGCCACCATTATTCTTTTGTACACTGCCTTTGGTGTCTTAGTGAAGAAATTTTCTCGGAAGATTTTCTGATCCTTTATTAATCCACCTACCATGTTATTATTCTTCTCATCAGGTGTATTTGTTTTCTTACCGCCACTGCAGTCATGGATTAGGATCTATCCCACTCAATATTCATTTGCTGATTAAAAACTGTGGTCTGAAATTCTTCAAAGTTAATTCTTCTCTTTTATTCTCATTAAATTTTGTCGAGGTGTTGTTTCTCATTAATCCAGATTTATAGTTTTAATTTAAATACAAAACAAAACAAAATTTAGTCTACCACGTTTAGACTTATTGTATTTAGGTGTCGTTCCTGTCATCAGGCAACTCAACTGTCCTGAACAAGATTTGCATTTCATTCAGTTCACATTGTAACCAGTCGCGAATGGTACGAAAGCTGAAATACTGACGATCATCCTGGAGATGACACTGGGAAGGGGCGAACAAACATGAGTAATGATAACTCATGCGGTTGTGCTTAGACTCGAGAAACGAGAGGAGCCGACCAAACACTAAAATGACCTACATGTCTTATTTGCAGCACCAAAGCCGGTCAACAAACAACTGCTTGAATAGGGCGTAATAATTATAATTTCAGATGGATCCCAAGGCAGAACATCAATGCTGGCATTGCTCTCTATCATTTCCAAAGAGAAGAGAGCTGAAGGACCACCTGATGGGAAAATGGTATTTGTGCGTGGAGTGCCCCTGGTGCACAGACCTGAAGACGTTGCGGAGTATGGTCGACCTTAAAGATCACAGTTCAAAGAAACATGCAGAGGAAACTAAGACGATGATGCCTTTCTCCTGGACAGAGAGAAATGGGTTCTGGCTCTCGCACAGACCAGAAAACTATCACAAACTGGTCGAGGCGACACTTCCTGACTCTGCTGGGACAATGACTGCTAGAGAGGAAATAAAGAAGAAATTTGCAAATGATAAAGCAAAGTTAGATAAACTTGTCAAAGGTTGGGTGATTGGAGGCCATAAGGAGCAGATTAATGAAGAATCCGAGAAGGAACTAAACCTTGATATACCTGAAGCCCCAACTCGAACTACCAAATCAACAGGAGTTATTAGAAACCACGATAGATGGAGTAATCGCATCGAAAGTCACGACACGCTGCGGGAATAAGAGGTATGAGTGTACAATCAAGATCGATCGACTGGATGCCAGAGCAGAGCAAAGCCTATAAAGAAAGAGAGTGGACGGAAGTGTTCCCCCGCCTGTAAAAAGACTGAAGGTTGCTAATACAGAGCAAGCAGCCATCAGAACATCGGTGGCGAAGTCACTACAGATTAAGCAATCATGTGTGGGTGATATTAGAGAAGTGAAAGATGTATTCCCTCCAATAAACAAATTGATGCAAGACCTGTTTGGATCCGATTCAGACACAGAGACGGACAGGATGTTAATGACCCCGATCTCGCCACTGAGGACGCCAAAGCATGATTACCAATCAGCGACTCTAGTCTCCATACCATCTGAGGGCCTGCAGCTGCCAAAACAAGTGACCGACGAAGAAAAGAAGGGGAAGGTGGTGGAAAAGAGAGGAAAAAGAGACGAAGACAAGACAGAGAAGGCAGTTAGGGGGCAGAAATGGCGATGAAGACAGACGAGAAGGCAGAAAGGTGATACAGACAGACGAGAAGGCAGTTAGGGAGACAGAAAAGGCGATGCAGACAGACGAGAAGGCAGAAAAGGTGATGCAGACAGATGAGAAGGCAGATATGACAGTGAAGGCAGTTAGGGAGGCAGACAAGGCGATGCAGACAGACGAGGAGGCAGACAGAACAGTGAAGGCAGCGAGTAATGCAGAGAACGTAATGCAGGTAGATGAGCGAGATGAAGAAAAGACAGATAGGGCAAATAAAAGAAGAGAGTTAGATATGCAGACAGAAGAGTAAGAGCTAGTTGTAGAAATGGAAAAGGTGCAGCAGATAGCTGAAAGAGAAGAAGAAATTGAGAAAGCGAATATTTTTGACCAGATACAGGTCCTACATGTACCCGATCTACATGAATATGACCACCAAATCGTCGACCTGATTCTACAAGAGCCATCAAGAATCTGAGTCTTCACAGATTCAAAGTTTACACAGTATACAAGACAGGGCACGTAACTGTTAAAGGTGTGATGCATGCCTGCACCCCCCCCCCAGCAAGGCGAGAATGGAGTGGGGTACGAATTAGAATGCCAGCAACGATTGACCAGCTGGAGCGAACATGGCCCCCGGAAAACTGGGAGAAAATGCCGAATGTCAGAAGACTTCTAGCCTGGGAAGTAATGTCCGGCTCTTTGCTGACTCAAGCTACCGGTGAACTTGTCCCAACTTTTTGGCTTTGCCCGAGACTCCACCTCTAGAAAGCACAAAAACACCAAAAGACAGAGAGGATCGTTTCGCAATTTTCAATTTACTCCGGAAAATTGCATTAAATGGTGACAAAGTAAAATTTGCAGAGATACATATCGACATATATGAGGCAGCAGTGAGAGGTTACAAAAGAATGAGGGAAGCTGACAGCCTGTTGAATTTAATTGACAAAGTACCACTCAGGCTGGAAGCCTTCGCTACTAGCTGATAAATCAATGCAGCACTCAGTACCTGGCATTGTATGCTGAAGAATTCCAGGTCTCTGACGATGAGATCAGGACAACGACGCAGACGATTGAAGAATTCCCGGTCTCTGACGATGAGATCAGGGCGACGACGCAGACGATTGCAGAATTCTCGGTATCTGACGATGAGACCAGGGCGACGTTTCAGAAGACGATGTAACAGACAATAAAACAATGTTTAATTAATTTTAATACAGGAGTATTCATTTTTTAAATAAGGTGGGGAGGATGTAATCAGAATTACATCTGTTTAATTTGTATACGGCTTCGAGCTGTTATTTCATAATTATAAAGTCATTTCAAGTCTTTCACTATATAACTATATCGCGACAATCAGCGTCGCGAATTTCAAGTCATTAAATATTCATATTTGCGTTTTCGTTTCAAATTCACACTTCGTGAATTTATCAAACTTCACCTCTAATTTATCATCTATAGTCTCATTTAATATTTTATATGTCATTTCGACAGTAATTAGTCGAAATGTATTTGCACAAGTTTCGTACCACGGCATTGTGGGAAATAAGTATTCAACAAAATTTCTTCGCAAATTCAAGCTACTTTCACTTTTGTATTCAAATACCTGCACGTAAACACATATTTACGAGCTATACTTACACCTACCTATCCACCAATAGTTCCGATCTATGCATAATGTTTCATTAGTCATGTCATGCCATATTTATGAAGTTATTGCCATTTTATCGTGAAATTTTCATCACAAAATTTCAGCTGTCAACTCGTGTTTATATTTTCAGAACTACTTTCGTGTAGTAATACTGTACTAAACTTTTGTTTCAAACGGTCAAAACGGATGACAAATATCTTATTTGTCATCGTATTCACTATAGCTATATATTTCAGTTAATTACTTTTATTAAATTTAAGGTAATTAGTTCATTACCAGTCATCAGTCATTTGGAACTATTTCGTTCCTCCTTCGCAAAAGTATAATGCGTTTCAGCCATAAACAATTTAACGCTTTCCGGCGGCTGCTAATTTGGGCTGCTAATGTGCACTTCGCGAATATTCTATCAATCATCTAGTTGAAAACATTGTTGGAAACTAGAGATTCTACGTGAAAATCGCACAAAAAGAGCACAAGTTAGCATTCGCTCTAACTATTTTTAATAATTTCTTTAAAAGGGTACACAAACTTTTTCAGTATAAAACTTCTAGGGGTTCAGAACTTGTAATCATTTATTATATTAATTGTGCACTTTTTCAATTCTTGTTCATTTGTACAAACAAATACTATTTTAAGAATTAGACTTAATATGCTCAAAGTGCACAAAAGGTGCACAAGCTACATGTATATCGTTTTATTATTGTTGACGTACAAAGTTGCGTAACTTGCTTCAAATTTCTGTGAATTATTTGTGAGACCAAATTTACTTGTTTGCCATTGGTCAAAGTCAGTTGTGACGTAATCTTTGCCCAATCGTATAAATACAAGTGCCTAGGCGCCAAACATTTAGTCGCCTCCAGTTGACCATTGCTGCTCGTTGTTGATCTGAGATTGCCGATACATAATAATTAATTTGATTTCTGTTTATTTGACATATACATGTACAAGTTATGCTGAGTTGCTGTATTGCTGTTTGCTGTTAAAACTGATCAATTCAAGCCTAGTTCCCATGTAAGCCCCCGTTAGTTAATGAGACATATATAGGAATGCAGTCTATTTCGGAACGCATAAGGTTCTTATAACCACTAAATTCACCAATATGAGTGTAATAATAGAATTACGAACATGAGTGATCTTGCATTTTCTTACGCGCTAGTTGCTTCTGTTCATTTCATTTGTTCCTGTGTTCCAGTAGGCATATAATTGCAGTAGCTGATCGTGGTTATCATTCTTGAACAACATTCAAGATATTATCGAAATCATTATAAGGCAATGATCACTCGTGGAACTTACTTTTAAAGGGACTTGCGTAGTTAATTAAACAACGCTGTTTATTCATTAAAGTTTTTATTCGATTTCCATAGTCACATTAACATTACAGTGACACTAACTGACTCAGATTCCTTGTTCATCAGCAGTAATTAAAGTAACACACACTGATTAATGAAGTGGTTTAAGACATGTAAATATAACCATTATGTGATACAATTATTAGTTGTTGATTAATTATTGAATTCATTGAGCAATAAACTTTATTGCACCTAATATTATAGTCTGTTCTTGATACTCAACATACCAGTGGGGTGAACCAAATCCTGTATGTACCACATGGAGACTTAGACGAAGTCTTATGTCTCATATAGTAATCTAGGCAAAGTCTAGATTAATTGTTAGGCGTTATAGGTTTTATTAGCTACCACGGCTGAGATCCTGCTACAATATGGTGTTAGCTTTAATAATATAATTAAAGACATCTAGCACCCAACCGGAAGCTTCAATGCATAAATGCTTTTCCGGGGGGGGGCGGAAAATACTGCAGACACAGGGTGGAGAAAACTGTTTTATTCGGTTTGGGTACCCCCCCCCTCCCCCCCAAACAGCAAAAACTGCAGTTTTTTCCACGAACCATTTACCCCCCCCCCCCCCCAGAAAAATAAAATCTAACCCAGCCGGACAACAACTCGGTTTGACCGGAAACCGAAAAAAACACCGGAGCATACAATTCATGAGAAGGTGCTTGGTAACTAATAGTTTAGATTATTATGACTAAAATGGTCATTGTCTACCAGTAGAACGCAGATTTGTACCTCGTGATGTCATGACATGTACAAACATGTATATTGGTGATCGCAACGCTTTGTATGCACTTTAAAAAATGACAACTAGTCATTACCTCGACTTTGAAAAAGATGCAAATGAGATGAGTGAGATACCAGCATATAACTGTTTTCTGATACCATTGGAGGAGAAATTGTTTAATACATGGAATAGTTCTGCAGTAAAAATTTGCCAGATAAGCGATCGCAGGGTAGAATTCTGCATTCGACTGGTAGACACTGACATAGTCGGCATTATTAAGAGGGTTAATGGGGTCAATATCACATGTAAACCAGGACAGTGGTTATCCAAAATTGTTTTAGGTGGATTGTACTACTCATGTATATATGATTTGGATATTAAGGTTAATCCATATTCTATAAAATGAGAGAAAATTGAAGTTGTGAGTCTGAAAATACATATTTGGAAACAAATTACATGCAAATTTTTTCCGACAACCACCCCCCTAAATGAATAAGGAAAAAGTACGTAAATTGTTTACGCCTAGGTACTCCCCCCCCCCACCCCCGGTACGTTGTGTCCCGCAGTTTTTTTCCGGCAACCCCCCCCCTGTTTTCTGCCATTTAAATTCAAACGTTTTTTCTTCAAACGTTTTCTCTTGATCTCAAATATCAACCTCTTTCCCGGTGAGTGATTATGTTTGAGAGACTTTGATGTTTTGGGGTAGCTGGCTCCATCCGGGCATATATGTCTAATGTTTCCATTCCCCCTGATACAGGTTCTAGAACTGGTGCAATATTACTCTGCCACTTGCGTTGACCATTATACACTCACTACATATGTCTGACTCTCCACATGAGTGCTGACATCAACACATTTCCTTGCGGACACAACCCCAGAAGATGTCGATGTGCAGCAATTTCCTGAGACTCTGGATCACCTCTGGTCAAGTGGTCCTGCTTATCTGCTATGTTGCTGGTGATCCAGCTGAATTGCTATAATGCGGGTAGGGCAAACTGATGCCGTTATTTTTGCTAAGTTGTCATTTTCCCGGTATTTGGCGAATTCGAGCGATTTGAGAAAATGCCAGTGTCTGTTTGAAACATTCAAGATCCTTTATATGTGGGACCGGGATGCGAGCATCCACCTGCTCATATATTATGGGTATCACAAAACTAATCTATAATATCATGTAAACTTAACGTGAAATCGGTATTTGTTTCTTAAACTGGATTCCGGATTCCAGGGTCAATTTGAAGCTGGATTCCGGATTCCAGCGTCATTTTAAAACTGGATTCCGGACTCAAGGGGGAGGGGGAAGGGGCCTTCATTCAAGAACATATATATTTTTGAATAATGGCTGCACTGGTTTTCGAAAAACCACACGAATAATCATATTGATTAAAGTCGATTTGCAACAACTAATATGTGATCCGCCATAGCAAATCCAGTCGTAAGTCAGGATTTTTTTTTACCCTGTGCCAATGCATTCTCTTATATATGCGAGTCGACCATAGGTCGCCTCGCATATATAAGAGAATGCATTGGCCTAACAATTTTTTACAATTTTAATAATATTTTCTCGTATTCTTTAACAATTTTATAATTTCACCCATACATAGCCCCAGACAAACATGAGCAGACGACACTCTTCTATATGCTTCTATATATGTGTGGGGCTCCCTGCAGGGTAATGGATGTTTTTTTATTTTATGTTCTAAAAATTGTAAGAAACATTTATTTTTAAAAAATGATAAAAAATTGTTAGGCCAATGCATTCTCTTATATATGCGAGGCGACCTATGGTCGACTCGCATATATAAGAGAATGCATTGGCACAGGGTAAATGAAATCCCGACTTACGACTGGATTTGATATGGCGGGTCACATATAACCAGTATTAAAGTATTTCGCAATGTTTGATGCACATAATGTACAGATTGTCCGAACACAACGAAAATGAGAACAAATAACGGTACTTTATCTTTACAGTATCAGTTTGTCCCAACAGCATCATATCAATAGAACCCACCAGCACCATAGCACATTAGCAAGACTACTGCCAGGGTGTGTATTTAAGAAATGGATGCTTGCTTGCGTTCCACACATTAAAATGTCAGACCAACTTGCATCCATACTCTATGGAACGCAAACAAGAAATTCAATTAATTCAGGAAAGACACCCACTGTCATGAGTGGTATCGATAAGCTATCAGGGGGGGGGGGTCCAACAGCTTGAATGTGGGAATAACCGCCATTTATGGTAGGTATTCCACCAGGCAGCTTCTCAATTGATGACTGATGTACATATACAGTACACACAAATAGTAATAACAATTAACGTTATGATTTTGAAACTAACCATGCTAGAATATTAACGGTAAGGTGGTATTAACTACTACGAGCACTATTAATAAAAATAGTACTATTATATTATAATATATGTGGGCATGATGTATGGAAATATTAAAGGACAAACCAATAGTTACAATACAATTATAGCTTTTTTTTAATTAAGCGCAAGAAGAGCTAATTGTGCTTAAGCACAATAAGGGATGTTCCTTATTACGCTTATAAGCTCAATAAGGGAATCTCTATTGTGCTTAAGTGCAATAAGGGAATATTTACTTGCGCTTAAGCGCAATGAAGAATATTCAAATTGCGCTGATAAAGCCCAATAATGAATCTCTTAATAATGAATAATATATTATATATAGTACATAAACTCCTTATAATCCAGGTGGTGTAGTCCATCTCCATGGTACAATGGGTGGAACAAATATAGGATTATTCTACTATTTGCAGAAGGGTGATCTAATGCGAGAGATATTAATTGTGTTTAAGTGCAATGGGAAGTAATTGCGGTTAAGCATAATAAGGAATGTCTTATTGCATTCTCATTGTGCTTAAGCGCAATTAGAAATTCCTTAAGTTATTGCGGTTAATCGAAATTGTCTATTAAATGTCAATTTTGTTTCCCATAGAGATCATCAATGATGTCTATGCGCAAGTGACCGACGCCAATCTTCTCTGTTGGGATTCCAATTGTTGGCTTATTAAAGATGCACCTATCCTGAAGATACAGTCGCGCTCAAAACGCGATCCCGTACATGTAGGTCGGCTTTTGGCCCCAAGTGAATTAAAATGTCATTGAAATAAACGGTTTCTCCCCATAAACATCCATATATTCAAAATACATGTTTTTGGAGCAGAATTAGGTAGTCCATATTGGACGCCATCATGGAATTTAATTTTGTTTTGTTTATTTTTCAGACATATTTAGTAGTTATGTGGATGGAGTTATAATTAACCTCACATCCTTATATTGGTTATGTGGATGGGGTTATCATTAAACCTCACATCCTTATATTGGTTATGTGGATGGGGTTATCATTAAACCTCACATCCTTGTATTGCAGGTTATGTAGATGGGAGTTATAATTAAACCTCGCATCGTTGTATTGGTTATTTAGATGGAGTTATCATTATACCTCACATCCTTATATTGGTTATTTAGATGGTTATCATTATACCTCACATCAGTGGGTTGGGGATTTTGGACCTTGACTTGGGACCTTTGGTTTTGGTGAGTTTGAAGCCTGTTTACATTTCAAAATGTTGTCAGTTTTGTATCGTCTGCAGCGTTGAAGCAAATGTTGAAGAATGTTGAAGCAAATGTTACAAGGCATTGCACCGTTATGATTTTGGCATTGTTGAACAGAAGAGAAATACAGAATACAAATCAGTATCAAATGATAAAATGTATATGTAACGAGTCTATAATACAAATGAAAAAAATTGGGGAGGGGTGGGCGATATGGGGAGAAATATGGGTTGATACCGATATAGATTTGAAGAGCGATAATGACCAATGTTGATATATTATGCATCTCAACTCTATTGTTGCGACAAGGCTATAAAATAGGGGGGGGGGTCAGAAACTTAGTTATCTCTATATAGTGCCAGAATAGTTATTTATCGACTTCTATAGTGGTACAATGAAAATTAGAATCAAATTATAAAATATGTATATAACACAACTATACCGATGAAAAGAAAAATAATAATTTGGGCCGGGATTAGATGTTGGGTTGGTTATATGGAGTAAAAAGAGTTCATACGATGAACTGACATAAATTAGTAGAGCTATAGTGATCAATGTTGCCATGTAATGCATCGCGACTGTACTGTAGCGACAATTATAAAATTGGGGGGGGGGGGGTCTGAAATTATCTCTATCTCAAAATATGGCACCAGAATTATATAGAAAGGAATAGCAATTGATATACGTATACGGCATAGTACACGTAATACCATAGACATAAGTATTGATCACATGATAAATATATGTACATAACTCGACTATACCGATGAAAAAAATAATAAATTGGACCGGGATTAGAGTTGGGTTGGTTACATGTGGATAATTGGATATGCGGTTAATACTGATGAAACAATATAATTTAGTAGAGCGATAAAGACCAATGTTGACACTTAGTCAGCCTATATGCGGGGACAATAGGGGTTGATACGATAGACCAAAATAAATTTGTCGAGTGATAGTGACCAATGTTGACTTATAAAGTAATGCGACTGTACTGTCGCACAATTATCACGTAGAAATTGTCAAATATGTACCCCGGTGTCCAATATGGAGCACCTCAGAAAACATTCGCAGGGCCCTAAAATGTATTTAACACAGGATTTCCCATTCAAATCGATTTATGTCGATAAAACTCTTATTTTTCAAAGTTTTAAGCTGAGACTTGGTGCGTCTGTGTAAAAGTCTTATATATTCCTAAAATGACAGGTTCCAGCACGTAATTATGTTTTAGATGGCAGAAAGAATTTTTTTTCGATGATAAATTTTCATATAGGATTTGCCATTCAAAACGATTTATGTCCATAAAACTCTTATTTTTCAAATTTTAAGCTGAGACTTGGTACGTCTGCGTGGAATACTTATCTATTCCTAAAATGACCGGGTCCATCGCGTAATTATGTTTCAGATGGAAGAAATGAATTTTTTTCGATGATAAATTTTAACATGGGATTGTCCCATTCATATTGATTTATGTCGATAAAACTGTTATTTTTCAAAATTTTAAGCTGATACACGGTGTTTCTGAGTGGAATACTTATATATTCCTAAAACGGCAGGGTCCAGTACGTAATTATCTTTCAGATGGAAGAAATTGATTTGTTTCGATGATAAAAATCCAGCGTAAACCAGCGTAAACAAATTTAACAATCATTTTCTCAAGTGTCGTTTTGGTAAAAATATCGCACTCTCGACGGGGAGATCTGATCCGAACAATAGCTAAGATGTATTTAAATAAAATTATTGAGAGAATTTGACAGATTATGGTGCATTTTGAGAGAAAAGAGTGGAGAAAACGTTTGCTTCAAACACGCGAATTCAGCCAAGTACATTTGCAGACGAGCGCTGTCACTGTCAGAATCAGATTGACAACACATTGAACAAATGCAGGCTTTAAACTCACCTTTTTGGGAGGTAAATCCAATAAATTAGATATCAATACAATCCTTCCTAAGCACATTCAAAGATATCCCGCAAGTTTTTAATATCTTAGGACACAGAAACAGTCAAAATGAATGAATTTAAATCAGTTTCCGAGACGAAGCGAGACTTGTATGTGTACGATTTTTATTTTGAGGCGCCTTGTTTACGATGACGTCATTTGCGTTGCTTCCCAACCTTCACCCTTTCCACTCCCAACGACATTTCAATTGGTTGAAATTAAAAAGTTCTCAAGTTTCCGCTCAACCTGAATCTAGTTACTCAATTGGTAGAAATACTTTATTAGTAATTCTTAGTTTTATAAGTTATAACTCTAATTTTATTCACGATACGAGCTCAACATCATAATATGTCACTGTTTATGGCGGTGTTATCCAAACGTGTGCTTTGATAATGATTATAATTTTATTTTGCGATCAAACGTCAGTGCAGCACAGCAGAAACGCATAGGCACTAGTTCAATTCAGCAGAAACGCATGAGTCCTACGATTATAGACACCCACTGGACGCGCTTCGCGCGTCGGTCAGTGGGTGAAAAAATCAACATCCATTACTTATATTTACACTCAACCGAATCAACTGGCAGATTAAACGAGTTTTAAGTGCCCATTTCCAACGTTATTATCGTGGCTCGGTGCAAGTTGCATCTACACAAACAATGGATGCAAGTTGGGATCAGCACGCGACGTCATGTGACGTAATATCGACAAACCAACGTCCTGCATTCATGTTCCACAGTCGAATGCATCTGTGAGTGTAAATATATGAATGTTGTTTCTCAGAGTTATTTTGACCATGGCCATACTTTTGACACTTTAAACACCGAAAATGGAATGGTACAAATGTAGTGGCATGTATCCAACAGTCAAATCGGGTGGGCGTTGATGCCGATTGAAGGTCAGAACATACATATAGCTTTTTAACAATACTTTCTTATCGTCAAATATTTTGACATTCTATGAATATTTGTGACTCCCTGTGTGCCCAGCTCAACCAATATATCACGCCCAATCCAACCTATATATCGCCGGTTGAACACAGCCCTGTTTTTATGCAATGTGTTTGTAAGGAGTAACCAACAATGTTATTTATGAAAGAGATGCCAACTTATTTAACCGTTTCATGACGGGATGTGCCCTGGTGCATCATTAAATATCTTGTGCCAGTACATTCTCTTATATATGCGAGTCTCCAATATGGAGCCCCGCACATATAAGATAATGCACTGTCTTACAATGTCTAGGTAAATATTGTTAGGCCAATGTATTATCTTATATATGCGAGGCTGCCTAGTAGACTCACATATATAAGAGAATGCTCAGGGTTTTCGCAAAACATCAGGAAGCTCCCGTCATAGAAGGGTTAAGAGCATCAGACTCTGCTTTCATTGAACATTCAACCAGGAGAGAGCCACTTAATGTTCCAGTCCTGATTGGCTTAACATATTTCAATTATCAACCTATACTTTTAGTGTTTTTTCAATAACAAACCCACCACGTTTATTTACATTTGATCAAAGTTAAAAGGGGTACTGTACGCCATTTTCAATAAATTCCCGGTGATAACAACGATCTAATATCGATAATACATGTATATGGGACTAGTATGAATGCAATATAACATTTATTTGATACATTTGTATGAAAACTGTCCAAACATTATTGGTATTTTCGCATTCCGGCTAATCTGCGATTCGTAACATTACTTTGTACTCAGCAGACTTTCAAATAATGGAAATACGGTTACCTTATTCTACGACTCAGAGACTATAGAATCAACAACAACATGTGTGTACAGTATCCCTTTAAGAAGCAAGTGCTGATGATATACATCAGCATCATTTGGACTTACTCAATCGTCAGAACTACGTTCAAAATGTTACTTTAGTTTGAGTTGCCACATTCAAATACATAATCGTCAACGAGCCCATTAGCCGCCTCGGACTACCCTACCCAGTAAACATGCCTGTAATGGTCATCGATGACAAACTATGGGTAACTGTCAGCACTACCGGCAATGCATGGTTGCAAGCCAATTAATGGCCCATATATGGACTATGATTATCATAGTGTTACCACCCAATTTACAATGACGCTACGGGTAGTAAATCTACGGCGATCACGATCATCACCACAGTGAAATAACCCATAGTTAATTTAACGTGTTGTGTGTGGTAAACATATGGTAGTCACCATCATACAAGAGTAGTCAGCATGGAGGCATGGTAATACCATAGTTATTTACAACTGTTTCATCTCGTGTTGGCCCGGGGTAGAATAGGCCTACCGCCCCACTGCGAGGGGTATGAATCCCCTAATGTGGCACCCTGTTTGCCGTGGGTGGATTCCGTGAGGTGTGGTGTAAGAGTCATGTAGGTACTAGGGCGGCCATATCACATGAGGATTAGACCTGTGGATACGGCTTAGCTCATGGTTCTCTCTGGTCCTACATCTCTTCAAGGTGGGTGGTTGAGTTGACCCGGCTCAATAAATCGGCTAGTCACACCTCCCCACAGTGTTTTAGATTACATTCCTGCCATGTGTTCTATTTTGTTTCTGGTGTCTAGTTGTGCGTTTTGTTTTTCATGTATGTTGTTTCTTCCGTTTCATGTCTCTTTGCATTTCGTCTTCTGTGCATTCGGAAAAAAACAGCTTTGCGCTCGCAAAATAAAATTTCGATGTTGCATAAAAGAGCACTCGAGCTCCTCTTCTGGATCCAAACTGGGCAACTCCGTGGCACCTCTCATGACAAAGTATTCAACCTCAAACCAAGCTTCGATTCAACATCTTTCACCTCATCCACCGACGACATGCCATAAAGAAAGAAAACAAAGACGTTCATGGTCCGCGCTGAACAGAAATTTACTTTTACGAATAATTTGCAAAATGAAATTTATTTTTGCAAAATTCATTTAGAATTTGCCAAATGCTACCCCTGGTAGTATCATTTCCTGCAACCTTGAGTTTTATGTTTCGACACTCGCGGTTGGAACGACTTTTGATATTGATAGGAAAGCAGTTAGTTAATAATTATACACGCATCCTTATTTTGGTTTATCATACAATAATAAACAAATTACCGAACAATAACATGATAGAAGGGTTGATTCATCAGAAGGGCACACCACAAGAGGATTAGCTATGTAAACACCATTGATTGATTGACCAATATATTTTCGACTTTCTTGAGGAATTAAAAATTGACTTGCTTAAACTTTTGCCAAATAAAAATATTTTTTGCCAAATGTTAATTATTTTTGCCATTAGCAAATTTGGCAATTGGCAGCGCGAAACCTGAAGACATGCATTGGTGTCAGGACAAGCTCCGCTCAGACCAAGATCGTCCTGGTGCCGATTCTTTTTCTCTCTCGACAGCTGCTCATTGGCTGAAATAGTATGAGAGTCAGAACAAAGGGACTGTGGTGTTATTCAATTTAAGGGGGAGACGCACGTTTTGCATAAATACAGCCAATAATGGCAAGAGATTTTCAACAAAGGATTTCTCTGGTTCTATCATCAAGTCATTGTATATATAATCTGACGAATTATTAAGAGACGTCAAAAACAATGGATTTTAATTCATTTGAGAGGTATGAAAATATTATTTTATTTGCTGTCCCTTGAGATCAGGCTTCATTTGTATCATAATGTTGAGTTAGATTTTTAATTGCATAATATAGCATCATAGCCCCCCATATATTATAATGAACAATAAAGCAGTAACAAATATTCCAGCCCATTGAAAACAAATGTTGATATATAGTGTGGTCCACTCAAGCAGGGGGTAATCAACTGGAATTAGGTCACATTGCTAAGAGATATGGTGGTCAGCTTTAACTTGGTTATGAACCCATGAACCACAACTCATGACAGCCCATTTTTCATTAATCATCAGGCATCACATGAACATTCTCAAATATTGAAAATATTATTTACGAGAAGTTGCCTTTCTTTAAAATAATCATTAACTTTCATAAATCAAGAATAATTAAGTCTCCTCTCATGATGTTGAGATATGATATCATGGATACATGAACTGCACTTTTGAAAAAAAATAATATATATTTTACAGAAGTTCTTGGTACCTGAAAACAATGAAATTTTAAATATTGTCCATGCCATAAAAGTAAAACCAATGAGGTTATAATATCCAACGGGTCCATGGTTCTTAAATATCGTGTCATAATAATCGATTGTACCAAATTTCACAAAGAAAATCCTGACAATTTTCAGAAAATTAATTTTAAAATACCAGGAAATTTTGGCAAAACATGCGTCTGACACTTAACCAGAGAAATATAATTTCTTGGCCTTTTTCTGTCTTAATCACCAGGTCGATATGACATTTCATTCATCCATAGTAACCCGAAATGTGTACTTTCGTGGCAGATGGGGTGACCTGACTTGATGTCTTAACATTACACTCGATATCCTAATATAGAGCAAAATCAATGAGTTATCCTTGTAAAAACGTTGCATCAATGATGAGTGAGCAGTATTTTAAGTGTTTTATTTGTTTCCTCGAGTGCACTGCACCTGCCCGCGTAAACATGTTTTCCCTCACGAACACGTTTTCCGTCACTCATGTTTGACCAATGGGATTCCTCATACATGTGTACCTGACGTGATTGACCAATAGGATTCCTCGTACATGTGTACCTGACGTTGTGGTATGGACGGAATATATAAAATGGCAGGGACAGAGAATCGCGTGACAAACAGCAATCATGAACTATCTACCAATCATGCTCGTGTCTCTCTGCTTTGTTTTAGCAGATTCCACAACTATCCGCCGGGCAGAACCAGGTAAGTTCATCATTATATAATATGTACGCATGTAACCTATACATCTGCATGTAGCTCGGCTAAAATGTGACGATCCTAATGGTGCGTTCATACATTGGTAATGTTGCACGGTATTGTGGTTTGCAGGAATTTCGTCGAAGAAAACGATATGGCGCCAGACTATAAACTGAAACAAGCATATACAATGCATCTGTACCACAGCTAACTACATGCGAAGTAAAAAATGTGACCCGCCATATCAAATCCAGTCGTAAGTCGGGATTTTTTTTACCCTGTGCCATTGCATTCTCGTATATATGCGAGTCGACCATAGGTCGCCTCGCATATATAATAGAATGCATTGGCCTAACAATGTTTTATCTTTTTTTTAAATAAATGTTTCTTACAATTTTTAGGACATAAAATAAAAAACATCCATTACCCTGCAGGGAGCCTCACACATATATAGAAGCATATAGAAGAGTGTCGTCTGCTCATCTTTGTCTGGGGCTCTGTATGGGTGAAATTATAAAATTGTTAAAGAATACAAGAAAAACATTAAAATTTGTAAAAAAAATGTTAGGCCAATGCATTCTCTTATATATGCGAGGCGACCTATGATCCCGACTTACGACTGGATTTGATATGGCGGGTCACATATATTTAATACCACCTGTAGCGATGCTACCTGTACTTTGCCTGTAAATAGCACACAATTATATCCCAAGAATAAACCATACAGTTGTTTGAAGGCAAATACCAGTAGCACCGTTACAAATGGAACTACATAAATCTTACTTCTAATCTCGTTCGCTTTGGTAAAGATGCATGTTATGTGCACGTTTCCGTTCATGTCCTGGCACCATGTGGTTTTCTATTGCAAAATGCCTTCAAAACAAACCGTACAAACTTGCCAGCATATGAACTAGCGCTATAAAGGCGACTGACGCTATACACAGTTGTGCTGTATTGGTCACAGTAATCGGTTTCTAATAACAAAGGTATCCCTGTTTAGAAAAGTGCGATAAAAGCAAATTGTTATTTCAAATTGTAAATCAAGTTGGATATTTTTGATGAAACATGCATTCAGTTTGGCCAAGAACTGCTAGCTTTAGTTCTAAATTCAAACAGCTTTAACCCTTTACCCAACAAACCGGCCAAAACCGGCCAAATAAAGCTTCAACAGCCTAAAATATCTTCGGTCTGTCTCAATAGAACCATACAAATATGGATATCATTGGAATCGGCTCCTTGACCACATTGTGATAGTTACAGTTATGCACTGTGCCAATGCATTATCTTATATATGCGAGTCGACCATAGGTCGCCTCGCATATATAAGAGAATGCACTGGCCTAAACAAAATCTTTTTTTAACACTTTTTTACCATTTTTTCTTACATTCTTTAACAATTTTATAATTTTTAATGTGTTAAGCCAATGCATTCTCTTATATATGCGAGGCGACCTATGGTCGACTCGCATATATAAGAGAATGCATTGGCACAGGGCCGTTCTGTTGGGTAAAGGGTTAAACATGCATTCAGTTTGGCCAAGAACTGCTAGCTTTAGTTCTAAATTCAACAGCTTTAACTGCTGACGATTGCACACATTTTCGTCACGCAGCTAGAGAAGTCCGTTCGATCACAAACTGTGTTCAAGCTCCAATTCTCGAATCTTCAGCTCAACGGGCTGAATTTTCTCCCAAATGAACCAAAAAGTTAAATATATATTTATATATATATATAAATGTAGCGTGAACAAATCCTGTTTATTGCGCGATTTTATAAACATGTGTGTCTTTGTGACAATTTCCATAATCTGTGTACCTTAATAACTATACACAAGACACGTTTCAAATTCAGTATTAGTGGTGAACTGGTCTTTATCCCATGTATTTGTTTTGTGGTTTACTGTTACCCAGGTACGCTGAGACTGGTATTTTGTTACCCAGGTTCGCTTAAACTGGTATTTTGATACCCATGCTCGCTGCAACTGGTATTTTGTTATACCCAGGATGTGAAAATCTCATCTTGAGTGTAGTCGTTTGGTTCAATCAATTTGAACAATGATTGACATCGCTATGGAAACCAATGGCAAAATAATATAGTATTGTCGCAAATTGATTGAACGAACCGACAATATAGTCAAACAACACCAACTACATGTAGACGAGATTTGCCCACCTGCAACCTGCATCACAAAATACCAGTTTCAGCAAACCTGGGCAACAAGATGCCTGTTTTCGGACCTGTGTTACTGAATATTCCGAACCATATATTGGAGTAACAATAAATGCAGCAGTAGTGAACATTTATCTCCTCAGCTGTCACTCCAATTGCTTGCTAAATTTAATTATAAATTGCCGGCCAAATTATTAGCTCCGTCGGTTACCAAAATGATTTACACGTGACTGAAACAAACAAATATTAGAATAACTATGGCAGAAATCGAAACATTTCTGGTACATTTCGGTTTTGCCCTAATACCAGTTCTGATAGTAATGTACCGGCTGAACGGTTGGTCAGAGGGTAACACCAAACTGCAAGCAGCGTCACCTCCGGAAGTACTCCAAAAAACACTGACAGAGTGCGGGGTAATATTCCACGCATACACGCATATTTCTGTATTTTTAGACTTGGAAATTCCAGTAAAAAGTTCTTATATGTCAGTTGTTTTTGTTCAGAAAAAATATTCTACCCATGTGTAAACGAATAATGGGGTTACAAATATTTTCTCGTGATGATCAACTCAGCAATGTATTTGTAACCCCAGTAACCCGGTTACAGACCTTGTTCTTATACCAATCATAAATATCGCTTCAAATGCATGTTATTGTCATGTTAGTACTCTGTGTTGTGTAAACAAACGACATGTTATTTAAACAAACAATATGTAAAGAGTAAGCGATAAGCCGCGAAGACCCCACTAATGTGATATTTGGTTACAAAAGTGTCATGGTCATTACTGTAGAATTTGGAAATATATTAATCTGCGCCTATTTTTTGTCATATATATTTTCAAATTATCAACACCGACGGGAGATTTTTTGTCATCACTTGATTTAAACAATATTTATTTGCCCCAATTAATATTACATTTATGATTAACAACATTTTGATGATGGACTCGTAGAGATAGAAAAGGGGAAGAGGATCTAGAAGCAAGCAGATATCTGCTTTTGTTGAGCTATCTCCTCAGAGAAGTAGAAATATTGTAGAAATGAAGAAAGCGTGAATGGCAAGTAGCCGAGTTCGAGAAACAATAGGTTTATGAAATGATGGTATATTAATATTATGATGTACAGACGAGTATGTGTTGAAAGGATAAGTAAGCGTATGGAGGTAATAAGGAGAGGGGGTATATTCACGAGGAATACGAGACAGAGACAGGTAGAGCAATAGAGATAGAGAGTGGGTATGTGAAAGAAAAGTCGGTACCACTGTTGTGAAAATTTTGAAACTAACTTATTAAACGAACTATTTTAAAATGAGTTATTTTGAAACTAAATATGGGAACTCAATGTGGGAACTCCGTGGAATATCGGTGCTATGCCGTTGAATTGTTTGTCATCACTGCACCTTTTATAACTCTTTTGAGAACTGAATCTGACTAGGGGAGTAAAAATCTCATAGAGTTAGGAATAAAAAACCGGCTTATGGTATAGTAGTCGATCGAGAGTGGCGAGTGAGATAACTCAAATCGGCTTATGGTATAGTGGTCGATCGAGAGTGCCGAGTGAGATAACTCAAATCGGCTTATGGTATAGTGGTCGATCGAGAGTGGCGAGTGAGATAACTCAAATCGGCTTATGGTATAGTGGTCGATCGAGCGTGGCGAGTGAGATAACACAAATCGGCTTATGGTATAGTTGTCGATCGAGAGTGGCGAGTGAGATAACTCAAAGGGTATAAGTTCATGCACTGGCAAGTTTACACGGCATTTTGTTCAGGAATTGTCTCATAGAAAACCCGATGGTGCCATAGTATGAACGGAAACATACATATAAAATGTATATTTATCAAAGCTATATAATGACATGAGAAATAAAATATCGGTAGTTCCACATGTAAGGTGATACTAACACATTACCTTAAAATACATGTATGATTGATTCTTGCAATATAATTGCATGCTATTAACAGGCAAATTTCGATAGCATCGCCAGTAGCAGGGGGGGGGTCGGAAAAAATTTGCAACATATAGGGCCTAGGGGGTGGGTCCCCCGCGGCCGGACCATTTTTTAAAAAATCCACTTTTTGTCATTGTTTTCACCGATACAAGAAATTTGAGTTTTGCTATGTCTTCAGTGGCCACTTAAGAACATAATAGGTATAAGTTACTGGTTTTATTTGCTTTGAAACTCATTATTTCTGTTTTCATTTTAGTGGGCGTGGCACCTAAAAATGGAAAAAATTTGCAAAAATAAATTTCAAATATTTTTTTTCCATTCTTTTTGTTTTTTTGTGTAGTCCAAGGGTAACTAAGGCCATTTTCAGCGTGATATGTTTTTACTTTTGACCGACCCCCCCCCCCTGCCAGTAGTGCAAGTTCTTATTGAGTTAGCTGTGGTATACAAATGCATTGTATAAGCATTTTGGAATTCGGTTTCTGGCATATTACAGCTTTCTATATATGTGACCCGCCATATCAAATCCAGTCGGAAGTCGGGATATTTTTACCCTGTGCCAATGCATTCTCTTATATATGCGAGTCGACCATAGGTCGCCTCGCATATATAAGAGAATGCATTGGCCTAACAATTTTTTATCATTTTTTTAAAATAAATGTTTCTTACAATTTTTAGGACATAAAATAAAAAACATCCATTACCCTGCAGGAAGCCCCACACATATATAGAAGCATATAGAAGAGTGTCGTCTTCTCATGTTTGTCTGGGGCTCTGTGTGGGTGAAATTATAAAATTGTTAAAGAATACAAGAACAAATTATTAAAATTGTAAAAAATTGTTAGGCCAATGCATTCTCTTATATATGCGAGGAGACCTATGGTCGACTCGTATATATAAGAGAATGCATTGGCACAGGGTAAAAAAAATCCCGACTTACGACTGGATTTGATATGGCGGGTCACATATACCGAAATGCCTGCAAAAGAATGCCTGGTAAATTTGCAAGTGTATGAGCGTATACCTTAACCCTTTACCCAACAGAAGGGCCCTGTGTCAATGCATTATCTTATACAATGTGGTCAATGAGCCGGTTCCAATGATATCCATATTTGTATGGTTCTATTGAGACAGACCGAAGATATTTTAGGCTGTTGAAGCTTTATTTGGCCGGTTTTGGCCGGTTTGTTGGGTAAAGGGTTAATGGGTAGTTTGAGGTCACACACAGCGATTGATTCGAACGATATGAAGATTCCGGCTAATTTTATTTCAGAAAACATGGTTTTAAATCTTCGGTTGAAAAGATATATAGCATGTATTATAAAACCCTTTAAAACCCAGCTCCTTTGTTTTACCTCGACTTTCTATTTTTCCGAATGAAGCATGGACAACGAACTCACACGGTGTCCTCTATTCGAGAAATAGTTCACTTCTAACGCCCGCCAACAATAACAAACATCTGCATAGTGCCTATAAACCCCAGGTAATACAATTCGTTGTCAGAATAGGCAGCATGTTAATTTTCATACCAGTTGTATCTATCGAATTCAAACATAACACGTCATCATAATAGAGCTGCGCCGAACGATATTACTTTGACAATTCGCAAGACAAAACTATCCCAAAATGCATTCGTGTCCAAGATACAGATAATTGCGTCGACAGTATATATTACGTACATATACTACGTTATATTTATACAGCGAAATCAAATATTTTATAATATGTGCGTATATCGAAGGTTAATTTCGAACAAATATGTACTGGACAGCTGTATATGCCTGGAAAATTGTTTTTTACTTAAACATATTTTATTCGTATATAAATATACAAAATTGTTACCGCGACAAAATCCACGTGCAATTGCCACTCACACAAGCCGTGTCAATGGGCGTTGTTTTGTGACTGCCAATGACTATTTTCCCCAGAGAGCATCAAACTAGAATATTAATAGGAACCATAAGTTGTATATACTGGAAAATACCACTAATAGTCCCTTCAAATGTTATCACTCGCGACCGGATTGGCCTTCTGCATGTAGATAACTGGGGTTCTTATATTAATATGAACCACAAGCTTTATACATTGGAAAATACCACAAATAGCCACTGCAATATTATCACTCGCGACAGGATTGGCCTCCTGTCCTCCCCCATAATGTTTATGAACCTTTTCAAATTGTTGGAAATGTCATTCTGACACATCATTGGAAGCACATGGACACAACATCATTTGGTAGCACCTGGACACAACATCATTTGGTAGCACCTGGACACAACATCATTTGGTAGCACCTGGACACAACACCATTTGGTAGCACCTGGACACAACATCTTTTGGTGTAGTACCTGGACCTCCGCATAATCTTCAGTATATTGAATGCGCCGGAGTAATATGTAGACGTAGGAAGCTTTTCACCAACTTTTCAGTCGAAATGTTGGACTCAGATGGAATTTTCTCAACCATAAGGTATGTCCAATAGCTTGAGATACCAATTGGAAAATCCAATCCCAAGGGGTGTGAAAATGAAATGCTAGAACTTGGAAATTTGGTGAAGTTTGAGACAGTCCCAAGCCCCTGAGAGTACCTAATCTACAGGAACCCTACTGTCCAGTGATTAATTCTATATATCACACAGATTCTCCAAGCCGGTTGGGAATACTGAGGACGTTACTATCGAGATTATTTGGCAGAGGGGTTATAAAGGATGCATCACTGAAGGGACTTCCATCAAAGTTCAGAAAGCAGATCGCCGGGCAGCGGTGTGAGTATTATAATAATCCTAATTGCTCTCTCCATAGCCCTTTATTTCTCTCTCGTCCTGACTCATGCACTCACCTCACAAGCTGCAAAACAGAGCTATGTCTGACTGTTGCCGGCATGTGTATTTTCTCAATTATATCTAACATTTTTTATTGAAGTGTTTTGTGAGTTACTATTCATTCGGGCTTGATCTGGACCATTTTCAAAGGAATATGGACAGTTCAGTTTCTCAGTATAATGCAGAATGAATTGTAACCTACAAAAGACTTCGCAGGGGACTGAACTCTGCATGGAGCTTGATTGAATACAAGCCGGAACTACTTCGTGTTGACGTTGTCACCAAGAGCGATGGCGTACATTACGTCAACGGTGAGCTTCCGGTATGTTCCAGAATTTACGAGTTTTTTATCAGACTTAAAACACAATTATAGTAGTATAGACGTAGTATATCAATAGCGATACAGTTAATGGTTGAACTTATTCGACACAATGGTGTGGAATAGGTGCAGGACACAACTGACATAATAATCTCAACTAATTATTTTAATGAATTGACTTGGTGCGGAAGGTGCATTCTCACATTTCAATCGAGCACCGAAATATATCCTTGTGCCGTCCAAAAAAAAAATGCGCGTTGTGTTCTATATGTTTATTTCCTCGTGTAGAAAACGTGCATGAATGGGCATTTCCATGGAAATCTCCGCAGCAAAAGTTATAGAGTTGGAAATATTTCTGCGGTGACTTTGTGCGGTATTGAAAACAATGCATAATGTTCTATTAGAAAGTTGATGTATTTATTTTTGAATTTGATTTTTTTTTTACAAAATTAGGTCAAGTGTTGTAATTCCAGAAAAATAATTCTCAAAAATAAATTTATTGCACAAATTGCCTATTTACCAAACCAAGCCGCCAGCTAAATGTTATCTCTGTTATGGCTACTTTACTTCCCAGACAACTGCTTCATATGTAACTTTTACTGGGGAGATTTGCATGGAAATCCCCATTCAAAATTGGTCACTTGATCTCCCCCTTAAGTCACAGACTTCCGTAACGTCAAAGCTCAATGAAAGCGTGATGTTCTATATATTCACTGCTGGCGTTGGATAACGAGTATTATCTGTTAGGGATTTCTTCTATAATATATTGTTGAGCTTAAAATGTGTTACACGTTCCTCTCCTATTTTCAGTATGTTTACCATTTCTATGCTATTTTGAACACTTATATAATGTACTAGCAGGATTACCCGGCGTTGCCCAGTTTAATGTCAAAACCCTCTGCATGCTGTGGATATTTGGTGGGAATAGAGAATACACGTATTCTCATAAATTGTATATCCAAATGGCATCACAAAACATGATCCTTGCACATGGAATATAAATAGTGGCTCACCTTGTCGGGTCGGAGCAATTGTCATTTTGTTTATCGCGATTAATCCGTCCCACCCATAAAGAAGAATTTATTTATTTACAACTGCGGAAACTTCAGACGTTATAGCATGAAATATGAACATCATAAACACATTAGTTCGCAAAACTAAAAGACGACAATTGTGTTCTACATAGAGAATTATCAATCAATGAAGTGGGTTATCATATCTTCATGAAGAGAGATGTTTTAAAGAAATGTCTAGGTGCTCCTCTGTTCTGGTGCTATATACTGGCTAATTCTTTTCAGAATATATATTTAAGGATTAACTGTCATGTGGACTGTTTTTATGGAGATGTAACCGTGAGGTAAGTGGTCATAACTTGTGTAAAACCCGAAGGTTTTTACATACAAGTTATGACCACTTACTTCACGGTTACATCTCCATAAAAACAGTCCACATGACAGTTAATCCTTATATTTATATACATTTAGCGAAAAAGCCACTTTTGTAAATGTATTTAAATCGAAAAGTGCATCGTGACAAAACCAGCCAAAAATATCCCATAGCACCCGACCAGAAACCAGCTGAGAACAATTTCAAAACGAGGCTCATTATATTGAAACCTGATGATTTATTAAGTCAATCCTGCGCGAGTGCAAATGCGCCCAAAACATTACGCGTTCTTCTTCTCCAAAATCAATGACGCGTCGATGTAATTATGGTTGCAATTATGAACCTCTTGCGAGTTCACCGAGAAATAATTGCAACTAGTCACGTGGGCGCCGACCAATCGGAATGCTGGATTTAGTAATAATCACACTCAGTATGTAAATATATAAGAATGACAGTGGTGTGTTGTCAGTTTGGACTAATATTCGTGTAAAATAACGACTTTCAGCAAGATTATTCTCAATTTCTATTTGATCACCCTACCAGAGTTTTTCACATTACTTTAATGCATCATTCCTTCAATTCTCATACATGCGCACCATACAGCAAATATAATTATTATACTGTTCTATACCACACAGTGTCTTTGGGGGGAAAAGAATAAGAACCAGCAGCTACTACACAACCAACAACAACAACAGAAAAGTCCGGCTGGTTCTTGTAAGTTTGATTTTGAAGGGACAAGGCTCATTTCAACTTCAAAAATTATGCAAAGATAATTTGATAGAAGACAACTTATAGGTCGACATATCGCCCCTGGTTAAGTAGTCCTGCTAATTTGATATGATGTTGATGGCTCCTGCCTAAACGATGCTGCTATATTTAGTTATTTTTTCTAAAGTTTCATTTTCACGGCCTTTGGCTAATCTGAATGACTGGAAGAAAAGCCATTATAAAAGTTGCGAAAACAGATAATTTTGTACAATATTTAAATGATGACACTGTTGGTTATTGCAAACCGAACATAATCAAAATGGCTATTCCTGTCCTTTTGCAAAAACTGGAGCTACCATATTAAAATATTTTAATACATTCCCATGAGTGATTTATCTTGATTTCCTAAGTGGTTATAAACGATAATTCACTAGTATGTATTCATACGCGCTACCGAAATTTATATGTCATGGGTATAATAGCGAGTGTTATTTTCTGGTAGATCAGATGTTTATAGTGGAATATAATAGTTCATTCGAGACAGGGACTATTTTGTTTCTACAGCGACCCTGCCTCTCATGAATTATTTGTCTTCACCGGTTTAATCAAGTGATTGCTCTTTGTTTAAAATATATAGGTCCATTGATGTTTCGTACAGACACTAGCTTTTTCTCACATCACTCGTCAGTGTATCATACCAGCATCATAGCAATTTAGCATGACCCACCATCATCAGAGCAAATTAGCATGACCACATAACCAGTGTTGTATATATACACGAAATATACGGTTATACAGGCACGACCACATAACCAGGTATGTATATATACACGAAATATACTGTTAAACAGGCGCGATCACTTAACCAGGTATGTGTATATACACGAAATATACGGTTATGCAGGCACGACCACATAACCAGTGTTGTATATATACACGAAATATACGGTTATACAGGCACGACCACATAACCAGGTATGTATATATACACGAAATATACGGTTATACAGGCACGACCACAAACCAGGGGTGTATATACACGAAATATACGGTTATACAGGCACGACCACATAACCAGGTATGTATACATACACGAAATATACTGTTAAACAGGCGCGATCACATAACCAGGTATGTATACATACACGAAATATACGGTTATGCAGGCACGACCACATAACCAGTGTTGTATATATACACGGAATATACGGTTATACAGGCACGACCACAAACCAGGGGTGTATATACACGAAATATACGGTTATACAGGCACGACCACATAACCAGGTATGTATACATACACGAAATATACTGTTAAACAGGCGCGATCACTTAACCAGGTATGTATATATACACGAAATATACGGTTATGCAGGCACGACCACATAACCAGTGTTGTATATATACACGGAATATACGGTTATACAGGCACGACCACAAACCAGGGGTGTATATACACGAAATATACGGTTATGCAGGCACGACCACATAACCAGTGTTGTATATATACACGAAATATACGGTTATACAGGCACGACCACAAACCAGGGGTGTATATACACGAAATATACGGTTATACAGGCACGACCACATAACCAGGGGTGTGTATATACACGAAATATACTGTTATGCAGGCACGACCACATGACCAGGGTGTATATACACGAAATATACTGTTATACAGGCGCGACCACATAAGCAGGTTTGTATATATACACGAAATATACGGTTATACAGACAGGACCACATAACCAGGGTGTATATACACTAAATATACGGTTATACAGGCACGACCACATACCCAGGGTGTATATATACTAAATATACTGTTATACAGGCACGACCACATGACCAGGGTGTATATACACGAAATATACTGTTAAACAGGCGCGACCACATAAGCAGGTTTGTATATATACACGAAATATACGGTTATACAGACAGGACCACATAACCAGGGGTGTATATACACGAAATATACGGTTATACAGGCACGACCACATAACATTTGTGTATATATACACGAAATATACTGTTATACAGGCTTTAGATACCGTACTCAATCAATAAATCTATCGATGCGTGATAAACAAGGTTTGTGGTGATTTTAAAGGCCTGGGTCGTACTTTAAAGCGACACGGCGGTTTGCGCTCCAAAAATACACATAATATTATTCGCTTTTGAATTTTTCTCAATATCGATGTAGGTCGATAAATATCTGAACTACCTTTCTACGAGCATTGTGTAACCCAAAAAAACCGCACTGTAGTAATGAAAAATACAAAAAACCGCCATTTGCGCGACATGGAACAGAAAAGAGCGTTCCGTGTTAGTCTATTCCTGATATGGTGGTCATAAAGAACGTTTGGCAAGTTTGGCAAGTGTTTTTCAGAGCATATGAAGCCGATATATCAATAGTTTGTTTATTTATCGACTTATCGTATTCGTCGCTCCAAATTACGTAGAAACAAAATTGAAGGTTCGAATGAGCCATGTCCGTTTAACTTTAAGCATATTTTAATGTATCTGAAAAATGTATTTAGAAATAGAAATGGAATAAGGCACACGTTTTTTACAACTTACACGGAGCCTCGCTCCGATACATTAAATGAAATACATTCAAATTACAAGATATCAGACATGTTTAGCAAGGAATATGGAATACAGAGTGTGTGGGTTGCTTTAAATGTTGTGTCCCTCTCCCAGCCATGCACATCTGACTCGAATTGCTATCATGCAGATGGTTATGTATAAGTTTGGTGGCAATTGGTTACTAAACAAATTATTATCAAATTTAGTGCCCCTTATCTCTCACACAAACGGCACTAATTTTGGTGTTTTTAAATTCACCCGATTAGATTGTATCATGGAGAACAATGTGTTTGGTTGAAATCGGCGCCCCACTTCCCTTCATTGAACCCCTTACTCCAATAGCGCCACGTTTGGCAGCTTTATGCCACACCATTAGACTCCTGATATCATGAAGATGATTATGTATCAGTTTGGTGGTAATCGGTGACTAAACAAATTCGTATCAAATTTAGTGCCGCCCCCCCCCCCCCCCCCCATCTTTAATCAAACAGCACCAATTTGGGATATTTAAATCACACGATTAGATTTATTGTATCATGGAGAAGAATCTATATCAATTTGCTCGAAATCGGCTCTAAAAATATTTTTTATCAATTTTGGTGCCCATCTCCCCTTCCGCGAACCCCTGACTCGAACGGCACCACTTTTGACATATTTAAACCACAAAGTTATATTGCATTTGTCATGGAGATGATTATGTATAAGTTTGGTGGAAATTGGCGCTGAAAATGTTGGTGCCCTCCACCTTTTCTGCCGCTGACAATAACAGCATCATTTTTAGCAAATTCTAACCAGTACCATTATCTTCCTCGTAAAAAACATACCCCTGTCAGACCCCATTGGTGCCATCTATAGATCACCCGTGAATTTCTATAGAACACAGATAGACAGTGTTTGTATTTCCCGATTCGTGTAGAGCTCTCGTGTAGCTTTGTCGACCTCTCCCGGTGTTATGTATAGGTTACAAATACCTAATTATTTTCCATAGTCGACAGTGTTAACTAGAAGTCCCGTCGGCCATGGGTTAAGAACTTTTTGAGTCAATGGTTAACCATAATCCAAATTTTCCACGCATTAACGCAAACGATCAATTTATTACTATATTGACAAATGGCTGTCCCACTCTAACACGAATAATATGTAAACTGATCCGTCGCTTCTTCGATGCTCGTGCTGAACAAATAACAGTTAGGTAACCATAAATATAATACATGCTACCGAGACTCCTTGTACATCTCAGCATGTAATTTGTTCTTGTATATCTTAATATCACACGTTTTTGTATATACTATTATCCATTGTATTAGCAAACTGTCCTCGTGTGGATGTTTTTGCCAATAAATCATTATCTTATCTTACTCGGGCTGGTGCACATGTGCTTAATATATGTCAGATAAACCCACGTAATAACCTAATCCTGACAGAATATGGTTCGCGAAGGTGATCACATTTGAGTACTTGGTATATGGCCGAGCAAACATCTGGGCCGATTTTGCATATTTATGAATCTAAAGATTAAAACAAACTAAAAGGCATCATACAACACATTTTGTGAAATGTACGGCAGCGTAAAACCGCCACCCTATTGTATATTTCAACAGATTAGTAATCTGTTTAAACAGAATAGTAATCTGTTTAAACAGATTACTAATCTGTTGTATTTTTTTTCCTTATTCGAAAAAAAACATGCCTTTTTCAGTCAATTTGACAGCATGGGTGGGTGACCCGCACCAAATACCACATAGACCCCCCCCCCCCCCAACCCCCCTCACCCCAAATAAACAAGGAATAAAAAGATCCAAACCAGATTTTCACTCCCTTGGGATGGTATACCCCCGGGTGTAAGGTTTGAGACGTTTCTAGTGAGTATTTAGGGCGGGACACACACTCCTGTCATCAAATTGACCGAAATTCTTACCGTTTCCGAAAATGATCCATACCACATTTTCACCCCCACGGGTGATATGTGGGGGGGGTGTCGGAGTGTTTCTGTTGATATTTGGGGCGGGCCACCCACCCATACCGTCAAATCGGTCGAAATCATTTCCGTTCTCGAGAATGGTCCATACCCCATTTTCACCCCCCTCGGGTGGTACCCCCACCGGAGGTGATGGGTGGGGGTCGGGTGTTTCTAGGGGGTATTTAATTATTCTGTTTAAACAGATTACCAATATTTTTAAACATAATAGTAATATGTTTAAACAGATTATTAATCTAACTTGAAATATACAATAGTGTTGCGGTTCTACGCTGCCGTATAAATGCTATCATTGCGTACCGAATAAACATGATGATAAATTCGTGGGCTACACATGGAGGGGGTTTACAGACAGACAATGGGAATTGGTTAACCCCACAATAGAATATGGCGTACCATATACATAAACACTTTCAGTGAAACTAAAAACGATAACTCTAGAATGCACATACGAAGCATTCCTGGTGGTGGTTATGTAATCCTAATCCCATTGATATCCGTATACCATGACTGTGATATACATGTATGCGCGGTCGAAAACCAAACTCATATTATTAAATATATATACGTGTATTATTTTCGAATGTGATATATAGCAATAATGTCAATAATATTAAATTGTCTGAACATTACATGTGCTCTCCATATACGCACGAACATGTATCAGCACATCATTGATATGTGTGGGTGGGGTCATGTTGTGCTTTGGTACCAAACTCACATCATGTGCACCTGACAGCTTTCTCCGTCAGTTTTTCCTCATTCGATTGAGACAATATTTATATTCCGAAAGCCGCCACGCTCTCTTTCTGCGGCCGGGTTCATTATCGCCTGAGTCGTTATTTCGTGGGAATCTGGATACAGAATCTGGATTCAGATTATGGATTAGTGCCCATACGACTTGTTCGGTAAAAGAACAGACCAGAATCAGTAAACGAACAGACCGTAATCGTAATATCGTGGTAATCCAGATTCGGATTCCGATTCCGATTACGGACTCAAATGTTCGTAATGTAAACACACCGAGATTTCGCCACCTCTGAGTTTAAAAAAAACACAATAAAACATAAGAATCCGTCTCTTGTGTACAAATTATTGCAGAATATAAAGGATCTATATCAAAAAAATTTAAATGCGGAGACAAATTTGTGTTATCAACTGTAAACGGGAAGAATATTACTGAAATTAGCCAAATAATAATGTTATTGATAGCAACGCTGGGGGAGCACTTCGGTTGAACGCGAACTTGAAGCAAAGCATTGTCGATTTCATTGTCACTTTCATCATATCATGTTCATTTCATAATTCCACCCATAAAATACCGCCCGAACGCATGTCCATTTCAAATTCGGTGGATACGTCACCATTGACCGAATTAACGTGAACCTGCATATATATGTCTTCTGCTTTGTTCGTTATTATATGTTCCTTCTTATTCAAGAAATAGTAGGATTATTTTATATAGATGGGTTATCAGATATACTTATGTACTATCAATTCCTATAGCAATTTCATATTAAAAATGTGTCGTTTCGTCATTTTACACAATAGTCTCTGTATAAGGAAGAAACACAGACATTTTTAGGCCAACGTGCTGTACAACAGTTGGAAAATAAAGCTTTGCCCATGAATCTAATGGTGTGGTTTTGTGATCGCACGTGAACTCATCTCCCAATCGCACAAACACAAATGTAAAGCTTATTCTAGGATCTCAGTACTATGTGGTGCAAATGTCAGTCAATTTATTGATTAAGTACCCACACGTACAAGTTCTAGTGTCGTGGCTAGAGGTTTCCTCAAATTTCCGACCAACTGCACCACACACCCTGAACCAAACATCAATCTCACAGGTTCGCAGAATTCCATTTTCACCCCCTTGGAAATATCCAACTTGACACACCCTAAGATTGGAATATAACCAACTTTTACTGGTTGAAACAAATCAAACAATGATAACAATTCCAACCTATATATGGTGTCAAATTAATGTCCAATTAATGTTGTGTCATGCATGACATTTCGAACTTCTGGAAATGTACCAAAGTTTAATTTAGACACATTTATTTAAAAATATTTGTCAAATTTAGATAACACATGATATATAACACATACATCTGTTTATACAGACAACGAGATTGGAGGACAAGTGCTGACTCACTTCATGGTACCCCTCTCACATATGTTATTATACTGAAAAATAAATAATTAGTAATGGTAAAGCAACATGACTAAAAAATCAAGTTTAACATATATACAGATCACCGGTCACCACCTCCCCGAGTTAGTCATAAGATTGTATATGTATTTATTTAAAATCGGGCTTGTTTGTTGCGTTTGCTGGTTTGTACGTATCATTATTTGGAACAGTTAGTCAAAAGAATCCTGATTTGCCTCACGTATGAATGACTGTACAGCTAAGAAAATTGTACAAAAGTTCGGGGGCGGGGTGGTCGAGACACACAACCAACCCCTATCGCCACGTCCCTGTACAACTGACAACTTTCATGTGTTTTCCACAACGTCTTCGGAATTTGATTCAGGAGACATAGAGCTGTTTGAAATGCTTGCCCTCAACAATAAACACACCTTAACTTGAAAAAAGATGCGATTAAGTCGGATTGGCAGCTAATTAAGTGCCATGTATTAACACATAGAAGCAAAGCATGACTTTCACAACAAACATGAACTTTATAACTATAAGATACAAATGATACTTGTGTCAAATACATGAGCCATATTTGACGCTGTGAGAACATTAAACATAGTATCGAAGACCACGTGGATTTCAAAATCTGACCTAGAATCTGGAATTAGCCCGGCCTCCGTAATCGGATTCGGATTCTGAACCCGGATTCCCACGAAATAACGACTCTGCTTCTCGTAGACTCGGTTCTACTCAGCTGGGTATATGGAATCACTGAACTAAATGGTTTCCCAAAGGCGACAGTGTTAACGTTTCGGCCAAATTCAGTGAATTGAAGCCTGCAGGCCATACCAGTGATGTTTGCCCAGCTAGATTGACACCAGTTGATCACGAAAATGCGAGAAAAACCATAGGTCATGTGTTTACTTTTTAAAAATAAATCCAAGTGTACGATAGGGCTATCCCACAGCCAAATTTGATCTGGAAAAACTCAGAACTACAGCAGCTAGTTAAATAAATTTCCCGCTCACAAAAATCCATTCCCCCATTCATTCGCCAGTTTAAATTATTTAGATATGATGTACAAATAAAATAAACGCGATGTCATCCTTTAATAACGATGCGAACAGGTGAAGGTCATTCTTCAGTTATCTTCACCTTTAGCATTCCACAGTGTACTCGCTCCCCGACTCTAGAACACATTATCTCCTTGATTCCATATGAGCAACGATGCTGATGAGGCACCAGCGACGTGACGACGGGGGTGTCTCATTCTTCTCCAACTTTGGTAATTTTTTTCAACAGGTGGAAATTTCCTATCTGACATAAACATTTGTTGAAAATTTCACGCCAGCAATAGGTTGAAATCGTTCTTGTAGTTTTAATTTTCAAAAAATTATTAGTGGGGAATTTGTTGTTTTTATACCAACATTTGCATATTTTCCTACTTTTGGTAAAATGCTTTGATTGCTTTTCCTACTTTTGATAAAATGTTACTAACTGTTTAATTTATCTCAGAAGAAACTATATTTGACTGCACACTGACTATGAGTTTTGAACATGCCGTCTGTATACTTCCATCTCTATTGACAAATAGTATCTTTTTTTGTGGAAAATATCTTGAATGGGACAGACTCAATTGTGTTATAATGCATGAGCCATTTGCAAGAATATATATATTTAATAAGTAGAATGATAAATATACTTCTATGTATCTGTATTACTGACTCACTATATGTATGCCCTGATTCCCGTCCCCATATATATATGACAGTTGAGAAGATATCATTGTTCAAGTGATTTAATTCGGTCACCATTTATCGAGGTTGTAAAATTTGAACGCCAAAATCTCATTAGAACGAATTGTGGAGAATTACACTATATAACTTTTGGTGAATATCGGTGACTAAAACATTCTTTTCAATGTTAGTGCCCTCCTCTCCCCATCCCTGACCCAAACGGTGGCGTCGTTAACCCACATGATTTGATTCCTCGTATCATTGGAGAAGAACGGAAATTAGTGCTAAACATATTTGTATCTACTTTGGTGCCCCTCCCCTCTCCATTCATGACTTTTGACACATTTAATCCGCGTACATTAGACTCCTGACACGAGGATGATTATTTATGAGTGGTTATCGGCGACTAAACATATTCTTATTACATTTTTTTGAGTGCCCCCATCTCTCATTCATACGGCACCAATTTGGCGTCTTTAGACCACACGATTATAGATTCCTCATATCGCGGAGAAGAATATGTATCAATTTGTGCCGCTCTCCCCATATGTGCACCCTGACTAGAACGGCGCCATATCATGGAGATGATTATGTACAAGTATGGTGGTAAAAGGTGACAAAAATAGTTCATAATTTTTGCTACCCGCCCTTTTCTGGTCATGACACCAACGGTGTCACTTTAGAAAATTCTAACCCACACCATTATCTTCCTCGTAAAAGGTTACCCCTATTAGACTCCCTTGGTGCTATCTAGATGGTCCTGCGTGAAGTTATATAGGACAGACAGACAAATACATTCGCAAATATAGGCACTCCTCCATGCCCCCATGACTTGAACACTGTTGGCATCTTTAAACCACACAATCAGACTCCTGATATTATGGAGATGATTATGTATAAGTTTGTGGTAATTTGCGACTAAATAAATTCTTATCACATTGAGTGACCCCCCCCCCCCCCCCCCCAATCTCCCACCCAAAAGGCACCATGTTGGCATCTTTAAATCACACGATGAGATTCCTCTCGCATCATGGAGAAGAATGTTTGACAATTTGGTGCAAATCGACACTAAATATATTTTGTTATTAATTTTGGTGCCCCTCTCCCCTTCAGTGCACCCCTGACTCGAATGACGCCACCCTTTGCAACTTTAAGTTGTACGATTAGACTCCTGATATCATGGAAATGATTATTTATAACATTGATGTTAATCAGCGACTAAACAAATTCTTATCAAATATAGTCAGCCATCGCTCATCCAAAACGGCGCCAATTTGGCATCTCTAAATCAAACGATTAAATTCATTGTATCATGGAGAAGAATGTGTATCAATTTGGTGGAAATAAGACCTAAAAAATATTGTTATCAATGTTGGTGCCCCTATCCTCTTCCTTGCACCCTAACTCGAACGGTTCCATTGTTGGCATCTTTAAACCACACCATTAGATTCCTAATATCATGGAGAGGATTTCGTTATAAGTTTGGTGGAAATCGGCGAGCAAATTTGTTGCCTCCCCTCCCCCTTTTCTCCCATGACAACAACAGCGTCACTTACGAAAATTCTAACCGCACCATTATCTTCCTCCTAAAACGTTACCCCCGTTAGGTCGCCTCGCATATATAAGAGAATGCATAGGCTTAACACATTAAAAATTATAAAATTGTTAAAGAATGTAAGAAAAGATGGTTAAAATAGTGTTAAAAAAAGATCTTTTTTAGGCCAATGCATTCTCTTATATATGCGAGGCGACCTATGGTCGACTCGCATATATAAGAGAATGCATTGGCACAGGGCATAACTGTAACTATCACAATGTGGTCAAGGAGCCGGTTCCAATGATATCCATATTTGTATGGTTCTATTGAGACAGACCGAAGATATTTTAGGCTGTTGAAGCTTTATTTGGCCGGTTTTGGCCGGTTTGTTGGGTAAAGGGTTAAGGAGGTGGTAATATTGCTTGTTTGGACTATATATATTTGAGTACATATAAGCATGACTGGGGAGAAATGTTATTTGTATTACTTATACAAATACTTGGGAGTGAGTTGGGTATGGTGGGGTGGACAGTATAGTAGACAATATGTAGCAAAATCGGGGTTGAGTTCGATTGGGGTACATGTATCACTTTATGCATGCATATTTGGGTTGTGTGGACTGTATATATTTGAGTACATATATACACGACTGGGGTGAATGGGTATGTTAGTGGATATTACATCTCTTAATAATCGGGAGTTAGTCTATAAATAAGCACACATAGTTAGGATGAGATTGAGAGACATTAGTAGTGTGGTCTGTCTTCAACGATATCCATAGGTTAAACGTCCATCTTGGTCGACTGGATGAGCTCCTATTCTATTGGCGATATTTCTTAGATATGGATGGGGTGGGGATGTAACGGAATTAATACTAGTAGATACATAATAATTATATAGATTTGGGTGGGTGTCGCACTGGGTCGACTATGTTTTATGGTTTATGCCAAATGGCAAAGGTGATGTCAAGGCCTAGTAATCTACAAACTGGGTGGACTGCACCACACCGACCCCACGGACTAGCAGGAAAAAAACTAGTATGGAAGATCGACTGGTAACCGACGGCGAACCCTCGGCTATCTATAAGTCAACAAAGGATATAGAATAGTAAAATGACTGATAATTCTGTCGCTATAAATATAATTTTTCACGTGATACGTGCATAAAACGGGTGTGTGTATATCATGATGGAAAAGGAACGTAGCTGTAAAGCATATTAAAGATATGGGGGTGGTTTAAGGTTCTGTTGCCCAATTTGTACAGATACAGGTTTCCCCGTCCATCATGATATAAGATTTGTGAGGCATGATCCAGGAGCGGTTTACAGAAATTTGGAAAAGATTTGGAACGTACATACCAAAGTAAAGTTGAATAGCCAAAATAGATAATTTTGAACTTTAACAAAGAGCTCTCACATTTTGGAAAGATAGAATTGACACCGGAAGCGTCATCAGTTGCTAGCGCTTGATTCATGACTTCCTAAACGGTTGCCATGTTTATCCTTTTCGGCACTTTTTTGGGTGTCGCACTGGGTCGACTATGTCGAGATACATTAGATGGGGGGGGGTGGGGTATGTTTTGTTTGATATATCGGCGAAGTAATTATGAAATTCGGATTCCATTTGGGCTTCCGGGAATGGCGCATTGTTCGTTATGAAATTGGTATATATATGGGGTGAGTTGATAATGGATCTAACTATTAGCTCATGATACACTAATATAGCGAGGGTTGGGTATGGCGTAAGGATTTTTATTAGACGGTTATTGGGGGAAATGCATCATGGAATATATATGGGTATATACATGTATATGGTTCATATATAAGTGGAAGCGTATACAGAGGGAAGTCCGGATGTGGGGATATTATAGGCACATATATATACAATATTATGGCGAGGGTTGGGTTTGATTGGAAGACATGTATCTGCATGTACGTGGCTTAATGGTGTGTCTTGGACTTGTATTGGGTGAAGAATGCATCAGGGAGTATATATGGGTATACGTCGGGTATGGTTTATATATTAGTGACAGCATACAGAGGGAAGTCGGGGGTATATACTAATAGGTACACATATACAATATTAAAGCGTTGGTTAGGTTTGATTGGAGGACATTTATCTGTTTAATGCGTAAGAGTGTGTATTGGACATATATTATAGGGGGTGCAACAGGGGATATATGGGTATACGTGAGGTATGGTTTATATATAAATGGAAGCGTACAGAGGGAGGTGGGGAGGACAACACCGACGGCTGGGCCCAAACATGGTAATAGGCGTGTGGACCGAAAAACCATCGCATATCCCGAACGAAACTAGCAGCCAAACGCCCAACCGGGTCGACCGCATGGGCGTGCCCCCACTGGCGAGGTCTCCCAACAGTCACTGCGGGGTTGGTGGGATTGGTAACGATGGCCCTGTCAATATGGTATTGTCACTGGCATTAATATGTACGGGGTATTCTGGACCCACCCTTTTCTAAAGTTTGTGTATAAAATCGGCGATATAACTATATGCAATTCGGATTCAGTTTGAGTATCCTGGAATGACGCATTGTAAGTGATGCAATTGGTATATGGTGGTGGGAGGTTTGGTAGTGGATCTCATTACGCGCGCCGCGTGTATACTGTCCTAGATATTTTAGATAGCTATGGTTCGCTGGGCGTTTTATATATAGATAATGGGGTTTTCCGGTTATTTTGTAACGCATTAAGAGTTGTACTGCGACCCCGATCCGGTAAAAGGTGTAGTTGGAATTTCAATTTCGTTTATTGTCGTTGATTTTGGTTTGTGATAAGCTATGCCAATCACAAATAGAAGAAATGATAAATATAATTTGTAAAATGCGTATGTCAATTGATACGTGTTTTAAACAATGTAGTCCGATTTAGCCACTGGTTCGTTAATTTGGTGCTGATCGGTGTGACAGTTTGCAGTAGGTCCCATATTTGCGAAGTCCCCGAATTCGCGGAGGTCCCCTAAATGGTCGAAATATGTTGATTTTAATGAGGGAACGGTGCGTATATCTCAATTAATACGTATTTTAAAGAGGTTAGTCGGATAGAGCCGAGTCAGCCACGGTTCGTTAATTGGTGCTGATCGGTGTGACAATTTGCAGTATGTCCCTATTTGCGGAGGTTCCCGCATTCACGGATGTCCCCTAAAATGGTCGAAATATGTTGATTTTAATGAGGGAACGGGTGCCTACATTTCAATTGATGCGTATTTTAAACAAATAACGACACGATCATTATAAAAGTGGTTCTTTGCTATTTTTGTTTACAAATATATATGTATCGTCATTCGATATTTACTTGTGAGTCACTTGAACATATTACTAACAAATTCTTGTCGTCGAACTCGTATTTAATATACTATAGAAGAATGAGTCAATGTATATTTTGAATTGATCGATTGTTGGAGCCTCAACAGCGAAATCTGGCAGAGAGTTCCAGCTATTTATTCTGTATGAAGAAATATTTTTCCTATGGCCTTAGTCATCTGTAGCTTTTTATTATGTCGACCTCTTGTTCTTCCTAATGGATGTCTTTCTAATAGGTCACAGGCATTGATATTGTAATGACCATTCAACAGTTTATATACCTCGACTAGATCTGTTCAGACCATGCTTATGTAGAGCGATTAGAAAGTGTCGATGTCCAAGTTCGTGAAAGGTCTATTGACTATGCCGATGATTTGAGAAGCTTTATTATTTTAGGATATTGTAGTTAGGCTTATCTGGCCGTGTCAAATTGAGTTATAGCGAAGGGATATCTCGCAGGACAATACATTTCGGGTTTTCATGGGGTGTGTATTCGCTGGATGTCATAGTTGCAGTATGTAACTATTATGACCGCGTTAATTGCGGTCGGTGCTTAGGTATGAACAATAGCTGGGCCATGCACTCTTGAAGATTTTATGGCGGAAACACAATGCCTCCGATTTTTGATCCGCATTTAGAAGCTTTCTGGTGTGGTGAATGAGAAACATGCAGTAATAAGCCGTAGTTTTTTGTAATAATTTGAAGGATTAGTTGTTTTAACGGAATTCTGATCCGGTGCATTCATGTAACCAATATATTTTATATTATAATTTATATTTATGGCTAATAATATAATTTTGAGGGCGTTACCATTTCTGACTATGGTTTTCTTGTAATATACTAATGTACAAATTAATGTTTCGCCTGGGCGCTGCCATAGCGCTGGGGGTTCTATATATAGAATGTTAATTATTGGGACACATTCAAAGTTGTAGTGCGACCCCGAGTCGAGCTGTAGTGCGACCCTGAGGCCGAGCCTGGTAAAAGGTGTAGTTGAGCATTTCAATTTCGTTTATTGTCGTTTACATTATGTCAATAATGTTGATTTTTGGTTTGTGATAAGCTATGCCAATTTTATAAATAACATAAATGAAAAAGATTCTATAATTACAATCATTGGTATATGATATATGATCTTGAGCGCGTTACCATTTCTGACTATAGTTTTCTTGTTGGTATATGGGGTGTGAGGTTTGATAGTGGATCTCATAGTTCGCACAATTGTGAGTGCCTTGTCGCCCATCTGTATAAATGGCGTTAGGCATATCAGGTTTCGATTTATGCTTGGTTTGACCCGGAAATGAGGTATCAGTTTTCGATAGCATGCCATTGGGTACGTACTGTTTGCGAGCACGAGTTTGACAAGCCAAGTTGTAGCCTAATAATTATGCGAACTCCGTTATAAACTTGGGAGCAATTGGCCACTGGCGTTTGGACACCACTTATTGACAAATATTTTGATGAACGTTTTCACAAATATTGTGCATTTTGAGTGTTAATCGTTAGTTATACACATACTTTTTACGGGAATTTATTCAAAATTATATTATATTTACATACCTTACTCGTATTTAAATTTAAATTCCCTTATTCTGAAAACAACAGACATCATTACGATATCATCATATCACGTTGTTGATGATAAAGTCAAATTTGATACGTTTTAGGGTGTAGTCTTTGTAACACAAATTGCACTGTCTATGCAGCAAGTGGGCCACCATTCTGAATGCTTTCGGAGAATGCAGTCCATTAGTAGTAGCATTGATATAAAAAGAGTGACATATACCATGAATTGTTAATTTTACACTGATAATAACTGAGGGAAATACTTTTTTTTTGTCATTTCGGCATTTTATTTAGTCAACAACAATTTTTTTTTTCATTTCATTGTGCCAAATAGCACTATGATCCAGCTGATTTGGTCTAAAAAATACTGTGGTACAATTTGTCGTCATCCCAAACGCGGGAGCGAATATTTGGTTAAATCCGTGTTTTTGCGTAATTTAGGGCGTATGGATAAGTTTGATAAAATAAATACAATATCTCATATCTATAGCTTTACAATGTTTATATCTACTCAACAAGTAATCATCGCTGATGTTTTTGGTATAACTTCAATACAACAGGACCTATATTGATTACATAACAACCGGGCTCAAAGGTTGGGACAATTTTTTTTAAACATTCTCTGCACCATTGCGACAATTTGAACACAATTTTTTTCGAAAACTTACAGTCGTATAATTATACGTCGGGAAACTATATATTATATAGTACAGTACATGGTCGCTGGACAATAATTGGGTAAAATTATATTTGTTTAATGGGGAGGGGGTAGGAGTTATCCCCCGAATTTTCGCCATGTTTGGACGCTTTGCCAGCCTGGCAACAATTATTTTCTAATGCGGAAGATGATGACCTTTAATTTGATATAAAGAAACCTTTGTTCGGACAAAGTGGAGCGAAATCGAAAACTAAAGCCATTGTGAAATTTGACCAACGGACTATCATGGCTATTTTCGCCATCTCGCGCCGATGTTTTGGTTCTTGGCGGCCAATTTTAGGTTCGTGTCGGCCTGTGAAACCAAATATCGTTCCTATTGATTACAATTTACATGTTGGTTAGAAATCGGTTCTTACAAAGTTGGGATGTGACAGATGAGATCAGATCAGTGTCAGATGACGACCATATATCTGTAGGAATATATATCTGTCCGGCTTAACCAAATCGATAGTTGCCAGTGAATAAACATAAACTGGAAGTCCTGACGCATAATATATTGTCTGTGCTGCATGTCTGTATTGGTGTGACATATCGTGAGTTTTACGTGACGATATACGTGTATAGGTTACTGGCGCTGAAGGAGACATTCTCACATAAATAAGTGTTTAAGAGTATGTACATGTTTGGACACTGTGCTGAAGGATATTCTCTACGCGGTATATAATCACGTGATCGGTGTACGGGTATAGGATACTCCCGGCTCATCTGCCAGCATATATTTGGACAGCAGGTTTGTCTTTTTCTTTATGCTCTTAAAGGCACGGGCGGCGTTAGTTGCAGAAATATTCATATTTGTTCAAATCGTCATCAACAGAAGGAATATTAAAATATATATAAGTTTGTTCATATATGAGAAACATAATCAGCGCGTAAATAGTATACTGTCGCCAAGACGTACGATGATTTTCATAACACAGCGCTATTTTATTGGTTAATCACAAACAAATTATATAAACGCTCTTTATTATTTCCATATCAGGAAAACAGTAATAAATAACGCTTTGTGTTTACCATATCCGGATCCGGATCTAAGCCAGGTTCTGTAACGTTTTTTGCTTTTGTTTACATAACAAAGGATAAAAAACATTTGACAATAACATATTGTTTATGCCATATTTCTGATTGGTTTAAGAACAAGGTCTGTCTATATTTTACTATTATTTCTGTTTATGGCGGTTTTTGACGGAGGTGAATATTTTAACAGCAATACCCACCGCCAACGTCGCCCTTATCTTTAATGCATATTTTGAAGGTCTCATTGATTCTATACTTATGAACATTGTGGTGATTTATCTCTGACAAACTGGTTATACATACTGCATAGTTACAAGTTCGCAAAAATCCAATTTTAATGTGGACAAAAAATGACTCGAACGATCATTTTGCTCACACGTGTTGGACTATTCGGGACTCGCCATCCGATATATGTGTACATTATACTGATGCACTAAATTTTAACATGTTTATGTGAAATAAACGAACGGCTATCTTGAACTAGAATGTGTATGTTAGTAGTAAGGGCGGTCACTCTAGGACACCCCTTGCCCAACGGACACTCTGAGCCATGGCCCAGAGTGCCCGTCGCGCAAGTGGGTGCACCACCCGGTAATACGCGATTATTATTAGTTGATGAATGCATTGTCTCATGTTTAACGCGTTGTACTTCGATTATTAGCCTATCGCTAAAGTCCTCCATTATCGCGGCGACAAATGAGTGTGTCGTCCTCAAATAGAACAAATACGGTCGGATAAACACCCTATTTGAGAGCGGTCCAATTATCTCGCTGGTTTGCAACAAAGCGAGAATTCGGCGAAGCATAAAATCACTGCTATGATCGCCTCGTGGTCAGCGATTCGGTCGCTTGCGGTGTGAACATAAAAATCGCGCGCTTTGAACTGCTACGGACGTCATAAAACGGCCGTTATAATCGCTCGCTCGCGCCCGGTGTGGAACGACCCTAAAATTGTGATTTTCTGTAAATAATACTACCGAAAAACCTGCCGATATTCATGTACAGGGGAGGAGAATTGGAAATAGTTAAAGAATTCAAATATCTTGGGGTTAATTCCTTTTATAATGGGAGATATTGCAATGCATTGAAATAAATTCATAACACAGCAATGAAAGCCATGTATGGCCTGCTCAATAAAGTGCGTAAACTCCACCTTACAGTGAATTTGATGCTGAAATTCTTCGATAGTATGGTAACTCCAATAGCTCTTTATTGTAGTGAAGTTTGCTGCTTCGAAAAATGTGATATTATAGAGAAATTGCATATGAAATTTTGTAAAATCCTTTTGCGCATGAAATCTAGCACACCTAATTATATAGTATACGGAGAGCTTGGTAGACATACACAGATAATTGATATAAAATGCAGGGTGTTGTCATACTGGTCAAAATTAAACTCCTCCGACGGATCTGAATTAGCAAAGAATATTTATCTTGTAATGAAGGAGGTCCATAACAATGATAGCACATATTCTGGAAAACTTAAATGGTTTGAGTTTATAAAATGACCCTGAGTGAGATCGGTTTGATGTCCCGATGGGATACTCAAACTGGACTCACGGGGACGGAGATCAGGAATATTAAATCTCGTCTGATTGAAGAACACTGGATTAAAATGTTTCGTGACCTGAAGGAATCTAAATCATCAAGGGGAACTTTTTATAGTAATATAAACGTCATTCCAGTATTAGTCGTTACCTTATTTATCTACCACAACATCTCATACCAGCATTGGTGAAATTTAGGACAGCAAACCATAGACTGCCAAACGAGCTTTCAAGATGGCAAAACACGAGAGATGTGCGGTTCGGGAACATATTCTTTTTATCTGCGATAATTTGGTCACACTCAGGAGAAAATACATTCCTGACTATTACGGGTTAGACCCTTCACTAGAAAAGTGTTATGGCCTCCTTGCGATTGAAAATATATCAATACTAGCAGGTGACCCGACTTCGTCCGGGCTTTGACCTTGAATTGACCATTTTGAAGGTCAAGGTCAGGTTGGAGTCACGATTTGACCCGTTCAAAATACTCCCCGGACAAAATTACCGTAGGTATCAAATTTCGTCGAAATCCGTCCAGCAGTTTTCCCGGCCATAGCTAACAGACAAACAAATAGACAGAAGTCCCAAAATATATATTAGATCATTTGTGGGTTCCCGTTTCAATGTGAAGGTCACCTCGGGCGGAAAAACTGACCCGATGACAATCTCCCCCATTCCCAGGAACCCCTAAGTGCGAACACAGAATCACACAACACGCTCATGTCTGTACAGAGACACAACATGCTCATGTCTGGACACATACACGCTCTTTATCAACGACACTGCGTATACGAACGCTCTTTAACTATCACGCGATTAACCCATGACCTACCCTTTACGGTGGCGGGGGATTGGAGAATAAGTGCTCTGACGTTCTCAGAAGCGGTGCATGACATTCCATCTGGCATTTTTCCCTTAGATAGAAAGTTTGGGCTCAATCCGTCCGACAGTTTTCCCGACCATAGCTAACAGACAGACAGACAAACAGAAGTCCCAAAATATATATTAGAATTGAAGAACGTTAGCATTTATATGAAACATGTTTTTAAAGAATACAACTAAGATAGTACACTGATCTATAGAGTTATTCATGTGAATTTATATACACATATTTCTGTATACATATATATATGCTCGTGTGTAAATATATGTATACAGTATACATATGATATATTTATATAAGTATTACATACAATTTATTATTTATGAACATGAACTTCTAATGACAAATATATTCATACCAATGTACATAGTGTATATATGTTATTATGCATGTTCCACATTAATTTGTGGCTTTTCGCATTAAACTCATTCATTCATTCATAGAGACAAAATACATGCACGCAATCATTCTCTCAATCCAGGGCGTGGATACAGATTTGTTTCTGTAACGAACTTTGTATGCATTACGCTAAATCCCTTAATCAACATCAACTTGTTGGAAATATTCTCTTTGCCATACTTATGTTGAGAAAGCTATTGTGAACTAGATTTGTCAGAAGTTAGACGACCGACACATGTGTCACGTTGTGACAGCCATTTTTATGTATTTCCTCTTCCAAATATAGGCGGTTGTGCCATTGCTCTGACCAGCGAGGGGACAGAACTCTATAGTGGTCTGATCAGCGATGGAACATAACTCTATAGTGATTTCATCAACAAGGGACAAAACACTGCCTTGCAGTTTGTCATCGGCGTTGTTAATACCGTAACCACGGATACACCTATAATGAATGTTCACATTGATTCTGTTTCCATGCTTGGCGACACATATTCCCAAGACGGAACCGTCCTCCAGAATGTCCTTGTATTTCTATTGTCAGTTTATATTTTCGCCCACTGTTTACGAACATGCCGTATAATATATGTTGGTCTGTACTCATCAATTTGTTCGATAAAAATGTCGACAATGTCTCGATATTGCCGTATAAAATGAATCACTATACGACACCTTTGAACTGTCAAATCCTTCTGGAAGCGACAGCCCTAACTTGTTTCTACTACCTACGAAATCTCTGAAATATCCCATGTAGACCCACATGAAATATATCTCGACGCTATAGTTAAGAATCGTCCGCTCCAAGGAATCAAATTTAGCATGCATCGCGCACAATATTCCGGAACTACAGTGTTTGGAAGATGTTGTGGGTAATTAGGTTGTTTGAAAACCTTATCTATTTTATCCCTCAAACCAAAGGACCATAGCGAAGTTCGATTAACCAGCTTGGATACAATGTTCGGCGAACTCGCAAAACCCTTGTAAGTATTCTAGCATTTTAATGTCGTCGAAATAAGCCACACAAGCATTCTGAATGGTTGCATAAGCTTTCATCCAATTCATGTAGGTCTTGTTAGAGAATACGTTGTTCCTGTCGCCTTTGAAGAAATTTCCGATATTTAAATAACCGGTTACTATGACGATGTCATTTCATTTGTCCTTTTTTGGATGCCTCGATATTATCAGTGGGTTTGCTTCTTTCCTCTTCCAAAAGCTTGGATACAATGTTTGGCGAACTCGCAACACCCTTGAATTATTCTAGCATTTTAATGTCGTCGAAATAAGCCACACCATCATTCTGAATGGTTGCATAAGCTTTAGTGTAATATAAATATTCTGAACATGCTGCTATATTATTTCAGCAATATATTGTCAACTATTGTCAACAACGCAGCAGCCTGTCCATAATCAAAAAAGGCCGATTCAACATGAAAGCCTCGCAACTTTAAGTTCATGTTCGCTGATTGGCTAAATTGCGGCCACGATTCAGCTACAGTTATGTATTGAATTAAGTATATAGCTTCACTATGCTGTGTTATATGAAATCTTGTCTTAGTTTACCCTTCTTTTAGAATTTTATAGAAGGTGACTAAGTTAATGAAATATAACCGGGGGTATTAGTGATTTTTTTCAATCTAAAAATTCTTCTGAATGCTACATTCTCTGAGTGAGCAAAGTAACTAGTTTGACTCGCTATTCGTTCTTAATCAAATGCTTCATGTTTTCAATTTTGGCGATTCCATGATTAAACGGTTGGCCATTCTATATGAAGACGCTAGTTCGTCCATCCTGCTTAATGGTCACATGTCACAACGTTTTAAATTAGGACGTGGCTGTCGACAGGGTGATTCCATGTCCCCGAATATGTTTCTCCACTGCGCTGATGTATTAGCAATGTTGACAAGACAGAATGACATAATTAAAGAAATAGTCCTCGGTGGTTCAGTGTATAACATATCACAGTACGCTTACGACACCAACGTCCATACTTGATGACAATGAAAGAAGCATACGTAAGGCCTACCCAATTCTTGACCTATATGTTCCAGTTTCGCATCAATCCGGAGAAAGGTCAGGCGGTGTATAAGATCACAAACAACATATGAATCAGACATTTTGTAACACTTTCTACTGTTAGACGCGGCGTAAGTATGGTTAATCTAAAAGGTCAATGCCCTGGCTCGCTCCATACTCTATACGTGGGAATGTGACCCCGGGGTGAAATGGTCCAGACCATTTCATAACGGGCCGTTGGTCCCACAAAGAATATATTAAATTAACCTGTTTGAGGTACACCCGTACGTGTTCCAATCGAAATACGACACGGATTGAACAAGCTACAGGGCGTTGGCTAGATGGATATATATATATATATTGTAAGAGGCCAGTCTCCCTATGATCTGACACTCTTTTTATGCACTCTCGCTACCATGCACGCATAGGTTAAAGATGTATTATATATTGACTCCGTGGCTGCCTGTTGACTTGCTTATACTTGTTTTGAATAAATATTCTAACTAAGTGCAAAGGAAAACCTGGGAGTACTGTATAGCTCAGATGGTGCCGTAATAGCAGGACGCTACGTGGAATTCTTGGACATGGACGCGCGGGCAGTCACGGAGAAAAGGGTAGGAGTCAATTTGCGTATTGGCTGGTTCACAACCCCTTCATAGACATTAATGTCGAATTTTTTGGTTTAAAATTGTTGTGTCAATTGGCCATTAGTTTAGGCATGCTTTGAAAAATAATGAAAAATACCATTGCACCGGGTTGTGTGATATTAGTTTCTCTTGTTTTGTGTCTATGTCGAGTTTGTTGGTTTAAAATCCGTGCGTCGATTTGCCAATTTAAATAGGTGATATCTGGTCTAAATTTTTGCGTAAATTGGGCATGGTCAGTAAATAGAAATGTTTCCGGGAAATTCTATCATTGTCCTGTGGTATTGCTTAGCTTTGAAGTAATCTGTTTAGACTTAAAGGGAGCGATCCATGTAGATAAAGTCTAGTTGTTCCCGTTGAGAAGAACGTTAAAACAGTTGTCACAATATGAGTTTATTAATGCAAGTTGAAATAAAGATTGGTTTTTCGAGGTATTTATTAGTTACATGTACGCTCAATGTGAATAGTTTAAATTTGAAAAATGTTACCAGGTGTAATTGGTTCATTGTATACATAATTACTCGGATACAATTAGTGATCATCGTTATATGGTATCCGAGGGAACGGACAATATTGATGTTACAATATTCACGAAAATGAGTCCCAGTGAATTATGAGAAATTATGCATTATACAGATGTGGTGAACAAGAAAAATCTCACAGCAAGTAATCAGTTGATTATATTAGTTTTTATTGGAACAAACATGTGGGTTAATCAAAAGTTATTCCATGAGTACGCAGTTAGTTTGTCTGTCTGCTTGTTTTCAAACAAGTTTGATTTGGTTAAACATTTTCAGAGTAAAAATTGTCACAAGTTATGGTTAGGTACGTGTAATATCGACCGGGTTTATTGAAGCCTATTATGATATATAGTGTATGGGTTTATCAAAACAAATGTAATCAGGTTTATGACACAGAAGTTTTGGTCAAAAAATTAATCTTTTGTGGTCCTTGTAGTTTTGTTCAGTTTGTTCTGAGCAAGTTGAAGTCGTTTAGTATTAACGCACTTTTGGTAAACTTGTTTGAGGTTTATATATTTTTTTTTGAATAATGTAGATCACTGAACACAATTGTTTTGTGTGGAAATTCTGGTTAATGGTGTTGCTTATATCTGTCAAATGTGGCCTCATTCGAGTCAGGATTGCATTGAAAGGGACATAAACAGGTATTAAATTTTCTCACCATTATGCCAGTTATAGGCTTGTAAAATTTATTGCTGATTTTAGGATGCTGTCGAGTTATTCAGTATGATTTTAGTGAGTTCTGGTTTTGAACAAATCATGGTTTGGAAATTAGTTAAAGTTGTTCTATCAGCAAATTAAAATTAGTGTTACTGTGCTCGGATAATCTATTGAAAAAACATAGTTATTTATGACAGTTTGTTAAGAGACTGGTGGCGCCCAGAGAAATGTACATGTTTTGGAAAAAAGTTAGTTCATGTGAGATAGGCGATTCCAGAAATTTCAAATTAAATAATTTGTGGTCAAGATATAGATGCTTAAAGTTTGAAGTATTAAAAACAATTGTTCGGGAAAAATTCAGGTTAGCCAAATAGTTCCAGTGTTTTGCAGGTATATCAACATGCATGGTTAGTGGTATTTTGTGTTACGACACGCTCGAAATATGTTAAAATTTCGATTTAAAAAGATCTAGATCGATGTAAATTTATCGTCATTTGTAGGTTTGCGTTATACAAGTTAAAAAGGTCTCACATAAACACATGTGAACAATGTGAAACTTATATGCGGTTGAGAGAATGTTTACCAAATATTAATGGTTAGAATGTGGTCAGGTTTCCAACAAGCCTAAAGTTGATCAGAGTTGACAAGTCGGAATGTAAGGCATGTAATCATCAATCATTGTGTAACCACACGAAAAATGTATAGAAAATTCATTGTGTCATAATTAAATCTATTACGGAATTCTAGAGTGTCTGCGGGTTAAACTAGACTGACATGGTACCTCGGACCACCCCTCTCCTGACCCACAGCACTGATCCGACACTGGCAAAATTTGGCACATCGCGTGCACTCTTCAGATAACACGCAATAGAATACCAGATGAGATCCAAAGTTTGACATCTTCGGAGGAGATGTGGCCTCAAGCACATGGGCCCAAATTTGCATAGTTTGAAGGCCCACAACTCTGTCATTTTTCAATGGATTTTCGAAATTCTTTCAGTTTCATCTGATTCGGAGTAGAATAAAAAATTGGTACCCCGGTTCGCCCCTCCCCTGACACACAACACTGAACCGACACTGGCAAAATTTGGCACACCGCGTGCTCTCTTCAGTCCGCACGCATTAGCGTATCAGATGACATCCAAAGTTTGACATCTTCGGAGGAGATGTGGCCTCAAGCACATGGGCCCAAATTGCAAACTTTGAGGGCCCGTAACTCTTGTATTTCTTCTCGGATTTCAAAAGTCCTTTCCGGTATAGGTTTTTTTTTCGTTCAGGGAATCCATATACTTAAATAGATGAATGTCAATACAAAAAAAATTCTCGAAAATTTTGCCCCCACCCCAGCGTCAAAATATATGTCCGACCCTGTCCAATTTTCTTTCTCGGACTAAACTGACAACGGTCAACACGACTATGAAATCCAAATGCGGTTATCTGGAATGATACGAGAGTACAGCATAGTAAATCAAATAGAGGTTTGCCTATTTATGGGCGGTATCTCCTCATGAAAAGCGCAGACACAAGTTTTGATGCCCGTGGGCAGTAGGGCATATCGAAGTGTGTACACGGTCCAATTTCCGAGATAATAAAATTACATTTTTTCAGATAAAGGGAGATAACTCCGCAGGGAAAACGCGGACAATATTCATTATACGACGATAGGTTAGAACTCATTGACCCCAACATACGAACATAATTTGAGATTGATACTCCTTATACTTTCAGATATTAGGGAGCTGTAAAAGTGTCGAGTATAATAATAATAATAACTAGAGGTCAGATTCCATGGAATCAGATATACTTCCATGGTATCCCATTTCATGCGCGTGTTATGCGTATAGGTGTGTTCCTCCTCATTCGAATGCATATTGGTGCTTTGTGATCAGATGGTGGACTTGGATTGACATTTCTAAATAAGATATATATATCCCAAAGGTTTGTGTCATTTGGTTCGACCCAGCGTGGATGATTAATGACAGTCTAATGCATCATGGTCCTGACCAACCGTTGACTGGGCCACGATTCACCCCAGCCAATCGGTTCATTTTTATTTGGTAGGGACACATTTTAGGGCTAATTATGACCCCTGCCCAGGACGCCCAAATCCTGTTCAACGGTCACGAAATTTGGCGTGTCTGTTAGGGTAATCGACATGTAGATCAAAAGGTGTACCATTATTTCGCATTTATTGAATAGTTCTTTCAGTTTTGGATTCAGAATCTTTTAGTTTTAATGGCGGAGGAAAGACTGTTTAGTTAATTAATTAATTAGTATTTCAGTGCGTCATCGCTACACTATAGTTATTAACGTCTTTTTAATAGAGTTAACTGTAATCGAGAGATAAATATATCACAATCGATAATGACATCTGAGTGCTTATCCGTCCGCTCTAAAACTAATGTTGTCCATCTATATACTACAAAACACATGCAGTGTTCACAATATAAAACACTAGATTTGCGATTTTCCATTTTTCCCTTTTACGAATTTCGGTGGAATTTTTCAAAACGCTCGACCCTCCGAGGGCGTACGCGCTCTCCGTCGGGCAGGTTGCTTTCATAGTAGAGCAGTGAATCTTTGGGGGCTGCGACTTATCGGGCTGAAATTAATTTAATAAGTTAAAGATTTATAATTCGGTGATTGATATGTTTTACAATAGTCAGAATAGCGTCAGCCTCAGTTGTGGCTGAGGTGTTTTAGATACATGTTTATCTAAAGAGCATACTTAGTTAATGTAACACTTCCAGCTGTTCGACATGGCGTAGATAAGGTTAAACTATAGTATTACGGGGTAGGTGTTCGGACCGGAGGGTGCACCATATTCCCATGGGAAAGTAAACTCTAGGTGGATAACTTCGTTGTTATTGATCTCGAGTGGCTATTCTCGTAAACATGGGAGAGTGCCTCGTAAACATGGCAGTGTGGGAAGTGGTGTATTGACTTCTCCGGACATTGACCCCTTATCATATATATTCTGGACAGAGCTTACACAAGGAACTCTTGATTCGAACGCATTAGGGAGAAGTTATGTTATTATATTTTTCTCCGTGGCCACCTGATTGTGTCAACTTGTATATAGTTATATAATAAATTTCATCAACGTGTTTCCAAGAATTCCAACTTAATGGTTAGAACCTGTGGGACCAGTAGCCCACGAGAATGGTACAGATCGTTGTGGTGCCGAGTTAGCAGGATATTTCTTGGAATTCTTGGACAGGTGGTCACGGAAGAAAAATATGGAGGAAATTAAACGGACGAAATAAGGTATGAGGCAATTTGCAATTATTTGGCTTGGTTCACAATTCTTTATAGGTAGATAGGTAGATTTAACTATAGTTCAAAATTGTTCCATCAATTTTTCCATATAAGGTATACTTAGAAACTACTGTTGTGCCAGTATGTTATTTCGAGTTGTTGTTGTTTCATTAATCGTTACATCGACTGGAAATAAATGAGATCTGGTCTTGATTTTTGTGTAAATTGGCTAAACTCTTCATGAGTCGAGTTATCATTGTTTAAAAATTGATGTGTCAAATTTAAATAAATGATAGCTGGTCTAAATGTGTGTGTAAATTGACCATTGTTATGTTTCCGGGACACCCTGTCGCTTGTTCTGTGGAAATTGCTTAGCTTTGAAGTAATTTGTAGACTTAAAGGAAGCAATCCATATAGATAAAGTCTAGTTGTTCCCGTTGAGAAGAAAGTTAAAACAGCTTGTCAAAATATGAGTTTATTAATGGAAGTTGAAATAAAGATTGGTTTTTATTTTCGAGGTATTATTAGTTACATGTACGCTGGTCTAAAATATTTTGCAAATTAGCCGTAATTATTAAAATTGAAAAATGTTATCAGCTAGAAGAAATAATCACTGGGATAAAATGTGTCCAGCGTTATGGTATCCAAGAATTGGATAAGATTGATGTGACAATCTACGCGAGAATGACACCCAGTTGATTATCAAATTATGCATGGTAGAGATATTGTGAAGAAAAATTCTCAAATCGAGTAATCTTTCGATTATATTAATATTTAATTGAATAATATGCGAGTAAAGCAAAAAGTTGTTCAGGGAATACAGTTTTAGTTTAAATTGTGGCGTCAAATCTTTCTATATTAGGTATGCTTGAAAATTACTGTTGTGTCACAGTTTTCTATGTCAAATTGTTTCAAAAATCGTTGCGTCGATTTGAAATAAAGATTGTTTGTTTTTCGAGGTATTATTAGTTACATGTACGATGGTCTAAATTATTACACCGTATGCAGGTTATATAGTCATTGAATTTACTGGTGATTTTAGAATGTTTTTAAGTTAATCAGTATGATTTTAGTGAGTTCTTGTTTTGAACGAATTGTGGGTTCAAATTTTGTTAAGGCTGTTCTGTCGGTCAATTAAGCATATAATATTAGTTTTATTGTGCTCAGATTATCTATTAGAAAACATTAGTTAGTTATGACAGTTTGTCAAGAAACTGGTTGCGTCCAGCGAGATAAATCTTTAAATAAAAGAAATTTGTTGAAGTAATTCGAAAAAAACAAAAATTAAAATTAAAGACATTATAGTCACTTGAAGTATGGTTTAGGAATGTTCCATTTAGCCAAATGGTTCCAATGTTTTGCAAAAATATCTACACAGATGGTTAGTAGTATTTTGGTTATGACACGCCCGGATTGGGTTAAAATGTCGGTTTTTAAAAACATATAGATCGATGTACGGGTTTCGCCATTGTATGTATGTGTTATACAAGTAATCGAAATGGTTTTAATGTGTTCAAGTTTCGAACAAACCAAAGTTGATCAGAGTTGACAAGTCGGAAAGTCAGAAAAGTAACTGAATAATCAATTATGGTGTGCCCATACAAGAACAGAATGGCTAGAAAATTGATTATGCCATAATTACATCTATTGCGTGTATTCTGAGAGTGTCTGTAAGTATTTAATCAGACTAACATGCTATCAAGTATGTCTAAATATTTGTGGATGGCACCGAGTACACGTAATAATATACATGTAGAATATAAAAGAAGAAAAACATAGAACTTACTTTTAAGAAATTGTCACAGAAAAGGACATGAATTTATCCAGACAATCCTGATAATTCCATTGAAGAAAATACTAGTTCAAGACACAGTTGGAACAATGATTGGTTCATGGCAATGTAATCTGCCAAAACATGCGAACCATAACCTCCAGAGTTTAGTATTTCGTTGGCGGTGCATGCGCCCCATAGAGAGAAAAAAGAGAGGCTTGTCAACAAAGAGAGAAAGGTTATCTAACCTTATCTCATACAGACAGGTGCTTTCGGCCAAGACATCTGTATTATTGAAGTTATGGGCCCAGTTAAGCGAACATTCATACATTTCAAAATACGGGGAGTTTTGTTGGTAGTGGTCTCAATGGTCTTTGTACACTGGTGCAAATTCACAGGTGTAATTTCTCTGTTTATATTCTGACAATACGAGGAAGCCACTTTCAATTGTGGACACTCAATTGTTTATTCACTTGAATGGTCAAACATGACACAATGGAGCGTGGTGGAATACAGTGCTTATGATTTCTGTGCAAGCTACAAAGGACAACAATTCGTCCCCTCTGTTTGTACCACCTGGAGAAATCTATCGGAATCATCTGGTTGGTTAATCCATGCACCCTCGTTTGAGGTGAAATGAGAGATTTGTTCTCGCCTGTCATTTAACAAAAGTTGTATGAGTACATGCGGTTCTGAGGAGACATACTTCATTATCCACCATGATTGTCCTAGACAAACATTCTACACCACTGCGAAATGGTATGTTTGTCCTGTTGATTCAATGAAGTGGTAAATATGTACATTCATCTAGCAGTTAAACTGTGGTCAGTAAATGAAGACGGTATGAGATGTTATTTGTATTATAGGAACCTGTAATATGGTGTACGGTCAAGTTAGAGAACTTAGATAGAAAGCTATACATTCGTTAAATGTGTCTGGAGTCATGTGAAAATATCAGCTGTGCTCGGGCAATTGTCCAGCGATCCGTTTCTCGTGCACTTCAGGTGTGAATAGACTTCGTCAAGAGTTTTCAGAGATTAGCAAAATAAAATTCCTATTGTGACCGAACTATTGATTTCAAGTTTAAAGGGACATGTCAGAATGAAAGGGGAATGCTATCTTATTTTGACACCGAGCCATATATAATTAGCTATGTGAACCAATAAGCCAAGCAAATTGTCTCAGGGGTTGTACATTTTATTCCGTTGTTTCACAATGAATAACTATATATAAAATATATGACATTTATGTAAAATGTCCGTAATTGGTGTGGGTGTTACATGATAGTTGTTAGAATTATTAGCTGACAAGTTATAGGTAACTCGATGGGTATGCCCAAATACAGGGCCCGTGATCTTTAATTTGGCGTTCCAGGTTTATGGAATCGTGCTTTGACACAAACGACGAGATTTGACACGTCGACGCTAATGATTTTGTAAAAAGTTTATGTTATAGAGCATTGATGTACATGCTGGTATATATTGTGATGTCTAATTTGGCGTTCCAGGTTAATTTGGATACTGATTTGACACGGACGACGTGGTTTGACAAATGATGTTGTAAAAGCTTATGTTATACATGTAAAGCATTAAATTACATGCTGGTATATATTGTGATGTCTAATTTGGCGTTCCAGGTTAATTTGGATACTGATTTGACATGGACGACGTGGTTTGACAATTGACGTTGTAAAAGCTTATGTTATAGAGCATTAAAATACATGCTGGTATATATGGAGATGTTTAGTTTGGCATTCTATGGTTAATGGATAGCGATTTTTACGCGACAGGCGTGATTCAACATTCTAAAATCTCAGTTTATAGAGCATTTGGACAAGAGCACTTGCACGTGCTGGTATATGTAGGGCTTTTGAGCCAAACTTAAACGTGAATTGATTAAATTGTAATTTCAAGGTTGAAATCGTGTTCTACACATAACCGTGGTGGTACACGCTGGTAACATGAACCAGAGTTAATTCATATTAGTTTCTTAGCACAACGTATGAAGTCCTCTACAATAGACAGTACAATGTTGATCCATTGTTTATGCCCGAATTCAAGATCGAGTTGAACTTTATTCAACTCTCGTATCGAAACAAGGCAAATGTAACCCTCAGCAGGAAGTCATAACCTGGATATTAAACCATATTGATTCTTAATTAACTTATGCCTGAATTCAAGATCAAGTTGGAAATGTATTCAACTTTCGTATCGAAACAAGGCAAGTATAACTTCCGACAGAAGTCATATCTGGATCAATCGATCAATCATTCATTCGGAATCAAGCCTGGATGCACGGGAATGACCGGAATCGCACCGTCATTCTCCAACGTTGGATATGGATCCATCAATCATTCGGATCGTAGGATAAGAACTGACTCTGCAGAACCAAAAGCTTATTCTCGGATTAGGACATTCCTGTGTTAGGAACTTGTGTGTGTTTTCGGAACTATCCATATGCCAATTGGTATAGTTTAAATCTCTATCAAGGAGTCGTCAAGTTTTTTGTCTTAGGACAAAAATCTTGAAAAAGGTGATGGGAGTTATGTAACACTTCCAGCTGTTCGACATGGCGTGGGTAAGGTTAAACTATAGTATTACGGGGTCAGTGTTCGGACCGGAGGCTCGAGTGGCTATTCTCGTAAACATGGGAGAGTGCCTCGTAAACATGGCAGTGTGGGAAGTGGTGTATTGACTTCTCCGGACATTGACCCCTTATCATATATATTCTGGACAGAGCTTACACAAGGAACTCTTAATTCGAACGCATTAGGGAGAAGTTATGTTCTTATATTTTTCTCCGTAGCCACCTGATTGTGTCAACTTGTATATAGTTATATAATAAATTTCATCAACGTGTTTCCAAGAATTCCAACTTAATGGTTAAGACCTGTGGGACTAGTAGCCCGAGAGAGTGGTACATTACGTCGCTGATCATATCCTAGCAGTACCAATATTCGTGGATTTGCCTCTCATTCGAGAGCCGCCTTCGTCGATTACACAGCACTGGTATGGCTTCTTTCCGCGGTTACCGTCGTACACAACAACCACAATTTCCGTTTTATCTGCAGCCAGATTTCTCATCTTTTGCGTCGCAATGTACATCAATGCATCTTGACCTTTTATTTTTCTAAAGAACCTCACAAAATAATTGTCCAATGTTGAGAAATCCCCTCTTATAGCTGGAATTGTTCCTCCCGAACCGTCTATCTGCGAATAAAATGACACGGTTCCAGTGACGCTGTATCTTAACATGCCATCAACATAATTTTTGAATTTGAATGTGTTTATTCTCAATAAAACCGTACATATTCCTACAGTATTTGACATAAAATTCATATGATTCGGAGACGAATAACACTTTGGTTATTGGAAAGCATATAGGCCCAAATTCAAATTTGGACGGCCAAAATCTCCGCCATTTTCCATCGGATTTACGATCTGTTTTCAGCTTCGTGATTAACGTGTATGGTAGATGTTACATTTCAAGTTTCATCTGATTCGGAGAAGAATAAATAATGCTACCACGGACCACCCCTCCCTTGACCCACAATACTGCACTGACACTGGCAAAATTTGGCCCACCGCATGCTCTCTTCAGTCCGTACACATTTTCGTATCAAATGACATCCAGTGGTCGATATCTTCGTAGAGATGCGTTATCAAGCAGATGGATCCAAAATTGCAAAGTTTGAAGGCCCCTAATTCTTTCAGTTTTTTATGGATGTTCGAAATTCTTTCAGTTTCTAAATCGGCTGATGTTGCAGATGTTATATTCCAAGTTTCATCTGATTCGGAGCGGAATTAAAAATTGGTACCACGGACTACCCCTCTCGAGACCAACAATACTGAACCGACACTGGCAAAATTTGGCACACCGTGTGCCCTCTTCAGTTCACACACAATGGCGTATCAGATGACATCCAATGTTCGATATCTTCGGAGGAGATGTGTTATCAAGCACATGGGCCCAAATTTCAAATTTTGAGAGCTCTTGCAATTCTTCTCTGATTTCAAAAATCTTTTCCGGTATGGATTTGTTTTCGCTCAGGAAATCAAGATTAGATGAATGTCAATAAAAAAATTATAGGGAAAATCATGATCTGAAAGAATCGCATTTTTGGGACGGAAATACGAAGTATGTTGATTATATGTTGTTCTTATCATGTGTGTGTTTATCTTATGTGTTTGTAAGTGACCCCACCCCTACCTCGAAATTGGGTGACGGGATTGGGAAATTGTCAAACCCGGCCCACATTGCGAAGTTTGAGGGCCTGTAACTCAGTTATTTTCCAATGGATTTAAAAATTGTTTTCAGTATTGAGATCAGCTCCTCACATAGATTGTTTGTTATAAATTTTGTTTTATTCGGAGACGGATAACATTTTGATTATTGGAAAGAATATGGGTCCAGATTCAAATTTTGAGGGCCCAAATCTCGGCCATTCCTTAACGGATTTACGATCTGTTTTCAGTTTTGTGATCATCGTGTATGGTAGTTATATTCCAAGTTTCATCTGATTCGGAAAAGAATAACAAATTGGTACCCCGGACCGCCCCTCCCCTGACCCACAAAACTGAACCGACACTGGTAAAATTTGGCACACCGCGTGCCCTCTTCAGTCCGGACGTATTATCGTATCAGATGACATCCTATGTTCGATATCTTCGGAGGAGATGTGTTATCCAGCACATGGGCCCAAAATTGCAAAGTTTGAGGGCCCGCAATTCTTTCAGTTTTCGATGGATTTTCAGTTTCAGTTTCTAGATCGGCTGATGTTGCAGATGTTATATTCCAAGTTTCATCTGATTCCGAGAAGAATTAAAAATTGGTACCACGGACCACCCCTCCCCAGACCCACAATAATGAACAGACACTGGCAAAATTTGGCCCACCGTGTGCCCTCTTCCGTCCACACACGTTGGCGTATCAGATGACATCCAAACTTCGACATCTTCGGAGGGTATGTGTTATCAAGCACATGGGCCCAAATTGCTAACTTTGAGGGCCCGTAACTCTAGTAATTCTTCTCGGATTTCAAAAATCCTTTCCGGTATGGGTTTGTTTTCGTTCAGGAAGTACATATACTTAAATAGATGAATGTCAATAAAAACAAAATTAAAACAACTTTTGCCCCCACCTCAGTGTAAAAATATATGTCCGACCCTGTCAAACTTTCTTCCTCGGACTAAGCTGACAACGGTCAACACGACTATGGAAACCAAATGCAGTTATCTGGAATGATACGAGAGTACAGCATAGTAAATCAAATAGAAGTTTGTCTATTTATGGGCGGTAACTCCTCAGGGAAAGCGCGGACACAAGTTTTGATGCCTGTGGGCAGTAGGTCATATCGAGGTGTGCATACGGTCCAATTTTCGATGCTCTGCTCCTTATAATTTCCGAGATAATAAAATCACATTTTTTTATCTAAAGGGAGATAACTCCGTGGGATAAACGCGGACAACATTCGTTATGAGCCAAAGGCATAAAACTCATTTACCCCAATATACTTACCAATCTTGAGTTTTCTAATCCTAATACTTTCAGATATTAGGGCGTTGAAAAATAGTATAGTATAATAATAATGAAAAATAATCGAAAAAGGGCCATAACTCTGTCAAAAGATATTGGACCAACATGCGGATACCTTTATTTTTAGTAGACCTTGAATGCCTACAATCGCTAGAGATTTCACGTTCCTACTGCCATTAGTTTCTGAGTATTTCCAAATAAACGGAAAACGGCACCAGTACAAAAACAATATACTTCCTTGGTTACACCATGGAAGTATAACTAGAGGTCAGATTCCATGGAATCAGATATACTTCCATGGTATCCCATTCCATGTCTGTGTTATGCGTATAGGTGTGTTCCTCTTCACTCGAATGGATATTGGTGTTTTGTGATCCGATGGTGGACTTGCATTGACATTTCTAAATAAGATATATATTCCAAAGGTTTATGTCATTTGGTTCGACCCACCGTGGATGCTTAATGACAGTCTATTGCATCATGGTCGTGACCAACTGAGCCACCATTCACCCCAGCCAATCAGATCATTTTATTCGGTAGGGATATATTTTAGAGCTAATTATAACCCCTCCCCAAGACGCCCATATCAATTTCAACGGTCACGACATTAGGCATGTCTGATTATAGCGTAATCGACATGAAGATCAAAGGGGTGTAAAGCATATTAATGTACCATAACTCTGTTATTTCGCATTTATTGGATAGTTCTTTCAGTTTCGGATTCAGAATCTTTTAGTTTGAATGGCGGAGGAAAGACCGCTTGGTTAATTAATTAATTAGTATTTCAGTGCGTCATCGCTACACTATAGTCCTATAGTCATTAACGTCTTTGTAATAGAGTTAACTGTAATCGAGAGATAACTATATCACAATCGATAATGCTAGCTGAGTGCTTACCCGTCCGCTCTGAAACTAATGTTGTCCTTATATACTACCAAACACATGCAGTGTTCAAAATATAAAACACTTGATTCGCGATTTGTTTGCCATTTTTCCCCGTTTACTAGTTTCGGTGGAATTTGCAAAAGCATCGACACTCCCCGGGGCGTACGCCACCTCACCATTCGACAGGTTACTTTTATCGTAGAGCGGACATACCTATAGTATATCGGTGAACATATTCATGCATTTGCCTGGCTCCTTGATAAGTCTATTTGAATTTGCGTCATAAAGAGTGGGTTGAATTTGAGTAATATATATCACCCGTTAACAACGTTACACACTACCAGGGTTAAACCGTTCATTCTGAAACTTTGAAAACCATACTAATCTTGCGTTTATATACTATTAATCACATCCACTCGTCGAAAAGTTTTTATCTCCATATCTGATTTTCGGAGTAATTTTCCCCATTTGATTTTCGGTGGAATTTGCCAAATCTGAACCCACCCCGACACAAACACTCCATTGAGCAGGTTGCATTTATAGTAGAGAGGTCACATTTTGGGGGCGTACCTACAATATACCGCCTTACATGCCCCTGCATTAAACTCGCTCCTTCATTAGCCCGTTTGGATTTGGGGCTAAAAATAGGTTAGTGATAGACTACTTAAGTATACATATTTATGTTATATAGCGTTGTCACGAGTAAACTGTTCCATCTGAAAATGATAAAATCGCACTGTAGATGCGCGTGAATACTACCCATCAGATGTACTCGTCAAAAAAAAAATTATCTCGATGTTTGAGTTGTCCCCCTTTGCAATTTTCGTGAAATTTTCCTAAAGTCTCAACCCACCCCACCTCGCATTCTCCGTTTGGCAGGTTACTTTTAAAGTAAAAATAGGTGCAATATTTCCGTAGCCCGTAACGCGGAAAATCCTGGGAAAAACATTTTTAAGCGGTATATTCGGGTCTGGATCAATCGTCCAATTCGGAATATGCAGTAAAAAAAATAGAGCACTGGACTTATAAAAAAAAAACAACAAAAAAAAAAAACAAGCTCGGTTTATTCATCCTGGTGTATAGTGTGTCCCTATTTATGTGCGGTAACTCCTCAGGGAAAGCGCGGAGACAAGTTTTGATGCCCGTGGTCAAATGTGTGGAAGTGACCCCACCCCTGCCGCGAAATTGGGTGACGGGATTGGGAAATTGTCAACAGTGGCCCAAAATGCGAAGTTTGAGGGCCTGTAACTCCGTTATTTTCCAATGGATTTTAAAATTGTTTTTAGTTTTGTGATCTCCTGCTTACCTAGATTGTATGTTATAAATCTCACCTGATTCGGAGACGAATAGCATTCTGGTTATTGGAAAAAATATGGGGCCAAATTAAAACTTTGAGGGCCCAAATTTCCGCCATTTTTTAACAGATTTACGATGTTTACAGTTTTGTGTTCAACGTGTATGGTAGATGATATATGCCATGTTTCATATGATTCAGAAGCGAATAATATTTTGGCACCATAAATCACCCCTCCCCAGAACCACAATAATGAACAGACACTGGCAAAATTTGGCACACACCGAGCACTAGTTATTCTGGATACTTAGAAGTGTGTCACTATCTCCAATGTTTGTCCGTTTTAAAGGAGATACGGCGATAAGCCGATTGCCCCAAAAATATTGTTTTTGAGGGCCCACAACTCTGGTATTTCTACTCAGATTTCAAAAATCTTTCGTAATATATTATTAGCTTTACGCAGTGAAGCCATACACGTAGATAGGTGAGTTTCGTAACGAATTTTTTTTTAATTTGGCACCCCCACCCCATTGTAAAAATATGAGATCGACCCTGTCCAGTTTTCGTTTTGGCACTGAACAGTCAATGACCAAGAGGACTGTGAAAACCAAATTCAGTTATCTGGAATGATACGAGAGAACAGCTGAGTACAATGAATTCGATGTTTGCCTATTTATTGCGGTAACTCCTCAGGGAAAGCGAGGACACAAGTTTTGATGCCCGTGGTCAGTAGGGCATATCGAGGTGTGCATACGGTCCAATTTTCGATGCTCTGCTCCTTATCATTTCCGAGATAATAAAATGATATTTTTTCATATAAAGGGAGATAACTCCGCGGGGAAACGCGGACAATATTTGTTATATGAAAAAAAGTTGGAACTCATTAGCCCCAACATACGTACCAACTTTTAGTTTGCTACTCCTCATACTTTCAGATATTAGGGCGTCGCAACATCGTGGAGTATAATAATAATAATAATGAAAAATAATCGAAAAAGGGCCATAACTCTGTCTAGAAACCTTGGACCGGTATTCGGGTACCTTTATTTTTAGTAGACCTTAGATGCCTACATTCGCTAGAGATTTCGCGTTCCTATTGCAATTAGTTTCTGAGTATTTCAAAATAAACAGAAAACGACATCAGTACAAAAACAATATACTTCCTTGGTTACACCATGGAAGTATAATTAGTAGTATACATGTATCATGCTGAGAGCTGGTGAACAAAAACAAATAAAATATATAAGAAAATGAAAATAAAATGAAAGTGGTATGTACATTCAGTACATCTCAACTTTTTGAATTTAAGGTCGCATAGGTTTATAAAAACAAACGCAAGTGGTGATTCTATAAGAAATGCATAGAACTCACTTATTTATAATTAGTGTTGCATAATAATATTTAGCTTTGTACCATATATAATATGATAGATGGTTGAAAACTAATGTATGCAAAAGAAAAATATATGTGTCACTCATGCATTGTAGTGTATGTCGTAATACTCATACTCATGATCATAGAAATGATAATTAATATTAGTTTTCACTGGGTAGTCACTGTGCTGGTGAATTCAAACTTAGTACAAAGTTATGAAGTATGATCTTTATATTTTGTTTATTTCAATTAGTTCAATTTCACTGTGACACTGTGTTTATGCACATGTTCGTGTTGACCGCCAATATTTACAATATAAATATTACACAAATATCGCCAAAAAATGTCTATACATCCGTCATATTACGTTTGTTGAATAAGGAAGTACTCACCAAAAGCTACGGTTGATAGATAAGTTCATTATACAGCTTACTGTATACGCTATTATCATAAATGCATTCTGAAAAATCGTAAAGTCACACATTTTTGATCATTGACGTCCATATTGCCAATCGTAATATATCGTTGTGTTGAATCACGGGTATTTTATGCATATTAATAATTGGTTTGAGTCTCGATATTTTTAGTGTAAATAAGTTGTTTAGTAACCGTTTTCTAGGTCGCTAGTACCCAAAAGTGAATATGATTATAATCTTTCGACTTATACTGAATTCAAGATATGTTTTATGTTCAAGATGTGCAGTATACATTCAGTCGAAAATTAGTCTGCATGAAACAGAGTTGGTCTAAATTTAGAAGTGGGCGGTTATTAAAATTATGTTTACCAAATCGAGGTCGGCTGACATATCCACGTGTGAACAATATTGGGGATAAATAATATCTTTTAAAGTACATTTACAGTATATTCCGGATATTGGCCTGCAGTGATAGAAAAATTGAATCGAGTATTAGTGTTGATGTGCAGTACTACTACCAGTAGTAAATTATGAATGTTTCAATTATTCAATTAATTTCAAGTCACGTCCAGTAAAATTTAGGTCATAATCTGATATTAGTTATTACTGGATATTGGTAAACACAATACAGGAAACCAATAGAGACCAGCATATGCAAAGCTGTATTTAGCAAAGCTATCATCAACTGTCGTGTGTTACTAATTGAATGTCAGTATAATGACAATACAGAAACAAATCCGGTGAGTTTTAAGAGAAACATTGTCATAGTTTCTTCATATGTAACAACTATTTGAAAATATTGGTATATTCGGATATCTTGACAATACAACATATATGGTTTGAATGGCAACAGCACTATAGCAAGCCTAATTAATTTTCAATTTGTATGTAATAATTAAATCTTTAAAGAAAAAAGTTATTTTGAGTGTGAATTTATCAGAGAACATAGTACAGTTCATAAATTGTATGGCAAAATGTTTAGCTCCCAAGTGAGGCCTCTCGTCAGTGTGCAAGAAAAAGAAAAAGAGTCCCGAAAGCATCCAACCTCTTCTGCACAAACAAAATTATCCACTGAGAGTCAAAAATTGACAATCAATATATAAAACTTCACCAAAGTTGAATAAATGTTGATAGGTGAAATTAAAATAAATGACCAATATTGTGTGGATATTCAACAATACCATAAACATTTTATGTTTCAGTAAACTGTAACTAGGTCGCCTTGCATATATAGCAGAACGCATTTTCCTAACAAATTTTATATTATTTTTTAATTTTCGGGTATGTCAAATCCTGTACTACGTGAACAGACACGGTGTGACGATTTTATCTATTGACCTTAACAGTAGATTGAAATCAACATATCCCTTCCTTTCCCCCATGGAAATCAATAGGGAAATTGGAACATAATATTTCAGTATTTGATCATTTTGAATCTCATGTCAGTGCGGGGGAAGGGGTGGCCTATAAAAACTAATTTAACATCAAGTTCGCACACTAACCACCTCACCAAAACTGCAACTTCCGCTGCAACTGAGAGATCAGTCTTGGTTGGCTGAGCTAATGAATTTCCGCCGGTCTATAATATCACAATGTGAGGGCGTTATTCAGCAACCTGGGCCCAATCCCTCATTTGCATGGAATCACATGTGGATATGGTCTGTTCTGACTATGTACGTGTTTTAGTTTTGGGTCACAGTTATATTAGGCGTCTTGCCGATTCTATGCTCTATTTGTTTCTGCCTCGAGATCATCCACAAGTGAATTTTCAATGACTGCATATGTGTCTTCATTACGATGCTCCTTGTAACCATAAAACAACAAGAAAACCAGAGTCAGAAATGGTAACGCCACCAAGATTATATTATTACATATAAATAGAAATTATAAAAAATACTTAAAATATTTTGATAACAATTGCGTTTAAACAAGTAATCCTTCATATTATTGCTAACAAAGCAAGTAAATGACTGTGGGGTCACTCAACAGATTATAAAGAATTGGACTTAGTATACTGTAGATACTGGGACTGCATATTTTTGAATTTTAATCTAAAATTTAAATGAAATAATTAAAAGATAAAATTTAGCAAGTAGTAAAAGTAAATTTTCTCATTAAATATTTTTTTTTTGGTTAAATAAAGCAATAATTTAAATGTAAAATTTAGTTTAAAAAAAATTATTTAACCTGGCTCTTCCAATGTTTGCGCGACTGACCTGGTCAATTGTTCTTAAGAAGTTGTTTTGAGAATTACTATGGAGAGAAATAGTTATGGCTGTGGCTTCGCAAGTAATTGACTTGGTGACGTGATGTTAACAAATCTGAACTCCAGTAAACCAAGGACGCTCCATACCAAATATAAGGTCAATAATCATTCTTTAGAAGTTGTTCTAAGATTTACTATAGAGGGAAAGAATTGTGGTGCTGGCTTCGCAACTATTTGACCTCATTGTAACAAATATAAACATTAGTCACTCAGGCAATAGATGTATCTATTCTGTATGTTAAGTTATTGGGTCTTACGTGTCTTGAGATGTCTAAATATTTTTTGATGGACAGATCGCGCAAGCGCAAGGGACCCCCGCCAATCTTCTCTGTTGGGATTCCAATTGTCGGCTTATTAAATATGCACATATGCTTAAGAAACAGTCGCGCGCGAAGCGCTCTCCCGTAGGTCGGGTTTTGGATCCCAGTTGATGAAAATATCATTGAAATAATCGGTTTCCCCCAATAAACATCCATATATTCAATATACATGTTTTTGGAGCAGAATTAGGTAGCCCATATTGCACGCCATCACAGGCCATCATGGAATTATTTTTTTTTAATTTTCACACATATTTATTAGTTATGTGGATGGAGTTCTCATTAAACCTCACATATTTATATTGGTTATGTGGCTTGAGTTATCATTAAACCTCACATCCTTATATTGGTTACAGTATTGCCCAAAGGAATTGACCACTTAACCACATCAGAATTATGGGTACTTTTTCAGGATTTAAAATCCTGAAATATTACCCATAATTCTGCTGTGGTTAAGCGGTCAATTACTTTGGTCTGAGGAATGTATTGAAGAAAAGAAATAATCAATTGATAAAAAGCAAAGAGTGGCTATTTGATCTAGTACATAAACGTAGTTGTAACGTATGTACATCGTATGTGCAATTGTCTGCAGCATTCAACTGCATGATAATGTTTATCTATTTGTCCCACGGTCTTTGTTATTGATATAAAAAGGTCCAATATGAACACCAGGATTATATAGAAACGGATAGCAATTGATATACGTATATGGTATTCTATAGTAATACCATAGATATATAAGTACAAGTATCACGTGATAAAATATTACGTAACGTGACTATAGCGATGAAAGAAGAAAAAAATTGGACCGGGATTAGAGGTTGGGTTGGTTATATGTGGATAATTGGATATGGAATTCATACCGATGAAACGATAAAAATTAGTGGAGCGATAACGACCAATGTTGACACTTAGTCAGGCTACGCGGGGGAAATAGGGGTTGATATGATACACCGAAATAAATTTGTCGTGTGATAATGACCAATGTTGACGTATAAAGTAACGCGACTGTACTGTCGCACAATTATCAGGTAGAACCGGTCAAATATGGACTCTGGTGCCCAATATGGAACAGCTCAGAAAACATTCGCAGGGCTCTAAAATTTATTTAACATCGGATCAAAATTTTAAGCTGAGACTTGGTGTGTCTGTGTGTAATACTTATATATTCTTAAAATGACAGAGTCCAGCGCGTATTTATGTTTTAGATGGAAGAATTTTTTCCGATAATAAATTTACAGCGTGTACTGGTTATCGAGTACGCTCATTTTGTAAACAAACTTTTGTCAATAACCGTTTTGGTCAAACTAAACCTTTTCGACCGGGACAGCAGATCCGAATAATAGCTAAGATGTATTTAGATAGAGCTATCAAAAGAATTTGACCGATTAGGGTGCATTTTAAAAGAATAGAGTGGAGAAATCTTGGTGACATTTTCATAAAACACGCCGATTCGGCAATCACTGTACTTGCAGACAAGCGCTAATTAATATTCATGTCAAGAAATGCAGGCGTCAAGCTCACCTTTTTGGAAGGTAAATGATATATATATATATATATATATACATATCAAAACAATCCTTCCAAAACACCTTCCAAGATATCCAAGAAAGTTTGAATAGATTAGGACGCAAAAACAGTCGAGAAGATTATCATGTTCCAGGCGCAACTCTTACCATAATTCCAGAAATAAAAGATGGCGGTTACTACAACGGAACAGGCTTCCGCTTTCCAATTAAAATTACCCATAATTCACTTCACTACACCAGGGGCTCCCAATGGGTTATACATTATTTTCAGGCTATCATATTATTTATATTTTCAACAACATATTATTACACCGGTGACTTTAACTTTACAATTTCAGCATCTACGTGATTATATCGGTACGATTGAGTAGGGTACAAAAAAAAAAAAAAAAAATTCTCCCACAATGCCTTCGCCCAGTCGACCACAGAATATCAAAATCTGTAAAACAACTTACAACACATGTGGCGTAAAAAAATATATTTTCTGTCTCTTAAATAAACACTGACCACTGTTTTATGGCATATGCCTATCATGCATTGTGATCGTAAGCGACGATAAATCATGTTTCATATACATAGCCGACAGTGCGTTTTATTTCTTATTTCGGTATGAAATCCCGATAGTATATGTGCAACAAATAATTTAAATAGATCATAGAATGCGTGATATCAAATAAATTTTTAAAAACTATGTAAAAAATTTGTATACCGCCACCCCGCCCAGACAAAAAAACAGACAAAATTCTTTGTGATCTAAGGTATATATATATATTTAATTTGTTGTACAAATTGTAACATGTTCTATATATATTGTGTTATGATATATTGTCTGAATAAAATCATTTAAATAAAAAAAATTAAAAAATTCTGTCGTGGATTTCAGCCAATGAGATTAAGTCTCTTATCTCACTACATTCTGCTTTAAAGTTTGCTTCAATGGATGGAATAACATTGTTGGTGACGTCATCAATCTGCTCAGCATTGTATGCAACACATTTATGAATTTCAGCATGATCTATTTTAATTTGCTTCATGTCTTTGCCAATTTGATCAATCGAATCTTTAATCGTGTCAAGTGAATATTTCATATTATGTTGCAATTGAGGGAACAAGATATTCAGGTAACTTCTGCTAACATCGTTGGCAGATTCAGATTTGTTTTCATCGGCCGGCATGTTGAAAGAATGTCAAGGTCACGTGTCGATTTCAAAAGTTTTTGAACTGTTGAACTAGTCGGAGGGAATTCTTCTCAAAGCAAATATGTCATGTGAATTTGGGGGGATCGAGTTTGCCAATTTTGCTGGAAATACCCGCGTTAAATATAGAAAGCACAGACTGATATCCAGCTGTTGACAAAGTCACAAAGGAAGTATGCCTGGTAGAGATTAGCCATATCCACAGACCACCAAGTTGAGCTCATGTGACAATTGCTATATGTTTCGAAGCATAACGGCTGATCATTGCACCTTCGTTTTGTTCATGGAGCTGAAAGTGACATTTCTTGGTGCATGCAGCCTGTTCACACATATATTTCCCAAGTGAAACCAGCCACCTTTGTATGGCTGTAATTTGACACTCATGTAATATTTCTGAGAACTTTTAACGTTCATCCTGTATATAATTTGTTGACCGGTACTCATCAAATTGTCCACGAGGAATATATAGAACATTCGTTTGTATTGTTTCACGAAATTCAACATGACCTCTTTTCTGGCAAGCAGCAACATAAGAGTGGTTTTCATAAACAATTTGCGACAAAGATAAATTTCTGTTCACTCCATTTACATCACTAAATGGCACACGCGTTGCATCAAGGTCGTCTGGAACACGCAATGCAAACAATCCGGTTCCACTAGTCATTGACGGATCTCGAAAATATCCGATGTCAAGCCACATCACGTGATCGGTTGCTACGAGATGCCATCGAGCACTTACTAAGCATGCGTAATCCGGATTTACTGTGTTTGGAAATATTTTCGGATAACCGGGTGTTTTGAATATCTTTTCAATCTCGGGCCTGTGTTGAAATGGCCATACTTCTCTTCTCAGTTTTTTGTCAAGGAGTATCACATGAACATATTCGTTATCTCTGGTGAAATGTTTAAACATATTATAGTAGTTTATATCGTCGAAATATGCCACCAAAGGAGTCCTTATACCCCGGTATGATCGCATCCATACTTTATAATCGTTCGGTTTGCAATTAATCGAAGTAGATCCCTTTCCAAAATTTCCAATGTTGAAATACGCCGTTACCATGGTAATTGTGCGATTGATCCCATATAGCATCTGGACTTCCGGTGCTGTTCTGATGTTGGGGTTAACTAGTTGAGTCATATATATCTGTGAAACTGGAACGAGAATAACAGGGCTGCATGTACATGTATATGGAAACAGAGTCAAACCTCGGGAAATTTATGGCGTTTATCGTAAATCTACTAGCCGATAGGCCATGTCACAAAGTTATTAGTTTATTATTTCATTTTGTTCAAGAAAGACCACAGTAAGTGAATTTGACTGACACATCACAACACTGCACACATAAAAACCACTGAACAACATATCCAATTGCAATAACATCCAATTGTCATAGCAACGTCCTGATATGTGTTGAATCGATTTGACTTGAAAACATGATACAAAAGGGAATGGGGACAAGTTACAGAAACTTACCTAGCCTCTCCCGATGCCAGTTAAGGATGTACTACATAATAAAATATTTACATAGTCCATATGTGTTCCACTAAATCGTCGTCGGTGATTGGCCAACTGCCAATTGGGACACCCGTTTCGTATCCCAGTAATAAACATACCCCCAATAACACACAGACCGTAACACCAAACCGACGTCATAAATTGTTGATATAACCTGACATATTCACTAAAATCGGTGAGCAGACTAATTGGGCGTGCTTTTCTAAATTCAGCCGAATTGTACCTGAAGCCAGTTATTTATATCGATCACGTTATCGTTTCGAAGTGCTTGGAAATCCTATAATGGGCTGACCTAATGTGCTGTTGGCTAGTCTCAAATCCTCCTAAGATTTTGTGTAAATACGTAAGAATATACTCAGATTTGTTATGGGAATAAACCATCAAAAAGCTATATAAATATAAGAAATACATGTAGTGGATGTGTGTGTTATTTGGGGATATGACGCTGTGATCGTTGAGGGCACATTTAGTGTAAATCGCGAAGCCATAGCGCATTATCCCCCAATAACACACACACCCACTACATTCATTTCTTAAATAACACACAGACACTACATCTATTTCTTAGACAACACACACTAAATTCATTTCTTAAATAGCAGCACTCTCCCTGCTAAATTATAACGGCATAGAAATAACCGTAAACCAAAGCTTGCAAAAATTATAATTTGTCTCATGCTTTATACAAGTTATACACATATTACATTCTTAACACAATAACAACACTCTCCGTGCTCAATTAAAACGCATAACATATTTAGCCGTAAACCAACGCTGGTCAAATTATAATTTGCCACATGCTTTATACAAGTTATACATGTATTACACCCTTAATACAATATCAGCACTCTCCGTGCTCAAACGGCATAAACCGAGTCGTATAACCACTTGACCACTTGAACTTCAAGTGGTCAATTTTCCCTTAGAGCGTCATCCGCTGCACCAGTCTGTGACAACAAACGCGCCCTTTTCGGTATTTTTTTCAAACGATAATCTTGCATTTCCACAACTACCCCATTTACTGCACAAAAATCAGCAGCATAAAAATACCCAGACCCCTTCCATAACTTCGGGACCCCACTAAACTCTTCCTGGACATCTAAACATACATGGTCGCCATATTTACGTAGGCTATGATTTTCTGTTCCCGCTTAGGGATATTTCCCTCAATCATAATCAACCAATCAGCAGCCAGATTTTTTTTTTATGCTGACTCGAGTTGCCCTACACAAATTCAAGAAGCGTAACTCTATATAATTAGTTGCTTGTAACCCGTAAGAGACACCGCTGGTAGAGAATGGATTCGTATAACAAGTTTTAAATAGCAAAGATGATGGATGATGATACATGATATTTTGTGACTAAATGTTTCCAATTCCGTCGTGTTTCTTTTACGAAAATGTTTCAACAACACTATATAATGCCAAACCTGTAGATGTCAGGTAGAGCTATTCCAACTCTTCCAGACCCGATTGAAATATGTATGCCAAAGTCAACATGACGAAATATCAGAAAATATTAAATATAATACGAAAGTTGCCAACACTCCAAATATATGAATATAGGCGAACAGACTAATTTGTGTACAGCCACCACACAATCGAAGACAAGAAAACCATAGTCAGAAATGGTAACGCCACCAAGATTATAGTATTACATATAAATAGAAATTATAAAAAATACATAAAATATTTTGATAACAATTGCGTTTAAACAAGTAATCCTTCAAATTATTACTAACAAAGCAAGTAAATGACTGTGGGGTCACTCAACAGATTATAAAGACTTGGACTTAGTATACTGTAAATACTGGGACTGTATATTTTTAAATTTTAGTCTAAAATTTAAATGAAATAATTAAAAGATAAAATTTAGCAAGTAGTAAAAGTTAATTTTATCATTTAATTTTTTTTTTTGGTTAAATAAAGGAATAATTTAAATGTAAAATTTGGTTTAAAAAAAAATGATTGACCGTGGCTCTTCCAATAATTGCGCGACTGACCTGGTCAATTGTTCTTAAGAAGTTGTTTTGAGAATTACTATGGAGGGACATAGTTATGGCTGTGGCTTCGCGAGTAATTGACTTGGTGACGTGATGTTAACAATCTGAACTCCAGTAAACCAAGGACGCTCCATACCAAATATAAGGTAAATAAATAATTCTTTATAAGTTGTTTTAATATTTACTATGGAGGGAAAGAATTGTGGTGCTGGCTTCGCAACTATTTGACCCCATTGTAACAAATATAAATATTAGTCACTCAGGCAATAGATGTATCTATTCTGTATATTAAGTTATTGGGTCTTACGTGTCTTGAGATGTCTAAATATGTTTTGATGGACAGATCGCGCAAGCGCAAGGGACCCCGCCAATCTTATTTGTTGTGCTTCGAATTGTTGACTTATTAAATATGCACATATACTTATGAAACAGTCGTGTGCGAAGCGCGCTCCCGTAGGTCGGTTTTTGGATGCCAGTTAATGAAAATATCATTGAAATAATCGGTTTCCCCCCAATAAACATCCATATATTCAATATACATGTTTTTGGAGCATAATTAGGTAGACCATATTGAACGCCATAATTCTGCTGTGGTTAAGTGGTCAATTACTTTGGACATTACTGTATGTAGATGGAGTTATCATTAGACCTCACATCCTTATATGGGATACAGTAATGCCCAAAGTAATTGACCACTTAACCACAGCAGAATTATGGGTAATTTTTCAGGATTTAAAATCCGGAAAAATTACCCACAATCTGCTGTGCTTAAGTGGTCAATTACTTTGGACATTACTCTATGTGGATGGAGTTATCATTAGACCTCACATCCTTATATGGGCTACAGTAATGCCTAAAGTAATTGACCAATTAACCACAGCAGAATTAAGGGTAATTTTTCAGGATTTAAAATCTTGAAAAATTACCCATAATTCTGCTGTGGTTAAGTGATCAATTACTTTGGACATTACTGTATGTAGATGGAGTTAAGCCTCACATCAGTTTGTTGGGGATTTGGACCTTGACTTGGGACCTTTTTTTTTTTAACGCAACAAATGCGAGTACACCTTATACACAAATTTCTGATGTAGCCAGAGTTTTTATTGGATAATATTAGTTTGAAGCCTGCTTACATTTCAATATGTTGTCAGTTTTGTATTCTCTGCAGCAGCTAGAACTCGGCGCGTTGAAGCAAAAGTTATAAAAGAAAAATGTGTACGTAACGAGACTATAATACAAATGAAAAAATAAATTGAGGGAGGGGTGGGCATTACAGGGAACTAAGGGTTGAACCGATATAAATCTGTAGAGCGATAACGACCAATGTTGACATATTATGCATCTCAACTCTACTGTTGCAACAAGGTTATAAAATAGGGGGGGGTGTCAGAATTTTAGTCATCTCTATATAGTGCCAGAATAGTAATTTATGGACTTCTATAGTGGTACAATACAAATTAGAATCAAATGATAAAAAATATGTATGTAACACAACTATACCGATGAAAGTAAAAATAATAATTTAGGCCGGGATAAGATGTTGGTTTGGTTATATGGACTCGGAGAAAAAGGGGTTCGTACCGACGAACTGACATAAATTAGTGGAGCGATGTTGCCATGTAATGCATCGCGACTGTACTAAAGCAGCAATGATATAAAATTGGGGGGGCCCGGGGGGTCGGAAATTATCTCTATCTCTATAGATGGCACCAGAATTATATAGAAAGGAATAGCAATTGATATACGTATACGGTATACTATAGTAATACCATAGACATATAAGTACAAGTATCACTCAATAAAATATTTCGTAACGTGACTATAGCGATGAAAAAAATAAATAAATTGGACTGGGATTAGAGATTGGGTTGGTTATATGTGGATAATTGGATATGGAATTCATACCGATCAAATGATACAAATTAGTGGAGCGATAAAGACCAATGTTGACACTTAGTCAGGCTACGCGGGGGAAATAGGGGTTGATACGATAGACCGAAATAAATTTGTCGAGTGATAATGACCAATGTTGACGTATAAAGTAACGCGACTGTACTGTTGCACAATTATCATGTAGAACCAGTCAAATATGGACTCTGGTGCCAATATGGAACAGCTCAGAAAACATTTGAAGGGCCCTAAAATTTATGGGATCTGCCATACAAATCGATTTATGTTGATAAATCTCTTATTTTTCAAAATTTTAAGCTGAGACTTGGTGTGTTTGAGTGGGATACGTATATATTCCTAAAATGATAGGATACAGCACATAATTATGTTTTAGGTGGAAGAAATGAATTTTTTTCGATGATAAAATTTAACAATAAGTTAAATTTTAATAACATGGGATTTGCAAATAAAATCGATTTATGTTGACAAAACTGTCATTTTTCAAAATTTTGAGTTGAGAATTCGTGTGTCTGTGTGTAATACTTATATATTCTTAAAATGACAGAGTCCAGCGCGTAATTATCTTTTAGATGGAAGAAATTGAATTTGTTTTCGATAACCATCTACGGCCGTACTACGGCCGGGTTTATCGAGTACGCTATTTTATAAACAAACTTTTTGTCAATAGCCGTTTTGGTCAAACTAAACCTTTTTCGACCGGGAAAGCAGATCCGAATAGTAGCTAAGATGTATTTAGATAGAATTATCAAAAGAATTTGACCGATTAGGGTGCATTTTAAAAGAATCGAGTGGAGAAATCTTGGTGACATTTTCATAAAACACGCCGATAATTCCAAAGATAAAAGATGGCGGTTACTACAAAAAAAACAGACATGCGCACTCCAATTAAAATTACCCATAATTCAGTTCACTACACCAGGGGCTCCCAACAGGTTATACAATATTTTCAGGCTATCAGATTATTTATATTTTCGACTTTAAGTTTACAATTTGAGCCTGTCCTCACTCTATCGATACGATTTATCATAAACATATTATACACCAGTGGCGTTAACTTTACAACTTCGGCATCTACGTGATTATATCGGTACGATTCAGAAAGGTACAAACAATCTCCATAAAATACCCACAATTCAGTTCACTACATGCAGGGGCTCCCAATAGGTTATTCCCATTTATTATGGGCTCCCAATAGGTTATACAATATTTTCAGGCTATCAGATTATTTATATTTTCAACAAGATATTATTACACCGGTGACTTTAAGTTTACAATTTGAGCCTGTCCTGACTCTATCGATAGGATTTATCATATTTTCATAAACGTATTATACACCGCTGGCGTTAACTTTACAATTTCGGCATCTACGTGATTATATCGGTACGATTGAGTAAGGTACAAACAATCTCCAAGAATACATTCGCCCTGTACTCCATGCGATATAAAAAAAACAAATGCTAGAAACACCACACTAGGTGGCGTAATGAATACGTAATATATGATTATTCAGAAGGGCAAGGTAATATTCCTATATCTTATCGCTGTGTGCTTCCGAACTTACCTTAAATTCCGCGGAATCGACGGAAAGTACCGAGTTGTCCGATTGTGATGTACTAAGCGGTGGATATGCAACATTACGAGCCTGCTATTTGAATTCCATTTCGTTATTTCTCAATAGCATCGTCGCAATTCGCCAAATTATCTAGCATTCGCATCGAACATGAAGTTCGTGTCTCGCCTGCTCAAACGGTATATCATACTCGATGTTTTTTTTTTAAATTACTCTTAGTACAGTATATTCTCTGGCGATGACTGGTATCTGAACATTCCCTATATGAAACTACTCGTCAATTAGTATTTTTAAAGAATTATTAATTTAGGCCCGAAGAGCATATGTCATTTTAGGTTGATTACTTTATGCGTGAAATATGTTATTTTGCAGGGTACTTAGTTGAATTCATATTATACTGTTTGAGGTTAGATCATGCCATGAGTATTTACTCTGGCTACGTCCGTAGATATCATATTCTACCCGTTTAAACAAGTCAACTTTTAGATGTTCTGACCTGAACTGTCGAGGGACTTTATTACATTTAACAAACAACGAGGGAATATATTCCATTGTGAAATAGACTATCAAATAACATAACTAATTACCTGCGCTCTTTTTTGTTCAATCTTATAAACGTCCCTCTCATAAACGTCCCTCTCACACAGGTTTACATATTTTGAACTGGTGGAGCATGATCTCTACGGGCGTAGCCAGAGTGGATATTCGTGACATGATGTGTTTGAGATATGCATGTTCAAAAATGTTCTCTCTCGTTGTAGTGGCTAAAGATGACCGTCAGCATAACACGTAGACCAGATCTTACGCGCACCAGTGATGAAACAACAAATCAAAGTCTACGAAGCGTGCAAAACATTTTCTCCCCAAAGTGAATTAAAATAAAGTAATGCAATAATAAATATCCTGAACTAGTTCGTTAATTTCCTTTTGGGAAACTATTGTCAGTGATGTCGATAGTTGGTATTCTTTCGGGAGGGGTGTCGAAAATGTCATGTGCATACGTGTTGGCAAACTGCATGGAATATAGAATGTGAGGAAATCTCTCATTTGTTTTATTAAGAGAGTTGCTAGGTTACAATTCGTTCTGCATTATACTGTGAAACCGAACTGTTCATATGCATTTGAAAATTGGCGAAGTCAAGACAGAATGCATTGTAACTGACGAAACTCTTAAATAAAAAAAATGTTAGATTTAATTACGAAAATCACTTGATGGTCAGGTTGTGGTCAGACCAGCGAAGCGAGGGGATTGAACTCTGCCTTAGTCAGACCAGCGTAGCAAGGGGAGTGAAAGTAGTGTAGCCAGGGGACTTAACTCTGCCTCGGTCAGACCAGCGTAGCGAAGGTACTTAACTCTGCCTTGGTCACATCAGCGTAGCGAGGGGAATGAACTCTGCCTTGGTCAGACCAGTGTAGCGAGGGGACTTAATTCTGCCTTGGTCAGACCAGTGTAGCGAGGGGAATTAACTCTGTCTTGATCAGACCAGTGTAGCGAGGGGACTTAATTCTGCCTTGATCAGACCAGTGTAGCGAGGGGACCTAATTCTGCCTCGGTCAGACCAGTGTCGCGAGGGGAATGAACTCTGCCTTGGTCAGACCAGTGTATCGAGTGGAGTGGCTACGTCCGTAGCTATCATATTATACCCGCTCAAATTAGTCAACTTTTAGATGTTCTGACCTATTCTGAGAGGGAACTCTATAACATTGAAAAACAGCAAGGGAATATATTCCATTTTGAAATAGACTATCAAATAACAGATATTAAATAATTACCTGCACTGTTTTCTTTTTTCGATCTTATAAACGTCACTTTCTCAACGTCAACAAGTTTACATATTTCGAACTGGTGCAGCATGATCTCAACGGGGGTAGCCAGAGTGGATATTCGTGACATGATGTGTTTGAGATATGCATGTTCACAAATGTTCTCTCTCGTTGTAGTGGCTAAAGATGACCGCCAGCATAATATGTAGACCAGATCTTACGCGCACCAGTGATACAACAACAAAGCAAAGTCTACGAAGCGTGAACAAAAATTACTCCCAAAAGTGAATTAAAATAAAGTGATGTAATAATAAATATCCTGAACTAGTTCGTTAATACATCTACTTCATTTTGGGAAACTATTGTCAGTGATGTCGATAGTTGGTATTCTTTCGGGAGGGGTGTCGAAAAATCCATGTGCATACGTGTTGGAAAACTGCATGGAATATAGAATGTGAGAAAATCTCTCATTTTTTTTTTAAGAGCGTTGCTAGGTTACAATTCGTTCTACATTATACTGTGAAACCGAACTGTTCATATTCATTTGAAAATTGGCGAGGTCAAGACAGAATGCATTGTAACTGACGAAACTCTTAAATTAACAAAATGTTAGATTTAATTACGAAAATCACTTGATGGCAGTCACCGTGTTCATGCCAGCGTAGCTAGGGGACGGAACTCTGGCGTCAAAGTTAGTCAGACCAGCGTAGCCAGGGGAGTGAACGACCAGAGTAGCGAGGGGAATGAACCCTGCCATTGTCAGACCATGTAGCGAGAGGGCTTAACTCTGCCTTGATCAGACCAGTGTAGCGAGGGGACTTAATTCTGCCTTGGTCAGACCAGTGTAGCGAGGGGACTTAACTCTGCCTTGGTCAGACCAGTATAGCGAGGGGACTGAATTCTGCTTGCCTCGGTCAGACCAGTGTAGCCAGGGGACTTAATTCTGCCTTGGTTAGACCAGTGTAGCCAGGGGACTTAACTCTGTCTTGCTCAGACCAGTGTAGCGAGGGGACTTAACTCTGCCTTGATCAGACCAGTGTAGCGAGGGGAATTAATTCTGCCTTAGTCAGACCAGCGTTAGGAGGAGAATGGATTTTGCCTTGGTTAGACCAGTGTAGCGAGGGGACTTAACTCTACCTTGGTCAGAACAGTGTAGCGAGGGGACTTAATTCTGCCTTGGTTAGACCAGTGTAGCGAGGGGACTTAACTCTGCCTTGGTCAGACCAGTATAGCGAGGGGACTTAAATCTACCTTGGTCAGAACAGTGTAGCGAGGGGACTTAATTCTGCCTTGGTCAGACCAGTGTAGCGAGGGGACTTAACTCTGCCTTTGTAAGACCAGAGTAGCGAGGGGACTTAACTCTGCCTTTGTAAGACCAGTGTAGCGAGGGGACTTAACTCTGCCTTTGTAAGACCAGTGTAGCGAGGGGACTTAAGGAATCAGGGAGCTAAATGTGTTCTAGAGTCGGGGAGCGAGTACACCGTGGAACCCAAAAGGTGAAGTTAACTGAAGAATGACCTTCACCTGATACATGCGACACGTTATTAAAGGATGACATTGCATTTATTTGATTTGTACATAATATCTAAATAATTTAAACTGGTGAATGAATGGGGGAACGGATTTTTGTGAGCGGGAAATGTATTTAACTAGCTGTTGTAGATCTGGGTTTTTCCAGATAAAATTTGGCTGTGAGATAGCCCTGTCGTACACTTGGGGATTTATTTTAAAAAGTAAACACATGACCTATGATTTTTCTTGCATTTTCGTGATCAACTGGTGTCAATCTAGCTGGGTAAACATCACTGGTATGGCATGCAGGCTTCAATTCAGCGAATTTGGCCGAAACGTTAACACTGTCGCCTATGGGAAACCATTTAGTTCCGTGATTCCTATAAGAAAAATTTGAATTTTACGAAATTTCACGTCTCACCATGATAAGTTGTTATTTCCATATTTTCTTATTTTCAAATGAAAATGACCACATTTTGGACAGATTTAAAGAAGAAACGCATGGATTCGCCTGTAGATAGTAAAGAAAGTGATAAATCTGGTAATTTTCCATGGATGTCAGGTACCATTATGGGGTCAGGGGGTCTAAAGCCCCCCTCCCCACAATTTTGAGGAGTGTTAGCCCCCCCCCCCCCATTGGGAAAATGTGTCATTTGACCCAATTAAGCTTTTCCGGCACCCAGTAGCCTTATCTGGGACCGTAGCCCCACCCCAAGTCGGGGGGGGGGGGGGGGGGGTATGGCATCACCACTAGAGTTACTGTCGTGCAAAACTGTCATGGCAGCTTTGTTAAACAGACAGTATGCCCTGCCATCTGGTAAAATTTCATGCCTGAGGCTGTGTCTGATGTTGTATCATAATGTTTCGATATTTAAATTGACTTATGGTTGCTTTACATTGCTATTAAAAAAATAAAAAATTATTTTCTGTTAATTTTGGTAAATATTTATTATATAAATTGCCAAATTCTGCATGAAAAGGGTTTAAAATTGGACAATATATCCCTCTCAAATGTATATTAACATTTCCTCTTCAATTTAGTAATATTATGGTATATAAGGACATACTTCAGTTATACAAGATGCATTAGCTAGTAAAATTGAAAAAAAAGCTTCTTTTTTTTGCTTTATTTTGAGGATTGACACTAATTTTCAGGATGCCTCATATTGGAAAAATAAACCACTACTGCTCGATATAATCCATTTTTGATTTCAGTAAGGTCTATATTTTGATAAAATACTATAAGAAACGCTGTTATTCACACATATACATATATATAGGAATCAGGGAGCTAAATGTGTTCTAGAGTCGGGGAGCGAGTATACCGTGGAACCCTAAAGGTGAAGGTAACTGAAGAATGACCTTCACCTGATACATGCGACACGTTATTAAAGGATGACATCGCGTTTATTTGATTTGTACATAATATCTAAATAATTTAAACTGGTGAATGAATGGGGGAACGGATTTTTGTGAGCGGGAAATGTATTTAACTAGCTGTTGTAGATCTGGGTTTTTCCAGATCAAATTTGGCTGTGAGATAGCCCTGTCGTACACTTGGGGATTTATTTTAAAAAGTAAACACATGACCTATGATTTTTCTTGCATTTTCGTGATCAACTGGTGTCAATCTAGCTGGGTAAACATCACTGGTATGGCCTGCAGGCTTCAATTCAGCGAATTTGGCCGAAACGTTAACACTGTCGCGTATGGGAAACCATTTAGTTCCGTGATTCCTTAACTCTGCCTTTGTAAGACCAGTGTAGCGAGGGGACTTAACTCTGTCTTGGTCAAACCAGTGCAGCGATGATCATAATCGATTTTTTTAATTTTTAAATGACTCTTATAATGACAATATAATTCTGGGGCTGGGGCGACGACTGGTATCTGAATATTCCGTATATTATACTACTCGTCAATTAGTATTTTGTAAAGAATATGGTAATTAATTTAGGCTCGAAGAGCATAGGTCATTAACATGTGCACGGGGAACTTGACATGTGCACGGGGAACTTGATTACAAAGTCAACTTTTCGATGTTCCGGCCTATTATAACGGGGAACTTTATAACATTGAACACACAACGAGGGAATACATTCCATAGTGAAATAGACTATCAAATAACATATATTAACTGAGTGCTATATTACCAGGTTTTTTTTCTTCTCAATCTTACAACCGTCCTTCTCACAACATCAACCAGTGCAAGGGGTTTGAACTGGTGGAGCATGATCTCTACGGGCGTAGCTCGACAGGAACGTAGCTAGACGGTCTCCGTTGAGGGGTGTCCACCGTGGATATTCCAACAATTGCACCCCCCTTGAATCAAATCAGACCAAACACTCCCCCACTTGCACATCAGAGCTCATGTCTGGTAGTCTATTCATGAACCATGGTTCCATATAACCCGTATGAGAACATTCATTTTTTGAACCTGAAAATTGCATAAATCCTAACATTTAGTGGTTTAATCAAATGCACACGGCTACGGGCGAGAGACCAGGATATACCGGGCTCGGCCCGGTGTGAGAAAAATTTGAAATCTAAACAAGAAAATCGCAAAATCCTAGCATTCAGACTGTCCTCAAGCTTTCCTATTGTTGGTATTTCAAATCTCATACTCACCCTTACGTTGGAAATTTTCCAACTGATGACCATGTCAGTCCATAATTTGGACCGATTGTAGTTTTCTTAAACTAATTAGCACTGTTTTATTGACCACGAGGAAGAGATCAGGACATACCGGGCCGACCATGGTTCGACCCGATGTGAGAATATTTTTAAATATAAACAAGAATATCGCAAAATCTTAGCATCCAGACTGGCCTCAAGCCTTCCTAGAGTTTAGCATCCAGACTGGCCTCAAGCCTTCCTAGAGTTTAGCATCCAGACTGGCCTCAAGCCTTCCTAGAGTTTAGCATCCAGACTGGCCTCAAGCCTTCCTAGAGTTTAGCATCCAGACTGGCCTCAAGCCTTCCTAGAGTTTAGCATCCAGACTGGCCTCAAGCCTTCCTAGAGTTTAGCATCCAGACTGGCCTCAAGCCTTCCTAGAGTTTAGCATCCAGACTGGCCTCAAGCCTTCCTAGAGTTTAGCATCCAGACTGGCCTCAAGCCTTCCTAGAGTTTAGCATCCAGACTGGCCTCAAGCCTTCCTAGAGTTTAGCATCCAGACTGGCCTCAAGCCTTCCTAGAGTTTAGCATCCAGACTGGCCTCAAGCCTTCCTAGAGTTTAGCATCCAGACTGGCCTCAAGCCTTCCTAGAGTTTAGCATCCAGACTGGCCTCAAGCCTTCCTAGAGTTAGAAATTTCAAACATGACACCCCACTTAGGTTGGAAAATTTCCAACTGATGACAATGACAATTTTGACCAAACGTAGGACAATATTATTTTCTTAAATTAACCAGCAGTGTTTGACTGGCCACGGGGGGATGGACCAGAAATGTCCAACATGACACCCCCATAAGGTTGGAACATTTCCAACTGATGGCCATTTCAGTCCAATTTTTTACCAAAAGTAGGAAAATATGCAAATATTGGTCCAAAAACAATAAATGCCACCCTAATAAATTGTTTGAAAACCAAACAAGACAATTTCAATCTATTGTTGGGGTGAAATTTCCAACTAATGTTGTGTCAGGAATGAAATTTCTAACTATTTATCAAAGTTGGGAATGAGACATCCCCAACCCCCTGTCGCCACGTCCCCGTAGCCAGAGTGGATATTGGTGACATGATGTGTTTGAGATATATGTGTAAACTATTTTCTCTCTCGTTGTAGTGGCTAAAGATGACCACCAGCATATTACGTAGGACCAGTGCGCAGATCTTACGCGCTCCAGTGATAAAAACAACAAAGCAACGTCTCCGAAGCGTGGAACAAAATTACTCCTCAAAGTGAATTAAAATAATGTAACGCAATATTAAATATCCTGAATTAGTTCGTTAATGCATGTTCTTCCTTTCCGGAAAATATTGTCAGTGACGTAGGTAGTTGGTATTCTTTCGGGAGGGGTGTCGGAATTTTGCATACCTGCATGGTAGAATGTGAGTAAATCTCATTTTTTTTATTTAAGAGACTTGCTAGGTTACAATTCGATCTTCAACATACGGAGAAACCGAACTGTTCAAAATTGGCGAAGTCAAGCCATAAATGTGACCCGCCATATCAAATCCAGTCGTAAGTCGGGATTTTTTTTACCCTGTGCCAATGCATTCTCTTACATATGCGAGTCGACCTTAGGTCGCCTCGCATATATAAGAGAATGCATTGGCCTAACAATTTTAATAATTTTTTCTTGTATTCTTTAACAAATTTATAATTTCAACCATACAGAGCCCCAGACAAACATGAGCAGACGACACTCTTCTATATGCTTCTATATATGTGTGGACTGTGGGGCTCCCTGCAGGGTAATGGATGTTTTTTATTTTATGTCCTAAAAATTGTAAGAAACATTTATTTTTAAAAAATGATAAAAAATTGTTAGGCCAATGCATTCTCTTATATATGCGAGGCGACCTATGGTCGACTCGCATATATAAGAGAATGCATTGGAATGCATTGGCACAGGGTAAAAAAAATCCCGACTTACGATTGGATTTGATATGGCGGGTCACATATGTTTGCATGGAAAGATGTGCTTATTCGAGTTTCTGGATAAGGATTTGGGTGTTTAGTGCGTGTACAAAGACACGTCAATGCATGATTGCTCCAATATCTGTAACCAATATCTCGATTAGAGGAAATTTTGCTGAATGAAACTCAACTTGACGCCGAAATTCGGATTGCGCTTGGCTAAGATTGTGTTTTTGTTTTGTTTTTGGTTTTGTTTTGGGGAACTTTATCTTAATTGTATCTCTGAACTACGGTCACAGCATAAATAGACATTACCCAAAACACTCATAGCAACCACCAGGTGGTTGTTTATATCTTAGCCTATTCTTAGGCGCAGGTGAATGACGTCATATATTTTTTTCTATATCCATCAGTGATTTTTCAAAGATCGCGGGTATGGAATCTGGAGAAATTGTCACGTGACTTCCGGTTAGCAACCGTGTGGAGATTGCAAAACACGCGGAATTTGGAGTGAATCATCGCGATAAAAATGAAAGTAACTACTTCACAACTTACGAAGAATTCACATGTGATTTAGGACCATTAATTTAATTTAAAAACGAAAAATGAAGAAGTCACGACGAAAATTCAGACAAGATTTTACAATCCACGACACGTCTTGTCAAGTTGGCATGTCGTCTCCGTCGTGACCACTGCATGATGTTACATAAATTATTCTTAGCCGAAAAAAGGCAAATTTGAGGCACATCATGTGTGGCTGCTCGACTATATGTGTCACGTACGATTCATATTATATCTTCCATGGCAGGCGGTATATAGGAAAAAGCGTGAATAGAAACCTTTCGCGTAATGAACTACTAATGATAAGATTTACGAATAGCTAATAGTGGTCGTAACATTTTCGGACGATCCAAAAGCTTTTTCGCAGAATTGAAGAACACTTTTAAAAAAAACCCGTTTCGCAGAAATGATGACTACGAGTCCGGTTGTGAGAAAATTGTGAGAAAATAGTGCCACTCAAACTTCCTGCGACTCGCAGTAAGGTGATATAGTTCTGTTTGTCGCGATTATTTTGTACTTAATTATGTTGTTAGCAGGTCGTTGGCGGCGGTAGACTCAATGAGTCCATGCATTTATAGCTCACATGTGCACGGCATGGCAAAACGACAACTCATAGAAAATAAAAAGGATCCTATTCGTAATTATTATCAGTATTAGAGACCTTTCGCAAAACTCACGTTTACGATTACGGATACGGATAGGGTACTACGTCACCAACCTTTGTGTACTTTCTAATCGTTCTCGTATCTTACTATCCGTAATGACGGTTACGATTTCATGGTTTCTAATAAGCTCAAATAACACCTCAAATGTATTTTCTGCAATATATTACTTTACTCCGTTCGAGACTGTATATGTATATCATGCTAACCATCCAGTTGTATTGAGCTACGGCCTCGATATGCTGTTTAGATTGTCAATCACTGTACTCGTCGTCGTGAATCACGAGCTTCCAGCGAAATAAGATCGCTATTCACAACGGATAGCCATCGCTGGCTGCGACAGAAAACTTTACAGTAAGAGGAGTGCACTATGAAACCAGTCGCCAAAATTACAGTATATACAGTATATACAGCACAAATGCGGCATTTAAAGGTACTCAATCCGATTAGATGTCCCCATATCATCAGATTCCAACAACAATTTTTTTTTAATGCCGCTTCTGTTATCAGAATCGAGTAATTGCTCAAAATTAATGCTAACCACAGTCAACTATATTATAAAATTTCCCAAAACCTGTCACTTATCAACATTTTGTTCAACGAAATTTTGCCGGTTTGTCAAATATCTGACAAAAAACTTGATGCACATCGCTTCTACCGTGTCGACTTTGTTTCGATTTGGTAGTAACAAATCAGAAGTGATGCACATCAGCGAGCTCACCAACCTTATGTCGGATTTCCTAAAACCAAAGAGGTGAAGCCGAAATCGCATTGAAATCAACTCGCGGACTTGAAGGGGCTTGAACGATGGCGTCGTGGTTGATGTAAGGTCCAAATTCAGGAACCCCTCTTCCCCATCAACATAACGTCTATCTGGTCATCCATGCTAACAACGAACTGAATTTCCACCACATATGACCAGGCATTTATACCTGCATTGCCACAATATATCACGAGAATCCCAGGTCGTACGTTGTTGGCTGGTCGAATTATTGACAATATTAATAGGTCATGATTATCGCATTGTTGCAAATGAGACGATAAGTGACGTATTAAGGGACTGTATACCAAACACACGCTTTGAGTTGTTTAAGTGGTACGAAATAATGTTCGTACGTGTTCGTCAAAACTCTTACGCGTAATCGTTTTGCGAAAGGACTTTTTGGCCATACGGATAGACTTACGTCTACGAATAGCTATCCGTATATTACTTTACTCCGTTCGAGACTGTATATGTATATCATGCAAACCATCCAGTTGTATTGAGCTACGGCCTCGATATGCTGTTTAGATTGTCAATCACTGTACTCGTCGTCGTGAATCACGAGCTTCCAGCGAAATAAGATCGCTATTCACAACGGATAGCCATCGCTGGCTGCGACAGAAAACTTTACAGTAAGAGGAGTGCACTATGAAACCAGTCGCCAAAAATACAGTATATAGTGTGCGATGCATGAGGAGATTTGAGTGATTATTATGTGCAAGATAGTACACAATATATAGTGAAATTCAACAATTATTTAATTCAACAACCCATGGTGGTGTCCTAACATGTGCAGTTATAAAATGCCTCAGGAAAGCCTAAAGAATGGCATAACCCTATTAATGAATAGTGAAAGATTTTGTGTTCTCTTCCCCTTTCCCGAATTGAATAGTTCATTCAATTTAATAATATTCGGTTTTCGGTAGAAGTTGGGTTTTATATATATCTCTCGTAGAGTATGTATAATGCAGGGCATTTTAAAATTACATGGAATTCATAACCGATTTTAAAATTACATGGAATTCATAACCGAGTTCTAAGTTACATAAAGTACTCTGTCTGAGTAATCTGAACCTACCCTGGATCCCGATTAAACTGGTAAGTGTAGTGATTTCTGCTCCTGAACCGTAACTAAAAGAATATTTGGCACACCCACCGACATCAACAGAGCTCAGCAGTCTCTGTCAGGTTTGTTCTTTGCATTTATTTTTAATTTAAAAAACACGCACAAATGCGGCATTTAAAGGTACTCAATCCGATTAGATGTCCCCATATCATCAGATTCCAACAACAATTTTTTTTTAATGCCGCTTCTGTTATGTTATCAGAATCGAGTAATTGCTCAAAATTAATGCTAACCACAGTCAACTATATTATAAAATTTCCCAAAACCTGTCACTTATCAACATTTTGTTCAACGAAATTTTGCCGGTTTGTCAAATATCTGACAAAAAACTTGATGCACATCGCTTCTACCGTGTCGACTTTGTTTCGATTTGGTAGTAACAAATCAGAAGTGATGCACATCAGCGAGCTCACCAACCTTATGTCGGATTTCCTAAAACCAAAGAGGTGAAGCCGAAATCGCATTGAAATCAACTCGCGGACTTGAAGGGGCTTGAACGATGGCGTCGTGGTTGATGTGAGGTCCAAATTCAGGAACCCCTCTTCCCCATCAACATAACGTCTATCTGGTCATCCATGCTAACAACGAACTGAATTTCCACCACATATGACCAGGCATTTATACCTGCATTGCCACAATATATCACGAGAATCCCGGGTCGTACGTTGTTGGCTGGTCGAATTATTGACAATATTAATAGGTCATGATTATCGCATTGTTGCAAATGAGACGATAAGTGACGTATTAAGGGACTGTATACCAAACACACGCTTTGAGTTGTTTAAGTGGTACGAAATAATGTTCGTACGTGTTCGTCAAAACTCTTACGCGTAATCGTTTTGCGAAAGGACTTTTTGGCCATACGGATAGACTTACGTCTACGAATAGCTATCCGTATTCGTAATCGTAAAGGTGAGGATGCGAAAGGTCTCTAATAGTCCATTATTCGCTGACGACGACAGTCGCCACTTTAACAAAAAAAATCAAATAAAAGAAAATGCTGATTTAATGTATGCATCTCGGGTTTAGTGTCCTCTCATTTAAATGGACCATGCAAGGCACTCGCGGTGGGTAAATATACAAATATATATATATAGTCTGTCTAAACATACCACTTACAAGAACTTTGGGGAAATATATATAGTTCTCCAATTAACCCTTTACCCAACAGAAGGGCCCTGTGCCAATGCATTCTCTTATATATGCGAGTCGACCATAGGTCGCCTCGCATATATAAGAGAATGCATTGGCTTAACACATTAAAAATTATAAAATTGTTAAAGAATGTAAGAAAAAATGGTAAAAAGTGTTAAATGCATTCTCTTATATATGCGAGGCGACCTATGGTCGACTCGCATATATAAGAGAATGCATTGGCACAGGGCATAACTGTAACTATCACAATGTGGTCAAGGAGCCGGTTCCAATGATATCCATATTTGTATGGTTCTATTGAGACAGACCGAAGATATTTTAGGCTGTTGAAGCTTTATTTGGCCGGTTTGTTGGGTAAGCACGTTGAAACAATTGTTATATACACAAACTCGGGTAGTAAGTTAAAATATGTTGTTAGTCTGAATATGTTTTTTAGAATATTTTGTTTACCTTTTCCCATGTTTATCGTCCATAATTGATTACACTTTGGACTAATTCGACTTGTATGTGCAATTTCATTGTAACAATAATGTTTAGATGACAACGGGTTTGACATGCGAAATCACGTTATTGAAGGATTCTTAAGTTATTAAAAATGAAAATAATAACAAAGTCAATCTATTTTTACATGTACTTGTTGGCGGTAGATGTTTTAAAGACTTCTATCTTATTTCTCATGAACTCACTTCGAAGCCATTGCATCCCTTTAAATATAGGGGGTATAACTTTAAGTTATGTTATGTTGGCGCGACAAGATATTGCAGTATGCCATTGAATATGATGTTTCAATGATTCGAAACTTTAAAGGGGTAATGTACGCCAATGTCAATAAATTCCTGGTAATAACAACGATCTAATATCGTTGATATATAGAAAAATAACTAATTTGAGTCGAAAGTAAACGTTCAGGTTAACAGATTATCTTAAAATCAAAGTTAACTATTTGATAGAAATTTAATTTATGGCTCCAGTCATAAATTAAATTTACAAGACGTAATCGATACATTACATAGACACGCGTCACGCAACATGCAGGCTTTGTAAACTCTCAATAATGTTGTCATAACAATTTTCCAGCTGTTTTCAATTATTCACACATAAGTGCGACAGACGCTCTTTATTATTACCATATTAAGATTAGATTGACAAGGAACGCTCTTTATTATTACCATATTAAGATTAGATTGACAAGGAACGTTCTTTATTAAACACTGAAGAACAATCTGACCGCGAATTCTATGACTTAAATAAGGCTTTCTATGACATAAACTCCATATATAAGTATTTGAAGCCTCTTTGAGGTTTGACGATATAAATTGTGCTTTCGTGACATCCAGGTCGGGTTCCGGGGATAAACATAAGTCGATCTATATACTCTAAATACTTGCATAAGTACGTTTTATGTCCCGGAAAGAGTTATAGAAGTCATAGAATTTAGAAAAACTTGGTTTCGGCTGTAATGAATTCATGATATGGTAAAATAAAGAGCGTTTATCTCAATTATATCAAAACAAATAAGGCCAATGCAAAATTGCTATGGCTTTGGCAATTCTATTGACAAAGTATATGCAGTCTGTATATTAATATTTGGTGCATTTATCGACATAGAACCTTTCCAAACTCATAGCAATTTCATAACTGCATGTCGACATATTTTGTTAGTACCTAAGTCAGACAAACGCCATTTATTCCTATAATATACGGATGTGACTGAACTGAGCGTTCGTTATTATAAGCCCGTTCGCTGTTCTCGTTTCCGGTGATAATTTTAGCAAGTCTGAACTGCATGGAATGAAATTTGTATCTGAGTTGACCAGCACAAAAGTCAAGTTCGAATTTGGGTTTCGCCCGCCAATTTCCACCAGAGTTATATCACCCCGTGTACGTGGTATCACCAACCCGGAAGGTATCACCAAACCAGACCATTCGGTTTGATAAACGAACATATCCTCCCTCAGATGAATCTATTTATCTCCCAGTTGAATGGTGATATCCACCATTCAAAGCATAATTTCGTAAAGCCGAATGTCCCCTCAATGGGATAGCAACCATATCTTGCTCTCAGTCCGATACATTTAAATGAAATTCCGGCTAATTTCCGATATTGGCATAAATAGTATACACTTTCTGACGTTTTACACCTAAGTATCAGCCATTGACGGCCGATAATGCGGATATCAATAGAAAACTATATGATTAATTAACCATGAAATTGTCCACTCTACAGTGTCACGCTGGTCATACGTGAACTCACACACTGGGTGAGAAGACTCACACAACGGGACAATATTACGATTTGTTGTCGGCATACCTCAGAAAGTCGTTGGGTATTAAACAAATACAACTGATCTTTCCTACCAGATGCGTTTGGGACATATTGGGAGATAACTATCTATGGAATGTTTTCTTCCATTTGCTTAAATTATGTTTCATATTTGTGAAAAACATATTTGAAATACTTATTTCATTAATTTCTCTCTCTTTTTTTTTTTTTACGATTTTCATCGTTTATGGGTGGCTTTTGGCCACTCTCAGAGAGTATTTAATATACCATTAGATAGATTGGCATCTTGGCTTTCTCACTTGTGAAAATCAGTTGTTTTAACTAGATTAAACCTGAGTAAATAGTGTGTGTTTTGAAAGTCGGTATTCTCATTATTTTGGCCTTAATGTGCATGTGGGTATCTGAATTGTGTATTTTTGGTTACACGTACATACCTTCAGCACCCTACAACCCACTATCGACCACATGTGTGCCACCCACCCTGACAAAGAACTATGCATGGAACTTGCGTTATCACCTCAATGAACATACCGGGCAGACTGGTTATTTGGTGAGGAAACGCCCTGGATTAATTCCAGAACTCTTAAAGTAAGAGAAACAACATTTTGTTGTCCATGGTGATAATGGATTAGTTATCTAGGAATGCGATGGAACAAAACGTCGAAAAGCTGCATGAGTACACGGAGAAGTTCTTCTTGGAATGTCTTGACACCTATCGGAAACACAATAATTCATGGAGACTGTCTCTGGACTTTTGTTCCCATTATATGCCAAACTGGAAGAATTCAACCATGGGGACATGTTCATCGCGTTTATAGTTCAGTGGTAGCAGACTGCTTTCCAATGAACAACATGGCATACCTGTTATTCCTTGACGGTCTAAGGTGGTTCGAATATCAAACTACTTCCCAAATGCGATACAATCCTGCAATGATACTGTTCTGGCAAATAGGATTCAGGCTTTGTCGCGGAAAATTCATCAGACAGAGTACGAGGTCTGGATTAAAAATGATGTAAATTGTGTTCAAGAATAGCAAATGACAACTCATCTCGTGATCGAGTGCCTTCCGTATTTGTTGGATGTGTTTTAACAAAGTTATGAGTTCGCAGATATCATGATCAGCATTCATTTAACCCTTTACCCAACATAACGGCCCTGTGCCAATGCATTCTCTTATATATGCGAGTCGACCATAGGTCGCCTCGCATATATAAGAGAATGCATTGGCTTAACACATTAAAAATTATAAAATTGTTAAAGAATGTAAGAAAAAATGGTAAAATTTAGGCCAATGCATTCTCTTATATATGCGAGGCGACCTATGGTCGACTCGCATATATAAGAGAATGCATTGGCACAGGGCATAACTGTGTGGTCACAATGTGCTCAATGAGCCGGTTCCAATGATATCCATATTTGTATGGTTTTATTGAGACAGACCGAAGATATTTTAGGCTGTTGAAGCTTTATTTGGCCGGTTTTGGCCGTTTTGTTGGGTAAAGGGTTAACAGAACATAACATCGCGAAATAAACCTATGCGCGTGGTTCCCAAAATTGGTGTGCGTGGTTCAAGCACATTCAGCTTACCTGTTGTGTGAGTTCCCGCCGAGCACCAACCCCCGGGTTTGTTACCTCGGGATTTTGTGGGATAACCTATTTTACAGCATCGTGTCCCACTGTGCGACGTCCTCAACCGGTGTGTGAGTTCACGTATGACCAGCGTGAGTGTGGTTCCCAAACTACTATCCCCGACCAAGTGTGGGTACCCACCATAATTTCGGGTGTCAAGGCCGCGGATCGATCCTTAGATGAGGCGTCACCAAACCGGATTTTGGATGTCAAATTTGCGGAGGATATACTTCGCATTTTTAACGTTTGTGTATGCAAATATCCCCATTATCTTTCGGACAGACCGGCACATGGACCATCTTTAGGGTGAGGGCCCATATGTAAGGGCGTATATGTGTACGTTTGTTTGTATTTTATGTTCTAATATCCTGTTAATAGTATAGGCTATTCTGGGCTATTCGATATTGTAGGCCCGGAACTGTACAACGAATGGAAACATTAAATCTGTGTAAAGCATGAGTGAGCAGGGACGTGGCTAGAGGGTCCCTGTTGAGGTGTTCGCCATAGCGTTTCGTAATGCACCCCTTTCAACAACTTCTATTTGTATCCCCCTGTTAGGTTAGAGTTTTCATCAAGTTTACATCGGGTTCTTCCAGTTGTTGGATATGACAACTCCTAAGTTTGGATTTTTTCAACTGGTGACCATTTCAGTTCACAAATTTGGCGGATATAATTAAATTTTTCTAAATATGCGCGGTTTTGTCTGCAAACAACAATTTTCACACCAAATGCTTGAAGTATGGTCGATTCACGATACGCCTGTTCTTTTTTTATGAATTCTCAAGGTCGATTGTTTCTTGTCCGGTAGTAGGCCGTAGACAAAGGGGGGGGCTGGTCGTTGATAAAGGTGTGGATGGAATAGAGTTGTTGAAATGTCTTCGGGCGAATGTCCCATCGCAGAAGAACATCTGTGCGATGGACACGTGCTACAGATTCTCGTCGATGCTGAAGATGAGTATTGTGTCAGTCGACGCGTACCGTCGTCGACAAGCAGGAACTATTTGTTCATCGTAGTCTTTGTATACTGTTGTATACTGGTAGCTGGACTCCAACTCGTTGTCGTTGTAGTTTTGGGTGGATCTTTGCTATGTATCTATATAATGATGCTTGTTGAAATATATGACATATCAGTATAGTTATAACAAAGAGTGTTCTCATTTATGATAGTTTTGTGCTGTACTAGTATAATGAGCAGAACACTAATCTATCATACGGTAAAAAAAAATTTCTTTCAAAGATATGTATTCTATATATACAGACTAGATATATTTATTGCTGGTAGATAGCAGTGACTGGTCTGGATGCATGTCGAACTATGGTTCTCTGCGAGGATGGTGTCAGCAGCAACTGGGTCCTGGTCCGAGTCGTGGTTATGCTGGCTTTAATATGATGTCACAATGTCGTTCTTTGTGTTAACAGTAGCATCACAGGTCTTTGAACAGCATCGCCAATGTACACTGTCGAGACTTAACACCGAACTTATAGTGGTTAAAGACGATATATTTACCACCGCGATCATTAGGAATGAAATTAATATGTACTTGAGCGTTTGTCATTTTGATATGTGTCTTTGGGAGCCTCTGCAATGTATATAGTCTGGTCTTTATCTGGTCATTGATAATCACTCATTTGATTTATTTTCAGTAACGAGAGGTCATATCGTGACATAAAGTTATTGCCGCCAAATTTGTTAGCTGAAATGGTCACCAGTTGGAAAAATCCAAACTTAGGAGTTGTCATATCTAACAACCTGAAGAACCCGATGTAAACTCGATGAAAACTCTAACCTAACAGGGGGATGTAAACAGAAGTTGCTGAAAGGGGCACATTAAGAAACTCTAAAGTGAACACCTCAACAGGGACCCTCTAGCCACGTCCCTGCTCACTCATGATTTACACAGATTTAATGTTTCCATGCGTTGAACAGTTCCGGGCCTACACTATCGAATAGCCTAAAATAGCCTATACTATTAATAGGACATTAGAACATAAAATACAAACTAACGTACACATATACGCCCTTACATATGGGCCCTCACCCTAAAGATGGTCCACGTGCCGGTCTGTCTGAAAGATAATGGGGATATTTGCACACGAAACGTTCAAAATGCGAAGTATATCATCCGCATCTTTGACATCCCAGATCCGGTTTGGTGACGTCTCATCAAAGGATCGATCCGCGGCCTTGACACCCGAAATTAGGGTTGGTACCCTCACTTTGTCGGGGATAGTAGTTTTGGGAACCACGCTGTAGAATGGAACATTTCATGGTTAATTAATCATATATTTTTTCTATTGATATACGCATTATCGGCCATCAATGACTTATGTGTAAAACGTCAGAAAGTGTATAATATTTATGACAATATCGGAAATGAGCCGGAATTTCCATTAAATGTATCGGGCTGAGAGCAAGCTATGGTTGCTATCCCATTGAGGGGACATTCGGTTTTACGAAATTATGCTTTGAATAGTGGATATCATCATTCAACTGGGAGATAAATAAATTCATCTGAGGGAGGATATGTTCGTTTATCAAAACCGAATGGTCTGGTTTTGGTGATACCTTCCGGGTTGGTGATACCACGTACACGGGGGTGATATAACTCTGGTGGAAATTGGCGGGCGGAACCCAAATTCGAACTTGACTTTTGGGCTGGTCAACTCAGATACAAAATTTCAGTTCAGTCACATCCGTATAGGATAGGAATAAGGGGCGTTTGTCTGACTTACGTACGAACAAATGTCGACATGCAGTTTTGAAATTTTGGAAAGGTTCTATGTCGATAAATGCACCAAATATTAATATGCAGACTGCATATACTCTGTCAACAGAATTACCAAAGCCATAGCAATTTTGGATTGGCCTTATTTGTTTGGATATCATGGAGATAAACGCTCTTTAGTTTACCATATCATGAAATCATTACAGCCGAAACCAAGTTTTTTCTAAATTCTATAACTTCGATAACTCTTTCCGGGACATATAAAGTGCTTATACAAGTATTTAGAGTCTATATTTTGATTTATGTTTATCCCCGGAACCCGACCTGGATGTCACGAAAGTAAGCACAATTTCTATCTTCAAACCTCAAAGAGGCTTCGAAAACTTATATATGGACTTTATGTCATAGAAAGCTTTATTTAAGTCATAGACTTTAGAATTCGCTGCCTGATTGTTCTTCAGTGTTTAATAAAGAACGTTATTTGTCAATCTAATCTTAATATGGTAATAATAAAGAGCGTTCCTTGTTAATATAATCTTAATATGGTAACAATAAAGAGCGTCTGTCGCACTTGTGTGAATAATTGAAAACAGCTGGAAAATTGTTATGAGAACATTTTTGAGAGTTCACAATGCCTGCATGTTGCGTGACGCTTGTATTTGTAATATATCGACTAAGATCATGTCATGAAAAACAAAACAGTGCAGGTAATATATTTCTTAGTTATTGCCCTTTCCTTGTTGATGTATTTAACTGTTGGTGACGGTCCCAACTCGAAATCACACGAGTTCAATGACTTTATGGGCGATTGTTTTGCGTAGCTTTCAATTATGGAATTCTCCCTGATAACTAATTCAATGTAGCCAGAGTAAAGATTAATGGCGTGATCTACATGTAGTATCGACCTATCTTATCCCTCCTTGCAACTTACCTAGAAGTCAGACAATTTCAACGGCTCGGCCATGGAAATAACCTTTCCATATATAGACACCATATTGGCGTAAAGCTACAGCCTACATTACATGAGCTTGGTAATGTAGCGATTACCTTGACTAGTTATTATATAGCGCAATTTGGGAGAACGCAGAGGTTTACAACAGATAAATACATCAATAATTCAATAAGTTGCATTTTAATGCACGTATGCTAATATACCCCCTGAAACATCACATATTTGCTGGGGGTTAATTATCGATAAACTGTCGCAACGCATGTATAGTCCGGTTCATCGCTTCAATGTTAGATATTCCTACGTACCATTGACGTCAGCTGAATTCCTAATCTCGTCCATGGCTCCGCTCACTGTTCCGTGGCTATCCGCGACGTCACCCTTACGCAGTACATGTCGACAACGTTACGGAGTAGACGCGTCGAGTTGGCGCCCGGTCTACTGACTTCCGTTACTAGCTCGTTGCTATATAAACAAACCAGCGGCGTCACTTTTGTCGAAATTTGACAGGCAGTACATTCGCCCTGTATACATGTACTTTCAGAAATCACGAAACACCACACCGTTATATCCCATCAATATCATTGTCTCGATATCATGTGACCAAATTTCTTGACAGATACGGCGTGCAATACATCTCATTGAGTAAACAATTTTCCATTGTTTCAACTCCAGTTCGCGGGAATATCAAAACCGAAATGTGTAAGTGGTAAACATCTGACGAAGACATCAGGTACATGAAAAAACTAACTGTTGTGCATTTTTATTTCTATTCGAGGTGGCAATTTTTCATCTTTATCAGCTTTTTTAACGATAAGAGCGATGCTAATTGAGGGACTATATTTTATCCAGCGGCATTAAATTTAAAACAAAAAGTCGTGAATTGGCTGAGTGTTTTCTATGTCTGGACATTTCATCGATAATTACAAGGCATGTGTGTGTCGAGATAACGCTTTAAATTCGAAGAGAATTAGAATTGGGATAACAGTGTGGTGATTTGCGATTTCGGAATGGTACAGGGCGATTATACTGTGGCAAATACCCATTAATGGGCTCCGGCTCCGCCGTCGCCAATTAACTAAATTTGCCACAGTAGGCCTATATATCGCCCTGTACGTTTCCGAAATCACAAAACACCACACCTTTATCCCCTAAATAACTAGTGATAAATAGTAATAAATAGCAATACTTTGTTTATGTTCGACAAACGAGTTTCCCCCGTAACACGTGATCAATCACGTGATTGAAATAGTTCGGCAGATACGGTGTCTATTTATGGTATGTTATTTCAATTTGTTATTTCCATTTAGATTGAACTGATCCATGTCCGTAATATTTTAAGCCTGGCTGAGATTGAAACATTGAAATATGTGTTCTGTGATCTGAGCACTAACTAGGTAAGTGCCTGCATCGGGTTGATCAAATTAAAATGAGTTGAGTATATTAAAGGGGTACTGTACTCAAATGTTCTTGTTGGTTTCCATTACAGTCTCTGCATCGTAGAATAATGTAACCCGATTTCCATTTTTTGAAAGTCCGAGTCTGCCGAGTACGTCGAAGTAATATTTTGCGGATGGCAGATTAGCCGGAATGCGAAAATAGAACTGTCGTCGTTCAGTATTTTTTGTCCAGTTTTCAAGCAAATGTATCAAATATAGAGGAAATGAGTGTTTCTCTCATATGATATTTATGAAACGAGTCTAAGAATTTTCAGTTTTCTCGAGACTCCGGCGAGAGAAAACTGAAAATTCGTGACGAGTTTCATAAATATCATATGAGAGAAACACGAATTACATATTATATTTATCATATGACACCTATAAATTGATTATGATGTCCAAAACGCACACAAATCACTAAATAGCTATATGACATCGGCAGCAAAAGGTTAATGTGACGTCACTTCATTGCACCGGAAGCCCAATTACACCTGGTGAACTAGCAGAACTAATATGCACGCGAAGATATAGTGCGCTATTCTGTTCTCAGTTTGTGACATTATATCGTATGTTTATTAGATAAATACGAATTACATATTCTATTTATCGTATAACAATGTCCAAAACTATATATTTCAAGATTATAATTGCGAGAATTTCGGCATCGGGTTGATTGACGCGCACACATTTGACCTGCATTTAGTTAGAGATGCGGCTCGGCTCAGGCTGCCATTCAGCCAATCAGAACACACTTTTTGTCAACAAACCAATCAAATTATCGGAAGGTGATATGAACTAGTAGTTCATATGAAATTGATTTATGACATACTTTCCAACGTAAATAATGATTGAGTCATATGATAAATAGAGGATCTCACATGAGTTTCTATTTTATACGGAATTTATCAACCGAGTTCACTAAATTCGATTTGAGCCGAGGTTTACCGAGGCTCAAATAGAATTTAGAGGACGAGGTTGATAAATTACGTATAAAATAGGACGAGTGTGAGATACCTTTTATCACATGATCAAATAAACCCGAAGCAATGCGAAATATTCATCGAAAACAACAATCATAAACTACAGCGATCGCAAGTTATATGAAGAACGCCGTGGCGTCATCGCACGCGCTGATATTAAACGTGTCTATTACCGATAATTATGAAACTGCTTTTATGGCCAAATTATGTGATAAAGTGTTTTATTATATGCTTCCCCATTAAATCGTGGGAAATTGCCGTGGCGTAGAGCGTTATATCCATCGCCTGGACCGACTCGATGGATAACACTGACCGACTCGATGGATAACACAATAGTATTACTTTTTCGGAGATCACTTCCGGTTTATAGCGGCGAATCACATTAAGTTTCAAAGCGTATCAATAACAGCCGGACTATTGTTTTAATTATTGATTTTCACGCTTCATAAACTGTTATTTAATTGTTATATAAATGTTAACTCATTTGTTTTAATATATTCTTATCACTAAATTATGTATACATTAATTTTCTCGCATCATTTCAGAATAAATCAATGGGGACTATTTCTTATGGCGGCTATGCTCGATATTTGTCATTCAGTGGTGAGCAAATCAATTGATGGAATGTAAACAAAATGCAAATGTCGAAGCTTTCTAACAATTTGAAGTGAACTGTAGGACAAAATTAGCAGTTTTGGTGCGGTTTATAGCGCATATAATAAAAAGAAAACCTACGGGTTTTGGTTGAATACCCGGATTATCTCATTCGTGGGTGCAAGGAAGTACAGAATTTCCACTCGCGGCTTGCAGCCGCTCGTGGAAATTCTGTACTTCCTTGCACCCACTCATGAGATAATTCGGGTATTCAACCAAAACTCGTAGGTATTCTCTATATATTATATGCATACTAGTCACATATATTCATTTAAGTTATTGTGTAGTCACTAGTCAATGAGTGACTTGAGTTTACGCCCCGTATCAACATAATTTGTTGCACGATCATGTGTTCCACGAGTTTCCCGATCAACTTGTCGTCAATTAATTTTATTACGTCTTGTACACGGAAATTCGTTATTTAATTTATGGTTGGCGCCATACATTAAATTATATCAAATAATTAACTTTGATTTTAAGATAATCTGCTAACCTGAACGTTTACTTTCGACTCAATTTAGTTATTTTTCTATATATAATCGATATTAGATCGTTGTTATTACCAGGAAGTTATTGACATTGGCGTACAGTACCCCTTTAAAGTTTCGAATCATTGAAACATCATATTCAATGGCATACTGCAATATCATGTCGCGCCAACATAATATGACTTAATGTTATACCCCCTATATTTAAAGGGATGCAATGGCTTCGAAGTGAGTTCATGAGAAATAACATAGAAGTCTGTAAAACAACTACCGCCAACAAGTACATGTAAAAATAGATTGACTTTGTTATTATTTTCACTATTATAAACTTAATATCCTTCAATAATGTGATTTCGCATGTCAAACCCGTTGTTATCGAAACAGTATTGTTACAATGAAATTGCTTATAAAAGTCGAATTAGTCCAATAAGATACCAAAGTGTTATCATATATTGACGATAAACATGCCATGGGAAAAGGTAAAAAACAAACAAAACATTGACAAATATTCTGAAAAAAATATTCAGACTATTATATTTGAACTTACTACCCGAGTTTCTGTATATAACAATTGTTTCTACGTGCTGATATTTTAATTGGAGAACTATCAATAATGAATATAAGAACACATTTTATTTATTTCTCTACGTTCTTGTTAGTGGTAATGTTTAACAGACTTTTTATCTGCGCATTTACCCACAGCGTGTGCCCTGTGTCCCTTTAAAGGAAGGAATCGAAACCCGAGATGCATACATTAAATCTTGCATTTTCTTTTATTTGACTTTTTGTTAAAGAGGCGACTGTGTCGTCGCCAATTGCACGGTTCTGGACTGCACAAACTGTTGCATCTGATGTTACACTGTAGGGAATGATCTGGAAGTCGTATTTCGAACCGTTGAGTCATTGTATGAATTGGTTTAGTCTTTGGGAGATCGTCGGTAGTCGAGTAATCGAGTTCTGGAACGAAAACGAACATTATAGTTTTAATATTATACACATGTTGGACAATTTGTTGGCAACGATAACATTTATGCACTATTGAGTATATTATATTGAATTGTGGTGGAATTATATAGTGGACTCATATCCAAATGTCTTAAGAAATTTATCAAAAACATGATGTTAAACACAGGTATTGTTTCGTTTATTCACAATCAAATTTCTGAGACTAACTGTTCATGGTAACTCAAACGCAACGATGCACATGCTGTGTGTATAGTATCCCTGCTAACAAGACTGTCATATATGACGTAAATGACGTCATGGAAAAGTAGGCCAGCGAGACACGATGGAACGGTTGTCTTGGTTTCCCCTATGTTGACGGCTGTAGACGTAAATATGGAATATATTACGCAGCTCTCTGACCAATCGATGAAGCTGTTTATTACTGGAGGCGGAACATGGCGAAATGTTCCGCCTCCAGTATGAAACAGCGAATAATGGACCAGTTTATACGTGTTTAGTGATATTTGTTATAAAGCCTGGACAATATGATTTAAATATTATTCAGACGTTACTTTACTTTAATCATAAATAACAAGAACTGTTTAGCAAGGGCTAGGGCTGCTAAATTCATCCGTATTTCAAAACTGAGACATTGTATCCCCTTCTGCTCGTGGACTATTTTGGCAAAGGTGTTAAAGTCTTGTGCACTGTACTTACCAATATGGTCATTGTTGCTGGGTCGTAGTTTCCTGTTTCTGCGGTGTTTCACGATCTGTGGCGATGAAATTGAAGACATAATTATCAGCTACACGTTTATATTGACACGTTAACTTGATCTTTGCCAGCAAATAAATAAGCAGCTTTCGCATAATGAACGACATCATGTAATTATTACGAATAGGGTACCACGTCACTAGAATTTGTGTTCTTTCTATTCGTTGTCGTTTTTTCCCTAAAGTTGTTACGATTACGGTTTTGGATTTTCAACAAAACTCACAAATACACCATATATAGTAATAATTTCGTGGTCGTTTCTCATCTCGTCAATGTGGAAGATGACTCTGAGATTATGTCCTCAAATTGTGGTCGCCATGTGACCTTAATTTTGATATATTAGTGGCAATCTAATAATTCGTCATCGTGAAACAGGAGAATCTTACGAAACAATCACACACAGGTATATAATAGCTAATAAGAATGTATCATTCTCATTCTTGTGTACGCAATCCCGACCGGGTATATATGTACAGTAATGCTCTAAATAATCGACCCCTTAACCACAGCAGAATTATGGGTAACTTTTCAGGATTTAGTCGGAAATATGGCTTGTTGCCATTCATCGGAAAGCTCTAAGCTATGACATGATAACAGCATAATTAAGTACAAAATAATGACGGCACGAAGACCCGAAATCCCCTTACTGACAAGCACGATTGTCTCACAAACTGACTCGAATTGCGAAAAGGTCTTTGGACCGGCCGAAACAATTACGATTACAAAAAATATTCTTAATAATTATCTGTCGTTCATTATGATGTATGATGTACGAAAACGCATTTGGGCCATCAGAAACACCACCGCGCCACCAAATATACAAATACACAACACATTAGGGCCATCCGAAACACCACCGCGCCCCCAAATATACAAATACATAACTCATTAGGGCCATCCGAAACACCACCGCGCCCCCAAATATACAAATACACAACTCATTAGGGCCATCCGAAACACCACCGCACCCCTAAATATACAAATACATAACTCATTAGGGCCATCAGAAACACCACCGCGCCCCCAAATATACAAATACACAACTCATTAGGGCCATCCGAATCACCACCGCGCCCCCAAATATACAAATACACAACTCATTAGGGCCATCCGAATCACCACCGCGCCCCCAAATATACAAACACACAACTCATTAGGGCAATCCGAAACACCACAACACCGCCAAATATACAAATACACAACTCATTAGGGTCATCCGAAACACCACCGCGCCCCCAAATATACAAAAACACAGCTCATTAGGGCCATCAGAAACACCACCGCGCCCCCAAATATACAAAAACACAATTCATTAGGGCCATCCGAAACACCACCGCGCCCCCAAATATACAAAAACACAGCTCATTAGGGCCATCCGAAACACCACCGCGCCCCCAAATATACAAAAACACAACTCATTAGGGCCATCAGAAACACCACCGCGCCTCCAAATATACAAACACACAACTCATTTGGGCCATCAGAAACACCACCGCGTCTCCAAATATACAAACACACAACTCATTAGGGTCATCCGAAACACCACCGCGCCCACAAATATACAAATACACAACTCATTAGGGCCATCAGAAACACCACCGCGCCCCCAAATATACAAAAACACAATTCATTAGGGCCATCCGAAACACCACCGCGCCCCCAAATATACAAAAACACAGCTCATTAGGGCCATCCGAAACACCACCGCGCCCCCAAATATACAAAAACACAACTCATTAGGGCCATCAGAAACACCACCGCGCCTCCAAATATACAAATACACAACTCATTAGGGTCATCCGAAACATCACCACACCTCCAAAATACAAACACACAACTCATTTGGGCCATCAGAAACACCACCGCGTCTCCAAATATACAAATACACAACTCATTAGGGTCATCCGAAACACCACCGCGCCCCCAAATATACAAAAACACAGCTCATTAGGGCCATCCGAAACACCACCGCGCCCCCAAATATACAAAAACACAACTCATTAGGGCCATCAGAAACACCACCGCGCCTCCAAATATACAAACACACAACTCATTAGGGCCATCAGAAACACCACCGCACCTCCAAATATACAAACACACAACTCATTTGGGCCATCAGAAACACCACCGCGTCTCCAAATATACAAACACACAACTCATTAGGGTCATCCGAAACACCACCGCGCCCACAAATATACAAATACACAACTCATTAGGGCCATCAGAAACACCACCGCGCCCCCAAATATACAAATACACAACTCATTAGGGCCATCAGAAACACCACCGCGCCCCCAAATATACAAATACACAACTCATTTGGGCCATCAGAAACACCACCGCGTCTCCAAATATACAAATACACAACTCATTAGGGTCATCCGAAACACCACCGCGCCCCCAAATATACAAATACACAACTCATTAGGGCCATCCGAAACACCACCGTGCCCCCAAATATACAAATACACAACTCATTAGGGCCATCCGAAATACCACCGCGCCCCCAAATATACAAATACACAACTCATTAGGGCCATCAGAAACACCACCGCGCCCCCAAATATACAAATACACAACTCATTAGGGCCATCCGAAACACCACCGCACCTCCAAATATACAAATACACAACTCATTAGGGCCATCAGAAACACCACCGCGCCCCCAAATATACAAATACACAACTCATTAGGGCCATCCGAAACACCACCGCACCTCCAAATATACAAATACATAACTCATTAGGGCCATCCGAAACACCACCGCGCCCCCAAATATACAAATACACAACTCATTAGGGCCATCCGAAACACCACCGCACCTCCAAATATACAAATACATAACTCATTAGGGCCATCAGAAACACCACCGCGCCCCCAAATATACAAATACACAACTCATTAGGGCCATCCGAATCACCACCGCGCCCCCAAATATACAAATACACAACTCATTAGGGCCATCAGAAACACCACCGCGCCCCCAAATATACAAATACACAATTCATTAGGGCCATCCGAAACACCACCGCGCCCCCAAATATACAAAAACACAGCTCATTAGGGCCATCAGAAACACCACCGCGCCCCCAAATATACAAAAACACAATTCATTAGGGCCATCCGAAACACCACCGCGCCCCCAAATATACAAAAACACAGCTCATTAGGGCCATCCGAAACACCACCGCGCCCACAAATATACAAAAACACAACTCATTAGGGCCATCAGAAACACCACCGCGCCCCCAAATATACAAATACACAACTCATTAGGGCCATCCGAAACACCACCGCGCCCCCAAATATACAAATACACAACTCATTAGGGCCATCAGAAACACCACCGCGCCCCCAAATATACAAATACACAACTCATTTGGGCCATCAGAAACACCACCGCGTCTCCAAATATACAAATACACAACTCATTAGGGCCATCTGAAACACCACCGCGCCCACAAATATACAAATACACAACTCATTAGGGCCATCAGAAACACCACCGCGCCCCCAAATATACAAATACACAACTCATTAGGGCCATCCGAAACACCACCGTGCCCCCAAATATACAAATACACAACTCATTAGGGCCATCCGAAACACCACCGTGCCCCCAAATATACAAATACACAACTCATTAGGGCCATCAGAAACACCACCGCGCCCCCAAATATACAAATACACAACTCATTAGGGCCATCCGAAACACCACCGCACCTCCAAATATACAAATACACAACTCATTAGGGTCATCCGAAACACCACCGCGCCTCCAAATATACAAATACACAACTCATTAGGGCCATCAGAAACACCACCGCGCCTCCAAATATACAAATACACAACTCATTAGGGTCATCCGAAACACCACCGCGCCCCCAAATATACAAATACACAACTCACTAGGGCCATCCGAAACACCATCACACCTCCAAATATACAAATACACAACTCATTAGGGCCATCAGAAACACCACCGCGCCTCCAAATATACAAATACACAACTCATTAGGGTCATCCGAAACACCACCGCGCCCCCAAATATACAAATACACAACTCATTTGGGCCATCAGAAACACCACCGCGTCTCCAAATATACAAATACACAACTCATTAGGGCCATCAGAAACACCACCGCGCCCCCAAATATACAAATACACAACTCATTAGGGCCATCCGAAACACCACCGCGCCCCCAAATATACAAATACACAACTCATTAGGGCCATCCGAAACACCACCGCGCCCCCAAATATACAAATACACAACTCATTAGGGCCATCAGAAACACCACCGCGCCCCCAAATATACAAATACACAACTCATTAGGGCCATCAGAAACACCACCGCGCCCCCAAATATACAAATACACAACTCATTAGGGCCATCAGAAACACCACCGCGCCCCCAAATATACAAATACACAACTCATTAGGGCCATCCGAAACACCACCGCGCCCCCCAAATATACAAATACACAACTCATTAGGGCCATCAGAAACACCACCGCGCCCCCAAATATACAAATATAGAACTCATTAGGGCCATTAGAAACACCAACGCGCCCCCAAATATACAAATACACAATTCGTTATAACGACTTGCAAGTCGCTATATCGACTTGCAAGTCGTTATACCAAGTTGTCGGAAGTCGTTATAACGACTTGAAGAAATAAAAACAAGTCGTTATAACGACTTGTAAATTGAATTTTTCTACAAGTCGTTATGGCGACTTGTTTTTGTTTCTACAAGTCGTTATAACGACTTGCAAGTCGTTATAACGAGTTGTTGGAAGTCGTTATAACAACTTACAAGTCGTTATAACGAGTTGTGTATTTGTAAATTTGGCGGTGTGGTGGTCTGTTTCGGATGGCCCTGGAGTTTTGTATTTGTAAATTTGGAGGTGCGGTGGTGTTCCGGATGGCCCTAATGAGTTGTGTATTTGTATATTTGGAGGTGCGGTGGTGTTTCGGATGGCCCTAATGAGTTGTGTATTTGTATATTTGGAGGTGTGGGGGTGTTTCGGATGGCCTTAGTGAGTTGTGTGTTTGTAAATTTGGAGGCGCAGTGGTGTTTCGGATGGCCCTAATAAGTTGTGCATTTGTATATTTGGAGGTGCGGTGGTGTTTCGGATGACCCTAATGAGTTGTGTATTTGTATATTTGGCGGTGTTGTGGTGTTTCGGATCGCCCTAATGAGTTGTGTATTTGTAAATTTGGAGGTGCGGTGGTGTTTCGGATGGCCATAATGAGTTGTGTATTTGTAAATTTGGAGGTGCAGTGGTGTTTCGGATGGCCCTACTGAGTTGTGTATTTGTATATTTGGGGGCGCGGTGGTGTTTCTGATGACCCTAATGAGTTGTGCATTTGTATATTTGGAGGTGCAGTGGTGTTTCGGATGGCCCTAATGAGTTGTGCATTTGTATATTTGGAGGTGCGGTGGTGTTTCGGATGACCCTAATGAGTTGTGTATTTGTATATTTGGCGGTGTTGTGGTGTTTCGGATTGCCCTAATGAGTTGTGTGTTTGTAAATTTGGAGGTGCGGTGGTGTTTCGGATGGCCCTAATGAGTTGTGTATTTGTATATTTGGAGGTGCGGTGGTGTTTCGGATGGCCCTAATGAGTTGTGTATTTGTATATTTGGAGGTGCGGTGGTGTTTCGGATGGCCCTAATGAATTGTGTATTTGTATATTTGGAGGTGCGGTGGTGTTTCGGATGGCCCTAATGAGTTGTGTATTTGTATATTTGGAGGTGTGATGGTGTTTCGGATGGCCCTAATGAAATGTGTATTTGTATATTTGGAGGTGCGGTGGTGTTTCGAATGGCCCTACTGAGTTGTGTATTTGTATATTTGGAGGCGCGGTGGTGTTTCGGATGGCCCTAATGAGTTGTGTGTTTGTAAATTTGGAGGTGCGGTGGTGTTTCGGATGGCCCTAATGAGTTGTGTATTTGTATATTTGGAGGTGTGATGGTGTTTCGGATGGCCCTAGTGAGTTGTGTATTTGTATATTTGGAGGTGCGGTGGTGTTTCGGATGGCCCTAATGAGTTGTGCATTTGTATATTTGGAGGTGCGGTGGTGTTTCGGATGGCCCTAATGAGTTGTGTATTTGTATATTTGGAGGTGTGATGGTGTTTCGGATGGCCCTAGTGAGTTGTGTATTTGTATATTTGGAGGTGCGGTGGTGTTTCGGATGGCCCTACTGAGTTGTGTATTTGTATATTTGGAGGCGCGGTAGTGTTTCTGATGGCCCTAATGAGTTGTGTATTTGTATATTTGGGGGCGCGGTAGTGTTTCTGGTGGCCCTAATGAGTTGTGTTTTTGTATATTTGGAGGCGCGGTAGTGTTTCTGATGGCCCTAATGAGTTGTGTATTTGTATATTTGGGGGCGCGGTAGTGTTTCTGGTGGCCCTAATGAGTTGTGTTTTTGTATATTTGGGGGCGCGGTGGTGTTTCTGATGGCCCTAATGAGCTGTGTTTTTGTATATTTGGGGGCGCGGTAGTGTTTCTGATGGCCCTAATGAGTTGTGTATTTGTAAATTTGTGGGCGCGGTGGTGTTTCGGATGGCCCTAATGAGTTGTGTATTTGTATATTTGGAGGTGCGGTAGTGTTTCTGATGGCCCTAATGAGTTGTGTATTTGTAAATTTGTGGGCGCGGTGGTGTTTCGGATGGCCCTAATGAGTTGTGTATTTGTATATTTGGAGGTGCGGTGGTGTTTCGGATGGCCCTAATGAGTTGTGTATTTGTATATTTGGGGGCGCGGTGGTGTTTCTGATGACCCTAATGAGTTGTGTATTTGTATATTTGTGGGCGCGGTGGTGTTTCGGATGGCCCTAATGAGTTGTGTATTTGTATATTTGGAGGTGCAGTGGTGTTTCGGATGGCCCTAATGAGTTGTGCATTTGTATATTTGGAGGTGCGGTGGTGTTTCGGATGACCCTAATGAGTTGTGTATTTGTATATTTGGCGGTGTTGTGGTGTTTCGGATTGCCCTAATGAGTTGTGTGTTTGTAAATTTGGAGGTGCGGTGGTGTTTCGGATGGCCCTAATGAGTTGTGTATTTGTATACTTGGAGGTGTGGTGGTGTTTCGGATGGCCCTGGAGTTGTGTATTTGTATATTTGGATATGCGGTGGTGTTTCGGATGGCACCTAATGAGTTGTGTATTTGTAAATTTAGCGGTGCGGTGGTGTTTCGGATGGCCCTAATGAGTTGTGTATTTGTATATTTGGAGGTGCGGTGGTGTTTCGGGTGACCCTAATGAGTTGTGTGTTTGTAAATTTGGAGGTGCAGTGAAGTTTCGGATGGCCTTAGTGAGTTGTGTGTTTATATATTTGGAGGCGCGGTGGTGTTTCGGATGGCCCTAATGAGTTGTGTGTTTGTAAATTTGGAGGTGCAGTGGTGTTTCGGATGGCCCTAATGAGTTGTGCATTTGTATATTTGGAGGTGCGGTGGTGTTTCGGATGACCCTAATGAGTTGTGTATTTGTATATTTGGCGGTGTTGTGGTGTTTCGGATGGCACTAATGAGTTGTGTGTTTGTAAATTTGGAGGTGCGGTGGTGTTTCGGATGGCCATAATGAGTTGTGTATTTGTATATTTGGAGGTGCGGTGGTGTTTCGGATGACCCTAATGAGTTGTGTATTTGTATATTTGGAGGTGCAGTGGTGTTTCGGATGGCCCTAATGAGTTGTGTGTTTGTATATTTGTGGGCGCGGTGGTGTTTCGGATGGCCATAACGAGTTGTGTATTTGTATATTTGGAGGTGCGGTGGTGTTTCGGATGGCCCTAATGAGTTGTGTATTTGTATATTTGGAGGTGCGGTGGTGTTTCGGATGGCCCTAATGAGTTGTGTATTTGTATATTTGGAGGTGCGGTGGTGTTTCGGATGGCCCTAATGAGTTGTGTATTTGTATATTTGTGGGCGCGGTGGTGTTTCGGATGGCCCTAATGAATTGTGTATTTGTATATTTGGAGGTGCGGTGGTGTTTCGGATGGCCCTAATGAGTTGTGTATTTGTATATTTGGAGGTGCGGTGGTGTTTCGGATGGCCCTAATGAGTTGTGTATTTGTATATTTGTGGGTGCGGTGGTGTTTCGGATGGCCCTAATGAATTGTGTATTTGTATATTTGGAGGTGCGGTGGTGTTTCAGATGGCCCTAATGAGTTATGTATTTGTATATTTGGAGGTGCGGTGGTGTTTCGGATGGCCCTAATGAGTTGTGTGTTTGTATATTTGGAGGTGCGGTGGTGTTTCGGATGGCCCTAATGAGTTGTGTATTTGTATATTTGTGGGCGCGGTGGTGTTTCGGATGGCCCTAATGAATTGTGTATTTGTATATTTGGAGGTGCGGTGGTGTTTCAGATGGCCCTAATGAGTTATGTATTTGTATATTTGGAGGTGCGGTGGTGTTTCGGATGGCCCTAATGAGTTATGTATTTGTATATTTGGAGACGCGGTGGTGTTTCTGATGGCCCTAATGAGTTGTGTGTTTGTATATTTGGAGGTGCGGTGGTGTTTCAGATGGCCCTAATGAGTTATGTATTTGTATATTTGGAGGTGCGGTGGTGTTTCGGATGGCCCTAATGAGTTGTGTGTTTGTATATTTGGAGGTGCGGTGGTGTTTCGGATGGCCCTAATGAGTTGTGTATTTGTATATTTGTGGGCGCGGTGGTGTTTCGGATGGCCCTAATGAATTGTGTATTTGTATATTTGGAGGTGCGGTGGTGTTTCGGATGGCCCTAATGAGTTGTGTATTTGTATATTTGTGGGCGCGGTGGTGTTTCGGATGGCCCTAATGAGTTATGTATTTGTATATTTGGAGGTGCGGTGGTGTTTCAGATGGCCCTAATGAGTTATGTATTTGTATATTTGGAGGTGTTGTGGTGTTTCGGATGGCCCTAATGAGTTGTGTGTTTGTATATTTGGAGGTGCGGTGGTGTTTCGGATGACCCTAATGAGTTGTGTATTTGTATATTTGGAGGTGCGGTGGTGTTTCGGATGGCCCTAATGAGTTGTGCGTTTGTATATTTGGAGGTGCGGTGGTGTTTCGGATGACCCTAATGAGTTGTGTATTTGTATATTTGGCGGTCTTGTGGTGTTTCGGATTGCCCTAATGAGTTGTGTGTTTGTAAATTTGGAGGTGCGGTGGTGTTTCGGATGGCCCTAATGAGTTGTGTATTTGTATATTTGGAGGTGCGGTGGTGTTTCGGATGGCCCTAATGAGTTGTGTATTTGTATATTTGGAGGTGCGGTGGTGTTTCGGATGGCCCTAATGAATTGTGTATTTGTATATTTGGAGGTGCGGTGGTGTTTCGGATGGCCCTAATGAGTTGTGTGTTTGTATATTTGGAGGTGTGATGGTGTTTCGGATGGCCCTAATGAAATGTGTATTTGTATATTTAGAGGTGCGGTGGTGTTTCGAATGGCGCTACTGAGTTGTGTATTTGTATATTTGGAGGCGCGGTGGTGTTTCGGATGGCCCTAATGAGTTGTGTGTTTGTAAATTTGGAGGTGCGGTGGTGTTTCGGATGGCCCTAATGAGTTGTGTATTTGAATATTTGGAGGTGTGATGGTGTTTCGGATGGCCCTAGTGAGTTGTGTATTTGTATATTTGGAGGTGCGGTGGTGTTTCGGATGACCCTAATGAGTTGTGCATTTGTATATTTGGAGGTGCGGTGGTGTTTCGGATGGCCCTAATGAGTTGTGTATTTGTATATTTGGAGGTGCAGTGGTGTTTCGGATGGCCCTAATGAGTTGTGTGTTTGTAAATTTGGAGGTGCAGTGGTGTTTCGGATGGCCCTAATGAGTTGTGCATTTGTATATTTGGAGGTGCGGTGGTGTTTCGGATGGCCCTACTGGGTTGTGTATTTGTATATTTGGAGGCGCGGTGGTGTTTCGGATGGCCCTAATGAGTTGTGTGTTTGTATATTTGGAGGTGTGGTGGTGTTTCGGATGGCCCTATTGAGTTTTGCATTTGTATATTTGGAGGCGCGGTGGTGTTTCGGATGGCCCTAATGAGTTGTGTGTTTGTATATTTGGAGGTGTGGTGGTGTTTCGGGTGGCCCTATTGAGTTTTGCATTTGTATATTTGGAGGTGCGGTGGTGTTTCGGATGACCCTAATGAGTTGTGTATTTGTATATTTGGAGGTGCGGTGGTGTTTCGGATGGCCCTAATGAGTTGTGTATTTGTATATTTGGAGGTGCGGTGGTGTTTCGGATGGCCCTAATGAGTTGTGTATTTGTATACTTGTAGGTGCGGTGGTGTTTCGGATGACCCTAATGAGTTGTGTGTTTGTATATTTGTGGGCGCGGTGGTGTTTCGGATGACCCTAATGAGTTGTGTATTTGTATATTTGGAGGTGCGGTGGTGTTTCGGATGGCCCTAATGAGTTGTGTGTTTGTATATTTGGAGGTGCGGTGGTGTTTCGGATGACCCTAGTGAGTTGTGTGTTTGTATATTTGGAGGTGCGGTGGTGTTTCGGATGGCCCTAATGAGTTGTGTGTTTGTATATTTGGAGGTGCGGTGGTGTTTCGGATGGCCCTAATGAGTTGTGTGTTTGTATATTTGGAGGTGCGGTGGTGTTTCGGATGACCCTAGTGAGTTGTGTGTTTGTATATTTGGAGGTGCGGTGGTGTTTCGGATGGCCCTAATGAGTTGTGTGTTTGTATATTTGGAGGTGCGGTGGTGTTTCGGATGGCCCTAATGAGTTGTGTGTTTGTATATTTGTGGGCGCGGTGGTGTTTCGGATGGCCCTAATGAATTGTGTATTTGTATATTTGGAGGCGCGGTGGTGTTTCGGATGGCCCTAATGAGTTGTGTGTTTGTATATTTGGAGGTGCGGTGGTGTTTCTGATGGCCCTAATGAGTTGTGTATTTGTATATTTGGAGGTGCGGTGGTGTTTCGGATGGCCCTAATGAATTGTGTATTTGTATATTTGGAGGCGCGGTGGTGTTTCGGATGGCCCTAATGAGTTATGTATTTGTATATTTGGGGGCGCGGTGGTGTTTCGGATGGCCCTAATGAGTTGTGTATTTGTATATTTGTGGGCGCGGTAGTGTTTCTGATGGCCCTAATGAGTTGTGTATTTGTATATTTGTGGGCGCGGTGGTGTTTCGGATGACCCTAATGAGTTGTGTGTTTGTATATTTGGAGGTGAGGTGGTGTTTCTGATGGCCCTAATGAGTTGTATATTTGTATATTTGGGGGTGCGGTGGTGTTTCGGATGGCCCTAATGAGTTGTGTGTTTGTATATTTGGGGGCGCGGTGGTGTTTCTGATGGCCCTAATGAGTTGTGCATTTGTATATTTGGAGGTGCGGTGGTGTTTCGGATGACCCTAATGAGTTGTGTGTTTGTATATTTGTGGGTGCGGTGGTGTTTCGGATGGCCCTAATGAGTTGTGTATTTGTATATTTGGAGGTGTGATGGTGTTTCGGATGGCCCTAATGAGTTGTGTATTTGTATATTTGGAGGTGTGATGGTGTTTCAGATGGCCCTAATGAGTTGTGTATTTGTATATTTGGAGGTGTGATGGTGTTTCGGATGACCATAACGTGTTGTGTATTTGTATATTTGGAGGTGTGATGGTGTTTCAGATGGCCCTAATGAGTTGTGTATTTGTATATTTGGGGGTGCGGTGGTGTTTCGGATGGCCCGAATGAGTTGTGTTTTTGTATATTTGGGGGTGCGGTGGTGTTTCGGATGGCCATACCGAGTTGTGTTTTTGTATATTTGGGGGTGCGGTGGTGTTTCGGATGGCCCTAATGAGTTGTGTATTTGTATATTTGGAGGTGCGGTGGTGTTTCAGATGGCCCTAATGAGTTGTGTATTTGTATATTTGGAGGTGTGATGGTGTTTCGGATGGCCCTAATGAGTTGTGTATTTGTATATTTGGAGGTGCGGTGGTGTTTCGGATGGCCCTACTGAGTTGTGTATTTGTATATTTGGAGGTGCGGTGGTGTTTCGGATGGCCCTAATGAGTTGTGTATTTGTATATTTGGAGGTGCGGTGGTGTTTCGGATGGCCCTAGTGAGTTGTGTATTTGTATATTTGGAGGTGCGGTGGTGTTTCGGATGGCCCTAATGAGTTGTGTATTTGTATATTTGGAGGTGCGGTGGTGTTTCGGATGGCCCTACTGAGTTGTGTGTTTGTAAATTTGGAGGCGCGGTGGTGTTTCGGATGGCCCTAATGAGTTGTGTATTTGTATATTTGGAGGTGCGGTGGTGTTTCGGATGGCCCTAGTGAGTTGTGTATTTGTATATTTGGAGGTGCGGTGGTGTTTTGGATGGCCCTAATGAGTTGTGTATTTGTATATTTGGAGGTGCGGTGGTGTTTCGGATGGCCATAACGAGTTGTGCATTTGTATATTTGGAGGTGCGGTGGTGTTTCGGATGACCCTAATGAGTTGTGTATTTGTATATTTGGAGGTGCGGTGGTGTTTCGGATGGACCTAATGAGTTGTGTATTTGTATATTTGGGGGCGCGGTGGTGTTTCTGATGGCCCTAATGAATTGTGTATTTGTATATTTGGGGGCGCGGTGGTGTTTCGGATGGACCTAATGAGTTGTGTATTTGTATATTTGGGGGCGCGGTGGTGTTTCTGATGGCCCTAATGAGTTGTGTATTTGTATATTTGGGGGCGCGGTGGTGTTTCGGATGGACCTAATGAGTTGTGTATTTGTATATTTGGGGGCGCGGTGGTGTTTCTGATGGCCCTAATGAGTTGTGTATTTGTATATTTGGGGGCGCGGTGGTGTTTCGGATGGACCTAATGAGTTGTGTATTTGTATATTTGGGGGCGCGGTGGTGTTTCGGATGACCCTAATGAGTTGTGTATTTGTATATTTGGGGGCGCGGTGGTGTTTCGGATGGCCCTAATGAGTTGTGTATTTGTATATTTGGAGGCGCGGTGGTGTTTCGGATGGACCTAATGAGTTGTGTATTTGTATATTTGGAGGTGCAGTGGTGTTTCAGATGGACCTAATGCGCTTTCATACTTAAGTGCCGAAAAGGATAAACATGGCAACCGTTTAGGAAGTCATGAATCAAGCGCTAGCAACTGATGACGCTTCCGGTGTCAATTCAACCTTTCCAAAAATGTAGGAACTCTTTGTTAAAGTGCAAAATTATCTATTTTGGCTATTCAACTTTACTTTGGTATGTACGTTCAAATTTTTTTCCAAATTTCTGTAAACCGCTCCTGGATCATGCCTCACAAATCTTATATCATGATGGACGGGGAAACCTGTATCTGTACAAATTGGGCAACAGAACCATAAACCACCCCCATATCTTTAATATGCTTTACAGCTACGTTCCTTTTCCATCATGATATACACACACCCGTTTTATGCACGTATCACGTGAAAAATTATATTTATATCGACAGAATTATCAGTCATTTTACTATTCTATATCCTTTGTTGACTTATAGATAGCCGAGGGTTAGCCCTCGGTTACCAGTCGATCCGCCATACTAGTTTTTTCCTGCTAGTCCGTGGGGTCGGTGTGGTGCAGTCCACCCAGTTTGTAGATTACTAGGCCTTGACATCACCTTTGCCATTTGGCATAAACCATAAAACAAATTTATCAAACGAGTTTCATAAAATCTTATATCTCGACATAATTAACGAGTTTCATAAAATCTTATATCCCGACATAATTAACGAGTTTCATAAAATCTTATATCCCAACATAATTAACGAGTTTCATAAAATCTTATATCCCAACATAATTAACGAGTTTCATAAAATCTTATATCCCAACATAATTAACGAGTTTCATAAAATCTTATATCCCAACATAATTAACGAGTTTCATAAAATCTAATATTCCAACATAATTAACGAGTTTCATAAAATCTTATATCCCAACATAATTAACGAGTTTCATAAAATCTTATATTCCAACATAATTAACGAGTTTCATAAAATCTTATATCCCAACATAATTAACGAGTTGATGATCTTGTATATCACAAGAGAGAAAAAACTAGAGCTTTACTCCTTTTTTAACAAAATCCTTAAAGGAAGCTGAAAAATACATACATTTACAGCGTTGGGTGAGACGTTTCACAACCGACAGGAAATATACTCCCCCAATTCGCCTCTTTGTTGTTGTGTATATTTTCGTTAGTGCAACGAAGTTGGACAATAATTAACTTTAATGAACAAAGCAAATATGAGTTGGTGTCATGTGCGTCAATCAATGTATATATATTCTTTATTTAACGTAATATACATACCATTGACATGTTATGTAGCTATATGGACGAAGGCCGAGATAAATTTTCAAGCTTTTCATCATGACCATTACGACGAGAAATTATAATTTGTTCACGAACAGCCGATTCGCATAGCATTATAAGATACAGATAATTAATGCCGGTCATTTATAACCATCTATAGATACATAATTGTGTACCGTATACTCCCATCCAGCCCACCATTACGATATATAAACATTAATACTGATCTGATCAAGGGCACGTGATGATTATATTGATGAAATGACGCAGATATTCAGAAATGAAAAAAAATAAATAGAAAACATTAAAAAATGTTTTTTAATGATTGTTTCCACATGTGTCCTACGTGAGTCTTGGCTCTTACTCAGGGTGGAATCACCACCAATGTGGATCAATTTGCATCTTGTTTTATAATTTGCCGTTTAACCCTTTACCCAACAGAAGGGCCCTGTGCCAATGCATTCTCTTATATATGCGAGTCGACCATAGGTCGCCTCGCATATATAAGAGAATGCATTGGCTTAACACATTAAAAATTATAAAATTGTTAAAAAATGTAAGAAAAAATGGTAAAAAGTGTTTAAAACAGATTTTGTTTAGGCCAATGCATTCTCTTATATATGCGAGGCGACCTATGGTCGACTCGCATATATAAGAGAATGCATTGGCACAGGGCATAACTGTAACTATCACAATGTCGTCAAGGAGCCGGTTCCAATGATATCCATATTTGTATGGTTTTATTGAGACAGACCCAAGATAATTTAGGCTGTTGAAGCTTTATTAGGCCGGTTTTGGCCGGTTTGTTGGGTAAAGGGTTAACTTGGGACCAGTGAGTGATGACTTACGTGGCACCGACAGTTCGCACTCCACAGTTGCAAATGACAAAAAAAGATGCAAATTGATCAATTGATCAATATTGGTGGTGATTCCGACCTGAGCAAGAGTCATGACTCGTGTATGAGATGTGGAAGAGAAAAAACATACGTTGCTAACATGTATTCCAGTAGTTTACTGTTTGACACCGTTGGGGTGTTGGACAGATTCAACAGCGACATTTTAAAGGTGTTAAACGCCAACACGTGTAAGTGTTTAGCCCAACACATTGAAGTGGTTACCCAACACTTAATCACGAAAGTGTTACAATTCATTTCCAACATCTATATAGTGCTAAACTTGTCTGGGTGCTGTTCGTGCAGTCAAAGTGCTGTCACTGTACAAAATCTTGGAAAGTGTTGTGTTTAACACTTGAGTTTTAAGAGTGTAGTTTAAATATGTTCTGTCTTCTGTAGTAATAGGGTTTCAAATGTTTAGATCTCAGTTGCCGTGATTCTTACATATGCAGACTAAAATAAAATGAAATTCATTCCGTACTAAATCTTATATAAGAGGGACCATAAATGTATTATTGTCTACCGACATAGATTTGTTCTGTTACATTCCTGTATGATTGGTCTATAAAAGGTGAACTTATTTGAAATTATCAAGTCATTTCGACATGTCTGGATACAGGTGTCTGCCATTTTTTTTATAGCCGAGGTGAATACATGTGCGCAATTGTTTAGCGTGCCGGTTCTGGCTTTGAAATCTCCGCAAATCACTATGTGATTATAATCGCTATGTCATCATATTTTCCCCAACATTGATATCCTTAAGTTTTCGAACATATTTTCTTTATAATAATTCGAATTTTCAGGTAGTATATACATTTCCAAATTGCGTAGGTTTGCTCTCCTGAACCACCTAACATGCAGCATAGTTTCACAGTCGTCGTCAACTAACGAAAACAAGGTTTGTATACTTGTTTTTTTTACAGCTATACAAAGTCGGTCGGATCGGACACGAGCAACCTTTTTTCGATTTTAACCCGACAATGTGAAAGTTTTCAATTTCTATGTGGTCAGTGTCATCTGTTTTCGATTCGCGTAAACAGATAATATCATACTCATTTACATAATCAATAAATAATGGGTCTTATAATTTTGACATTAGCCCGCAAACATTCAGCAATAATAACCTGAGTGCTAACTCAGTCACTCCCTGGCTGTCTTAAGCATTTGTAATAAATTCCCCTACGATAACTCAGTCACTCCCGGGCTGTCTTAAGCATTTGTAATAAATTCCCCTACGATAACTCAGTCACTCCCGGGCTGTCCTAAGCAATTGTAATAAATTCCCCTACGCTAACGCAGTCACTCCCGGGATATTCTAAGCATTTGTAATAAATTCCCCTACGCTAACTCAGTCACTCCCGGACTGTCTTAAGCATTTGTAATAGATTCCCTTACTCTAACCCAGTCACTCCCGGGCTGTCCTCAGCATTTGTAATAAATTCCCCTACGCTAACGCAGTCACTCCCGGGTGTCCTAAGCATTTGTAATAGATTCCTATACGTTAGCATTGGGCTGGGTCGTGCTTGCACTTGGGAATGTATTTGAATTTGAGGGAGGGGTTTTTGTAAAGTTTTTAATCAAATTTCCGAACACAGTTTGTTTACGTCCATGATCAGCAATCCGATTGGAATTTCCTCGGAGTGCCTCGATCAGTGAATATGTGGTGTGGAGGGATGCAACTAACTTTTAGGGTTCAGTCTCCTGTGTGTAGTTTTCGAAGCGGTCGGCTCTCCCACAAGTTTTTGTTTCGATTGTTGTTGTTTCCCCTTTTGTTGTTGTTGTCGTTGATTTGGTCTTTGCTCCCGATCTTTTAAGCCAATGAAAAAAATATTTGTGGTCTGGGTTTCCCTACCTACCCTATTTGAAACCCCCTACCCTAAAAATATTTCATGGTTTTCAAGAAAATCTATTTAATTTTTTCTCAAAAAATGTCATAAAACACAAAAAAACACATTTAATCAGCTCATAATAGGTTGATTTCTAGTAAAAGTATTGTGTAATATTAAAATTTATACAAAAATAATCAAAAGTAGTTTTATGTCAATCTTGCAGAGTAAAATACGAGCATGAAAAGTCATAAGAAATTGTCAAGATAAAAACATTAATTAAAAAAATTAAATTCCAAGCCTACCTACCAACCCTATATCTTTCGGCTTGTAACCCAAACCAGACATTTAATTTTCTTTGGCCTTACAATACCAATCTGCACTTGCTCATAGTCTCTGAATATAAATGAATATAGACACACTGCACAAATTAGGACTATACTTACTGAATCGCTAACGACCCAAACCGAAAAAGCCGGTGACTGCTTTAACTCCTTGGCCTACAGCGGACATTCCACGCAGCATCCCTCTGACCACTGATTCGACAATACGCTTCAGGAAACTTTCTGTGTGCAGAAGAAAACAATTGCTAAGGGTACGTTCATACACTGGTATGTTTGCACGGTATGGTTTGCAGGCATTTTGTTGTAGAAACCGATATGGTGCCAGAATATGAATGGAAACAAGCATATAAAATGCATCTGTACCACACCTAACTACATGCGAAGTAAAATTCCCGTAGTTCCACCTGTAGCCATGCTACCTGAATTTGCCTGTCAATAGCGTGCAATTATCTCGAAAGAATCAATCATACAGGTATTTGAAGGCAAATGTCTGTAGCGCCGTTACACGTGGAACTCCAGAACTTTAACTTCTCACGTCGTTCGCTTTGGTAAAGATGCATATTATATGCACTTTTACTTTCAAATTATGGCACAATGTGGTTTTCTATGATGAAATGCCTTGCAGAACATACCGTGCAAACTTGCCAGCGTATGAGCGTACCCTAACACAGTTTTTTATTTCGACCGAAATTCACTGCCTGTTCTCCCGAAAACTAGCAAAATATCAGCTTATAATATAACTCGTTTTAGGTATAGATAATCTGCTTAGGATCTCTTCATTTTGAGTACATAATGTGCTGAAAATAAGACTCATTTTAGTCACATTATCGACTCATAATAAGGCGATTCAAAGCAGATTATGTGCGGACAATTACACAAATAAGCCAACTCACGACTTTTCAGGTGTACGCTCTTTAACAGTTGTTTTCATTGTGGCCCGCGCCATAAAACGAAATAACCGATAAGAGTCCATTATCTGCTTATTTCAGAATCAAAAAATCACAATCTGTACATATTTCACATTATAGGTCGATTATGTGCGTATTGCCGCGAGGATATGTTGAAATTCAGATAAAAAATAGAACGGACTAAACTTGCATGACATGTTTTCAATCCTAATTTACAGGAGGCAATCAAGTTTCTTCTTTGCTTGTCTTATTGAATTTGATTCATGAGAACGTATATTATTTTGTAGCAGGAACACGATTACAAATGTCAGATATAATAATAATAATCGGTTCATTTTGTAGGTACAAAACATCAGTTACTACATCGACCATAGACCATTCTCACTCCCATCCTCCAATCTAGGAAGCAACACCAGCTTCAACGAATTCGTGCGCATGCATGTATCTGACAAGATCTAACGACACGTACCGTATACCAATAAGTAGTCTCTTATACAACGCATGAGTGGTTCGAAGCAGTCACGGTATATGCGACCTTGCTCGTGCAAGGATCACAACATTGAATTTAGAACAGCGTACGATCCGACAATAGCACGTCGATCAATTCGGCCAAGCCACTGTTGTGTGAAACTCACATTATCACGGTTGCCAATCACGTGGTTTCGAGTTGATGAGTATAGGTGACACTCCACAGTTTGAACAGGTAGGGGCCCAGAAATAGGGGGCCCATAGATTCATTGAAATTTATCTGGATTATGATCCCAAACCATATAGACAATATATATATGCCTGAAATTAGTACAGAATAGGCATTCAGAATTTGATACACAATTTCCATAATATATGGGCTATCAAGAATTATGGCCCTTGATCTTTTGATCGAAAATGTGATTTTTATTCAATAAATGACAAAAATATTGCATTTTCATACCCAAGGGGCACGAATACCAGATTTTTTCAAGCATGATCACCTATGTTGGTTCAAAGGCCTCTGGCTTCCAACATCAATGTGAAAAAAATTCAAACTTTCGCCGTTACAATTCCAGAAAATCAATTTTTAATGCAGATGACAAATTTTGGGTGCTAAAAAATTGACCCAGTATCTAGAGCCACTGTTTCGCAGAAAACGCTACTGCTGTCTATGGGTGGGGTCAAGGTCACTTGCACTTAATTTTTTCATCAGTCTAGAACACCTTCTAAAATTCATATCCCACCTTGTCTCAATATACATACCACATGAATGGTGCCAGAAACCACTAGCACTTTATATCTATAAAATCACCCCTACTGATCATTCAAAACTGCGGAGTGTCACCTTAGCGCATTCAAAATGCCGAGGCGATCGCAAATGCGACCAGAAACGAGGGGGGGATGTAATAAACTAGGACATTGCATAGTTATTTTGGCAGCTTCGAGCATATGCTATACTATTTTTCAAACAAGCTGATTCCTCATTTGTGTCCAAACTCACAGTTGTTTGCTCTAACATTCTGACCAAAGTTGTCCGTCGAAGGATTCTCCTCGTGATGTATGGACTGGTGTATTCCACGAATCTTCGACTGGCAACTCTGGTCAGAATGTTGTAGAAAACGACTGAGTATTTCGGAACAAATAAGGTATCAACTTGTTTTTAAAATGAACCAACATATACTCGTAACTGTCAAAATGCTATATTTTGTGTCAGTTCCTCATATACATGTATTATGTTTTTGTGCGATGTGCGCTGGCTTCGGTCATTTTGAATGAGTGAAAGTTATAGAGGTGCTTTGAGCATTTGGTGTTTGCGCTGAAATTGATAGCCCAGCTTATTTGAAGGTACACATTCCGATTCGATGGTCCCCATATAATCAGAGTCCAACAACAACAACAACATTTCTTGAAATGCCGCTACAGTTATCAGAATCGATTAATTGACAAAAATCGATTAACTTACACAAAATAATGCTAACCACTTTCAACTATAGTATACAATTTCCCAAACATTGGCATATATCAACATTTTGTTGAACGCAAATTTGGTATCGAAAGTATGTCGGTCGGCATTCGTTGAATATTTGCCAGGCCGCTAAATATTCCAGGTAGTGAAAAATACCAGATTTAAAAAAACCCGATGCTTTGGTGGGAGGGTTCATCGACTCGAATAAAAATGTTTTACCCCCGAAGCCAAAGACATAAATAGTAATTTAGGAGCATTAGTTCGGATTGTGCATCTTTAAATACATTCAGTTGTGGCCCATTACCAGTTGATTGATCCACACTACATATCGACATTTGTTTCATTGGGCTGGAATATTTGTTGCTGTTTTATTCTGCATTGCAATATACAGGGGTTTATGTTATGTCATGTAATTACATATTTAGCTCAACATTATAAAATAAATGAAGCTTTCTCTAACATAGAGCCAAGAAAACAACCAATTTTGTGATTGGATTCTTGTGTGTTATTATTAATTATTTAACTTCAGATTGTTTTGGTAATTTGTAGTTAAAGATGGATTATCTCTTTAAATAACAAATTTGAAATAGTTGCGTGGGTATAAAATAATAATAATGAATTGACGACCCCTGTCCGGAAATGCTTCTATCAATTAATATTGATTTTATTTCGAATATTTTATTATGAAATGAGATGATTTATTGTGAGACTTTATTAGTCTATTTTTTTAACAGACAATTCGGGTGATGCCATATATCGATAGAGAGCATTAGGTGTTCCTATAGCTGCATACCGAACGTCAAATGTCCCAGATTGATTGACTGTATTGTTAAAATGTCGGGTCTCTGTAACCACTATTGTTCGTTAGCTAAACAACCTCACCTTTTTAGACCAGAAAATATTCGAAATAAAATCCCAATTAATCGATAGAAGCATTTCCGGACAGGAGTCTTCGATTCATATATCTAATATTTTCTATCCTGGTAACTATATAATACATGTTTACAAAGAGATAATCCACATTTAAGCGTCATCACAGACCACGACAAAGAAACAATAATAAAATAAAAATTAAATTCCACCGTCAACTTACTCTTCTTGCAGGTCTCGTTCGATTTGTCAGCAGCGTAGTTTTTGTCGCATACACATGTGAACTCGGAGCAATGAGAGTTCTCGGGTCGACACCACGAGATACACGCGGAGCCAAGATTCCATCCTGAAAAATAGGTTAAGGTTGTGTCCATGTGTCGCAACGATAACTCTCCAAATGGAATATGACAATGGATTTCGTACCACCAGAGGAATAGAAAGACATATTTTATAAGAGCAAATAGGCACATTGTCACCATAAATATCATATATGCGACATGATCCGGCCCTTGATAGTTTATCCCTTGATAGTTTATCAATGTTTATTTGTTACGTGTGAAAATAGCACAATAATCATTGTCTACTTATAAAATGTGACTCAGTATCTTTAACAAAATAATACAATGGGAAATATGGAATATTAGAAATATTGGGCATTCAATAGGAAAGAATGTCCTGTCTGTATGGCAGACGGTTGAGACAGAATTACGCTGATGAAATGTCCTGCATACGAAAACCTTCGCATTAGTATTTAAGGGTGTGTTTACACTGTGTATATATAGATCTGTATACATATCTGCATGAAGTCACGTGTCGTGCATTACTGTCACCACAACATGATGACTAATAGTGAACGCGCGCTGAACAGTACTCTGGTAATTGACAACTCACAGTTTAGGCCAGACATAAAAATGGATCAACTACCAGCAGACAACAGCGATTTGGTATGTGCCGTGTCAGCATATATATATATATATATATATTGGTCTCCTGTTTGACACCATCTGGGAGGTGGTCATTTTGGATTGGTATGGAGTGGGTATCCATGATACAACACCCTGTATTTGACCAAATGTAGCAAACTTTCCAACTGATGACAATTCTAATGACAATGTTGACCAAATGTAGGACAATATTGTTTTTATTAAATTAACTAGCAGTTTTGACTGGCCACGGGGAGGGACCAGGGCACAATCTTTCCATATAAGGCAGGGGGGGGGGTGAAAAAAAAAATTCCGGCACGTATGCCGGGGTGGGTGGGTGGTCAAAGCCACCAACAAGCAATTTTTTCCGCAACTAAAAAAAAAATATTCCTGCTTGTTTTTTAGTGTTTTGGCAATGAGTTGGGCTTCAAAACCACTTTGAATGAGAGAAATAATGTAATTCTAACTGTAAACTAACTGCAGGCAGTTATCGTGTTGTATTTTGTTGCAAATTTTGTAATCCAAGATGGCCGCTGGCAGCCATGTTTTTTTGGCCGAATGACCTCAAAATGACTCATTCCTATTTACATGTCCATGTTAACATCCATGATAAATAGTATGCACAGAAATTCATATACAGCTGTTTACAGTGAATTTCCCCCCGCAAATCTCTGTTTTAGTGTTAAAAGGGGGGGTGGGTGTCAAAAAATGGTCGGAAAAAACTGCCGAAAACGGAAAAAAATTTGGCGGTGGGGGTGGGTGGGTACAAAAAATGATCGAAAGGGAAAAAATGCCATACGTGCCTGAATTTTTTTTCCGACCCCCCCCCCCCCCCCTGTATAAGGTAGGAAATTATGCAAATATTGGTCAGAAAACAATACTACAAAATGTTTGAAAATCAAACTACAATATCATTTTCAACATATTGTTGGTTTGGAAATTACAACTAATGTTTTGTCAGGTATGAAATTTCCAACTGCTGAAAATTTTGACCAAAGTTGGGGTGAGACACCCCTCACCCCCGGTTGACATGTCCCTGTCCATCTTGAATATACGAAATACACGGGTTGAAATGACAACGAAAACTGTAACACATTATTCGCCAAGCCCGAGTAACAATTAATCAAAACAGATTTGCCTGTCGCAATGCTTCGGCGTTGACCCTGACGTATAGCGGACACGATTTTTGCTCACAGGGACGAATACCGTTTTCTTTCTGTGTGCATTTCTATATCAGCCCGTTCGCACTAGTCTGCGTGTAGATCTGTGTACAGTTCTGTAGCAGTGTAAATGCACCCTTATAAGGGCCAGAAACAGTTTTGCCAAACTTTCCTGATGTTTCAAAATGGATTTTCTGAAAATCTGTCCGGAATTTCGTTTTGAAATTTGGTAAAGCGATTATTGTGACACGATATTTAAGAACCATCAACATGTTGAAAATTATAAGCCCATTTACTATGCTTTTATTGCATGAAAAATGTTTAAAATTCCAAGAACTTTTGTGAAATAGAATTTCGATACGCCTATCCAAACGGAATTACTGGTTAAACGGACATGGATCATTCGAACCTCCAAATTGTTTTATACATAATTTGGAGCGACGCATACTATAGGTCGATAAATAATCGAACTATTGATTTACGGCTTCATATGCTCTGTAAAACACTTGCCAAAGTCAAATCCATTTTCAACTTTTCGTCAGAAGTCATATAAACGCTCTTTATTGCTACCATATCAGGAATAGACTACCAAGGAACTCTCTTTTCTGTCCCATGTCGTGCAAATGGCTGTTTTGTGTTTGGGACCCAAACACTGTATTCACAGTTGTATTTTTCATTACTTCAATGCGTCTTTTTTGTTACATAATGCTCGTAGAAATGAAGTTCGGATATTTATCGACCTATTTCGATACTGAGAAAAATTCAAAAGCGAATAGTATTATGTGTATTTTGGGGCGCAAACCGCCATGTGGCTTTAACTTAAAGAGGACTGTTCTAAAACGACATGCCAATCCAAACTGAATCACTGGTTACCTTAAAGAGGACTGTTCTAAAACGATACCCCAATCCAAACTGAATCACCAGTTAACTTAAAGAGGACTGTTCTAAAACGACACGCCAATCCAAACTGAATCACTGGTTAACTTAAAGAGGACTGTTCTAAAACGACACGCCAATCCAAACTGAATCACCAGTTAACTTAAAGAGGACTGTTCAAAAACGATACACCAATCCAAACTGAATCACCGGTTAATTTAAAGTGAAATGTTCTAAAACGATACGCCTATCCAAACTGAATCACCGGTTAACTTAAAGAGGACTGTTCTAAAACGATACGCCAATCCAAACTGAATCACCGGTTAACTTAAAGAGGACTGTTCTAAAACGATACTCCAAACCAAACTGAGTCACCGGTTAATTTAAAGAGGACTGTTCTAAAACGATACGCCAATCCAAACTGAATCACTGGTTAACTTAAAGAGGACTGTTCTAAAACGATACGCCAATCCAAACTGAATCACCAGTTAACTTAAAGAGGACTGTTCTAAAACGACACGCCAATCCAAACTGAATCACTGGTTAACTTAAAGAGGACTGTTCTAAAACGACACGCCAATCCAAACTGAATCACCAGTTAACTTAAAGAGGACTGTTCCAAAACGATACACCAATCCAAACTGAATCACCGGTTAATTTAAAGAGAACTGTTATAAAACGATACGCCTATCCAAACTGAATCAACGGTTAACTTAAAGAGGACTGTTCTAAAACGATAAGCCAATCCAAACGGGATCACCGGTTAACTTAAAGAGGACTTATAAAACGATACGCCAATCCAAACTGAATCACTGGATAACATAAAGAGGACTGTTCTAAAACGATACGCAAATCCAAACTGAATCACCGGTTAACTTAAAGAGGACTGTTCTAAAACGATACTCCAAACCAAACTGAGTCACCGGTTAATTTAAAGAGGACTGTTCTAAAACGATACGCCAATCCAAACTGAATCACTGGTTAACTTAAAGAGGACTTATAAAACGATACGCCAATCCAAACTGAATCACCGGTTAACTTAAAGAGGACTTATAAACCGATATGCCAAAAAAGAGTACTTTTCTAAAACGATACACCAATCCAAACTGAATCACCGGTTAACTTAAAGAGGACTTATAAAACGATACGCCAATCCGAACTGAATCACCGGTTAACCTAAAGTGGACTGTTCTAAAACGATACGCCAATCCAAACTGAATCACCGGTTAACTTATAGAGGACTATTCTAAAACGATACGCATATCCAAACTGAATCACCGGTTAACTTAAAGTGGACTGTTCTAAAACGATACGCCAATCCAAACTGAATCACCAGTTAACTTATAGAGGACTATTCTAAAACGATACGCCAATCCAAACTGAATCACCGGTTAACTTAAAGAGGACTTATAAACCGACACGCCAAAAAAGAGTACTTTTCTAAAACGATACACCAATCCAAACTGAATCACCGGTTAACTTAAAGAGGACTTATAAAACGATACGCCAATCCGAACTGAATCACCGGTTAACCTAAAGTGGACTGTTCTAAAACGATACGCCAATCCAAACTGAATCACCGGTTAACTTATAGAGGACTATTCTAAAACGATACGCATATCCAAACTGAATCACCGGTTAACTTAAAGTGGACTGTTTTAAAACGATACGCCAATCCAAACTGAATCACCAGTTAACTTATAGAGGACTATTCTAAAACGATACGCCAATCCAAACTGAATCACCGGTTAACTTAAAGAGGACTGTTCTAAAACGATACGCCTATCCAAACTGATTCACCGGTTAACTTAAAGAGGACTGTTCTAAAACGATACCCCAATCCAAACTGAATCACCGGTTAACTTAAAGTGAAATGTTCTAAAACGATACGCCTATCCAAACTGAATCACCGGTTAACTTAAAGAGGACTGTTCTAAAACGATACGCCAATCCAAACGGGATCACCGGTTAACTTAAAGAGGACTTATAAAACGATACGCCAATCTAAACTGAATCACCGGTTAACTTATAGAGGACTGTTCTAAAACGATACGCCAATCCAAACTGAATCACTGGTTAACTTAAAGAGGACTCTTCTAAAACGATACGCCAATCCAAACTGAATCACCAGTTAACTTAAAGAGGACTGTTCTAAAACGATACGCCAATCCAAACTGAATCACCGGTTAATTTAAAGAGAACTGTTATAAACGATACGCCTATCCAAACTGAATCACCGGTTAACTTAAAGAGGACTGTTCTAAAACGATACGCCAATCTAAACGGGATCACCGGTTAACTTAAAGAGGACTTATAAAACGATACGCCAATCCAAACTGAATCACTGGTTAACATAAAGAGGACTGTTCTAAAACGATACGCCAATCCAAACTGAATCACCGGTTAACTTAAAGAGGACTGTTCTAAAACGATACTCCAAACCAAACTGAGTCACCGGTTGATTTAAAGAGGACTGTTTTAAAACGATACGCCAATCCAAACTGAATCACTGGTTAACTTAAAGAGGACTTATAAAACGATAAGCCAATCCAAACTGAATCACCGGTTAACTTAAAGAGGACTTATAAACCGATACGCCAAAAAAGAGTACTTTTCTAAAATGCTCGTAGAAAAGAAGTTCGGATATTTATCGACCTATTTCGATACTGAGAAAAATTCAAAAGCGAATAGTATTATGTGTATTTTGGGGCGCAAACCGCCATGTGGCTTTAACTTAAAGAGGACTGTTCTAAAACGACACGCCAATCCAAACTGAATCACTGGTTAACTTAAAGAGGACTGTTCTAAAACGATACGCCAATCCAAACTGAATCACCAGTTAACTTAAAGAGGACTGTTCTAAAACGACACGCCAATCCAAACTGAATCACTGGTTAACTTAAAGAGGACTGTTCTAAAACGACACGCCAATCCAAACTGAATCACCAGTTAACTTAAAGAGGACTTATAAGACGATAAGCCAATCCAAACTGAATCACCGGTTAACTTAAAGAGGACTTATAAACCGATACGCCAAAAAAGAGTACTTTTCTAAAATGCTCGTAGAAATGAAGTTCGGATATTTATCGACCTATTTCGATACTGAGAAAAATTCAAAAGCGAATAGTATTATGTGTATTTTGGGGCGCAAACCGCCATGTGGCTTTAACTTAAAGAGGACTGTTCTAAAACGACACGCCAATCCAAACTGAATCACTGGTTAACTTAAAGAGGACTGTTCTAAAACGATACGCCAATCCAAACTGAATCACCAGTTAACTTAAAGAGGACTGTTCTAAAACGACACGCCAATCCAAACTGAATCACTGGTTAACTTAAAGTGGACTGTTCTAAAACGACACGCCAATCCAAACTGAATCACCAGTTAACTTAAAGAGGACTGTTGAAAAACGATACACCAATCCAAACTGAATCACCGGTTAATTTAAAGAGAACTGTTATAAAACGATACGCCTATCCAAACTGAATCACCGGTTAACTTAACGAGGACTGTTCTAAAACGATACGCCAATCCAAACGGGATCACCGGTTAACTTAAAGAGGACTTATAAAACGATACGCAAATCCAAACTGAATCACTGGTTAACATAAAGAGGACTGTTCTAAAACGATACGCCAATCCAAACTGAATCACCGGTTAACTTAAAGAGGACTGTTCTAAAACGATACTCCAAACCAAACTGAGTCACCGGTTAATTTAAAGAGGACTGTTCTAAAACGATACGCCAATCCAAACTGAATCACTGGTTAACATAAAGAGGACTGTTCTAAAACAACACGCCAATCCAAACTGAATCACTGGTTAACTTAAAGAGGACTGTTCTAAAACGATACGCCAATCCAAACTGAATCACCAGTTAACTTAAAGAGGACTGTTCTAAAACGACACGCCAATCCAAACTGAATCACTGGTTAACTTAAAGAGGACTGTTCTAAAACGACACGCCAATCCAAACTGAATCACCAGTTAACTTAAAGAGGACTGTTTCAAAACGATACACCAATCCAAACTGAATCACCGGTTAATTTAAAGAGAACTGTTATAAAACGATACGCCTATCCAAACTGAATCAACGGTTAACTTAAAGAGGACTGTTCTAAAACGATACGCCAATCCAAACGGGATCACCGGTTAACTTAAAGAGGACTTATAAAACGATACGCCAATCCAAACTGAATCACTGGTTAACTTAAAGAGGACTTATAAAACGATACGCCAATCCAAACTGAATCACCGGTTAACTTAAAGAGGACTTATAAACCGATATGCCAAAAAAGAGTACTTTTCTAAAACGATACACCAATCCAAACTGAATCACCGGTTAACTTAAAGAGGACTTATAAAACGATACGCCAATCCGAACTGAATCACCGGTTAACCTAAAGTGGACTGTTCTAAAACGATACGCCAATCCAAACTGAATCACCGGTTAACTTATAGAGGACTATTCTAAAACGATACGCATATCCAAACTGAATCACCGGTTAACTTAAAGTGGACTGTTCTAAAACGATACGCCAATCCAAACTGAATGACCAGTTAACTTATAGAGGACTATTCTAAAACGATACGCCAATCCAAACTGAATCACCGGTTAACTTAAAGAGGACTTATAAACCGATACGCCAAAAAAGAGTACTTTTCTAAAACGATACACCAATCCAAACTGAATCACCGGTTAACTTAAAGAGGACTTATAAAACGATACGCCAATCCGATCTGAATCACCGGTTAACTTAAAGTGAAATGTTCTAAAACGATACGCCTATCCAAACTGAATCACCGGTTAACTTAAAGAGGACTGTTCTAAAACGATACCCCAATCCAAACTGAATCACCGGTTAACTTAAAGTGGACTGTTCTAAAACGATACGCCAATCCAAACTGAATCACCAGTTAACTTATAGAGGACTATTCTAAAACGATACGCCAATCCAAACTGAATCACCGGTTAACTTAAAGAGGACTGTTCTAAAACGATACGCCTATCCAAACTGAATCACCGGTTAACTTATAGAGGACTATTCTAAAACGATACGCCAATCCAAACTGAATCACCGGTTAACTTAAAGAGGACTTATAAACCGATACGCCAAAAAAGAGTACTTTTCTAAAACGATACACCAATCCAAACTGAATCACCGGTTAACTTAAAGAGGACTTATAAAACGATACGCCAATCCGAACTGAATCACCGGTTAACCTAAAGTGGACTGTTCTAAAACGATACGCCAATCCAAACTGAATCACCGGTTAACTTATAGAGGACTATTCTAAAACGATACGCATATCCAAACTGAATCACCGGTTAACTTAAAGTGGACTGTTTTAAAACGATACGCCAATCCAAACTGAATCACCAGTTAACTTATAGAGGACTATTCTAAAACGATACGCCAATCCAAACTGAATCACCGGTTAACTTGAAGAGGACTGTTCTAAAACGATACGCCTATCCAAACTGAATCACCGGTTAACTTAAAGAGGACTGTTCTAAAACGATACCCCAATCCAAACTGAATCACCGGTTAACTTAAAGTGAAATGTTCTAAAACGATACGCCTTTCCAAACTGAATCACCGGTTAACTTAAAGAGGACTGTTCTAAAACGATACGCCAATCCAAACGGGATCACCGGTTAACTTAAAGAGGACTTATAAAACGATACGCCAATCTAAACTGAATCACCGGTTAACTTATAGAGGACTGTTCTAAAACGATACGCCAATCCAAACTGAATCACTGGTTAACTTAAAGAGGACTCTTCTAAAACGATACGCCAATCCAAACTGAATCACCAGTTAACTTAAAGAGGACTGTTCTAAAACGACACGCCAATCCAAACTGGATCACCAGTTAACTTAAAGAGGACTGTTCAAAAACGATACACCAATCCAAACTGAATCACCGGTTAATTTAAAGAGAACTGTTATAAACGATACGCCTATCCAAACTGAATCACCGGTTAACTTTAAGAGGACTGTTCTAAAACGATACGCCAATCCAAACGGGATCACCGGTTAACATAAAGAGGACTGTTCTAAAACGATACGCCAATCCAAACTGAATCACCGGTTAACTTAAAGAGGACTGTTCTAAAACGATACTCCAAACCAAACTGAGTCACCGGTTGATTTAAAGAGGACTGTTTCAAAACGATACGCCAATCCAAACTGAATCACTGGTTAACTTAAAGAGGACTTATAAAACGATAAGCCAATCCAAACTGAATCACCGGTTAACTTAAAGAGGACTTATAAACCGATACGCCAAAAAAGAGTACTTTTCTAAAATGCTCGTAGAAATGAAGTTCGGATATTTATCGACCTATTTCGATACTGAGAAAAATTCAAAAGCGAATAGTATTATGTGTATTTTGGGGCGCAAACCGCCATGTGGCTTCAACTTAAAGAGGACTGTTCTAAAACGACACGCCAATCCAAACTGAATCACTGGTTAACTTAAAGAGGACTGTTCTAAAACGATACGCCAATACAAACTGAATCACCAGTTAACTTAAAGAGGACTGTTCTAAAACGACACGCCAATCCAAACTGAATCACTGGTTAACTTAAAGAGGACTGTTCTATAACGACACGCCAATCCAAACTGAATCACCAGTTAACTTAAAGAGGACTGTTCAAAAACCATACGCCAATCCAAACTGAATCACCTGTTAATTTAAAGAGAACTGTTATAAAACGATACGCCTATCCAAACTGAATCACCGGTTAACTTAAAGAGGACTGTTCTAAAACGATACGCCAATCCAAACGGGATCACCGGTTAACTTAAAGAGGACTTATAAAACGATACGCCAATCCAAACTGAATCACTGGTTAACATAAAGAGGACTGTTCTAAAACGATACGCCAATCCAAACTGAATCACCGGTTAACTTAAAGAGGACTGTTCTAAAACGATACTCCAAACCAAACTGAGTCACCGGTTAATTTAAAGAGGACTGTTCTAAAACGATACGCCAATCCAAACTGAATCACTGGTTAACATAAAGAGGACTGTTCTAAAACGACACGCCAATCCAAACTGAATCACTGGTTAACTTAAAGAGGACTGTTCTATAACGACACGCCAATCCAAACTGAATCACCAGTTAACTTAAAGAGGACTGTTCTAAAACGATACGCCAATCCAAACTGAATCACCGGTTAATTTAAAGAGAACTGTTATAAAACGATACGCCTATCCAAACTGAATCACCGGTTAACTTAAAGAGGACTGTTCTAAAACGATACGCCAATCCAAACGGGATCACCGGTTAACTTAAAGAGGACTTATAAAACGATACGCCAATCCAAACTGAATCACTGGTTAACATAAAGAGGACTGTTCTAAAACGATACGCCAATCCAAACTGAATCACCGGTTAACTTAAAGAGGACTGTTCTAAAACGATACTCCAAACCAAACTGAGTCACCGGTTAATTTAAAGAGGACTGTTCTAAAACGATACGCCAATCCAAACTGAATCACCGGTTAACCTAAAGTGGACTGTTCTAAAACGATACACCAATCCAAACTGAATCACCGGTTAACTTAAAGAGGACTTATAAAACGATACGCCAATCCGATCTGAATCACCGGTTAACTTAAAGTGAAATGTTCTAAAACGATACGCCTATCCAAACTGAATCACCGGTTAACTTAAAGAGGACTGTTCTAAAACGATACCCCAATCCAAACTGAATCACCGGTTAACTTAAAGTGGACTGTTCTAAAACGATACGCCAATCCAAACTGAATCACCAGTTAACTTATAGAGGACTATTCTAAAACGATACGCCAATCCAAACTGAATCACCGGTTAACTTAAAGAGGACTGTTCTAAAACGATACGCCTATCCAAACTGAATCACCGGTTAAATTATAGAGGACTATTCTAAAACGATACGCCAATCCAAACTGAATCACCGGTTAACTTAAAGAGGACTTATAAACCGATACGCCAAAAAAGAGTACTTTTCTAAAACGATACACCAATCCAAACTGAATCACCGGTTAACTTAAAGAGGACTTATAAAACGATACGCCAATCCGAACTGAATCACCGGTTAACCTAAAGTGGACTGTTCTAAAACGATACGCCAATCCAAACTGAATCACCGGTTAACTTATAGAGGACTATTCTAAAACGATACGCATATCCAAACTGAATCACCGGTTAACTTAAAGTGGACTGTTTTAAAACGATACGCCAATCCAAACTGAATCACCAGTTAACTTATAGAGGACTATTCTAAAACGATACGCCAATCCAAACTGAATCACCGGTTAACTTGAAGAGGACTGTTCTAAAACGATACGCCTATCCAAACTGAATCACCGGTTAACTTAAAGAGGACTGTTCTAAAACGATACCCCAATCCAAACTGAATCACCGGTTAACTTAAAGTGAAATGTTCTAAAACGATACGCCTTTCCAAACTGAATCACCGGTTAACTTAAAGAGGACTGTTCTAAAACGATACGCCAATCCAAACGGGATCACCGGTTAACTTAAAGAGGACTTATAAAACGATACGCCAATCTAAACTGAATCACCGGTTAACTTATAGAGGACTGTTCTAAAACGATACGCCAATCCAAACTGAATCACTGGTTAACTTAAAGAGGACTCTTCTAAAACGATACGCCAATCCAAACTGAATCACCAGTTAACTTAAAGAGGACTGTTCTAAAACGACACGCCAATCCAAACTGGATCACCAGTTAACTTAAAGAGGACTGTTCAAAAACGATACACCAATCCAAACTGAATCACCGGTTAATTTAAAGAGAACTGTTATAAACGATACGCCTATCCAAACTGAATCACCGGTTAACTTTAAGAGGACTGTTCTAAAACGATACGCCAATCCAAACGGGATCACCGGTTAACATAAAGAGGACTGTTCTAAAACGATACGCCAATCCAAACTGAATCACCGGTTAACTTAAAGAGGACTGTTCTAAAACGATACTCCAAACCAAACTGAGTCACCGGTTGATTTAAAGAGGACTGTTTCAAAACGATACGCCAATCCAAACTGAATCACTGGTTAACTTAAAGAGGACTTATAAAACGATAAGCCAATCCAAACTGAATCACCGGTTAACTTAAAGAGGACTTATAAACCGATACGCCAAAAAAGAGTACTTTTCTAAAATGCTCGTAGAAATGAAGTTCGGATATTTATCGACCTATTTCGATACTGAGAAAAATTCAAAAGCGAATAGTATTATGTGTATGTTGGGGCGCAAACCGCCATGTGGCTTCAACTTAAAGAGGACTGTTCTAAAACGACACGCCAATCCAAACTGAATCACTGGTTAACTTAAAGAGGACTGTTCTAAAACGATACGCCAATCCAAACTGAATCACCAGTTAACTTAAAGAGGACTGTTCTAAAACGACACGCCAATCCAAACTGAATCACTGGTTAACTTAAAGAGGACTGTTCTATAACGACACGCCAATCCAAACTGAATCACCAGTTAACTTAAAGAGGACTGTTCAAAAACCATACGCCAATCCAAACTGAATCACCTGTTAATTTAAAGAGAACTGTTATAAAACGATACGCCTATCCAAACTGAATCACCGGTTAACTTAAAGAGGACTGTTCTAAAACGATACGCCAATCCAAACGGGATCACCGGTTAACTTAAAGAGGACTTATAAAACGATACGCCAATCCAAACTGAATCACTGGTTAACATAAAGAGGACTGTTCTAAAACGATACGCCAATCCAAACTGAATCACCGGTTAACTTAAAGAGGACTGTTCTAAAACGATACTCCAAACCAAACTGAGTCACCGGTTAATTTAAAGAGGACTGTTCTAAAACGATACGCCAATCCAAACTGAATCACTGGTTAACATAAAGAGGACTGTTCTAAAACGACACGCCAATCCAAACTGAATCACTGGTTAACTTAAAGAGGACTGTTCTATAACGACACGCCAATCCAAACTGAATCACCAGTTAACTTAAAGAGGACTGTTCTAAAACGATACGCCAATCCAAACTGAATCACCGGTTAATTTAAAGAGAACTGTTATAAAACGATACGCCTATCCAAACTGAATCACCGGTTAACTTAAAGAGGACTGTTCTAAAACGATACGCCAATCCAAACGGGATCACCGGTTAACTTAAAGAGGACTTATAAAACGATACGCCAATCCAAACTGAATCACTGGTTAACATAAAGAGGACTGTTCTAAAACGATACGCCAATCCAAACTGAATCACCGGTTAACTTAAAGAGGACTGTTCTAAAACGATACTCCAAACCAAACTGAGTCACCGGTTAATTTAAAGAGGACTGTTCTAAAACGATACGCCAATCCAAACTGAATCACCGGTTAACCTAAAGTGGACTGTTCTAAAACGATACGCCAATCCAAACTGAATCACCGGTTAACTTATAGAGGACTATTCTAAAACGATACGCATATCCAAACTGAATCACCGGTTAACTTAAAGTGGACTGTTTTAAAACGATACGCCAATCCAAACTGAATCACCAGTTAACTTATAGAGGACTATTCTAAAACGATACGCCAATCCAAACTGAATCACCGGTTAACTTAAAGAGGACTGTTCTAAAACGATACGCCTATCCAAACTGAATCACCGGTTAACTTAAAGAGGACTGTTCTAAAACGATACCCCAATCCAAACTGAATCACCGGTTAACTTAAAGTGAAATGTTCTAAAACGATACGCCTTTCCAAACTGAATCACCGGTTAACTTAAAGAGGACTGTTCTAAAACGATACGCCAATCCAAACGGGATCACCGGTTAACTTAAAGAGGACTTATAAAACGATACGCCAATCTAAACTGAATCACCGGTTAACTTATAGAGGACTGTTCTAAAACGATACGCCAATCCAAACTGAATCACTGGTTAACTTAAAGAGGACTCTTCTAAAACGATACGCCAATCCAAACTGAATCACCAGTTAACTTAAAGAGGACTGTTCTAAAACGACACGCCAATCCAAACTGGATCACCAGTTAACTTAAAGAGGACTGTTCAAAAACGATACACCAATCCAAACTGAATCACCGGTTAATTTAAAGAGAACTGTTATAAACGATACGCCTATCCAAACTGAATCACCGGTTAACTTTAAGAGGACTGTTCTAAAACGATACGCCAATCCAAACGGGATCACCGGTTAACATAAAGAGGACTGTTCTAAAACGATACGCCAATCCAAACTGAATCACCGGTTAACTTAAAGAGGACTGTTCTAAAACGATACTCCAAACCAAACTGAGTCACCGGTTGATTTAAAGAGGACTGTTTCAAAACGATACGCCAATCCAAACTGAATCACTGGTTAACTTAAAGAGGACTTATAAAACGATAAGCCAATCCAAACTGAATCACCGGTTAACTTAAAGAGGACTTATAAACCGATACGCCAAAAAAGAGTACTTTTCTAAAATGCTCGTAGAAATGAAGTTCGGATATTTATCGACCTATTTCGATACTGAGAAAAATTCAAAAGCAAATAGTATTATGTGTATTTTGGGGCGCAAACCGCCATGTGGCTTCAACTTAAAGAGGACTGTTCTAAAACGACACGCCAATCCAAACTGAATCACTGGTTAACTTAAAGAGGACTGTTCTAAAACGATACGCCAATCCAAACTGAATCACCAGTTAACTTAAAGAGGACTGTTCTAAAACGACACGCCAATCCAAACTGAATCACTGGTTAACTTAAAGAGGACTGTTCTATAACGACACGCCAATCCAAACTGAATCACCAGTTAACTTAAAGAGGACTGTTCAAAAACCATACGCCAATCCAAACTGAATCACCTGTTAATTTAAAGAGAACTGTTATAAAACGATACGCCTATCCAAACTGAATCACCGGTTAACTTAAAGAGGACTGTTCTAAAACGATACGCCAATCCAAACGGGATCACCGGTTAACTTAAAGAGGACTTATAAAACGATACGCCAATCCAAACTGAATCACTGGTTAACATAAAGAGGACTGTTCTAAAACGATACGCCAATCCAAACTGAATCACCGGTTAACTTAAAGAGGACTGTTCTAAAACGATACTCCAAACCAAACTGAGTCACCGGTTAATTTAAAGAGGACTGTTCTAAAACGATACGCCAATCCAAACTGAATCACTGGTTAACATAAAGAGGACTGTTCTAAAACGACACGCCAATCCAAACTGAATCACTGGTTAACTTAAAGAGGACTGTTCTATAACGACACGCCAATCCAAACTGAATCACCAGTTAACTTAAAGAGGACTGTTCTAAAACGATACGCCAATCCAAACTGAATCACCGGTTAATTTAAAGAGAACTGTTATAAAACGATACGCCTATCCAAACTGAATCACCGGTTAACTTAAAGAGGACTGTTCTAAAACGATACGCCAATCCAAACGGGATCACCGGTTAACTTAAAGAGGACTTATAAAACGATACGCCAATCCAAACTGAATCACTGGTTAATATAAAGAGGACTGTTCTATAACGACACGCCAATCCAAACTGAATCACCAGTTAACTTAAAGAGGACTGTTCTAAAACGATACGCCAATCCAAACTGAATCACCGGTTAATTTAAAGAGAACTGTTATAAAACGATACGCCTATCCAAACTGAATCACCGGTTAACTTAAAGAGGACTGTTCTAAAACGATACGCCAATCCAAACGGGATCACCGGTTAACTTAAAGAGGACTTATAAAACGATACGCCAATCCAAACTGAATCACTGGTTAACATAAAGAGGACTGTTCTAAAACGATACGCCAATCCAAACTGAATCACTGGTTAACATAAAGAGGACTGTTCTAAAACGACACGCCAATCCAAACTGAATCACTGGTTAACTTAAAGAGGACTGTTCTAAAACGATACGCCAATCCAAACTGAATCACCAGTTAACTTAAAGAGGACTGTTCTAAAACGACACACCAATCCAAACTGAATCACCGGTTAATTTAAAGAGAACTGTTATAAAACGATACGCCTATCCAAACTGAATCACCGGTTAACTTAAAGAGGACTGTTCTAAAACGATACGCCAATCCAAACGGGATCACCGGTTAACTTAAAGAGGACTTATAAAACGATACTCCAATCCAAACTGAATCACTGGTTAACATAAATAGGACTGTTCTAAAACGATACGCCAATCCAAACTGAATCACCGGTTAACTTAAAGAGGACTGTTCTAAAACGATACTCCAAACCAAACTGAGTCACCGGTTAATTTAAAGAGGACTGTTCAAAAACGATACGCCAATCCAAACTGAATCACTGGTTAACTTAAAGAGGACTTATAAAACGATACGCCAATCCAAACGGAATCACCGGTTAACTTAAAGAGGACTTATAAACCGATACGCCAAAAAAGAGTACTTTTCTAAAACGATACGCCAATCCAAACTGAATCACCGGTTAACTTAAAGAGGACTGTTCTAAAACAATACGCCTATCCAAACTGAATCACCGGTTAACCTAAAGTGGACTGTTCTAAAACGATACGCCAATCCAAACTGAATCACCTGTTAACTTAAAGAGGACTTATAAAACGATACGCCAATCCGAACTGAATCACCGGTTAACCTAAAGTGGGCTGTTCTAAAACGATACGCCAATCCAATCTGAATCACCGGTTAACTTATAGAGGACTATTCTAAAACGATACGTCTATCCAAACTGAATCACCGGTTAACTTAAAGTGGACTGTTCTAAAACGATACGCCAATCCAAACTGAATCACCAGTTGACTTATAGAGGACTATTCTAAAACGATACGCCAATCCAAAATGAATCACCGGTTAACTTAAAGAGGACTGTTCTAAAACGATACGCCTATCCAAACTGAATCACCGGTTAACTTAAAGAGGACTGTTCTAAAACGATACGCCTATCCAAACTGAATCACCGGTTAACTTAAAGAGGACTGTTCTAAAACGATACGCCAATCCAAACGGGATCACCGGTTAACTTAAAGAGGACTTATAAAACGATACGCCAATCTAAATTGAATCACCGGTTAACTTATAGAGGACTGTTCTAAAACGATACGCCAATCCAAACTGAATCACCGGTTAACTTAAAGAGGACTCTTCTAAAACGATACGCCAATCCAAACTGAATCACCAGTTAACTTAAAGAGGACTGTTCTAAAACGACACGCCAATCCAAACTGAATCACCAGTTAACTTAAAGAGGACTGTTCAAAAACGATACACCAATCCAAACTGAATCACCGGTTAATTTAAAGAGAACTGTTAAAAAACGATACGCCTATCCAAACTGAATCACCGGTTAACTTAAAGAGAACTGTTCTAAAACGATACTCCAAACCAAACTGAGTCACCGGTTGATTTAAAGAGGACTGTTCTAAAACGATACGCCAATCCAAACTGAATCACTGGTTAACTTAAAGAGGACTTATAAAACGATACTCCAATCCAAACTGAATCACCGGTTAACTTAAAGAGGACTTATAAACCGATACGCCAAAAAAGAGTACTTTTCTAAAACGATACGCCAATCCAAACTGAATCACCGGTTAACTTAAAGAGGACTGTTCTAAAACGATACGCCTATCCAAACTGAATCACCGGTTAACTTAAAGAGGACTGTTCTAAACCGATACTCCAAACCAAACTGAGTCACCGGTTAATTTAAAGAGGACTGTTCTAAAACGATACGCCAATCCAAACTGAATCACCGGTTAACATAAAGAGGACTTATAAAACGATACGCCAATCCGAACTGAATCACCGGTTAACCTAAAGTGGACTGTTCTAAAACGATACGCCAATCCAAACTGAATCACCGGTTAACTTATAGAGGACTATTCTAAAACGATACGCCTATCCAAACTGAATCACCGGTTAACTTAAAGTGGACTGTTCTAAAACGATACGCCAATCCAAATTGAATCACCAGTTAACTTATAGAGGACTATTCTAAAACGATACGCCAATCCAAACTGAATCACCGGTTAATTTAAAGAGAACTGTTATAAAACGATACGCCTATCCAAACTGAATCACCGGTTAACTTAAAGAGGACTGATCTAAAACGATACGCCAATCCAAACTGAATCACCGGTTAACTTATATAGGACTATTCTAAAACGATACGCCTATCCAAACTGAATCACCGGTTAACTTATAGAGGACTATTCTAAAACGATACGCCAATCCAAACTGAATCACCGGTTAACTTAAAGAGGACTTATAAACCGATACGCCAAAAAAGAGTACTTTTCTAAAACGATACACCAATCCAAACTGAATCACCGGTTAACTTAAAGAGGACTTATAAAACGATACGCCAATCCGATCTGAATCACCGGTTAACTTAAAGTGAAATGTTCTAAAACGATACGCCTATCCAAACTGAATCACCGGTTAACTTAAAGAGGACTGTTCTAAAACGATACCCCAATCCAAACTGAATCACCGGTTAACTTAAAGTGGACTGTTCTAAAACGATACGCCAATCCAAACTGAATCACCAGTTAACTTATAGAGGACTATTCTAAAACGATACGCCAATCCAAACTGAATCACCGGTTAACTTAAAGAGGACTGTTCTAAAACGATACGCCTATCCAAACTGAATCACCGGTTAACTTATAGAGGACTATTCTAAAACGATACGCCAATCCAAACTGAATCACCGGTTAACTTAAAGAGGACTTATAAACCGATACGCCAAAAAAGAGTACTTTTCTAAAACGATACACCAATCCAAACTGAATCACCGGTTAACTTAAAGAGGACTTATAAAACGATACGCCAATCCGAACTGAATCACCGGTTAACCTAAAGTGGACTGTTCTAAAACGATACGCCAATCCAAACTGAATCACCGGTTAACTTATAGAGGACTATTCTAAAACGATACGCATATCCAAACTGAATCACCGGTTAACTTAAAGTGGACTGTTTTAAAACGATACGCCAATCCAAACTGAATCACCAGTTAACTTATAGAGGACTATTCTAAAACGATACGCCAATCCAAACTGAATCACCGGTTAACTTAAAGAGGACTGTTCTAAAACGATACGCCTATCCAAACTGAATCACCGGTTAACTTAAAGAGGACTGTTCTAAAACGATACCCCAATCCAAACTGAATCACCGGTTAACTTAAAGTGAAATGTTCTAAAACGATACGCCTTTCCAAACTGAATCACCGGTTAACTTAAAGAGGACTGTTCTAAAACGATACGCCAATCCAAACGGGATCACCGGTTAACTTAAAGAGGACTTATAAAACGATACGCCAATCTAAACTGAATCACCGGTTAACTTATAGAGGACTGTTCTAAAACGATACGCCAATCCAAACTGAATCACTGGTTAACTTAAAGAGGACTCTTCTAAAACGATACGCCAATCCAAACTGAATCACCAGTTAACTTAAAGAGGACTGTTCTAAAACGACACGCCAATCCAAACTGGATCACCAGTTAACTTAAAGAGGACTGTTCAAAACGATACACCAATCCAAACTGAATCACCGGTTAATTTAAAGAGAACTGTTATAAACGATACGCCTATCCAAACTGAATCACCGGTTAACTTTAAGAGGACTGTTCTAAAACGATACGCCAATCCAAACGGGATCACCGGTTAACATAAAGAGGACTGTTCTAAAACGATACGCCAATCCAAACTGAATCACCGGTTAACTTAAAGAGGACTGTTCTAAAACGATACTCCAAACCAAACTGAGTCACCGGTTGATTTAAAGAGGACTGTTTCATAACGATACGCCAATCCAAACTGAATCACTGGTTAACTTAAAGAGGACTTATAAAACGATAAGCCAATCCAAACTGAATCACCGGTTAACTTAAAGAGGACTTATAAACCGATACGCCAAAAAAGAGTACTTTTCTAAAATGCTCGTAGAAATGAAGTTCGGATATTTATCGACCTATTTCGATACTGAGAAAAATTCAAAAGCGAATAGTATTATGTGTATTTTGGGGCGCAAACCGCCATGTGGCTTCAACTTAAAGAGGACTGTTCTAAAACGACACGCCAATCCAAACTGAATCACTGGTTAACTTAAAGAGGACTTTCTAAAACGATACGCCAATCCAAACTGAATCACCAGTTAACTTAAAGAGGACTGTTCTAAAACGACACGCCAATCCAAACTGAATCACTGGTTAACTTAAAGAGGACTGTTCTATAACGACACGCCAATCCAAACTGAATCACCAGTTAACTTAAAGAGGACTGTTCAAAAACCATACGCCAATCCAAACTGAATCACCTGTTAATTTAAAGAGAACTGTTATAAAACGATACGCCTATCCAAACTGAATCACCGGTTAACTTAAAGAGGACTGTTCTAAAACGATACGCCAATCCTAACGGGATCACCGGTTAACTTAAAGAGGACTTATAAAACGATACGCCAATCCAAACTGAATCACTGGTTAACATAAAGAGGACTGTTCTAAAACGATACGCCAATCCAAACTGAATCACCGGTTAACTTAAAGAGGACTGTTCTAAAACGATACTCCAAACCAAACTGAGTCACCGGTTAATTTAAAGAGGACTGTTCTAAAACGATACGCCAATCCAAACTGAATCACTGGTTAACATAAAGAGGACTGTTCTAAAACGACACGCCAATCCAAACTGAATCACTGGTTAACTTAAAGAGGACTGTTCTATAACGACACGCCAATCCAAACTGAATCACCAGTTAACTTAAAGAGGACTGTTCTAAAACGATACGCCAATCCAAACTGAATCACCGGTTAATTTAAAGAGAACTGTTATAAAACGATACGCCTATCCAAACTGAATCACCGGTTAACTTAAAGAGGACTGTTCTAAAACGATACGCCAATCCAAACGGGATCACCGGTTAACTTAAAGAGGACTTATAAAACGATACGCCAATCCAAACTGAATCACTGGTTAACATAAAGAGGACTGTTCTAAAACGATACGCCAATCCAAACTGAATCACCGGTTAACTTAAAGAGGACTGTTCTAAAACGATACTCCAAACCAAACTGAGTCCCCGGTTAATTTAAAGAGGACTGTTCTAAAACGATACGCCAATCCAAACTGAATCACTGGTTAACATAAAGAGGACTGTTCTAAAACGACACGCCAATCCAAACTGAATCACTGGTTAACTTAAAGAGGACTGTTCTAAAACGATACGCCAATCCAAACTGAATCACCAGTTAACTTAAAGAGGACTGTTCTAAAACGACACACCAATCCAAACTGAATCACCGGTTAATTTAAAGAGAACTGTTATAAAACGATACGCCTATCCAAACTGAATCACCGGTTAACTTAAAGAGGACTGTTCTAAAACGATACGCCAATCCAAACGGGATCACCGGTTAACTTAAAGAGGACTTATAAAACGATACTCCAATCCAAACTGAATCACTGGTTAACATAAATAGGACTGTTCTAAAACGATACGCCAATCCAAACTGAATCACCGGTTAACTTAAAGAGGACTGTTCTAAAACGATACTCCAAACCAAACTGAGTCACCGGTTAATTTAAAGAGGACTGTTCAAAAACGATACGCCAATCCAAACTGAATCACTGGTTAACTTAAAGAGGACTTATAAAACGATACGCCAATCCAAACGGAATCACCGGTTAACTTAAAGAGGACTTATAAACCGATACGCCAAAAAAGAGTACTTTTAACTTAAAGAGGACTTATAAAACGATACGCCAATCCGAACTGAATCACCGGTTAACCTAAAGTGGGCTGTTCTAAAACGATACGCCAATCCAATCTGAATCACCGGTTAACTTATAGAGGACTATTCTAAAACGATACGTCTATCCAAACTGAATCACCGGTTAACTTAAAGTGGACTGTTCTAAAACGATACGCCAATCCAAACTGAATCACCAGTTAACTTATAGAGGACTATTCTAAAACGATACGCCAATCCAAACTGAATCACCGGTTAACTTAAAGAGGACTGTTCTAAAACGATACGCCTATCCAAACTGAATCACCGGTTAACTTAAAGAGGACTGTTCTAAAACGATACCCCAATCAAAACTGAATCACCGGTTAACTTAAAGTGAAATGTTCTAAAACGATACGCCTATCCAAACTGAATCACCGGTTAACTTAAAGAGGACTGTTCTAAAACGATACGCCAATCCAAACGGGATCACCGGTTAACTTAAAGAGGACTTATAAAACGATACGCCAATCTAAATTGAATCACCGGTTAACTTATAGAGGACTGTTCTAAAACGATACGCCAATCCAAACTGAATCACCGGTTAACTTAAAGAGGACTCTTCTAAAACGATACGCCAATCCAAACTGAATCACCAGTTAACTTAAAGAGGACTGTTCTAAAACGACACGCCAATCCAAACTGAATCACCGGTTAACTTAAAGAGGACTGTTCTAAAACGATACTCCAAACCAAACTGAGTCACCGGTTGATTTAAAGAGGACTGTTCTAAAACGATACGCCAATCCAAACTGAATCACCGGTTAACTTAAAGAGGACTGTTCTAAAACGATACCCCAATCAAAACTGAATCACCAGTTAACTTAAAGTGAAATGTTCTAAAACGATACGCCTATCCAAACTGAATCACCGGTTAACTTAAAGAGGACTGTTCTAAAACGATACGCCTATCCAAACTGAATCACCGGTTAACTTAAAGAGGACTTATTAAACGATACGCCTATCCAAACTGAATCACCGGTTAACTTAAAGAGGACTTATAAAACGATACGCCAATCTAAACTGAATCACCGGTTAACTTAAAGAGGACTGTTCTAAAACGATACGCCAATCCAACCTGAATCACCGGTTAACTTATAGAGGACTGTTCTAAAATGATACGCCAATCCAAACTGAATCTACGGTTAACTTAAAGAGGACTTATAAAACGATACGCCAATCTAAATTGAATCACCGGTTAACTTATAGAGGACTGTTCTAAAACGATACGCCAATCCAAACTGAATCACCGGTTAACTTAAAGAGGACTCTTCTAAAACGATACGCCAATCCAAACTGAATCACCAGTTAACTTAAAGAGGACTGTTCTAAAACGACACGCCAATCCAAACTGAATCACCAGTTAACTTAAAGAGGACTGTTCAAAAACGATACACCAATCCAAACTGAATCACCGGTTAATTTAAAGAGAACTGTTATAAAACGATACGCCTATCCAAACTGAATCACCGGTTAACTTAAAGAGAACTGTTCTAAAACGATACTCCAAACCAAACTGAGTCACCGGTTGATTTAAAGAGGACTGTTCTAAAACGATACGCCAATCCAAACTGAATCACTGGTTAACTTAAAGAGGACTTATAAAACGATACTCCAATCCAAACTGAATCACCGGTTAACTTAAAGAGGACTTATAAACCGATACGCCAAAAAAGAGTACTTTTCTAAAACGATACGCCAATCCAAACTGAATCACCGGTTAACTTAAAGAGGACTGTTCTAAAACGATACGCCTATCCAAACTGAATCACCGGTTAACTTAAAGAGGACTGTTCTAAACCGATACTCCAAACCAAACTGAGTCACCGGTTAATTTAAAGAGGACTGTTCTAAAACGATACGCCAATCCAAACTGAATCACCGGTTAACATAAAGAGGACTTATAAAACGATACGCCAATCCGAACTGAATCACCGGTTAACATAAAGAGGACTTATAAAACGATACGCCAATCCGAACTGAATCACCGGTTAACCTAAAGTGGACTGTTCTAAAACGATACGCCAATCCAAACTGAATCACCGGTTAACGTATAGAGGACTATTCTAAAACGATACGCCTATCCAAACTGAATCACCGGTTAACTTAAAGTGGACTGTTCTAAAACGATACGCCAATCCAAATTGAATCACCAGTTAACTTATAGAGGACTATTCTAAAACGATACGCCAATCCAAACTGAATCACCGGTTAATTTAAAGAGAACTGTTATAAAACGATACGCCTATCCAAACTGAATCACCGGTTAACTTAAAGAGGACTGATCTAAAACGATACGCCAATCCAAACTGAATCACCGGTTAACTTATATAGGACTATTCTAAAACGATACGCCTATCCAAACTGAATCACCGGTTAACTTATAGAGGACTATTCTAAAACGATACGCCAATCCAAACTGAATCACCGGTTAACTTATATAGGACTATTCTAAAACGATACGCCTATCCAAATTGAATCACCGGTTAACTTATAGAGGACTATTCTAAAACGATACGCCAATCCAAACTGAATCACCGGTTAACTTATATAGGACTATTCTTAAACGATACGCCTATCCAAACTGAATCACCGGTTAACTTAAAGAGGACTGTTCTAAAACGATACGCCCATCCAAATTGAATCACCGGTTAACTTATATAGGACTATTCTAAAACGATACACCAATCCAAACTGAATCACCGGTTAATTTAAAGTGGACTGTTCTAAAACGATACGCCAATCCAAACTGAATCACCGGTTAACTTAAAGAGGACTGATCTAAAACGATACGCCTATCCAAACTGAATCACCGGTTAACTTAAAGAGGACTTATCAAACGATACGCCAATCTAAACTGAATCACCGGTTAACTTATACAGGACTGTTCTAAAACGATACGCCAATCCAAACTGAATCACCGGTTAACTTATAGAGGACTGTTCTAAAATGATACGCCAATCCAAACTGAATCTACGGTTAACTTAAAGAGGACTGTTCTAAAACGATACGCCAATCCAAACTGAATCACCGGTTAACTTAAAGAGGACTGTTCTAAAACGATACGCCAATCCAAACGGGATCACCGGTTAACTTAAAGAGGACTCTTCTAAAACGATACGCCAATCCAAACTGAATCACCAGTTAACTTAAAGAGGACTGTTCTAAAACGACACGCCAATCCAAACTGAATCACCAGTTAACTTAAAGAGGACTGTTCAAAAACGATACACCAATCCAAACTGAATCACCGGTTAATTTAAAGAGAACTGTTATAAAACGATACGCCTATCCAAACTGAATCACCGGTTAACTTAAAGAGGACTGTTCTAAAACGATACGCCAATCCAAACGGGATCACCGGTTAACTTAAAGAGGACTTATAAAACGATACGCCAATCCAAACTGAATCACTGGTTAACATAAAGAGGACTGTTCTAAAACGATACGCCAATCCAAACTGAATCACCGGTTAACTTAAAGAGGACTGTTCTAAAACGATACTCCAAACCAAACTGAGTCACCGGTTGATTTAAAGAGGACTGTTCTAAAACGATACGCCAATCCAAACTGAATCACCGGTTAACTTAAAGAGGACTGTTCTAAAACGATACCCCAATCAAAACTGAATCACCAGTTAACTTAAAGTGAAATGTTCTAAAACGATACGCCTATCCAAACTGAATCACCGGTTAACTTAAAGAGGACTGTTCTAAAACGATACGCCTATCCAAACTGAATCACCGGTTAACTTAAAGAGGACTTATTAAACGATACGCCTATCCAAACTGAATCACCGGTTAACTTAAAGAGGACTTATAAAACGATACGCCAATCTAAACTGAATCACCGGTTAACTTAAAGAGGACTGTTCTAAAACGATACGCCAATCCAACCTGAATCACCGGTTAACTTATAGAGGACTGTTCTAAAATGATACGCCAATCCAAACTGAATCTACGGTTAACTTAAAGAGGACTTATAAAACGATACGCCAATCTAAATTGAATCACCGGTTAACTTATAGAGGACTGTTCTAAAACGATACGCCAATCCAAACTGAATCACCGGTTAACTTAAAGAGGACTCTTCTAAAACGATACGCCAATCCAAACTGAATCACCAGTTAACTTAAAGAGGACTGTTCTAAAACGACACGCCAATCCAAACTGAATCACCAGTTAACTTAAAGAGGACTGTTCAAAAACGATACACCAATCCAAACTGAATCACCGGTTAATTTAAAGAGAACTGTTATAAAACGATACGCCTATCCAAACTGAATCACCGGTTAACTTAAAGAGAACTGTTCTAAAACGATACTCCAAACCAAACTGAGTCACCGGTTGATTTAAAGAGGACTGTTCTAAAACGATACGCCAATCCAAACTGAATCACTGGTTAACTTAAAGAGGACTTATAAAACGATACTCCAATCCAAACTGAATCACCGGTTAACTTAAAGAGGACTTATAAACCGATACGCCAAAAAAGAGTACTTTTCTAAAACGATACGCCAATCCAAACTGAATCACCGGTTAACTTAAAGAGGACTGTTCTAAAACGATACGCCTATCCAAACTGAATCACCGGTTAACTTAAAGAGGACTGTTCTAAACCGATACTCCAAACCAAACTGAGTCACCGGTTAATTTAAAGAGGACTGTTCTAAAACGATACGCCAATCCAAACTGAATCACCGGTTAACATAAAGAGGACTTATAAAACGATACGCCAATCCGAACTGAATCACCGGTTAACCTAAAGTGGACTGTTCTAAAACGATACGCCAATCCAAACTGAATCACCGGTTAACTTATAGAGGACTATTCTAAAACGATACGCCTATCCAAACTGAATCACCGGTTAACTTAAAGTGGACTGTTCTAAAACGATACGCCAATCCAAATTGAATCACCAGTTAACTTATAGAGGACTATTCTAAAACGATACGCCAATCCAAACTGAATCACCGGTTAATTTAAAGAGAACTGTTATAAAACGATACGCCTATCCAAACTGAATCACCGGTTAACTTAAAGAGGACTGATCTAAAACGATACGCCAATCCAAACTGAATCACCGGTTAACTTATATAGAACTATTCTAAAACGATACGCCTATCCAAACTGAATCACCGGTTAACTTATAGAGGACTATTCTAAAACGATACGCCAATCCAAACTGAATCACCGGTTAACTTATATAGGACTATTCTAAAACGATACGCCTATCCAAATTGAATCACCGGTTAACTTATAGAGGACTATTCTAAAACGATACGCCAATCCAAACTGAATCACCGGTTAACTTATATAGGACTATTCTTAAACGATACGCCTATCCAAACTGAATCACCGGTTAACTTAAAGAGGACTGTTCTAAAACGATACGCCCATCCAAATTGAATCACCGGTTAACTTATATAGGACTATTCTAAAACGATACACCAATCCAAACTGAATCACCGGTTAATTTAAAGTGGACTGTTCTAAAACGATACGCCAATCCAAACTGAATCACCGGTTAACTTAAAGAGGACTGTTCTAAAACGATACGCCTATCCAAACTGAATCACCGGTTAACTTAAAGAGGACTGTTCTAAAACGATACGCCTATCCAAACTGAATCACCAGTTAACTTAAAGAGGACTGATCTAAAACGATACGCCTATCCAAACTGAATCACCGGTTAACTTAAAGAGGACTTATCAAACGATACGCCAATCTAAACTGAATCACCGGTTAACTTATACAGGACTGTTCTAAAACGATACGCCAATCCAAACTGAATCACCGGTTAACTTATAGAGGACTGTTCTAAAATGATACGCCAATCCAAACTGAATCTACGGTTAACTTAAAGAGGACTGTTCTAAAACGATACGCCAATCCAAACTGAATCACCGGTTAACTTAAAGAGGACTGTTCTAAAACGATACGCCAATCCAAACGGGATCACCGGTTAACTTAAAGAGGACTTATAAAACGATACGCCAATCTAAACTGAATCACCGGTTAACTTATAGAGGACTGTTCTAAAACGATACGCCAATCCAAACTGAATCACTGGTTAACTTAAAGAGGACTCTTCTAAAACGATACGCCAATCCAAACTGAATCACCAGTTAACTTAAAGAGGACTGTTCTAAAACGACACGCCAATCCAAACTGAATCACTAGTTAACTTAAAGAGGACTGTTCAAAAACGATACACCAATCCAAACTGAATCACCGGTTAATTTAAAGAGAACTGTTATAAAACGATACGCCTATCCAAACTGAATCACCGGTTAACTTAAAGAGGACTGTTCTAAAACGATACGCCAATCCAAACGGGATCACCGGTTAACTTAAAGAGGACTTATAAAACGATACGCCAATCCAAACTGAATCACTGGTTAACATAAAGAGGACTGTTCTAAAACGATACGCCAATCCAAACTGAATCACCGGTTAACTTAAAGAGGACTGTTCTAAAACGATAATCCAATCCAAACTGAATCACCGGTTAACTTAAAGAGGACTCTTCTAAAACGATACGCCAATCCAAACTGAATCACCAGTTAACTTAAAGAGGACTGTTCTAAAACGACACGCCAATCCAAACTGAATCACCAGTTAACTTAAAGAGGACTGTTCAAAAACGATACACCAATCCAAACTGAATCACCGGTTAATTTAAAGAGAACTGTTATAAAACGATACGCCTATCCAAACTGAATCACCGGTTAACTTAAAGAGAACTGTTCTAAAACGATACTCCAAACCAAACTGAGTCACCGGTTGATTTAAAGAGGACTGTTCTAAAACGATACGCCAATCCAAACTGAATCACTGGTTAACTTAAAGAGGACTTATAAAACGATACTCCAATCCAAACTGAATCACCGGTTAACTTAAAGAGGACTTATAAACCGATACGCCAAAAAAGAGTACTTTTCTAAAACGATACGCCAATCCAAACTGAATCACCGGTTAACTTAAAGAGGACTGTTCTAAAACGATACGCCTATCCAAACTGAATCACCGGTTAACTTAAAGAGGACTGTTCTAAACCGATACTCCAAACCAAACTGAGTCACCGGTTAATTTAAAGAGGACTGTTCTAAAACGATACGCCAATCCAAACTGAATCACCGGTTAACATAAAGAGGACTTATAAAACGATACGCCAATCCGAACTTAATCACCGGTTAACCTAAAGTGGACTGTTCTAAAACGATACGCCAATCCAAACTGAATCACCGGTTAACTTATAGAGGACTATTCTAAAACGATACGCCTATCCAAACTGAATCACCGGTTAACTTAAAGTGGACTGTTCTAAAACGATACGCCAATCCAAATTGAATCACCAGTTAACTTATAGAGGACTATTCTAAAACGATACGCCAATCCAAACTGAATCACCGGTTAATTTAAAGAGAACTGTTATAAAACGATACGCCTATCCAAACTGAATCACCGGTTAACTTAAAGAGGACTGATCTAAAACGATACGCCAATCCAAACTGAATCACCGGTTAACTTATATAGGACTATTCTAAAACGATACGCCTATCCAAACTGAATCACCGGTTAACTTATAGAGGACTATTCTAAAACGATACGCCAATCCAAACTGAATCACCGGTTAACTTATATAGGACTATTCTAAAACGATACGCCTATCCAAATTGAATCACCGGTTAACTTATAGAGGACTATTCTAAAACGATACGCCAATCCAAACTGAATCACCGGTTAACTTATATAGGACTATTCTTAAACGATACGCCTATCCAAACTGAATCACCGGTTAACTTAAAGAGGACTGTTCTAAAACGATACGCCCATCCAAATTGAATCACCGGTTAACTTATATAGGACTATTCTAAAACGATACACCAATCCAAACTGAATCACCGGTTAATTTAAAGTGGACTGTTCTAAAACGATACGCCAATCCAAACTGAATCACCGGTTAACTTAAAGAGGACTGATCTAAAACGATACGCCTATCCAAACTGAATCACCGGTTAACTTAAAGAGGACTTATCAAACGATACGCCAATCTAAACTGAATCACCGGTTAACTTATACAGGACTGTTCTAAAACGATACGCCAATCCAAACTGAATCACCGGTTAACTTATAGAGGACTGTTCTAAAATGATACGCCAATCCAAACTGAATCTACGGTTAACTTAAAGAGGACTGTTCTAAAACGATACGCCAATCCAAACTGAATCACCGGTTAACTTAAAGAGGACTGTTCTAAAACGATACGCCAATCCAAACGGGATCACCGGTTAACTTAAAGAGGACTCTTCTAAAACGATACGCCAATCCAAACTGAATCACCAGTTAACTTAAAGAGGACTGTTCTAAAACGACACGCCAATCCAAACTGAATCACCAGTTAACTTAAAGAGGACTGTTCAAAAACGATACACCAATCCAAACTGAATCACCGGTTAATTTAAAGAGAACTGTTATAAAACGATACGCCTATCCAAACTGAATCACCGGTTAACTTAAAGAGGACTGTTCTAAAACGATACGCCAATCCAAACGGGATCACCGGTTAACTTAAAGAGGACTTATAAAACGATACGCCAATCCAAACTGAATCACTGGTTAACATAAAGAGGACTGTTCTAAAACGATACGCCAATCCAAACTGAATCACCGGTTAACTTAAAGAGGACTGTTCTAAAACGATACTCCAAACCAAACTGAGTCACCGGTTGATTTAAAGAGGACTGTTCTAAAACGATACGCCAATCCAAACTGAATCACCGGTTAACTTAAAGAGGACTGTTCTAAAACGATACCCCAATCAAAACTGAATCACCAGTTAACTTAAAGTGAAATGTTCTAAAACGATACGCCTATCCAAACTGAATCACCGGTTAACTTAAAGAGGACTGTTCTAAAACGATACGCCTATCCAAACTGAATCACCGGTTAACTTAAAGAGGACTTATTAAACGATACGCCTATCCAAACTGAATCACCGGTTAACTTAAAGAGGACTTATAAAACGATACGCCAATCTAAACTGAATCACCGGTTAACTTAAAGAGGACTGTTCTAAAACGATACGCCAATCCAACCTGAATCACCGGTTAACTTATAGAGGACTGTTCTAAAATGATACGCCAATCCAAACTGAATCTACGGTTAACTTAAAGAGGACTGTTCTAAAACGATACGCCAATCCAAACTGAATCACCTGTTAACATAAAGAGGACTGTTCTAAAACGATACGCCAATCCTAACTGAATCACCGGTTAACTTATAGAGGACTATTCTAAGACGATACGCCAATCCAAACTGAATCACCGGTTAACTTATAGAGGACTATTCTAAAACGATACGCCAATCCAAACTGAATTACCGGTTAACTTAAAGATGACTGTTCTAAAACGATACGCCAATCCAAACTCAATCACCGGTTAACTTAAAGAGGACTGTTCTAATACGATACGCCAATCCAAACTGAATCAACGGTTAACTTATAGAGGACTATTCTAAAACGATACGCCAATCCAAACTGAATCACCAGTTAACTTATAGAGGACTGTTCTAAAACGATACGCCAATCCAAACTGAATCGCTGGTTAACTTAAAGAGAGGACTGCTATAAAACGATACGCCAATCTAAACTGAATCACTGGTTAATTTAAAGTGGACTATTCTAAGACGATACGCCAATCCAAACTGAATCACCGGTTAACTTATAGAGGACTATTCTAAAACGACACGCCAATCCAAACTGAATCACCGGTTAACTTATAGAGGACTATTCTAAAACGATACGCCAATCCAAACTAAATCACCGGTTAACTTAAAGTGGACTGTTCTAAAACGATACGCCAATCCAAACTGAATCACCTGTTAACTTAAAGTGAAATGTTCTAAAACGATACGCCTATCCAAACTGAATCACTGGTTAACATAAAGAGGACTGTTCTAAAACGATACGCCAATCCAAACTGAATCACCGGTTAACTTAAAGAGGACTGTTCTAAAACGATACTCCAAACCAAACTGAGTCACCGGTTGATTTAAAGAGGACTGTTCTAAAACGATACGCCAATCCAAACTGAATCTACGGTTAACTTAAAGAGGACTGTTCTAAAACGATACGCCAATCCAAACTGAATCACCAGTTAACTTAAAGTGAAATGTTCTAAAACGATACGCCTATCCAAACTGAATCACCGGTTAACTTAAAGAGGACTGTTCTAAAACGATACGCCTATCCAAACTGAATCACCGGTTAACTTAAAGAGGACTTATAAAACGATACGCCTATCCAAACTGAATCACCGGTTAACTTAAAGAGGACTTATAAAACGATACGCCAATCTAAACTGAATCACCGGTTAACTTAAAGAGGACTGTTCTAAAACGATACGCCAATCCAAACTGAATCACCGGTTAACTTATAGAGGACTGTTCTAAAATGATACGCCAATCCAAACTGAATCTACGGTTAACTTAAAGAGGACTGTTCTAAAACGATACGCCAATCCAAACTGAATCACCTGTTAACTTAAAGAGGACTGTTCTAAAACGATACGCCAATCCTAACTGAATCACCGGTTAACTTATAGAGGACTATTCTAAGACGATACGCCAATCCAAACTGAATCACCGGTTAACTTATAGAGGACTATTCTAAAACGATACGCCAATCCAAACTGAATTACCGGTTAACTTAAAGATGACTGTTCTAAAACGATACGCCAATCCAAACTGAATCACCGGTTAACTTAAAGAGGACTGTTCTAATACGATACGCCAATCCAAACTGAATCAACGGTTAACTTATAGAGGACTATTCTAAAACGATACGCCAATCCAAACTGAATCACCGGTTAACTTATAGAGGACTATTCTAAAACGATACGCCAATCCAAACTGAATCACCGGTTAACTTAAAGAGGACTGTTCTAAAACGATACGCCAATCCAAACTGAATCACCGGTTAACTTAAAGAGGACTGTTCTAAAACGATACGCCAATCCAAACTGAATCACCGGTTAACTTAAAGAGGACTATTCTAAAACGATACGCCAATCCAAACTGAATCACCAGTTAACTTATAGAGGACTGTTCTAAAACGATACGCCAATCCAAACTGAATCGCTGGTTAACTTAAAGAGAGGACTGCTATAAAACGATACGCCAATCTAAACTGAATCACTGGTTAATTTAAAGTGGACTATTCTAAGACGATACGCCAATCCAAACTGAATCACCGGTTAACTTATAGAGGACTATTCTAAAACGACACGCCAATCCAAACTGAATCACCGGTTAACTTATAGAGGACTATTCTAAAACGATACGCCAATCCAAACTGAATCACCAGTTAACTTATAGAGGACTGTTCTAAAACGATACGCCAATACAAACTGAATCGCTGGTTAACTTAAAGAGAGGACTGCTATAAAACGATACGCCAATCTAAACTGAATCACTGGTTAATTTAAAGTGGACTATTCTAAGACGATACGCCAATCCAAACTGAATCACCGGTTAACTTATAGAGGACTATTCTAAAACGACACGCCAATCCAAACTGAATCACCGGTTAACTTATATAGGACTATTCTAAAACGATACACCAATCCAAACTGAATCACCGGTTAATTTAAAGTGGACTGTTCTAAAACGACACGCCAATCCAAACTGAATCACCGGTTAACTTAAAGAGGACTGTTCTAAAACGATACGCCTATCCAAACTGAATCACCGGTTAACTTAAAGAGGACTGTTCTAAAACGATACGCCTATCCAAACTGAATCACCAGTTAACTTAAAGAGGACTGATCTAAAACGATACGCCTATCCAAACTGAATCACCGGTTAACTTAAAGAGGACTTATCAAACGATACGCCAATCTAAACTGAATCACCAGTTAACTTAAAGAGGACTGTTCTAAAACGATACGCCAATCCAAACTGAATCACCGGTTAATTTAAAGAGAACTGTTATAAAACGATACGCCTATCCAAACTGAATCACCGGTTAACTTAAAGAGGACTGTTCTAAAACGATACGCCAATCCAAACGGGATCACCGGTTAACTTAAAGAGGACTTATAAAACGATACGCCAATCCAAACTGAATCACTGGTTAACATAAAGAGGACTGTTCTAAAACGATACGCCAATCCAAACTGAATCACCGGTTAACTTAAAGAGGACTGTTCTAAAACGATACTCCAAACCAAACCAAACTGAGTCACCGGTTAATTTAAAGAGGACTGTTCTAAAACGATACGCCAATCCAAACTGAATCACTGGTTAACATAAAGAGGACTGTTCTAAAACGACACGCCAATCCAAACTGAATCACTGGTTAACTTAAAGAGGACTGTTATAAAACGATACGCCAATCCAAACTGAATCACCAGTTAACTTAAAGAGGACTGTTCTAAAACGACACACCAATCCAAACTGAATCACCGGTTAATTTAAAGAGAACTGTTATAAAACGATACGCCTATCCAAACTGAATCACTGGTTAACATAAATAGGACTGTTCTAAAACGATACGCCAATCCAAACTGAATCACCGGTTAACTTAAAGAGGACTGTTCTAAAACGATACTCCAAACCAAACTGAGTCACCGGTTAATTTAAAGAGGACTGTTCAAAAACGATACGCCAATCCAAACTGAATCACTGGTTAACTTAAAGAGGACTTATAAAACGATACGCCAATCCGAACTGAATCACCGGTTAACCTAAAGTGGGCTGTTCTAAAACGATACGCCAATCCAATCTGAATCACCGGTTAACTTATAGAGGACTATTCTAAAACGATACGTCTATCCAAACTGAATCACCGGTTAACTTAAAGTGGACTGTTCTAAAACGATACGCCAATCCAAACTGAATCACCAGTTAACTTATAGAGGACTATTCTAAAACGATACGCCAATCCAAACTGAATCACCGGTTAACATAAAGAGGACTGTTCTAAAACGATACGCCTATCCAAACTGAATCACCGGTTAACTTAAAGAGGACTGTTCTAAAACGATACCCCAATCAAAACTGAATCACCGGTTAACTTAAAGTGAAATGTTCTAAAACGATACGCCTATCCAAACTGAATCACCGGTTAACTTAAAGAGGACTGTTCTAAAACGATACGCCAATCCAAACGGGATCACCGGTTAACTTAAAGAGGACTTATAAAACGATACGCCAATCTAAATTGAATCACCGGTTAACTTATAGAGGACTGTTCTAAAACGATACGCCAATCCAAACTGAATCACCGGTTAACTTAAAGAGGACTCTTCTAAAACGATACGCCAATCCAAACTGAATCACCAGTTAACTTAAAGAGGACTGTTCTAAAACGACACGCCAATCCAAACTGAATCACCAGTTAACTTAAAGAGAACTGTTCTAAAACGATACTCCAAACCAAACTGAGTCACCGGTTGATTTAAAGAGGACTGTTCTAAAACGATACGCCAATCCAAACTGAATCACTGGTTAACTTAAAGAGGACTTATAAAACGATTCTCCAATCCAAACTGAATCACCGGTTAACTTAAAGAGGACTTATAAACCGATACGCCAAAAAAGAGTACTTTTCTAAAACGATACGCCAATCCAAACTGAATACCCGGTTAACTTAAAGAGGACTGTTCTAAAACGATACGCCAATCCAAACTGAATCACCGGTTAACTTAAAGAGGACTGTTCTAAACCGATACTCCAAACCAAACTGAGTCACCGGTTAATTTAAAGAGGACTGTTCTAAAACGATACGCCAATCCAAACTGAATCACCGGTTAACATAAAGAGGACTTATAAAACGATACGCCAATCCGAACTGAATCACCGGTTAACCTAAAGTGGACTGTTCTAAAACGATACGCCAATCCAAACTGAATCACCGGTTAACTTATAGAGGACTATTCTAAAACGATACGCCTATCCAAACTGAATCACCGGTTAACTTAAAGTGGACTGTTCTAAAACGATACGCCAATCCAAATTGAATCACCAGTTAACTTATAGAGGACTATTCTAAAACGATACGCCAATCCAAACTGAATCACCGGTTAATTTAAAGAGAACTGTTATAAAACGATACGCCTATCCAAACTGAATCACCGGTTAACTTAAAGAGGACTGATCTAAAACGATACGCCAATCCAAACTGAATCACCGGTTAACTTATATAGGACTATTCTAAAACGATACGCCTATCCAAACTGAATCACCGGTTAACTTATAGAGGACTATTCTAAAACGATACGCCAATCCAAACTGAATCACCGGTTAACTTATATAGGACTATTCTAAAACGATACGCCTATCCAAATTGAATCACCGGTTAACTTATAGAGGACTATTCTAAAACGATACGCCAATCCAAACTGAATCACCGGTTAACTTATATAGGACTATTCTTAAACGATACGCCTATCCAAACTGAATCACCGGTTAACTTAAAGAGGACTGTTCTAAAACGATACGCCCATCCAAATTGAATCACCGGTTAACTTATATAGGACTATTCTAAAACGATACACCAATCCAAACTGAATCACCGGTTAATTTAAAGTGGACTGTTCTAAAACGATACGCCAATCCAAACTGAATCACCGGTTAACTTAAAGAGGACTGTTCTAAAACGATACGCCTATCCAAACTGAATCACCGGTTAACTTAAAGAGGACTGTTCTAAAACGATACGCCTATCCAAACTGAATCACCAGTTAACTTAAAGAGGACTGATCTAAAACGATACGCCTATCCAAACTGAATCACCGGTTAACTTAAAGAGGACTTATCAAACGATACGCCAATCTAAACTGAATCACCGGTTAACTTATACAGGACTGTTCTAAAACGATACGCCAATCCAAACTGAATCACCGGTTAACTTATAGAGGACTGTTCTAAAATGATACGCCAATCCAAACTGAATCTACGGTTAACTTAAAGAGGACTGTTCTAAAACGATACGCCAATCCAAACTGAATCACCGGTTAACTTAAAGAGGACTGTTCTAAAACGATACGCCAATCCAAACGGGATCACCGGTTAACTTAAAGAGGACTTATAAAACGATACGCCAATCTAAACTGAATCACCGGTTAACTTATAGAGGACTGTTCTAAAACGATACGCCAATCCAAACTGAATCACTGGTTAACTTAAAGAGGACTCTTCTAAAACGATACGCCAATCCAAACTGAATCACCAGTTAACTTAAAGAGGACTGTTCTAAAACGACACGCCAATCCAAACTGAATCACCAGTTAACTTAAAGAGGACTGTTCAAAAACGATACACCAATCCAAACTGAATCACCGGTTAATTTAAAGAGAACTGTTATAAAACGATACGCCTATCCAAACTGAATCACCGGTTAACTTAAAGAGGACTGTTCTAAAACGATACGCCAATCCAAACGGGATCACCGGTTAACTTAAAGAGGACTTATAAAACGATACGCCAATCCAAACTGAATCACTGGTTAACATAAAGAGGACTGTTCTAAAACGATACGCCAATCCAAACTGAATCACCGGTTAACTTAAAGAGGACTGTTCTAAAACGATACTCCAAACCAAACTGAGTCACCGGTTGATTTAAAGAGGACTGTTCTAAAACGATACGCCAATCCAAACTGAATCACCGGTTAACTTAAAGAGGACTGTTCTAAAACGATACCCCAATCAAAACTGAATCACCAGTTAACTTAAAGTGAAATGTTCTAAAACGATACGCCTATCCAAACTGAATCACCGGTTAACTTAAAGAGGACTGTTCTAAAACGATACGCCTATCCAAACTGAATCACCGGTTAACTTAAAGAGGACTTATAAAACGATACGCCTATCCAAACTGAATCACCGGTTAACTTAAAGAGGACTTATAAAACGATACGCCAATCTAAACTGAATCACCGGTTAACTTAAAGAGGACTGTTCTAAAACGATACGCCAATCCAAACTGAATCACCGGTTAACTTATAGAGGACTGTTCTAAAATGATACGCCAATCAAAACTGAATCTACGGTTAACTTAAAGAGGACTGTTCTAAAACGATACGCCAATCCAAACTGAATCACCTGTTAACTTAAAGAGGACTGTTCTAAAACGATACGCCAATCCTAACTGAATCACCGGTTAACTTATAGAGGACTATTCTAAGACGATACGCCAATCCAAACTGAATCACCGGTTAACTTATAGAGGACTATTCTAAAACGATACGCCAATCCAAACTGAATTACCGGTTAACTTAAAGATGACTGTTCTAAAACGATACGCCAATCCAAACTGAATCACCGGTTAACTTAAAGAGGACTGTTCTAATACGATACGCCAATCCAAACTGAATCAACGGTTAACTTATAGAGGACTATTCTAAAACGATACGCCAATCCAAACTGAATCACCGGTTAACTTATAGAGGACTATTCTAAAACGATACGCCAATCCAAACTGAATCACCGGTTAACTTAAAGAGGACTGTTCTAAAACGATACGCCAATCCAAACTGAATCACCGGTTAACTTAAAGAGGACTGTTCTAAAACGATACGCCAATCCAAACTGAATCACCGGTTAACTTAAAGAGGACTATTCTAAAACGATACGCCAATCCAAACTGAATCACCAGTTAACTTATAGAGGACTGTTCTAAAACGATACGCCAATCCAAACTGAATCGCTGGTTAACTTAAAGAGAGGACTGCTATAAAACGATACGACAATCTAAACTGAATCACTGGTTAATTTAAAGTGGACTATTCTAAGACGATACGCCAATCCAAACTGAATCACCGGTTAACTTATAGAGGACTATTCTAAAACGACACGCCAATCCAAACTGAATCACCGGTTAACTTATAGAGGACTATTCTAAAACGATACGCCAATCCAAACTAAATCACCGGTTAACTTAAAGTGGACTGTTCTAAAACGATACGCCAATCCAAACTAAATCACCGGTTAACTTAAAGTGGACTGTTCTAAAACGATACGCCAATCCAAACTGAATCACCTGGTTAACTTAAAGAGGACTGTTCTAAAACGATACGCCTATCCAAACTGAATCACCGGTTAACTTAAAGAGGACTTATAAAACGATACGCCTATCCAAACTGAATCACCGGTTAACTTAAAGAGGACTTATAAAACGATACGCCAATCTAAACTGAATCACCGGTTAACTTAAAGAGGACTGTTCTAAAACGATACGCCGATCCAAACTGAATCACCGGTTAACTTATAGAGGACTGTTCTAAAATGATACGCCAATCCAAACTGAATCTACGGTTAACTTAAAGAGGACTGTTCTAAAACGATACGCCAATCCAAACTGAATCACCTGTTAACTTAAAGAGGACTGTTCTAAAACGATACGCCAATCCTAACTGAATCACCGGTTAACTTATAGAGGACTATTCTAAGACGATACGCCAATCCAAACTGAATCACCGGTTAACTTATAGAGGACTATTCTAAAACGATACGCCAATCCAAACTGAATTACCGGTTAACTTAAAGATGACTGTTCTAAAACGATACGCCAATCCAAACTGAATCAACGGTTAACTTATAGAGGACTGTTCTAATACGATACGCCAATCCAAACTGAATCACCGGTTAACTTATAGAGGACTATTCTAAAACGATACGCCAATCCAAACTGAATCACCGGTTAACTTAAAGAGGACTGTTCTAAAACGATACGCCAATCCAAACTGAATCACCGGTTAACTTAAAGAGGACTGTTCTAAAACGATACGCCAATCCAAACTGAATCACCGGTTAACTTAAAGAGGACTATTCTAAAACGATACGCCAATCCAAACTGAATCACCAGTTAACTTATAGAGGACTGTTCTAAAACGATACGCCAATCCAAACTGAATCGCTGGTTAACTTAAAGAGAGGACTGCTATAAAACGATACGCCAATCTAAACTGAATCACTGGTTAATTTAAAGTGGACTATTCTAAGACGATACGCCAATCCAAACTGAATCACTGGTTAACTTATAGAGGACTATTCTAAAACGACACGCCAATCCAAACTGAATCACCGGTTAACTTATAGAGGACTATTCTAAAACGATACGCCAATCCAAACTGAATCACCAGTTAACTTATAGAGGACTGTTCTAAAACGATACGCCAATACAAACTGAATCGCTGGTTAACTTAAAGAGAGGACTGCTATAAAACGATACGCCAATCTAAACTGAATCACTGGTTAATTTAAAGTGGACTATTCTAAGACAATACGCCAATCCAAACTGAATCACCGGTTAACTTATAGAGGACTATTCAAAAACGACACGCCAATCCAAACTGAATCACCGGTTAACTTATATAGGACTATTCTAAAACGATACACCAATCCAAACTGAATCACCGGTTAATTTAAAGTGGACTGTTCTAAAACGATACGCCAATCCAAACTGAATCACCGGTTAACTTAAAGAGGACTGTTCTAAAACGATACGCCTATCCAAACTGAATCACCAGTTAACTTAAAGAGGACTGATCTAAAACGATACGCCTATCCAAACTGAATCACCGGTTAACTTAAAGAGGACTTATCAAACGATACGCCAATCTAAACTGAATCACCGGTTAACTTATACAGGACTGTTCTAAAACGATACGCCAATCCAAACTGAATCAACGGTTAACTTATAGAGGACTGTTCTAAAATGATACGCCAATCCAAACTGAATCTACGGTTAACTTAAAGAGGACTGTTCTAAAACGATACGCCAATCCAAACTGAATCACCGGTTAACTTAAAGAGGACTGTTCTAAAACGATACGCCAATCCAAACGGGATCACCGGTTAACTTAAAGAGGACTTATAAAACGATACGCCAATCTAAACTGAATCACCGGTTAACTTATAGAGGACTGTTCTAAAACGATACGCCAATCCAAACTGAATCACCGGTTAACTTAAAGAGGACTCTTCTAAAACGATACGCCAATCCAAACTGAATCACCAGTTAACTTAAAGAGGACTGTTCTAAAACGATACGCCAATCCAAACGGGATCACCGGTTAACTTAAAGAGGACTTATAAAACGATACGCCAATCCAAACTGAATCACTGGTTAACATAAAGAGGACTGTTCTAAAACGATACGCCAATCCAAACTGAATCACCGGTTAACTTAAAGAGGACTGTTCTAAAACGATACTCCAAACCAAACTGAGTCACCGGTTGATTTAAAGAGGACTGTTCTAAAACGATACGCCAATCCAAACTGAATCACCGGTTAACTTAAAGAGGACTGTTCTAAAACGATACCCCAATCAAAACTGAATCACCAGTTAACTTAAAGTGAAATGTTCTAAAACGATACGCCTATCCAAACTGAATCACCGGTTAACTTAAAGAGGACTGTTCTAAAACGATACACCTATCCAAACTGAATCACCGGTTAACTTAAAGAGGACTTATAAAACGATACGCCAATCCAAACTGAATCACCGGTTAACTTAAAGAGGACTTATAAAACGATACGCCAATCTAAACTGAATCACCGGTTAACTTAAAGAGGACTGTTCTAAAACGATACGCCAATCCAAACTGAATCACCGGTTAACTTATAGAGGACTGTTCTAAAATGATACGCCAATCCAAACTGAATCTACGGTTAACTTAAAGAGGACTGTTCTAAAACGATACGCCAATCCAAACTGAATCACCTGTTAACTTAAAGAGGACTGTTCTAAAACGATACGCCAATCCTAACTGAATCACCGGTTAACTTATAGAGGACTATTCTAAGACGATACGCCAATCCAAACTGAATCACCGGTTAACTTATAGAGGACTATTCTAAAACGATACGCTAATCCAAACTGAATTACCGGTTAACTTAAAGATGACTGTTCTAAAACGATACGCCAATCCAAACTGAATCACCGGTTAACTTAAAGAGGACTGTTCTAATACGATACGCCAATCCAAACTGAATCAACGGTTAACTTATAGAGGACTATTCTGAAACGATACGCCAATCCAAACTGAATCACCGGTTAACTTATAGAGGACTATTCTAAAACGATACGCCAATCCAAACTGAATCACCGGTTAACTTAAAGAGGACTGTTCTAAAACGATACGCCAATCCAAACTGAATCACCGGTTAACTTAAAGAGGACTGTTCTAAAACGATACGCCAATCCAAACTGAATCACCGGTTAACTTAAAGAGGACTATTCTAAAACGATACGCCAATCCAAACTGAATCACCAGTTAACTTATAGAGGACTGTTCTAAAACGATACGCCAATCCAAACTGAATCGCTGGTTAACTTAAAGAGAGGACTGCTATAAAACGATACGCCAATCTAAACTGAATCACTGGTTAATTTAAAGTGGACTATTCTAAGACGATACGCCAATCCAAACTGAATCACCGGTTAACTTATAGAGGACTATTCTAAAACGACACGCCAATCCAAACTGAATCACCGGTTAACTTATAGAGGACTATTCTAAAACGATACGCCAATCCAAACTAAATCACCGGTTAACTTAAAGTGGACTGTTCTAAAACGATACGCCAATCCAAACTGAATCACCGGTTAACTTAAAGAGAGGACTGCTATAAAACGATACGCCAATCCAAACTGAATCACCGGTTAACTTAAAGAGGACTGTTCTAAAACGATACGCCAATCCAAACTGAATCACCGGTTAACTTAAAGAGGACTGTTCTAAAACGATACGCCTATCCAAACTGAATCACCGGTTAACTTAAAGAGGACTGTTCTAAAACGATACGCCTATCCAAACTGAATCACCAGTTAACTTAAAGAGGACTGATCTAAAACGATACGCCTATCCAAACTGAATCACCGGTTAACTTAAAGAGGACTTATCAAACGATACGCCAATCTAAACTGAATCACCGGTTAACTTATACAGGACTGTTCTAAAACGATACGCCAATCCAAACTGAATCACCGGTTAACTTATAGAGGACTGTTCTAAAATGATACGCCAATCCAAACTGAATCTACGGTTAACTTAAAGAGGACTGTTCTAAAACGATACGCCAATCCAAACTGAATCACCGGTTAACTTAAAGAGGACTGTTCTAAAACGATACGCCAATCCAAACGGGATCACCGGTTAACTTAAAGAGGACTTATAAAACGATACGCCAATCTAAACTGAATCACCGGTTAACTTATAGAGGACTGTTCTAAAACGATACGCCAATCCAAACTGAATCACTGGTTAACTTAAAGAGGACTCTTCTAAAACGATACGCCAATCCAAACTGAATCACCAGTTAACTTAAAGAGGACTGTTCTAAAACGACACGCCAATCCAAACTAAATCACCAGTTAACTTAAAGAGGACTGTTCAAAAACGATACACCAATCCAAACTGAATCACCGGTTAATTTAAAGAGAACTGTTATAAAACGATACGCCTATCCAAACTGAATCACCGGTTAACTTAAAGAGGACTGTTCTAAAACGATACGCCAATCCAAACGGGATCACCGGTTAACTTAAAGAGGACTTATAAAACGATACGCCAATCCAAACTGAATCACTGGTTAACATAAAGAGGACTGTTCTAAAACGATACGCCAATCCAAACTGAATCACCGGTTAACTTAAAGAGGACTGTTCTAAAACGATACTCCAAACCAAACTGAGTCACCGGTTGATTTAAAGAGGACTGTTCCAAAACGATACGCCAATCCAAACTGAATCACCGGTTAACTTAAAGAGGACTGTTCTAAAACGATACCCCAATCAAAACTGAATCACCAGTTAACTTAAAGTGAAATGTTCTAAAACGATACGCCTATCCAAACTGAATCACCGGTTAACTTAAAGAGGACTGTTCTAAAACGATACGCCTATCCAAACTGAATCACCGGTTAACTTAAAGAGGACTGATCTAAAACGATACGCCTATCCAAACTGAATCACCGGTTAACTTAAAGAGGACTTATAAAACGATACGCCAATCTAAACTGAATCACCGGTTAACTTAAAGAGGACTGTTCTAAAACGATACGCCAATCCAAACTGAATCACCGGTTAACTTATAGAGGACTGTTCTAAAACGATACGCCAATCTAAACTGAATCATCGGTTAACTTATAGAGGACTGTTCTAAAATGATACGCCAATCCAAACTGAATCTACGGTTAACTTAAAGAGGACTGTTCTAAAACGATACGCCAATCCTAACTGAATCACCGGTTAACTTATAGAGGACTATTCTAAGACGATACGCCAATCCAAACTGAATCACCGGTTAACTTATAGAGGACTATTCTAAAACGATACGCCAATCCAAACTGAATCACCGGTTAACTTAAAGATGACTGTTCTAAAACGATACGCCAATCCAAACTGAATCACCGGTTAACTTAAAGAGGACTGTTCTAAAACGATACGCCAATCCAAACTGAATCACCGGTTAACTTATAGAGGACTGTTCTAAAACGATACGCCAATCCAAACTGAATCAACGGTTAACTTTTAGAGGACTATTCTAAAACGATACGCCAATCCAAACTGAATCACCGGTTAACTTATAGAGGACTATTCTAAAACGATACGCCAATCCAAACTGAATCACCGGTTAACTTAAAGAGGACTGTTCTAAAACGATACGCCAATCCAAACTGAATCACCGGTTAACTTAAAGAGGACTATTCTAAAACGATACGCCAATCCAAACTGAATCACCAGTTAACTTAAAGAGGACTGTTCTAAAACGATACGCCAATCCAAACTGAATCACTGGTTAACTTAAAGAGAGGACTGCTATAAAACGATACGCCAATCTAAACTGAATCACTGGTTAATTTAAAGTGGACTATTCTAAGACGATACGCCAATCCAAACTGAATCACCGGTTAACTTATAGAGGACTATTCTAAAACGACACGCCAATCCAAACTGAATCACCGGTTAACTTATAGAGGACTATTCTAAAACGATACGCCAATCCAAACTAAATCACCGGTTAACTTAAAGTGGACTGTTCTAAAACGATACGCCAATCCAAACTGAATCACCGGTTAACTTAAAGCGGACTATTCTAAAACGATACGCCAATCCAAACTGAATCACCAGTTAACTTAAAGAGGACTGTTCTAAAACGATACGCCAATCCAAACTGAATCACTGGTTAACTTAAAGAGAGGACTGCTATAAAACGATACGCCAATCTAAACTGAATCACTGGTTAATTTAAAGTGGACTATTCTAAGACGATACGCCAATCCAAACTGAATCACCGGTTAACTTATAGAGGACTATTCTAAAACGACACGCCAATCCAAACTGAATCACCGGTTAACTTATAGAGGACTATTCTAAAACGATACGCCAATCCAAACTAAATCACCGGTTAACTTAAAGTGGACTGTTCTAAAACGATACGCCAATCCAAACTGAATCACCGGTTAACTTATAGAGGACTTATAAAACGATACGCCAATCCAAACTGAATCACCGGTTAACTTATAGAGGACTTATAAAACGATATGCCAATCCAAACCGAATCACCGGTTAACTTATAGAGGCATGTTCTAAAACGATACGCCAATCCAAACTGAATCACTGGTTAACTTAAAGGGGACTTATAAAACGATATGCCAATCCAAACTGAATAACCGGTTAACTTATAGAGGCATGTTCTAAAACGATACGCCAATCCAAACTGAATCACTGGTTAACTTAAAGAGGACTTATAAAACGATGCGCCAATCCAAACTGAATCACCGGTTAATTTAAAGATGTCCTTTCCGATTTGGCACGATAAATCAGCGATCTTTACGTGTTCTACCCCAGACAACAATATGATCGAACCCATGAGCCCATTAACCCACCGGGGGCTGCGCTAGTACATCACTAAAGATCCTGTGCCAGTGCATTCTCTTATAAACGCGAGTCTCCCACAAAGGGAGCCTCGCATTTATAAGAGAACCCGCTAGCTTGCAAGGCCAAGGTAAGTATTGTTAGGCCAATGGGAGACTGACATATAAAAAAGAATGCGTTGGATCATGGTTGCCGACTTTCAACAGAGGAAGCCATATTTCTGATTGGTATAAGAACAAGATTTGTCTATATTTTACAATTCTTTCTGTTTATGGCGGTTTTTGGAGGAGGTGAATTTTAACAGCATACCCACCGCCAACGCCGCCCCTATCTTTAACCATGTTTTGAATTTTTGTCGGCGTAGCTAAAATTTCTACGATCGCCTATTATAGTGTCAATGCTTCTGTCGACTATAAGAGGTAGATAATAAAGAGCGCTATCAAACAGAACGATATATTCATGAAATACTTAAGCACGGATTTATATCTACATGCATGTGGTATAAGGTGTTAGAAGCACCATTACATGTGGAATGACCGAAAATTTATTCGATTTGTTGAAACCATGGTGTTTCCAGTATTATTTGCCAGCTGTGTGAACGCACCCTTGAACTTTCCACCAGGCGCGAAACAAACGCTCGGATAAAATTCAACAGACCTGTCTTTATCACATAATTCCCCATAAACCTGGCCTAATATATTTTAGGAAGACACACGTGTATTATCGGCACCAACAGTAACGTAATAGCTTTGCGCAATGGTGCCGATGTCAATGCCGGAACTTTATTATGTCAATTAGAATATAATTATGATATTTTATTTGTGTTGGATTATTTAGTGTTGACTGTGAGATAAACATGGGTGATAATGGTGGTTGAACTAATTTGTCAACATGAAAAGACGCATTTAAAATGAACTATATTTTTTCTTGAATGTGTCTTTACTTGACTTGACTTGAAACATATTTTATTTGCATAATATACTAAAGGGATTGGGGCACAAGTTTTTACAACTCATGAAGCCCCTCTCCCGATACAACAATAACATACATGTAATCAAAATGACGGTATAAACGTATTTACATGATGATCAGTTTTGAGATATATAATTTGTATTGCCTTCCAGAGGTTGTGGAGATTTGTGTTTAAAACAATGTGGCTATACATTATGAATATTTGACACGATAAACGAGTGCTAATATAATCTATTGGTGTATGTTCGGAGGTTAGAACAAAATATTAGTAGACAGTCATGTACTCGGTTTTGGTTTTTTGTAGCGCTCTGGAAGACAGTACTGACAATTAATAAGAACGTGCATGTTTGTGGGGGAGGTTGGTCTATTTGTGAGATAACTGCCACCTAAAAAATTGATATTTCGGAAGCACCTTTAAGTGTATTCAAAAGTAATATACATATGTATATATGTATACATACATACACATATACACACACATATGCACCCTTACATATACACATACATACATATAATGTATAATCTTTTAGGGGTCGAAACGCTTAGTCGCCGCAATATATTGCTGTGTGATGTAAAATAGTCTCCTATTTTTTTGGGACGAGATATGAGGTATTCCACACATGAGTTACTTATTATGAGATTTTCACGGGTTAGTTTCTCAGAAAACTCTGAGCGCTCTCTTTGGTACAATGGGCATATGAAGAAATGGTGATATACGTCTTCATACCGGTTTCCACACGAACATGCGGGGCTGTCAGCGATATAGTTGTTGAACATATCAGATCGGAGTTCACTACACAAATTACGTAGGCGACAGCCGACAGTGAAAAATGTTGTATTTTCTGAGTCCAACGTAGAAATGTCGAGGGGGGCTGGGCGTGGGATCTATATGTTGCAAGTTGGTTTTAAAGGTAGAAAATTGATCAGCGTTAGTGATTAATTTGGGAAGTTTATACCATTCCATGACCATATTTGGGAAAAATGATTGTTTGAAGTGTTCAGTATTGCAGTAATATGAATAACATTTACTGGGGCGTCTCCAAGTATAGTCTGCAACTTCATGCGATCTCGGGGAACTTTACTTCCCCTTTGGTTGTGATAAGGAAATCAATATAAACTTTTATAACCCTAGCCGTTTTCGAGATTATGATTATGCGATTATAATTATGTGATAAAATGGATCTCAATTTAGTGGCAAATTATATGTGACCCGCCATATCAAATCCAGTCGGGATTTGTTTACCCTGTGCCAATGCATTCTCTTATATATGCGAGTCGACCATAGGTCGCCTCGCATATATAAGAGAATGCATTGGCCTAACAATTTTTTATCATTTTTTTTAAATAAATGTTTCTTACAATTTTTAGGACATAAAATAAAAAACAGCCATTACCCTGCAGGGAGCCCCACACATATATAGAAGCATATAGAAGAGTGTCGCCTGCTCATGTTTGTCTGGGGCTCTGTATGGGTGAAATTATAAAATTGTTAAAGAATATAAGAAAATATTATTAAAATTGTAAAAAATTGTTAGGCCAATGCATTCTCCTATATATGCGAGGCGACCTATGGTCGACTCGCATATATAAGAGAATGCCTTGGCACAGGGTAAACAAATCCCGACTTACGACTGGATTTGATATGGCGGTCACATATATGAAATTTATTAACCTCGTCCACTAAATTCGATTTGAGCCTCGCTAAAGCTTGGTTCTAATCGAATTTCGTGCACTCGGTTAATAAATTTCGTATAAAATTGCGACTCAGTAGAGATCCTCTATTTATTGTTGTAATACTGATGCTGCATCAGGCTTTCGAATATACTGATCGGTCTATATATAAAATTATTAATATAGCATGTGTTTATGAACATGTGTTGATAATAAGAACGGCGATAAAGCAAACAATTACTAACTTTAATTTCATTCTTGGTGATTATTATATAATGCCATGAATCTTTACCCTGGATAACGCCCGCCGAGATCATATTCCATTCCACCAGTAAAAACGTTATAACATTGAACAAACAAGGCAGGGAATATATTTCTGTGTTAATACTTGCTCCTCAATAAGCTACTTCTCATTGGGGGTGGTCCCAGCTTGAAATTGCATCTTTTCTGAGCCGATAGCGCAATAAACATTGCATTTATTACCCAGTAGAACTTCCATAGGTGTAGCCAACGAAGGCAACATCGCTCACAAAGTCATTTAAATCATGTAATTTAGAGTTGGGATCTTCACCTGCAGTGAAATACGTTATTATGGAACACGTAATAACTATAGAAATTTATTCGCCGCGTTATTCTTTTGACTTTATAAAAATACCTGTCAAAACTTCAAAACATTCCCAGGATTTATACTTATATATATGAGAATGCACTGGCTCAGCTCAGTGTAAATATTGTTAGGCCAATGCATTCTCTTATATATGCGAGGCTCCCTATGAGAGACTCGCATACATAAAAGAATGCATTGGCACAGGGTTTTCGCAACATTTCAGGAAGCTCTAGCCATGGAAGTGTTAATGCCAAACCAAGATCTTGCTAGACTCCAAGAAAACCCACCTTTACAACCTTGCGAGATATGGATTGCTGCGACATGTGATGTTCTTAACTCACGGCGAATGTGGGTAGGTTACAATACAGTTCATGACATTATATTAGTGACTGGAGGACAATACAGATATATAAAATATTCTTTATGGTAAACTCACCTGTAAACAATGAGGATTGACTAAGCTCGCTCTCCAAATCCGTTTGATTACCATCCAACTCGGCTTGAGCAAGTTCGGTGTTCAGTACCTCAGCTATTATCTCATCCACGTCCGCTGTTGTTGCTATGGTTGTTGGTGTTGTGGTTGTAGTTGTGGTGGTGGTTGTAGTTGTGGTGGTGGTTGTTGGTGTTGTGGTAGTTGTTGTGGTGGTTGTTGTTGTGGTTGTAGTTGTGGTGGTGGTTGTTGGGGTGGTGGTGGTTGGGGCTGGAGTAGTTGTGATCGTTGTCGGTGCTGGTGGTGGTGGTGTAGCCCACAAGAAGGCAGAAACGCCATAACTTATAAACACCAAAACAACTATGATTTGCAGTCTCATGGCTGACAGAGCTTCGGGAATGATAATGCCAGATTGTTGTAAACTGTATATAGTCATAAGCGAAATGTCAGGTGACACCGCCTCACAAATTTGATTGGTTTATGTATCTCGATATCAAAGTGCACCCTTGTAAATTTCGGACGGACGTACTAGTGGTCCACGTATGTTGTCTCGTGTCACGCCACCTCGCCGTGATTCTCCAGTATGCTCATACTTTGATGATAGGAAATTATCGATTACCCCAATTTAAAACTGACTTAAAGATATAAGCTAAGGATATGTGTTTAATTTTCAGCAATATTCAAATAACAAGATGAACTTTTTGAGCTGAAACTGCAATGTGGACAATAATAAAAATATGCATCAAGTTTTCCACAATCGATTACTTAGAGGGATACTAACAATTATATAATTAAATTCGCAAAATGTATAATGTTTGGTGTTTATAAGCATACTAATACGTGATATGACATGTAATTCGCAAAAAAAATGGAATCGGATATTTCTATGACTTCGGTAAGTCCGTTCATCCGGGTTTTATGATGTATCAAGTATTTTGCGACCTATGTTTATCACCTGGATGGCACAGTGATAAATAACTACCATATAAATTATATAAGTTGGCCTTTAAGAATACTGTGAAAACACAACCCTAGCTGATATATTCTAGACAGGCCGTCCATCAAACGCATTTATTACTCCGCCAAACATTTTATACATGACATGACTGTATATAGTATATCGATAAAACCATGCATCCTTGTATGACTCGAATGTAACCCACCCATTTCACACCGAAACACATCGAAGAAAATTGAGGGAAAATACGGGCCATATGTCACCAGAAAAGTCATGCTGTTCAGAACAGATACCTAGATTTACTATGACTGAAAATATATGGCAAGATACCTTTTAAATTTCTGATCGGCTGCGATTTCTAAATTTCAAACAGATGCCTAGATTAGTATTAATGCAAATATGTCGGATTACCGTACACCTTTTGATTTCTGAGGGACTGGCTTTTATACCGATCAAAACAGATTAGCATTAATGCAGTTATGTGACACATTACACCTTTTGAATATCTGAGGGACTGAGATTTCCGTGAGGTTGGAATATGGGTCAACTGATTTGAACATATGTATTGTAACCCACAATATATAATATATTACAGATTATATATAACATATGAAGATATGTGTGTGGGCACAGAGGATCGGAGCACAAGTTGCCGAACTGATATTCAATTGCTAACAAATAAAAGTATGAGAGATGGTTTTTAATTCAGATGTATTGTAGAAGTTGTTGTTTAAGTGTGGCTGTTGAAGTGGCTATGGTCTCGCAGTATGTGGTAAGAGAAACTACAATGAGAGAATTGTGATAATTATGATGGTTACGAGAAACGGTCTGTTGATGAGATAAATGATTGTACTGTCTCAAACAGGCACACATTCGGTGTTTCACTGTACCGAGTTACACAAAACAGGAGATCTTTTTCAGAGACAATGGTCACGTTAAGTACATCCAAACGAACCCACATCCGATTTCTTGATTTCGCGTACAGAGGACAACTGAAGAAAAGTTTTTTGCGTCTTCACGTGAATTTCCACAAGTACAGTTTGGATTAGCTGAGATGTAATTTTCATATTTATCAAAGTTTAGGTCACTACAGTTATATCTAAGTCTACAGTGCAAAATGTATAATATCCTGTGACCTGCGTTACAATATGGTGGGGTTTCAAAGTCAGTTCTTTTTACAGATTCCATTCAGCGATCATGGATTGGATGAAACTTGATTTGAAGTGGGTCGTGTTCGTGAAGTGTTCGCAGTTGGTTTCTAATGGGGTATCGAGATGCTTAAGCCACGACATCTTGTAATAGATTGGTGAGGTAGGAAGGGACATGGTTAGTAATTATTGTGTTCCAGGTATGCATTTATTATTGGGAGGTTTCGTCTTTCGCTAAGTGGAGGCCACCCGAGTTCAAATAGGAATCTTTCATCTGATACCGGACGTGTAAAATACTCATACTATTCTACCAGCGTCGGTATATAGGCGGTCGAGATTCCGGGGGAGGCAAATGAGGGCATTATCCAAAACAACGTCTCCATACTCATTTTTGCATCATTCGGTATCCTTGTGCGTTTTTTAAAACACAATTGGCTATCGATGTTGTAGCTTTAAGAAAGTATTAGGTGTAACCATGGGTTATAGAAAATATAATAAACACAACAGTCAACTGTTCTGAGTAGCCTATGGGTTTTCTCCTCTCGTGAGATGCGAGGATTATTTACACTCGGCTAGCGTTTTCATTTCATTTCATTCCTGGAGAAAAAACATATTCTACCCAGAACAGTTAACTATAATTGTCTATGTGTTTACTAAAAGGGCCCACTATTGTATGCGATCGTCATCATCACTCATCTTCATCATCATCGCCATCCGCATCATAACCATTACTACCGTCATGGTCATCACCATCATCATCATCATCACCCTCATCGTCGTCGTCGTCGTCGAATCGTCATAATCGTTCGTTGTTGTCGTCACCACCATTAGTTGGTGGCAATTGAAAATCTAGGTCCAGAAAATACGGATTCGTCATCCCAGGTTTAGCATCATAAACCGGGTTTACTGGACTGCCGAATGATATGATATAGCTTTTTCCGGAGTAAGGTTATAACGCAACAAATGGCTACCATAAACCTGCTGTTTTCGTCAAGGGTCTATGTGACACATCTATGACACAATCCCTGTGTATATACAGGTCTACTATACTATATTCCATGCTGATTCGATATCGCCCACACATCCCTACACAAGGCGATGGCCCTAATCCCCCCACAAAATAATATCCGTTATGTTTTATTATAGTTTTATAGATAAAGCATACATTAACCATACAATGTGACAATTATTAATGTCCTATATAGGTCACAATGTGGTGCCCGTGATCATTTCAGTATTAATATATATTAATGTCCTATATGACTTTTGTCCGACCAAAGTAGTTAACTCAGGATAACCATTTCGAATACAATCATAACCTCGCGGCTCGCGTGACACGTGCACTGCTGTACTGTGCTCGAATAGCTTTCGCTATCTAATCGCGTGGGTATTTGGGGATAATTATATGCGGATCGATGGCAGAGGAAACCTTCCCTCGAAGAGGACTGAGGCCCTGCATTTTTTCATAAAAAGTATACGCCCATCCAGGGTGGGGGGATTTTTTCCGGGCACGTATGCCGGTGTGGGTGGGTGGACGATGGGACCAACAATTTTTTTTTCAGCAACTAAAAAAAGATTTTTATGCAAGTTTTTTGACTGTTTTTGCAATGAGTTTGGCTTAAAACACCATAGAATAAGAGAACTAATGTAATTATAACTGCTAAACTGACTGCAGGCAGTTATCGTGTTGTATTTTGTTGCAAATTTTGAAATCCAAGATGGCCTCTGGTAGCCATGTTTTTTTGGCCGAATGACCCCAAAATGACTCTTTCCTATTTACATGTCAATGTTAACATCCATGACAAATAGTATGCACAGAAATTCATATACAGCTGTTTACAGTGGATTCCCCCCACAAATCTCTGTTCTAGAGTTAAAAGGGGGTGGGTGTCCAAAAATGGTCCTAAAAAACTGCCGAAAACGGAAAAAAAATTTGGATGCGGGGGTGTGTGGGTCCCAACAAGGGTCGAAAGTAAAAAATCAGCATACGTGCCTGAAAATATTTTCCGACCCCCCCCCCCCCCCCCCCGGGCCCATCGGGAACTTATATATATATATCTATATCTATATTTGCGAATGTCTGTCTGTCTGTCTGTCTGTCTGTCTGTCTGTGTTCTATAGAAATTCACAGGGGACCATCTAGATGATGCCAAAGGGGTCTACTAGGAGTATCTTTTTACGAGAAAGATAATGGTCGGGGTTAGAATTTTCTAAAGTGACGCCGTTGTTGTCAGGGGCAGAAAAGGGGGAGGGGCCGAATTTTTTTTTGTCGCCGATTGCCACCAAACTTATATATAATCATCCCCATAATATGAGGAATATAATGGCGTGGTTCAAATATGGCAAAAGTCGCACCGTTCGCGTCAGGGGTGCCCGGAAGGGGGGGGGCAGTTTTTTTTTCTGTCGCCGATTGCCACGAAACTTACATATAATCATCCCCATGATATGAAGAATCCAACGGTGTGGTTTTATTATGTCAAAAGTTGCGTCGTTTGAGTCAGGGATGAACGGAAGGGGAGAGGGGCACCAAAATTGATAAAACTAATTTTAGCGCCGATTTCCACCAAATTGATATATATTCTTCTTCATGATACAAGGAATCTAATTGTGCGATTTAACAACGCCAAATTGTTGTTTTTGGATGAGAGATTTGGAGGGGTGGGCACTATATTTGATAATAAGTCGCCGATTGCCACCGCACTTTTACAAAATCATCCCCATGGTATGAGGAGTATAATGGTGTGGCTTTTATCTGTCAAATGTTGCCTCATTCGAGTCAGGGTTGCATTGAAAGGGACAAGAGCACCAAAATTGACGCACAATTTATTTTAGGGCCAATTTCCACCAAATTGGTACACGTTCTTATCCATGATACGATGAATCTAATCGTGATTTAAAGAGCCATAGTGGTGCTGTTTGGGTGAGAGATGGAGAGGTGAGGGATTGGCACCAAATTTGATAAAAAAAAATTGTTTAGTCGCCGATTATCACCAAAATTATAAACAATCATCTCCATGATATCAGGAGTGTAATCGTGTGGTTTAAGGATGTCACAAGTGGGGCCATTCGAGTCAGTGGTGTATAGAGATGAGAGGGACACAAAAACTTATATCTATATGTTTAGTGCCGATTTCCACCAGATTGATACATATTCTTCTCCGTGATACGAGGAATCTTATCGTGTGGTTTAGATACACCAAATTGGTGCCCTATGGGTGAGAGATATGGGGACCTTAAATTTGATACGAATTTGTATACTTGCCAATTTTCACCAAGTTCTTATATATGCATATCTCTAATCTCTAATGAGTCTTAGTGTGTGCAGCTTGAGTCCGAAATAGGGACGGGAGGGTCATCAAAACTGATACATAATATTTTTAGTACCAATTACCATCAAATTCAGACACGTTCTTCTCAAATGATACAAGAAATAAAATCGTGCTGTCTGTCTTTCTTTTTGTCTGTCTGTGTGCGTTCTATATATAACTTCACGCGGTACAATCGAGATGGCACCAAGGCGTTCTAAGAGGGGTAACTTTTTACAAGGAAGATAATGGTGCGGGTTAAAATTTTCTAAAATGACGCTGTTGGTTGGAGGGGAAATTAAAAAACTATGGTGAAATAGTTTTGTCGCTGATTTCCAGCAAACGAATATATAATCACCTTCGCAATATGGCGTTGTTCGAGTCAGCGTTGCATCAACAATTGATTTAATAAACCAAATTCCACCAAATTGATACACGTTTTTCTCTAATGATATACCATGAATTAAATCACATTTGGTGTCGTTTGCGTCACGGATGGCGAGCGGATATGCACTATCATTGATAAGATTGCTATTCGCCGATATCTACATATTATTTATATACAGTCACCAGGCCATCTCCATATCATTTTAAGTAGTTGGGCGTTCACATTTCACAATCCCGACATATGGTGACCCACATAAGTCACTTGAACAATTATATCTTCTTAACAGTCATGTTTATATGGGAATGGCAATCAAGGCATTCACACAATGAGCTATCAAAAATAGATAACTAGAAGAAGCATTAAACGTATATTTATCATTCTATTGAAGAGATACATATATTCGTGCAAACTGAGAGACATCGAACCGTCAGAGGATTGCATATATATAATAACAAAATTTAGTCTGTTCCATTCAATACAGTTTCCACAAAAAATTACAATTTGTCAAGAGATATGGAAGGCCTGTTCAAAAATAGTGGTCACAGTGTGCAGTCAAATATAGTTTCTTCTGATATACAAGAAAACGCAGTTAGTAGCACAAGACTTTTCAGGATCCTACCAATACTGACATCTGACAAGGGTTTTAGAACAGACTCATCGACTGACATAAACAACTCAAAATCTCGCTCTGTGACTGGCACTTGTAGCTGATATATAGGCGCAGCAACATTTCGTTTAAACTAAGAATATTTAGCCAATATATAGCACCATGAACAGAGGAGCACCTGGAAATTTCTTTGAAACATCTGTATCTCCATGGAGATATGACAGCCAGGTGTCCTCGAGATCTTAGTCCAACTCACTAGATTGATTGATACATCTCAATATGTAAAACCCAATTATCATCTTTTATCGAACTAATGTGTTTATGATGTTCATGTATCATATTATAACGTCTAATGTATACGCAGTTGTAAATAAATAAATATTTCATTATTGGTGGAACGGATTAATCGCGATAAACAGAATGACAATTGACAATGTGAGCCACTACTTATATTCCATGACTGTAATAATCATGTTTTGTGATGCTATTTGAATATACAATTTATGAGAAAACGTATAACACTTTAAGCAAGAGCATTCTCTATTCCCAACAAATATCCACAGCATACATTAACCTGGGCAACGCCGGGTAACCCTGCTAGTCTATATATATATATATATATTGGCCATTGCGGGCGCTGCTAACTTCCACTGCGACTCCCTCATTTCTCTCTCGTTCCGTAACACATGTGCATCCCAGTCGTGTTACGGGCGTCACGATAGATCAACATCCGGGTCCTATACTAAGCAATATGGTGGTTCGGAGCAAAACATTATAACTATAGTACAGGTAATGCTGGCTTGTGTCCAGTTTCGGAGAGCAAACTGCTTCTATAACAATGAGGTGCGTAGAACGAGGTATCAAGTCATACAATTTAGAAAAAGACAGCCATGATGAAACAATAAAGAACGCTCACTTTAGTAAATTCCCGATATTGTAGGAATAAAGAGTGTTTATCTCACTTCTGTGCGAACAAAAAATGAACAGGTGTAAAATTACATTAACGCATTAGCCTCATTTGAATCTCCAAATTGCGTCGACGTAGTTACGTGCGCTCGCGCAACAGTATGGCGATCAGACAGATTCGTAGGTTGGTGTCACTCTACTCCGTTTCACTCCATGACGTCACCAAAAACGACGTAAAACCTTGTGGCGTTCTGACTTTTTTACTGTGCCGAGTTTTTGCTATGTTTATTTTATGTGTTGTTTTCGATTATTTGTTTGTCGCCGATATCGCCATGTGTCGGGATTCCCTGTTTCTATATTTAAAACTGGCATGCTCGTAGTGAGCCTCGATTTCGATTTTTTCTCCGAGGTCAAATTACGTCAGAGTTATGACAAAAATATATCGACCTACATTTTCTCCATCAGAACTCTACATCAAAGAGTCTATAGACTCCTTCGGGACCTACATAGACTCCTTCATTTGGGTATTTTTACTTATAATTGGGAAGTTTTATCATTTTTGGTTCTTGCGAAGACCTCTTTTTATCGTGCGGGAAAAGAGAGACGTTCAAAACGCGATTCGTAATTCGACGCAATAGGCTGAATAGCCTAACCTTCAGCCGAGTTCCGGGTCAAATACGACGAATGACGTAACACAAAACAAAACGCATTTGTGGACACAAACACCGTTTGAAGAGTTTATTATTACATAAAATGATCGTTATTGATTAATTATTGATTAATTATTTATATTTATTGTTGCATATTGGCTGCTATCAATATTTACACAAAATGGTATTAATTAGTTCTTATAATTGCTCCTTTGGTCAACTTTGACTATCGGAAAATGAAAATCAAAATATGCCGCTGAAAAAAATGTAATCGAGTCTCATCCTTTCGGCAACATGGAATTGGTTTTAATTACTTAAAGGCACGTGCGGCCTTAATTGTCGAAAAAATATTCATATTTGTTCCAAACACAGTAAACAGAAAAACATTAAAATGCATACAGTTCCGTCCATATATACCATGACCATCGCGTAAACATCTTGTTATCATAAAGACCTACTATATTCTACCTAAGCAAGAGCCTGATTGTGTTACAGAAGACAGCACAATGCTACTGGCTAATCACACACAAATGGTATAAACGCTCTTTATTAGTTCCATATCAGGTATTCACCAACAAAGAACGCTCTTTATGTTTACCATCATAATATAAACAAACACCAGTAAAGTAACTTTTTATGCTTTTGTTTACATAACAATGGTCAAACATATGACCATAACATACTGTTTATGCGATATTTACGTGCGCTCGCGCAACAGTATGGCGCCGGATCAGACAGATTCGTAGGTTGGTGTCACCCTACTCCGTTTCACTCCATGACGTCACCAAAAACGACGTAAAACCTCGTGGCGTTCTGACATTTTTACTGTGCCGCGTTTTTGCTATGTTTATTTGATGTGTTGTTTTCGATTATTTGTTTGTCGCCGATATCGCCATGTGTCGGGATTCCCTGTTTCTATATTTAAAACTGGCATGCTAGTAGTGAGCCTCGATTTCGATTTTTTCTCCCAGGTCAAAATACGTCAGAGTTATGACAAAAATATATCGACCTACATTTTCTCCATCAGAACTCTACATCAAAGAGTCTATAGACTCCTTCGGGACCTACATAGACTCCTTCATTTTGGGTATTTTTACTTATAATTGGGAAGTTTTATCATTTTTGGTTCGTGCGAAGACCTCTTTTTATCGTGCGGGGAAAGAGAGACATTCAAAACGCGATTTCGTAATTCGACGCAATAGGCTGAATAGCCTAACCTTCAGCCGAGTTCCGGGTCAAATACGACGAATGACGTAACACAAAACAAAACGCATTTGTTGACACAAACACCGTTTGAAGAGTTTATTATTACATAAAATGATCGTTATTGATTAATTATTGATTAATTATTTATATTTATTGTTGCATATTGGCTGCTATCAATATTTACACAAATAGTATTAATTATTTCTTATAATTGCTCCTTTGGTCAACTTTGACTATCGGACAATGAAAATCAAAATATGCCGCTGAAAAAAATGTAATCGATATTAAAGTCTCATCCTTTCGGCAACATGGAATTGGTTTTAATTACTAACATGATTAATATAGTAATTTGCATTTATCTGTGATGAAATGAGAAATGGTAATTTTTCTAACATTAAATTAAATTAAATAAATTAAGTAAAATACAGTGAAATTATTTTTTTAATTATTGTTTATTACATTTATGCGCACGTTGGCATCTCTCTGAGTGCATTCTAGTTTGGAACTTGTGATCAGATCTATATCGATAAATACTTGTTCATGGACGATCGATACGTAGATTATATGAACTAAATCAATTACCAAAGCCATAGTCATTTTCTGTCGCTTTCAAGTTTTCGCATATATGTGAGATAAACGCTCTTTATTTTACCATATCAGGAATAGATAAACAACTTGAATGAACGCTCATTGTTCATAATTTATGCATAAACCAAATTTTCTAACTGCTTTTAAATGTATTTAGCCAATTAATTTTATAATTTGATTTCCGGAACCCCGCGTCGATAGAACAAATGCAAGCAGATCTCCTCGAACCAACATGGGGCTCCAAATACTTTTATATGGATTCTGTGTGCCTCACAAATGCCTACTCAACTCATAGAATTTAGAACAAGTTGCAGCCAGGTTTTTTTATACACCCGTTTGAGTCGTATTGTGTTATTAGTCCGTCCGTTAACATTTCGGTTTCTATATCCGATACATCCAGCTTGGATAACGTGTGTTTGATTAGAATGAACGTCGGTATGTGTGTTTCTCAGCCATAAATACATGAACTTCCGTCATATTGTTACACGATGTACGACCCTTTCGACTTAGAATTATCCTGCTTTATAAATAACCCTTTGTTTACTAACTACTTGACTTGAAACGTATTTTATTGTATACAATAATACAAAAGGGATCGGGCACAGGTTTTTCCAACTATTGAAGCCCCTCTCCTAATACAAACAATTAAGCATACGCCATTTTACAAGATTCAATTATTTAATTTCTCATTTCCAATAAATGGCATTTTGAGATTTACAAAATATTGCGCTGGTCCCCCACTCCAGAAATGAATGGGTTTCCAGCGCTAATTCATCAACAATGCGTCAATATGGCAATCCGAAATACATAAATAATTTAAATATACATATAGCAAAGCTCTGTGAAAACAAATGTATACATTAGTACAACAATGGAAATGGATATAATAAAACAAGGGTCGTGTTTTTGTCGATAAGGGTGCCGATAAATTAAATGCTTACCTATTTATTCTGGGTGCTATGTTTATATAAATAGACTATATGTGAACCTTAAACAAGGATTTATGCGAGTAAACTGGTAAGCTTATATAGGTAATCGATATATTTTGGTGTATGGGGGATGGTATGTTCTTATACGTGTATACCGTGTTATTCATGTAAATATTTCATCGTTTAAAATTTCATTTTTTTTCTTTTCTTTTCAAATGAGCACATGACAGAAGTAAGTACTTCATATACTGGCTAGAGTGTACAATTTGTGGATATTTTAGCCTAAATATATATTAAACTTGTATATTAATAGTTCAAACTTTGGAACGAGTATGATATGTAATTGTATGTCACACAACAATAGGATACCTGAGTACCGATAACGAAGTTGCTTTGGATCAGTATCGGTACTGACATTTATAAATTGTGTCAAGAACATTACACATTCCTCGCACGACTTGTACCTTGTGGTTGTCAAAGAGTTGTGTCATTTTAAATGTGTTCGGATGACTCCAGTAATATTTCGCAATATACTTAGTACGTACGTCTGTATACGCTTCGCATTCCAATAGAGCGTGATATTCATCTCCGATGATGTTTTTGTTGCACGAAGTGCATGTTCTTTCGTGTGTAGGGAGACCAGCCCAGTTACCAGTTTCAATGGGTTTTCGGTGATTTCTAGTACGAAATTTGAGCATTAAAATTGCTTCTGATGTTCTTAGTTTCGCCAAATATGGTTCTTGTCTGAAATAAGGTTTGATGTCGACATAGAATTTATATTTACCAGACGATTGAATGGTAGTGAACCATTCATGGATATAGTTGTCGTTCAACTGTTCCGTGATGGCATGACTGAACAAGTTTAGTGAACCCACACAATGCGAATCCCATATACCGTGTAGACCAATCTCATTCAAAATAGTTGACACATGGTTGATCCATGACGACTTGTTGTTCATAATTTTGTCCCGCGGGCCAAATCTACTGCAAAATGTCCAGTAAAGTATAAAGTAGTTGATCTTATCCCGGCTGCCACTAATGAGTTTGGCCCAATAATTCAAGATCCGTTGTTTGATTCTGGTCGTAACTGGGTACATTCCTATCTCGCCATAAATTAGTACATTCGGTGTCCCAAAACCCCAGACCTCTGATCCATACAACAGGATAGGGATAATTGTTTTGTCGTATATATGTAGCACGCATTTAAGAGACAGGTTCAGACTACGAATTTTGGAAATTAGCGCAAATATTGCTCGTTTGGCGTGTTGACACCTAATTTTTTTCTCTTCTACAAAGGATCCGTTGCTGGAAAAAGTAACACCATGGTATTTGTAATGAAGTGAGGCTGCAATGGGTTGGCTATCCAAAGTGAATTTGTCGTCATGTTTCCGTTTTCTACCGAAAATTACTACATTGGTCTTAGCAATATTAATCGTTAGTTTCCATGTCAGACAATACGTTGAATAATCGTTTAACATGGCTTGCAGTCCATCTGCATTATCAGACAAGAGCACTGTATCGTCGGCATATAATAGACAAAATAGTTTAAGATAGTTGATGCTCGATTGGGTCTTAGAATTAGAAATTTCGATTCCACTTACCCGGTTTGCACTTAAAAAATATTCTAAATCATTGGTGAATATGGAGAACAAAATAGGGGAGAGATCTGTACCTTGCCGTACACCAAGTTGGCACGGGAATAGCTCAGAATTTTTGCCATTCCAGGTCACACATGACTTAGTATTTTCGTACATATTTTTTATCACATTCAATATTTTCCCATCGATCCCAATATCGAAAAGCTTCTTCCATAAACCCGCTCTCCATACACGATCGAAAGCTTTCGAAAGGTCTATGAAAGCACAGAACAAATTTTTCTTCTGTAATTTTACAAGATCTATGAGACAGTTTAGCGAAAATATGTGATCAATAGTGCAATAGTTCTTTCTGAAACCGGCTTGGTTATGAGATAGCAGTTTGTTATATTCTAGGAAGATCTGAACTCGGTTATTTAGAATTGAAGTAAAGAGCTTTGCAATACAGCTGGTTAGTGTTATCGGTCGATAATTTTGAGGATTATTTTGATCTTTCGATTTGAAAAGCGGCTGTATTACCACAATTCCCCATTCGTCTGGACATATGCCTGAATTGAGAATAATATTGAAAAATAATCGCAAAGGTTCATTTAATTGGCCCGATGCCATTTTTATGTATTCATTTTTTATATTATCTATCCCACTGGCCTTTCCGAATTGCAATCGGCGAATAGCCTTCTCTATCTCGTCTTTTTCGATATCACGGTTCAATTCCGATAACTCTAAATTCACTGAATCTAAACTTATATATGTATCGTCATTATTTTGGTCGTGTGATACATTATTTTCCGAAAAATAATCCCTAAATTCATTAAGCGACGGAGACGTATTCGAGTGGTTCGTGTGACTTTTACTACCTATGATCTTCCAGAACTCGCGCCCATTAGATATGCGAAGACGAGAAATTTTCATTTGAGTTTCGTTATCATATTTGCGTTTGCTCATTCGCGTCACTCGCTTATACGTTGTTCTTGTATTACTGAGTCTCTTTCTGTTATATTCGGAGCGGTTTCTTTGATATCGTTTCAATTCGCAGCGGTAAAGTCTCCGACAATTAGCACAATCCCTGGAATACCAAGGCATACTGATTTTCCGGTTTTCGTGACTCGTATGTGTGCCGAGAGCCGATGATGCCGTATCCAGATAAATAGACTTGAGTTTAGTATTGAGAGCTGAAATATCATGTGCCGATATAGGATTCTTACCACTAATGCGTTCCAAATCTGTCGTGAACTGCGTGATGTCTGAGAGGTTAATTTTCTTAGAAAACTCAGCTTCTTTCTCCGAGTCCCAGCGATTTATGATTGATACGCTCGGCGTATTATTCATGGAGGTGGCGGTAATAGTGGTGCACGCGGAGTGTTTAATTGTAGTATGATTGTCGGTATCCAGTGTGAGCTCGCAGATGACTGGACCATGACAGTCCGACAACAAAGGATTGTGCCCGCCCACGCGGAAATTGGATAACAGTGTCATTGCTGACCACGATGATATGAGATAATCTACAACACTTGCTTTTTTGCATGTCAATCGACCAATATCTTTGTCAGCGCCCACTCTTCCGTTGGTAATAAAAATTTCAGATGCTCTACACACATCGATTAATCTGTAACCAAAATTATTGGTGGGCTTATCCTGTGAAACCCCTTGAGGACAGAAGAACCATCTCAAAATTATCCCTCTTCAGTAAAATAGTCCATAATCACGTAGATATTACAATCCCAGATTACCTTCAGAAACCACTCAGACACAGCAGATATAGCAACGCTGACACTTATCGTCGAATTCATACTGGGCCAAACTATTTTAGACATTCATTCTTCCCATCAACTGCTATACTCTGGAACCAACTCCCGCCTGATCTGATCAAGCTCTCTGACCCTGACCAGTTCAGGAGGGGAGCTTATCAGCTACAACCATGAACCTGACAGCAACCTTTGTTTTTAAAATGCTTTTATCTGTACATATTCTTTTAACTGACAAACTTGTCACCCTATCACTCTATTCTCCACTAACTTGCACTGACTGCGCCTGGTGATAACACCCACATATGGGGGTCTACCAGTATCAATAGATAGATAGATAGATAGAGTAACGCAGTGGAACATCTTCCGGGTTGAAGGACGTGCTTCCATCTCGCGGTTCTCCTGAGGTGAAATCCAAAAGTCTGGCGGTTCGTGCGTTGAAATCACCGAAAAGCATTACATTTGGTCCGAATGATTTGATTGTGGCAATTGTTGTCAGTAATAGATCGAAAGATTCATTCGAGCTATATTTAGAACCTTCGGGTGGTATATACACATTTCCAATGAAAATTGGATTCTTATCAGCTTTTATTTTGAACCATATTACATACTTGTTGGCGACTGGTAATGGTTCAACTAGCCACGACAATTTATTTCGGACTAAAACGCACAGACCACCGGATTTAAACCTCGAAATTTCATGTCTATGTTGGATGATCAGAACCTCAAACCCCGGGATGTCAATTTTGTCTAAACTATCAGTTTTCGTTTCCTGAAGACAGATTATAGTATACTGTGTTAAAAAAGAAATGAATTCTGGATCTTGCATCCGTCCAATGATTCCCCCCACATTTAGGGAACATATCTGCAGTTTGAGGTCCGTCCTCTCACCCGCGAATTCCTAGCTATGGGATACAGGTGTTGTTTGGGGTGGGTGGTTGGACGAACCTCCGTCTTACATGGGATTCCATCAACATAGTTGATGGTGTTTGGAACAAAATCTGATGCACCAGTGGTGACAACGCCAACCACACGGGAGCCTGCCATAGCTGTGGCGGGCACAGGAGCCGGTCCATCGCCATTCACAACAGACATCGCGGGGGGCAGTCGATACAACCTGTGCAGGCATCGGACCGCCGACCGCGATGCCCGTCGTCACAGATGGAACAGACCCACCCACGACAGGCATACCAAGTGAACCGGGTGGCGCAGTCCCCAACTGGAACCCAGGTTCTGAAACTGATAAAGACACATTTGGGAAGTTTCCCTGTTGTTGATGCACAGTTCCGCATCCGGTGGGGCCTCCACCACTGACCAATCCAATCGGACCACCACACGCTGTGTTCATAGGTAGCTACCCGGCATAATAGGTCGGTCCTGTCGCAAAGCCCTGTGGTGCGCCAACTGGCCCGGTCAGCAAGGGATCTCCCACCGGAGGAGGACGGGTGAAGCTGAACATGTTAACTGGTAACTTTTGAATGTTATGTGTCTGTCTGTCCGGGTACCAGCGGTATGTTGGTTGTTCATCTGCATATACCAACGCGTTATTCACAAAAAGCCGGTCTCCAGCCACGCTCGCGTTTTCACCTCGCCGCCTGGCGTCCTTACCTATGGGCAGGAGCACCTGTTTACGGTATTCCTGAACCTCTTTGGGAAATTGCTCGTATACACGATAGTCATTTGGTCGATCGAGTCCCCTAACGGCTCGTTTGATTTGCTCCTTCTGGTTATATTTGGCGAACCTAGCTATGAGATGCCTCTTGCTGTGGTGTGTATTACGCCTATTTCCGAGCATGTGAACATTTCCGAAGTCAATTTGATCAGTAATGTCAAGAGTGTTCACAATGAAGTCACGTAAGACGGCTTCTGTTGTTATATTGTTAGTTTCATCTTCGGCAATGCCCACAAAAATTAAGTTATACTTCATACCGCGTTTCTCAAGGTCTATCAAACGCTCGGTTGTTTGGATTTGTTTACCGTGAATCACATCAAGTTCACCAACGACATCATTGAATCGTTTGCACATGAAGTTTACCATTTGACCAATGTCGTTCTGCTTTACCGCACTATCGTGAGCCATACGCGTATTATTGATAACGTCGAACTTAAGTTGTTGTACATCCATAGCCATTGGTTCTACGAGGTGTTCTACTGTTTGAAGTCGAGAACTGACACTCTTTACCTCATCATTCACTTGGTCAAGGGTGTCTAACCTTAAATTGATCTTCTGTAACATTGTTATTATAGTGTCAGATTTATTGTCGCTACGAGTTTCCATTTCGTAATGACAGCTGGCATTATTTTGTGATTGTTATGGTGCTTGGTGTAGTGCCTCCCAGAGCTTATTGCTATATGGGTTATGGTTGATTTGGTAGCTATAACATTTGGTTAAGATTGTGTGATTGTCGTTCGTTTTAACTAAATATCGGAGCAGGGTTTTGTGCAAAGAGGTATGTTCGTCACATTTATGTTAGTCAAGTGGTATTCAGCTACTCTGGAATCAATAATAGAGAACCTGTGGTTGAGTGGGGGGAGTAGAGTAGTGCTAACTACTTAATGGCGATTAGTTCACTTAAGGAATATTCAGATAATAATTGGCCGTTTGTTTAATTATCTGAACATCTTCATTCCATATCTTGTTCAGTTTTTACTTCAGTTATTTTTTATGCGCTGACAGTTGTACTCGGTGGAGGGGATTTTTTTTGTATTTTATGAGTAGGAGAAACTATTGTCTTCCCGGAAAAAAATATTTGGGACAACTCTGAAGCGGCCAACAAGCAAAATCGGATGTGTCATATACTGACCTTTAATTTGATATATATACCTTTGTTAGAGAGGATGCACAACTCGAAAACTAAGGGCTTTCTGAGAATTGGATTAGTTCTGAACAAGACTATACACATATCGCTCGCATACACTGGGACCTTATTATCCTTCAGTCCAGATGACAATTTTAGCAGCTTTGTTTTAATGAAATTGAAATATTTCAAATAATGACTGATAGGTAATTTGTATACCACATACCTTTATTAGAGTTTCCAAATTCTAATGCATCAATATAGTGGACAAGTAACCACTCAGAAACTGATAGTTTCTGCACACATATTAGCACTATAGTATAAGGCATATGCACCCAATTTTGGAAAAACAAATTATGCATATCCAGTGAGATATAATTTCCCCCTGCAAGCTATTACGTGAACCGAACATGTGTTTGGCTAATTCGCTGTGTATATCCGACACCGGTAATTATGCAGGAAAATTCCATTTGTTTACACAATATGCCGATATTTTTTGTCGAATATTCATCATTGTTAAAAACCAGGACATATCAGGAAGAAAAAATCCCTCTGAATAATATTAGAGTATATTATACTTCTAAAATATACTATCTAATAATTCTGGATATAATGCACGTCCTCGGAATCACGATTATTAGGTGAAATTCTACGGATCGTCTGCAACTTGGTCTGATAAACACCGAATTTCTCTTATCTAAAACGTCTGTGTTCACATATTGCTATGCACATGACGTAAGAAAGGTCCACAGTGACTTACATAGCACCAAACATGTCGGTTGTTTGTTAAAATTATTGGTGAAAGACATAATTATTTGGTGTACGGCGAATTGCAGGAGCACTGTCGTGCAAATTTCAATTCACATGTTTTGTTACTGTACGGCATATTGCAAGTCCAAAACAATATCTGCCAATTGTAGGCAAATAATTTGGTAAAAATGGGAGTCATATCATTACACATCATTATGGTGACGATTGTGTCATTTTGTTGCTTTCCAGCTCATTGGAACACCACGTGTATGCCAATTCAATGGTGACTTATTTTTTTAGCTTTAAAATCAAATCAGAGGGGGCTATCTACCAGAAGTCTACTCGGCATGATAAATTTGAAGGTTCTCTTTGAAATTTAATACAAACTATCATATTTGGCAATGGTTATGATACAAATTTCCCCGAAACGCCAAACATTGAAATGAGCATTAATGATTATAGATCTTCAAATTACTAATGTTCGAAGTCAATATTAGTTTACACCAAGTCTGACTTCACACACCAGCACTGGTTAATAATTGCAATCCAACAATTGTTTTATAAATATAAAACAAAATGTGAACTGTGTGAATTATGTATTGGTGTCATTATAAATGTCATCATTGTAAACTCTGCGTTATACATGTAGCTCGATAAAAGGAGCAGACAGATGTTCATTTTAAAATTATAAATTGCCTGCATAAGGAGAGAAAGTGAAAATGCAAAACATATTTATTTATGATAAAACCTCACTTTCAAGTTTACTTATTGCCCCCCCCCCCCTGATAATTTGGATAACTATTGTAATCAGCGGCGTCAGTTCATTCGCGCGTCCGTTCGTGTGTCCGTCCGATTCCTTGTCAGGCTGTTAACTCCAGTTTAAATTATCCGATCCAAACGACACTTCGTATGAGGAATGACAATTACATTATTGAGGTAAATTTCAATTAAGGTTCCAGTCCGACGATTGTTTTTCTCTGATTTATTGGGCTTTTTTTACTTAGAAATTGATATGCTCATGTTGTCCGGATAATAACTCCGGTGAACACTATTCTATCGGAACGAAACTTGGTACGAGTAATAAACAATACATTATTGAGGTCGAGTAATAAACATTACATTATTGAGGTCGAGTAATAAACATTACATTATTGAGGTCGAGTAATAAACATTACATTATTGAGGTCGAGTAATAAACATTACATTATTGAGGTCGAGTAATAAACATTACATTATTGAGGTCGAGTTGCAATATCGTTCCAGACCGATGATATTTATTAGAGTTATGGCCCTTTTTAAACCTATAAATTGCCATTTTCGTGTTGTCCGAATTATTTCCAGTTAATATCATGTAATCCCAACTAAACTTGACATCAGGAATATCCATCGTCTTCTTCTATGTGTCTAACCGATCTCGTATAGCAACCACGCTTTACAATGTGTATATACAGTTAAACATTAAATGTTAAGTGAACACAACATCCTCTCTGATGGACCCAAGTGTCGCATCAACATATCACATTGTTCAAGTCAATTTTTAATGTGGTTCAGATCTCCTGATTTTTGATGGAGCTATCTCCCTTTTTCGACTATAAAAATATCAACTGATTCCACTTAGAGTCTGCCGATTAATAATCCACTTGGCGACAGGGTTCCATGCTGTCTTGATTTATGTATCTTCAGGTTATATTTGTAATTAGTTTTAAATCCGCATATCTCACATGTTGTTTCGTTGTCCGCCTGAACAGACTCTACTATGGGTGCGATCTCAAATGGTGACATTTTGGGCAGAGTGAATACCTCGTTTGCAACTTGTGCCATTTATACATGCACACAGTACAAGTAATCGGCGATTTGGATGGACGTCGCGGTGTGAATATGGCGTTACCTGATTACTGACCTGAATTGTAAATAGGAAGGCCATTATAACCTCAATGCATGAATGATGTGGTAAGGCCATTGATGGTGAAATTATTGGCAGTTTCGGCGAATATTTAAAAACAATGTTGATGACCCCACACCCTCCCAACACCACAGCGCACATACAGATAGCATTGGACTATTCTATTAACGTTTGTGGTCGCTGTCGTGAAATGAGTCGCAATGGCAAAATTATGTACTTGTTCTTGTAGGATAAACCCTTGTAAATTCAAGAACAAACCCATTAATCTACATGAAGTCTAATTTAAACAACTGACATTTGTTCAGGGTGTAGCGGGCTTTGCCGTTTGGCAACCGCAAAAGAGTAGCACTGCTGAACACCCCACTTGAATAAAAAAAAGGGGATCCATAATCCCATATCTGCAGGAATGATAAGAACAATTTATAGAATACAATATTTATATAGATGAATATGTATGTAATAGATGAATATCTTTCATGATCACAAGTTTATGATGATCAAAACTAAATTTATTGGAAAAGGAAAATAACAATATTTTCATTATTTCAGCAAATATGAAAAAAGATATTGTATTGATGCATATATTATTTGACGAGCATCTATAATATGAAGGCAAACATTATACTTACATTGAAATGTAATTAAGAGGAGCCATATATGTACAGTAATGCCCTAAGTAATCGACCCCTTAACCACATCAGAATTATGGGTAACTTTTCAGGATTTAGTCGGAAATATGGCTTGTTGCCATTCATCGGAAAGCTGTAGCCCGTGCATTAGGGCAATTACCACCCTCTTTATATGAATTTCCGGGGAGCTGGAGCATCGAGGAAGGGCTTACTAAGTTGCAAAAAAATGCCCTAACCCCTTTGGTATACTATAGATATAAAATTAATTTCAAGTCAATCTGGGGCAATTAATCTCCTTTAAAAAAACCTGGTCTGACTTCGTTTCAGCACATTTCATTGGCTATGGACACACATATCACAGTAGCGATGGCATAGTAGATGTGACAATTTATTATGGTGGAGTTTGGTGATAATTGGTTGTCATAATTAATATGCCATAGCCAGCAATGTCGCCCGCTGCATATTCGCACAAAGAGTCATCCAAACTTCGTTATAATCAGTCTTTTTCTTGTTTTTGGTCCTTGTATAGTTCGCTTTGTTTATGCTAAATACTTTCTCGCAGCTGCATTTCCTCCAACAGTTCCGACACAGTTTCATTGGCCCACGTGATAATATTAGCGGAATTATGCGGAGATCTAAACGTCGCAAAATAAAAAAAACGCAATCGGGGAACTGTCTTAATACGCACGAAATTGATATAAGTGGATAAACATGAATTGAGCAACAAAGCGTAATACATGCATGATATGTGAGTGAATGAGGGATTGCCACGGTCAAACACAATTCTGGACGATCGATCTAGCAATTATATTTATCGTATAGAGATTACAATGCAGTACGACGTAATGAGTAGAGATCAACCTCGGTGAAACGCAGTGGGTTAATTGGTCGAGTCGACTCATTGTGCGGAAACTCAGCGGGAAACATGTCTAGCTATGGCACAGAAATATGACGACCAATTGTCACCAAATTACACCATAATAAATTGTCACACCTACTATGCCATCGCAACTGTGGTACGTGTGTCCGCAGCCATTGTAGCGAATTAATAACAACCAGGGGATCGGATTACAAGTTAGTTCATCTTAAATGTAGTCAGTCGATCGTAATTATCTCGTTTGTTGACCTTTATCGAAAATAAAACACATTATGTGTCGATTTCTGGGCTACAAAGTTGTTTCTCTCTGGAAGGCGACAGCGCCAATTCGGACGACAGTAGATATATTGTGAATTGTAATTTGCCGTACACTAGTATCTAACGTCTAAGTATGATTGTGTGCGGATGCGCTGACAACTGCCATACAAATTACCACCCCGTTCTTCGATGGTACAATCTCTTCAGGAACACATTGATGACTCAAGAAAATTGAAGAGGGTGCAGGGGGGGGGGCGTAAAAAAGTTGCGAGACGTGGGGGTCTTTTTTTTACATTTACATTTTTTTACACCCACCCACCCTTTCTTGCATTTTTTTTTCATAAAGTTTTAGACACCCACCCCAAAACATCAAAGCTTTATGTTGGTCCCCTCTGTAAAAACGACCAACCGCTCTATATTGGTCCCTTCTTTGAAAGACCAAATTAAATGTTACTTCCTGTTAACAAATAAGCAATCAACAAAGGTAGAATATTATGTGATTATATTGGTAAATTTATAACCCAGCCTATTCATCTGTGTGAGTACAGCTGGTGAGTAGATGAAAAATATGTTGAATCCCCTGGAATGACAAAAAAAATAACTAGGGCCAGTGTTAGGGCCTACAGCAGAATAAAAAATTACACAAACTTAAATTTATCTTTTTTCAGACATCAACCACAGTTACTGGACATAAAGTCCCAAAAATAAGGTTTTAATCGAGTTCAGAAATCGGTATCTTATATAAGACGAAGTCCGTCTTATATAAGATACCGATTTCTGAACTCGATTAAAACCTTATTTTTGGGACTTTATGTCCAGTAACTGTGATTAGACATTAAGTGTCATTTACATACTAGTATATGCAGGTAATTATGGGATATAATAATTACAAGTGAACAAAACGGTAATGTGTCCGGGGCCCCTCTTCACATCTATTTAAATAATATTTTTATACTTTTCAGAAGACTATCCAAGGAAGGTTATATTTTTGTTTCTTTCAATAAATGTTATTAAAACTTTATTTCATGTCTACTTATTTACTTATTGATGGTTGTCAACAACACTGAAACAAATAATTTGACAATTCAAATAATTATTTGACAAAAGTATATTTAAAAATCAATTTAGTATACAAACACTGATACAAATATTTAGTTCATACATTACACTCATGCATCAACTAACTGTATGAGTAAAGTATAAGAATTATTGTAATATTCTGTCATGAGTTGTTAGCTGATATTGTCAGACTGCATTAAGTTCACCCTACCCTAGAGCTATCTGAGGTATTTTTTTTATTGATCTACACCGTGAACTAGACAATTTTCAATATAAAAACTCCCAAGCAAGCTGAAACAGACACAATAAAAAAAAATTGCGCTCCAAAAAAATCAATGAAAATTTTGGGACCCACCCCAGGGGGGGGGTCTGGAAAAAAATTGCACATATAGGGCCCAAAAAAAAAAAATCCGACCTTGAGGGACCCACCACCCCATTTTTGCAAAAAAAATATTTTTTTCCTCCAAAATTTTGGGGACCCACCCCCCGTTTCTCATGTTTTTATCAAAATTTCAGAGGTTTTTTTAGCCGTTCTTCAATAACTGTGTTAACTGCCTTACTAATTGGTAAACACAGATCAGAAAAACGAAAAATATACTGTATTTCCTTGTGTTTCCTGGTGTTTTCAGTATCTAACAACAATATTAATTAAGCGTTGTGTAGGTACACTATATGTCAAAACTTGCCCTAGACCCCATTATAGCCTTAATATATCCAGTGTGTTGTGTCTGACAGAGAACACTGGCCAGTGTAAATAGTGGTAAACAGGTCAGGGGTTCCACAATTATATGTGCATGATCAAAGAACTCTTTAGTCTTATCCAACGGGATGGGGTGGGAGGGGAATTGTTTTTTGGTTATGTATACACATAGATATATGGTTATTATACTGCCCGATATTAGTCGGCGGGTATATAGTTGACGTCTCGAGCCGTCTGTCCGTACAAACATTTTGAATTTTAACTCAAGAGTCAGTTGTCATATTTGCTGCCCTATGGCATGGTGACGGACCAGAAATGGGGGACGAATATGCATAATATCGCGGGTTGTGACCACCAATGTCTACCAGAGTTATGGGCCCTGTTCGACTTTATGAAATTCAGTCCATACAAAGTTTTTGCAATATAAGTTAAGTGTCGGTTGTCAAATTTTGATGTGGTTTGGTATGGTGATAGACCAGAATGAAGAATTGAATGTCATTTCTCAATGCATCTGAATGCATCACATTATTTCAGTTCATCCATTGTAAGTGATAACTGTATACAATTAGTATTTTAGTTTCGTCTTGTTGAGCAGTAAAGCTCCCAGATGAAGTTTGGAAATTCAATGAGAATAGCGTCACCTTCATTTGGGATTGTCTGAGCAGTAAACAGTAATGTCATTCATCATAACCAATTCAGTTTTATTTGGATAATTGTTGCAAATTAACATTACTTGCAATCATTCAAGATGAGAAATAACCAGAAGGAATGAATTTGATTACATGCCAGAACAAGACAGTATTTCAGACATTAGAAATTTATGAGATACCCTTTTCAATTTCATGTTATGCAACAATCAGGTTAATGATATCTACTAGTAGTCATCATTCAGTATTCACCATGTAGTATCCAATTTGTGATAGAGTTTTTTTGTTTTATTACTTTTATTCAGATAATACAACTGGGTAATATATTAATTTTGTTACTAAATATTTCTTCCGTTGATCATAAGTTTCCTGAACGTTAATACGGTGGTCCACTGTGAAGTGGTCCAGGATACTGTGAAATCCAGAATGTTGCTAAATCTGAGGCTAAAGAGTCACTTTAGCTGCCTATATAGCCCTATACCAACAAGCATGGTACTAACATGCTTACAAACAGCATTACATGGTCAGTACTTGTAAATTGTTTGAAAAAAACCCATTTTGGAAAAATTTTACAAGCACCATTTTTTTCCGCCTCTGGACCATCCACCAACCCCGGCCCTATATACGGAATTTTTTTGCAGACCCCCCCCCTGCCCACCCCCACAATATTCACTATTTTTCCATTTTATATCAACTTATGGGGGTAATTATAACAATATTGAATGTATTAGTGCTTCTCATATTGCAACAAGCCACAACAAATGAACAAATATGTTTAAAACAGTTGAAAATATGTCAATGAAAAAAAAATGCCAAAAAGGTGGTCAAAAACTGTTTCCGGCCTCGGTACCCCACCCACCCCCTCCCCCCCCCCCCCCACCTGATGTCTCGTAAAAAAAATTCCGCCCCCCCCCATTGTTGATATTTTCCCGTGCAGAAACGCACTCTAATTGAACAGTACTTCGTGTGCGTTGAACCGTTCAACTCATCGTCGATAATCCACCAAGGCCATTGTATAGCGAACGCATTCAACGAGAGACTTTGCCAATAGTATTACGCATTATAAAGGAAAATGATAAAATTAAAACAGTGGTATACAGTCTACTGTACACTGCCATGTAATTGCCTCAGATATGTGGAGAAACACAGTGCAAAGCCATTAAAATTATTCCTTCCACAACACAGTTCCTGGGCATATACGCTATATGTATACTATCAATAGGACAAAATTGGTAAAATTCCTACATAATTTCCAGTGTTGGATATGCACAGTGTAATTGGCTGTAATACATTCTAAAGGCCCACTCAATATTAGAACCACAAGATCACATATATAAAATATATGCCCGTGACATATCAGTTGTTAAGCTCCAATTCAACGAGAGTTGACATATTTTGAATTTATTACACAGAGAGGATATATACCAGGCTGTAATTTGAACTATTATTTGATACATTGCTGATATTAGCAATTAAGCCTTGATCGTTGTGCGGGAAACACACAATGTCTATCTATTTTCTGTTTAGTCAACTAGCTCAGCATTATTCCATACCAGTATCGTCTACTGGAGCAACTACTATTACGGTAAATGATAAGCAGTTACTATATCAGATGTGGATACTGTAGGTGTTATGGGAGTAGCATATTTAGTAATCTGAGTAAATAGATATGCCAATAATTCACTGATTGACTCGATGCACAGATGACAATTAGTGTCTGGTCTATGGATTACCAATTAGGACGAGCATAAAAATATGCCTAAATGTATCTGTTGAGACATTTAAGGAATATGTGAAATATAGATTCAAATCTATATGTCTCAAACATTTGACTGTAAGGTTAATCTGAATTGGTATAGAAGAGAATTTGGCGACTGGCCAGATGACGGCCTTGACAGTTACCCTGGAAGAAATTATCGTTGTGTATACAAATGGTGGATGTGGCGATCCGAATGGCGGAGGGGTATATATATATTTGGTGTATGTTGAGCGATCTGTGGTTGACATTCGATTATGGCTATTTAATATCAAAGCAGCCTAACCACTGTCAACTATAGTATAAAATTTCACAAAATAATGTATATATCAACATTTTGTCAACGTAATTTTGTACGGAGAGTATTTTGGTCGGCATTCGTCGAACATTTGCCAGGCCGCCAAATATTCGAGATGTTGAAAATAACAGACTTCAAAACTCGAAATCAGATCAATCTGGGCTTTGATGGGTGGGTTCCTCGACATAAATCTGATATCTTTTACCCCCGAAGCCGAAGAAATAGTAATTTAGTGGCGCTAACCCTTTACCCAACAGAAGGGCCCTGTGCCAATGCATTCTCTTATATATGCGAGTCGACCATTAGGTCGGCTCGCATATATAAGAGAATGCATTGGCTTAACACATTAAAAATTATAAAATTGTTAAAGAATGTAAGAAAAAAATGGTAAAAAGTGTTAAAAAAAGATTTTTTTTAGGCCAATGCATTCTCTTATATATGCGAGGCGACCTATGGTCGACTCGCATATATAAGAGAATGCATTGGCACAGGGCATAACTGTAACTATCACAATGTGGTCAAGGAGCCGGTTCCAATGATATCCATATTTGTATGGTTCTATTGAGACAGACCGAAGATATTTTAGGCTGTTGAAGCTTTATTTGGCCGGTTTTGGCCGTTTGTTGGGTAAAGGGTTAAGTCGGATTAGGCAGCTTTAAATTCCTTTACAAAATTGACTTTACTAATGTGGATACCCAGCTGTGTGATTTCATCAGTTTCGGAAACAATTCAAAACCGGAGATACCATTTTTTTTATTATTGAAGACACCGTTTTGATATACATGTGCGCCGCAAAGGCGTTTAAGTTAGTATAGTGCGGCGCAGAAGCTGCTACATTATTTCAAAATCGTTAGTCTTAGTAACTCATCATCGTCACAGTCGTCTTTGTCATCTTCATTGTCATCTTCATCATCATCATCATCATCATCATCTCATCATCATCACCATCACCATCATCATCATCTCATCATCTTCATCACCATCATCATCCCATCATCATCATAATCCCATCATCATCATCATCAATATAAACTATACCAGTGACAATGTTCACAAGTCCGATTTTACATCAAATGAAAGGAAATTAATTCCCCATGGCCAATAAGAGACATTGAAATATATTGTGACTAAGATGATCGATTTTGAGAATATATTCGCAATATGATAGATGGTGTGTTTTTCCGAAAATCGGACTTGTGAACCTCGTCACTGGTAGAGTATATATTGGAATATCTGGCATTTTTCCCAGTGGCTTGTCACAGGCCGCCTGTGGGGAGAACCACGGGATTGTTGTTATAATCAACGTAACCCAAACATTGTAATTTCTTGGCGTTATCTGTAGGTGGAATGGGCTATATTTATTAACTAAAATAGCTAATTCAGTCTTGCTCGCCATGTCGACTTGTCATTTCATTCGACTTAACCCAAGAATTATACTTTCATGGCTCATGCAGATGATGTTGACTAAATTGGTGTGTTTGCATTGCACTCGATAGCCAAAATCAATGAGTTCTCCCTGTAAAAACGTTGAATCAATGGTGACTGAGCATATTTTAAGTGTTTTATTTTTCTGTCCTCTATTTAAGTGTTTTGTTTTTCTGTGCTCGAGTACACATGCACTGAATTTTCATCACTCGTGCTTGACCAATGGTATGCCTGGTACATATGTACCTGCCGTGAGTGCATGGTATGGATGGAATATATAAAAGGGCAGGGGATAGAGCACGTGTGACATTCAGCAATCATGAACTCTCTAGTAATCGTGATCGTGGCTCTCTGCTTTGTTTTAGCCAAAGCCTCAACAACTATCCGCCCGGCAACAGATCCGATACCAGACACGACAGCAGAAGCGGCAACAGATCCGATACCAGACACGACAGCAGAAGCGGCAACAGATCCGATACCAGACACGACAGCAGAAGCGGCAACAGAATCGATACCAGAACCAGCACCAACAACCGCTGCTCTCGTTCCGGCGAATACGACAGCAGGTCCGGATCTCACAACTGCAGCTATCCAGCCGGTGATCGATGAAATGGAACAAGCGGGTTTCGAAGAACTAGGTAAGCAATTAATGACATAATACCTATAACCTATAGTTAAGAAATTAATGTAGTGGGTGCACTGAAGAAAAAAAAGTTAGTCAATATGACTAACTTAGATTAGTCAACTGTTTGTCCACAGAATAACTAACAGCTTTGTCATACACTCTTAGAACACATCCGTATAAATTCTACACAATATGTTTTAAGTTTGATCTTAAACAAAATTGTGTAGAAATCACACATGACATATGTGTCGGTGTAATTTCTTCAACATTGAATATCAGTGAACAGGTAAGTGAATCATAGTTATTAGATGAGATGTGTTGTATTGGAGACACCAAACTCGCAAAGGCTACCACAGAAGCAAAATTTGGGAGCAGTTTTAAAATGTTTTATACGTTGCGTTTGTGTCCAAACTGAACAGTACATTAGTGTGTAGCATAAAGTTTATAAGCTGCTGTGAAATTGCTAATATGGTAGCTTTAACCCTTTACCCAACAGAACGGCCCTGTGCCAATGCATTCTCTTATATATGCGAGTTGACCATAGGTCGCCTCACATATATAAGAGAATGAATTGGCTTAACATATTAAAAATGAAAAATATTATAAAAACTGTTTAAAAATGTAAGAAAAAATTATAAAATTGTTAAAGAATGTAAGAAAAAATGGTAAAAAGTGTTAAAAAAAGATTTTTTTTAGGCCAATGCATTCTCTTATATATGCGAGGCTACCTATGGTCGACTCGCATATATAAGAGAATGCATTGGCACAGGGCATAACTGTAACCATCACAATGTGGTCAATGAACCGGTTCCAATGATATCCATATTTGTATGGTGTTATTGAGACAGACCGAAGATATTTTAGGCTGTTGAAGCTTTATTTGGGCGTTTTTGGCCGTTTTGTTGGGTAAAGGGTTAACGTGGTTTGTCTCTCTAATAGAACATAGATCATCTACTAACTATAATAAACTCGCATATTCAATCATATTCAATATTGAGAAAATTCCATCGACACATATGTCATGTTTCATTTCTACACAATTTTGTTTAAAGGGATACTGTACCCAAATGTTGTTGTTGGTTTCTTTAGTCTCTGAGTTGTAGAATAGGGTAACCAGATTTCCATTATTTGAAAGTCTGTTGAGTACGAAGTAATGTTACGGATGACAGATTAGCCGGAATTCGAAAATACCAATTGTCATTGTCGAGTAATTTTTGGACAGTTTTCAAGCAAATGTATCAACTAAATGTTATATTATATGCATACTAGTCCCATATACTCATTAAGTCAGTGTATAGTCAGTGAGTGGCTTGAGTTTACTCCCAGTATCAACATATTTTTTACACGATCATGTGTGCCACGTTTTGCCCAATCCACTATCCGTGAATTATTTTGATTACGTCTTGTATACGGAAATTCGTAATTTAATTTATGACTCCAGCCATAAATTCAATTATATCAAATAATTAACTTTGAATTTAAGATAACCTATTAACCTGAACGTTTACAGAATACATCTTCGACTCAAATTACTTGGATTTCTATATATTATTGATATTAGATCGTTGTTATCACCGGGAATTTATTGAAAATTGCGTACAGTACCCCTTTAACTTGTATGCTAATCATTCAGAAGACACTGTTCCCTGTTGTGAGTGCTAACTACCCTGAAACGTCGCCCTGATCGCATCATACTTACCCGGTCTCTTTACCACATGCCTCGTCAGCGTTAGTTAAGCAGGGTCCACATTAATATTAAATAGTGTTCTTTAATTGCCGTGAACACGCATGCATAACCATGTATATATAGAGAGAGGATCTACAACGAGTCCCCAGTTTATGTCGGAATTTACAAAACGAGTCTAGAAAATTAGGCCATTGGATAGGTCCAGATCTAATTTACTGGACCCGTTTAGTAAATTCCGCTAGAAACTGGGGAAGATTTGTAGATTCTATTTATTACATGATCCAAAACCTCGATATAACATAATTAAATCAACAAACGGAATGTGAAACTAACATCGGTTTCTATAAGGCCTGCGATGACGTTTCGCGTAACTATGCGTCGTTTGCCCGCGTAAAGAAATAGTCCCATATAAATAAAGACGTATTTAATGGCGTATATTAAATAAAATTACTTTTCAAACTCTTGACTCATTAGAGTTTGTTGGGAAAATATTGGAAGCCATATAGTATATACAACGTACGGAACACAGGCGACAAACCGGCAGCCAAAGGTCACCTGGCACTATTTCCTGTTATTCAACGAACGTTTGATATGGCAATTTATAACATTGGTTTATTGAATGGAATAAGGGTAGGATCGTGTAATAAATATTTATACATGTATATGTACAGAAGCCAATATTTTGATATTATAAATTCTAGTATTTCATTATTAGCATCTCAAGATTGTGACATTGAGAAGTGATTTATCACATTGATACCGGGGAAGACAACCAATCCTGGTTATGCCACTCCCTCACAATAATTACACCAGACTTTTGAATTGTTATTGATGCTTTGCTCTATATAACTTAAAGATACGGGCGGCGTTGGCGGTGGGTATGCTGTTAAAATATTCACCCCCGTCAAAAACCGCCATAAACATCAAGAATAATAAAATATAGACAGACTTTGTTCTTATACCAATCAGAAATATGGCATAAACAGTATGTTATTGTCAATTGTTTTTCCTTTGTTATATAAACAAACGCAAAAAAAACGTTACGTTACCTGGCTTCTGTTTAGATCCGGATATGGTAAACATAAAGAGCGTTATTTGTTACTCTTTTCCTGATATGGAAATAATAAAGAGCGTTTATATCAGTTTTGTGTGATTAACCAATAGAATTGCGCTGTGTTATGTAAACAGAAGCACAACTTCTGTAACACGAGCAGGCTCTTGCTTACGTACACATCGTACGTCTTGACGATCGATAATATACTATTTACGCGCTGATTATGTTTGGCATATGAACAAAACTATATATATATATATTAATATTCCTTCTGTTGATGGCGATTTTAACAAATATGAATATTTCTGCAACGAACGCCGCCCGTACCTTTAATTACTGTGTAAATAAAACATATAAACATATAAACATGTTAGTCATAACGACTAATAAACATATAAACATCTAAACATGTTAGTCATAACGACTAATAAATGGATCTTAACCCTTTCAGTGCCGAGTCCGATTTTTGTATCAACCCATATTTCCTTGATCATTTTTCAAATTTATTGATTATAATAATGTGATACATTGATGGAAAGAGCCCTTAAAGCAGTGCTGCAATTAGAGTTATGCTTCGTGTAAAGTAGTCATTGTGACCAAGGATGTGCAGAGTTAGTCATTACGCGCGCTCCGCATGTATACTGGTGTAGAGATTCTTGCTTAGCCTGGGCGCATGGGTGTTTTATTTATAGAATGGGAATTTTTGGGAGGATTAAAAGTCGAACTGCGCGACCAGGAGGCTGTGTCCTGTAAAAGGTGTAGTCGGGAATTTAAATTTCGTTTATTGTCCTTTACATTATTATGTCAATAATGTTGAGTTTTGGTTTGTGACAAGCTATGTCAATTACAAATAAAAGAAATAAAAAAGATAATTTGTAAGTCTTATATTTCAACTTTTATAGACATGTTTTGTTCTGCATTCCACTGGGGGTTGTGGTCGGAGACGGCCGAGTCGGCCGCCGGTTCGTTAATTAGGTGCTGGTTGTTATTGTTATTTTAACGGAATTCTGAGTTGGTCATTCGCGAAACCAATATATTTTATATTCTACAATTACAATCATGGGTATATAATATATTATCTTGAGCGCGTTACCATTTCTGACATTGGTTTTCTTGTATTAACTTGGCTGAAAAGTGTGTGTCAGTTAAAGTGACTCCAAATGATTGTGATTAATCCTAAGTTAGTCATATTGACCCGATCGTTTTCCTCAGTGAATGTAGTCGTTTGGTTCAATCAATTTGAATCAATGGTTGACATCGCTATGGAAACCAATGGCAAAATAATTTATTACATGATCCTATACCATTATTCCATTCAATAAACCCATTCTATAAATTGTGATATTAAACGTTCGTTTAATAACAAGAAATAGTGCCAGGTTACCTTTGACTTCAGGTTTGTCTTCTGTTTACATTCCGTACTCTGCGTCTAAAAAATACTATGGCATCCAATGTTTTTCCAACAGACTATAATGAATGAAGAGTTTGAAAATTGATGTTATACCAGGTGGGGGGGGGGGGGGCAAATTTTTTTTACGAGACATCGGGTGGGGGGGGTGGGTGGGTACCCGAGGCCGGAAACAGTTTTTGACCACCTTTTTTGCATTTTTGTTCATTGACATATTTTCAACTGTTTTAAACATATTTGTTTATTTGTTGTGGCTTGTTGCAATATGAGAAGCACTAATACATTCAATATTGTTATAATTACCCCCATAAGTTCGATATAAAATGGAAAAATAGTGAATATTGTGGGGGTGGGTCCCAAAATTTTCATTGATTTTTTTTGCGCGCAATTTTTTTGTATTGTGTCTGTTTCAGCTTGCTTGGCAGTTTTTATATTGAAAATTGTCTAGTTCACAGTGTAGATCAATAAAAAAAATACCTCAGATAGCTCTAGGGTAGGGTGAACTTAATGCAGTCTGACAATATCAGCTAACAACTCATGACAGAATATTACAATAATTCTTATACTTTACTCATACAGTTATTTGATGCATGAGTGTAATGTGTGAACTAAATATTTGTATCAGTGTTTGTATACTAAATTGATTTTTAAATATACTTTTGTCAAATAATTATTTGAATTGTCAAATTATTTGTTTCAGTGTTGTTGACAACCATCAATAAGTAAATAAGTAGACATGAAATAAAGTTTTAATAACATTTATTGAAAGAAACAAAAATATAACCTTCCTTGGATAGTCTTTTGAAAAGTATAAAAATATTATTTAAATAGATGTGAAGAGGGGCCAGGACACATTACCGTTTTGTTCACTTGTAATTATTATATCCCATAATTACCTGCATATACTAGTATGTAAATGACACTTAATGTTTAATTCAGGCTAATTTGAAAATTATCAAAGAAGAAAAATTAATTTACTTAATTATTGTATATTTATAAGATGATGTGCATGCAAGGAGGTCTAGTTTGAAGGCACACATAAAGGTCATGTACAGAATGTGTGTGGATTTCTTATTGCACATGAACTCCATCCAGTACATGACTGAAGTTCAGCTCTGATTGTCCAAATGAATCTCAGTAATATACATCTGTGTATATGGATTTGGCACTAAATTGACCATCAACGTTCAAACTCAAAGGGTTAAGCATTATTTTAGGCCTAGTTCTAAGTCGTAATGCGAGGTCGGGTCGGTGGTCATGCAGGCATACATAAACGTTAATTCGTACACTGGTTCATATGCACATTGTCCTTTTTGGTATTACTATAGGCTCTAGGCCTACTAGTTGATGCTGGTTGATGTCTGAAAAAAGATAAATTTAAGTTTGTGTAATTTTTTATTCTACTGTAGGCCCTAACACTGGCCCTAGTTATTTTTTGTTGTCATTCCAGGGAATTCAACATATTTTTCATCTACTCACCAGTTGTACTCACACAGATGAATAGGCTGGGTTATAAATTTACCAATATAATCACATAATATTCTACCTTTGTTGATTGCTTAGAGTTCAATTTTGCACATGTTTGTTAACAGGAAGTAACATTTAATTTGGTCTTTCATAGAAGGGACCAATATAGAGCGGTTGGTCGTTTTTACAGAGGGGACCAACATAAAGCTTTGATGTTTTGGGGTGGGTGTCTAAAATTTTATGAAAAAAAAATGCCCCCTGGTTATACGCCATTAAATATGCCAAAGTCTTTTATCTGGGACTATTTCTTTACGCGGGCGAACAACGCATAGTTACACGAAACGTCATCGCATGCCTTTTAGAAGCCGATGTTAGTTTCGCGTCCCATTCGTTGATTTAAGTTTGTCTTGTCGAGGTTTTGGATCATGTGATAAATATATATAAATATAATCTACAACTCGCCCCCAGTCGGACGTACTCGTCCAGTAAATTAGGTCTGAACCTATCCAAAGGCTTGGTCCAGACCTAATTGACTGGACTCGTTTGATAAATTCCGCTATAAACTGGGGACTCGTTGTAGATCCTCTATATAGTATATATTGAATATCAAGTGGATGTATTTATTGAATTTTAACGGTTGATGTTATTGTCACAAATTCATAGAACGAAACGACAATATAATCAAATAACTGGCATAAGCCATACACGTAGAAGAGATTTTTCAGTTGAAAAGAATTTCACTAAATTTATATCGAATATCGAAATAATAATATTAATAGGAACCACGAGCTGTATACACTGGAAAAGATTGGCACCCTGCATGTAGATAACTTGGGGTTCTGCACTTACATGTATAAACAGTGGACCTTTATTCGGCTCCACCGAGCGCACACAATAATGTACCGATTTCCAACAATAGTTTGGTCATGGTTTATTTTAGATCATGTCATGAATCTCTACTCTGGCTATGCCCGAAAAATATCATAATCCACCAGTTCAAAACCTGGGAACTATTTGTGTGCCGAAGAAGAACTTTATAACATGAGGATATTAACGCATGTACTATATACAATATGTATCTTGGTTAATACATGTTCTTGTACATGTGAACCCATTTCGAGTTAAACATGAATTGGTTGCCAGGGGAGTTTTATGATTGTAAGCCACACAAAACTATTGTTGTGACAGGTATGACATTTCAACTAATGTTGTGACAAGTATGAAATTTCCAACTGTTGAAAATATTGACCAAGTTTGTGTGCTACCCCCCCCCCCCTCACACACACACACACACCCTCACATACACACTCACACCCCCACACACACACCCTCACATACACCCTCACACCCCCACACACACATCCTAACATCCACCGTCACACCCCCACACACACACCCTCACACACACCCTCACACCCTCACACACACATCCTAACATCCACCGTCACAACCCGGTACCTCAAACATTCCAACAGTTTGAACATTTCCCAACTAACACTCCCTATGTTGAATATTTCCTACACAAGACCTCATTGTTGGAAATCTCCATCTGATTGCACATCAGACAAAATTTGACCGAATGCAGGAAAATTATTCGACTTTATATCTAAAAGCAACGTATTTCACACTAAATACTGGTTAGAATATAAATAACCAGAACACATTCGACCTACTTTTCGTATGAAATGCCCAATTGTCGAAAAGCTTGACAGTGGTGGGCCAGATGCATGAGAGTCCCACGTCCCTGGCGGAGAGTATAAAAACCACAGAGTCGTTATTTCGTGAGAATCTGGTTTCAGAATCCGAATCCGATTAAGGGGGCGGGGCTAATTCCTGATTCTAGGACTGATTTTGAAATCCAGTGGTCTCCGATACTATGTTTAATGCTCTCCCAGCGTCAAACATGGCTCATGTATTTGACACAAGTATCATTTGTATCTTATATTTATAGAGTTCATGTTTGTTGTGAAAGTCATGCTTTACTTCTATGTGTATATACATGTCACCTAATTAGCTGCCAATCCGACTTAATCGCATCTCTTTTTTTCAAGTTAAAGTGTGTTTATTGATGAGGGCAAGAATTTCTAACATCTCAAGGTCTCCTGAATCAAATTCCGAACATGTTGTGGAGAACACACGAAACTTGTCAGTTGTACAGGGATGTGGCGACATGTGTTGGTTGGGGTGTCTTGACCCCCTCCCCGAACGTTGGTACAATTTGCTTAGCTGTGCAGTCATTCATACGTGAGGAAAATCAGGATTCTTTTGACTAACTGTTCCAAATAATGATACGTACAAGCCAGCAAACACAACAAACAAACCCGATTTTAAATAAATACATATATATAATTATGACTAACTCGGGGGAGGGGATGACCGGTGATCTGTATATATGTTCAACTTGTTTTGGTAGTCATGTTGCTTTGCCATTATATACTAATTATTTATTTTTCAGTGTAATAACATATGGGAGAGGGGGTACCCTTAAGTGAGTCAGCACTTGTCCTCCAATCCCATTGTCTGTATAAACAAATGTATGTGTTATATATCAAGTGTTATCTAAATTTGACAAATATTTGAAATAAATATGTTTAAACTAAACTTTGGTACATTTCCAGCAGTTGGAAATTTCATGCATGACACAGCATTAGTTGGACATTAATTTGACACCATATATATAGGTTGGAATTGTTCTCATTGTTTTATTTTTTCAACCAGTAAAAGTTGGTAATTTTCCAATCTTAGTGTGTGTCAGGTTGGATATTTCCAAGGGGTGCAAATGGAATTCTGCGAACCTGTGATGTTTGGTTCAGGGGGGGGGGGGGTGCAGTTGGTCGGAAATTTGAGGAAACCTCTAGCCACGTCCCTAGAACTTGTACGTGTGGGTACTTAATCAATAAATTGACTGACATTTCCACTATATAGTCCTGAGATCCTATAATAAGCTTTACATTTGTGTTTTTGCGATTGGGAGAAGCAGTTCACAAGACCACAACATTAGCTTCATGGGCTGCACGTTGGCCAAAAAATTCCTGTGTTTCTGCGCTATACAGAGACTATTGTGCAAAACGAATGCATTTAACGAAACAGAACATCTTAAATATCAAATTGCTATAAGACCATATAGTACATACGTGTATCTGATAATCCATCGATATCATATAATCCTACTATTTCTTGAATAAGAAGGAACATTATAATAACGAACAAAGCAGAAGACATATCCATGCAGGTTCACGTGAATTCGGTCAATGATGACGTATCCGCCGAATTTGAAATCGACATGCGTTCGGGCGGTATTTTATGGATGGAATTATGAAATGAACATGATGGAAGTGACAATGGAATTGACAATGATTTGATTCGCCATCAACCGAAGTGCTCCCCCAGCGTTACTATCAATAACATTATTATTTGGCTAATCCAGTAATATTCTCACAGTTTACACTCGATAACACAAATTTGTCTCCGCATTTAAAATTCTTTGATATAGATCGTTTATATTCTGCAATAATTTGTACACAAGAGATGGATTCTTATGTTTTATTGTGAGGTGGCGAAATCTCGGTTTGTTTACATTACGAACGTTTGAGTCCGTAATCGGAATCAGAATCTGAATCTGGATTACAACGAAATAACGATTGATTACGATTACGGTCTGTTCATTAACGATTCTGGTCTGTTCGTTTACCGAACCACGTCGTACGGGAACTAATCCGTAATCTGAATCCAGATTATCTTTCGAAATAACGACTCTGGGACCATACTTTCCAGTGATTAGCGCGCGCACCGCGTGTATACTGTTCGGAAATTTATTGATAGCCGTGGACCCATGGGCATTTTATTTATAGATAATTGGTTTTTCCGGTTTAAAAGTCGAACTGCGCGACCAGGAGGCCGTGTCCGGTAAAAGGTGTAGTCGGGAATTTCAATTTCGTTTATTGTCCTTTACATTATATTATGCCAATAATGTTGATTTTTGGTTTGTGACAAGTTATGGCAATTACCAATAAAAGAAATTTAAAAGATAATTTGTAAGTCTTATATTTCAACTTTTATAGATATTTTTCGTTGTGGTCGGAGACGGCCGAGTTGGTCGCCGGTTCGTTAATTAGGTGCTGGTTGTTATTGTTATTTTAACGGAATTCTGAGTTGGTCATTCGCGAAACCAATATATTTTATATTCTATAATTACAAGCATGGGTATATAATATATGATCTTGAGCGCGTTACCATTTCTGACATTGGTTTTCTTGTTGATTCTATCACACAGATACTCCAACCCGGGGGGAATGGCTGAGGACGTTAATAGAGAGAATATTTCAGGGTATGGTTCAAAGGGCTTTAAACCTGGCACGAATTCCATCAAGGCTCCGTGAGTGTTATAATAATACTAATTGTTCTCTCCATATCCGATTCGTTCTATCTCTTTCTCTCTTTCTCTCTTTCTCTCTCTCTCTCTCTCTCTCTCTCTCTCTCTCTCTGTCCCTCTCGCTGCCACACTCTCTCTATCTCTATCTCTCTCCCTCCCTCTCCCTCTATCTCCATCTCCTTCTCTCCCCTCTCTCTCTCTCTCTCTCTCTGTCCCTCTCGCTGCCACACGCTCTCTATCTCCATCTATCTCTCTCACTCCCTCTCCATCTCCCTCTCCTTCTCTCCCTCTCTCTATCTCTCTCCTCTCTCATTCTCCTCCCTTTCTCTCTCCCTCTCCCCATCCCTCTCCATCTCAGTAGTATAGTATGTATACTACTCATCTCTCTGACTCTTTCACTCACCTCACATGAATGATCTTATATAGGATCCATCTCATAAGTACACACCGTTTGTGTGCACGAGGCACATGTATTGGATAGAATCACAGCTATGTAATACATATGCACTTGGGTTTGAGCGGACTCACCATCGTTTGCGATTTCGTTTCCACTCGACATTGATCGAGATCCGTCTCCACCCACTGCATCCAGGCATGTCTATAGCGGTGGATATATCTATAGCGGCGGGTAAGTCTATAGCAGTGGGATGGCGATTGCTCCTGGTTGATAACTAATTCGTCTGAAGGAAACAGGGCAGTGGGGGTCAAGTTAACGCCATCTGAAGGGATGATAATTCATTAATATGAACTTGAGTGTAGACGAATGTTACTTTTATCGAAAATATAGCATTAATTATCAGTAAAAGTCAAGTTATTTTATATCATGATTTTTTGGTGGTAACTCTCCGGATGGGGCGGTCTTCTGAAACTTAGCTGAATGGGGTATAATGTACACATTACCCGGATCCTTACTTACACTTTAGATAAAAAAAAAAAAGCAAGTGTGTAGGTCACACCAGGAAATAATAATATTCCTATGGCAGTGTATTATATGTCTATAGCACCAATACTTTTTGATATGATATGTCTATAGTATTTTTTTTGGGGAAATATTTCGGTCATTTTCCCCAATTTTTACGTTCAGCATTACATAATACAAAGCATGTAGGCATGCATGTCAAGGCTATGTTTGAAGTGCGATGACAAACAAGTTGAGAATGAGGTTCATTTCACTATGGAATGTAAAAAATACATCAATCTTCGAAAACAGATTCGAGATGAAATCAAAACAATAAATATAAACTTTAAAAACCTCAACAATCAGCAGAAATTTACCTGGCTATTCACCTCAAATAAAGAGTGCATACTAAAATCACTGCGCCGATATTTGTGTAACTGCTTCTTGGAAAGAGAGGAGAGTAAACCAATACCAGAATAAAATAATCTATTCACTCATGACATGGTATATATACCGATTAACCCTTTACCCAACAAACCGACCAAAACCGGCCAAATAAAGCTTCAACAGCCTAAAATATCTTCGGTCTGTCTCAATAGAACCATACAAATATGGATATCATTGGAACCGGCTCCTTGACCACATTGTGATAGTTATAGTTATGCCCTGTGCCAATGCATTCTCTTATATATGCGAGTCGACCATAGGTCGCCTCGCATATATAAGAGAATGCATTGGCCTAAAAAAAAACTTTTTTTAACACTTTTTACCATTTTTTCTTACATTCTTTAACAATTTTATAATTTTTAATGTGTTAAGCCAATGCATTCTCTTATATATGCGAGGCGACCTATGGTCGACTCGCATATATAAGAGAATGTATTGGCACAGGGCCGTTCTGTTGGGTAAAGGGTTAATGGAGTTACAGTTTACTGTCAATATACAATTGCAGATTGTACAGTACATACTTCTATATGAACCTTTTTATACTACCCATATTCATGTCAAGTAGTTACCCTGTCTGATGACTCCTGTTAATAATTTTGCAATAAAAAATTGGGACCTGACAACTCTCAACTTTTTGCACTTTGGAGGAAGTTATCGGACTGCAGACTTACAATACATGTATAATATAGTTGATAAGTACCATGCACCATTCAATTTCAAACAGTTACATATTTACCGTTATCAATCCTAGACTAATCAGAGTAACTACTTGACTGGATTACTATAATCAAGTTCTATAATATGTTTTGTTTGTTTTGGTAAAATATACCAGTTTATTTTCTAGTCATACCTCTCGGGGTCCAATGTATGCAAAATGCATGCATTTGGTTTCAATAAATCTATCTATCAATCTATCTATATATAATGCAATCATCATGTCCAGGTACCACGTAGAGTTGTGAGGACAAAGTGGTAATTTGTTCGCGAAATCGCTGGTTTGGTTTGGTCTCGCAGCCTAACTTCACTCGTTTAGCTGCCTAAATAAGCACTGAATATGAGTTAAATGCAAAAAACAGACTTTATTTTTAAAATAAAGAAAATAATTATATAAAAGACTTTCAATATTTACCCAATATTGTTCTTTTATAACACGATATCATGGGGATGGGTCACGCTTCTTACGAGGAAAAAATTGCACTGAAAAAATAAGATTTTCCATCAGTTCTCGTTGTTGTTTTTGACTTTAAATTATCGCTGCGATGCCAATGTCAGCTCATTTAATTTTGCTTTAAATGGTATGATGGTATGTTCAACGTAGGGTAGATTAGACCTTGAATTATTGGGACCTACCCATATAATGAAAAGCTGAGTAATTGAAAATAACATGCTATTTATTACAAAACAATTATTAATATTTGAGATAATAACATTTTATTTCGGGATTATAGTTTCTGCCACATAAGCTTGTAAGTTGTAATGCGCCCCAATGCCCACCCCAAACCCACACTGTCCTTATGCCCCGTCCCTATAAACGTGCCTTCTCTATGCATCATGGTATATACATGTACGTGTATCACATGCCGGAACATGGTGGGCGGGGGTTAAATACGCCGTGTAGGTAGTACGCATAGTACAGTTAGAGGGTGGCGGAGCAGCTAGCGCGTTACAAGCTCCTGTTTTTCTGCCCTTTCTGCAATGGCATATATTTTATCAGTGTGTTCTTCAATTGTTATTGTATTGGTTAATGGAACAAACTACAGATGGAAAATTAAATAATTAATACCGAGACCCAAACTCCATACAGCGCCCTCTACGCGAACGCTGCGATATATCACTGCCACAATGAGTGTACTTTGCAGACAATAAATCTATTTTTATATATCGTCGCGGAACTGTATTTACTACTATTTAGTCACCTATTATCTTGTTTTGACCACCAAATTTTTTTTTAAGTTTGCAATAATGGTAATTATTTCGGTATTGATAAGAACAATATGAACTGAGCCAGACATAGACAATTTTATAAAACATAAGACACGTAAGAATTCCTTACCAATTAATGTCATTATGGCAGTGGTATCTCAGCGGAGCGATGGGAGATAACTCTGCCTGGAGTTTGACCAAGACCGGGCGACTGGTCAGACTGGTGATAACGTGAGAGAATACGAAGCTGTGCATACACATCGTTGTCGCTTATATGCTGCGGGTAACTTATGGGTGTGGATGCTGAACCTTATTTGACAAGTTTATTTAAATAGTGTTTTGTGATTTTCTTATATTTCTGATGCTTTTCGGTATGCTTTATCGTTAGATCATCAACGTTGTTTAAGTATTCGAAGCAGTTTGTTATATATAATTATGCAGCTGCACTCCAGAACCCGATGTATGTTCGTTGTATATGAACCCGATGTATGTTCGTTGTATATGAACCCGATGTATGTTTCGTTGTATATGAACCCGATGTATGTTCGTTGTATATGAACCCGATGTATGTTCGTTGTATATGAACCCGATGTATGTTCGTTGTATATGAACCCGATGTATGTTCGTTGTATATGAACCCGATGTATGTTTCGTTGTATATGAACCCGATGTATGTTTCGTTGTATATGAACCCGATGTATGTTCGTTGTATATGAACCCGATGTATGTTCATTGTATATGAACCCGATGTATGTTTCGTTGTATATGAACCCGATGTATGTTCGTTGTATATGAACCCGATGTATGTTCGTTGTATATGAACCCGATGTATGTTTCGTTAAATATGAACCCGATGTATGTTTTGTTGTATATGAACCCGATGTATGTTCGTTGTATATGAACCCGATGTATGTTCGTTGTATATGAACCCGATGTATGTTCGTTGTATATGAACCCGATGTATGTTTCGTTGTATATGAACCCGATGTATGTTCGTTGTATATGAACCCGATGTATGTTCGTTGTATATGAACCCGATGTATGTTTCGTTGTATATGAACCCGATGTATGTTCGTTGTATATGAACCTGATGTATGTTCGTTGTATATGAACCCGATGTATGTTCGTTGTATATGAACCCGATGTATGTTTCGTTGTATATGAACCCGATGTATGTTCGTTGTATATGAACCCGATGTATGTTTCGTTGTATATGAACCCGATGTATGTTCGTTGTATATGAACCCGATGTATGTTTCGTTGTATATGAACCCGATGTATGTTCGTTGTATATGAACCCGATGTATGTTTCGTTGTATATGAACCCGAGATATGTTCGTTGTATATGAACCCGATGTATGTTTCGTTGTATATGAACCCGATGTATGTTTCGTTGTATATGAACCCGATGTATGTTCGTTGTATATGAACCCGATGTATGTTTCATTGTATATGAACCCGATGTATGTTCGTTGTATATGAACCCGATGTATGTTTCGTTGTATATGAACCCGATGTATGTTTCGTTGTATATGAACCCGATGTATGTTTCGTTGTATATGAACCCGATGTATGTTTCGTTGTATATGCAGTCGACTTCATAGGATCTATATTCGAGAAGCTTCATGTATATGCTCCAAAATCTAGGCGTTTGAACAAGCCTTGAAATGGTGTGTCTGTCATTTGCAGAATGAGGTCCCCAGAGGGTGAATTTAGTGATGCTACCCCCGCATAGCGGGTTAGCATTACCAAATTCACCCTCTGGGAACCTCATTCTACTGAGGAGTAAGCAGAATGAGGTCCACAGAGGGTGAATTTGGTGATGCTAGCCCGCTATGCGGGGTAGCATCACTAAATTCACCCTCTGGGGACCTCATGACAGACACACTATTTCAAGGCTGGCGTTTGAATTGTTTTGTTATACTGACTGCGTCACCAAAATGATGTACATCTCTCATCCAGCTGGAATTTCTGTTTTGTTAAATAAAAGTATGTTCAATTCCCCCAAGGACTCATAGTTTATCAACACACCAGACTCGTCCGGCGATTGGAGAATATAAAAATATGATTCCTATACCCTACGACACTTCTTAACTCGACCAGCCCCGATGTTGTTCAAATTTGGCGATATTTATAACACTCGTGTTGGGAAAAAAATCTTATAAACAGAGCACAATTGTGAATGAAATAAATAAGATCTTTAATTAATGCAAATAGTGTGTTCGTATTTTGTATTGTTAAATTGTAGCTTTATTGTGTGTATGTATGTGTTTAGTCTCTTATTTAACACGTTCTGTACTTAATGGAATATAACATGGTTATAACAGTAGATATTGGAATGGTCTATTATTCATTGGGAGGGGTGTTCAGGAAAAATGAGCAGACGACAGTATGACGAAAAGATAATACAAGTGAAAAATGGTGGGAAATGTTCAGATTATAAGTTCAGACATAGAGGATTTCTAATGAGTCGCAATTCTATACGAAATTTATTAACCGAGTGCACAAATTTCACTTCGAGCCGAGCTTCAGCGCGGCTCGAATCGGATTTAGTGGACGAGGTTAATACATTTTGTGTAGAATTGCGACGTATTTGAGATCCATTTTTATCACATAATCACATTTTAGCCAGGAAAACAATCTCGCAACAGCCGGGGTTAAAACATGAATATTTATTCCCTTATCACAACCAAAGAGGAAGTAAGGAAGCTTCAAGAAAAAATATAGTTCCATTTTAAATGTGTCTTTTCATATTGACAAAATTGTTCAACCACGTGCACCCTTATCACACATGTTTATCTCACAGTCAACACCAAATAACCCAACACAAATCGAATATCATAATTCTATTTTCTAATTAACATAATAATACAGTTCCGGCATTGACATCTACATCATTGTGCATGACGATAATACACGTGTGTCTTACTAAAAATATTAGGCAGGGTTCAGGCGCTAATTATGTGATTAAATAATTTATTATCTGAACATTTCCTGACGGAACTACTCATCACTGACTATTTGTGACCCGCCATATCAAATCCAGTCGTAAGTCGGGATTTTTTTACCCTGTGCCAATGCATTCTCTTATATATGCGAGTCGACCATAGGTCGCCTCGCATATATAAGAGAATGCATTGGCCTAACAATTTTTTACAATTTTAATAATTTTTTCTTGTATTCTTTAACAATTTTATAATTTCACCCATACAGAGCCCCAGACAAACATGAGCAGACGACACTCTTCTATATGCTTATATATATGTGTGGGGCTCCCTGCAAGGTAATGGATGTTTTTTATTTTATGTCCTAAAAATTTTAAGAAACATTTATTTAAAAAAAATGATAAAAAATTGTTAGGCCAATGCATTCTCTTATATATGCGAGGCGACCTATGGTCGACTCGCATATATAAGAGAATGCATTGGCACAGGGTAAAAAAAATCCCGACTTATGACTGGATTCGATATGGCGGGTCACATTTAATATAGAAAGTGTTAATGCTGCATGTTTGTTCAGCTCAATGTCTTACACGTTTCTGTACTATTTAAAATAGTCTGTTTTCAGTATGTTTACCATTTCTAGGTTATTGTGATAATTTTGTATAATGTTCTATGTGTAAAGAGTTAACTCATTCCTCGTGTTCCATGTACAAATGGTTGAGATTAATGTATCATTCCTTCAATTGTCATGCATGCATGCACCATGCAGCAAATATAATTATTATACTGTTCTATACCACACAGTGTCGGCTTTGAGGGGATAGCCAGCAGCAACAACAGAAGCAACATCATTTTGACTCAGCTTCCTGTAAGTTTGATTTTGAAGGGAGAATGTACGCATTAGAACTTCAAATGTTATTACCATACTCTTTCAAATCGTCCTGTATTATAGTACATGTATGTATGTACAATGTATGTGTGGATTCATTAGGTGTGCCCACTCAGAAATGTGTGCCTTACTTTGTCTAAATATCATAGATTACTAAATGTAAGAAAATTAAAAATGTTAAAATATATCAACATAAATACACATAAAACATAATGTATTCCCAATAAGTTGGTGCATAACTTCATATATTATGATGAAACCTTTCCAATACATGTAAATGTAAAACGTTTATATGTTTATTGCGTGCATCTTACTATTGTTTCAGTCATTTCTTGTTGCCATGTTATGCAGTGATGTCTTTATTCAATCAAATTTGATATGTTAATTTGAATTATTTCATTATTTATTCCTATGCGATCAAAATGGCTGGAAACACAATTGTAATCAGATGTAATCAAAAAGTAATCGATTACATTTACTAAAGTAATTGTAATCGTAATCGATTACATTGGAAAATATGTAATCAGTAATTGTAATCATGTAAATCAAAAGTAATTGTAATTGTAATCGATTACACTGGCATGTAATCGCCCCAACCCTGCTAAATGTATGGCAGTATTGGTACATCAATACCATAGTTTACAATTGTACAACTCAGTACACAAATATATATCCAAATACGTCATCCAATTGTGTACACATACGTCATCCAATTGTGTACAAATACGTCATCCAATTGTGTACAAATACGTCATCCAATTGTGTACACATACCAAGGTTCATTGAACATTCCGGTGATCCAATCGTCCAATTTACAATTTTATTCGTAGTATTTATTTAAAGGAGTAGTGTACACTAAATCCGGCCATTTATGGGACCATCTCCTTTTATACTCAACAGAATATATGTATGTGACCCGCCATATCAAATCCAGTCGTAAGTCGGGATTTGTTTTACCCTGTGCCAATGCATTCTCTTATATATGCGAGTCGACCATAGGTCGCCTCGCATATATAAGAGAATGCATTGGCCTAACAATTTTTTATCATTTTTTTTAAATAAATGTTTCTTAAAATTTTTAGGACATAAAATAAAAAACATCCATTACCCTGCAGGGAGCCCCACACATATATAGAAGCATATAGAAGAGTGTCGTCTGCTCATGTTTGTCTGGGGCTCTGTATGGGTGAAATTATAAAATTGTTAAAGAATACAAGAAAAAATTATTAAAATTGTAAAAAATTGTTAGGCCAATGCATTCTCTTATATATGCGAGGCGACCTATGGTCGACTCGCATATATAAGAGAATGCATTGGCACAGGGTAAAAAAAATCCCGACTTACGACTGGATTTGATATGGCGGGTCACGTATATGTAACAAATGAATGAATTTGAGCCATGGATTAGTGCAAAATACAATAATGTGATCTATGAACGATGCAAACATGTAATTGCAATGAAAATGAATAAATGGCTGGAGTCACAAATTCATTTTCATTATAATTATCATGTACAAAGCCAGTCCAAAGTTACACACAAGAGGGCTAATCCCATACATGGCCGAGAGTAGATTCATGACATGATCTCACAAGAGGGCTAATCCCATACACGACTTTACAAGAGGGCTAATCCCATACATGGCATTACAAGAGGGGTAATCCCATACATGGCCGAGTGGAGAATCATGACATTATATCTAACAAGAGGGCTAATCCCATGCATGGCCGAGTGGAGAATCATGACATGATGTTTGTGATATACATCTAAATATATATGTTCTCTCTTTGCAGTGGCTAAAGATGATCACCAGCAAACATACGTAGACCAGATCTTAAAAAACAACGTCTCAGAAGCGTTGAACAAAAATAATCCCCAAAGTGAATTAAATAAAGTAATGCAATGATAAATATCCTGAATTAGTTCTTTAATACATCTACTTCATTTTGGTGGGAAAATGTCAGTGACGTAGATATTTGGTATCCTTCCCCCTGCAAAAATACACTTGATGTCAGTGGTAGTAATCAGACCGCCGTACCAAGCACTATGGGGGACTACTCCTGGCGATTTGGTTCTCTACCGAGCTTTATTTACATTCTCTACCGAGCAAAGTTTGCGGACGGCATATACTAATTTACCTAAGGCAGAAAATTGAGTTATTCGCAGAGAACCGAGTGCTCGGTAGAGAATAGGAGTCCTCAGCAGAGATAATCGGAATCGGAAAATAAAAACTTCACGGTAGCTCTATGAAACCCACGAAACACTGTTCTAATGCTGTTGATTTTTTACATTTTATGCCGCGATTGCTCGATAGAGAATCAGAATCGTCGCTAAAAATGCTCACGAAACTCGGTAGAGATTTGCCTTGCAGTTTGACATTTTTGATTTGGTTTCGGGGGTAAAAAATATATGATTCTTACTTAAGATTCTTAAGTTGTTCCTGACAGCAGGCTTGACATCTTTTGTCAGCTCTTCCTTGGTTATCATTAATATTTCAAGCGAGGAAGCCACCTATCAAAGCCCAGAGTTATTAGATATCGATATTTGAATTCTATTATTTTTCACCATCGGGACTTATTAGTGGCTCAGTAAAAAGTTGACGAGCCGACGGTTAGCATTATTTTTGGCCAATTAATCGATTCTGATAACTGAGGCGGCATTTCTAAAAATGGTGTTGTTGGAATCTGATTATATGGGGACCCTTAACGAAAGTGGGAAATTATGCTGTTGGTCTCATACCATTATATTATGGAGGGTCATAATTCTAATTTAATATTCCAATTCTTAATTAAATCTTTTAATTTTAATTCAATATTTTTAATTTGTATCTTACAACTTTATTCCTATACATTTTACTGTCTATTTAACTCAATGTTCTAATTTTGATCCTGCTAGTTAATTCTTATTCTATAAATCGCGGTTTATGGTAATTATATATATCTGTGCCAAGATTCGAAATAATTGACTGTTAAATGCAGGCGAACACTGCAAGAAACAAGCTCAGACAAAATTATGTTAGCCATGAAAAAAGGGGATAACTCCATTAAACAAGACAGTCAATGACTGTTGAGACTCTCACCTGACATAAATTCTGAAAAGACAGGCACCCTGAGGACTATAATTGTCATTACTTGTCAAAAATCACTTTAAACAATTAAGTAGTTCTAAACAGGGACATAGATGGAGGTTCTCCGTTGAGCGAGGGTGTTCATCTTGAAATTTCTAACAAAACTACAACACACTCCCCTAACCTTACAACCAGATCACAGTCCTAAGTTCACGAAATTCCCTTTGCAAATCCCACTTTAATAGATTGGAATTTTACTACTGGTACTTCAAGCTCTCCAAATTTTGGATATATCCAACCTGACATTTCCCACTGCATGGGGTTAAGAAATGTTCCAAATGTGGCCATTTCGGTCATATTGGGACAACCCGCCAACCTTGTAAATTATATAAATGGTAATTAGGAGGTGTGAAGGGTATATCAGATGTGCAATTAGGCTGATTATGCTATGGTTTGCCTATGTCTATATAATAATAAAATATATAGCTGATGTACAAAATTGTATTGATAACTGGCCACCCCCCCCCCCCCCCCCCCACAAACACGATGCGAATGTTACCTGATAAGTTTACTTGTATAACGCTATAATTAATCGTCTAATACCTCGTAATTTGGAGCAATCTTACAGTCTAATATTACTATTCACATATTAACCCTTTACCCAACAGAAGGGCCCTGTGCCAATGCATTCTCTTATATATGCGAGTCGACCATAGGTCGCCTCGCATATATAAGAGAATGCATTGGCTTAACACATTAAAAATTATAAAATTGTTAAAGAATGTAAGAAAAAATGGTAAAAAGTGTTAAAAAAAGATTTTTTTTAGGCCAATGCATTCTCTTATATATGCGAGGCGACCTATGGTCGACTCGCATATATAAGAGAATGCATTGGCACAGGGCTAACTGTAACTATCACAATGTGGTCAAGGAGTCGGTTCCAATGATATCCATATTTGTATGGTTCTATTGAGACAGACCGAAGATATTTTAGGCTGTTGAAGCTTTATTTGGCCGGTTTTGGCCGGTTTGTTGGGTAAAGGGTTAAGAGAAATGGTTTTATTCAACCATAAGATTTGTAGACGTAACCATCAGCCAGACAGGGACGAAATTAAGTCGGGTGACAATTACCATGCAAATGTGCGTGTTTCATACTGTAAGAACCTCGTACCGCGACAGTCCAATAGCAAGTTTACCCAGTGCATAAGAATCATTTTGAATCTATATCCCTATTATGTGATATGTCAAACTAGTTATGTACATACTATGTGTTACCGGTGGGAGACTTGTACATATCGTATATATACTATCATTATCATTGCCACCAACTACTTGTTGTTGAATATTTCTTCTGTATCGCAATGTTCTTATGGAATGAGAGAGAAATAAACAATTGTAGTAAACAATTGTAATTGGTCCAACAGTTTAACTGAAAGTAGTAACATATGCGACTGTTGGTCTAAAAACTTCTAACCTATTTTTGGTGTAAAAATCTATTTTACAACTAATGTTGCATCAGGCATGAAATTTCCAAAGATTGCAAATTTTGATAAAAGTAGGGGTCAAAACTCCAAAACCCTCTACACCCTATCCCTTTGCCCTCCTCCACCCTTGCTCACTCAGCTTAGAAATCATTCCAGGGGTTATTGGTCTATATATACATACATGTAACATTATCAAAACCTTACTGATAATATATCAAAAGTATTACATCTAACATAGGAATCAATATATTATTATACCAGTACCAAACTTAAATTCAACAGCATAGATAGGGTGGTGGGGGTTGTTAAATATCTTTTCTATGATGGTGAGTCTGACCCTATTTGAACCAATGTAAATAAAAATCTATAAGGTCCATTCATCTTTTTAATTTCAAACAACATATTTTAAGAGTTTTTCTTGAATTATCAGCAGAACAGATCTACACTTCATTAGCATCGACGAAAAATAGTTAACAGCCAAGTACGATGAGCCTACATATACATACCAGTGTGACATCTATAAATGATAAATTTTGTGATCACAGGAATCCATATATCAGTACTAAACTTGAATTCAAAAGCTCAATTAAATTGTCTTAAGAAGGAGCTAAAATATTATTATACCAGTACCAAACTTAAATTCAACAGCATAGATAGGGTGGTGGGGGTTGTTAAATATCTTTTCTATGATGGTGAGTCTGACCCTATTTGAACCAATGTAAATAAAAATCTATAAGGTCCATTCATCTTTTTAATTTCAAACAACATATTTTAAGAGTTTTTCTTGAATTATCAGCAGAACAGATCTACACTTCATTAGCATCGACGAAAAATAGTTAACAGCCAAGTACGATGAGCCTACATATACATACCAGTGTGACATCTATAAATGATAAATTTTGTGATCACAGGAATCCATATATCAGTACTAAACTTGAATTCAAAAGCTCAATTAAATTGTCTTAAGAAGGAGCTAAAATATTTGGGGTGGGTGGGGGCAGTTTTAAATCTCACAGCTCTGCCCATATTCACATTATCCGTTGACCTCTCACTAAGAGATCCAATGGTTTATTGATTTCGGAGGAAGCACAAGTGTTAAATCCGTTTCTCTGCAACTTTAGACCGACCAGCTATTCAACCAAATCGACATACTATATTTTATGGTTACAGATCGCATCTCCCATCTAAAGCAAAAGACAGTGGTTGACAAGCTACATGTAGACTGCTGAGCACAACACATGGGAATTCATCTCACATTTAAATTGAAATTAATTACACCCATTCACCCCAGTTATGTTATTTGTTTACCAACATGTCAAATAAGATTAGATGACAAGTGTGTAATTACCATACACACAAAACCAAGGCATGCTTATTTTGTCAGTGCAAGATGTAAGTTTTAAAAGAATTGTATAAAGATGCATTATCCTAATTAACGCTTCTAAATTACTATATCTTTGGCTTCTGGTTAAAAAATATTTGATTCGAGTCGAGGAACCCACCCATCAAAGCTCAGAGTGATCAGATATTGATTTTTGAAGTTTGTTATTTCTCGAGATGTGCAATTATTTGTGGCCCAGAAAAACGCCATCAGACGATTTCGGACAAAATTGCAGATGAAGATGGATGACTCTAAAATCAAGCCATATTTCGTTGAACAAAATGTTGATAAAAAAATAACACGTTTTGGGATATTTGATACCAAAGTTGACAGTGGTTAGCATTATTTTGTTGCAATTAATCGATTATGATAACTAAAGCGTATTTTGAAGAAATGTTGTTGTTGTTGTATCTTGATGATATGGGGATCGGATTGAGTACCTTTAATGTACCAGTGTTGCATTGGGAATGTGAAATAATGTAAGCACAGCAGTTGTTTCATAACAGGGGTGTTTTATCAATCATTGGGCAAGGGAAAAAAGCTTCTTGAATATTTGCAACTACAGTAATGCCCTAAATAATCGACTCCTTAACCACAGAAAAATTATGGGTAATTTTTCAGGATTTAGTCGGAAATATGGTTTGTTGCCATTCATTGGAAAGCTCTCACAGAGAGCTTTCCGATGAATGGCAACAATACGTATTTCCGACAAAATCCTGAAAAATTACCCATAATTCTGCTGTGGTTAAGGAGTTGATTATTTAGGGCATTAATGTACATATGCCTAATTGGGGGTAACAGTTCCTACATACATGATCACAGAATATATTCATAATATGGAACATCCATGAGCATCAGCATCTAGATTCCTAACTTAAATTAAAGTTTCTGTTTAAGAGGAGTTTACACTAATTGTTTATGGGGGGGGGGGGGGGGGGGGGGGTAAATGTTATTTCTCCGAGTCATGTCTGTATTTGACAAGACATTCTATTTTGAAACATTCCTGGACTTATGATGATCAATGGTCATGAGAAGACGTCATTTTAAGAATGAGTATCGCGGGAAAGAGTTATATCCCTGGCTCTGCCCATATTTGACCCAGTGATCCCATTTGAACAAATTTGAATCCCAGGCACACAAGGACCCTCCGTGCCAAATATAAGCTAAATCGGCCTGATGGTTCTTCAGAAGAAGTTGTTTTAAGAATTACTATGGCGAGAAAGAGTTATGTCCCTGGCTCCGCCCATATTTTATGATTCCAATCTAGTGATCACCCCGAAGATCTATAAGAAGTTTGGTGACGATAAGATTAGGAATGTGGTCTGTAGGGTGTGCCGAATGATTAAATCAAGCAAAGAGTAAAAGCAAAGATGGCTGTCGGCGGCCATGTTTTTCATTGATAATTGTTCAAAACTTCAAATTCAAGAGCTCCCATCTGGAAATGATCTTAAACATGCTTCTAAATTTTCAAAACATACCTCTAACAAATGTGAGCTGCATGGTGTGCTGATGGATTTAAATGTAATATTCAAGAGAGCTGCTGTTGGCCAATTTTTAAACGAATTTTGGGCATATCTAGTGTCCACCCAAATGTCCATGAATGAAGTTTAGTGATGATCGGATGAGGGATGTGGCCTTTGCAAGCCTTGAAATAGTGTGCCTGTCATTTGCAGAATGAGGTCCCCAGAGGGTGAATTTAGTGATGCTACCCTGCATAGCGGGCTAGCATCACCAAATTCACCCTCTGGGAACCTCATTCTGCTGAGTTGTAAGCAGAATGAGGTCCCCAGAGGGTGAATTTGGTGGTAGCATCACTAAATTCACCCTCTGGGGACCTCATTCTGCAAATGACAGACACCCTATTTCAAGGCTTGGGCCTTTGGAGACAGTTGATTGGATATTGGGTTGATTGTAGCCAGGCTCATTTGGAAGGTAAAAGTAATGTAACAGGCATGCAATTAACCCATTCATGGCTGGAGCTGTGCTGCATGGTGTAGTATTAAATACCCTGTGCCAGAGCATTCTCTTATATATGCGAGTCTCTCATAAGAAACCTCGCATATTTAAAAGAATGCTCCGGCTTACACGATCAAGGTTAATTTTGTTAGGCCAATGCATTCTCTTATATATGCGAGGCACCATATGGGCATGCAACTCACATATAAAAGAGAATGCATTGGCACAGGGTTTTCGCAAATTTTCAGTAAGCTCTATTCATCGAAGGGTTAAAGACACTCAAAGACACTTGCAGTGGATATATGTGCACAAATTATAAAGGTCTGTAAAAACATGACCACCAAGGTGACCATGGAGAAATAGATAAACTTTCTATTTTTGTAAAACTTAATATTCATTATTGATAGCTCTCCAGTAACGAAGCATCGCGTGTCTAAACCTTTCTGATGTAAACAAACTGTTGCAGTGATATGTCAACAAACATTACTAAATGCGTTGTAAAGTTCAAATATTTTAGTATAAATATAATTTTCAGAATATTTTTCAATGCTTTGACCTTTCCAAAATATACAGTTAAGTTTTGATTAAACTTTGGTATATCTTATCGGACTGTGATCGGTAATGACACTGCAACGGTAATGTCTACATAACAATGGTTTCATTGTGTGAAATCTCATTATTGGAGAGTTATTAATAATGAATATAAGAACAAGGTCGATCTACATTAATGCCCTAAATAAACGACTCCTTAACCATAGCAGAATTATGGGTAATTTTTCAGGATTTAGTCGGAAATATGGCTTGTTGCCATTCATCGGAAAGCTCTCAGTGAGATCTTTCCAATGAATGGCAACAAGCCATATTTCCGACTAAATCCTGAAAAATTACCCATAATTCTTCTATAGTTAAGGAGTTGATTATTTAGGGCATTACTGTATTTTACATCTACTTGTTGATAGTTTTACAGAATTTTATAAATTTTATGTTAGCCCACATGGGTGTGAGTCATTTGATACCAAACCCGAGGATCAGGGGCCCCAATATTTACCATCAAATTGGGAAACTTGTTTGGTCACCATGGCAATTGGTTTTTCCAGAATTAAGTGGTTGCTCGTGTTGTGATGATTCATTTTGACCAAATTCTACATTAACCCTTCCATGACTGGAGTCTCCTGAAATTGTTTGAAAGCCCTGTGCCAATGTATTCTATTATATATGCGAGTCTCTCACATGGTGCCTCACTTATATAAGAGAAAGCATTGGCCAAACAATGTTTACCTTGATCTTGTAAGCCAGTGCATTCTCTCATATATATGCAAGGCTCCATATGGGATACTCGCATATATAAGAGAATGCACTGGCACAGGGTCTTTAATGCTGCACCAGGGTTAAAGATCCTGTGCCTGCGCATTTTCTTATATATGCGAGTCTTCTATAGGGAGCCTCGTATATATGGCTTACAAGGTCAAGGTGCAGTGTTAAAGATCCTGTGCCAGTGCATCCTCTGAATATATATATGAGTTTCCCGTAGGGAGCCTCGCACATATAAGAGAATGCACTGGCTTACAAGGTAAAGCTAAATATTGTTAGGCCAATGTATTCTATTATATATGCGCATATATAATTGAATGCACTGCACAGGATTTTCGCAGGAAGTTTCAGGAAGCCCGTCATGGAATTAAGGGTTAACCAATGAACTAAACACTGCTAAAAATTTGAAAGTAAATCTTTGGGATTCTAAAACTGATATCAATTACTTTGGTAAGTTGGGAAATTTTAGACATGAAATTGAGAAAAATCTGAATAAGCTACCTTTGGCATTTTTTTTACCCTGTGCCAATGCATTCTCTTATATATGCGAGTCGACCATAGGTCGCCTCGCATATATAAGAGAATGCATTGGCCTAACAATTTTTTATCATTTTTTTTAAATAAATGTTTCTTACAATTTTTAGGATATAAATAAAAAACATCCATTACCCTGCAGGGAGCCCCACACATATATAGAAGCATATAGAAGAGTGTCGTCTGCTCATGTTTGTCTGGGGCTCTGTATGGGTGAAATTATAAAATTGTTGAAGAATACAAGAAAAAATTATTAAAATTGTAAAAAAATTGTTAGGCCGACTCGCATATATAAGAGAATGCATTGGCACAAGGTAAAAAAATCAAAGCCCGAAGAGCTAACAAAAAGACCATCCTAGGATACTTCAATGTTTCAAACCTTTTCAGGCAAGTGTTGGACAAAAACATAAACAAGCTTTGAAAATTCCAATTTTATTTAAAACAAAACAGATATGATGTCAATCATACATATATAGATATGATGAATTCATCATATATGTTGGATGAATACATTGAATATGTCAGATGGAGACATCATAAATGTCAGGTGAAGACATCATATGTCAGATGAAAACATTGTTTATGCTGGATGTCCATGAAGACATCATACATATCAAATCTCTGGTAAATACAGTAATGCCCTAAATAATTGACTCCTTAACCACAGCAGAATTATGGCAAACTTTGCAGGATTTAGTCGGAAATATGGCTTGTTGCCATTCATCGGAAAGTCTCAGTGAGAGCTTTCCGATGAATGGCAACAAGCCATATCTCCGACTAAATCCTGAAAAGTTACCCATAATTCTGCTGTGGTTAAGGAGTCAATTATTTAGGGCATTACTGTACATTTTTATTAACAAGTTATTCTGAGAAAATGAATAAGATATAGAATGTTCAGTGTTCACACACCCATCACTATAGAATGTTCAGTGTTCATACACCCATCACTATAGAATGTTCAGTGTTCACACAGGGTTCCCACAAGAATTTCAAACAAAATTCAAGCACTTTTCAAGCACTGGTTCAAATATTTTCAAGCACTTCACAGACTACTGATTATAGAAATATTTGCATTTAATACAAGCGAGGGTATCCAGTCTCCAACAAAATGATCCGATGCATGGCTTGTGCTTTGTTCGAATGAAGAATAAAATAATAATACCATCCATACTATTACCTGTATGTCATTAATTACAAGGGTATACTGCATCCAATTAATGAACTTTCATATTTATATTATGTACTAAATAGTGGAAAGAAAATATGATCCTAACAGATGATTTTTCCATAGATAACTTGATAACCTTTATGAAGTAAAAAGAAGAAGAAATATACCTGTCGAGATTTCTTGCTTGATACTGCGTAGAAAACGACAAGCGTGTGTCTATAAGTCAACATTTGAATACTGAATTCAAGCACTTTCAAGCACCTTAGCGTGTTTGAGAGAAAATTTAATGACTTTCAAGAGCTTGAAAAATCCAAAACCAAATTCAAGCACTTTCAAGATATTCAAGCATCCGTATGAACCCTGTCACACACCAATCACTGAATTCTTATAGACAGAACACAACACGCATATTAATCGAGAATCGTTTATCGAATGAGTTCCGAATGGTGCTATGATAAATTTAATATAAATGTAACTATTTGAGATTGTGATGCAAGTTGTGTTCTGTAGTTATTCTACACCATTGTTGCAGATAAGTTCAATCCATGACTGTCACCATCATTGATACTATATAGCTACCTCTATTGTGATTTAAGTCTGATGAATGACCAGTAACGATCAGGGTATCACCCGAAGCAGATCTTTGAGGTAATGTAAGTCATCTTTCTTGGTAACAATGTCAACAAAAATAGTTCCGGCCTGTATTCCACTAGAGGAATACAATAATATGTATTCATTGGCTGGGATTCCATTTCATACATGTGCCTCAATGTGTATGGAATAAAACATTCCATATTATATACCATTTGAAGGAAGAAGCTCCAAAACATTGTACATGTATTATCAACTTATCCAGTTGAATAAACTGTGAACATGCTGTTTTTGTCAAGGTACCGACGTGTGTTCTGTGCTTAATTTCGATCTGGTCTGTACTGCCAGTCTATTATTCTCAATAGAAGATGATTTCTCAATCTCTTAGTTGTGAATTATGATGCACTCTGGGGTAAATAACATGGGAAGTCTTGGGGTGAACCTGAGAATCTCTATCACTTGGTGGACACTATTGGACCACAGCCGTATCTGGTGGAATATAGAAGTAAATGCTCTGTTATTACAGAATGCGTATTTTCAAACAGTATATGCAAAGTGTATTAATTGATAATAATGGCATATTTACTGATTATAATTGGGTTAAAAATAGATGTCTTGTATAAAACTTGTTAGATCATAGAACGGTAATTTTCGGATATTAATTAAGGCAACACAAAGTCAAATTCCTGCTGCTCATACCCGCATACATGGTCCCGAACCCCTGCGAATGCAAAGAATTTATTTTCACATTCAATTTGTCGGGAAATTTTTAATTGGTACGACATAATTATGGTACGTTTTTTATACAAACATGTGTGGCAGTGAGATCGATCTGATCCATTTCCATATTCAAATTTCCGATTCATTACTCTAAATGTGAACAGTCCACATCTCCGTTCTCTCCCAAATATGGAGAAGTGACTAAATTCTATGAATGTCCCAGAATTCATTACTTAATCCACAACAATTAAATAGCCTGGTTTACGAACATTTGGGTTGAAAAAGTACATGTAGGAGGGGGAAAAAGGTAAAAAATAAAAATGTGCATCACCACAAAAACAATCGACACATCGGGGAAACTGTCCATGAATTTCCACAAGACTTTTGAATACGACAAGTTTTACTCAAATTATAAAAATAAAAAAACGGAAGTATTTCTTCCCATAAAACCTGATAAAACTGTATAAATATAGTAATGCCCTAATTAATCGACTCTTTACCAACAGCAGAATTATGGGTAACTTTTCAGGATTTAGTCGGAAATATGGCTTGTTGCCATTCATCGAAAAGCTCTCGGGGAGAGCTTTCCGATGAATGGCAACAAGCCATATTTCCGACTAAATCCAGAAAAGTTACCCATAATTCTGCTGTGGTTAAAGAGTCGATTAATTAGGGCATTACTGTAGTAGAAAAGAAGGTGAAAGAAAATCAAAATAGAGACTCTGCTATCAACTTTCTTCACTACTGTGACAACATGGGTCATATTTTAACCCTTTCAGTGCCATGTCCGATTTTTGTATCAACCCATATTTCCTTGATCATTTTTCAAATTTATTGATTATAATAATGTGATACATTAAGGGTTAAAGGTACTCAATCCAATCAGACGCTCCTAAATTACTATTTCTTGGCTTCAGGGGTAAAAAATATTTGATTCGAGTTGAGGAACCCACCCATCGAAGCTCAGAGTGATCAGATATCAATTTTTTAAGTTTGTTATTTCTCAAGATCTGCAGTAATAGGTGGCCCAGATACACGTGGTGAAACAGGCGGTCTTGGGGATGAAGATGGATAACTCTAAAATCAAGTGGTAATAATAACCACTTGATTGTAGAGGCCACTTATTACAGCAGATCTCAAGAAATAACAAACTTAAAAAATTTATATCTGATGAGCTTTGATGGGTGGGTTCCTCGACTCGCATCAAATATTTTTTACCCCTGAAGTCGAAGAAATAGTAATTTAGGAGCGTCTGATCAGATTGAGTACCTTTAATCAACATAAACATAATCCAATCAAATAAAAGAGAATTTTTTTTTACAATATTCAGCAATATTGAGAAAAATGTTGAAGGAGGGGTTAGTAAACCAGGCTATTAAACCTTTCATGATAAGAGCTTCGTGAAATTTTGCGAAAATCCTGTGCCAATGCATACTTTTATATATGCGAGTCTCCCATAGGTAGCCTCACATATATAAGAGAATACATTGGGTTAATAATATTTACCTTGACCTTGTAAGCCAGTGCATTCTCTTATATGTGCGATGCTCCCTATGGGGAAACTCGCATATATATTCAGAGGATGCACTGGCACAGGATCTTTAACCCTGCACCAGTGCAGCTCCCGTCATGAAAGGGTTAAATTACTGTTGCCTTTATAAACAACAGGTTAGTGCTACGCCCTATTTATCAAATGTGTTTTATATAACCGATTCAATTTAATGATCGATAGATTATATAATTGTCCTAATAATGATACGATTGGTGATTTATGTTCAAATTTCAATAATTAACCTAATCAACAAAATAATAATAATATTAAAAACAGTGTATACATGTACATATTCACATATGATATAGATGATGAATGCTGGATGATTAGCTCAATCATCAGTCTGACTCAAGCACAGTACAATCCCAAGCCTTGAAATAGTGTGTCTGTCATCTGCAGAATGAGGTCCCCAGAGGGTGAATTTAGTGATGCTACCCCACATAGCGGGCTAGCATCACCAAATTCACCCTCTGGGGATCTCATTCTGATTACACCTGAGCAGAATGAGGTTCCCAGAGGGTGAATTTGGTGATGCTAGCCCGCTATGCAGGGTAGCATCACTAAATTCACCCTCTGGGGACCTCATTCTGCAAATGACAGACACACTATTTCAAGGCTTGTACAATCTGACATAAACACCATCTCATTTCATTTCCATGAAGTCCCGAAAGTTTCATATACCAACTATGACACATTTGTTCACATCAGGGCTTGAAATGTTCTGAAATTTCTAATTGTCGTGGTGGACAGGCAGAATTATTTGCTACCTTCTCATCAAAATTTTGCCTGTGCATACCCTTTTGTGTCGAATGATAACATGAAAGATCAGATGATGTTATGATATCATTCCATATCTATTTAATACTGCAAACATTATAACCATATTGTGAATTTTTCAGTTTATCTCCCAAAACAGTCAATAGTCTCAACCAAATAATTCCTTCTCATAACATTTTGGGGATGATGGTGGGTCTAGATAAATCCCAACAAATTGATCTAAAAACAACAAACCCAGTTTAAGGTACAGCAATGCTCTAAATAATCGACACCTTCACCACAGCAGAATTATGGGTAACCTTTCAGGATTTAGTCGGAAATATGTTTCATCGGAAAGCTCTCCCTGAGAGCTTTCCGATGAATGGCAACAAGCCATATTTCCGACTAAATCCTGAAAAGTTACCCATAATTCTGCTGTGGATAAGGAGTCGATTAATTAGAGCATTACTGTAGGTCACAAACTGGCATAAATTAATCAGATAAAGCTCACAGGCACCATTATAATATACTTGTCACTCAGATCATCAATCTGAGTCTATGTCTCCCATAGCAGATGAGACCATGCAGAATGAGGTCCCCAGAGGGTGAATTTGGTGATGCTAGCCCACTATGCGGGATATCATCACTAAATTCACCATCTGGGGGACCTCATTCTGCAAATGACAGGCACACTAAACTCAAGCTTGGTCCAAGTGTATGATTATAAAGACTGGTAGTAACACTATCTGAAGCAATGCTTGGCTCAAGACTTAGAGCTGCATGGGGGAACTTGAAAAAGATGATAATTATGTCAGAGACTGTCTAGCACATACTGTGTCTGAGGTTTAAGTCAGACTGCCCAATTATCAGATGAATGAAATGTTTTCATTGCAATAAAGTTTTAGTTACCCCAAATTTTACTGTTAAAATTGTAGACGACATATGTTCTACCAGACAAATAGACTTATCATGAAAAACTTAATTGTCATAAACCTAGGCGCAAATGACTGTAGATATTCGAATGGCAGTGTATTGGTTATGTTGATAAATTGAACCACTTGATCCTAAAGTTCTCATAATAACTGAACTAAAGCTTTCTTTACTAAATATTCATTGACGACTAGTTCACATAAGAAATATTTCAGATAAAAAGTTCAACAAACAACCATAATTTGTTGAACTTACTACCTCAACATTTCCCTCCAATAAATTGGACTCATTTTGCACTTTTATGATATCGGTCATCGGCTCATATTTCAGATGACGGATGATTCCATTGAAATTCTTCTTGACATTAAACACAGAAAAACAACCAAGTTAGATTTATATTTCTTTGCTCGGACATAATATTCTCCACAATTTAGCTCCCCAAGTCTCATTATCATGCCTACACCGGTCTCATTATCATGCCTACGCCGGTCTCATTATCATGCCTACGCCGGTTTGCAATCACACTCCATGGTTTGTTTTAACATAATCCTATACCACTGTATATGCGTTATCAGATTATATTTCCAGTAACAAGTTAAATCTTTCAGTCAAGCTGACTGATATGGAGACTAATTCCAATGCATAATTATTTCAACTCTTGCTTCATTCCTCAGTTTATTTTCCATTAAATTTAGTTAAAGAATATCCCAGATTCTGTCTCTCTGTTAACCCTTTCATGACGGGCACTGCGCTGGTGCAGCATTAAAGATCCTGTGCCAGTGCATTCTCTTATATATGCGAGTCTCCCCTAGGGATCCTCGCATAAATAAGAGAATGCACTGGCTTACAATGTCAAGGTAAATATTGTTAGGCCAATGTATTCTCTTATATATGCGAGGCTCCCTATGAGAGACTCGCATGTATAAGTTAATGCATGTATAAGTTAATGCATTGGCACAGGGTTTTGGCAAAATTTCAGGAAGCTCCGGTCAAAGAGGGGTTTATATGGAGTATTCTGGATCCCGAATTGCTGTGAAAGGACTCCAGAAGGTGATAGAAATTATTTCCGTCAAAGAACCCACACCTGGATTGTCACTGGATGACCATGTAATGATCGCATGCATTCAATGGTACATGTATGATGAATTAAATTAGAATGTCCTATCTACCTATTATACATATAATGTATATGGCACTGTAAACTGGCAAAAATGTGTCTTTCCCCAAGTCAATGTCCCCCTCGGTGTATATTTGTGCTCTTTTGACTCAACATTGTTCAATTTTGGAGCCAGTTGAACCAGAATACTCAAGTCACAATCTGCCCAGTGAGTCTGATCAACAGAGTCTGCGAGCGATGTGTTGTAAACCTTCACTGTGATCGCAACAATTTGCAGTAGATGTGTCAATAGCCGTAACTGAATCCAACTTGTGCAGTGGAAGTGTTGTAAACCCATCACTTAGATCGTCCAAGTCTGCAATCGAAGTGTCGTTGTCATTGAAAGCTAAAAGTGGGAACGTCAGTCCACTGTCAAAGTGTTGCTGCATATATTCCATTGAAAACTGGGTTGTTTGCATAAAGAAGATGATACAACTCATAACAGGACGCTACCTACTTTTACGTTCTGCAGAATCTAACTTGATTTAATCAGTAGAATGTAAAGGATCCATTCATCCTTTCTATACTAAAGCATCATCGATGAGTAGTTATCCCATAGGAAATGTTGAGATAATAAGTTTAACCCTTTCTATACTAAAGCATCATCGATGAGTAGTTATCCCATAGGAAATAAGTTTAACCTTTTCTATACTAAAGCATCATCGATGAGTAGTTATCCCATAGGAAATGTTGAGATAATAAGTTTAACCCTTTACTCAACAAACCGGCCAAAAACGGCCAAATAAAGCTGCAACAGCCTAAATTATCTTGGGTCTGTCTCAATAAAACCATACAAATATGGATATCATTGGAACCGGCTCATTGACCACATTGTGATGGTTACAGTTATGCCCTGTGCCATTCTCTTATATATGCGAGTCGACCATAGGTCGCCTCGCATATATAAGAGAATGCATTGGCCTAAAAAAAATCTTTTTTTAACACTTTTTACCATTTGTTCTTACATTCTTTAACAATTTTATAATTTTTAATGTGTTAAGCCAATACATTCTCTTATATATGCGAGGCGACCTATGGTCGACTCGCATATATAAGAGAATGCATTGGCACATGGCCCTTCTGTTGGGTAAAGGGTTAACATGTTGAACTTATTATCTAAACATTCCCCTCAAGAAATAGGGCTCCTTCTGCACTTTATATATCATCTGATTTTATCACATTAACATCCCTCCAAATCAATAATAGATCATTACAATGTATACTTTTTAACTGACTGGGAGAATCCATTTAGTACAGAAAGGGTTAACCCTTCGATGACTGGAGCTTCCAGAAATTTTGCAAAAAGTCTTAAAAAGTTGCCAAAACTCTGTGTCAAGCATTCTCTTACATCTGATTGTCTCCAATAAGGAGCCTTGCATACACAAAAAAATACATTGACCTAACAATATTTACCTTGACATTGTAATCCAGAGCATTCTCTTATATATGCAAGATGAGAGACCCACATATATAAGAGAATGCACTGGCAAAGGATCTTTAATGCTGCGCCAGCGCAGCTCCCGTCATGGAAGGGTTAAAGGCTGGAAAATGGTGCCAACCAGCAAGCCTTGAAATATGGTGTCTGTCATTTGCAGAATGAGGTCCCCAGAGGGTAAATTTAGTGATGCTACCCCGCATAGCGGGCTAGCATCACCAAATTCACCCTCTGGTAACCTCATTCTGCTGAGGTGTAAGCAGAATGAGGTCCCCAGAGGGTGAATTTGGTGATGCTAGCCCGCTATGCGGGGTAGCATCACTAAATTCACCCTCTGGGGACCTCATTCTGCAAATGACAGACACCTGTTTACTACACATCACTACAGCAGAATACTCTTTTGTAAGATAATATGCACACTCAGATGTTAAAAGTTCACCGATTCCAAGACACACTGGAATGCATGCAACACCTTAAGAATTCCAGGAAATTATATTCTCATCTGATATGCAGCTTTGTGCATTAGATCTCGTTGAAGAAAACACCTAGATCTGAGATAGTGGCATGATTAATCGTCTTAGTTGAATGCTTTGATCTCTACCTGCCTTTCATCAGACTGGGAGGAACCCATTCCATGATTAATCACTTAAGTTGAGTAATAATCCACCAAATCATAGTGCTGGTTTAACTCAGTCCATGGCTTTCATCATTCTAACCAGTCAGCCGGGTACTGTATAACATGAGTGTCTGTATCCTAAAACACACCACATATATTAGCATCCGTCAACAGGTAGATGAGTTTCCATATCACTCATGTTTCTGGTTTGTCCACTATAACGATGAGTTTGCATAACGCATGATACAGAACATGTCAGGATCGTCCACTATGATAGGGTTTCAATTTCCCATAATGCACCACTTGTCAGGATCATCCACTACAAGGTTGAGTTCCGTATCCTGTAATACAACTCGTATGGCAGGATCGTCCACAACAACATTCAGTTTCAATGTCCCTTAATACACCAGCTTTACTAGTATTTATCTTTATCAGGATTAGCCATTATGCTGACGAGTTTCGATATCCCATAACACACTGCATATATCAGGTTCGGCTATTTCAACGTGTTGCCATATCCTTTAATACAGCAGTGACAGCACAGATATCAGGATCATTCACTGGGAATGATGAGTTTCCGTCTCCCATAATACACCACAAACATCAGGATTTCGAGAACTGTAACGTTGAGTTTCCGTATCCCATAACACACCACATACATCAGGATTTTGGCCGCTATAACAGTGAGTTTCCATATCCTGACCCACCTGAGAAAAGCACCTGATCCACAAGCTCGTTAGCCTGCACTCGTTTGCACCTGGACAGGTAGTTTTCTCCTGTCATACGTTGGTCTCCACTTGTATTTGAGTGTCACATTCTATCCAGTCTGCCATTGGAACTTTTTCCTGACTATTGTGCATACAATTATGAACAGAAATGCCCTGTAAATATTGAAAAACATTTGTCAGTTTAAAGCCACACATGGTTCATACACCTATCTAAGGATGAAATTTCATGACATTTGTCAGTTTAAAGCCACACATGGTTCATACACCTATCTAAGGATGAAATTTCATGACTTTTCAGAAATTTTCCAAGACCTCAAACAATGAAATTCCATAACATTTCCAGACTTCGCTAGGCAGGATTTCAGTTAAATATATGATAAAACTTAAAAGGTTAATATCACAACTTGGTTTCAGTATCAATTAAAGACATATTATGGACTTGTTCGGGAGTGTCAAACTGATAAATTAACACGCAGACATAATGCCAACTGGTGGAATGTGGCATTCTACTAACATTGCAGAAAATCTCAAGCGAATCGACCATACCACTCCATAGAAATCAACGTCTAAACTACGCTCAATTGTAAATATTTACATCTCGATTCGGGACGCAACTATCAGCGATAAATTAATAATAACGATGTTGCCACAGAGAGTCACTGCATTTAGTTAATTTATAAGAATGACAGTGTGTGGTCATTTTGATATAATATTTGTAAAAATAACTACTTTGAGCAAGATTATTCTCCATTTCTATTTTATTACCCTACGGGAGTGTTTCACATCACTTTAACCCTTCGAGTGCCAGGTCGATTTTTGTATCAACCCATATACCCTGTGCCAATGCATTCTCTTATATATGCGAGTCGACCATAGGTCGCCTCGCATATATAAGAGAATGCATTGGCCTAACAATTGTTTTTGTTTTTGTTTTTTTTACAATTTTTTACAATTTTAATAATTTATTCTTATATTCTTTAACAGACTTATTTTGTAGGTTTAGGGACGATGAGATCGGCCCCTGGCACTCAAAGGGTTTTAAATTATAATCATCTACCAAAAGCGAACAGTGACATTGACATTTTAGTAATTTATAGGCCTGAGTTTAGTGTGCCCGTCGTTTGCAGAATGAGGTCTCCAGAGGGTGAATTTAGTGATGCTATCCTGCATAGTTGGCTAGCATCACCAAATTCACCCTCTGGGGACCTTATTCTGCATGGCCTCATCTGCTATGGGAGACATCGACTCAGATTGAAGTTTCATAATGGTGAATATTGTGATGTACACCCATTGGGAAACCTTGATTATGCAATGTGTCATCTGCCAATTTGGGTATACAGAGAAACTAAATTATAAACGAAATAGAAGTTTCTAAAGAAATTTTATAATAACGAAACTTTCCAGAGAAGATGAGGCCTAAGCAGAATGAGGTCCCCAGAGGGTGAATTTAGTGATGCTAGACCACTATGCGGGATAGCCTCACTAAATTCATCAACTGGGGACCTCATTCTGCAAATGACAGGCACACTAAACTCATTCTTGCATGTGGGGAACCATTCCAAATAAGATATGATAGTAATTCTGACCTAATTAAGACATTCAAACCAGGCACAGCCACTTCTAATAAGTAGATTGATATTATATAAGTAGAGTGGTAAGAATGGTGAGGTAATGTAATTGTTGGTTAGATATTGGTGCTGCACAGTTGTATGGTGTCATCTTCCATGTTAGAGCCACCACCAGGTGCTAAACCTGCCAGTGATTGGGTGCTAATATCAGCTCAGATTCCGGTTTAGCCCTACCATTGAAATCAACCAGTGTAAACGAGAGATTTCTCCTTAACCCTTTACCCAACAAAACGGCCAAATAAAGCTTCAACAGCCTAAAATATCTTCGGTCTGTCTCAATAGAACCATACAAATATGGATATCATTGGAACCGGCTCCTTGACCACATTGTGATAGTTACAGTTATGCCCTGTGCCAATGCATTCTCTTATATATGCGAGTCGACCATAGGTCGCCTCGCATATATAAGAAAATGCATTGGCCTAAAAAAAATCTTTTTTTAACACTTTTTACCAATTTTTCTTACATTCTTAACAATTTTATAATTTTTAATGTGTTAAGCCAATGCAAATTTCTCTTATATATGCGAGGCGACCTATGGTCGACTCGCATATATAAGAGAATGCATTGGCACAGGGCCCTTCTGTTGGGTAAAGGGTTAAAGATGATGAATCTCCTCCAGGCTACAATTAAAACACATTTAAAAAAAAAAAAAATTCAAAACTTCAAATACCTTTTTCTGTTTGTAAAAAAAAAACAATTTCAAAACTACAAATACCTTTTTCTGTTTGTAAAAAAAAATAATTTCAAAACTACAAATACCTTTATCTGTTTGTAAAAAAAAAAACAATTTCTAAACTTCAAATACCTTTTTCTGTTTGTAAAAAAAAAAAAAACAATTTCAAAACTACAAATACCTTTTTCTATTTGTCTATAAAGATATAATAAAAAGGTTTAAACAAATATCTGAAATGAAATGGCATTTTGCCTTGATGGCGAGTGTTAACAAGATAGAGTTCTCCCGCTTGCTAAGCTCCAAATGCACCTAAAGTTTATGTTATAATATAAGAACGTAAAACTGTCCCAAAGGTTGTATGTATTACACCAAACAAAATTCAATATTAATTGATTGAAGCATTTCCAGATAGGTACCTTCGATTCATATTTATTAATTAACCCTTTCAGTGCCAGGTCCGATTTTTGTATCAACCCATATACCCTGTGCCAATGCATTCTCTTATATATGCGAGTCGACCATAGGTCGCCTCGCATATATAAGAGAATGCATTGGCTTAACCCTTTTTTTTTCTTCTTTTTTTTTTTATTACAATTTTAATAATTTATTCTTATATTCTTTAACAGACTTATTTTGTAGGTTTAGGGCCGATCAGATCGGCCCCTGGCACTCAAAGGGTTAATACCCAGGAAACTATATAAAACTTGTTATAGGAAGCTTATGCTCCCTATGTTAAAGGAATTAACCCTTCCATAACTGGAGCTTCCTGAAATTTTGCAATAACCCTGGGCCAATGCATTCTATTATATATTCGAGTCTCCCATAGGGAGCCTCGCATATATAAGAGAATACATTGGCCTAACAATATTTGCCTTGACCTTGTACATGTAAGCTAGTGCATTCTGTTATATATGCGAGGCCCCCTATGGGAGACTCTAATATATAAGAGAATGCATTGGCAAATGATCTTTAATGCTGCACCAGCGCAGCCACTGTCATGTAAGGGTTAAACATTTCGGATGCAATTCACCCCTTGAATTGTTATAACATCAAGCATACATGTATCTAAACTTGAATACATGTTATAATTGGTCATTAAATAAAATTACACTCATCTGCTATTGGGCGGTGCAGCAAGATATAATTGTTTTAAGATTTGATATAAATTTAAATCAGCAGAGAATTCTAGTTGATAAAAGCCATTATAAGAAGCATGAATGCTCATTTAACTGAAATTAACTCAAAAGTGTTACAGCAAGTTAGCCAAATAACTAAAGCAGTTAAAGCGTTAATCTTACAATCGAGTTAGAACTGAGATATATGGAGATCGATAAGTTTTAAAATATTGTCCTAGAAATATAAACAGCCATTCCGGCCGAGTAGAGAATTTAGTCTCGTGTTAACCTCTTCGCTGCTATGATGTCCGTAACTATTACAGATGTAAAAGTGCATGCTGTGTGCTATATGGTCGGTAGATAATATGGACAATTGTAAACATATATAGTCCTTAATTGTTCATCACCAATCCATTGAGTTGCAGAGGCCAAAGGATATATTTAATGAGAAAGAGACACAACAAGCAAAAAGATTCGAGATTGTAATGCTTATTATATTCTTTATTTGTTCAGCACCCTTTATTTGTTCAACACACTTTATTTGTTCAAGGCCCTTTATTTGTTCAACACCCTTGTATCAGGTAAGCAAAATCATTACTTGTTAGTTATCGATACAATAATTGTGATTTGATTCTGATGAAAAACCATAAATTATTTACGAGATTAATATTATTCACCCTAAGGTGTCTGACCTGTTCGTGCCCTCTGGATATTTGGTCCTTAGTTGGAAAATCCAGTTTTATATTATGTTTTGCCGACGTCGAGTATTGTTCTCGATGTCTGAGTCAGTGTGTGAGAAATTATTTAAACACCACGGCAAACAGAGAGTTTCGGTCTTGAAAACAATGTGAACACGGTTAGTTTTTATCACATCATATTTTGTAAGACACATTTTTAAGCTGAGCACAATGATGTCGATGTCAATGCAGGAACTTTTATTATTATGCTAATTAGAATATAATTATGATATTCATTTCGTGTTGAGCTTTTCAGTGTTAACTGTGATATAAACATGAGTGATGAGGGTGGTTAAACAAATTTGTCAACATGAGAAGACACATTTAAAATGGAACAATATATTTTCTTGAAAGTGTCCTTATATTCTTCTTCTTTTGTTGTGATAAGGAAATCAATATTAATTTTGTTTAACCCGAGCCATTTTGAGATTGTTTTTCCTAGCTAAAATGTGATTATGGGATAAAAAGGATCTGAAATTTGTCGCAATTCTATAGTAAATTTATTAACTTTGTCCATTAAATTTGATTCGAGCCTCACTAAAGCGCGTCTTCAATCAAATTTAGTGCATTCAGTTAACAAATTTCATACAGAATTTTGAATTTTGACTCATTAGAGATCCTCCATTTATGAGGGTATAACCCCCCTCCCCCTGAATCCTGAATACCAGTTAATTTTGGGGGGTGAATCCTGAATACATGTTAAGAAATAATATATAATGCGATAAATGACATACAAATTGACTGTTTTAATATACCGGTTAATTCAAAGTTTGGAATTGGAACACAAATCAATATAGTTTCCGGACGCTTTCCGGTTAACGACCGAAGAGACGCCGGTCGCGTTATGAGGCCGTTATGATACGATTAATGATACTTTATGATGGCATGTTGGTCGAATATGCCCAAGAAGCTATTCTACCCACTCATTCATACAGATAACTAGCACAAAATATTATTTTGTGCCGTCAAAACCTGCATCCAATATGTTTTGCTTGAACTCGAATATCAGTTAATTTGGGGGTATGAATCCCGCGTACGGCTTCAAAACACCCTGAATCCCGAGTACCGAAAAGGAGGGGGTGATACCCTCATTTATTCAATATGTGGCTGCATGTGGCAGACAGTGACTCCAACGAACGAACGTATTTCTGGAATAATGGATGAGGAATAATCACTGTTATCTAGCCATCATTTTCATTGGCAGGGGAGAGCACCTTACCAAATAAACCAGTTGTTGTTTGAGATCACATGATGTTTTTATGGTATGTTATAGATTCTATGTCAAGTTAGAGGAATTTAACATCTAATAATGAAATGTTAGCACTACATGTTCATCTAGAATTATATCGGGCATACATGCAGATTCCAGTCCCAGTCGGGGAAGTGCTCATCACAGTATTCTCCCTTACACGGACGGTATGTAAGCATTAGATCCGCCTGTAAATCAGTATTAAACTATCAACAATGAGCGTAAATTAAAAATAAATACCTGTGTTCTCGGCAATTATTTATGGAATATGGGATATGGGAGGGAGGATTTTTTTAGGACGACAGGCGCCAAAGGTGCCCCAGTGCGCTTGTGCAGTGGTGTTGTCCTCTATTGTTTTCGCTTTTTCGGTGTTGTCCTCTATTGTTTTTCGCTTTTTCGGTGTTGTCCTCTATTGTTTTCGGTGTTGTCCTCTATTGTTTCCAGCTTTGGTAGGAGTATAACTGAATGATTTAATCTTACCAGACAAATATGTATACAAACAACCATTGCATAATACAAATTTGAATAACTACAATTCTAATTGGAGCATGAAACGACACTGGAATTCAACGAAGTACAAGGCGTTCTGATTCCTAATCCGCTATGCATTTGAAAATTAATATGTGTTGCCGGGTGAGCACGGGGAACATGCATAAACAAATTCAAATCTTTTATTTTGATAATCAACATGGTCGTACACCATATTTAAATTTATTAAATTAAATTTCAATTACACTTCTATAAAGTTCTACCAGTAATCGGATAAAAACTGTCCAATCTTTACACATGGCGATATGCCATAATTTCTTGTTTTATTTCCCAGGTATTCTATTAATTAATATACATGACATTGGTTAAGTTATAAGCTGGAAAAGAAATTCCACCCAGCAGTTCTCCTATAGCCTGTCTTTAAATATGCCGCAAGTTATCTTGATACAGGGCCCTAAATGTTAGCTCTTTTCCGGACCAAAGTGACATAAAATATGTGTATCTCCATTGTCCAATATACTTGATTTATTTTGGAGGGGGGGGGGGGGGGGGTGGGGTTGCAATGTTGAAATATTACATTTAAACATCTTGAATGTGTAAGATGTACATTTTATTACATTGTATGTATTTTATAATGGAAAGTTGTAGATGTTGGAGTGAATTACATTTAGGCACATTTATTTATTAATCCTTCCATGACTTATGGAACTTCCTGCTATTATGCAAAAACCCTGTGTCAATGCATAATTACTCTCTTATAAATGCAAGACTCCCATAGGGAGCCTCACATATATAATATCATATCACACATTTATTGTATAGCGCACATATCACCGACGTTTCAAGATGCATTTTCTTATATAAATTAATAATATAAGAGAATACATTGGCCTAACAATATTGACCATGATCTTGTAAGCCAGTGCATTCTCTTATATATGCAAGGCTCCTCGCATATATAATATCATATCACACATTTCTTGTATAGCGCACATATCACTGAGGTTTCAAGGTGCATTCTCTTATATAATTTAATAATATAAGGGGAGGCATTGGCCTAACAATATTGACCATGACCTTGTAAGCCACTGCATTCTCTTATAGGAGCCTTATCCCCTATGGGAGAATGCACTGGCACATGACCTTTAATGCTGCACCAGCGCAGCTCCCATTATGAAAGGGTTAATCCTTTTCAACAATTTTACAAAAATATCTGTGTTACACAATGAAACAAATTGCATCTACTCCAGTAAGGTCTGCCATAAGAGAAGCTTGGGATGAAACTCTGACTTAACCAGGGTTCATCTCAACCGAATTAACTGGCTGGTAGCTGCAAAGGAAACTTAGTCTAATGATTAGCACATATTCATTATAGTATATCTTACAACATTTATTACGAGATGTTAAGACGAAGCTGAGTTTTTAGAGAGATGTAGGAAAGCGTGAGATAGACAACACGAAACATGCAGCAGACAACAACTAGGGCTGCAACGAATTATCCCGATTCTGATGGATCACAATTTCTAGCGCACTATTCAATATTACATCACAGCACGAATGTCACACAATGCGGAAAGATGTTATTATTAGCCAGCAGTACAACGTATTCCCAATCCAATTTAGCTCCCTGTCTTGGGACTGTGTTGTCTGTGTGTTGTAATCTATGGCTAATATAGCTATTAATCATTTTATTTATGTAATGTTCGTTATTTTCACTGAAAATACTGATGAGAATATTCATAATAACAATTGCACTCCATAACCTTGGTTTAATACGCCCATTACAAAAACTTACATCTGAACTGTTTCTGCAAAGACCAAATCCAAAATCAACGTTGAATGGGGATTTATTATGAGAAGACAAATACAAAAGTTATCATATGGAAAAGAAAAATTTGTCAGCAGACCCTATATTCAAACTTGACTTGTGTTTTATTGTGATTAAACCATACCACCAAGGTTTGAATTGATCGAAAAACCCAATAATAAAGTTATTATTCGGCAACAAAAAATATTGACAGATGGATGAACAGACAGGCTGATTCATGAACCATGCCAAATATAAGCTTGTGAAAAAACGGTCTTATAATGTAATCAGTCTGTCCGTCCATATGTCAACATTTAAGGTTTCCGGATAACTAAAATGTTGATGGACAGTTGGACAGATGTACTTACAAAATATGACCATTCTTACAAAATATGACCATTCTTCAACAGGAGTATAATTGGCATGGTTCATCAATTTTTACTAACTTCAGCTACATAAAATTTGTATCTCTACATCGCATCATGAGATAGAAATTGTGATATGTCAAAAATCATGAAGGCCAGTCATGTTGCAGCTCTAACAGTAAGCATATCTTGGTCAGCAGACGTAAAGCCCTCGCTCTGATTGTTGAACGATTTATGTGTTCATACATTAAGATCCAAATAGTTCAGATTCCACTCCCACCCATTGAAGCTTCTGCGTTTCTGTTTCACTCGCGTGTATGGATAATATTTGAACATTCCCTGAAATTTATTCAAACTAAATTTGAGGATATAAGGAAAAAATATGATTAAAAGCATGAAACCAGTAACACATTTACTGATTACATAAATATACAGTAATGCCCTAAATAATCGACTCCTTAACCACAGTAGAATTATGGGTAATTTTTCAGGATTTAGTCGGAAATATAGCTTGTTGCCATTCATCGGAAAGCTCTCAATTCTGCTGTGGTTAAGGAGTCGATTATTTAGGGCATTACTGTATAACACTGACTTTAATATAAATAGCACCATGGTTGAATGCAGTCTGATAAATATCCAGACTCTATCTCATTTCTATCAACTACGTCTGAGAACACTGAAACTCTAACATCACAGATGAAGGGGAAATCCCAAATTGGGAAAACTCATTAATATTCATGTCTCCAGATAATGCTTATAATTGCGATCCACACATAGTTATTCGCACACTTGTTTATAAGAGTGGTCAATTTTCCTCTAACCAATTTCTGTGCAATAAACTGCATGTTTGCTTCACTATATATAGAATACAAGTTACACCGTTCAGATAATAAAGGACAATGAATAAAGATATAGCGATATTACTGATGCTGCATTGCAGTGATGTTGCATCATCTCCTTATTTAGAATATGTGGATGCCATTTACTACAGCCATAGTAAACAATCCTTATTTGGCATGTGATCATTGTGATGTAATTATCCGTGCTATGAGAATTAACCTACTAGATTAATAAATTCTGAATCCCTTTGCAAAAACAACTCTATATTAAATGTATACTTGTTCTGTCTGATCATTCTCCAATTATAAAGTAAAGTATATTAGCTTATTTTGAATAGACAACGTTTGATCAGTTAAGAAGGGAAATGCAATCGTGTAGGTTATGGTACCTTGGTGAGATTTCAGTCAGACAGCGTGGGCGGGGCTTGGTGGAAATGTTTAAAAAGTGCAAATATCAGTTGACTTTTGAAGGAGGATATTGATTGGTTGAGAGATGGCATTCTTCTCTGCGATGCTCTCTTTGACTGGAGTGTTACCTCCCATTTGAAATAGTTTACTCCTTGGATGTCTTCAGACCCAGTTAATTAAAATGAGACTTGATTTGATTTGAATGAAACTGGGTCACATGCTATGATACGACTTCACAAAAAAAGAGAATAATTGCAAAATTAAAAGAGATGTACTAGTATGCACTAATTCAGGGTTCCAGGCCTATATTTGTAACAATAACGTATTTTGTCATAAACATTAATTTTAAATCACTATTGGTTGTGCTCCACTAATGTCACTAGAAACCCATGTCTTGGAATATAAATTGCACTAGGTACATGTATGAAGAAACTAAACATTGCAGTAAACGGTCACATTGTTGCAAATTGATACTATGATTGTCGATATTCATCTAAATTATGAAGTCTACAAATATAAAGGACATTTTCTGTAAAAAGATTGGAATATAACGCGATAGCCTCTTCCAGTTGTCACTTCTCGGCTAAATTAGTAAAACCAAGTAGTTTCTACACAATAATGCAAACACATCGGCCTGGATCCCTGTATATCTTGACTAGAAAACTTGAAATTAGGTGATAATTTTGAAACATGTGGGAGAACAATATATTGCATGCTGGTTTGAGGAAAAGCATGCTGTTTTTATTTTGGATATCAAACTGATGGCACATGACATATGTTGTAAGACATGAACATGCTCTATTGAAATCTCTAGATTTGGCTGTTCTTCACACAAAGATACCATACCAAGAGAGATAACTCTATATTTTTCTATATTACCATTCACAAAGATGGCACAACTTGAATTTACCTGTGAAACATAATGTCGGAAGGTAAAAAAAAAAACATTACTGAAGGTGTTATCTCAGTCAAAATGTTTTGACATTATAAGCACAGAAAGGGCCATAACTCCGGCAAAACTGATCAGATTGGTTCAATTTTTTATTTGATCTGTGTGATACATAGCACAGAAGCTCCTAATCATAGCATATATTTTATATCATAATCAGCTCAGTTCCTTAAATGCATATGTTCCAAAAGAGTCATGGGTGAAAAAGGGGACCCCTCTTTATAATTGAAGAAAGAGATATATATCACATGCTAAAGACATTCGGCAACATAAATGCTATGTTGACAAATTATAAATTTTCTTTCTTATCCTAAACCAGTGACTATAAAAACAATTGTTCTGTGGCTACAAATTAGTATAACAAAGGTTTGCTTCAACCCTTTCATGACTAGAGCCTCCTGAAATTTTGTGAAAACCCTGTGCCAATGCATTCTCTTATATTTGCGAGTCTCCCATAGGGAGCCTAGCATATATAAGAGAATGCATTGGCACAACAATATATACCTTGACCTTTTAAGCCAGCACATTCTCTTATATATGCGAGGCTCCCTATGGTAGACTCGCATATATAAGAGAATGCACTGGCACAGGATCTTTAATGCTGCACCAGTGCAGATGCCATCATGAAAGGGTAAAGCACATACCATATTTGGAGCCAAAGAAAAAGCAATATTGAAGGTATAATGCGGACGCTATACAATTATATCTCTTGATATGGGTGTAATGAAGATACTATACAATTATATCTCTTGGTATGGGTGTAATGAAGATACTATACAATTATATCTCTTGGTATGGGTGTAATGAAGATACTATACAATTATATCTCTTGATATGGGTGTAATGAAGATACTATACAATTATATCTCTTGATATGGGTGTAATGAAGATACTATACAATTATATCTCTTGGTATGGGTGTAATGAAGATACTATACAATTATATCTCTTTGTATGGGTGTAATGAAGATACTATACAATTATATCTCTTGGTATGGGTGCTGGAGGGGATTGTGTAAATAATATTTATTCGCAACCAAACGAATAAAATAGTTTATTACATTCCTATGTGTGATTTACATTGATTTCTCGAGCGATTATAAATGATAATTTCACTAGTGATTTATGTCACTTTAACTAGTGCGTTATGTATTCATACGGGCTATCAAAATGTATGTGTCATGAGTATAATGGCAGTATTATCGGATTTCTGGTAAATCAGATGTTTATAGTGGAATATAATAAACAGAATAATCACTTGAACTGGTGACGTGAAACAATTTACTTGAGTTCAATTTGCACCCCTTCATCACCCTTCTATGATTCAATATGTGTTATTACAGCCTATTTATAAAACTGTTATAATGAGTAAGTACACCACTATAAAAAGTAAATACACTTTAAATATGCTGTCTGGTCATATTAAGAGTGGTATATGAGAGAGTCACTTCGCCCTAGGACAAAAATAGGGAGAAGTGGTACAATTTAGGGACAAGATATCTCCCAAGTCACCTCCTAGGCTGGACCCTGGTATCCTTGTAAAAAGGAAAACCTACTACCATGCAATAATGAAGCACACAGGTAGATTGTGACATCCAGTATTAACCCTTCCATGACTGGAGCTTCCTGAAATTTTGTGATAACCCTGTGTTAATGCATTCTCTTTTATATGCTAGTCGCCTATGGGGCGCTTCGCATATATAAGAGAATGCATGGGCCTAACAATATTTACCTTGATCTTGTAAGACAGTGCATTCTCTTATATATGCAAGGCTCCCTATGGGAGACTCGCATATATAAGAGAATGCACTGGCACAGGGTCTTTAATGCTGCACCAGCGCAGTTCCGTCATGAAAGGGTTAAATAATCTCAAGGTTCAAGCAATACAGAAACGCTAAATATTTAATTAACACGAACCATGCTTCTAATTTCTAACCAACAACAATCAAACAACTAATTATAAAGGCAAAAACAAAACATGAATCAACAAAGCAATAGTAAGATCATTCTTTATACAGAAAACAATGAATACGGTTGTCATGGATACAATCGTCATGGATCAAGGGAGAGAACTTACATTTGAATCTGGTGGAATGAGTGAACCGTTACTTGTACATGTAAGTTGGTGGTCTCGACGCTCTTTTCTTTTCCTCCTGTTAAGAACAAAACATTTATAATCAAACAAACTTAAAGGTACTCAATCCGATTAAGCACCCCTCAATTACTATTTATTTGGCTTCGGGGGTATAAAATATTTGATTCGAGTCGAGAAACTAATCCATCAAAGCTCAGAGTGATCAGATATCAATTTTTTTAAATCTATTATTTTTAACTACCTGGAATATTTAGTGGCCCAGTAAAAGTCGATGAGAAGACAAAATAGCGGATGAAGAAGGATAACTCTAAAATCAAGTGGCTTTTTTATGTCAGATATTTGACAAACCGGCAAAATTTCATTCTACAAAATGTTGATAAATAACAGGTTTTGGGCAATTATATATAGTGGACTGTGGTTAGCATTATTTTTGGGCAATTAATCGATTCTGATAACTGAAGCGGCATTTTAAAAAATTTGTTGTTGGAATCTGATGATATGGGGACCATCGAATCAGATGGAGTACCTTTAATCCGATAGACTTAAATAATTATAACACAAAATAATAACAATTCATCAAAAAGCAAGACACAGAGAGAAGTGATGGCTCTATATATTTCAAATGTGTGTAAGTTGATATCCTTATTTTGAACACTATAATGAATCATTTGTATAGTCTAGCTATTATACAGCTAGTATAGTAGTCAAATTAAAGCAACCGCTTATTCTGGTCGTGTATTTTCGTAATTTTAATAAGTAAAAAAAATTTGAGGAAAATTTGGAGAAAAAAAACCCAATAAAATGGTTAGGAGGTGGCCCATTTTGGGAGGGGTGATTGGGTTACCGTAAACACAGGTATTATTTTATTTAACCTAATCTATTGCCTCTCAGCCCATACAGCATTATAAAGTTGATTACCTTATATGGACTATGACACAGCATATAATCATGGAGCAGAATAGCGTAAATCCGACCGCTGCAGCAGCTATGCTGGCCGTCTGTATCTTTATATCCTCCTCAACTGAAAGAAATGTCAATATTTGAATTTCAATCAAGCCAAAATGAGATAGTCATTAGAAAGAATAGTTCTTCGAGTCAGCATATCTCATTGTAGGTCACTACAATCAGGCCTCAAAATATGGTGCTGGACATCTGCAGAATGAGGTCACCAGAGGGTGAATTTAGTGACGCTACCCCACACAGCGGGTTAGCATAACTAAATTCACCCTCTGGGGACCTCATTTTGCTCGGGCCTCACCTTCTCTGGAAAGAATCTTTATTATCAAATTATCAAGTTTTTTTAGTTTCTTTTTCTTTTTTAGTTTAGTTTCTCTCTATCCCCAAATTAGCAGACAACACCATCACCATCTTCACCAACTGGGAACTTAAATCTGTGTCTTGGTCTCCATAGCAGATGATGCCATGCAGAATGAGGTCCCCAAAGAATGAATTTGGTAATGCTAGCCCGCTGCGCAGGGTACAGCTTGCAATGCACGAGCAGAGCATCTGAACTGAGTCAGTTTTACCAAATGAGTAATGGATATTGCTAATGTATAATTCACATGATCCAAAGGCTTCAGTAAAAAGTAACTATGCATACATGTATAGTCCATTTGCAACAAGTTTGATAAAAGATTAGAGATATTGAGGTTTATCATATTCTGCATTAATTAAACAGTCCTTAGTCTGTTAGTTAACTCTTTTGTTACTATATACTCATTAACGAGTCGCTCTCGTAGGCAATGTTGAGATAATAATTTCAATAAACAGCCAAACACAGTTTATTGAATTTTTTTATATGAAACATATACTACTAATTAATTGGAATCCTTCTCTACTTGTATTATCTGACGTCTGCTTTAATTTCCTGAACAACCCTCCAGATAAATACCAGTAATAAAGAATTCCAATGTACATGTATACTTTTATAACTGAATTTAAGTAAAGAAAGGATTAACCCTTTGAGTGCCAGGTCGATTTTTGTATCAACCCATATACCCTGTGCCAATGCATTCTCTTATATATGCGAGTCGACCATAGGTCGCCTCGCATATATAAGAGAATGCATTGGCCTAACAATTTTTTACAATTTTAATAATTTAATCTTATATTCTTTAACAGACTTATTTTGTAGGTTTAGGGCTGATGAGGTCGGCCCCTGTCACTCAAAGGGTTAAGCCAGTAATAATTAACCCATTCATGATGGGAGCCGAGCTGGTGCAGCATTGAAGATCCTGTGCCAGTGTATTCTCTTATACTTGCGAGTCTCCCATGGGGAGCCTCCCATATATAATAGAAGAACTGGCTTATACGGTCAAGGTAAATATTGTTAGGCCAATGTATTCTCTTATATATGCGAGGCACCCTATGGGAGACTCGCATATATAAGAGAATGCATTGGCACAGGGTTTGTGGCCAAATTTCAAGAAGCTCCAGTCAAAGAAGGGTTAATATGTGATTCAGCCTTACAGACGTTCCTATTTGAGTTATCATACTCACCTGGGAAGAAAATGTCATGGCTAATTCTCTCACATCTGTCACCTTCATATTCTTTGGGACAACTAAAAAAATGAAATAAAGCTAAATGATATATATGTACTTTCAAAGATCCTAAATAGGAAATAAAAAATTTGGGTTTAGGATTTAATGGCATTTATCAACATTTCAGTGGCTCAGCTATATTTTTACACTAGCAAGGTGACCCGCCATTGCCCAGATTAAAGTGATGTGGAACACGCTGCTGGGGAAATTTGTAAGGAACAGAGAACACTCTTGCTCATAGTAGTTTCTAATAAAGTTTATGCACAAATAGGCATCACATATCATCATTATTATTCAAGGATTATATGCAGTAATTGCAGTGAATCACATTGGCGGAATTATTGCCGTTTATCTTAATTAATTCGTCCCTAGTTAAGAAGTAGATATTCATAATTGTGCATACATTAGACGTTATAGTAAATGGTCCCTACTTAATTTCTATAACAGTCAGACATTTGCAAATATAGATACACATGTAGATAACTTTAGTGGAAATCGGCGACAAGATATATTTTTATCAATTGTGGTGACCCTCTCCCTCCCCATCCCGGACTCAAAATGCACCATTACTTTGGCGTCTTTATACTACATCATTGCATGATTTACTCATATCATGGAAATGATTACATATAAGTTTGGTGGAAATGGGTGACCAAACATTTCCCAACCCCGATAGCTTCACTTGAGAAATATTTAACCTGCACCATTACCATCCTCATGAAAGTTATGCCTAATAAACCCTTCTAGATGGTCCCCACTTAATTTCTATAGCGAAGATAAAAGACAGACATTCACAAATATAGATAGATAGATAGATTAGTGGAAATTGGTAACAAAACTAATTTTATCAATTATGGTGCATGTTTCCCTTCCCCATCCCTGACTCGAGCGACATCACTTTGGCGTCAGTTAACTACATCATTAGGCTACTCATACCATGGATATGATTATAAAAATTGATGGAAATTGGCGACAAAAAAATATGATTGATTTTGTTGGCCCTCCCCTCTTTCTGTCCCCGATTCTGACAGCGTCACTTTTTAACCTGTACCATTATCTTCCTCGTGATAAGTTACCTGTTAGATCCCTTTATAACCCTCTAGATGATCCCCACTTAATTTCTATAGCAGAGAGGCAGAAAGATATTCGTTAACAGCAATCATCAATGAGAAAAGGAATGTGAAATTGAAATAGTTCATGTCAACAGTAAACTTCTTTAGTATGCACATCGACAGACATGAAATTGAAATAGTTCATGTCAACAGTAAACTTCTTTAATATGCACATCGACAGACATGAAATTGAAATCAAACGGAAGTTGAATCTAACAAGAACAGTGTTACCAGGTACTTCTTGCCAGGCTATAAATATAATGAATGGCTTTTCAAGTATCAAGGTTACTTTTTTCAGGAATTTAACCCTTTCAGTGCCAGGGGCCATCTCATTGGCCCTAATTTTTACGGTCTGTCAAATCAGCCCTAAAATTAAAAAAAAAAAATATTTAGATTTTTTTTGGGTTGAATTTTTTTTGGGGTAAGCTTAAGCATGCTATAGCAAATTTAAAAACAAACTGGATAAAACCTTAGGGGCATGTTATAACTCAAAACTATCACCAAATATTCATAGTAATAATTTTGATGCCCATGAAAAACGTAAGATTCCCTGGCACTAAACCTACAAAATAAGTATGTTAAAGAATATAAGAAAAAATTATTAAAATTGTAAAAAATAATAACAAATGATGAAAAATTGTTAGGCCAATGCATTCTCTTATATATGCGAGGCGACCTATGGTCGACTCGCATATATAAGAGAATGCATTGGCACAGGGTATATGGGTTGATACAAACATCGGACCTGGCGCTAAAAGGGTTAAAGAACTTGGAATTCATAATGTTCATTCCAGTTTCAATGATGGGTGTAAAATTGATGCAAAATTGACCTATATATAGATACTTACTTGCATGCCGACTGGCGGAAATCATTGATGATGTAAACATAACACCTTCCACCGTATAGACACGCTGCTGTCATGTATTCTTTCTCATTGCATGCATGCTGATGGTGTCCTGATGTGATATTATACTCTGTTGTAAGTTCTAAAGGTGATTCTGTACTGGGCTGGGCTGTAGGGGTTCTACCACACCCATCTACAATTAATAAATGTAAACATTTAAAGCCATATTATGGACTTGTTCGAGTGCGTGAAACTGATAAGTTAGTATTCAGGCGCTATATCAACTGAAGGAATGTAGCAAACTACTAACCTATCCAAAAATATCAAGCAAATCGACCGTACCACTCAATAGAAAACATCGACTGAATTACTCTCAATTGTCAATATTTACTTCTCGATTCAGGACGCAACTATTGGCGATAAATTAATGGAAATAATTTCGCCATCGAGAGTCACTGTATTTATTGAAGATATAAGAATGGCGGTTTGTGTTGTCAGTTTGGATATAATATGTCCTACAGTAATGCCCTAATTAATCGACTCCCTAACCACTGCAGAATTATGGGTAACTTTTCAGGATTTAGTTGGAAATATGGCTTGTTGTATGGCAACAAGTCATATTTCCGACTAAATCCTGAAAAGTTACCCATAATTCTGCAGTGGTTAGGGAGTCGATTAATTAGGGCATTACTGTACTTTGAGCATGATTATTCTCCATTTCTATTTGATCACCCTACTGGAGTGTTTCACATCACTTTAATATTGTAGAATGTCAGAGGTTATTATTGAATACGGAGGTTTAACCCTTCCATGACTGGAGCTTCCTGAAATTTTGTGAAAATCCTGTGCAAATACATTCTCTTATACAGTAATGCCCTAAATAATCGACTCCTTAACCACAGCAGAATTATTGGTAACTTTTCAGGATTTAGTCAGAAATATGGCTTGTGCAACAAGACATATCTCCGATTCTCATAATCACTTTTAAAAGTATACTTTGAAATGGTCTATTACTTATCTGGAGGGGTTTTCAGCAAAAATAAGTAGATGACAGATAATACAATAATACAATTTATTGGAGGGAAATATTCAGATATTAACCCTTTACCCAACAGAAGGGCCCTGTGCCAATGCATTCTCTTATATATGCGAGTCGACCATAGGTCGCCTCACATATATAAGAGAATGCATTGGCTTAACACATTAAAAATTATAAAATTGTTAAAGAATGTAAGAAAAAAATGGTAAAAAGTGTTAAATTTTTAATTTTTTTTAGGCCAATGCATTCTCTTATATATGCGAGGCAACCTATGGTCGACTCGCATATATAAGAGAATGCATTGGCACAGGGCATAACTGTAACTATCACAATGTGGTCAAGGAGCCGGTTCCAATGATATCCATATTTGTATGGTTCTATTGAGACAGACCGAAGATATTTTAGGCTGTTGAAGCTTTATTTGGCCGGTTTTGGCCGGTTTGTTGGGTAAAGGGTTAAGTTCAACAAATGACCCATGTCTGTTGAACTTATTATCAGAACATTTCCTAAGGGAAGAATACATGTACTCATCAACGAGTATTCATAAAAGAAAGGTTTAACGGTACTCAATCTGATTCGATGGTCCCCATATCATCAGATTCCAACAACAACAACATTTTTAGAAATGCCGCTTCAGTTATCAGAATCGATTAATTGCCCAAAAATAATGCTAACCACTGTCAACTATACTATAAAATTGCCTGAAACCTGTTATTTATCAACATGTTGTTCAAATAAATTTTGCCTTATTTATCAACAGAAAGCCTCTTGATTTTTTAGAGTTATCTATCTTCATCCACAATTTAGTCCGAGAACATATTTTTACCCCCCAAATCCAAATAAATAGTAATTGAGGGGCCCTTAATTGGATTATGCATCTTTAAGAACCAGACTCAGCCTCACTCAGGTTCGTAAATAATGAACTCTGAACGAGGCAACTCAGTTCTCACCCGGATTGGGCTTAGATGAAAAGGAATTGTGTGCAAATACCTTCAGAGACTCAGAGTCAAAGACCCCTCCTTCTACAAAATTCCAGCTCTTGAGTCATTTCTTCACCATGACTCAGTTGAATAGTCATGTTATTCCAATTATAGTGAAAAGTCAGAGATCTCCATCTATATGGTGACCCACACAGATACCTAGTCAAATTGATGACCCAGACGTAGGCCCAGACTAATTGATAACCAATGTCTATAAAATGATGAGTCTTTAATTTGTGGATATGAAATCAGTGGAGAAAAGACTTTGATAAGTTTATAAAAATCAGCGATCGTATAGTTCTATACTCTCATTTCACAGTTAGAAACGTCTGAGCGATCAGAAGAGAAATGTATTCACTACAATCTACAAAGCGAAAACACCATCCTCAGATAATTCTTCATTTAATTTTTTCTATTATCGTTTATGCATGATCATAACTCAAACATGATAGGCTCATTTCCTATGAAATTACAAAATAAACAACGCTGCCTGATATAATAATGCTTCTGATTTTATTTTTTTTTGTGAATTCGTTTGTGGTTTTATTCATACAATTTTGAAACGAAGCCAAATCCTCAATGATATGACAAATAAACTGAGCTACGTTAAATCGATAACAGCATAGCTAATGCGTTATGAACAGTTCGTGACATTTATCACTAACGTACGAGAATAGTCGGATATAGTGGTGCTGTCGAACTCGGCCACAAAAATAGAAGGAATATCTTGATATAACTACTAATTACAAATATAGTTTGAACATACCTGTCATAATATAATCAACATACAGCTCGAAGGACATTAAAACGGATTCATTAACCCTTTACCCAACAGAACGGCCAAAACCGGCCAGATAAAGCTTCAACAGCCTAAAATATCTTCGGTCTGTCTCAATAGAACCATACAAATATGGATATCATTGGAACCGGCTCCTTGACCACATTGTGATAGTTACAGTTATGCCCTGTGCCAATGCATTCTCTTATATATGCGAGTCGACCATAGGTCGCCTCGCATATATAAGAGAATGCATTGGCCTAAAAAAAATCTTTTTTTCTTACATTCTTTAACAATTTTATAATTTTTAATTTGTTAAGCCAATGCATTCTCTTATATATGCGAGGCGACCTATGGTCGACTCGCATATATAAGAGAATGCATTGGCACAGGGCCCGGCCCTTCTGTTGGGTAAAGGGTTAATCTGTCCAAATAAGACTTTTTTTTTTACTTGTTTGAATTGGTTTTTCATCATATCAGAGTAAGTGCACTGGTATCAGCAGGGATGTGTTGACAGGGATGGGTTTGGAGAATGTCTCACCCCTCCAACTTGGACCAATTTTATGCCTGATAACGTTAGTTGGAAATTTCAGACAAAAAGTAGGTTGAAGTTGTTCCAACCAGTATTTAGCGTGAAATTTGTTATTTTTAGGCCAAAATTAAAAAAAAATCCTACTTTTTGTCAAATTTTTGCACACAGAAATGGCAATCAGTTGGAAAATAAATTATCAGTTAGAAATAAATTCCCAACCATTTGGGGGTGAATATATACTAAATTGGAAAAACATGTGTATAAAATATTAGATATGAATCGAAGACCCCTTTCCGAAAATGCTTCTATCGATTAATATTGATTATATTTCGAATATTTTCTGGTCTAAAAACATGTGGGTGTTTAGCTAACAGACAATAACGGTTTCTGCTAACAGAGACCAGAAATTTTATTATGTAATTTTGTCACAAATAAACGTTAATTAGACGGATTATCGCTTATAACTATGTAATAAAACAATGCAAACAAATCAATCTGGGACAATTGACGTTCGGATCATAGCTATATGAACACTCTAATGATCTCCATTGCTATATGGTATCGCTTGAATTGTCTGTTCTAAAAATAGAACATTAAAGTGTCCCACTTAATCATCTTATTTTATAATAAAATATTTGAAATAAATTCAATATTAATTGACAGAAACGTTTCCAGGCAAGGATTTCCAACTCATACGTATTATTATTTCATACCCAGAAAACTATCTAAAATTTATTTAATTAAAGAGATAATCCATCTATAATAGATTCTTAGTTAAAATATCAGTGACAAAAACCAATCCTTCCTGAATCCATCAATGTATATTGTTTCGGTCGATGCTGAATCTATGAGAGGAAATATTCATCTCAGAAATCGAGCTAATAGCTAACTAGATTGATTCTGCCAGTACCATGGCTTGCATCACCTACTATTCACCATAAAACCAAATGGCTGGCTGTAAAAGACTCTCATAGGAAAAATCGAACATGTGAGTCTAATAAAATTGCTTTAATCATGGGGACTAATTACATCATCTTATAAGATTAGGCTATATATTATTGATTCTCGTCTATTTTCATCTCCCATTCATAAATATAACGATCTGTCCTTCACAAGTAGCCTAGCAAAGCTCACTAACTATGATGCTGCAATGTCCGTGGGTCCTCATGGTTTATCTATACAGTAATTCTCTAAGAAATCGACTTCTTAACCACAGCAGAATTATGGGTAACTTTTCAGGATTTCGGCGGAAATATGGCTTGTTGCCATTCATCGGAAAGCTCTCCCAGAGAGCTTTCAGATGAATGGCAACAAGCCATATTTCCAACTAAATCCTGAAAAATTACCCATTTGGGAGAGCTTTCCGATGAATGGCAACAAGCCATATTTCCAACTAAATCCTGAAAAGTTTCCCATAATTCTGCTGTGGTTAAGAAGTTGATTACTTAGAGCATTACTGTACTTGAAGAACAAACCAACAGTGCTAAGAAAATTATTACCATAACTTGTGTCAAATGTTCCTAGTAATTCAGAGTAATTTAGGACTATTCAAATAATATAATTATTCCAATATTTTCTTGATGAGAAGAAATATTAATGTCGCTTGATGTTTTCAAATATTTGGCCATGATTGAGTTAATATATATAACTAGACATGAGTATACAATATCAAAGTATTTTTGATAAACTAAGTTACAAAGGTATAAAACATTTACTCGCGAATTATTGGATTTTACATTCTAAAGTTTAATTTCATCTTGGTTATTCCATGATATATAGGAAAGCTATAAGTTTACTAGTGCCTTCAGTAATTCAGTTCTGTACAGGAACTGATTACTATTTAGAAAAATGTCACTGATTTCATAAATTAACTATAATAAAATGTTGTTTTTATTTGCATGGTTTAACAATAAAATTTTATTTTCTGAGGCTGTTAAAATTCCCAGCAGTGAGCTTTTGTGGTCAGTTGGGTGCGGTTAAACATAGCTATTTTTATTATGTGTTGAGATATTAACAATTTCCACCTTCTCAAAATATTAATCGTATAATACACCCACTCAAAATGTTATTCTAAGCTTAAAGGGACCCAAGGCACAGTAAATGTACAAATAATATAAAAGTCTGTAAAAATATAACCACTAAGAATAACATCACGAAATAGATAAACTTTGTGATAGATTGTTCTCCAATAATGAAATTTTGTGAGTTGAAACCATTGTTATGTAAACAAAGCTGTTACAGTGATTTGTCAACTAACATCGCTAATTGTGTAGTAAGTTCAAATTTTTTAATATGCATATTATTTTCAGAATATTTTTCAATTCTTTGACCTTTTCCAAAGTTTACAGTCAAGTTTTTATTAAACTTTGGTATCTAATTGGACTAATTTGACTTTTATCGGTAATTCCACTTTTACATTTCAATGGTTTGACATGTAAATTCTCACTATTCGAGACTTAATAATAATGAAAATAAGAACAAACAACAAAGTCAATATATTTTTTCATGTACAGTAATGCTCTAAGTAATCGACTTCTCCCTGAGAGCTTTCCAATGAATGGCAACAAGCCATATTTCCGACTAAATCCTGAAAAGTTACCCATAATTTTGCTGTGGTTAAGAAGTCGATTACTTAGAGCATTACTGTACTTGTCGATGATAGTTATTTTACTGACGTTTATGTTATTTCGCATGAAGACCTCGAGTCCCTTCAATATATATGAGCTTTTTTCAGGGTTCACAAAATAGAACTACACTACGATAAAATATACACACAATAAATATTTCCCTTAGGCTAAATTTATCTGAAGATCTTGACGTAAGTCCAAAGTGATCACCGATCCTCAGTGAACGCCTTTTAAAGATTTATCATCCATAAATTTACAAATATAGTACTGCTTATCATTGTGTATGTTATTTAAGGTATTTATTACGTTTGTGATGTTTAAGTATAGTTTCTCACAGTGACTCGTGTTTTCATTCAAACCAAATGTAATGCTCCAGATCGTACTTACTCGCATATTTTAACATTTTTAGTTTGTTTTAATCTATTTTAAATTCAAGCAATGTTATCTCAAGCCTGACTGAAATTTCACCCAATTCCAACCTGCCTGAATCATAGTACAATTATGACATTAAAAACTCTTTAATAAACAATCCGTATTGAAAAATAAATCATTTTCTGTCCACATCAAGCGTTATTTATGCAGTATAATTTCAGAGAGATTTAATTCAGTCTGACTGAATTAGTTTTCTATATTGAAAATTCCGATGAAATCAGATGAAATTAACTTTTATTGAAAATTCACTTCAATGAAATTTTTGCCAAATTTCACTGAAATCACCAAATAAAAAAAAAAAAAATTTGATTTCACTGGAATTCAACTGAAATTTCAATGAAATTAAAAAAAATTCACTGAAATCACCAAAAAAAATTATGTCTGTCTTTTATCAGAAGTTAACTCAATATCCAGAATAAGTCAACTCATCCTCCTAACATCTTTTACTGACTTGGGTTTCTTTCCCAGCACATTAATAGTATATATTTATATAAAATTTATGGAGGTGCTGAGTGTTCATTGCTTCAGTGAGTGCGAACAAATTCTCATTTCTTATCCAAGTGGCCATGTATCGATCAGAATGAATTGCAACAAGGGTGCTAGCCATATCCCCACTAATGCCGAATTGAATAGTAAGAATGGGTCGAAGCCCTACAATAATTACCCATTGTTGAGATATCTTTGTAGATAGACAGAAAATCAACGTTTTAGATAGAATTACAGTAATGCCCTAAATAATCGACTCCTTAACCACAGCAGAGAGCTTTCCGATGAATGGCAACAAGCAATATTTCTGACTAAAAACTGAAAAGTTACCCATAATTCTGCTGTGGTTAAGGAGTCGATTATTTAGGGCATTACTGTATTTACATTGCTGAGATATCTACATGGACGGACAGTATAACTCATATTTCCAAATGAACCAAGAAGGACAATTCAAAAATAGAAAATGTGAATGACATTGGGTCCTTGTTTGACAGAACTCTGGGGTAGCTTGGCTGCTATACATCAGTACTGAGTACGGACATATAATGTCACGGGACCTCATTCTGCTTAGGCCTCATCTTCTCTCAAAAGTTTCTTTATTATCAAATTTCTATAGAAACTTCTTCACATAGATTCTATGTCTTGTTTAGTTTAATTTCTCTATATCCCCAAATTGGCAGACGACACATTGCATAATCGAGGATCCCAATGGGTGTACATCACAATATTTCACCATTTGGGAACTTCAATCTGAGTCTATGTCTCCCATAGCCAATGAGGCTATACAGAATGAGGTCCCCAGAGGGCAAATTTAGTGATGCTAGCCCGCTATGTGGGATAGTGTCACTAAATTCACCCTCTGGGGATCTCATTCTGCAAATGACAGGCACACTAAACTCAGACTTGCCTGTAATAGTAAATCTGAGCCAAAACAGTAGTCATATGGTTTACAAGATCTAATTTTCCATCACTATTAGCATTGATTTACAGACAAAACTTCAGGGCAAGGCTAAGAAATATTGTCACTGATCAACATATACATGTATGGTCAGCAATCATGCAGACCCACCATAAATTCTTTTTTTCTTGACTTCAAGGTTTATTGACTCACCTGGATTTTTGGAATAATCACAAGAATTGAATGAGAAACTTAAGTCAAATCCTTCGACCCATCCATCAATGAACAGTAAAATAGCCATGAGGAACAACATGAATCGGCAACAAGTCTTAGATAATACTGAAGATAACGTAGTCATTGTCTGTGAAACCATAAATTTACATCTCAATCTCACAATACAAATAGCTTCATACGGAGATAAACACCTCCAGGAAATATATACATCAAGTAATTATCCAATGAAAAAAAGTCCTGGTATCTCTCTGTACGTGTCCTGTTATCACTATCTGCGTAATTTAATGAATGAAATCACCCGTGTAGCAGTTTACTTAAGGTTAAGGATCTGATATGTATAGACACTTGAATCAAGTGCATTCAAGTTGAGAAACTCTTCACAACTGAGCACCTATCACGGATATTATTTCCATTCTAGGATTACTCATACAGCTAGCAGGTGCCAAGTTGATAAATCAAGTTTTAAATATTAATAAACCCCAATCAATCAATCCACAAAACTTAGCCAGACACTGTAACTTGAAGAATGAGAATTTACTTGTGTAATTACGGAACTGTTCCATATGAGAGCCTTTATATTATACTCCTTTTCTACAGAACTGTCTTGAAATGAGGAAATTAATAAATGAATAATTCCTGGAATAATAATAACTTCCTGTTGAACAAACGACACACCAAGTCACTGATTGGCTCGCGTCTATGGCAGCAACACAGGATTGGAAATTTTGGAAGACAGAAAACTCTCAATATGCCTCACTGGAAAGGATTTGTTAATGATTCTTCCTGCTTTATTGGAATCAAGTTATCTCACAAAACGGTCGCAGCAAATTAATGAACTTGCATTAATCCAGAAACCATATTAGGTTATGGCAATTAATAACAGGTCACAGGTGTGTCAACCACTGAATAAATATCCAAATAGCTCTTTAGGCAGAAGCTTTATATAACTGTTGTAGCCTGTAGGTGTGTACATTAGATGATTCAATTCTCAATTGTATCCGCAAGAAAACTGTTTAGAACTGCTAACACATATATCGATCACTGTATAAATTTCCAACTATCCATTTAGCCACAGAATTTATGCAAATAGTTGTAGGTCTAACAATCAGTTGCTTTTATTTCCATCCATTTACATCATTGTATATTTCTTCAGGTATATGCAGTACTAATCTGTTTACAAAGGCAGCAGCCACCTGCACTAATCTTGGAATATAACTGTCACACACGCTGAAGCTTTTGCTGCGGAATGAATTCAACAGGTAGAGCCACTTAGTCAAATACCTGCATTCTGTCGCATAAAAAACTGCACAGAGATGAACTCATCCCGTTATCTACTTAATACGAAATCATCGACAAGAAAGCAGACACAGTTAATGGTAAATCTGTTTATATCATTAAGGTACCTCAAAAATAACACATCACTGAATGGTGTGCTCGTAAGCAGGGCGGGCTGCCGGTAGTTATTTCTTTCCTGTCGATAAATGAATGACACGCGTGTTTCTGTGGCTAATCATGATGATGAAGTGGGCAGGTAGTAACGACTTTTTTACAATTTTACCTGGTGTCTCTAAATGTTTGCTCTAAAGGTACGTCATTGTAGGCAAATTGCTGTGACGAAATTCACACGCAGGTGATTTTCCCGGCCTATGAGAGTGCATTCAGAGCAATCAATAGACTAACTAGTGTAATTTGTAAACATTAAATCTGTGGAAACTTTTATCAATGACGACCACATCTGATAGTAAATCATTCCTTTAAAGACATAATTTTAAGGTGGACTTCATCTAACAGATTTTAGAATCCTGGTGGTTTAAGTTTTTTTTTATTACTGAATTTGGGAAAATACAATGTAACTGTGACTTTATTATAATAACATATCTGAATAAACATCAGATCATGGGATATCATTTAAGTGTGGGATTAATTAATATTCCCTCCAAAATAGGATAAGTATGTTGGACGTAAAAAAAATTATAAATATTTGATACAATAAATATTGGGTGTTACCATCTTAAAAACTATAAGGAATAAAAGATTAAATTAGATTAAAGTATTCTTGTTACTTGTATAATTCATGATTAATTTCAAATTTAATAGTAATTTTAATGAAAGTTTATGGGAAAAACAAGATAAACAATATAACAGTGATATTTTCATTTGCCAATTTCAAAAATAAGTCAAACAGTGCAGTAGCTTTATAACATATCTTAACAATGTCTTTATCTCTTTAATGGATAACCAATACTCATGACAACCAATACTAAAATTCTCAGTAGTAGGCATTTTATTTTTATTACTTGGTTTACAGATGTTTTTGGCTCAAAGGTAAGGGAGGTGGAACGGAAAAAAATTTAAATAAAACAGCAACAATTTTTTTCAATCATTGTCAAAAAATATGATTGGGAGAAATAAAATATTTGCTGTTTAGTATAATCTCCTCGTTTAAAACAATCCACCAGATCGCGTACTAGATTGTAGTATACCATGAACATTGCTGAAAGGCTTCACTGTTCAATCAATTTTGTTGTATATTTTAAGCAAACTAAACTCATAATTCATATACGGTATGTCTGGATTAATACTCCCATTGGCGGGAATAAAAAAAAAAAAATAATAATAAAAAATAAATTGCCTTAGTACATCACCTTAAATACAAGAGGATTGATCCACCTTAAACCTGACAAAATGAGATTGATTGATAAATATATAGATATATCAGTCCAACATCAAGTGTTCTGTGCTTGACAGCTTGTTGATTGTTATACTAGGATACGGAAAATGAACATGACAGCAAACGGGACATCAATTATATACTGTAAACTATATAAGATATTTACACACAAGAATCTGTTCACGCACATGAAGAACTGAACACCTCATAATGTACCCAACCATGTCTTACATGTTAAAAAATAATGGTACCAATGTCTTACACATTAAAAAAATAATGGTACCTAAGTCTTACACTGATAAAATAATGATAAAAATTTAAGCCCACTTAATTTTCAGACATAAAGATAATATCTAGTAATTTATCTGTGGGACATTCCTGGGATTATGATGCAAGTTGTGTTCTGTATTTATTCTACACCATTGTCAGGTAAGTTCAATCCATGACGGTCACCTTCATTGATACTACCGGTATAGCTCCTTTTATTGTGATTTAACCCTTCCATGAACGGAGCGTCTCGAAAAGTTTGTGAAAACCCTGTGCCAATACACTCTCTTATATAGATGAATCTCTCATAGGGAGCCTCGATATTACATTGGCCTAACAACATTTACCTTGACCTTGTAGCCAGTATATTCTCTTATATATGCAAGGCTCCCTATGGGATACTCGCATATATAAGAGAATGCACTGGCACAGGATCTTTAATGCTGCACTAGCACAGCTCCCATTACAAAAGGGTTAAATCTGATGAATAACCAATATAAATTATCGCGGGTACATGTATCACCCGAAGCAGATCTTTGACGTAATGTACGTCATCTTTCTTGGCGACAACATTAACAAGAATATTTCAGGCTTGTATTCCACTGTAGGCATACAATAATGGCTGGGATTCCATTGAATTCATGTCAATGGAGGTGGAATAATGGCTAGTAATTTATCTATGTGGGACCTCCCCCCCCCCACCAAGATATTTCCAGGCTTTACGGAAATTTCCAAGACCTTCCTCTGTCAAAATTCCATAACTTTTCTAAACAGGAAAATAGATTTATAAAATAATTGTTCCATTTTCTCCTCCTAGAATTTAACTTCATTGACTCCATTTGGTATCATGCAGGCATATTGTCTATGATAGGTGAGGGAAAACATTCACATACTGGGATCAAATTGCCACCAGCTCTCCTATGCTATAGTGTTGCCTACTTGCCACCCATGGCATCATAATGTATCTTCCGGAAGGTCGATTGTGTTGTTAATAGTGAGGGAATCCGAAGGAGTGTAATTGCATGACTTTTCCAGGGAGGAGGTATTTCTCCATGACTTCTTCCATGCTGGGGGCTCGATTACAGTAATGCCCTAAATAATCGACTCCTTAACCACAGCAGAATTATGGGTAATTTTCAGGATTTAGTTAAAAATTACACGTAATTCGGCTGTGGTTAAGGAGTCGATTATTTAGGGCATTACTGTATTGCCATGGGTTGGTATCCGTCATCCTTGTGTACGTGTGTCCGTCAACTATTTCCAATTAGAAATCTCATTATTGGAGAGTTGACTAATAATGAATTACAACAAAGTCAATCTATTTTTACATGTACTTGTTGATGATAGTTGTTTTACAGTCTTTTATCAAATTTATTTTTTCGCATGAACCCACTTTGGAAGGACTTGCGTCACTTTAACCCTTCCATGAGTGGAGCTTCTTGAAATTTGCGAAAAACCCTGTGCCAATGCATTCTCTTATATATATATGCAAGTCTCCCATAGGGATCAAGCCTCACATATATAAGAGAATACATTGGCCTAATAATATTTACCTTGACCTTGTAAACCTATGGGAGACTCGCTTATATAAGAGAATGCACTGGCACAGGATCTTTAACCTTTTCATGATGGGAGCTTCGCTGGTGCAGCATTGAAGACCCTGTGCCAGTGGCTTACATGGTCAAGGTAAATATTGTTAGGCCAATGTATTCTCTCATTTAGTCGGAAATATGGCTTGTTGCCATTCATCGGAAAGCTCTCACCCATAATTCTGCTGTGGTTAAGGAGTCGATTATTTAGGGCATTAATGTAAGTGGACCTTTAAGCAAACATATTGATGATGAACTATTTGCATTTAAAGCCACCCATAGTGTTTGAGCTCCTGGGATTTGGCTTTTTGGAACAATCCTAGCGCTGTTCCTTTTTTTTATGATAATAAACACCTTGACATGAAACTCCCAGAAGTGAGCATGGTAGATCTGCAGCAGTGCAGTCATTTAAATTACCCCAAATTCACAGCGTTTAACGATATCCACAAATTAAAGAGATGTCCTCAAATTAAAAAAATATTTTTTTTTTTTTTTTATACAAATACACACTCTAAAATTGGATATATATCATGTCATATCTATTTAAAAGGACAGGATTTATTAAAGTGATGAAAACTTTTCAGAAATGTAATAAAACTTCAATTAAACTAGTACAGGATGGAAATATATCCATTCTATTGTGAGATATATGTCCTGTTAGAAGCCAAGATATTGTATTTCACGGGTTTAGATTTAACGGACATGCCGACCAACGTTCGTCAGGTCGTGAGAAAATTTTTTAATCTAAACCCGTGAAATGCAATATCTTGGCTTCTAACAGGACATATATCTCACAATAGAATGGATATATCCGATGTCCCCAAATTAGACCAATATAAAGGCCTGCAGCAGTGATGTGCATATTGCACCTAGCTGAGAGTAAATCTGTACTTAATGAGCTTAATGGAAGAATGCCTATTATGTGAGAATGAAGAAATGATAGTGATAAAGAATAAAAAAAATACCTTCAATTAATCCCCAGACAAGATGTGTTATACCAAAGCCCTACCTTATCCCGCTCACTGCTTCTAGGATTGGCTCATGCCAAGATTGAAACTGAGGATCGACATCCAAACTGGACGAAGTTCTCCGCAGAGAGTATTCCCTACAAAGGTGGCATTACACTGAGATTTTCATAGGTCACGACTTAATTTTAAAGAAATCTTAATCCGACATGTGACACAATTAAGTCTGAGTTTAGTGTGCCTGTGATCTGCAGAATGAGTTCCACAGAGGGTGAATTTAGTGATGCAATCCCGCACAGCAGGCTAGCATCACCAAATTCACCCTCTTGGGACCTCATTCTGCATGGCCTCATTCTGCTATGGGAGACATAGGCTCAGATTTTAGTTCCCAAATGGTGAATATTGTGATGTAGACCCATTGGGAACCTTGAATATGCAATGTGTCTTTGTTATAATTGGGGATATAAAGAAACTAAACTAAAAAAGATTTAAAATCTAAGTTTCAATAGAAATTTGATAATAATGAAAATTTCCAGAAAAGATGAGGCCTAAGCAGAATGAGGTCCCCAGAGGGTGAATTTAGTGATGATAGCCCACTATTCTGGATAGCGTCATTAAATTCACCCTCTGGGGACCTCATTCTGCAAATGACTGGCACAATAAACTCACAATAAACTCTTGATGTGACAGGGTTCATATACCCAGCTGATACAAACATTCCGTAATTTTTCTAAACCTTTCCGACAAATTTTCCAAGACTTTTCACCAAATAAAGTCCATAACTTTTTCATACCTAACCATATATTTTTAGGGAAAAGCATGATTTGGTGCTCTCTCTCCTAATACAGACTTGTGGAACTACAATGAGAATGCCTCTTGTATCTGCAATCCGCTTATTATACATGTTACATGTGGGTACTGTTCCCTTCATGTTGCCTCATGAGCATACTAAAGTTGAAAACGGGGGATAACTCCACACAAAAAACTCGTCGGACCTCATAATCGCAGGTGCACAGGTTCACATGGTACTAAATATCCCTCCACATGCAATACCGCCTACAGAAGGGCATACTGTAGAAAACATTGTGTGTGTGTAAACACACTCTATGTAATATCTAAATATTGCTGAGATATATGCACGAATGACAGATAAAGAAGGACAACTCTAGATTGATATATGGCAGTGGGTAAAAACTATTTTTTTTTACATTTCGAAAATATTTTCGCCCATCAACCTCATAACCTGAAATGTTTCTATTTTCACTATCATGCTTTACACACTAAACTGACAGATATTCAAGTCTACATGTACGTTCACATTTCACAACCCCATAGATAAATTGAAATTGAGAAATTGCTTCATAAGATAGGGTTACGGTTGCCTTTTAAAGTTGGATAAGCTTGCACACATGGCAGGAAAAGAATGGTTAATTGCATGGAGCTTATGTAAGAGAGAATGTGGAGATTGGCAGGGTAGGTTGTGCATGGGATCTCACTGCCAAAACTACAGTATCTCAATCAAACCCGCGACAACCCTACATTCACATTATCATAGTTCCGGTGAAGAACTAATTGTCTCATAGTCATAAGACAGGGTTAGGCTGAATTATAATGGGGAGTTTTTCTGCTTTTGTTTCTGCATGAGAGAATTCAATAAAAAAAGATAATTAATACTCTCTCAACAGACTTGACACACCTTCGGTTAGAGTCCACACCTCACCAGGATAATAGAGCTGGTTCAGTTTATTACACGCTTGTTCCTAGTATTACGGTTTTCTGGCTGTTCCACATTTACAAATCCATATGGAACACATGTTCCATATGGAACACACGTTCCATACACATCACGTTGACGGCACATGACGTAAATGACATTCCCCATAACTATGAAATGGGAACTATAAAATAAAAGCATTATCACACATGACAAAATAAGCCCTGTGTATATAATGTGCCTAAATAATCCTTGTAAGTCTTTTTTTTTTTTAATTCACATATTCTAGGATGGGTGGAGTGTAATAAACACAGAAGAACATGTGTGTTAATGGGTTTGTAGATATGGCACTTGTACCAAAAAAGAAGGATAGGACACGAGGCTGCGCCTCTCATTACATCCTTCACACTAGCACTCTACAAACACATTAATACACTCGTGTCAATCTGTGTATGTACTGCATGGAAGTTATATGTGTAACAACATAGAAAGTGATGATTGACTGGACAGGATAAGAGAGGTTTGTCAAAACTGAAGTATCACAATTCAAGTGAGCAGTTCCCTAAACATTCACATGCTCACAGTTTCCGGTAATCAAATTTCTTAATCATATAAGCTAGGGCTAGGTTGAATTATAATGAATAATTTTTTCCGCTCTGTTCATTGGTCTCTGCATGAGCGAATTAAATAAAATGAGATAATTTTGCTCCAATCATATTTGACACACCTCGCATTAGATAAACTTTGCCACCTAGCTAGGAAAACTAGGATGGTTCAATGGATGGCATGGAAATGATTTATATAACATGTAATGTGGTGACTAGAATAATCGGCTGAGATGTGTTTTCTCACTACCCAAACAGTATCCCAAACAACCGATGATACCCATCCCCATGTTTTTCCCCTTTTCCGATGAACAATTGTCTTGATCATAAGCTAGAGTTGGTTTGAATTATAACATTCTTTGGACTCTATGAGCGCAAATGAATTAAAATAAGATAATTACTCTCTTAACAGACTAAATTGACATAGCTGGTGTTTGGTAAGCTTCAACACCATGCCAGGAAGATGAAAAAGGTTCACTGGATTGCATGGAAGTTATGCTTATAGCATGGAACGTGTTGTCGGACAGCAGAGGCTGTCTTTTCTCATTTCAATATTTGCAGATTCGAAAACAAGCAGTGGTACCCTACATTAACAATCTAATAGTTTCTGGCGAGGAATGTCTCATAGTCATAAGACAGGGTAAGGTTGAATTATAATGGATAAGATTTTTCTGCCCTGTGCGAGCAAATGAAATAAAATGAGATAATTTGGCTTTCATCACACTCTATGCATTAGGTAAGCTTCATTTAGTGAGCTATATGATGGGAGGTACACATATGCTCAACAGAAAAACTCTTGGCAAAGTTTGATAGTTGTGTATTAGTCAGCTCCAGGGGAACACACACGTCTGTCGATCATCCACACCTGTTTGTTTAAAACAATACAGGTGATTATGTGAGACAATATGCCCGGAAGTTATTCCACACCTTGCCAGGAAAACGGGGATTGTTCACATATTGCATGAAACATATGCATACAAAGAAAGGGGAGACTGCCAGGAAAGGAGAAGGGGTCACGACAGTGACTGTGATCATCAGCAGGACAAAGTGAGGTGTCTAGTCCAACTTTCTCATCTCAAGTCAAGAGAAAATATCAAAATTTGGATAAAAGTTACTAAATTTGGTGGTTCTGATTATAACAATACCACAAAATAAAAAGAAATAAATTGTAAAAATGTGTGCAGTCAATTTCAGTTAATATTCAGGGGAATAACTCTATCTCTTAGTTGTGAATTATGATGCATTCGGGGTAAATAACAGGGGAAGTATTGGTGTGAACATGAGAATCTCTGTCACTTGGTGGAGACTTCTAAGTCACAGCTGTTCTGTATACCGGTAGAATATATATATTTTTGGTTACTCTTCCAAATGGTATATAATATGGAATATGTTGGATATAATATGTGATCTGGGCAATCGAAAATTAAGTGGGCCTTAAAGCAATACAAATGGGGGAAACAATAAAATTATTGATAGAAGTTATGAGTTTTGACCTTTCAAACAGACTATATCTAACAAACGTGATCAATAAGTGATTTCTAATACCGTTATTAACATGAGAGCTGATGTCCTGCACTGGGACCATGAACACTTGACATAGAAATTCCATTACTCAGGACAATAGACCTATAAGGGGCAAGCCTTGAAATAGTGTGCCTGTCATTTGCAGAATGAGGTCCCCAGAGGGTGAATTTAGTGATGTTACCCCGCATAGCGGACTAGCATCACCAAATTCACCCTCTGGGGACCTCATTCTGCTTACACCTCAGCAGAATGAGGTTCCCAGAGGGTTAATTTGGTGATGCTAGCCCGCTATGCGGGGTAGCATCACTAAATTCACCCTCTGGGGACCTCATTCTGCAAATGACAGACACACTATTTCAAGTCTGTACCCAGGACAATAGACCTATAAGGGGTCATAAAATATTGAATGGGTGATAATGTTCATGTGACCGTAAATTTATGATGCAACTAGAGAGAAGTGATAATGTGTTTATGATCGTACGGCAGTTGATATGCATATAACACTATCATAACGAGGAAGGAAATTAGAAATCAATACCCCATGCCCTTACAATTTGAATCCTTCAATGATTTTTATAGGTGTATAGTCAATTATAGACTATATTTATCCAATACCTGTCAAGCATGGTCAATGATACCTCTTGAGAATCGCATCTCACACATATTAACTTATTTTTAGCATGACGCCCACCAGATGCTAACATAATATGGTCATAAAGCCACACCTGAGTGAGAGCTTTCCGATGAATGGCAACAAGCCATATTTCCGACTAAATCCTGAAGAATTACCCATAATTCTGATGTGGTTAAGGAGTCGATTATTTAGGGCATTACTGTAACTGGGCCAGGATGTCCAAGCCTGGAAATAAGTGTCCGGACATATGGTCAATGACCAACTGAAAAGACTGAAAGACTGGTGATTGTTTGTTTGTGTCTGTTATTATGACCAGTGCTGATTGAATTATCATGCACTGATGCAAATGCTACTGTTTTTTTGTGTGGATTCAATGCATAAGCCATAATGAAGCAAAAAAAGTACCAAAAAAAACACCTTTTAAAAGTAAAAATTACAAAAAAATATAAAGGTGCCATACATTTCACCTCAAATTTATCCCTTACGGCGCGAATTTATTATACGCTTTCAGTTAGAACCCAATTAGCTATGTTGTGACCAGATATCAATGTGTGTTTTGTTTCCAACTGATTGACTGCAAGCTTTGTTATATGCCCAATGGGCATCATTTACCAAAAGCCAAAAAGCTAGGTGCCTTATTTTTGTAGCAAATAGGGATTTTTTTTATGCAAATTCATTTTTTTATAGCAATCGGCACATGACGGCAGCGCAAACCCTGGTATAAAAACTTATTATGAGCTAATTATTGGAAAACTGGGTCCCATATATTTATCCCAGGAATAATGAAGAGCCTTCATTTTTAGTCTATACCTGATATGATAAAAATAAAAAAAACTTTGTCTTTAAAGGGCGACTTAATTTTCGAATCCCCAGATCACATTATATACAACACATTCCATATTATATACCATGAATCCCCAGATCACATTATATACAACACATTCCATATTATATACCATGAATCCCCAGATCACATTATATACAACACATTCCATATTATATACCATGAATCCCGAGATCACATTATATACAACACATTCCATATTATATACCATGAATCCCCAGATCACATTATATACAACACATTCCATATTATATACCATGAATCCCCAGATCACATTATATACAACACATTCCATATTATATACCATGAATCCCCAGATCACATTATATACAACACATTCCATATTATATACCATGAATCCCCAGATCACATTATATACAACACATGCCATATTATATACCATGAATCCCCAGATCACATTATATACAACACATGCCATATTATATACCATGAATCCCCAGATCACATTATATACAACACATTCCATATTATATACCATGAATCCCCAGATCACATTATATACAACACATGCCATATTATATACCATGAATCCCCAGATCACATTATATACAACACATTCCATATTATATACCATGAATCCCCAGATCACATTATATACAACACATGCCATATTATATACCATGAATCCCCAGATCACATTATATACAACACATGCCATATTATATACCATGAATCCCCAGATCACATTATATACAACACATTCCATATTATATACCATGAATCCCCAGATCACATTATATACAACACATTCCATATTATATACCATGAATCCCCAGATCACATTATATACAACACATGCCATATTATATACCATGAATCCCCAGATCACATTATATACAACACATGCCATATTATATACCATGAATCCCCAGATCACATTATATACAACACATTCCATATTATATACCATGAATCCCCAGATCACATTATATACAACACATTCCATATTATATACCATGAATCCCCAGATCACATTATATACAACACATGCCATATTATATACCATGAATCCCCAGATTACTTTATATACAACACATTCCATATTATATACCATGAATCCCCAGATCACATTATATACAACACATTCCATATTATATACCATGAATCCCCAGATCACATTATATACAACACATTCCATATTATATACCATGAATCCCCAGATCACATTATATACAACACATTCCATATTATATACCATGAATCCCCAGATCACATTATATACAACACATTCCATATTATATACCATGAATCCTCAGATCACATTATATACAACACATTCCATATTATATACCATGAATCCCCAGATCACATTATATACAACACATTCCATATTATATACCATGAATCCCCAGATCACATTATATACAACACATTCCATATTATATACCATGAATCCCCAGATCACATTATATACAACACATGCCATATTATATACCATGAATCCCCAGATCACATTATATACAACACATTCCATATTATATACCATGAATCCCCAGATCACATTATATACAACACATTCCATATTATATACCATGAATCCCCAGATCACATTATATACAACACATTCCATATTATATACCATGAATCCCCAGATCACATTATATACAACACATTCCATATTATATACCATGAATCCCCAGATCACATTATATACAACACATGCCATATTATATACCATGAATCCCCAGATCACATTATATGCAACACATTCCATATTATATACCATGAATCCCCAGATCACATTATATACAACACATTCCATATTATATACCATGAATCCCCAGATCACATTATATGCAACACATTCCATATTATATACCATGAATCCCCAGATCACATTATATGCAACACATTCCATATTATATACCATGAATCCCCAGATCACATTATATGCAACACATTCCATATTATATACCATGAATCCCCAGATCACATTATATACAACACATTCCATATTATATACCATGAACCCCCAGATTACTTTATATACAACACATTCCATATTATATACCATGAATCCCCAGATCACATTATATACAACACATTCCATATTATATACCATGAACCCCCAGATTACTTTATATACAACACATTCCATATTATATACAACACATTCCATATTATATACCATTTGAAAGAGGAAGCTCTAAAACATTGTATTATCAACTTATCCGGTCGATCAATCTGTGAACATGTTGTTTTTGCCCAGGTTTTGACGTGTGTTCTGGGCTTAATTTCAATTTAGTCTGTACTGCCGGTCCATTATTCTCAATGGAAGGGGAATAACTCTATCTCTTAGTTGTGAATACACACGACATAGAGGAGATATGATAGAATGCTACAAAATATTCAATACATACGACCCGGAAGTAGCAAATATACTGACACGGAACTATGAATCCAAAACCAGAGGCCACAACTTCAAGCTGTTTCTAGAAGGGGCAACCAGAGACACAAGAAAACATACTTTTAGTCAGAGAGTTGTGGAGCCCTGGAACCAACTAGCAGAAGAGGTAGTCAACGCCGATACATTAAACCATTTCAAAAATCGACTCGATGATTATTGGAAAGAACTGGAGATGAGACTTGATTTCAAAGCCAAATTAGGGTTGACAAGTTCTCACACGAGTCGGGCGTTAGATAGACTAAAAAATTTAGGGCCTGAATTTGGTGAATTCGGGGAACTAGACACAGAAGACGTGGACATAGTGGCACAAGCCAGCGTCCACTAACAGCATAAGGTATCATAAGGTATCATAAGGTATCATAAGGTATCATAAGGTATCATAAGGTATCATAAGGTATCATAAGGTATCATAAGGTAAGGTATGATGCATTCTAGGGTAAATAATGGGGAAGTCTTGGGATGAATCTGAGAATCTCTATCACTTGGTGGACACTCCTAGGCCACAGCTGTTCCATATTCTGGTGGAATATATATATTTTTGGTTCCTCTTCCAAATGGTATATAATAAGGAATATGTTGTGTATAATGTGATCTGCATGGGCATTCAAAAATAAAGTGGGCCATTAATAAATCCAGGTGGAAAATTGGTTGCAAAATTGCCATAAATTTGGTAAGTATTTTCCGAGTATATAAAGTCTGTCGACTGGTATTTTGTGAATTTATCAAACTTATCTTTTTCATCATTCTAAATTACATAGATATAATATGGAGGTTCAAATGAACCTGGTGATGTTCGTCGAAGAATGCTGTACGCAGCAGATGCAGCGACTCTCTCAATTACAGCTCTTAATATTTTCAATATGGTCCAGATCAGCATATATGTAATTATTCCAAAGTGGCTCAAACACGCGTTACGCTACTTAGTGCAATGAGTAACACAAAGGGGCGTCGATCAATGAATAGAGATTTATTACGCGCATTATGTATAGGGGATCAGTACAAACAGGCGTTACGCTGCTTAGGGCATTGAGTAACACAAAGGGGCGTCAATAAAATTAAAGAATTAATTACGCGCAGTGTGTATATGGGATCAGTACAAACAGGCGGTGGTTTTGACAAAGAGTCTTTTCAAATGACCACGCGCAGATCACCACCAGTCGAGCATAGGCGTGTCCCAAATATGCGGCGCACCAATGAGCGTTCCCCAACATATACGATAATGTTTGCACCGCCGGTTTTGGACACGCCTATTGGTGCCCGAACGGTGGTGACATGCGCGTGGTAATTTGAAAAGACTCTTTTTCATAAACAACGAAGATTTTGCAATAATAATATTTTATTTAAATAACACTAGATAATTATACACAGAAGATCCATAAACACTTTATGTGATACTCATACAACATTAACAACTCATGGAATATTAAAGATGTTCTGTCCGCATGGAATATGCCTGGGATTTCAAATAATGTTGTCATATGAATTGCACCAGACAGCTCTTGATATCCTAATGAGACACTTTGATAACGAAATGAGACGAAAGATAATATATGACAATTCGTGCAAATTACACTTATACGCGCTGCTACCTGATTCGGCCAGATTTGAACATGCAAAGTTTTATGTCGACCGATTGCATTTGCGGTGCTCGTTTTGAAAAGGATATGCGAACTTACAAAGCAGACACCACTATTATAGAGACATATGTTACAACAGCCATGCAGCAGGTCAATAGCGGTCTTAGACGCATACAAACTCAATTGACGTACATATATGCAAGAGTGAACTACTACTATGGTAACTTTTTTATCGATGCACCTTTCCTCCTGTTTCGAAGCGCAAGAAATACGGCTGCGTGTACCATTAAGTTTTTAGGTGGCGTTTATTGTCTAATTATTTGTAACCACCAACACATTGTGTTGAACACAACAACGACTGTGTGACAACAGCTTAGCCAAATGCACGCCATCAACAATGGCTTCTTATACCCAGCGTCCCAACGCCGGATACCATGCCCATAAATACTGAGCATCTCGAATTACGGTATCAGTTTCCAAAATGCCTTTACGCAAATGTGAGATAAATCGTGCTCTCGAGAAGGGCAAAGATGCTGTGGACAAACTTCTTGCCGTGGATATACCAGCAGCTTTTGTTTACACATCAACCAAGAAGACGACTGCGACATACATGGGCGCATGGAAGATTTCGCACCCACCACGATCACGCCGCCACAACCAAGCAATCGACGCCAACGAAAGCCAATAATTCTTTATACGCCAAACTGATACAATTATAAAACAATTCGTGTATTATTATTAGCCATGCATCATACATAACTATCGCATTCATAATTATCATTAAATAATGTATAAACAAAGTGACCGATTTTATCACCAGGTGCCTCAATAAAACCACGTAGTGCGAAAAAAGTCCACCTATCTGACAAAGCCAACATACGGATTCCGAAAGTTAAGTGTTCATGATGACCAAAAATGTTGGTCTCATAAATTCCCTCTCCAGGCGACACCTATGTACATATTTGCCTAGACTACTAGTTTCCTACCGGTACAGAAATCCCCGAATTATTGGCCACATCGCGGCGATCCCAATTGGGCGTAATTTGAACTGGAGCGCGCGAATGGGTAATTGGATACTGAGTAAAGTACCAACGCCGGTATGAGTGATTCATTGTACACAAGGCGCGTAACGCTCAATTGGGCGCTTTTGGAAAATTTACATACCTCAGATCAGAACTTAAATTTCCAAAACATTATATCCTAGAGAAAATAGGATTTGGGGAAATAAACAAAATTTAGTGTTAAATTTGCCAATTTCAGCCAATTTGAGTGTGTAATTTCAATCAATTTTCAATGGAATTAAATTTTTTTTTACATTTAATGAAGTTTTCGTTAAAAGGTATTTCATTAAACCTTCAGTCAGACTAACATTTCTTTCGCAACTAAATTTCACCTAAAGTGCTGGACCACTTTCATTATATTCACAAACAGATTTGAATTTTATTTTATATGTTGCCATACTTTCATACAAACAGTAAACTAGTACATAGAGTTAAAGGAGATTAATAGTGCCTTGATATCCACCTAAACAGCACCTAAGAAATAAGCAGAATAGAGTTTCTCCCCTTATATTACTAACACACTACTAACTCAATGAAGTCTTGAATGCATAAGACAATTAAGATGTCAGCTTTAAGTTTTAGAAATCAATACCTGGTAATATATTTGGTCAGGCGTCTTGGGTGAAAAGGGTAGGGGTCAATTTAAAAGCAATTTATTCCTGGGAGTGAAAATGCGAATGTACTGGATTTACTTTTCCCATCTGTCTGTCCAGTGTCCATACATCTGGGCATTTATGTCAGCTGTGGGTAATGACAGATCAGAATGAAATTTGGTGTGGAGGTTCGCCATCAGGACTACTTTCAAAAGAGGCCCCAATGACGTTCAGGCTTTAAATTCTAGAGTTATCCTTTTTTTTCAGTCAGTCCGCACAGATCTGTCAGCCATAAATAGAGTTATGGGCCTTTTTAACTTAGAAATTCTAGTATTATTGGTTATCGGATGATTGTATGATTTCCAAAATGCAATGTTAATAACACAAGCCAACAGACGGATTATGCCAAATCTGGAGGGTGTTATTGTCCAGCATATAAAGCAAGCCATTTATATTACTTGTAACTACTTCATGGCATGAGAGAGTGCCATGTCTCGGCAAGGTATGAAGGTTTATTAGATAAACAGACGACAGATAATAGAATACACATAAGAATTCCTATTTATTAATGTGAAATGTTCAGATAATAAGTTATCTGAACATTTCCTAAGGGATAGCTACTTGTCATCGAGTATTGGTTATTATCCATCCCTTAACTAACACTATTTCTGATTGGGCAAAAGCCATCACATGATAATCCAGGAAAAAGTTATATTGGACTCCTGAAAGTCATATTGGACTCAATCGAGTCCAATATGACTTTTTTATCGGGAATCAGTGATATTGTGATGCACGCGTAATATTCTGGTGGAATTAGCTGAGGTTTCACTTCCGCATCGAGTTTTGTTTTCACTTCTGTTCTTACTGTTCTAAATCATGCTTTCCGATGATCAAATACAGGCTTTTATAGAGAATCAAGTGCCGACAAATAACAAAAATAACCACAAAAGTTCTGTTCCCAAAATTTGGATAATCATACAGATGGATAATAAAAATGACATTATACATTGTTGTGTACAGTATGTGTTTTTCTTGTACTCGTCCAGTACTGTACTGGACACATACAAGAAAAACACATACTGTACCCAACATTGTATAGTGACTTTATAGTACAGAAAGGGTTTAAACTAAGGCCCCTTGGAAGTCCTGTATGAGCTGGATTTGTGTCTGCATTATTACTCTAACATCTAACAAAGCTGATATCTTGGTGCTTTGGATGAAAATATCATTCATACCAAGAGATGATCTGATCCTCAGTACATCAGAACGGGATATCAATCTACAGTTAGTTAGACGCAGAAGATGACATCCATGAGATGACCAATCAATCTACCAATTTAATCAATCATCGGCAATCATACGAGTTATTATAACCATAGATTGCCCACACATCTCGTTCATCGAGATGTGATTCTATCATGGAAATGTTCTAATTCTGCTAAATTGTTACATCAAAGAGATTAATTGCGGATAGTATTGGAATAAAAATCGCTGTTTTCTATGTTAGGTTATTCTTTAGTGCCTAACATAGAAAACAGAGGTATTCACAAATGGCAAATAATCTAACAGCAGCTATATCGTTAACCCTTTCTATACTAAATGGATTGCCCCATTCAGTTATAAAAGTATACACTGCAACAGTCTATTTGGAGTGTGTTCAGGTAATAAAAGAAGACAATAGACATAAAAATAGATAATAGAAAGTGTAGAATGATTCAAATTCATCAGTGAGAAGTGTTCAGATCATAAGATAGGGTGTGCCAAAATATTTAGTCATGCAAACAGTAAAACCCTTTTTCACATTAAGTCCCATTTTACTCAATAAGGGCTGTAATTCGAAAAAAAATTATTGACAAAACCAGCTGTTTGTAAATTCTCTTTCCCTCATGTTGTTTCATCAAAATACCGAAGATAATTAAAATCCGACTGACGATGACAAAGATATCGAGCTACAAATTTGTTACGGACGTACAGCTAGATTCACGGAGGGAATTTCTGTTTGCGGGGGATAACAAGGAGTTATATGCATGCATACTATGCCTTCTATCGAAGTGAGGAGTTTTCACTCAAATAAATAAGTCAACTCACAAATGAGGTCAACAGCAGCCGTCAAAACAAATAAGAAGAGCCAGGGATACCTCATAATTCAATAGTCACGTCATACTGAATCCTGAAAATACATAAAAAATATGGAATCAGAGGTAGATCATAACAGCCAGGGATCGATATATCATACTTCAATAGTCATGTCATACTGAATCCTGAAAATATATAAAAATAAGGAATCAGAGGTGGATCATAACAGCCAAGGATACTTCATAATTGAGAAATATATAAAACTACAGAACACTGTCATTGGGTCCTCTTCTAAAGGAACTGAGCTGATGGTGAATCTCCATACTAAATTTCATTCAGATCCGATACTAGTCGAGTTTAGTGTGCCTGTCATTTGCAGAATGAGGTCCCCAGAGGGTGAATTTAGTGATGCTATCCCACATAGCGGGCAAGCATCACTAAATTCACCCTCTGGGGACCTCATTCTGCTTAGGCTTCATCTTCTCTCAAAAGTTTCTTTATTATCAAATTTCTGTAGAAACTTCTTCACATAGATTTTATATCTTTTTTAGTTTAGTTTCTCTATATCCCCATATTAGCAGACAACACATTGAATAATCGAGGTTCCCAATGGGTGTACATGACAATATTCACCATTTGGGAACTTCAATATGAGTCTGTCTCCCATAGCAGATGAGGCCATGCAAAATGAGGTTCCCAGAGGGTGAATTTAGTGATTCTAGCCAACTATGCGGGATATCGCCTGCAAATGACAGGCACATTAAACTCAGACTTATCCTATAACACATGGCTGAGATATATGACTGACAGATGGACAGACAGACAGACAATCAATTTAAACCAATATAACCCCAATATATTTTCGGAAAGTGTGGAGTATAAATATAGAAACATAATTGAAATGATCATAGTATCCCCACAATGGTGACTTTTTGCTGAGGATTATGAGCACATTATAGTAAAATTGTCTTTTCTGACGTTAATTAGATAAATTCTTTGCGATCAAACAAATAAATCATTGATTAATTTATTTAGATTCAGATAAAATACTGTCAGACTGTGCATGGTAATCGGGCCTGAAAATATGGTGCTGGACATTTGCATGATGAGGTTCCCAGAGGGTTAAATTAGTGACAGCGGGCTAGCATCACTAAATTCAACCTCAGGAAACCTCATTCTACTTAGGACTCATCCTCTCTGGAAAGAAACAATATTATCAAATTAACAAGTTTTTTTAGTTTCTTTAGAAACTTCTTAGAAAGTTTCTTATTTAGTTTAGTTTCTCTGTACCCCCAAATTGGCAGACGACACATTGCATAAATGAGGTACCCAATGAGAGCACATCACAATATTCACCATCTGGAAACTTAAATCTGTGTCTGGTACTCCCATAGGGGATGAGGCCATGCAGAATGAGGTCCCCAGAGGATGAATTTGGCGATGCTGTGCAGGGTAGAGTCACTAAATTACCCTCTGGGTCCTCTTTCTGCAAATGTCCGAGCACCATATGATCAGGCCTGATGGCACTTAACCCTTTCAGTGCCAAGTCTGATTTTTGTATCAACCCATATTTCTTTCCATCAATGTATCACATTATTATAATCAATAAATTTGAAAAATGATCCAGGAAATATGGGTTGATACAAAAATCGGACTTGGCACTGAAAGGGTTAAATTCAATCATTATCCAAAGATAGGGTTTAACTTCAAGCATTCTTCTGAGGATATAAAAGTTCAGATCAGCACATTTACATTCCATATGATGCGTGTCATTTTTGCACCAATCGTAAGTGCTCTTATTGACTTAAATATGGATCAGTTAAAAGGCAGTTACTGTTATCACAGTTTGCACCCAATAAATACATTAAGGAATTTAAGGCACCTTAACCCTTTCAGTGCCAGGTCCGATTTTTGTATCAACCCATATACCCTGTGCCAATGCATTCTCTTATATATGCGAGTCGACCTATTTTTTACAATATTTTACAATTTTAATAATTTTTTCTTATATTCTTTAACAGACTTATTTTGTAGGTTTATAGTGCCAGGGAATCTTACGTTTTTCATGGGAATCAAAATTATTACTATGAATACTTGGTGATAGTTTTGAGTTATAACATGCCCCTAAGGTTTTATCCAGTTTGTTTTTAAATTCGCTATAGCATGCTTAAGCATACCCAAAAAAATTCAACCCAAAAACATAAAAAAAACATTTTTTTTAGGGCCGATTTTACAGACCGTAAATTAGGACCGATGAGATCGGCCCCTGGCACTGAAAGGGTTAAGACTGACCTAAGGTATAAAAATACAGCTCCAGTAAAATGGTTTCGCAGTCTGAAAGGATTATTGGATCATCCCGAATTGAAAATACGGAGTTCAGTAGGCAGTGCTAGACCGTCCTGTGTTCCAAACGAAACAAAACCAGCAGTCCAGTGGAATCGCTAGACCGTCCCGTATTCTCAAATGAAACCCGCAGTCCAATAGGTCAAACAAGAAAACCATCGTCCTTGTGCCATCATTCGGGTGGGCACTCAAAGCCTTCTATTCATAAGGATTTAGCACTTCGTATTTGGGCATTCAAACGGAATTGCCGTGACAAATCAGGTTTCATATCATCATATCGTTATTTAAGTTACTAATATCCATCAAAATCTAGACGATACAGTGACTAAAACCAAGAGAATAGCCATTTAAAAGTCACGCGATGGTTCGTTTTCCGATAAAAGACACGCGACGGTTCGTTTTTTATCGGAAAACGAACCGTCGCGTGATTTTTAAATGGCGATTCTATTAGATTTACTCACTGTAGCGTCTAGATTTGATGGATATTAGTAACTAAAATAACGAAAGATGATATGAAATCTGATTTGTCACAGCAATTCCGTTTGAATGCCCAAACACGAAGAAAATCTTGTTTGTCACCAAAAGCGAACCGTCTCGTTTATCGGATTTCCACCGTCTCTTTATCGGAATGCCACCGATCCTCACGTCACAGTTCTCCCCCTGTGATCATACTGAGACATGGGAAGAAACGTCGGTTCTTAGAAAATGATGAGCAAAGCTCCTTTATTGTACAAGAGATCAATAGAAACCGAGAATGAGTATATATATAGAACTGCCTCCCACTCTAGCTGCAACTAAGAAAGTTCACTGTCCATACACTTTTCCCCCCACTGTTACCTTCCCGCTTCCGATTCAACTGAACACAAAGAACCCGACACTGTATACAATCCCTACATAGTTTATATTATGTTGGCAGGATCTAAACACAGTAAGATGTACCTAGTGTGACAAATAGCTGATTATGCACTATAATCACCATCCAGGACATTAAAGGGTACTATATATACTAAATCCGGCAATTTATGGGACCATCTTCTTTTATACTCAACAGAATATATGCAACAAATGAAAGAATTTGAGCCATGGATTAGTGCAAAATACACTCATGATCTAGGAAGGATACAAACAACGTAGTAATTTTAATGAAAATGGATTTATGAATCCAGTCATAAAATGACTGGACTAATGGGTGACTAATGGGTGAACATCACCAACTTCAATCTGATTCCAGGTCTCCCATAGCAGTTGAGGTCTAAGCAGAATGAGGTTCCCAGAGGGTGAATTTGGTGATGCTAGACTCGCATATATAATATATGTCAGAGTTATGGAGGCACGGACTCAGTATGAGTGTTCATTGCTTCATATTTGCTTAACTCAGTGAGCGTGAACAAATTCTCATTTCGCTAGATTTATAGATTAACAACAAATGAATGCATTTAATCTAGTCAGAATAAGAGAAACTCTGCTCTGTGACACTATTGTTTTCTATACATAATAATACAAGTACATGTAATATGACAAATTTAAACAAAAATAAATAACATTTATAAAAAAAAACAATTTGTCAATTCATAAAACAGTTCATTTGTTCCTGGAAACATTGTCAGGCAAGACCACATATTTTAGTAACATGCATGAATGCATCCATTATTTAACAGCATCAATTTTTACCACCAACACCATCTGGGACCAATATATAAAGATATGATATGTGCAAGATTGGTTGACAAGGTGCCATACAGAAATTTTATCCTGATAAATATTACTTAGAAACGTGGTGGCCGTTAACCCTTCCATGACTAGAGCTTCATGTAAATTTTGTGAAAACCCTCCATAGGTAGCCTCGCAAACAGTAATGCCCTAAATAATCGACTCCTTAACCACAGCAGAAATATGAGTAATTTTTCAGGTTTTATTCAGAAATATGGCTTGTTGCCATTCGCCATATTTCCGACTAAATCCTGAAAATTACCCATAATTCTGCTGTGGTTAAGGAGTCGATTATTTAGGGCATTACTGTATATAAGAGAATACATTGGCCTAACAATACTTACCTTGAACTTGTAAGTCTATGGGAAATTCGCATATATGCAAGGCTCCCAATGGCAAACTTGCATATATATTCAGAGGATGCACTGGCACAGGATCTTTAACACTGAACCATTGCAGTTCCCGTCATGGAAGGGTTAAATTACTGTTGCCTTCACAAGCAACAGGTAAGTGCTACGCCCTATTTATCGTATATATGTGAGGCTCACATATATAAGAGAATGCACTGGCACATGATCTTTAATGCTGCACCAGCGCAGCTCCCGCATGAAAGGGTTTAAGAGATACAGCATCAAAATGGGTGACTAAACAAGGAATGGCTTCTACCACCTTGCACTAATCTAAATAAGCGGATGATTCAGCTACCGTTAATGTCCCCATCAATTGACCTTAATCAGACCAGTACTTATCCCATGAGCCTTCTTCAATACTTCGCGTGTCGTCCAGCGCGATCAGCGAACCGCTTCACACCATCATAATAGTTAATCAATATAAAACCGATAAATTCTCTCATATAATCTTGCCGATGATGCCGAGTAATTTGACAATTCAATTGTTTTGTAAATAACACACTTACGATCATGTTTTTGTCTGCGTGTACCGTAGAGATGTTTCTCCGACAAATTTCATTGATTCATTTCCGCGGGTCCATATGTCTGAGTAGACATTATGAGTCATCAGTTTGTCTTTATGACATCGAAATATATCATCCGAAACCAGGATGGTCTACAATGTTCAGTTTTTGGAGATCTGCACTTACTATATAATACCCTGTATTTCCTATGTTATTCATCCCATCGTTTTTAAATTTTGAAAGAATTAAGAGCATGGTAATTGCAGCACATTGTGGGAGTTAAAAATTATCAAGATGGTGTTCCTAACATTTTTGTGATTGTCGCTTTATTTGAAAATTTACCATTTTCAAAAATCACACTTTCAACTTAGACACTCAACTGAATCACGAGTTGATGTGATAACTGAGTGAACTGTCTTTGTTAAGTGTCACCTGCCTTCATGCTGCGTGGGATTTTTTGTTAAGTGTCACCTGCCTTATTGCTGCGTGGGATTTTCCTGTCACTCTGCAGGAATATAAAGCATGATTTTGAAACAACCGCATCTCTGGTCCACTGCATTCACTCGACAGGATCGCCAAATTTTCCAATCAAGTGACTTTCAGATGAAGGTTAGAAAACCATCGTGATAATTAACTCCCACCGTATATATGCTGCATTGATCATGTTCTCAAAAATTTCAAAATGATCGGATAAATAACATTGGAGATACAGGGTACTATATATACAGGTAAGTGAGAGGAAACTTACTTTTTTTTAGGTGTTTATATACCACTACATGTACAAGTTCTATCATGTTTTTATTCAAGTTATACTGTACATTAAAGTAACATATTTTCTATAATTTTTTATTTTATTTTTGCATGATCTAAAGGGACACTAACAATTAAAAGATAAATTTCTCATACAAATTACTTTGGAGGTATATATCTGACCATGACAAATGTCGATTAGAACCATGGTGAGTTGGGACAGGCCCACAATTTCTGCTACAATTATCCCTGGAATTGGGCTCACAGTTGACGCTAAAAATGGATATATATAATATAAGGACAATATACATGTAACAATGCTGGTCTAGCTGATGTATGAGGTATTTCTTGCCACTCTTTGAATGAAAGGGTATTGTTTCATGGAGGACAATAAAACTGTGCTTTAAACAAGTGACACCCACCTCCATTTCCACCAAATCCCTGGATTACTGAGGTCTATTGGGTGCAAATTTGAAATTCATGGATCGATATTATCTGTGCAAAATACTGAGCATAAAATAATGTTCCAAAGTAAAATAGCTTGATATCACGAAATCTTGTCAAAACTTTTCTAGTCCAGTAAACATTATTCATGAGCTTTTTAAATTATAGAATGAACATCGATGTTACTCCAGTGGAGTCGTCGTAAATAAGATTTGCCTGCAGACGAAGCTGAGCCGGCAGCCTAGGGACTCCTTAATGAGCAGAAAAATACAGTTTCAGGGAACACACGAGAAACTCATTAATTACAGCCGATCGACGGGGTCCATGCAGCAACGAATCGGTGTACCACGCCGAGTGATTAAATGATCAGCAAAGCAAGCTCAGTGATTAAAAGTTCTCAAGTGAAGAACAATGTAATTGTTTCCGATGAAGAAATATTTGCAGCATCACAAAATGGTGCGATGCATGATTGGGGCTGCATGCAACAGTGTCTTCTAGAAGATGTAAAGATGTATTTAGGGATTCAAGCCAATTTTCATGAAACAGTATAATGCCCTAAATAATCGACTCCTTAACTGCAGCAGAATTATGCGTAACTTTTCAGGATTTAGTCGGAAATATGGCTTGTTGCCATTCATCGGGAAGCTCTCAGTGAGTCGAATATTTAGGGCATTACTGTATTTTACATCTTGTTAACCCTTTCATGACGGGAGATGCGCTGGTGCAGCATTAAACCTTCCATGACTGGAGCTTCCAGAAATTTAGTGAAAACCCTGAGCTAATGCATTCTCTTATATATGTGAGTCTCCCATAGGGAGCCTCGCATATATAAGACAATACCTTGGCCTAACAATATTTACCATGACCTTGTAAGCCACTGGCGAAGGGTCTTCAATTCTGCACCAGCGAAGCTCCCATCATGAAAGGGTTATAGATCCTGTGCCAGTGCATTCTCTTATATATGCGAGTCTCCCATAGGTTTGCAAGGTCAAGGTAAATATTGTTAGGTCAATGTATTCTCTTATATATGTGGGAGACTTGCATATATAAGGGAATGCATTGGCACAGGGTTTTCTCAAATTTCAAGAAGCTCCAGCCATGGAAGGGTTAAAGGGATGCAGGGCCTTCAAACAATGTATTCTCTTACATATGTGAGGCTCGATCCATATGGGAGACTCGCATATATAAGTGAATGCATTGGCACAGGGTTTTCGCAAATTTCAGGAAGCTCAAGTCATGGAAGGGTTAAAGGGACGCAAGGCCTTCAAAGTGGGTTCATGTGAAATAAATAAATTTGATAAAAGTTTGTAAAACAACTATCATCAACAGTACAGTAATGCCCTAAATAATCGACTCCTTAACCACAGCAGAATTATGGGTAACTTTTCAGGATTTAGTTGGAAATATGGGTTGTTGCCATTCATCGGAAAGCTCTCATTGAGAGGAGTCGATTATTTAGGGCATTACTGTACATGTGAAAATAGATTGACGTTGTTGTAATTCAGTATTATAGACAACTCCCCGATAATGAGATTTCTAATTGGAAATTTTTGTTGATGGACTCGCGTGCACAAGGACGACGGAAAACCGACCCATGGCAATAGCTCAAACTTGACAAGTCAAGTTGAGCTAAAAATCATCGAAAGTGCGACTGGACGCGGAGTATCAGCTACCTTATGAGTACAGCCAAATGATAACTATTTGTTCTCTTCACTGTACTGGTTATCACATATTCAATGGATTCACCTCATACCCCTGGGACTGACACAGACCCACAGTTCACTGGCCACAGGAGCTTAAATAGGTGACACTCTCTCATTTACCTCACAGACGCCCTGGGGGAAGCATCTAGGAGAGTAACATATTAGTGCTGCCTTATGATGAATGAATTACTTTGTCTGGGATCAAGTCAGATGTCATAAATAACCTTATCCATAATGAAATAGACTCAGTGATCCAATCCCATGAAGATATGCCAGCCAGAGTCCAGCCAGACATCATGGAGAATATGAGAGCATGTCCAGCATTGACATCTTGTCATGTATTTATGATGCGGTTCAAATACCAGCAGTGGTATTCACCAGGTTGGAGGATGCCTCGGTGGCTCAATCGGTTAGGGGTACAACTCCAAGGCGTTTCGCCCTCCAGCGCTGGCGATAAGGGTTCAAATCCACATGACTCGATCTGTAACTCAAAATCGTTAGTAACTTGAAATCGTTATTTGGTGGAGTTGCCAGTTAGTCGCTGATGGCTGTTGTTTGCTGCACATGGCCGACGAGTTTATCAGCCATTGAAATGACTGTTAGATTAGCCGTAAGTGTGCGGATTTCCTCCACCACTAAAACTGGCAATGTCATGATATGGCCTTAGTTGCTGAAGCGACATTAAATAAATCAATCAATTAATCAATCACCAGGTTGGACTACTTTAGTAACCCTCTCTTTATTGAATGGATTATCCCCATTCAGTTGTAAAAGAATACATTGGAATAGACAATCATTAATTTGAAGGGATGTTCAGTAGATCATAATGCAGACGACGGATAGATGAACAGATACTGCAAATGTAGAAGGATTCTTATTCATTGGAGGGAAATGTTCAGATAATAAGTTCAACAAACGACGTTGTTGAACTTACTATATGAACATTTTCTGAGGGTTCAGGGTGGCGCAGATATGGCTTGTATCAGCAAGCCTGTTTCCGTTAAATAGAGGTGCCTCACGTCAATGGGTGTGGAATAAAATGTCTTCCTCGGACATAGATACTCAATATACCGTTCACATATCACAGAAATTATTATCAATCACAAGGACAGAATGGAAAAATCTACTCATCATGAGATTAAACTTTTTGTCTTTGAAGTTCGTCTGGTAATTACGGGAAATTAAGTAAAGATCGAAGTATTATAGAATCCATGACTCAGACATCTGTAAATAGGGAACCCATCTTATTCATCGACAAAACCTGCGAGTGCAACAGCAGACAGCCTTGAAATAGTGTGTCTGTCATTTGCAGAATGAGTTCCCCAGAGGGTGAATTTAGTGACGGTATCCCGCACATCAGACTAGCATTACCAAATTTACCTTCTGGGAACCTCATTCTGCTCAGGCCTAAACTGCTAATTCTGCAAATTAGGGCTACAGAAGCTTCTCAGAAGGGAAAAAGTAACAAAACACAATGTTAATTTAAAACTATAGATACTTCCCAGAAGGTAAGGCCAAACAGACAGGTCCCCAGAGGGTGATATTGGTGATTCTAGCCGACTGTATGGGATAGCTTTACTAAGTTCACCCTCTGGGGGACCTCATTCTACAAATGACAGACACACTATTTGCAGGCTTGGACAGCAGACAAGACAAGGAACCTGAGAGGAGTTACAGTAATGCTCTAATTAATCGACCTCTTAACGACGGCAGAATTATGGGTAACTTTTCAGGATTTAGTCAGAATATGGCTTGTTGCCATTCATCGGAAAGCTCTCGGCGAAAAGTTACCCATAATTCTGCCGTCGTTAAGAGGTCGATTAATTAGAGCATTACTGTATGAAGGATCAGACTATTGATATCTGTCCATACAGTTATAGATTCTGGTATTCGTGAAAGTAGAAACATTACATGAGAAATGAACCTTCCCATAGACATGCAGATTTAAAGGCATAGATCAGGCTTAAAATCTGAGTTGTGTGTCCAGGAAATCCCAGAATAAATTCATAACACTATAATTATAGACAAATTTCTCCTGGCAAGCTGGCACGTTGCCAAACCTAATTGAATATTCAAGCAATCTAGGGAACTTTTATTTCCAGAGTCACTGTCTTCATAAACCTATGAACCACATTGACTCAATGTAGTTCAATGTACAATGTACAACTATATATTTACATACACCTGATATCTCTTCCGATTTCCCCATAGCGTTACGGTAGACACACCCCCTTATTCAATGCGTTCATAAACCTATGAACGTAACGTGATATCACTTCCAATGTCGTTCATAGGTTTATGAACACATTGGTCCCGGAAATCACCGGGGATTGTCGGACATTACCGACTGCTTGAGTATACAGTACGTCCGGATTTGGCAAGAAATTTGTTTCGGTCTATAATCAGTGTTGTTGCTCTGTGTTACTGAGCGTTGATGTTCAAAAATCCCGCTAATTAATAACGTTTTATCATATTCATTACTGCTACAAATATCCCCCGAACCTCACAAATATATCATTATGGTAGAACGGCCTGTTGTCGATTTCTTATTCACAGCCGAAACTTAATTGTTAGTTTCAGTTATCATTCTTGAAATCAACACGTCTACATTAGTTACTAGCTAAACAATACAGTTTGTCATATGTGTATACTAAACTGTGAAATTGCATTTTTTTCCGTTCTTCAAGAACGGATTCTCAAAATGTTTGGTTTTCCAAAAAACGAGGATTCGCACTTTCTGAACTGAACTCCATGCGTTCATTTAAATAAATGAATAAATAGTGGGAATGACAGACAATCCTAGTTCATAATGAATTTAAGTATATAAATATAAATAATAAACGGCGGATTCAACGTGGTCATGGGTTTTGACCGCGATAAAAAATCAGCAAACTCCGCGGGGTTCATGCAGTTTGCTGATTTTTTCTCGCGGTCAAAATCCCATGACCACATTGAAACCGCCGTTTATTTCTTATATGTTATTATTGCATACTGTCCTTACAAGGATGTTTTGCCAATTAAACTTATCTTATCTTATCATTGACTCAGGGGGCATGTCTATCATAATGCTATGGGACAAGCGGAAGCAATATTAAGTGTATATAAATATATGCACAAGTAGTTATTTTGACTTATTGCAAAATTTCAATCTGAGACTGGCCATGTAAAGCTTGGGAATTTCTATGTCAAAACAAGAGCTGGGATAGTTCTGATTAAAATCAGACTCAAATGGCTCCAGGTTACTGAGTCTGAAGAAATTAGCTGTGTCAAATTAGCGTCACTTAACCCTTTACCCAACAAACCGGCCAAATAAAGCTTCAACAGCCTAAAATATCTTCGGTCTGTCTCAATAGAACCATACAAATATGGATATCATTGGAACCGGCTCCTTGACCACATTGTGATAGTTACAGTTATGCCCTGTGCCAATGCATTCTCTTATATATGCGAGTCGACCTATGGTCGACTCGCATATATAAGAGAATGCATTGGCCTAAAAAAAACTGTTTTTAACATATTTTACCATTTTTTCTTACATTCTTTAACAATTTTATAATTTGTAATGTGTTAAGCCAATGCATTCTCTTATACATGCGAGGCGACCTATGGTCGACTCGCATATATAAGAGAATGCATTGGCACAGGGTCATTCTGTTGGGTAAAGGGTTAAATAACTTCTGCATGAAATCTATTCAGTATGACGTCACAGTGCTCAAATAGTTTTACAATCTACTTCCGGTTTCATTTTTATCTGCCGCTTCAAACTGGTGTTAAGTGTTGAAATTCTTGGAATACGGACTATTCTCCTTGAAATAGGTATTATTGGTAAATTCAGGATTCTTCGAATACACTGTTATTGTTTAATTAGTTGTCGTAATCTCTAATTTTGTGAACAATGTGTGAAACTATCAATGTGACAGATAACTTATTGCGCTATTTATATCTAAATATGTGGCAAATCTACTGATGTATGAGAGTTCCGACAATTGCCTGATTGTGTGCATCGCTTTACTATAGTGAGGATGTTGCGATTGGCTGACACTGAAGTAATGGTTGCTGGTGGTAATGGAAACCCACCTAAATTCTTCAGATTCAGTATTGCGGAGTATTTGAGTCTGATTTTAATCAGCACTGGAGCTGGGAGAGAACATTGCCCATATTCATAATCTAGTAGATATAGTAATGCCCTAATCGACTCTTTAACCACAGCAGAATTATGGGTAATTTTTCAGGATTTAAGTCGGAATTATGACTTGTTGCCATTCATCGTAAAGCTCTCAGTGAGAGCTTTCCGATGAATGGCAACAAGCCATATTTCCGACTAAATCCTGAAAAATTACTCATAATTCTGCTGTGGTTAAGGTCGATTATTTAGGGCATTATTGTATCTCAGAATTTCATTCACAGCTTATGTGAGACTGCAATCTAAAATATAAGAAACACCTCAGCCAGTCATAAAGAAAGACGTGGTCCCATGGTGATTCCCATATGACAATGAATACTATGTTTCTACCAAACTAATTAAGAAACATAATAGACCTATCATCAGGGGAATTAACCCACACTCATTGTTTTTGTCTGCAGGATGAGACTCAGACTCATTAAGCCCAAACAGCCTGTCAGGGGAGACAACCAGACTTAAGAGAAACGGAAGGAACAATTCTCCCAGACTCATGAAAGTCCATTACTAAAACAAGTTAATGAATAACTGAAATGCAATCGAGTACAATGCATCATGTCTGGCCAGATATCTACCAATCAGGCTACGGAACTGATGCTTGATATAAGAATGAAGATAAATCATAGTAGACCTATATATTCGGCTTAAATTGTTTAAGATCAGTGATTTTTTAATTATATCATGAAATTCAAATTTTTAGGGTATGATCTTTTTTAACTTTTGAGTTCAAAATATGTTTTTTACAAATTAAAGGTACTCAATCCAATCAGAGGGTCCCATATCATCAAGATACAACATTAGTTGAAAATACGCTTTAGTTATCAGAATCATTATGAGTATTCACAAAATTTGGCATTATTACCACTTGTTTTTAGAGTTATCCATCTTCATCTGCAATTTTTACCTAGACCATCCATTTGACGGCGTGTTTCTGGGTCACAAACAATTGAAATAACAAACTTAAAAAATTGATATCTGATCACTGAGCATTGATGGGTAGGTTCCGCTACTCGATTCGAATATTTATTACCCCCGAAGCCAAAGAAATAGTAATTTATGGGTGTTCAATCAGATTGAGTACCTTTAAAGAAAATTAAATTTTTTAGGCTATGATCTTTTTTTACTTTTGAGTTCAAAATTTGTTTTGTTTTGTACAAATTAAAGGAAATGTTTGGACCCTCATTAAAGTTTGAATGCTCAAGATCGAATTCAGTATGCCAGATTGAATTTCCCAGAATTTGAAGATTTGGGAAGGTAAATATTGTTAGACCAATGTATATTCTCTATGGGAGCCTCGCATATATAACAGAATGCATTGGCACAGGCAAAATTTCAGGAAGCTCAACTCATGGAAGGGTTTATATAATAAGATAGATAGATCTTCAGACTGGCTATAATTTAATGACACAAGCTTTCGACCATTCAGGTGGCAGCACATCTCACTTGATAGAAGCCACCAGAATGGTCGAAAGCTTGTGTCCTTAAAATATAACAAGTCTAAAGGTATATATCTTTAAAATTCTTCATGACTGGATATCAAAACCTGTGGACATGTTATTCCTACCACCGACTGTTCAAAACCAAGTTTTGAAATAGTGTGTCTGATATTTTAATACAGAATGAGGTCCCCAGAGAGTGAAATTAGAGATGCTACCACACACAGTGGGCTAGCATCACTAAATTCACCGTCTGGTGACTTCAATCTGCATAGGCTTCATCTTCTGGGAAGTATCTATAGTCTCAAATTAATATTGTTTTTTGTTACATTTTCCCTTCTGTTCAGTTTCTAAATCCCCTAATTTGCAGAAGGTAAAATGCAGAATCGAGGTAATTACTAATGGGTGAACATCACCAACTTCAACTGCGGAACTTCAATCTGATCCTATAGGTATCTCACAGCAGTTGAGGCCTAAGCAGAATGACGTTCTCAGAGCGTGAATTTGGTGATACTAGCCCGCCATGCGGGAGAGCGTCACTATGTCGAGGCTTGCATTCATTGCCGCTTAAAAGAAACATGTCCATGTCACCAGAAACTCATGAATAAATCTACAGCATAAGTCATTAAGACTTGCAGTAACTGCTGATTCCTAATGATACAGTAATGCCCTAATTAATCGACTCCCTAACCACAGCAGAATTATGGGTAATTTTTCAGGATTTAGTCGGAAATATGGCTTGTTGCCATTCATCGGAAAGCTCTCGGGGAGAGCTTTCCGATGAATGGCAACAAGCCATATTTCCGACTAAATCCTGAAAAGTTACCCATAATTCTGCTGTGGTTAGGGAGTGATTAATTAGGGCATTACTGTATGTACACAGAACGACACAAGTCTGTGCAAGCATGAGTTTAGTGTGCCTGTCATGTGCAGAATGAGTATCTGGGGACCTCATTCTGTTTAGGCCTCATCTTCTCTTGAAAGTTTCTTTATTATCAAATTTCTATAGAAACTTCTTCACATAGATTCTATTTCTTTTTTATTTCAGTTTCTCTATATATCCCCAAATTGGCAGACGACACATTCCATAATCAAAGGTCCCAATGGATGTACATCACAATATTCACCATTTGGGAACCTCAATCTGAGTCTGCTTAGGACTCATCTTCTCTTGAAAGTTTCTTTATTATCAAATTTCTATAGAATCTTCTTCACATAGATTCTATTTCTTTTTTATTTCAGTTTCTCTATATATCCCCAAATTGGCAGACGACACATTCCATAATCAAACTTCCCAATGGATGTACATCACAATATTCATCATTTGGGAACCTCAATCTGAGTCTATGTCTCCCATAGCAGATGAGGTCATGCAGAATGAGGTTCCCAGAGGGTGAATTTAGTGATGTTAGCCCGCTATGTAGGATAGCGTCACTTCAACCTCTGGGGACCTCATTCTGCAAATGACAGGTACACTGAACTCAGACTTGAGTGTTTGATTGGGGATGATGCCGGTTGTATTGAATCCATCGGATGCTAAGTTACTACAGCTGAGGATGATTGCAGTGATGTAGGGATGTAACAAACTGCATGGCCTCTAAAATGCACCTCGATTAGATAGTCTATAGCACTCTAAGACAATGCTGAGGGATGGGAATAATTGGAAGGGAGATGTCAGATGTAATCGCGAGATCATCTATAAAGCTAAATACACGCAGAGACCCGAGGGAACACCGAGTGTAACACCGAGGGGATTTATCCTGGCAATTTCATAAAGACACAGAATCTCGAAACTCAGGGGACGAATTACGATGATTTTCTATGGAGGATCACCTACTTTATTAATGTGATTTCATCAGCTGAAGCTGTCTATAATACCAGAATCTCTACATAATCATAATGAAGCCTTCAGGAATGATAATACTACATGTTACTGAGCATTCAGAGCTGTGAAACATTCCATATTACAATGATTAACCCTTTACTGAGCATTCAGTGCTGTGAAACATTCCATATTACAATGATTAACCCTTTACTGAGCATTCAGAGCTGTGAAACATTCCATATTACAATGATTAACCCTTTCAGTGCCAGGGGCCGATTTTTTTTTTGGGTATGCTTAAGCATGCTATAGCAAATTTAAAAACAAACTGGATAAAACCTTAGGGGCATGTTATAACTCAAAACTATCACCAAGTATTCATAGTAATAATTTTGATGCCCATGAAAAACGAAAGATTCTCTGGTACTAAACCTACAAAATAAGTCTGTTAAAGAATATAAGAAAAAATTATTAAAATTGTAAAATATTGTAAAAAATAATAACAAATGTTGAAAAATTGTTAGGCCAATGCATTCTCTTATATATGCGAGGCGACCTATGGTCGACTCGCATATATAAGAGAATGCATTGGCACAGGGTATATGAGTTGATACAAAAATCGGACCTGGCACTGAAAGGGTTAAAGAAGACTCTCGATCCTCCCTGAACATTTTGTACAGATCCAGGGTTATGAAATAATAATTTTTATTATAATTTCATTGACTTTTTCTGCCAAAATATAAATTGCAATCCTCCCTCTTCTGGTCAGCTCTCATGGTAAGGAAAAGGCCAACAAACTTGTGTCACTATTTTTAACTCATGTACATGTACTGCTGAACAACAATGCAAAATTAAACAACTAGAGTATGACCGTAACGCATTCCTCAATCAAATCAAGCAGTATTCACACCCGATATTTGTTTGACCATCTGATAATAGTGTCAATGTCCACATTATTGTTGATAACATATACTAGTACCTCATGATCTTGTCTGTGATTAGGATAATATACAGGTATTGCAAGATGATCGAGCAGGTCACAGCATTAAGATAATCATATTGGCTATTTAAACAGTTGAAACATCAAAAGGACTACAATCTCACACATTGACCCCCACCCCACCTAACCCCCAGAAAATGTAGGCGCGCAGAATCATAAGCCATACATAGAAACAGGCCTTCGATTATGAGGCGTGCGATCGCGCTCGCGCACCATAGCACGCCTGAAATTAAATCTTGGCGAGTAATTAATCACAATCCTCGGCGATATTTGGCGCACGATTGAAAAAGGGTTTATAATAACGATCAACCTTGTTTGCTGGAGAAGACTGACAGACATGCCGTATACGATGGAAGTAATTGTTTTAAGTTTTGCGCATGCGCTAGAACATTATTATAGTCAGGTGCGTTTAGCGATGTCGTCGCATTCGTATGTAGGTCTGAGTAATTCTCGGCAAGATATTGTTACCAACATGACATATTTAAATTAATCCCACCGTGCACCCCATCACCAATGCAACGTAATTTTGGTACCATGATTGTGTTGCGTTCTAAATGAAGCCGCCCCGATGGGCGGTGAATATGAATAGAAATTGAAACTTGAGTTCGGGGCAATCAAACATTATTTTTAAAAATATCGATAGAGTTCACACAACAGGAAACAGTCACGTGGTTACATGGTCTCTGACCGCATTTCATAACAACTTACATCCAACGGAAGCATTACGACGCAATTCGAGAATGGAGTTTTAATTACTTCAATGTGGAGAATACATGTGTACAAGATGAATCACAATGGTGATAAAATTGATTTAATTTTGAGTCTTCGTTTGTCATTTTATACCCCCGAAATATCCACCAAAATCACACGCCTGGGTTTCAGGTTAGGCGAGTGACCAACCACACTCCTGCATTTTACAGAATCGAAGGCCTGTAGAAATGTATTTTTAGCTTCGAATCATTCAGTCTCAGACAGATAGTGCAATCGACACGTCACACAGTGTGACCTCGTCTGGGTAGACACTGAAAATAGCGTTATCAGGTTCGCTCTCTGTATTTGGCCTAGGTGCGCAATCGATCGCTCGCTGGTTTTCAATTTTAGCCGCGCGATGGTGCGCAAGAGCGATCGCGCGCCTCAAAAATGAAAGTCTGAACCCCATACCACCAACCCTTCTTGTCCATGTACAGTAATGCTCTAAGTAATCGACTCCTTAACCACAGCAGAATTATGGGTAATTTTTCAGGATTTAGTTGGAAATATGGCTTGTTGCCATTCATCGGAAAGCTCTCAGTGACAGCTTTCTGATGAATGGCACCAAGCCATATTTCCAACTAAATCCTGAAAAATTACCCATAATTCTGCTGTGGTTAAGGAGTCGATTATTTAGGCCATTACTGTATATACAAAACTACATACCTTGTAAATACACACACACACATGTTCAAATAAACGTTAACATTATATTATGTCATTATATTTGCATAAGGCCCTGCCCTTACAAGTTAAACTTTTTGTGGGGTCCTGTTGTTATAAGAATACATTGGAATAGTCTATTATATTCACCTGGATGGATATGTTCTGGAAATAAAAGCAGACCACAGATAATAAAAGTATAGAAGGAGTTCTATTTATAGGAGAGAAATGTTCATAACTTATTATCGGAACATTTCCTAAGGAATAACTACTCGTCAATGAGTATTTGGTACAGAAAGGGTTAAATTAAATGTCTGTCTGTACTCTATGGTACAGTGCTACCTTTCAATAATGGCAGCAATAGTGCACAGTGACATAGTTACAAGAACATATATCTGTTTTGTTTTTTTTTGCTCTATATAATTTGTCATTTATTTAAGTCAGTTCGAAATAGTTGCCAAATTGGTGGACGACATGATTGACACATTTCATAATCGAGATTCCCAATGGGTGTACATCACAATATTCACCATTTGGGAACTTCAATCTGAGTCTATATCTCCCATAGCAGATGAGGCCAGAATGATGTCCCAAGCGGGTGAATTTGGTGATGCTAGCACACTATGCGGAATAGTAACACTAAATTCACCCTCTGGGGACCTCATTCTGCAAATGACAGGCACATTAAACTCAGACTTGACAGTGGCGTGTTTCAAAGTACAAAAAAAACTATGACCATTAGCTCCTCTATAACAATGCCAATATTGTAACAATCTAATGTCTGTTTTAAAAAAACAGTTAACCCTTTACCCAACAGAAGGGCCCTGTGCCAATGCATTCTCTTATATATGCGAGTCGACCATAGGTCGCCTCGCATATATAAGAGAATGCATTGGCTTAACACATTAAAAATTATAAAATTGTTAAAGAATGTAAGAAAAAATGGTAAAAAGTGTTAAAAAAAGATTTGTTTTAGGCCAATGCATTCTCTTATATATGCGAGGCGACCTATGGTCGACTCGCATATATAAGAGAATGCATTGGCACAGGGCATAACTGTAACTATCACAATGTGGTCAAGGAGCCGGTTCCAATGATATCCATATTTGTATGGTTCTATTGAGACAGACCGAAGATATTTTAGGCTGTTGAAGCTTTATTTGGCCGGTTTTGGCCGGTTTGTTGGGTAAAGGGTTAAACACCACATGTCAACTGACATGTTTTCAGGGTCGATAGGTGGAAATGGCCAATTAGTGTTTTAATAGAAATAATAGTCAGGTTTAGTTACACACACATGTGACATGTGTGCCATTCTGATCCATATATGGCCATTTTGTCATGTTTTTATAAGAAATGAGAATTTGTTCATGCTCACTGAAGCAAGCACATTTGTGACCCACCATATCAAATCCAGTCGGAAGTCGGAATTTTTTTTACCCTGTGCCAATGCATTCTCTTATATATGCGAGTCGACCATAGGTCGCCTCGCATATATAAGAGAATGCATTGGCCTAACAATTTTTTACAATTTTAATAATTTGTTCTTGTATTCTTTAACAATTTTATAATTTCACCCATACAGAGCCCCAGACAAACATGAGCATATGACACTCTTATAGGTGCTTCTATATATGTGTGGGGCTCCCTGCAGGGTAATGGATGTTTTTTTATTTTATGTCCTAAAAATTGTAAGAAACATTTATTTAAAAAACATGATAAAAAATTGTTAGGCCAATGCATTCTCTTATATATGCGAGGCGACCTATGGTCGACTCGCATATATAAGAGAATGCATTGGCACAGGGTAAAAACAATCACATTTGAAGCAATGAAAACTCATACTCACTGTGTACATTCGATAACCAGAAGTGAAATTGGAAAAGTGGAATATAAGCCTCTGAATCAACACCAGGGTTAAGGGTTTCTAATTAATCTCTCAGTATCATGGGCATGTTATGGTATTTTCCTTAGATGATATATTTCCAATTACTGGTACATACAGCAGACGAGTTGTGTCAGCTCATTTCGAGAAAAATATAACTAAAGTATAAAACTCACATGTAAATAATGCCCGTCTTCCACTTCATTGTGTATTTTCACAGATAATAGCTGATAGTTATGAACATTGTGACTGTGGTGCATGCTCTTACGGATCTATACTAAAATAAGAATGCCACTATTGCGACATTTGTCATTTAAAATCTGTTTTTGTAGAATGTTAGTGTAGGGCAGTATGCTGGAAACAGCATACAGTTCCCAGCATACTGCCATACACAAACATGCAACAAAAACGGATTTTAAACAACAAATGTCGCATTGACGAGTAGTTCCCTTAGGAAATTTTCAGATAATAAGTTCAACAAGACAATAACAATATGTTGAACTTATTACCTGAACATTTCCCACCATCTTGAATGAATATATTATCTTTTCGTTTGCCTGTCGGCTGCTTATATTTCTTGAACATCATGAATAATAGCCATTCCAATTTATAATATTATAACTGACTGGGAGAATCCTGTTTTAATAAAGAAATGGTAAATCTGACTTGTATTGAGGTCAATAAAGTTCATATTCATATCCAGTAGAATATATAGAAGAATCATGCACTCCTTGAAGGTACGAGACGAACAGTAAAGAATTTACACATAAACTAATTTGTCATTGGATGATTCTTCGCACCATTCAACACTAAAGATTTATACATTTCAGTGTGCCTGCAGGTCCGAAGTAATACAATTCAAGGGCATTCAAGGTCTCATCTTGACAATTTTCAAGGTTTTTCAATGTCCTTAATTATAAAGCTCTAGGCCATTTGAGGCCAATTGAGGCCAATTCTCCGCTATCTGTTTTCAAGAACTAGGGCCTTGTGAATCGATTAAATTTGATTCGGAATCTTTCATAGATTCGATTTGATTCGAAATCTGCTGCCCTGATTTAAATTTTATCGGATATTTTCCATCAGGTACATTCCCATTGTTTCAAAAGATTACAGGGTATATAAATCACTACTAAGAAACTTCGCAATATAATCGAACGTGCACAAATATAGATAACTCTGTCGCATATTATCTAAAATAGAGCACACAATCTCTGCACAAATGACGTAAATACATTGGGACTCAGTTTTTCCAGGAGTTGCATGTCACGAGGGAATTGCATACAAAATCATTCAGTGAAAATCTGGTTTTCCACAAGTTATGCCTACTGACTTAAATGTTGTTTCCTGAACTGTTCCATATGTTCAGAATTTCGATCATACACTCGAGAGTCAAGACAATGATTCGATACGATTTTGAATCTTTTGCCAGATTTTATTCAAGATTCGATTCAAAATAAAAACATCCGATTTGCAGAGCCCTATCAAAAACCTTAACTAAATAGGGTAAAGTGCGATCAAAATCAATTACAAGTTGAGTATTAAAGCAGTGCAATATACTGCTAAAATTCAAAGCCTTTCATGTCAATTCAAGTACTTACCAGGCCTTAAATGGTCGTTTGTGGCATTCAATATTAATTTGGGTTTTGAAGGCCCCGCGGGAAACCTATTTAGGGTTTTAACCCTTTCAGTGCCAAGACCGATTTTTGTATCAACCCATATTTCCTTGATAATTTTTCAAATTTATTGATTATAATAATGTGATACATTATTATAATCAATAAATTTGAAAAATTATCAAGGAAATATGGGTTGATACAAAAATCGGACTTGGCACTGAAAGGGTTAAACCTAAAGCTAGCTAATAGCTGCCCATGACCCTAATTTCAAATTATACTTTTTTGTAAATCAGTAATTACTAAAGCAATCAGCTTGAAATTTCTGCCAATCATTGTCTTTGAATAAATTTCCACAGCCATAGGCTAAATTTACATACTCACAGATGTTGCTATATATCTCCAATACTCATGAGCTATTTAGACTCCCAAATGATACCGACCTTTGATTGAAACATGTCAAAAAGCTTTTGACGAACAACACATAATAAATCCTTCAGAACTCATCCTATGTCTATCACAGAGGAATAGGGAATGACAATCTTGTTAAGTCCGAACTCTGTAGTCAATGACGCCGGGTCAGCCATCAATAAAAAACATTTAAGTGATATCGCAGTCGGTGTGGCGAATCGGTTTACTCTCGAGTGAACGAGTTTGGTGAATTATTGATGTCGTGTGTGACATGTTGAATCCATCTGATTATATTGCATGTCGCTTTAATGTCCCAGTCACATCATTTTTGTCTTACGCCTAGACTGATATTAATAGTACTGGCATGATCAAAATAATCTGTGCTACATTAATTTATATAGGACATCGCCAATTATAGGTTTTTACTTTGATGGTTATTACAATTAGGCCTGTAATTTTCAATATTGTGGCCGAGTCATAACATCCAACAACATGTTGGGGGGTACCATACTAGCTGGTAAATGCAAATCAGTGACATCACATTTACAGCTGTTAACCCTTAATACTAAATGGATTCTCCCACTCAGTTTAAAAGTATACATTGGAATGGTCTATTATTCATCTTTTCAGGATAAACTAGGAGACGACAGTCAGATGAAAAAATAAAACAGATAAAACAAGTAATGACGGATTCTTATTCAATGATGGGAAATGTTCAGATAATAAGTATTTGTTGAACTTATTATCAGAACATTTCCTCAGAGAACTACTTGTCCCAATGAGTATTTAGTATAGACAGAGTTAAAGATTGTCTATCTCTTCCAGGTCACAATTACAACAACACAATATTTATAAATCCTTAATTAAAGTCTATGAATAGCTATTTTGTGAATAAAATACAGAACAAAGTGAAAAATTAATTATTTGTCTGCAAAGGCATAACAAAGTGGTTTATTTCTATCGTCAAAGAATAATTCAGATATGCGAACCCAATTGATATCTGCACATAAGCTTAATTGTTTTTTTTTAAGTGTGATTTATGCATAATCAGCTAAATGACTGAACTTAGCCTACCATAGATAATCAATGTGATATGTGCTATTGTTACACAAAATAAAGATGATAGTGGCCTGCTGTTATTATTGAGATGGTTGTGATATGGACCCCGATGGTTGTACAGTAATGCTCTAATTAATCGACTCCTTAACCACAGCAGAATTATGGGTAACTTTTCAGGATTTAGTCGGAAATATGGCTTGTTGCCATTCATCGGAAAGCTCTCCCCGAGAGCTTTCCAATGAATGGCAACAAGCCATATGTCTGACTAAATCCTGAAAAGTTACCCATAATTCTGCTGTGGTTAAGGAGTCGATTAATTAGGGCAATACTGTAGTTCTCATAATGATCAGCTAATAAGGGTGGTTGAATTCAATGGCTCCACATGTATAGAACCCCCAGTTGAAATACAATTTGACGTGATTGAGGATACTAACAAGATAGAGTTCTCCTTCTTGGTATGCTTTTGGTATGCTCTAAACATTTTCGCATTGATTTATGTTCTAATAATAGTCCCGAAACCTGTCCCACGGATGTGATAAGAAATTCTATAAAAAAATCTATATTAATTGCTAGAAACTTTTCCGGACAAGTGTTCTCGATTCATATCTTTTATTTTATACCCCGGAATCTATATAAAACTTTCGAAGAGAGATAGACCATCTTATGAGAATGCAATGACATACAAAGTCAATGTAAATAACGTTAGGCCAATGTATTCTCTTATATATCCGAGGCTCCCACATGAGAGAATGCATTGTCACTTGGTATTTGAAAAATTTCAGAATTATCAATTAAATAAAACACGTTGTCATCTTTTTTTTGTGAACGGTGGATCGACAATCAAAAGACACCATCTCTTCATATTAAAACAAAAAATAGGAAAATAAACTTTTTGTGCATGGTAAATAAAAACTTCTGACATCATTAGTGGGGAATTCCACATCGATTCAAAACATGGAATAGGAGATGGACCATTGCAGAATTACGCTATCACGATTTTCTCAGCTATAAAACGCAGGTTTGATTAAAGGGCTTTGACCTGCACTTTCGCGAACAACGTTACAACTGCCACTGTAAGTAAAAACTGAGCAAACACAATCAAATAATGAAAAAAATAATGCATCTGATCTAACATGACTTTAACCGTTTCAACAGAATTGAGAAGTATCTTTCCGTCGATGTCCAACTGAATGTCCACGGAATAAATTATAACTTAACCCTTTGAGTGCCAGGTCCGATTTTTGTATGAACCCATATACCCTGTGCCAATGCATTCTCTTATATATGCGAGTCGACCATAGGTCGCCTCGCATATATAAGAGAATGCATTGGCTTAACAATTTTTTTTTTTATTTTTTTTTTTACAATTTTAATATATTTTATTATATTCTATAACAGACTTATTGTGTAGGTTTAGGGCCGATAATATCAGCCCCTGGCACTCAAAGGGTTAACTGTTATATTCACGGTCGTGAAACAAGAGGTGTTAGAACAGTTAAAGTTAACATAAAACAACAGATTGTCAGGGTATATTTTGCAATTGTATCTACTTTTTATAATTTGCAGTAGTTGTGAATGTTCAAATATTACCCAAAAATGCATAATGTTCGCGTTCACTGGTTGTGTGTATTCGAATTTACTATTCGTTGTTTCAAAGTCGATCGAATCAAATTTGAATCGAATATCGAGTAACAATCAAATAACAAAACGAATATTGAATATTTGCAGGGGCCTAATCTACATGTATGTCCTGAATAAGACATTCACACAAACGTTTTACCAGGTGAAATTATTTGACAGATATTATTGACTGCTTGTGTGTGATTTATGTAAGGATCAAGACTGTGGTTTGCGTGTACTGCAGCATGTTTGCATAATTAATCAATGGTTGTGAAAAGTCTTTATAGAATAGTTCAAAGTTTATATTGATATGGTGACAATAGACGTGTTTGTCAAAACTCAAGAATAAAGATTTTTTCCCCCTGCTTTAACTCTTGACCAAGGAAACTACAATTACAATCATATCAATACACTGATCGATGTAGTCTAAGATTGGTATTAAGTCTGGAAATAGTGTGTCTGACATTTGTAGAATGAGGTCCCCAGAGGGTGAATTTAGTGACGTTATCCCGCATCATTCTGCATAGGCCTCATCTTCTGTGAAATATCTATAGTCTCAAATTAATATTATTTTCAGTATAATCCTTTTCCCTTCTGTTCAGTTTCTATATCCCCTAATTTGCAGAAGATAAATTGCATAATCGAGGTGATTAATGGGTGAACATCAACAACTTCAACTGGGGAACTTCAGTCTGCTCCTAGGTCTTCTATAGCAAATGAGGCCAAAGCAGAATGAGGCGCCCAGAGGGTGAATTTGGTGTTGCTAGCCCACTATGCAGAGTAACATCACAGTCACCCTCTGGGGACCTCATTCTGCAAATGTCTGACACACTATTTCCAGGCTTGTCTATATGGTCTCTTTATTTTTTTCAGTCAATATGAAAGAATGTTCAATACGTAACAAAACCCATTACCCCAAGGTTGCAGCTAAAGGCACAAGTATCAGTTATATGGGTACTTAATTATACCTCTATATGTGACCAGCCATATCAAATCCAGTGGTAAGTCGGGATTTTTTTACCCTGTGCCAATGCATTCTCTTATAGGTCGCCTCGCATATATAAGAGAATGCATTGGCCTAACAATATTTTATCATTTTTTTTAAAGGTACTCAACCCGATAAAACTCCTCTCAATTACTATTTCAATGGCTTCGGGGGTCAAAAATATTTGATTCGAGTCGAGGAAGTCGCCCATCAAAGCTCAGATTTGTTAGATATCGATTTTAGAAATCTATTATTTTTCATTATCGGGAATTCTTTCTGGCCCAGAAGACAATCAAAAATTCGTTATTATTACCCACTTGATTATAGAGTTATCCATCCTTGTCTGTTTGAATAGAATTTTGGCATAAAATCTCGAGCAGGTTACCAAATTGACGGCAGTTATTAGTACGCATCTCGAGAACATAAGAATTTTCAAAAATCAATATCTAATAACTCTGAGCTTTGTTTGATGGGTTCCTCGACTCGAATCAAATATTTTTTACCCCCAAAGCCAAAGAAATAGTAATATAGGACCCTCTGATCGGATTGTTGTTGTTGGAATCTGTTGAGATGGGGACCCTCTTTACGGGTTGAGTACCTTTAAATAAATGTTTCTTACAATTTTTAGGATATAAAATAAAAAAACATCCATTACCCTGCAGGGAGCCCCACACATATATAGAAGCATATATAAGAGTGTCGTCTGCTCATGTTTGTATGGGGCTCTGTATGGGTGAAATTATAAAATTGTTAAAGAATACAAGAAAAAATTATTAAAATTTAAAAAAATGTTAGGCCAATGCATTCTCTTATATATGCGAGGCGCCCTATGGTCGACTCGCATATATAAGAGAATGCATTGGCACAGGGTAAAAAAATCCCGACTTACGACTGGATTTGATATGGCGGGTCACATATCGACTTGCTATTTTTACTAAGAGATTTGTTGAATATATTGTTAGCTACAAGTAGTGCCCTAAATAATCGACTCCTTAACCACAGAGAGCTTTCCGATTAATATTTCCAACTAAATCCTGAAAACTTTTCCCCATAATTCTGCTGTGGTTTTGGGGGTCGCGATTATTTAGGACATTACTGTAGCTACATGTACTGCAGTGTAAATGGGCAGATGTCCTTATCATCTTAACCATTTCATGCCTGGAGCTTCCTGAAATTTTGCGAAAATCCTGTGCCAATTTGTGATGTCCAGTCCCACTCTCGGTGGTCCGGTATTCTTGCCTGGACCGGTCAATCATTATAAAATAGTTTAAATGGAGGGAAATGTGTTAAATCTTACTTTGGTATACGCGTTTGTGTTACAAAAAGTGTCAAGTTACTACCGGGCAAGCTTGTATTCAACTCTGGACATCATATAATACATTGTATGCACATTGTGGAAATGTGTTGTGTATTTTCTTATCTCCATCATTGAAAACAAGTTAGAGAACGAATAGATGTGCTTAAAACTTGTGACTGTGACTCAGTGTAGAGTCTGTAGTTCACGTTTCTGCTGCCCCCACAATGCTATGATTGGATCGAGTGCAAATGCCCCAAGTCTTTCAGCACTCGTAATGTTTTGTTCTTAGCATTGGCAACTGACATATGCAGGTACGCATACTGCCATATCGGTATTGGATGAAGTTACATGGAGTTAGACATTGCCAACTAAAGGCTAGTATATCGAAATTCGTGACCTTTGTTCAGTTTATTGAAATGTACATGTAGATGAGGGTTAGATGACATGGTATTGACGCTATCTTGTCTGACATCAGTCATTGTCACTAGCAATATGCATACCCAATATGTCAGATATAGGCCAAAATATCGAGAACATGGCAGTTGTATATTAAAGCGGTTTTGTAATTTCAGACATTGCCATATCAGAGATCAAAGGTTAAAGGAAATGTTACTGTAAAACGCTTGTAATATGAGCTCATCAATATTTAAAGTGTTCGTTTCTGGATGCAACCTGTAAAGTTAGAGACGATGGCTCGCATTTTAGAGATGATAAAAGGCATTTTAGAAAGTGTCCAGCAAAACATCTTACCTCTAAAGTGGTAATGTCTGACTTTACAAAAGGGGCTTATTGTAATCGATAATGTAAATTGGAGACTACATCATCACTTGCCCATTTGCCCCAACCACAATAACACTATAACTATAATTGTCTCCAGTATGTATTCAAGTTCGCGAATCGGTGCAGTACCAGACTGCCATGGGTGGACTGGTCAAAAGCGGTCCAATGACGGAAGTCTGGTCCAGTCTGCAGTCCGGCCCTGGGAGCCTTGCATATCTATGATAATACATTGTCCTAACAATATTTACCTTCACCTTGTAAGCCAGTGCATTCTCTTATATATGCGAGGCTACCTATGTGAGACTCACATATATAAGAGAATGCACTGGCACAGTATCTTTAATGCTGCACCAGTAATGAAAGGGTTAATGGCTCCCACCAACGGGGACAGAGGTGGATCGGACATTATGGTGAATGGGGAAATATTGAAATATTCATAGAATTTTTCATTGGCCTATCAATTGAATTCAACAATTCTGGCATCTTTCAAAACATGTTGAATAGTTCGCACACCTGTGCTTTCGGGTAGAGTGATGACATCATTAATTAATTGCGATCGCAAAATAACCTTAATTGCTAATTAAATGACAACCAATGTTTTACAGTATTCTGTGAATTGACAATCTTATGATTAAATTATAAGCATATATAGAGTATCTACAATGAGTCCCCAGTTTATAGCAGAATTTACAAAACGAGTCTAGTAAATTAGATCTGATTTAATTTACTGGACTTGTTTTATAAATTCCGCTATAAACTGGGGATTCGTTGTAGATTCTATATATTACATGATCCAAAACCTCGACAAAACATACTTAAATCAACAAATGGAAAATAAAAGTAACATTGGCTGCTATAAGGCATGCAATGACGTTTCACATAACAATGCGTTGTTTGCTCGCATAAAGAAATAGTCCCAGATAAATAAAGACTCTTTGGCATATTTCATGGCATATATTTAATGACATAACTTTTCAAACTATTCATTCATTATAGTTTATTGGAAAAATATTGAAAGCCATAGTATTTTGAGATGTAGCATACAGAATTTAAACAGACGACAAATTGGAAGTCAAAGGTCGCATGGCACTGTTTCCTGTTATTAAACAAACGTTTAATATCACAATTTATAGAATTGGTTTATTGAATGGAATAAAGGTAGGATCATGTAATAAATATTAATACTGTATGCCATCTATAGTGCCAATGACCTCTTCTGTTCGAGTTTTGCTTCACAAAATCTGAAAGACTTAAGAGCAATTCCATAACTGTAGTTCTATAACTGTAATTGTTGCTGTCAAATTCCGTCAAGAAAATCGTCATAAAACTGTCAATATAGGACAACTGCACCAATACCTTAGTTAGACTACTCAGTAGAGGTGTGGATAATTCCTACACATATATCAATACATGCCAATATCGGGAGATTTAGGATTGAACATAAGGGTTCTCCAGATGCTGGCATTCATTGCTGTGTGCAGAATTCATGTAAAGTGCAGCGTGTAGTGTTATACAATGGATAGAACCCAGGCTTCAATACCCATGGCAAGAGTTGCCAGTGCAAATTTGTGTGTACCTATTTACTCATAATATAATGACAGAATTCTATATCTACAGTAATGCACTAATTAATCGACTCTCTAACCACAGCAGAATTATGGGTAACTTTTCAGGATTTAGTCGGAAATATGGCTTCTTGCCATTCATCGGAAAGGTCTCGCCGAGAGCTTTCCGATGAATGGCAACAAGCCATATTTCCGACTAAATCATGAAAAGTTACCCATAATTCAGCTGTGGTTAAGAAGTCGATTACTTAGAGCATTACTGTATAATCTTCACTCAATCCATACACGCCTTTCAGTAAACTGTGATATCGTCTCCAATTTAAAGATAGTGTTAGTTGGTTTGGATTATTATAAATGAGACCCAATTAGTGTTACCAGTATTCATCAAACTCCATGCAGGGTTTACCTCTCTTGATGACTTGATAAGACCGCTGCTACCGGCGACATTTTACCCACATTTCGTGGACATCCGCAATATTAATATATAAATAAAAGGCCGCTCAGCCACAGTGTACATCCCCCGAACCGGTGGCTTCATTTGGAGCGGAGGCTTTGTAGAAGTATACTATATGGATAAGACACTTGTGCATTGTCTTATTACTGACATGCATACAAATAACCAAATCTTAAAAAAACTCTTAAAGTCAATATATAACCTCAAATTGGCAAAAAGTCGAAAAGCCCATATTCGAACTTGACCTATATCGTGATATGACTGATCCACATAAAAACGGTATTTGCAATTAAAGGATCCAAACTTGAGATATCATCCGGAAACCGAAAAAGTGAGAAACTTTCTTAGTAAAACAAGTCGAATAAGAACTACAACTGTCGCAAAAATAGGCGGAGCATACCCATATTCGAACTTGACCTGTACATAGGGCTGATAAACTCACATACCAAATTTGGTTCAGATATGATAACACAAACTGAAGTTATCATCCGGAAACCAGAAAATTACAAGATTCTAAGTAAAAAAAAGGGCCATAACTCTCGCAAAAATGGGCGGTGCAAACCCATATTCGAACTTGACCTGTATTTTGGTCTGATAAACTCACCTATGAAATTTGCTTTTGATCTAATAACCGAAACTAAAGTTATCATCTGGAAACCATTTCCGGACGGACGGCTCGACACACGGACGGACACCGGCTATTTTAATAGTCCCCCGAATTATTTTTTTTCGGGGGACAACTAAGCAAACAGAGCAACATATTGCCCTTATTATACACATAAAATATCCAACAAAAATAATTTTGTACCAATTTGCAGGATTGCATGCACCTGAGATTGATTGTAGGGATTGTGAATAATGATACAGTGGTGTATATGATCAGGACTAATAATACAACTACTTCTGGGAGAATGTCTGTCAGACCACTGTCATTATCCATCACATGTCTTTAGGCACATTTCGATCAATGACCCAGGTCTTGTAAAATTGGGTGAGTGTTAACCCATGTGTGATCGATGAAAAGGTTACAGATTTTTCTGTGCAATCGAATAATGTGGTACAGTCGAGTTCCAAGCCTGCAAATAGTGTGTCTGTCATTTGCAGAATGAGGCCCCCAGAGGGTGAATTTAGTGATGCTATCCCACATAGGGGGCTAGCATCACCAAATTAACCCTCTGGGAAACTCATTCTGCTGAGGCCTAAGCAGAATGAGGTCCCCAGGGGGTGAATTTGGTGATGCTAGACTGCCGTGCTGGATAGTGTCACTAAATTCACCCTCTGGGGACCTCATTCTGCAAATGACAGACACACTATCTGCAGGCTTGTCGAGTTCATCCTAAAACATTGATCATCTAAACCACAATTTATTTCTACATATTCAAAATGACTTCTCTACACAAGACTAATGTTCCCACACTCACATTGTGCAGCATGAATTTAAAGGGGCTTCCCGAGATTACATTATATACTCCGGTGGGATAAATGTAATTGCCAACTAAATGAGTTTTTCTGCAACATTATTCCAAATGCCCAATTTTGTTTGATATATATACCTTTAGCCATCAATCCAGATATTGGGAAAAGAAGATTTGCTTGGAGATAGGATAATTTAATGTAAGAAAACATCTTTCGCAGTCTGAATGGATGAAAATATTTGAAAATCCAAAGAAAAGTAGTGGCATAAAATCGGAAGAAAGGCAAATCTTCAAGTACAAGCTTACAAACTGTGCTGTAAATGATCAGGCCTAATGAGACAACTACTTCTGGGAGAATGTCTGTCAGACCACTGTCATTATCCATCACATGTCTTTAGGCATATTTCCATGAATGACCCATGTCTTGTAGAATTGGGTCGGTGTTAACCCATGTGTAAATAGGAGAACAGATGGTACAGCCTGACCCAGATAAGCTTTCAGTTGAAATGACTCAGAATATTGCTTCTTATTGAATTTAGTGTGTTGTTATTGACTTTCTTCTGGAAGTTAATTAACAAAATAGTACATCTGGGTCAACCCATGACCCTCTTAATTATTTAACAAAAAGGAATAAAAAACCCTCAAAAACAAATATATCCATGGGTGCCAGAACAGATGGTTATGGGGCTACTTCCCCTCCTGTCATGCGCCAAGGACAGCAATTCGAGATTACAGAAAATTCCCTTTCACTATACTTCAAATATAGCTGGCAGTAAAAACACAAATCAGCAGAATAGGGACTTTCAGGTTTTGTGGTACAGTAATTCCCCAATTAATCAAATCCATAACCACAGCAGAATTATGGGTAATTTTTCAGGATTTAGTCGGAAAATGGCTTGTTGCCATTCATCGGAAAGCTCTCGCCGAGAGCTTTCAGATGAATGGCAACAAGCCATATTTCCGACTAAATCCTGAAAAATTACCCATAATTCTGCTGTGGTTATGGAGTGGATTAATTAGGACATTACTGTAGGAATTAATTTAGCACAACCTATGGAGCGATGGCAAGCCTGAGTTTAGTGTACCTGTCATTTGCAGAATGAGGTCCACAGAGGGTGTATTTAGTGATGCTATCCCACATAGGAGGCTAGCATCACCAAATTCACCCTCTGGGAACCTCATTCTGCAATTGACAGACATACTAAACTCAGGCTTGAGAGATAGCTAACACCACAGCAGATATAGTATCATTTCGAGACATCTCCGTTAAAAGTTTGCACCTAATCATTGTACCCAACGTAATCATGTTTCGCGCTGATCATTGTACCCAACGTAATCATGTTTCGCGCTTATCATTGTACCCAACGTAATCATGTTTCGCGCTGAATGGGCTGATCGATGCATGACAAGTGAAAGTGGAACCGACCATTTCTCTAAGAATATCCCATGTGGAAGGTTCGTTTTGAAAAAATGAAAACTTGATATTCACCCCAACCCCAATACACAAACAATATTAAAGACAAAGTTTGAATTGCAGGGAATGTACTCAAGCCTGCCAATAGCGTGTCTGTCATTTGCAGAATGAGGGCCCCAGAGGGTGAATTTAGTGATGCTATCCCGCACAGCGGGCTAGCATCACCAAATTCACCCTCTGGAGACCTCATTCTGCTTAGGCCTTATCTTCTGGGAAGTATCTATAGTATTAAATTAACATTGTTTTTAGTTACATTCCCCTTCTAGGAAGTTTCTATATCTCCTAATTTGCAGAAGATAAAATTCTTAATTGAGGTGCCCAATGGGTGAACATCACCAATTTCAACTGGGGAACTTCAATCTGATCGTAGGTATGCCATAGCAGTTGAGGGCCTTAGCAGAATGAGGTCCCCAGAGGGTGAATTTAGTGATGCTAGCCTGCTATGCCGCCTATGCGGGATAGCGTCACTAAATTCACCCTCTGGGGACCTCATTCTGCAAATGACAGACACACTATTTGCAGGCCTGGATGTACTTTCAAGTTTAAGGGGTAAGACTAGAATGTGTGGAAAAGGTTCTTGCTCAATATATGAAGACAAACAGTAATGCTCTAAGTAATCGACTTCTTAACCACAGCAGAATTATGGGTAACTTTTCAGGATTTAGTCGGAAATATGGCTTGTTGCCATTCATCGGAAAGCTCTCCCCGAGAGCTTTCCGATGTATGGCAACAAGCCATATTTCCGACTAAATCCTGAAAAGTTACCAGCTTTCCGATGAATGGCAACAAGCCATATTTTCGACTAAATCCTGAAAAGTTACCCATAATTCTGCTGTGGTTATGAAGTCGATTACTTAGAGCATTACTGTAGGTCTAGAGACTACAAATATTCATGATTCATTAACCCTTCCATGACTGGAGCGTCCGGAAATTTTGCGAAAACTCTGTGCCAATGCATTCTCTTCCACGCCAGTGCATTCTCTTAGATATGAGAGGCTCCCTGCATGGAGACTCACATATGTAAGAGATGCACTGGCACACTGGGTCTTTAATGCTACACCAGGGCAGCTCCCATCATGAAAGGGTTAACCAAAAGGAACATTATGTTCAAATTTCAGTGACTTTATTAAGTTGCTTGATTAAGTGGTAGTGCTAACAGAGGTTTGAATAATTCTTGCATGATATCTCAAGAAATGAGCTTCATATTTTCAAGGAATGATATGTATGGAAAGCCAAAAAGATCAAATTACAGCAATAAATTAAAGCCACATGATTTTAAAAGAGTAGGCATAACTATAGTTCTTGGCAATTAAGTCAATAATTGCATTAGCAAAAGACATTTTGATGTTATTCTCTCAATGTTGAAATTTTTAGGATAATTTGAAAATGAACAGAACAATTATAGATGCATAATCCGAATATTAACGCTCCCAAATTACTATTACCATCAAGGCTCTGAGTAATCAGATAGATTTTTAAAATCTGTTATTTCCCCGACATATGTAATTTTTGGCAGCCTGGCAAAAATTTGTCAAGCCCACGGTCTCGGACCAAATTGCAGATGAAGATAGATAACTCTAAAATCAAGTGGCTTCGGGTGCTTAATATTTTAAAATCCGACCAGATTTCATTGAACAAAATGTTGATGAATAACACATTTTGGGCAATTTTATATTATAAATGTAGTTGACTGGTTAATAGCATTATGTTTGGGCAGTTAATCGATTATGATAACATTTCAAAAAATGTTGTTGTTGGAATCTGATATGGGGACCATCGATTTGGATTAAGTACCTTTAAGGACTAGAATGACAGACCTGTAATCACAAAAATCACTTAAATCTCCTTTTAACGTTGAGGATGCATTGTAACTCATCCTAAACAAGGAGCAACATCACATTGAAATCACTGGTGTGCGCATGATAAGGACATCCGGCCTACAAACAGAGAACTATTGGGAAGGTTCTACTATCCATCTGGGGTTAAGAGAAGTTAACCTTAACCCTTTACCCAACAAACCGGCCAAAACCGGCCAAATAAAGCTTCAACAGTCTAAAATATCTTCGGTCTGTCTCAATAGAACCATACAAATATGGATATCATTGGAACCGGCTCCTTGACCACATTGTGATAGTTACAGTTATGCCCTGTGCCAATGCATTCTCTTATATATGCGAGTCGACCATAGGTCGCCTCGCATATATAAGAGAATGCATTGGCCTAAAAAAAATCTTTTTTTAATACTTTTTACCATTTTTTCTTACATTCTTTAACAATTTTATAATTTTTAATGTGTTAAGCCAATGCATTCTCTTATATATGCGAGGCGACCTATGGTCAACTCGCATATATAAGAGAATGCATTGGCACAGGGCCCTTCTGTTGGGTAAAGGGTTAACCCATTCTATACTATTGCTGAGTATAGTTGTCCCTTAGGAAATGTTCAGATAATAAGTTCAGCAAACGACTGTTGTTTGTTGAACTTATTATCCGAACATTTCCCTCAATAAATACCTAGGACTCCTGCTGTACTTGATTATCTGTTGTCTACAACCTGCATAATCACCCGAACATCCCTTCAAGTAAATAGTAGACCATTCCAATGTATCTATATATATATAAAAGAATAGGATCTGTCTGTCCATCCATCTGTCCGCCTGCCTGTTCGGATTTATCTCACAGACCCCTAGGCATATTTCAGCACCAGATGTAGGCTCTTTATAGATGCGTTTTCACTGTGGCCCGTGCCATCCAACAGAATAATGGGTATACGTCAACTATGGGCTTATATCAGAACCAGTCAAGTCCAATATGAACCAATTTCAATATTTAGGTCCAATATGAACCTATTTGCCCAAGGATATATTGAAGTAGCATAATAATATGATCAATATATATATATAAAAGGAGTACGATCTGTTAGTCATGCGCGCAAAGCGCACACAGAGGCCTGTGGCCCATAACACACAAAGGGGCCACAGGACGCTGAATAATAGTACTTTTATAAGTGCATAAGTGGGAGAATCCATTCAGTACAAAAAGGTTTAAGCTGGAGTTATCTCAATGGTATTCTAGTCTAATCTATTACATCTGAGGTTTAACCTGCTTCATAGATAAATAAACACTTCAATAACTGTTATCTATGGTGGGACCTGAACAATAACACAGGCAACAACACAGCCTGTTGTTCATAAACCAGGTATTATATGATATAAACATGTGGTATGTCCATGATCCAGGCTAAATGAAAATTTCATATTTCTCAGTTTAAAGTGACAGTCATGGTACCAGACCTCCAGTTACAAACACACTGATAATAGCAGAACTAACAAGATAGCTAGCACATTAAATGTTCAGTGTCAGCAGCTGAATTTATATTCCAATAGACCAAGCCTGCAAATAGTGTGTCTGTTATTAGCAAAATAAGGTCCCCAGAAGGTGAATTTGGTACATAATAGCGTCACTAAAAACACCCTCTGGGGACCTCATTCTGCTTAGGCCTTGAGGTGACTAATGGGAACATCACCAACTTCAACTGGGACACTTCAATCTGATTCTTGGTCTCACTTAGCAGTTGAAGCCTATTAAAGAAGAATGAGGTCGCAAGAGGGTAAATTTGGTGATGCTAGCCCACTGTGTGGGAAAGTGTCACTAAATTCACCCTCTGGGGACCTCATTTTGCAAATGACAGACACACTATTTGCAATCCTTGCAATAGACACACAATTAATATGTTCAACACACTTCTTTTATAATCCAAGTTTTGGGCCACAATTGGCTTCCTGAACTTAAACATTTACTTGGCTCACAAATATTGAACATATATTTTGCTCTTATTATTAACCCTTTCTGTTCTGAATACTCATTGTAGTTCCAATAATAAATGTTCATATAATGCGTTATTATCGTACTGGGATAAGGTGAAGGTCAGCAGGAGAGTTAAGTTCCCCCGAGGAAGTAGGAACGGAATATACCTTATTATAAGATAACTTATTACCTGAACATTCCCACCAATGAATATGAATCATTCTGCTTTGTATTATCAGTTTATCTGTCTGTTGTCTTCTTTTATTACCAGAACACCCCTCCAAATGAATAATAGACTGTTCCAAAGTATAATTTTATAAGAATTCATTCAGTATAGAATGGGTTTAAATAGAACTAAATATCAATGTCTCTATATGGAAATATTTAGGGACTAAAACATTGTTGGTGTTTCTCTACTAAATACTCATTGACTATAGTTCCGACCAATGAATGTGAATCCTTCAAAACTTATATTATCTTTTCTTCTGACTGTCTTCTACTAAGTTATCCTTAACACCCCTCCAAATGAATTATAGACCAATCCAATGTACAGTAATACTCTAATTAATCGACTTCTTAACCACAGAAGAATTATGGGTAACTTTTCTCCCCTTGTGCTTTCCAATGAATGGCAACAAGCCATTTTTCCGACTAAATCCTGAAAAGTTACCCATAATTCTGCTGTGGTTAAGAAGTCGATTAATTAGAGCATTACTGTATACCTTTATAACGGTGTGGGAGAAACTTAGTAGAGAAAGGGTTAATCGCTTTAATGATTTTACCATGACATCTGATAAAGTATGTACCATTGTCAAATTCTGCATGTTAAGCTGCTTTCTCAGACCTGCGGCTGGACACATCGGGTTAGGCACAACATTTCAAACCACACATATCTCACCTGGCACTCTCACAGGGTTGCGGTTGATGAGGTTAAATGCATCCGAATTCAAAATGTTTGAAGTTGGTTGCGCTTAACTGAGCCAAACACACCGTTACACACATCGGAAGGTGCAGTAAGCACCACAAGTACACGAAGATGGCTGGGTGATGTGGAAGAAATTAGACGAGTTCGATCCGGAGTCCTTCTATAACTTCTTCTTACCACAACTGAAAGCCTGCAAATAACAGCTAGTCAGCACAGAAGCAAAATCTGTAAGCACGGTTAATGTAGGATCTAGCCAGTGGTGTATGAAGATCCAAATTCTCACTTGACTGGAGATATATCGAATCCAACAGTTACCTGACTATCTTGTAGCCAGTGTTCTAGTGTATGAAATCCTTTTTGGTGATTATATACCTTATATCTACATGTTATATACATAGCCGTATGCATTAACCCTTTACCCAACAAACCGGCCAAAACCGGCCAAATAAAGCTTCAACAGCCTAAAATATCTTCGGTCTGTCTCAATAGAACCATACAAATATGGATATCATTGGAACCGGCTCCTTGACCACATTGTGATAGTTACAGTTATGCCCTGTGCCAATACATTCTCTTATATATGCGAGTCGACCATAGATCGCCTCGCATATATAAGAGAATGCATTGGCCTAAACAAAATCTTTTTTTAACACTTTTTACCATTTTTTCTTACATTCTTTAACAATTTTATAATTTTTAATGTGTTAAGCCAATGCATTCTCTTATATATGCGAGGCGACCTATGGTCGACTCGCATATATAAGAGAATGCATTGGCACAGGGCCCTTCTGTTGGGTAAAGGGTTAAACTCAACATTGGCCACAGTCCTGTGAAAGGGATAGCAGCATGGCATATTTACCGCATGCGTCAGCCGCAGGTCTGCGAAAGCGGGTTTAGTCTACTACTATCCATAAAACATAGATCACCTTGAATACAAATCTCAGAAGCTCACGTTTGCGATTACCTATATTTATTCCAGTCATTGAATCTGAATATAACTGATATTGTGTCTGACCCATGTCCATTTATAGTGACTCTCCTCTAGATATATTCCTTACCTACATCTTCAGGGGAACTAACCCTTCTGGTGATTTCTGTCTCATTCTTCAGGCTTCAGACAAATTATAGTGGGAAGATAACAGAGATAAAGTGATAGTGTCAGAATGATTAATGTCATTAGGGGTCAATTCTTCAACAGATCATAGGAGGAAAATCCAATGTGATTACAACAGTCTGTACAAATTAATGCAGTTAGGCCATGCAAAGTCAATTTCTCAGGCTAAATGTTTTTTTTAAAACATGCACGCGCAAATTTTATTTCTATTTTTTATTTCTAGGAGACATACAGTAATGCCCTAAATAATCAACTCCTTTACCACAGCAGAATTATAGGTAATTTTTTCAGGATTTACACATAATTCTGCTGTGGTTAAGGAGTTGATTATTTAGGGCATTACTGTATGAGATCAGCAGCCACAATCAATACTTTTTAATTAATCTATTAAAAAAAAAATTGGACTTTTGGGACCATAAGGACAGGCCTGAGAAACAGGAAATTTACTTTTCGTAACCTATGAAATCACTAATTCCCTCAGGAAGCGATGTTTTTGTAATATTTATGAATTAAGAAAGCTGCTTGTCAATAATTTGAAATGACGATTGTAAGAACAGCATAAAATGCGCATAACAAAAAGAAAACCTACACTTCCACACAATTTGATGAAAAATTATATTTTCGCGTATAAATATGTCTTGATAGACACCAAAATATTTCATTGAGATCCGATAAACTGAGATACATGGTCAGATTGACAGATGAAGGGGTGCATATCAAAGACTTCTGTCATAAGAAAAGAGCTACAGTAATACTCTAAGTAATCGACTCTTTAACCACAGCAGAATTATGGGTAACTTTTCAGGATTTAGTCGGAAATATGGCTTGTTGCCATTCATCGGAAAGCTCTCCCCTGAGAGCTTTCCGATGAATAGCAACAAGCCATATTTTCGACTAAATCCTGAAAAGTTACCCATAATTCTGCTGTGGTTAAAGAGTCGATTACTTAGAGCATTACTGTAAGCATCTCTAAAATGAGAAATATAATTCTTTTCCAATCCACACGGCATCATAGGCCTGTATACAGTTTATTTGCAGGCATATATTATTGAGCTTCTACTAAGTCCCACTTAAATGTAATATAAATATGTTGAAAGTTTATTATATGAACTATGTATGTATATGTAAATTGTATGTCTTATTATTATGTAATGCATACGACTCACACAAGTGTTTTTTATGCTATTAAATATCATATCATATCATATTATCTTAATAAAAATTAAAATCAGAATGTTTGTTTTGGCTATAAGTTGGGATAGTAACCAAAGGAACTACAGATATGATAAACTAACGTGGATTCCGAGTTTCTGAATAAAGACAATGGTCTAAATGCATTAGTAGCTTGGTGGCCCGACTAAATGCATTAGTAGCTTGGTGGCCGGACTAAATGCATTAGTAGCTTGGTGGCCCGACTAAATGCATTAGTAGCTTGGTGGCCCGACTAAATGCATTAGTAGCTTGGTGGCCAGACTAAATGCATTAGTATAGCTTGGTGGCCCGACTAAATGCATTGGTGGCTTTGAGGCAGGACAAAATGCACTGGTGGCTTGGCTGCAGGACAAATTGTATTGGTGGCTTGGCAGCCGGACTAAATGCATTGATGAACTTGCCACCATAACAGTGTTATAGGAGAAGGAATTGACCAGGTTAAAATGGAGTACCTTATCACCAAGCCTCTTTATAAAATGTTATCAATCCACTGCAGCATTCCTGTAAGTGATGGAGGCAGAAAATTACCTCATTTACAAGGCTATTTACAACCCGATCTCAAGCAATTTACGTAATTGCAATTCAGGTGTGTGATGAGATGCTGGAGTCCCAGTCTTATTTGTCAAATTAAAGCTAAAATCAATGAAAATTCATGTTTTAACTAGCTACTAGGCTGGTTATATGATAGCACACTCAAACCTCTTCCTTTGATTTAGATATTGGGATTCACCGTGATTATATGGTCTGAGACTTGTTCAGTCTCATGCATAATTTGGACGAAGAGAAATGCATGCCGTATTCAGGATTACACAGAAATTTACTTAAAAACCTATCATGCTTTTAAATTGGACTTTAGTGTAAATATCAAAGGCCACATGCTCCCTGAATAGAGGTTTATTTTTTCCTTGGGACATGGGTTTTTACATATGAGAAAACAAAATTGTTAACCCTTTCATGACGGGAGCTGCGCTGGTGCAGCATTACAGATCATGTGCCAGTGCATTCTCTTATATATGCAAGTCTCACATAGGGAGCCCTGCATATATATTAAGAGAATGCACTGGCTTACGTGGTCAAGGTAAATATTGTCACTTAGGCCAATGTATTCTCTTATATATGCGAGGCTCCTTATGGGAGATTCGGATATATATAAGAGAATGCATTGGCACAGGATTTTCGCAAAATTTCAGGAAGCTCCAGTCATGAAAGGGTTAAGAGGAAATAATTAAAGGTTTAATCGGCAAACTGACTATGTACATATTTGAACAAGATTATCGCTAGGGCATGGCATAATACGCCCCTTAGCCATTTTGAATGGTACTATACCGCAAAATAAAATAATTTGAGCTTACAAAGAATATTTGTATACCCCTAAATTAAATGCCAAAATGCGGTCAAATTCTAAGTATGAAAATGGCTGTTACTTATGTGAAAATAATTGGACAGAACCCATATCCGAAATTGGCCTGTAGTTTTAGCTGGTTCCAGCTTTGGTTCAAATAAAATAATCCAAACAGGAGTTATCGGTCGGAAACCAAAAATATTAACTGACAAAAGGACAGACAGACGGCTAGACAGACAAACAGACAGGCAGACTAATTACATATGACCTTTTTTGAAAATGGCGTATAAAAAGTAGTCACCTTGGCTGGCTTACAATATAATGCACCCAGGGCCGATAAGGTTCGGGGTGATTTATGTGGTTCTTTGATCCTGTCATCCGGCAGACATTCCGGTTTTCGGTACGATCCGTTCCGTATCGGCCGAACTTAAAGTCCGCATTTTACATCCGCCCGGAATGCTGCCTCCTTCCGGTAACTGAGAAAGCAATTCACTTTTGAATTATACGCATCGCGCTCGGTTGTGTGTCGTCAAATCCTATCTGTTTCCATCCGTCACCGTGTTTCTTCGCCAGCCTTCATTTATTCGTCTATCATCTTGTTCCTTGTGCGTTCTGTCTGCGTCCTGTTCCGTCGGCGTTACCTATTTTCGTGGGTAGCGCACGTGTTTCCCTGTTTGTGTTTGTCGTTCGGTGGCAATCACATATTTCTCTTATGGTTCGTACGGGATCTCGCGGTCGGGCCCGCGACCGTTCATCTCGTAGCAGTCGCCAGGATGCGTCTGCCAGCTCGTCTCGTGCTGGTCCTGCTTCCAGTGACCGTGTTGGGCCTTCTTCTCGGGGTTCGGCCAGTGTGTCATCTGTGGCTGATTCACGGGTGCGCGGCCGTGGTCAGCATTCGCGTGGCAGGCCTGCTCGTGGCTCTGGACGGGGACGCCGCGCCTCCCGTGGCCGTGTTTCCCATTCTCGTGGCCGCGATCCTGTTCGTCAGCCTCGTCGTCAGTCTCGTCGCCAGGCTAGTCGCCGACAGGATGGTTCTCCGCGCCCCAAGTTTCCGCGCTATGGATCCAGGTCACCATCAGCGTCTCCTTTGTCGACCCGTCGTCGCAGCAGTTCTGATGACAGCTCCACTTCTCTCCGCCGCCGCGAGGATTCCCGTGTGGCGTCAGTGATCCACCGACCGAACGCTCCGGCAAGAGACGGAACTGATCCGGGTAATGCCTTATTTAGTTTTCCATCCTCGCTGGTCTCCCCTTGGGACGCCCCCTTGCCGATTCCTACGGCGGCAGATGGCTATGGCTCTCATGTTTCCCGATCTATTCGCGACAAAATTTTCCGGGGCGATTTTATCAATTTGGATCAGCTGCAGGAACCTGCCGCCTCTATTCATACCGTTGACCCCCATCAGTTGGTTGTCTCTGCTTCCGGGCGAATCCGTGTTGCGCCAAGCGGGCATGCTGCTCCAATAACGTCTGTTGACTCGTGGACCGATGCATTTCTCACTTTCATTTCGGTATACCTCGACGTTCACCCTGAATCGTCGGCCCAGCCCCTTTTGCGTTACCTGCGCACCATTCGTTGGGCGGCTGCTAAATGTGGGGGATCTGCCTGGCAGGTGTACGATACCCAATTTCGGTTGAAGTGGGATGGTAATACAGCTACTCCTTGGGAGACCATCGACCCTAACATTTGGCTGCTGGTCATGACGCCCCAGGTTCGGCAACCTCCGCAGCCGACTCCGCCTCCGGTTCGTGCCTCCGGGCGTGCGGACAATTTTCCCACGCGTCCGGGCCGTCCCAGTCCCGTCTGTTTTGAATTCAACGCCGGCCGCTGCTCCTGGCCAAACTGTCGTTTTCGACACATCTGCAACATCTGCTCAGAGCCTCATGCCGCAACCGCTGCCCATGGACAAGACTTTCGCCGCTCAGCCCGCGGCGGTCGCCAGCAGCGTCTACCAGCTCGCCCCTTCCGCCGTTAATCTAGACTATTTGTGTTGGTGGCTTGGGAGGTACCCTCGCCACCAAGTCGCGCGGGAACTCCGGTTCGGTTTTACTCATGGTTTTCCACTCCATTATACTGGCCCGCGTCTGCCAACTGACGCTCCGAACCTCAAGTCTGCTCGTGACCGTCCCGAGGTCGTCCGGGAAAAGATCCTTAAGGAAGTTCGCCTTGGTCGCATTGCTGGTCCTTTCTGTGCTCGTCCAATTCCAACGCTCCGCGTGTCGCCGCTTGGACTGGTGCCTAAACATGAACCTGACTCATTCCGTCTCATCCATCACCTCTCCTATCCGGCAGGCCAGTCGCTCAATGATCATATTCCGCGCGAATTCACTACTGTCACATATACCAGTTTTGACGCTGCTGTTGCCACCATCCAGTCCCTTGGGGCCGGGACTTTGCTCGCGCGCGGGGATTTGGAGGCTGCTTATCGTAATCTTCGCATCTACCCGGGCGATTTCGATCAACTTGGTTTTAAACTGGACGACATGTATTATTTCGACAAATGCTTACCTTTCGGCTGCAGCGTGTCGTGCGCAACTTTTGAAAAATTCTCAACATTTTTGGAATGGGTTGTTAAGCAGCGGTCCGGCAACCCACACATCTTGCACTACTGCGATGACTTCCTGTTCTGTGGTCCGCCAGCCACGTCCCAGGCCTCAGACAGTCTTGACATGTTTCATCGCGTTTGCTCTGATCTTGGCGTACCTATTGCTCATGAAAAAACGGTCTCGCCCACCTCGAAGCTCTGCTACCTTGGTCTCGAACTCGATACGTTGGCTAACGCGGTGCGTCTCCCTGCTGAGAAGCTCACAGCCATTCAGTCCAAAATCTCTATGGCTTTGCGCTGCCGTAAAATCTCGGTCCGTGAACTACAGTCGCTCATTGGCTCATTACAATTTGCGTGCAAGGCGATTCGTCCGGGCCGCCCATTTTGTCGTCGCCTGATTGATGCCCTGCAGGGATTTTCTAAGCCGCATCACAAAATCCGAATTAATTCTGGCATGCGTGCCGATTTGGCCACGTGGTTACAGTTCTTCACGTCATTCAATGGGATCTACCTTTTCCCTTCTGCGACCTGGCTCCATGATACCGACATCAATTTCCACACAGACGCTTGTGGTGGTCAGTCCGGCGGCTTTGGCGCTTATTTCAACGGCCTTTGGGCTTTTGGCAAGTGGCCCCTTCCTTGGCATGCTTTGGGCCTGACCCGCAATATGGGTGTCCTCGAGATGTTCCCAGTCTTAGTGGCCATCAGCGTCTGGGGGCGTCGCCTCCGGAATCATCGCCTCCATTTACACTGTGATAACATTACCGTGGTCCGCGCCATCAACGACCAAACTTCCAAATGCAAGCCGCTCATGGCCCTGTTGCGCCAGCTGGTCCTGCTGCTCCTGTCTCACAACATCTCCTTGCGTGCTTCATGGATCGCGTCTCGTGATAATGCTCTCGCTGACAGCCTCTCTCGTTTCCAGATGAAACGTTTCCGTCGACTGGCGCCGTCCGCCGCCCGAACGCCAACACCATTTCCCAGGTGCCTGTGGACCTGCGTCGACATGTAACGCTGCTTTTGACTTCCTCACGGGCGCCAAAAACTCACCGCACGTATCGCACCGCCATACGGGCTTATCTCGGTTTCGCACACCAGCATCACTTGGCCGTTTCCTGGCCGCTCCCGGAACACGCTATCGTCGGGTTTATCGCGGGGCTTCATCGCTCCCAGCATTCTGCGTCAACCATTTCCACCTACCTGGCTGCCATCGGTCGGCAGCATCGACTCCGGGGTATGCGGGATCCCACTTCGACTTACCTCATTCGCCAACTATTGACCGGGGTCCGTCGCTTGACGCCTTCATCATCTCGTCCTGCTCCAGTGACAATACCTTTGCTGCGCACCTTGCTCCGCGTGCTTCCTCGCATATGCTCGTCGCCACATGAGGTCGCTTTGTTTACGTCTGCCTTTACGATGGCCTTTTTTGGACTGTTCCGCGTGGGGGAACTGGCCGCTGTGTCCAAGGCCGACTTTGGACATGCTATATTTCTTCGCGATGTCTCGTTGTGCGGCTCAGCCATTGACGTTTGGCTCCGGCATTCTAAAACGAACCAATGTGGTCCTCCCGCTCATATTCGCATTCCGTGCCTGCCGACTGATCCACATATCTGCCCGCTGCGCGCGGCCACCACATTTCTTGCCATTCGCGGCTCCCGGTCGGGACTGTTCCTTTCTCACCAGGCTCAGACCCCGCTCACAGTCGCGCAGTTTCGGGCCGTGCTCCATCAGGCTTTGCGTACGTCCGGCTCTCGACAATATATCACGCCGCATTCATTTCGTTCGGGTGGTGCTACCTATCTGGCGGATCTGGGCACCCCTTACCATGCCATCCAACACCGGGGTCGTTGGCGGTCTGATGTTTGTCGTCGATACATCCACTCAACATCTGCTTAGTCTCGTTTCAGTAGCCATTATCTGGGTCTTGGGTTCGTCCCACGTCTACTGGGCTCACCAGCGTGCTGTGCGGCGTCCTGTTGGCCAACATCTCCAGCTGTCCAGCCGCGGCGCTTCTGTTAGATGGATCGGCACTCGTGGGATGCTCTGGAGCGATTTCCACGCCACGTTCGACCGGGAGCTCGCCGCTTGTCCGCAGTCTCGGCATCCTACCCACATCATCATCCAGCTTGGTTCTAACGACATCACAGCCGGTGGGTACCGTGACTTGCGTGCCAGTGTTAAGCGGGAACTTTCTTATGTGCAGGAAACTTTGCCTGACTGCACCCTTATTTGGTCACACGTGTTCCCGCGCCGCTATTGGCACAACGCCCATCGCCCGAGTATTGGTGCTCGCCAGCGCCGGGACTTTAACCAACGCATGTTGGGCTTCGTCTTGCATCACGGGGGTCGTGGCATCAAGCACCCAGACATTTGCGCTTCTGATAAGGGCATGTATCGTTCAGATGGGATCCATCTCTCCCCCGTCGGCAACGATATCTATCTGAATAGTCTCCAGGGCGCCCTGGAGACCTTCCTGGCATCTGACACTATGGTTTTCCCGGTGGTTTAACTGTTTCATTGATGTATTTGGGCATGGAGCTCCTGGTTTGGGGGAGTGCTGCGCACTCTATGGCGGTCCTGCAGATAGTGGTAGTGGTAGTGTCGCCATAGCGTTATAACCTGTCTGGTAACTTTGATGGGTGGCTTATCAATAGTAGCTTAGTATGTTTATGACTGCGCAGTCATCTTATGCTTATTTGAGAGTGCTCTCGATCTGTAGCCTGAGTGTAATATTCCAGGCCTGTGCTTAGCCATAGGGAGTTGGGCTGTCCAGTGGTCTCTACTGCCATTCCTGCGTCGCACTCGTTGGGCTTCTCCCTGGTGGCCGTGTGTGCTTATTGCTTAGGGCGCCTCATAGCAATTCTTGGGCGCCGGCTCCGAATCGTACCTTAGCTCGTCGGGCCATGCTCGTGCCTGCGCTGTACAGCAGTATTTCTTCAGCGTTCTCTGCTTCGGCTTCTCGTCAGAGCGAAGGCTCTGCTTAATTGGTTTTCCATGCGTATGGGCTATCTGCAGGACAAGCTTATAATTTCATTAAAGCTGAGATCATAACCCACTCATGTGTTGTCATTTAAATATTCCATGCAGTAGTGGCAGGGCTGTCACTGGTGGGGTAGTGTCTCTTGGATCTGAGTGATCACATAATGCACCCAGGGCCGATAAGGTTCGGAGTGATTTATGTGGTTCTTTGATCCTGTCATCCGGCAGACATTCCGGTTTTCGGTACGATCCGTTCCGTATCGGCCGAACTTAAAGTCCGCATTTTACATCCGCCCGGAATGCTGCCTCCTTCCGGTAACTGAGAAAGCAATTCACTTTTGAATTATACGCATCGCGCTCCCTCCCTCCCCCCCTTGGAGCTCCATGCCCCGCTTTGTTCGGCGTCCCGAGTGGCACGCCATATTCATTATTCTGTGATGCCTGTTTTGTTTTGGGCCTAGGGCCCTGTGTATTTGCATCTCGTTGCTGCTGTTTGTTTTCCCTTTCAGGTGCTGTGTCATCAGTGCCATTGATCCAGCTTTGGTGCGTCCTGCAGGGGTAACTTTGGTGTTGCCCGCCCATACCACGGTGCTTAGCCATAGGGAGTTGGGCTGTCCAGTGGTCTCTACTGCCATTCCTGCGTCGCACTCGTTGGGCTTCTCCCTGGTGGCCGTGTGTGCTTATTGCTTAGGGCGCCTCATAGCAATTCTTGGGCGCCGGCTCCGAATCGTACCTTAGCTCGTCGGGCCATGCTCGTGCCTGCGCTGTACAGCAGTATTTCTTCAGCGTTCTCTGCTTCGGCTTCTCGTCAGAGCGAAGGCTCTGCTTAATTGGTTTTCCATGCGTATGGGCTATCTGCAGGACAAGCTTATAATTTCATTAAAGCTGAGATCATAACCCACTCATGTGTTGTCATTTAAATATTCCATGCAGTAGTGGCAGGGCTGTCACTGGTGGGGTAGTGTCTCTTGGATCTGAGTGATCACATAAATGAAAATTATGAATTTGTGCTGAAAGTGCCAAATAGCAAGGTATACACAAGTCCCAGAGAAACACATATTTATTTTATTAGTCAAAGGTATTAAATCTATCTATATAAAAGTCAAGTGTTTGTCTGTGTGTGTCTGTCTGTGTGTTTATCTGTCATAAATTTGGCGAATTTAAAAATATGTCACCCATGTCAATACGCCCAAATTTTGATCATGTCCTGAGGCACATCTTAGAATACAACGCGCAAAATTTCAGTCCAATCAGTACAAGACGACCTGAGATATAACGCGTTTCCCAAAGGTTATCAAGGCAATATTTTTACTGATATAATGAATTACTATTCGCATGTGGTATCAGCGGTGGCCCCTCATAAATTCCGGACAAATTCCGAGCACCATTTGCTGGCTTTCATTATCAGCGTGACAATCATTCACTGTATCAATCACTGTTTGTCATAAGTCATTTTTGATCTTTGACGACTTAAAGGGGCATATATGAGCAAAAAAGAACGTTCCTAATCAGCTTAGAATATATGTAGGAAAATTGGTATACATTGGTCACATGGCCAGGGGAATGTCATGGGATAGGCGTCTTCGACTTCAGTCACATGGCCAGGGGAATGTCATGGGATAGGCGTCTTCGACTTCAGATGACTTAAAGGGGGACTCATAAATTGCATGATTAATAAAGAGCATGGGAAAATTGTGCACAGAGATAACAAGATTGGGAAATGTCACTGGATATGGGTGAGAAACACGCAGATTGTATCCTTCGAGCATTCACAATTTAGTCTTGAGGTGGTTTCTATTAACAGAGAGCAAATCTGATAAATTGGGTCAATTATATCAACAACATCTATCAACTATGCTAGGGAAGGTATCTTCTGCGTTCATCCGCTACCAAGTAAACTACCCGGTTCTGCCTGGTTTATAAAATAAACCCAGTTGGTGAATATGAGTCATATATTACCTATCAGAATGGATATACTTAGCTCTCCTGACAGTATAAAAATTCAATTTTCTGCCAGTTTTTGTTGATATGAAAGGTATTTCTTGCCATTCTATAGAGCACAAGAGATTTCCCCCTCCCATGCCTCACTGCTCTGGCACCTAGCTATTTTTGACTGCAAAATGTGACAAATATCTGTCACAAACGTAATTCTCATCAGTGGAGCCTGGGGCTAGCAATCAATGTTCTATGTTCTATATTCATATGTTTGCTATCAAATTTATCAGACCATACAATTTATATCACTGTGTCATATTAATTATTTATTTAGAAGAAAAAAAAACCTCAGAAAATATAGTAGAGTAATAGCCTTGGGTGATACTTAACTGATGTTGAGAGAGAAGCTATATAACCCAGGCAATCAATGAGTAATAGATCCAGTCAATACATGAATGGCATCTACCGCAGTCCAGCAAGATATATCTACCAATACATGACTGGCACCTACCGCAGTCCAGCAAGATATATCTACCACTGGCAAAAGTTCAATGGTTCTTATATATCATTCAGGCGTTCCATCAAACTATGTTTACAATGGTAGCAATCCAGTGATCTGAGATCGAAATCTGCCAAACAGGAACCAGCCTAGAGGGCGACTTGGGAGATAGTTTCTCCCTGAAATGGGCCACTTCACCCTCTTTTTGCTCAGGGAGAAGTGACTGTTCTCTCATATACATGTACCAGTACGCATATGACCCAACATCACATTTAAAAGATATCTACTGATTTTAATAGTGTTCTTACTAACTATACCGACTTTATAATTGGGCTGTTGTGTTGCATAAGGCATTTTATTTTGTATTACTTGGTTTACGCATTGTTTTGGCTAAAAGGTAGGGGAGGTGGGAGGAAAAAATAAAAAATAAAATCAGAATATTTTTTTTTTAATTTAAATTGTCAAAAAATAACAAGCCACCAGATCACCAATAGCTATGCTATACCCTTGTCCACTTGCATAGGCAAATATATTTTTTTTATTTGGATGTGTCTTTAAAGCAAGATACTGATAGATGAAAAAATATCGCCAATATCAAAGTCTGTCATGTTGTCATTGACAAGCAATACTATAGTGTTCGCCAGGAGGTTTCGCTTTTCAATCGATGTTGTATATTTTATGCAAACTTATACTTTTTAAATTTTTGTTCTATGTCTGGACACAGGGGCCTGTAACGCGCTCCGCTGTCCGCCCCCCTTTTGCGCTGCCCATATACGCCACTTCTATATTCGCGCCTGCTTCACATTAATGGTACTATTATAGAGACAAGGGGAACTGTAGAAATTCACCTTTTTACCATCACTCGGCAATTGGACAAATTTAGCCCATTCACCCCAGTAATGCTAACGATATAGCCACGGATGTATCGGCGAATAATTCATCTTTCAATCAATACCACAAACTCCCATCAGAACCATTCATATACATAGCATTTGAAAAAAATTTAACCACCGAATATTGTCTCCGAAGAGCGAAAATTTTCGGATTGATCCGGCTCAAAATACAATGGCCGATATGTTCCTCTAAATTCACACCCGCACGGCTTACTATAATTAAAACTCTGTCAAAGATCAACTAAACATCTGGAGCTCAGTGATTTCTTGTCGACTAATAATTTATTTACTCATACAAATCAACACATCGTCAGTGAACAATTTTTATAGAGGCGAAATCTGTCGATAATTCTAATTTTGTTTTCATTATTTTTTTACGATCCACGCAGCTCCTCATTTTAATATTCATTATGACCTGACCTCGATTCTAATACTGAGCGGTGATTGGCTGTTTCTACTATTGCAGGCATGAAAAGGTCAGGCCATAATGAATATTAAAATGAGGCGCTGCGTGATTCGTAAACAAAAAAAAATGTAAGAAAAATGATAAAAGCAATTGTTAAAGAATGTAAGAAACAATAACAAAAGCATGCCCGTTTCTGGAGTAGAGTGGGGCAAGGTTTACTTCATTTGTTTGAAACCTTTGACTTAAGGCGAAATAAAAATAAAAATAAAACACAATAATCTGGAAACCGAATATCAGGTAAAATCTAAGTAAAAAAAGGGACATAACTCAGTCAAAATCATGCGGAAGAAACCCATATTCGAACTTGATCTGTACTTTGGAGTGGTAAACTAACATACCAAATTTGGTTCAGTTCACTCGATTCAATCTAAAGTTATCATCGGGAAACCAAAAGCGGACAGACAGACGACAGACGGACGGACGACGGACAACCTATTTACATAATACGACCGTTTTTTTCAAACGGGCGTATAAAAAATGACAAAAATTGTTAAAGAATGTAAAAAAAAATAAGTAAAACTTATAAATGTAAGAAAAAGTGATAAAAAAAATATTAAATTGTTCAAGAATGTAAGAAAAAAATGATAAAAATGATAAAAAATAATAAAAATTGTTATAGAATGTAAGAAAAAATGATAAAAATTGTTAAAGAATGAAAGAAAAATTTATAAAAACTTGTCAGGCCAGTGGATTCTCTTATATATACGAGGCGACCTATGATCGACTTGCATATATAAAAGAATGGTCTTTAATGTAATATGCAAACCACCATCCATGCATCATGATGTATCATCTCACAGTTACTGTATTCTATCCTGTCAAGAGACCGTTTTACACAGGGTGTGCCCTATCAGTTTGGTGAACATGCCTATCTCTTTGGTACAGTTGTTCTGATAATGGGAAATATCATTCCTCATCCTCCTATCAATATAATCTAACCAGGACCAGACTGATTTATCACACAAGTGTTTATGAAAGAACACTTTATGCCAAAATTTGCGTGTGTTTTTGTAATCTATCGAGATGACCTTATCTTCCTGATGCAGCTTGTTTGCACTTAAAACCTTTTGATACAAGCATAAACATCTCACCCATTATGACACACAGAACTAAAGATCTTCCTGTTCCTGTCGATATATGCCCCTCTGTGACATTAATGTGCATCTTTTCTAATTGCTATACTAATGCCCTATATATTTTCCAGAAGAATAATGCTTCAGAATACCCAATACCACCCAGTGAGTGATGATAATTGGGGCTGTATTAAAATGAAAGTTAACACATGAACAGTTATTATCAGAAACCTGGAAACAGAGCAGTAGGACCATAGAGAGGAATAATTAGTCCAAGTCTGCTCATACTAAAACCAGCTGAGATATTGTGATAGTGAGATGCTAGTTTTAGTGGGAGAAGGTCCCTATAGGTTATATATATATGACATGGGTTACGCTTTAGTGACCAGCTGACATAAAACCACAATTAACCCTTTGAGTGCCAGGTCCGATTTTTGTATCAACCCATATACCCTGTGCCAATGCATTCTCTTATATATGCGAGTCGACCATAGGTCGCCTCGCATATATAAGAGAATGCATTGGCCTAAGAATTTTTTTTATTTTTACAATTTTTTACAATTTTAATATATTTTATTATATTCTTTAACAGACTTATTGTGTAGGTTTAGGGGGCCGATAATATCGGCCCATGGCACTCAAAGGGTTAAATGTAATCAAATATCACAATTACGACAATAAAATGGGTTTATTCAGTAGAAGACATGATGTTTGTTCTGAACACCATCAATGGTCAATTGAAAGCGATAATTTAATGTGAAAAAAGACAATTACGACAGTGTTTCCATATCTAACTCAATTGGCCTCACGAAGTGACATCGGCTTATTCCGGCGAAACTATTCTAGCAATCGTAAAGTAAACATAAACAAAACCACATTGTCGTAAATTGAATTAATTCTATCACATATACAGGGTAATTTGTAAATTAAAAATTGCATATATATTGTGAGAGGTTCCGTGTAAGAAATGTTTAACTAATAATTAATATAGAACCACTTCCAAAATATATAAACACATAATAGTGATGGAATATATTAACAGGATGTTTGAATAAGGGTGCACTCGATTCTGATTGTTGTACTCGATTGACGACACAGAAGCCTAAATTAGCCGAGTACATTACGGAATACTTCGGCTTTCAGTTAAAACATAAACAAACATATAATAAATGATGTTAGTCCTAATAAACTGGAATATTCTTAATGTAATTTAACATGAAAGTTAGATTATTATACACCATTATGACTATAAGATGTCACTCCATTCGTTATATATACAGTAATGCTCTAAATAACCGACTCCTTAACCATAGCAGAATTATGGGTAACTTTTCATGATTTAGTCGGAAATATGGCTTGTTGCCATTCATCGGAAAGCTCTTGGCAACAAGCCATATTTCCGACTAATTCTTAAAAGTTACCCATAATTCTGATTCGTTAAGGAGTCGATTATTTAGAGCATTACTGTAGCATCAGGTTTTGATTTGTTGGGTAATATCGAGTATAATAGACTACAATTCCTGCCACCAACCCTTGGTATGACTCATGCCATATAAAGGGACTTTCTCCTACTAAAACTAGCATCTTGCTATCACAATATCTTAGCTGGTTTTAGTGAGAGCAGACTTGGACTAAGGTATAATGTCCCCCCAAACACTCATTTTAACCATGTCTTTAATAAATACATCATTGACAAATAGGTCCCTGAGGATATCTTCATGTAATAAATTCCACAAACACTATTTATTCCATATAATTCAAAAAAATGTCTGGTACAAAATATGATATTAGTTATATGGAGGGGATCGGACATCAAGCACAAAGCTTATGGGGGTCTTTTCTGGTCACGTGTGAATAAGCCCACACTGTGAGAGTGCTTACATAATATTAAGTAATGATCATGATAATTTTAGAAGATCGTTGTTGGTAATATTATAAATGTATATATGTTACTCAGATACTCTCAGTCTGAAGAAAACATCGTCTGAACTACACTCAATTATAAATATTTACTTCTCGATTCGAGATGCAACTATTGGCGATAAACTAACGAAAATGAATTCGCCATCGAGAGTCACTAAATTTAATTAATCTATAAGAATGACGGTATGTGTTGTCAATTTGGATATCATATTTGTAAAAATTACTACTTTGAACAAGATTATTACCCTACTTTAAACAAAAAAATTTAGTTTTTTTTAATAATTTTTATTCGGTCATAAACATGGAAATATAACATACATATCAATACATATTATAAGGGTTGTCACAAATTGCAATTGGTGGTGAATAAAAGTTTTTCAATTCGTCTTATATTTAGAGGGGTTAGAGTGTTTATTTTGAATAAAGTGTTTTCCCCTTTTAAACCACATTGTTTGTTTTTTATGGTGTTTTAACTGTCGTGAACTCTCCTGTATGGTATATAAAACATAATTTACAATCTTGATTTTATTGTACACAATGTGCATCTAATTAGTTCGCCCAATGTGATGATATGCATATAAAACAAGGCGGAATATTTTGCAGTTAAAATATCAATCAGTCCTTTAATTTGTAAGGAATATATACACATGGGAATGTAAATATAACAAATGAATGTCATTCTCAATGCTACTACACAGTTGTGAAGAAAAAAAAAAGACAAATTTCGTATACACCCTTCGTGTTCACACCATTTGTCAAAGTTCACCTCACATCCGTGCAATGACATTGAAAAAGACAATAATCTGTTAAATGTAGGTGGGCAGCTTCTAAGGCATTAGGTTTTTTTTTTTTTTAATTGAATTTGTAGTTAAGCACCTTCTAGCACTGTGACCACTAGTTATTAAAAAGATCTTCGACTTTTAGCCATCTACTATGAAAGAGTTTTTCCTTTTTAGATGTGCCAAGACATTTTGGACTTGTATATGTTTCCATAGATCTGTAGCTCTTGATCCATGCTAACAGGCCTATAATGTTTGGCTCAATTCCCCGTATTTTACTGGAATTGATATATTTTTTCAATAATAGGATACAGATATCTATTACATTTTCAGTTACTGTATGTACTGAGTCACTACCAAGGATTATTTTCTCCGAAGTGATTTTCAAGTCGAGGTTACATTTATTTTTCAATAACTGTTTGAATTCTGCTGTGGTTAAGGAGTCAATTATTTAGGGAATTACTGTATCTTAACCAAAAAGATAATGATGTAGACACCACACCGCATAATTAACATAATAGTAAATTGGACATAAAAATGAAACCCAAACTTCAAAATGAAAGCATCACATAAAAATACCATGAAAAAGTCTTCTGATAACATCAGTTGGGAGATGTCATCAGATGTATAATAAACGCAGAACCACACTTGTATTAATGGCTGATAGATTATGGTATTCGTGAAATCAAAGAAAGATAATGCCCTTTCATGCCATCCTTAAGCAGTCACCCTTTGTGCCATAAACTGACAAGCCAGAAACATCCAAGTGCATTTCTGTGTATGACTGTCTATGAAATGCGGGATACTGAGAAATTCCATCGAAAATCATTTTCCCAGAGCAAATACGTATGCCATCCACAGAGGTTATCTGGCACTGGTGCATAAGAATTTCCAACTGATCTCGAGATTGTTTTGTTAAGCAGACATGCCTCACTCTATCAGCTTCCTTATACTATTATTCTCCACAGCTCTCAGATGCCCCTATACATCACATGTCTGTCTCACTTTTTACAGCTATTAACATGGAATCTTGTGTATCAAATTTGAATTGGCTCTCAATCTTAGTGCTTCATAACCAATTTACTCTATATAATTCATGCAAATGATGGCTCTCTTGGGAATTAACTATCCTGGTTGAAAAATTTTCATCTTTGTTCAGACTTCTCCCTGAATGAGAAAAACTCAATCTCAAATTTCTATCATTTACCACCATTTAATTGACTTAGACTAGAGGCGGGACTGTCCAAATGGGACCAAGGATACCCCGCAGTGCGTAGCCATATTAACATACTAAGTTCGGACAAAATTAGGCTTGTTGTGGTAAAAAAGTAAAAAAAGGGGATAACACAAACTAACAAAGTCGGATGGACCTCATAATCGCAGGAGCATAGGTTGACATGACACTAAATATGTGTGCCAAATTTCAATATACGGTAATGCTCTAAATAATTGACACCTTAAACAAAGCAGAATTATGGGTAACTTTTCAGGATTTAGTCGGAAATATGGCTTGTTGCCAACAAGCCATATTTCCGACTAAATCCTGATAAGTTACCCATAATTCTGCTGTGGTTAAGGAGTCGATTATTTAGAGCATTTAATACTGTAGTTGACTTAAACTTGAAATGTAGGAAACACAAACTTGGACAAATTTGTGTCCACAGATGGATGTCCACCAGAGCTGTTAAGTTTCACGGATTGCTATGGACAAAACCTCCAAAACACGGAAGACCACCCAATTCTCCCGCATTGTGCAGATGTACTGTTGCCGTCGGTAACATCAAGAGTAATTTCATATTCATCATTATTCAGTACCAATCAGCAGTACTAATTGAGACTAATTAATGTTCACACCCCTTCGTAGCCGTGCGAGCTGTCGTAAAAGTGTAAACAATAGATTTAATAATGCGACTTAAATAACTACTAAGTCACAAACCATGCAAACGGATGTGTTCATTTCGTTTGCGGGAAAAACTGTATAGACGAGTCCATTTTGTACTTTCGGTTTAACTCATGTCCGATTGTATATCCGGCCGTATCTGGTGGAACACATACATGTCTGGTTGTGACCTTTGTAACTTGGGTTCGTTTTTACTTATTTTAAACGAAGTTTCTGCTTCTTAATTTTGTTAATAAATGGTGGAAAGTGTGCATTTCTTTTGGGGATTAAACAGTAAGATGACTCAATTTATTCCGATTTTGTACTTTCGTTTTCACGCATATCCGGTTGTATCTGGTGGAATTCTGAGTATTTTCACTTAGTTTATACGAAGTGTCTGCTGCTTTCTCTTCATAAATGGTGGTACCTCCCACTCACATCAGCTCTATTACAATTACCAATAGGACATTCATTACCATTTTATTTAGGTATATATATTTATAAAATAAACAGAAATAGAAACTCATAAAAACTATGTAATCTTCATCATAAAAATGATTTTTGGAACATGAACAAAATTGGGCATACCTACCGCAAAAATCTCCCGGATTGACATTTTCAAAACTTAACAGGTCTGATGCCCACATACATTTGGTCTTTAAGTGGTGTTTCTTTCGTTGTATTTGACAAGTTTGATCAATTAAGGCTACCATTTGACTCCTAAATTGTACAGAATAATGGGCATTAGGTGGTAGTTCATGTCAAACTATCATTTAGGCTCCTCCCCTGACCGAATGACCAAATGTGCACCCGGTTAGACAGACTGACGGGAAGATGGGCAAGATGATTTATATACACCCACCCATAACTTCCTTACATGGGGGCAGGGAAGGATCCAGATCTGTTTTGGTACCTGTTACAGGTTTGGGCGCCCAAACTCTGAAGGCCTAAATGTCCCCAAATTGCAAGTGAATAGTTTTTATTAAAGCGGAATTTTCTATATTTTGAAGGAAATTTTCTATTATAATTAAACAACATGCAATGCAAATCATCAATATGCAGTTGATATAGAGCCTTTATTTCCATAATCAAGTGTGCAGTGAGGAATAGTTTAACCCTTTCATGACTGGGACTTCTTGAAATTTTGCAAAAATCCTGTGCCAATGCATTCTCTTATATATGCGAGTCTTCCATCTAAGGAGCCTCGCATATATAAGAGAATACATTGGCTTTTATCTCGACGTTTTAAGCCAGTGCATTTTCTTATGTGGGAGACTTGCATATATAAGAGAATGAGATGGCATAGGATCTTTAATGCCGCACAAGTGCAGCTCTTGTCATAAAATGGCTAACGTCCCAATTCATATAGGGACATTCTCAAATGCAGAACAGGTGTCCCCAAAAAATCTCTGGATTCTTCCATGGGGGTATAATTATTTACTATCTGCAATTAGAAACAAATGAGCAAAAAAACTGTATCAAAATTTGAGACTTCATTTGAAATACAAAACACCATGATAAATATCATCCAGGTTAACCATTTACCCAACAGAACGGCCCTGTGCCAATGCATTCTCTTATATATGCGAGTCAACCATAGGTCGCCTCGCATATATAAGAGAATGCATTGGCTTAACACATTAAAAATTATAAAATTGTTAAAGAATGTAAGAAAAAATGGTAAAAAGTGTTAAAAAAAGATTTTTTTTAGGCCAATGCATTCTCTTATATATGCGAGGCGACCTATGGTCGAATCGCATATATAAGAGAATGCATTGGCACAGGGCATAACTGTAACTATCACAATGTGGTCAAGGAGCCGGTTCCAATGATATCCATATTTGTATGGTTCTATTGAGACAGACCGAAGATATTTTAGGCTGTATGACTCAACTTGAAGCTTTATTTGGCCGGTTTTGGCCGGTTTGTTAGGTAAACGGTTAAATATCAGGCACAGGTCAGGAGTTTTATTTGGATTATTGTTGAAACAGCTGCGACATATCAGGACATCAGTTTCACAGTGGAGGAAAGACCATGCAGAGGTGTTAACTTTAATAGGAAATCTCTACACTGCACATAGAAACCACAGACCTCGGGTTGGGAGGGGGGGAAGCACTAACAAATTTGCCAACAGGTGCATGAGAACTTCCCCACTGATCTACACGGATCTGGAGATTGTTTTGTTAAGCAGACATGCCTCACTCTATCAGCTTCCTTATACTATTATTCTCCACAGCTCTCAGATGTCCCCATACATCACATATGTCTGTCTCACTGCATAGGGCTTTTAACAAGGAATCGCTTGTATTTAATTTGAATTCACTCTCAATCTTAGTCCTTCAGAACCATCTTCCCCTATAAAATTATATAATGCTAATGAATTATCGGCATACCCTCAGCTGACTGAATGAGAAAACTCTGAACATACTCTCAAATTTCTATCATTTAATATCATATATGACTTGGACGGACAAAATTATTCATGTTGCGAAAAAATTCTAAAATAAAATTATATAATGCTAATGAATTATCAGGAGTGCACTCCGCTGACTGAATGAAAAAACTCTACACACACAGTAATACTGTATAAGAGAATGTATTTGCACAGAATTTTCACAAAATTTCAGGAAGCTCCAGTCATGGAAGGGTTAAACCTCCATATTCAATAATAACGCGTGACATTCTACAATACAGTACTCAGGGAGAGCTTTCCGATGAATGGCAACAAGCCATATTTCCGACTAAATCCTGAAAAGTTACCCATAATTCTGCTGTAGTTAAAGAGTCCATTACTTAGGGCATTGTGCTGTACTCTCAAATTTCTATCATTTAATATCATATATATCACTTGGACGGACAAAATTATTCATGTTGCGAAAAAATTCTAAAATAAACTTCCCCACAGGTGCAAAAGAACTTCTCCACTGCTCCAGAGATTGTTTTGTTAAGCAGACATGCCTCAATCTATCAGCTTCCTTATACTATTATTCTCCACAGCTCTCAGATGTCCCCATACATCACATATGTCTGTCTCACTGCATAGGGCTTTTAACAAGGAATCGCTTGTATTTAATTTGAATTCACTCTCAATCTTAGTGCCTCAGAACCATCTTCCCCTATAAAATTATATAATGCTAATGAATTATCGGAGTGCACTCGGCCGACTGAATGAGAAAACTCTACACATACTCTCAAATTTCTATCATTTAATATCATATATAATATATCACTTGGACGGACAAAATTATTCATGTTGCCCAAAAATTCTAAATTAAACTTCCCCACAGGTGCAAAAGAACTTCCCCACTGCTCCAGAGATTGTTTTGTTAAGCAGACATGCCTCACTCTATCAGCTTCCTTATACTATTATTCTCCACAGCTCTCAGATGTCCCCATACATGTACATCACATGTCTGTCTCACTGCATAGGGCTTTTAACAAGGAATCGCTTGTATTTAATTTGAATTCACTCTCAATCTTAGTGCCTCAGAACCATCTTCCCCTATAAAATTATATAATGCTAATGAATTATCGGAGTGCACTCGGCCGACTGAATGAGAAAACTCTACACATACTCTCAAATTTCTATCATTTAATATCATATATAATATATCACTTGGACGGACAAAATTATTCATGTTGCCCAAAAATTCTAAATTAAACTTCCCCACAGGTGCAAAAGAACTTCCCCACTGCTCCAGAGATTGTTTTGTTAAGCAGACATGCCTCACTCTATCAGCTTCCTTATACTATTATTCTCCCCAGCTCTCAGATGTCCCCATACATAACATGTCAGTCTCTCTTTTTAAATCTCTTAACAAGGAATCGCTTGTATCAAATTTGAATTCACTCTCAATCTTGGTGCTTTATAACCATTTCCCCCCATAAAATTCATGTAAATGATGGCTCACTTGGGAATTAAATGTCTTCATTTAAAGTTTTTCATCTGAGTGCACTCTGCTGACTGAGTGAGAAAACTAAATCTCAAATTTCTCTCATTTAAAGTGATGTGAAACACTCAGGTCAAATAGAAATTGAGAATAATCTTGCTAAAAGTAGTTATTTTTAACGAATATTAATCCAAATTGACAACACACACCGTCATTCTTGTATATTAATTAAATGAAATGACTCTCGGTGTCGAAATCATTTGTGTTAGTTTATCGCCCATATTTGCCTCCCGAACCGAGATGTAAATATTTACAATTGAGCGTAGTTCAGATGATGTTTTCTATGGAGTGATATGGTCGATTGCTTTGAAATTTTCGGTGATGTTAGTAGAATGCTACATTGCCAGGTTGGCATAGCGCTTGAGTACTAACTTTTCCATTTCATGCACACAAACAAGTCGATAATATGTCTTTAATACCATATAAATGACTTGGATGAACAAAATAATTCATGTTGCAAAAAAAATTCTAAATTAAACTTGAAGATTGTTCTGTTAAGCAGACATGCCTCGCTCTATCAGCTTCCTTTTACGATTATTCTCCACAGCTCAGATGTCCCCATACATCACGTGTTTCTCTCATGTTTTACAGCTCTTAACAAGGAATCACTTATATTAAGTTTGAATTCACTCTCAATCTTAGAAAGATCTTCCCCAATATAAATCATGCAAATGATGGCTCACTTGGGAATGAAACATCCTCGTTGAACATTTTTCGACTGTGCACACTCAGTTGAGTGAATGAGAAAACTCAATCTCAAATTTCTATCATTTAATACCGTATAAATGACTTGGATGGATAAAATTATTCATGTTGCCGGAAAAATTCTAAATCAAACTTGCCAACAGGTGCAAAAGAACTTCACCACTGATCTGAATATTGTTTTCTTATTCAGACATGCCTCACTCTATCAGCTTCCTTATAATATTATTCTCCCAAGGTCTCAGATGTCCCTATACATCACATGTCTGTCTCACTTTATACGGCTTTTAACAAGGAATCCCTTGTATTAAATTTGAATTCACTCTCAATCTTAGTGCTTTATAATCATCTTCCCCTATAAAATTCATGCAAATGATGGCTCACTTGGGAATGAAAAGTCCTCGTTGAAAATTTTTACGTCTGAGTGCACTCAGTTGACTGAATGAGAAAACTCAATCTCAAATTTCTATCATTTAATACCATATAAATGACTTGGATGGACAAAATTATTCATGTTGCAAAAAAACTCTAAATTAAACTTGCCAACAGGTACATGAGAACTTCCCCACTGATCTGAAGATTGTTTTCTTATGCAGACATGCCTCACTCTATCAGCTTCCTTATAATATTATTCTCCCAAGGTCTCAGATGTCCCCATACATCACATGCCTGTCTCATGTTTTACAGATCTTAACAAGGAATCGCTTGTATTAAATTTGAATTCACTCTCAATCTTAGTGCTTTATAACCATCTTCCTCTATAAAATTCATGCAAATGATGTCTCTCCTGGGGAATTTAATGTCCTCATTGAAAGTTTTTCACCTAAGCGCACTCTGCTCCCTGAATGAGAATAAACTACCAAATCGCGCATCGCAATGATTTTACTAATCAGGTTCACAGACGCGCTCTCTTCGTGTTGCTTTCATACAAAAGTCCCATGCACCTAACGTGATTACAGAATCATAAACCTGGTTATGTCCCTTCCTGATTAGATTTCCGACCAATCGAAGTGTATCAATCTCAATATAAGGTGACGAGTTTGTTTTCCTAGCTATTCAATCTGCCGAGTAATTGTGAAGATGACAAAAAAACGGAATGAAAAGCGCTGAGTCAACAGAAAGCATGTCGCTAATTAATCTACTTAGGCTGGCCATATGATGGGATTCCTCATGAATGGAAGCGTACAAAGAATTTATAGGGGCCCTGTGTTCCTGGCTAATACAGTGCATAATCAGCCAACATACTTAAGCTCTTCTGATTTAGATTTTACTCTATAAGTCTGGGAGACAGTATACAAGCCTTGAAATAGTGTGTCTGTCATTTGCAGAATGAGGTCCCCAGAGGGTGAATTTAGTGATGCTACCCCGCATATCGGGCTAGCATCACCAAATTCACCCTCTGGGGACCTCATTCTGCTTACACCTCAGCAGAATGAGGTTCCTAGAGGGTGAATTTGGTGATGCTACCCCGCATAGCGGGCTAGCATCACCAAATTCACCCTCTGGGGACCTCATTCTGCAAATGACAGACCCACTATTTCAAGGCTTGACAGTATACCAGAACAACAGGACTTAATCTGTATTGAGACTGTTGAATCTATATCGTAGAGAGAGTTGAATCAATTTTGTGAAAGAGTTGAATACATACTCAAGGGAGAACTATCATTATAAGATGTGAATACAACAAAGGATAATCATGCAGCTGAACTTGCTTGTGCAAGAAAACAATCACCCTTGTCTTCTCAATAGAATGTAAATGAACACGATGGAATAAATGCACAAGGTGGAAAACTCTTAAAAGCAACAATGTCAGCACTATATTCATGGGCTGACCAACCACTGACGAACATCAACACACCTTTTTGTAAGTTTTTGTTACCAATGTTTCCTGCAAAAAGCCCCCAAAAAAACTTGTTTGTTTCCTATTACAGAGCCAAACAATTCCAGGTAGGAAGGTATGGAATAGGTTTTTTTTTATTTAAAAAATTAATAATGATCTTTAATGCTTAAATTTCTCCATTTATGTGAATCCTGTCTATGTGACTGTGTTACATGGGGAAAGAATATAATCCAGCTGAATAAGGTAACAATAATTTATCAAATTTAGGAAATTGACTCCCAGGTTAATTTAAAGGTACTCAATCCGATCAGACACTCCAAAATTACTATTTCTTTGGCTTCGGGGGTAAAAATATTTATTTCGAGGCCAAAGAAATAGTAATTTAGGAGCGTCTGATCGGATTGAGTACCTTTAAGTATTCTGGTTAAAAGTTATCAATTTTCGTGGCAGTCTGTTTTGCGATGTTAATTCGCAGTTTTGATGATAAATACTCACCGGCATAAAAAACAAATGGTTCCTCCACGAAAGGTTTTCGAAATGATCAAGTCACTTATTGAAGAACTATCCAGAATCGAAAATTGTAGGTTGTCACACACTGGTATCTTCGCAGGTACACAGATATAAAATCACACTGAGATACACAGTTATAACTATGTTGAGGCCAGGAGTTTGATTATCTCATCACCCTGCAATGAGAGGTTTATCACATGTGGTTAAATCAGTTTTATTAAAGGTACACAATACGAATCGATGGTCCCCATATCATCAGATTCCAACAGCAACATTTCTTGAAATGCTGCTTCAGTTATCAGAATCAATTAATTGCCAAAAAATAATGCTAACCAATGTCAACTAAGGTATAAAATGTCCCAAAAAGTGTTATATATCAACACTATGTTGAAAAAAAAAATTGGTATCGAGAGTATGTTGGTCGGCATTCACCGAATATTTGCCAGGCTGCCAAATAGTACAGGTGGTGAAAAACGACATATTTCAAAAATCGTTATCTGATAAAGATTTGATGAGTGGGTTCTAAATATTTTTTACAAATATTATATCCAAATTTGCAACAAACATCGAAGTGATTCTCGAAGGTGAAATCGTTTTCATTAGTTTATCGCAGATAGTTGCGTCCCGAATCGAGAAGTAAATATTTGGGTAGTTCATTGAGGGTAGTTCAGACGATGATTTCTATGGAGTGGTGTGGTCGATTTGCTTGAAATTTTGGCGATGTTACTAAAATGCTACATTCCTCCAATTGACATAGTGCTGAATGCTAACTTATCAGTTTCACATGCTGAACAAGTCCCAGTCTAGTAATAACTAGACCAAGGTTTCCTTACAGTCAACTCTCAGTCTAGGGACACAGGTACTAAAATTCATTTCCGCGATGAACGGGGAATTCCCTTCTGGCGACAGCTCATTAATATTCATGTTTACAAATATAGCACTGTTTACTGTTTTGATTGACGTACAGAAGGATTCCTATTAATTAGTGGGACATATTTTCAGATAATAAGTTCAACCGACTTAACCCTTTCATGATGTGAGCTGCGCTGGTGCAGCATTAATGATCCTGTGCCAGTGCATTGTCTTATATATGTAAATCTCCCATAGGAAGCCTCGAATATATAAGATAAGAGAATGCACTGGCTTACAAGGTCAAGGTAAATATTGTTAGGCCAATGTATTCTCTTATATGCAAGGTTTCCTATGGGAGACTCGCATATATAAGAGAAATTAGAGAATGCATTGGAACATGGTTTTCGAAAATTTCACGAAGCTCCAGTCATGGAAGGGTTAAAATATGTGAACATTTCCTATGGGACGTTAACTACTCATTAACGAGTATTTAGTAAAGAAAGAGCTAAACATTCACAATTTTTTTTCTTCAGAATTATATGCAATAATGACTCCTGCAAAACACAATTCGAAACATACAGTCCTCAAAGAACTTGGAATTATCAAGCAAAACTAAAATTATCTAAGGAAAAATAATTATCTGTCGCAATTTTTGCATAACTAATTATAACATAATGGGATGATTCTCTTGGCTCCAGACGGAACAACACATTTTTAGAATAAGTTGCTGCACTTTACATAGTTAAAGAATCTACGGAGTGTGTCCCTGAAGGCCATAGATTGTCACATAGACTGGAAGCTGAGAGCTCTCAGAGAAGGCTGTTTACCAGTCTCTTTACAAGCCAAAGATAATTTATTTACATCTCTAGAATTCAGATTCAGATGAACCCAAAAGATGCAATTTCTTAACTAGTAAAAACAAGAGGTTGAACCTGCGGTGCTGGCATACACCCCACAGTGGAAATTCAAACCAACAGTATGGTTGATATATAATAAAAATATGCTTGGAATTGGAAAAAAAACAGTTTCATATAAACAAAGATAAATAACTCTAGAATGGAAAAACATGAACAAAACGAATAAACACTCAATTGATTGCCATCATAGTAGTGAACATCCATACCAAATTCCATTGATATCTTGTCAACCGGTGGTGGAGATACGGACAAAAAACAACACTTCCAAATAAACAAATAAACAAAGATGAATAACTCTAGAATGGAAAACAGGAAAAAAAAAACGATTGAACACTCAATTGATTGCCCTCGTAGTAGCGAACAGCCATACCAAATCTAATTGAGATTGGTCAAGCAGAGATATACTAGTATGTGGAAATATATCTGCTCGGCGGGACAAAAAAAATCAACATTTCCAGATAAACAAAGATGAATAACTCTAGAACAAAAATCCAGAAAAATTGATTGAGAAAAATTGATTGAGGGAATTCAACGCAGTGTCCATAGTAGGGAACATCCATACCAAATTTCATTCAGATCCAACAACAGCTGTTTGAGATATCTGCTCGGACGGACAAAAAATTCAGATAAACACAGATGAATAACTCTAGAATGGAAAATCCAGAAAAAAACTATTGAACACTCCGTTGAATGCCATTATTGTAGTGAACATCCATACCAAATTTCAATCAGATCTGAAAACCGGTGTTTGAGATTTCTGCCTGGATAGACGGACGGAAAAACGGAGGGATAAATTTCTGGACAGATGGACAAGGTCAATCCAGTATACTCCACCCATTCTCCTCGAAAGTGGGTATATATTGAAAGACGTACATACCAAGAATTCCTGAAAACTATTGATCCAAAGAAATCTGAGAATAAGAAAGAATGTTTCTGATAAATATTTCCTGTCCCACAATCTGGCTAAATGCAGACCACACAGGCACACATCACAAAGTAAGAAGATGATATGAATCTGAGAGAGAATTAACACACAGCATACATTGTTTATGTTAGGTCCTATTTCATCAGAGTTTTTTATACCACCTCAGCCAGCCAATTAAATAAATAAAGAGGACCAGCTAACCTGGGTGGTACCGGAAAGGCTAGAAAGGTGAAACCTTTGTGCTACACCCACAGCATTACCATCAATACTCATAACAATACTGTGACATATATAAATGACGTCATTAAATCCATTGCATCATGTATTAATTGGGTACTTGTAACTTAACATACATTAGCCTATTTTAATGAAGTACATAATTTCTTACACATGAGCTAGAATCTTGAGTTCCTGGTAGTTGGATGTGAATCAATAATGAAGATAATTCTAATAAGGACTCAAAGCCTTCGAAGTGAGTTCATGCAAAATAATATAAAAAATAGATTGACTTAATTAGTTCTTATTTTTATTAATAATGAGATTTCATAATGTCAAAACCATTGTTTTATAAATAATCAAAACTTGACGGCAAACATTGGAAAAGCCAGTTTTGCACTGAAGACATGTTACATGTGATATTTTACAGATATAAAAAGACACCTACTACAGTACCAAACAAAAGACTGCTGAGGAAATCTGACATTCCCAACATTCACACCCCCCCCCCCCATGATTCGCGATTAAAATTCACAAAAATTAACTAAGAGCCATACCAAAATAGGCCGGCCTGGCCAGTTATCAAACTTGATGTACAAAAATGAACTAATTAATGGCCAGCTGGCCATAATTCTGTCCAAAGTAGGCAGACATGGTCAGTTTGATATTTGTTCACGTTATTGCGTTATAACAATAAAAATTCACAACAATAAACTAATTAAGGGCAATAATTCTGCCGATAGAAGCTAGACTGACGGTTTTCAAACTTGATTAAGACATTGTTGAGCAAGTGTCATATATCAAAAAAATCAGATGAAATTTGATCAAGTTATCTCAATATCATAATCAAAATTCAGGAAAATTAACTGATTAAAGGCCGTAACTCTGCCCAGAGTAGTCGGAACTCCCACCCGTCTGCCGTGAACAGACCTCGCCAAACTATAAGTTTGAAAAAACTCGACAAAAAAACACTATTAACCCTCTCACGATGGGAGCTATGCTGGCGCATGCAGCATTAGAGACCCTGTGCAAGGGCATATAAGGCAGGGAGCCTTGGATATATAAGAGAATGCACTGGCTTACAGGGTAAAGGTAAATATAAGGTAAAGGTAAATAAAGCCAATGCATTCTCCTATATATGCGGGGAGCCTCGGATATATAATATAAGTGAATGCATTGGCACAGGGTTTTCGCAAAATTTCAGGAAGCTCCAGTCGGGGTTGTCAATAGGTACTGGTACCGGTACCGGAACCGGCGGTAATCAGGAATTAAATCGGTACCGGTTCTGATGTCGAGTACCGACGGTTCTCGGTACTGATTGTTGATTTCTATTAATATACATCTTAACAAATATAAAGGGTTAATTAAGCAGCTCAACATCGCGTGAAACAAAACTGCGATTGGTCATCGTGATATCGTTAGCACATTCAAACATCAAAGGCACAGTATGCCGCACTATGACAATTTGTCACTAAATTGACAAAATGCATGCATTGTGTAGGCGCTTGTGATAACTGTATTTCTTGGATGCGGCTGGAATGCCGCCAGATGCAATTCTGCACGTGCCGTTTCGCGGTATCAATTTATGACACATGCATCGTTTGAGAGGAGTCTGTTGGGCACCGACAATGTCACAAGGAGCAAAAGTGCCAAACACCCAAATTACCATCGATGGATATATATGATGACATGGATGTTGACACTGTAGAACACGAATGACAGGATATTTGTGAGTTGTGACTTGTCTTCTTCTTCTTCACATTACAGCTCGCTGTCATTTACTGACAATTATGAGCCGGTCCAGGTGGTAATACGGCCGAGTAACTTTATAACCCTGTGGTGACTCCAGTAGCATTCTTTAACGTGCACACACAGAGGCGTGTACACAGGTCAGCCATTAATGTCTGCACCCGATCGTGAGTCGTGACATGGAGGCATGAGCAAGGGCAACCAGGGTAGAGTTACCAGAGTATTATGACGTAATGATTCTTATGATCACATGAGTGACATCTATTGAGTTTTATTTTCCCTTGTTTTAACTTTTATTGTGATATAAAGTTAATGTCACAGACACAGAGTGTATTTGACTATTTTAATTCTCTCTTAAAATTTTCGAACTAGCCAACTACAACTAGGCTTACTGGAAACGACTTTGGTTTCATTGGGTGACATCATTTATGAAATTACAACATGCGAGTAATATGGCCGATTAGTGAGTTTTCTAATTAATTACCACACAAATAAAATGGTGTACCATGTATCCATATAAGTCTACAATGTTAGCCGACCCAGTAGTCAAACATGCATATCTACATTCGTTCCACTCTGTATTCCGTCTTTTAAAAAAATCCTCTCTTTGCGACTTGCCGAAAACCGCCGCAGACAACAACTTTATCGTAAATGTCAATGCGATTTTTATTTTCGTTGTTTGACTAAACCTCGAACTTAACGAATAATTGATGATGGAACCCCACGAAACAAAAGTTATTTGCCATATACATGTAAAAGTCCACTCAATGAGTACCGATACCGACCCGGTTTGCGGTACCGAAAGTTGTGGTACCGTCGGTACTTTGACAACCCTGGCTCCAGTCATGGAATGCTTAAAATAGATTGAGACTTACTTTTGAAACTGAAATAGAATAAATCCACCCAGAGTGATCAGAGGGATTGAGACAATGTGATACCCATGATCGGAGTACCACCTGTGTGATGGCAGTTTGATCTGATTCCTATTATCTCGATCACAAGAATAACTCCCAGATTGAACCCAGACTGCTGGATATAATCTCCCACAGACACCATTAAATTAGAAAAAAACCTCCAGCGGAATCAAACAAATCGCACTAAACATCAAACGGCAGGTAGCCCAGATAAAACAATGTGGTTCCAGCATCATCAGCAGGTGATAACAATAGTAATGGTGGGCTGGTCTCACTAACAAGCATACACACCTGTGGGGGTCTCTAAATGTCAGGGTATATAACAGTCACTGGCAGCTCGGTCTCAATATCCTGGTCTCAATGTCGCCCACTCAAATTTTTATGTGTTTAGATATTTTCCTGCTGATTTATTCAGGTAATTTCAGGAGTAAAATTACTTCAATAAGTATTCCCCAGGGGGCAGGGCCATAATTCTTCTGTTTAAAGACTCATTTTAACCCCTAGCTGGAACATGACGAAGGAATGTAATTTAATAATATTGGATTTAATATACAGTAATGCCCTAAATAATTGACTCCTTAACCACAGCAGAATTATGGGTAATTTTTCAGGATTTATTCGGAAATATAGCTTGTTGCCATTCATCTGAAAGCTCTCAATGAGTGCTTTCCGATGAATGGCAACAAGCCATATTTCCAACTAAATCCTGAAACGTTACCCATAATTCTGCTGTGGTTAAGGAGTCAATTATTTAGGGCATTACTGTATGGCCTGATGATTGTAAGGATTTTAATAACCCTTCCATGACTGGAGCTTCCTGGAAATTTTGCGAAAACCCTGTGCCAATGCATTCCTATATATGTGAGACTCTCATAGGGAGACTCACGTATATAAGAGAATGCATTTACCTAACAATATTTACCTTGACCATGTAAGCCAGTGCATTCCTTCCCTCCTGTTACATTCAATACAAATACATTAGAAGTACAAAGAAACAATAGAGGTGGAGCATGAAAAACAGGTGATACTAGTTTAATGTTCCACAGGTCATCCAGGGAACTAACAATATAAAGCATTCCATCAATTAACAATTTTCATGACTGGAGCTTCCTGAATTTTTGCGAAAACCCTGTGCCAATGCATTCTCTTATATATGTGAGTCATCCATAGGGCGCCTCGCATATATAAGAGAATGCATCGGCCTAAAATATTTACCATGATCTTGTAAGCCAGTGCATTCTCTTCTATATGCGAGGCTCCCTATGGGAGACTTGCAAATATAAGAGAATGCATTGGCACAGGGCCTTTAATGCTGCACCAGCACAGCTCCCGTCATAAAAGGGTTAAATCGTGTAGGTGTAAAATATAAATAACCAACTTGAACTTACACCCATGACACCTCCCTACCCCACCCACACCCCTACCTCACCCACACCCCTCACCTTCATGTTTAAACAATAGAACTGGAATATGAAAACGTAATGACCTACAGGTGATCTAACTAACAACAAACACCCATTAACCAAATTAACTGCAATTTGTTTGTTGGGAAAGCGCACCTCATATCCATGGCAGCCTTGTGTTTCCAATTAAACTGTAGAATTCATACTGAGAAATTCTTTTACAGCTAGCATGTGTGAATTTATCTAATTATATTCTCATGATGCAATCTTCCAACATGAAGTGAATTTCTGATCATACATTGATATTGGGGTGCAGGGGAATGAATTAAGGGAAGAAAATGCTTTTCATGAGTTTATCTGCAACAAGATAGTTATGAACATGTCATAGGCAATATTTAAAGTAATTTGAAACATGTATTTGACTATAAAGTTTATTTTTTATTTCATAACAGATCAAACAAGAGTTTGGTCCACAGGTGCTGGGATACCCCCATGGTGAAAATTGAAATATGGGCAGGTCGGAAACCAAAGTGTGAAAAAAAATGTGATGAACGAACAAATTACTTGACAATTATAACGAACGACGGACAGACAGAAATCCAACATTTTCAGATAAAGAAGGAGCGATAACTCTTGATCAGAAAATATGAACGTCACTGAACCCTCTTTTGAAAGCCCTCATTATGCCAAACCTGCATACCAAATTTCATTGAGATCTGATTACCCATGGATGAGATATATTAGCAGACGGACGCACGGATGGCTGGACAGACAGGCAGATGCAGATGGCTAGACGGCTGGACGCAGGCATCTAATCCAGTATCCATTTTTTTTGGAATGGGGGTATAATTAAAAGATACATACCAAGAATGATTGAGCCACTGAGATAATTGTGATAACAGAGATAATTGTGACAGCAGAAAAACAAGGGTATATAATTATCAGCTTATTAATATTTTATCCATATCATGCCAAATATTTGAAAAGTAATACAAACTGTGTATATCGGCAGCTGTGAATCCCTTGAATGACAATGCTCAGCCCCAGCCACCTATGCATTGAGATCAGCCATTGATCCTGAGTGGTCATTAATGGGCATCAGCAGCTTATTACTTACTTACTTATGGTTACTTATGCTTTTAGTGGACGCTGGCTCCTGTAGTTGCCACTATATCCACCTCACTTGTACTTGTACATGACACGTCAACTAGAGAATTATCTGATAGGGACATGTTGCATGTTTGAGAGATTGTCATATTAGTTTCCAATTCAGCCTTAAAGTTGTATTTCACCTCTTGCTTGTCCCAATGGTGGCCCAGGTTGTCCTTGAATTGATTCATTTTCTCTGAATATACAACTTTTTCAGGTAGGTTATTCCATGTTTCCACTACTCTCTGGCTGAATGAATATTTTCTTGTATTATAATTCGATCCCTCTAGATATAACTTGTAGTTGTGTCCTCTAGTTCGTTTGTCAGTATTTCTTTTTAATATGTCTGCAACTTCCTGGTCGTACGTGTTAAATTTTTTATAACACTCTATCATATCCCCTCTGTGTCTTCTATATTGAAGTGTGGGAATTTTTAGTCTCTCCAATCTTTTGTCATATTCTAGATCTTTTAGCCCTGGTGCTAATTTCGTTGTCCTTCTCTGAACTCCTTCTAATCTTTCAATGTGTTTTTGTAGGTGGGGTTTCCAAGCTGGCTGTGGGTATTCCAGATGTGGTCGGACCAATCCTTTATACAGCTTAACAAGTGTGTTCTCATCTAAGTGTGTAAATGATCTTCTGATGGCACCCATAACTGATTGTCCTTTCTTTGTCTTTTCATTGATGTGATTTTCAAACGTGAGCATATTGTCTGTGATTACTCCAATGTCCTTCTCTTCTTCCACTATCTTTAGTTGGCAAATATCCACCTGTCTGTTTGTCATGTTATATTCTGGGTTGTATCTCGGTTTACCAACATTCATTGTTACACACTTTTCTGGGTGGAAACGTAGCAGCCATTTGTCTGACCATATCTGTAAATCGTCCAGATCTCTTTGTAGGGTTATAATGTCACTTGGTTCTTTTATTTCGTTGAATATTTTTGTGTCGTCAGCAAACATCATTACTTGTGACTTAAAATTCACTTTTGTTGGTAAATCATTTATGTAAATGCCGAACAGGATAGGTCTAAGGACGCTTCTCTCATATATAGGGAGCCTTGCTCAGATAAGAATATTGTTAGGCCAATGTATTCTCTTATATATGCGAAGTTCCTTAGAGACTATATATAAGAGAATGCATTGGCACATGGTTTTCGCAAAATCTCAGGAAGGAAAAATTCATACGGGGAAAAAACATTCTCTCATTTTCGGAATTCTAGACTGGTCCCTCAGTGTTCTCCGGGCATGCTATTTAGTACGGTAAGTCACAATAAAACAAACCTCTAGGATAATTTCTTATGATTTCTTGTTATTATAAAGTTGTATATTCACCCAGGCAGTTTCTCATTCCAGAGTCGAGACAGGCTGGAACTCAAGGTTGCAAAAGATTAACACAGACAATGGTTGAGTTTGACAGGCAGACGGCAGACAAGATCATTTAGCCATCTCAAAGCCTCTAAATCACCCACAAACACATTTGTCTACATCTTCTGGGTCCCCACAGCATAGATCCGAGAGTAAATCAAGGTGGAGATGAGAACATATATCTTCCTCCCTGTCCAAGATCCCCCATGAGGCTCTGAGTTTAGAGAGCGGGCAAAGCTAAATGTTTGTATGGAGGAACAATGTGTTGTTCTGGAAGGTCAGTAACTCCTGAGGAACTATAAGATTTTATATGAACAAAGTTAACCCTTTACCCAACAAACCGGCCAAAACCGGCCAAATAAAGCTTCAACAGCCTAAAATATCTTCGGTCTGTCTCAATAGAACCATACAAATATGGATATCATTGGAACCGGCTCCTTGACCACATTGTGATAGTTACAGTTATGCCCTGTGCCAATGCATTCTCTTATATATGCGAGTCGACCATAGGTCGCCTCACATATATAAGAGAATGCATTGGCCTAAATTACATTCTTTAACAATTTTATAATTTTTAATGTGTTAAGCCAATGCATTCTCTTATATATGCGAGGCGACCTATGGTCGACTCGCATATATAAGAGAATGCATTGGCACAGGGCCGTTCTGTTGGGTAAAGGGTTAATCAATTTCCAAGTTCAACAAGGGTCGTAACTCTGGTAAAAAATTAATGGACGAAACCTGTAGTGTGTCAGCTTTCCCCCAAGCACCACCACCAAATCCGTCAATTCACAGTGAAGTTACAAGGTAAGATGTTCGTACAGATGGACTTATATTCAGACAGACGGATGGACTATATGCCCCAAGCCAGCAGTCGTGGCATAATCAAATCAAATAAAACAGTTTATTTGATATATGCACATGACAAGTTCAGCATGACTACAATTATTATATGCAAGGAAGTAGGTGGGACTGTTCCAGTGGAACTCAGGATACCCCCACAGTGTTATTGGGCTACATTAACCCTTTTAGTGCCAGGGGCACTAATTAACGGTCTGTAAAATCGGTCCTAAAAAAAAAAAATCTTTTTGTTTTTTTTATGGGTTGAATTTTTTTTGGGTATGCTTAAGCATCCTATAGCAAATTTAAAAACAAACTGGATAAAACGTTAGGGGCATGTTATAACTCAAAACTATCACCAAGTATTCATAGTAATAATTTTGATGCCCATGAAAAACGTAAGATTCCCTGGCACTAAACCTACAAAATCAGTCTGGCACTGAAAGAGTTAATAAAGAATATCAGAAATAATTATTAAAATTGTAAAAAATAATAACAAATGATGAAAAATTGTTAGGCCAATGCATTCTCTTATATATGAGAGAATGCATTGGCACAGGGTATATGGGTTGATACAAAAATCTGACTTGGCACTGAAAGGCCATATTAACATATTTGTTAACACAAGAACAAGCTCAGACAAAATTATGCATGTTACATAACACTTCTAAGTCGAAAAAGGGGGATAACTCCACTAAAAAAAAGACAGACGGGCCTCATAATCACAGGTTCCATGGTACTAAATATCTGTGCCAAGTTTTTTTTTAAATTTACTAAATATAGGAATTCAAGCTTGGCCACTTGTCTGCGTACAGACAGACAGATGGACAAGCTGATTCCAATATAACCCCATAACTAATTATAGCTCATATTATGTGTTGACGACATACGAAAAACAACTAGAGCTTGAAGTTATGCCAACCAACAACCTATGATAATCTGTCAGTTATTATGACCATTCGCTGGTGTTGATGGACACAACAACAAGAGCATTTATCTATATGAAAGCAAAGTGTCAAGATTTTGGCGTGCTTAAAAATATATCACCCCCGTGTCCGATTGCACCCAAATTTTGGCCATGTCATGACGTACATCTTAGAATATGACATGCAAAATTTCAGGCCAATCACCCTTAGACAACCTGAGATATAACGCATTTCCCAAAGGTTATCAAGGAGATATTTTACTGATCTAATGCGTTACCTAGCTCTCTGTAAAGACGAACTTGGTTTCAGAGGCTTCCGTTATAAATTCCAGAAAACTCCACACACCGTTTGCCTGCTTTCTTTATATCGTTATCAGCGGTGATGATATTTTCATGCATTTGTCATGTTTGTCACCCGTCATTTTTGAACTTAGACAACTTAAAGGGGCATATATGAGCGAAAAAGACTGTTCCTTATCAACTTAAGATCTATGTAGAAAAATTGGTACACAATGGTCACATGGCAAGCCTTGAAATAGTGTGTCTGTCATTTGCAGAATGAGGTTCCCAGATGTTGAATTTAGTGATGCTACCCCGCATAGCAGGCTAGCATCACCAAATTCACCCTCTGGGCATAGCGGGCTAGCATCACCAAATTCACCCTCTGGGAACCTCATTCTGCTGAGGTGTAGGCAGAATGACGTCGCCAGAGGGTGAATTTGGTGATGCTAGCCCGCTATGCGGGGTAGCATCACTAAATTATTCACCCTCTGGGGACCTCATTCTGCAAATGACAGACACACTATCTCAAGGCTTGTCACATGGCCAGGGGAATGTCATGGGATAGGCGCCTTCAACCTCAGATGACTTAATGGGGGGCTGAAAAATTGCATGATTTTAATAATTAATAATTATCAATCAAGAACGTTTATTATCAGCTTAAACTAATTCTTAACACGATGTTCCTGAATGTCATATTTGTCACCCGTCATTTTTTAACCCTTTACCCAACAAACCGGCCAAAACTGCCCAAATAACGCTTCAACAGCCTAAAATATCTTCGGTCTGTCTCCATAGAACCATACAAATATGGATATCATTGGAACCGGCTCCTTGACCACATTGTGATAGTTACAGTTATGCCCTGTGCCAATGCATTCTCTTATATATGCGAGTCGACCATAGGTCGCCTCGCATATATAAGAGAATGCATTGGCCTAAAAAAAATCTTTTTTAACACTTTTTACCATTTTTTCTTACATTCTTTAACAATTTTATAATTTTTAATGTGTTAAGCCAATGCATTCTCTTATATATGCGAGGCGACCTATGGTCGACTCGCATATATAAGAGAATGCATTGGCACAGGGCCCTTCTGTTGGGTAAAGGGTTAAGGGCAATTAATTCCCCAGTAAATTTATAAAATGGATATGGACAGATTATTGCCCAGCTGTATGCTTTTCTCTGCCACTCATACACAAACAGTCTCTCGATTCTTGAATTTCAATGGTACGTGTGTTGTTGAATTTAAACCTGGCTATTATCTTTGAACAGTGATGTAGAATAAGATGAGTTAGGCCTTCTTATTGGCAGAGCACTTTATAACATGCTGGCATACGTCTGTTTTAAATTGGGGATCTATAACAATGGTTGACAGACCTTTGGAGTGGAAGCACGTCTAGTACCACACAGGAATCAATATGAACCCTGATTAGCAAAGAAGTAGGAAGTCAACCACCGACAGAAGAAAAGAACAGCCTCAGTCTACAGGACTCAGAAGAACAAAACACTGGTCTACTGTATGCATTAAACAAAACAACCTATCAGCATGCAGACCATTGTATCTTGTTTAAAGTGAAACGCACCACAGGCCTTTATATTCCCACATCTTCCAAGACGGTAAAAGCTGTGCCAATAATACGGAAATGTGCCCAAAATAGACATGAAAATGTTGACAAATTACTAAGAAACAATGCAATAATAACACAACGCCTCCAAATGGATAATAGACCATTCCAATATACACTTTTTTAACTGAGTGGTAGAATCCATTTAGCAAAGAAAGGGCTAGAGTCACAGAATCCCCTCCCCCCCCCCCCCCCCCCATTTGAATCACATGTCTGGCTCAGCCTCCCGTCTCGCATGTTGTGTCTCTGGATTGGGAACCATGGTGATATCAAGTTACAAATAGATTTATCAAATCAGATTCGCACCCAGGGGGCTTAAAGTTCCCATCATTACACCTCACTCCCGACAAACCATCCAATAAAAATTGAAAAATTACTTTATGAATAATTTTTCTGGGTACTTTTTATTAAGAAAATTTGAATTTTGACATAAAACTGCAGAAATGAGTAATGAGTGAATCTCTGAAATAATCTGTATTCATATTTTTCCCCCATATGATCCGGTATCGCCTGCAGTGTCTCCATGAAAAGTGATTGTGGCGTAATGATTACTATCCCCGACGTCATATATTCATGTCGCCAATGAAATTCCATCAGACATTTGTACCAACGATTGATGATGAAGACTGACTTTTTAAATGATAGCTGCTCTTAGGCAATCTAAGTCGACCGTGAGGAGTGAGTGGTATTGGAGAACGCGGAGTATCGACTAGTAGTATGTTATTGGAGATCGTTCCATCACTAAACCTTCTCAATCAATGTTAGACCAAGATTACCTCAAATCACAAGCCTAAGTTAGCAATATCAATGCTTTTTATTACACAAACTTGCTGTAGCTACAAGATGAAGTTTTAGACGATGACAGAAATAAGCCTGTATAAACAGATCAATCTTATATGAAATTTCCTTTTCAAATTTTTTTTATTTCCAAATATGAATTGTAAATAATTTTTTCTACCAAAAATGAAAGCCATGCAGAACATCAAAATGATTATTGAAAGTTAACTTCAAGCAATACTGTAGTATCAGACATTTATTCAAAATAAATTTATTTTCATAATAAAAAGTAAATAATTTGTCTGAAAAATAGCTGAAAATTTCAAAACAATAGCTAAGGTATGTTTCAAGAAATGATGGAGATATTAAGACCAAAAATTTAAGTTATTTAACCCTTTACCCAACAAACCGGCCAAAACCGGCCAAATAAAGCTTCAACAGCCTAAAATATCTTCGGTCTGTCTCAATAGAACCATACAAATATGGATATCATTGGAACCGGCTCCTTGACCACATTGTGATAGTTACAGTTATGCCCTGTGCCAATGCATTCTCTTATATATGCGAGTCGACCATAGGTCGCCTCGCATATATAAGAGAATGCATTGGCCTAAAAAAAATCTTTTTTTAACACTTTTTACCATTTTTACTTACATTCTTTAACAATTTTATAATTTTTAATGTGTTAAGCCAATGCATTCTCTTATATATGCGAGGCGACCTATGGTCGACTCGCATATATAAGAGAATGCATTGGCACAGGGCCGTTTTGTTGGGTAAAGGGTTAAGGAATATTCTTCATTCCTGATGCAATTGACGCTGTATAAAATATGAAACTGGTGAATAATCAACATATGAATCGTAGGCGACACATAGTTGAGCAACCACACGCTGTGCCTCAAATTAGCTTTTTTTTATCAGCAACAAAACATTAAGAATAATTTATGTAACAGTGGCCCGGCAAAGATGACATGACAAGACATGACAAGACATGACAATCATGGATCATGACAATCATGGATTGTGCAATCTTATCTGGAAACATCACTGATGGATATAGAAAAAAATATATGACATCATTCACCAGGTATATAAACCATACACCGCAGTGGCACGATGGTGGTTGCTATAAAACTTGAGAGGGGGAATGGGTTTGTTTCAGTCAGAATTGTAAATCGTGTTTCTTCAGGAATCAGAAGTGAAGCGAACATTTGGCTAAATATTAATACAAATGGTTTGGATGTATTTAATATCCAGGTCCATATCCTGTGTTAGTTGTGAGCATTTGAACTACATGTACGGGTCTCATAGTAAATGATTTCTATTGTCATGTAATACTGAATTTCGGGGTCTCATAGTAAATGATTTCTATTGTCATGTAATACTGAATTTCGGACATTCAAAGCAGGCCTTAATCCTTTTAGAAACTGCTGACACAGAAGAATCCTATGGCTGCCCTACATTATATAATTACCATCTGTTGGAGACTCGGAAGTCAGAACCTGGACTAGAAAACGAAATCACAGTGTCCCGTCTGAATTGAATGCATGAGAACAACAGGAAATTTTAATGTCTCGATATTATCAAGCTATTCTCTCAGTGGTGACAATAGACTAACAATGAGTGATTTCTGTATAATATGGTCCTAATAATCACAGCAAGCCTTGAAATAGTGTGCCTGTCATGTGCAGAATGAGATCCCCAGAGGGTGAATTTAGTGATGCTACACCGCATAATGGGCTAGCACCACTAAATTCACCCTCTGGGAACTTCATTCTGCAAATGACAGACACACTATTTCAAGGCTTGTATGGGCTGGATGCAATCCTGAGTTTAGTGTGCCTGTCATTTGCAGAATGAGGTCCGCAGAGGGTGAATTTAGTGAAACTATTCCGCATAGCGGGTTAGCATCACTAAATTCACCCTCTGGGGCCCTCATTCTGCTTAGGCCTCATCTGGAAAGTTTCTTTATTATCAAATTTCTATAGAAACTTCCTCACAAAGATTCTATTTCTTTTTTAGTTTAGTTTCTCTAATATCCCCAAATTGGCAGACAGCACAATGCATAATCGAGGTTCCAAATGGGTGTACATCACAATATTCACCATTTTGGAACTTCAATCTGAGTCTATGTCTTCCACAGCAGATGAGGCTATGCAGAATGAGGTCCGCAGATGGTGAATTTGGTGATGCTAGCCCGCTATGCGGGATAGCGTCACTAAATTCACCCTCTGGGGACCTCATTCTGCAAATGACAGGCACACTGAACTCAGGCTTGGCTGGATGTGCGATCAAACAATCTGATATATCATCTAAATGGTAGACGTGGGATAATTCTAAGAGGAATCAGCTGTATAAATCGAAGGGAGTGGACACAGATTAAGATATAATTGGGAGTATTAAGATATAATTGGAGCTTTAGGAAGTTGAGCAATTAACACTGTTGTAACAGTGTTGTTAGAATCCATAGTAATTCTATAACTCTCAGGATCCTATTATAGAACTAGACTCGAACTGAAGAAATGACTGTCATTAGCTTCATGCGGGTCAGTATTATGAGATGTCCATTCACTAAAATAACATTATTGGAAATCATTGTATGACCGTAATATACAAGGGACAATCGGAATCTACTTTGCTGATGATGCAAAACAATTGTTCAGATAAAGAGTGTCTTGTATTTTCAGGTAGGTTTAGAGAGTCTGAGCTCTTTGCAAGTGTGCCAAATAGTTTTTGTTATTAGCAAGATAGCTTGGTAAAGTGCAGAGTGGAAACTGATGTGTTGATACCATAGCTTTTTTTCAAGAGTGTAGACATATGTTTGGTCAATTTAAATTTTTATAGGGCTTTAACCCTTTCAGTGCCAGGGGCCGATCTCATCGGCCCTAATTTACGGTCTGTAAAATCGGCCCTAAAAGATTTTTTTGGGTTTAATTTTTTTTGGGTATGCTTAAGCATCCTATAGCAAATTTAAGAACAAACTGGATAAAACCTTAAGGGCATGTTATAACTCAAAACTATCACCAAGTATTCATAGTAATAATTTTGATGCCCATGAAAAACGTAAGATTCCCTGGCACTAAACCTACAAAATAAGTCTGTTAAAGAATATAAGAAAAATTATTAATATTGTAATAAATAATAACAAATGATGAAAAATTGTTAGGCCAATGCATTCTCTTATATATGCGAGGCGACCTATGGTCAACTCGCATATATAAGAGAATGCATTGGCACAGGGTATATGGGTTGATACAAAAATCGGACCTGGCACTGAAAGGGTTAACTCTGATTTGAACACATCAGTTTTATAGGTGAAGGAAAATGCATGCGGGCAGTTAATTTTGCTACAAAACTATGCCACTGTTCCATAACTGGAGCTTCCTGAAATTTTGCGAAAACCCTCTCTAAACTGAGCCTCATGGGGGATCATGGACAGGGAGGAAGATATATGTTCTCATCTCCACCTTGATTGACTCTCGGATCTATGCTGTGGGGACCCAGAAGATGTAGACAAATGTGTTTGTGGGTGATTTAGAGGCATTGAGATGTCTTAATGATCTTGTCTGCCTGTCAAACTCAACCATTGTCTGTGTTTAAGAAATAAATCTTTGCAACCTTGAGTTCCATAGGAAGCCTTGGCCTAACAATATTTACCTTGACCTTGTAAGTCAGTGCATTCTCTTGTATATGCGAGGCGCCATATGGGAGACTTGCATATATAAGAGAATGTACTGGCACAGGATCTTTGATGATGCACCAGTGCCGTCATGAAAGGGTTAATGCTGCACCAGCATCATAGAAGGGTAGCAACTATCAACAACCAGAAAGCAACTGACAAACTTGCCCATGACACATGCTAAACAGGTCAGCCAAATGTGCTATGTATTTATCCGAATGAGCCACCATGGCAATACCAAGTAGAGGCAGATATTACATAATATTATAATATTATACTAAAACTCATGGACGAGTTGTTAGGCCCTTAAATTGGCCTTAATAAATATTCAGATAATAAGTTCATAACCATAGGTTGTATGTTGAACTTATTATCTGAACATTACCCACCAAAGAATATGAATCTTTCTGCACTTGTATTAGCTTTTTGTCTGTTTGCTGTCTGCTTTTATTATCTGAATATCCCTCCAAATGAAAAATGGACTATTCCAATGTATACTTTTATAACTGATTGGGAGAATCTATTTCGTGAAGGGAGGGTTACGATCTGGTCTAAAGTACAGTCAAATTGTCAGCAGAAGGTGTCCGACCTGTTCATGCCCTCTGGACATAGAATCTATGATAGAGTCTGAGATTCGAATCAAGTCTGAGTTTAGTGTGTCTGTCATTTACAGAATGAGGTCCCCAGAGGCTGAATTTAGTGATGCGATCCCCCATAGTGGGCTAGCATCACTAAATTCACCCTCTGGGGACCTCATTCTGCTTAAGCCTCAACTTCTCTGGAAAGTTTCTTTATTATCAAATTTCTATAGAAACTTCTTCGCATAGGTTCTATTTCTGTTTTAGTTTTGTGTCTCTATATCCCCAAATTGTCAGACAACACATTGTATAATCGAGGTTCCCAATGGGTGTACATACCAATGTTTACCATTTGGGAACTTCAATCTCAGTCTATGTCTCCCATAGCTGATGAAGCCATGCAGAATGAGGTCCCCAGAAGATGACGTTGGTGATGCTAGCCAGCTGTCGGGATAGCATCACTAAATTCACCCTCTGGTAGGTCACCAGAGGGTGAATTTAGTGATGCTATCCCGACATTCTGCAAATGACAGACACACTAAACTCAGGCTTGGTTGGAATGCCCAGCTGAATTTTGTTTTTCGATGGTATTGACAGTTTTTACTTGGGAAGCCTGGGGTCACTTTATGCCAACCACCTAATTGGTTGTGGGCAAGAACAGCAGCTGCCACCACCTTCCAGCACCCCTGAGGTCATTTCAATTCCAATGTTAGTTAGTTAGTTAATTAGGGTTTAGATGTCACTTGCAAGAGCTGTAGTCATATCATGCCATGAGAGGGGACCTAAATTCAGGAAACTACCTTCATTTGTAACTCCTCTCATTTTTAGAAGAATGAGTCTTGAGATTAACCCTTTACCCAACAAAACGGCCAAAAACAAGCTTCAACCGCCTAAAATATCTTCGGTCTGTCTCAATAGAACCATACAAATATGGATATCATTGGAACCGGCTCATTGACCACATTGTGATGGTTACAGTTATGCCCTGTGCCAATGCATTCTCTTATATATGCGAGTCGACCATAGGTCGCCTCGCATATATAAGAGAATGCATTGGCCTAAAAAAAAACTTTTTTTAACACTTTTTACCATTTTTTCTTACATTCTTTAACAATTTTATAATTTTTAATGTGTTAAGCCAATGCATTCTCTTATATATGCGAGGCGACCTATGGTCGACTCGCATATATAAGAGAATGCATTGGCACAGGGCCGTTCTGTTGGGTAAAGGGTTAAAGACATATTATGGACTTGTTTGGGTGCATGAAATTGATAAGTTAGTACTCAGGCTAAATCACCTGGAGAATGTATCATTCTACTAACATCGCCGAAAATTTCAAAGAAATCGACCATGCCACTCCATGTAAGACATAGCCTGAACTACGCCCAATTGTAAATATTTACGTCTCGATTCGGGACGCAACTATTGGCGACAATCTAACACAAATGATGTTGCCATCGAGAGTCAATGCATTTAATTAAAATATAATAATGACGGTGTGTATCGTCAATTTGGAATTATATTCATAACAAATAACTACTTTGAACAAGTTTATTCTTAATTTCTATTTGATCACTCTACACATCACTTTAAATTCAATGGCATAAGTTTTCCGTTTAAGGGGGTTAATGTGTAGAGTTGGATAGTAATAGAATCCATATGGCACCCCCCAGTTCTATTCCCATTCATGCAGCTCTGGTCCATTCATACCATATTAAGTGTGGTCAAGAATGATATAATTGAATTGGTCCGAAATCATCTGTAGCCTCCAGACTGTGCACAGGTTACTCTAACTAATTGTCTGGGGCTCTAGCAGCTCTCCTATAATAACATAATCATGTCCGACTCATATATAATCAAGTAAAAAGGTACCATATTGAAGAACGTGTCTGCAAAACACTACACAATGAGGTACAGTTACCCAAATATAGACCGGACTGGTCGCGAGTATGTAACGAACTCAGAATGTTGTTGGTGATTGGTCAGTAGTTTGTCTGATGGGATCAATTTACTAAGTTTATGGTATGATTGGAGTTTCGAACCAGATACCCGCAAATGGAACTTCAGAGTTACCATGCGCTCACCCAGGGCTCAAAATCTTCACCTGTCCACCTGTCACTGACAGGTCACTGTTGGGTTAAAGAGATGTGAAACACCCTGATAGAAATGGAGAATAATCTTGTTCAGAGTAGTTATTTTTTTTTAAATATTATGTCCAAATTGACAACACATCGTCATTCTTATATATTAATTCAATGCAGTGTCTCTCGATGGCGAAATCGTTTTCGTTAGTTTATGGCCAATATATGCGTCCCGAATCGAGTAGTAAATATTTACAATTCAGCGTAGTTCAGACGATGTTTTCCATGGAGGTGCGGTCGATTTGCTTCATATTTTCGTCTATGTTAGTAGAATGCTACATTCCACCAGTTTGCATAGCGCCTGAGTACTAACTTATCAGTTTCACGCACCCGAACTAGTCCATAATATGTCTTTAAGCATATTTTATTGTAAATATTATTACAAAAGGATTGGGACACAAGTTACAAAACTTAGATTTGCCCTTTCCTGAAAATAAGCAACAAAAATAAGAATTAAGGAACAAAATGAGAACAATACATAAAGTATATATATACACATCCAAGTCTCCCCTCTGGTCTCTGGTTGCCCCTCACTCCCTTGTCACCCAGGCTCAGAGAATGTGACTATTTTAAAGATTACGGGTGGCATTTGTTACAATAATTAAAACTGTTCTGAAGTGATGAATATTTCAGATTTATTAATAAATTCTTGAACAGCTCTAAATATTTCCATATTCTCTTTCATTTTCATGGATGGGATACCAAACATAAGGTCTTTCCCTGTTATAAAATGAATACCTAATCTGTAGATAAGGTAGATAGATTTCCAGTCTTAAAACTGAGTAGTGAGGACATTCAAATGAGGAGTGATAAGTTGATTCCACAGTATTTGATTCCACAGGTCACTGTTTCTGGGTGACAAGTAGATTTTTATACTACCTGTCACCTACATGTATGACAGGAGAGCTTTGTCTGCAACCTTCTGTTTTGGAATACAGAGTAATATCTACAGGAGAATTTGTTCACGCATGTTGAAGCAATGCACAGGTCAGGGAGAACCCAAAATCGATGTACTAAACCTCGATTTGTCTAAACAACCTAGATCGAGGTTCTTCGAGAACATGTGACCACTGGCGATATTAGTGTGGAGTATTTTATCTTACACCTATGAGAGGCCAAATTCACATTTAATAATTAATTGTGCTTGATTGCGCTCAAGCACAATTAATTATTAGATGTGAATTTGGCCTCCCATGGGTGTAAGATGAAACACTGTGAAATACTCCACACTACCGTAGCCTATATCACTTACACTACATTACTTCCATTAGTATCATATTTGGTTTAGAGTGTTTCCCCTTATATCATGGGTGTATGTTTTGACCAGTGGTCACATGGTCTCGAAGAACCTCGATCGAGGTTTTTAACACAAATCGAGGTTTAGTACATCGATTTTGGGTTCTCCCTGACCTGATGAACACTCATACTGAATGAATACTTTATTGACTGACCAATATCCAGTGATGTGTGTCATGACATGTACCAAAACACTCAGTCTGAGTAAACTCATACCTAAATATTCATTACAACATTGAATATTAGGTCTGACGGATAACATCGCTATCTCATTTCCAAGTCCTCGGGATTCCGTAATCTGATTGATTGCGTAAATTATTTTCCGTCCAATGAAACCGTATGGGTTAATAAACAAGTGTTAGTGGGCGGAGACTCCCATAATGTCACCTCTAAATATAGTAACAGAGCGGAATTTCGAGGCTTGCAAATACAACAGACAGAAAAAATGGCTTCGAAATTATATATTCGGTATGATTCCGATTAATTTGAAGGATGTGCTGGACCTGATAGATAGGCCTGCGTATGGTACCAACTTGGCCTCCCATAAATATAAATAGAACTTTACTCATGTCCGTGTATTTGATTTACTTTATTGTAACATGGTTTGCAAATCAAATTATTTGCCGTAAAAAAGTCATCTGAAAGTCAAACACCGAGGAAATGACTTAATTTTATGCTTTTAAATAGTTCTAAAGCATCATTTTTGATGACGACCTTATTGTTTGCTCTCGGATGCAGCTTTCCCGTTGATGCAGCGAGTTCATCTCCCGAAAAAGTATAGTCGCACACACGACAAATATTATCTTCTGTAAGTTTATGTCGCGACACAGGCCTTCTGTGGGTTGATGAGTCGGCGAAGCACAACAAATAACACGTGGGGACACCTGTCAATCATCGATGTATTTTTTAAAATCCGTGACGTCATTTTGGGGAAGCTCTTCGCTGAATAGAAATGGTTTTGGCGACATTAGCTCCAGACTCTATATTTCAAATATAGAGTCGACGTTCACCCAGACTGCAAAACACTGACAATAACAAACAGGTATAAATACTGACAATAACAAACAGGTTTAAATACAAAATAATAGTATTTGAATTTAGTAATTCTGATCGTAAGACTGTTATAAATTCACCATCTATGTTCCGGGGTCACTTATCAGCACAGAAAGACCCATCTAGAACCCAAAAGCAACTGACATCTCATGCCTTGCCTCCAGCCAACTTCAGAACCAACAGCCACAGCCAACCAGCCATGAATGTGCACCTAACGACTAAATGGATTCCATATTGGTCCTTGTCAAAGTCAAACGGTGGGTGTGGTGGTCACATCAATAAAGGGTGAAGGGAACTACACACTACACTCCGACCATCCTACCCAGCCTGCACTCCGACCATCCTACCCGGCCTGCACTCCGACCATCCTACCTGGCCTGCACTCCGACCATCCTACCTGGCCTGCACTCCGACCATCATACCTGGCCTGCACTCCGACCATCCTACCTGGCCTGCACTCCGACCATCATACCCTTCATACACGGCCTGCACTCCGACCATCCTACCCGGCCTGCACTCCGACCATCCTACCCGGCCTGCACTCCGACCATCCTACCTGGCCTGCACTCCGACCATCATACCCTTCATACACGGCCTGCACTCCGACCATCCTACCCGGCCTGTGGCTGGAAACAACTCAACTTAGGGGTCACTTATAAAAGCTAAAAGCACTGAAACTTCACTGGAACTACACACTACACTCCGACCATCCTACCCAGCCTGCACTCCGACCATCCTACCCGGCCTGCACTCCGACCATCCTACCTGGCCTGCACTCCGACCATCATACCCTTCATACACAGCCTGCACTCCGACCATCCTACCCGGCCTGCACTCCGACCATCCTACCCGGCCTGCACTCCGACCATCCTACCCGGCCTGCACTCCGACCATCCTACCTGGCCTGCACTCCGACCATCATACCCTTCATACACGGCCTGCACTCCGACCATCCTACCCGGCCTGTGGCTGGAAACAACTCAACTTAGGGGTCACTTATAAAAGCTAAAAGCACTGAAACTTCTGTCTCATTAACCCTGTCTACTATACTAAATGGATTTGCCCAAACAGTTAAAAAAAAGTGTACATTGGAATGGTATATTATTCATTTTGAGGGATGTACAGGTAATATAGGCAGACGACAGATAATAAAAATTCAGAAGGAGTCCTATTTATTGGAAGGAATTGTTCAGAGAACTTATTATATGAACATTACCTAATGGATAACTACTCATCAATGAGCATACAAAGGGTTAAAATTGTGAGACTATGGATTATGGAAATCCTTTTGCTTTCTAATTTTTTTTTGGTATAAATTACTGATTCCATACCATATCGAATTGGATTTTAAATAATTGATAAGTTATCACAAGCATGTGTCAATGCACACGACGTGTATTTCATCATGAACTGCTGCAATGAGAAGCGTGTGTGACAGGCGAGTGCGGCATCACTAAGAATTTACTGTGACTGGTAATGTGTGAGTAATTATGTGATCAATGAATAGTCTGGCATTCAATAAGCTAGTGCAAAAACGTACTTCCTCCATTTGTCTGAGAGTGCAATTTCATTAAAATGGCACTCATATACAGTAATGCCCTAAGTAATCGACCCTTTAACCACAGCAGAATTATGGGTAACTTTTCAGGATTTAGTCGGAAATATGGCTTATCGCCATTCATCGGAAAGCTCTCAGTGAGAGCTTTCCGATGAATGGCAACAAGGCATATTTCCAACTAAATCCTGAAAAGTTACCCATAATTATGCTGTGGTTAAGGAGTCGATTACTTAGGACATTACATATATCTCCGAAATCTAATGGGATAATTGAGATATTCCAAGCAGGAACATGACTTTCCGTAGTATGGCTTTGGAGTTCATCGGGATATATCTGAGATTGTCCAAGTAGCAGTAGCAAGCCTTGAAATAGGGTGTCTGTCATTTGCAGAATGAGGTCCCCAGAGGGTGAATTTAATGATGCTACCCCCGCATAGTGGGCTAGCATCACCAAATTCACCCTCTGGTATCTCATTCTGCTGAGGTGTAAGCAGAATGAGGTCCCCAGAGGGTGAATTTGGTGATGCTAGCCCGCTATGCGGGGTAGCATCACTAAATTCACCCTCTGGGGACCTCATTCTGCAAATGACAGACACCCTATTTCAAGGCTTGAGCAGTAGTATATGGCCTCAGAGCTTATCAGATTATCCACAATTAGTCTGATATAGAATTCAGCTATGGGTTCCAGGGGAGGATCTTGCGAAAAGATCATGTAAATAGTAGATGAAAATTTCGACGACTACACTTTTTAAAGGAAAAATCACGTGAATTCTAGCAGTGGTTGCGCAAAAGCAGGGAATCAGCAATGGACCAAAGCGAATAGAAAATGGCTACAGTAATGCCCTAAATAATCGACTCCTTAACCACAGCAGAATTATTGGTAACTTTTCAGGATTTAGTTGGAAATATGGCTTGTTGCCATTCATCGGAAAATTCTCAGTGAGAGCTTTCCGATGAATGGCAACAAGCCATATTTCCGACTAAATCTTGAAAAGTTACCGATAATTCTGCTGTTATTAAGGAGTCGATTATTTAGGGCATTACTGTATGCCTGTTTAGGGTTAACGCATGGTGACAACGAGAATGCTTGATTAATCTTGTTGGTCGTTTTTGATGTGAGTAGACTTTGATAAATATGCCTATAAATATAGCCTATGGTTTAGATAATAAAGGCCTATCATATAATACTGAATATAGTGAATATAAAGTCAAATTTCGCTCGGTATACAGGCACATCTATATGCAGCAACATGACAAGAAATGATTGAGGATATGGACAAGGATCTGGTGTATGAATATACGGATATGAATATACCATGTTATATTAATTGAAGCTTGTCTGCATATGACTACGGGCAAATGTCTAGTCCAGTGAGGTGAAATCAGTTGTCCGGATACGATATGACAAGTACAGTCTTGACTGGATTCTGACCCGCAAAGACAAATAACGTTTTGACGTCATGAAACATCTTATTATAAATAAATAGGTTTATATTAGATAAATTTTGTTTTTAGCTTAATGAAAAATGAAGTATTTATTTATATACAGTTATTATAAATAAATAGGTTCATATTAGATCAATTTTGTTTTTAGGTTAATGAAAACCAGTTGCAACGTCATAACTGTTAATAAATAAATACTTCATTTTGTTCATTTTCACATATCTGAAGTTGTGAAGTACAGTAATGCCCTAAATAATCGACTACTTAACCACAGCAGAATTGTGGGTAAGTTTTAGAGCTCTTTCCATCAATGTATCACATTATTATAATCAATAAATTTGAAAAATGATCAAGGAAATATGGGTTGATACAAAAATCGAACTTGGCACTGAAAGGGTTAAAGTCCTACATTAAAAATAGTTATACTATTGACAATTTGACAGATATCATTTTTGTGAATAACTACAGTAATGCTCTAATTAATCGACTCCTTAACCACAGAGAGCTTTCCGATGAATGGCAACAAGCCATATTTCCGACTAAATCCTGAAAAGTTACCCATAATTCTGCTGTGGTTAAGGAGTCGATTAATTAGAGCATTACTGTAAGTTAGTGTTAGCTGGTGAAATTCTTGGAAAGTGAGAGCTTTCCGATGAATGGCAACACGCCATATTTCCGACTAAATCCTGAAAAGTTACACATAATTCTGCTGTGATTAAGGAGTCGATTATTTTGGGAATTACTGTAGCCATTTTCTATTCGCTTTGGTCCATTGCTGATTCCCTGCTTTTGCGCAACCACTGCTAGAATTCACGTGATTTTTCCTTTAAAAAGTGTAGTCGTCGAAATTTTCATCGACACAGTATATTGTATGACACATGACCGCCTATTACCTATACACGACCTGAGCACAGTGCTGTGCGCCAAGTGGGTTCATTATTAAACACTAACAAGAGCATCGCTAGGGCATAGTAAAATATGGTAATTCCAACAAAGGGCCATAACTCTGGTGAAAATTGGTGGGCGGAAACCAAATTCGAACTTGACCTGTATTTTGAGCTAGTAAACTCACATACCAAATATCATTCCATTCAGTTAAGTCTTACTAAAGTTATCATCCAGAAATTAAAAAAGTGAATAAACAGACAAACAGCTAGACAGACGGATACTTAGACTGACCAATAACATAATATGTCCCGTTTTTAAGCATCTATGAAGAGTTCAGAACTGACAAATAATACTTAGCAAGGGGAATCAAATTAACTATTTCCAAGAATTTCACCAGTTAACACTAACTTACAGTAATGCTCTAATTAATCGACTCCTTAACCACATCAGAATTATGGGTAACTTTTCAGGATTTAGTCGGAAATACGGCTTGTTGCGATTCAGAAATCCAGAAATGGCAACAAGCCATATTTCCGACTAAATCCTGAAAATTTACCCATAATTCTGCTGTGGTTAAGGAGTCGATTAATTAGAGCATTTACTGTAGTTATTCACAAAAATGATATCTGTCAATAGTAAAACTATTTTTAATGTAGGACTTTAAATATATGACTTTACAAAAACATCAATATTTGAGGACATATTAAAATACAATCAGATCAAGATCAGATCCACATTCTCAACTGCTAAATTATTTAATACTGAAGTTTGATATTTACACTGAGTTGGGGCTGGGGGGAGTGAAAAAAATTCCAACATTGGATAGGCATAGGTCACAGGTGGAGTGGCTCAGAGGTAAGGTGGTAAGAAAATGTCTTCCTCCATGAATTTCTCAATTCCGTATCAGATCTACTCCAACTGACCACTCATGTTATACAGTGACCCATATTATTGGTGACAAGAGAGTGGACACTCCGCTACAGGCGCTACTCTAAATTGAGTCCAGAAATTGTCTGACCTGGCCTTTAGCCCTGGTTCCTTCGGACACTACACATTCTACATGATATTGGATTAGAGCACTTTAAGATGTATCAATTACCAGCTGAGGCTGGCTCAGGAAATCAAATCAGGCAAGATGATAATAGATAGATGGGTTTAAGTGTGTAAGCTGATAGGCTACCACCCCTGATGGTGGGAGGCGGCCAGGGAATACACTAACCTACTTATACAGCTTACCAAGCCTTGAAATAGTGTGTCTGTCATTTGCAGAATGAGGTTCCCAGAGGGTGAATTTAGTGATGCTACCCCGCATAGCGGGCTAGCATCACCAAATTCACCCTCTGGGAACCTCATTCTGCTTACACCTCAGCAGAATGAGGTCCCCATAGGGTGAATTTGGTGATGCTAGCCCGTTATGCGGGGTAGCATCACTAAATTCATCCTCTGGGGACCTCATTCTGCAAATGAAAGACACACTATTTCAAGGCTTGCAGCTTACTGTTATCTCAGAGTCATTAGAGAAAGACAAATTGATGCTTAACTCAGATGCAAATGCTGTCAACATTTGTCGAGTGCAAAAGAGGACAGCTGGGTCACAGAATCTGATTACTCTGGCACATGGTAACCACTGACAGAGCTGGGTTTAGAAGGGATGCAATGTCTCTCAACATACCACTAATGTTTGTAATATTTGTATTGATTAACCAATATTTAATGTAAGGCATAGTTGTGTTACTGTACAGTATGCCCTCTTTATATACCAAGAGTTAATATTTTCAAACAGATTTTAGATCTACAAAAGTTGGCAGCCTGCAAGTTCAAACTCTGTATGGAGTTACCATGTTTTATTAAAAAAATTCCAACAGCTACAAAACCATGGTTTTCATTACCCTTTCTTACTGGAGCTTTCTGAAATAATGTGAAAACCATAGGGAGCCTTGCATATATAAGAGAATGCATTGGCCTAACAATATTTACCTTGGCCTTGTAAGCCAATTAACGACATAAGATGATTTAAATAGTTCACCAATAAAAGATCAGGCAGGTCAGACAATGTAAGAAAAATGTAGGAAAGCTGTAATCTGTTATTGACATTTTTCCAATTGCTTGAGTTTGTTCCAAATATGGTGATATTTTTGTATAAATCTTATCAACAATAATCTCAGTCAAATTATCGAATCACAGAAAAAAATTACCCCATAATATCTTTTACACCATTGTGTTCTTATCGGAATTTAATTTTGTTTTTGGCTCACGAGGACCACCCCCCACATGCAAAAATTCAGTTGGCCTTCAGGTGCTGACCTACCATCATGTTTTATAACAATACCATATTTTTGTATTGAATAAAGGTAATAATGTGTTTATTTATATTATTAAGAAGATTTAAAATCAAGTGATAAACAGACCTATACATTTGGGATCAATTTGACTAAAGTTGTAAATTTTGGGATTAATTTGTGAACACAATAGGGTTGTATGATGAGTTCACTAGTTAATTTAGTTCAACTAATGCTTATTAATGAAGCTAATTCTTATAAAAACACAACAGTATGATACATAAATTTTATTTTAACATAAAGTATCACTATAAAAATGATGGCCGGCAGTTACAATAACATAATTGTATCTTCTTTCAATATTGTAATAAAAATATATCTCATTTTGTAATTTAATTTAGAGGAAAAGAAGTTTTTTGCCCAATTGTCGGTATCTGCCCTTACCAAAACCGAACGCCATTATTTAGCGTTTGCTTAGCGATTACCCTTAGCGTTTCCTTAGCGTTCAAATGCATAAAATAACGCTAAGATGAATGGGGCAAACAAATGTTAAGCTTAGCGTTCAAACGCTATCTTAGCGTTTGGTTAGCGTTTGGTTAGCGTGTATATAGGGCGAAATATTTATGAGCTTAGCGTTCGAACGCTAAGCTTAGCGTTTGAATGCTTACCTCATTTGCATATTGTTGGTATGTTGGCAAATATACTGTTGCAATTCCTAAGCGTTTCCTTATTCCTTAGCGTTTTCTTAGCGTTTCCTTAGTGTTTTCTTAGCGTTTCCTTAGCGTTCAAATATAATCATTTAAATGCTAATATTAACCCTCAAGTTACTGAATTGTACAGTCTTCTGGTTATGACTTAAAAGGCTGCTTAGAAATGCCTTGCCGTTTGCTCACACATATTTAGAATATGCATTTTTTTAAATGTTACAGTACCTTACATTCTTTTCCTAAAGATTCACTAACTCATTCACTGATTGTTGACTCTCCCAAAATATTCCTTCCTCATGGTGGAATTATGAACTGTAGGCTACTCCAATTTCAGAATCAATAGAATTTATTCAAATATAATCAAATGATCTTAGCCTGATTTTCCTCTCATCTTCATATGCTATAATTACTGGGTGAAGGACTGTGAAATTCATCAAAACCTGGTGGTGTGTTATAAAAGATTGAGTGAAACATATATACCAGGGTTTTGAAGTTTTTTAACTCTGTCTTTCACTCGGTCACAATAACATGTGAAGGCCAGAGGAAATTCAGGCTATAACAAAACAGTAATTAATATATAACATTCTATCCTGATCGAGTTCTTTTCTTTACTTTGGTGATTCATTTCTGAAAACAATAAAAGAAAAAATTAAGATTTCCAAGAATCATTGATGAAATTTCCTTCAATTTAACACAATTAAGCAACTTTACTCTGCTTTCTTTGTTTTATGCAAAATGGTCCCCCGCAGTTGTATTTGACACACTAATTTTCAAGGACATCCCTTGCGATCAGGCACAATCACCTGCAGGTCTTCTGATGGAGTTACTTTACACAAAATTATTTGTCTAGCTGTGCGGTCATAAACTTGGCATTAATATATACTTACACAATGTACCAAACAATGTTGCACATTCTTATGACACATGAAAAGGTATGATATCATACATGCTGGACAGTATGACATCCATATGAGACAAGAATAACTTACCCTTCATTAGTCTTGACCTTAATTATCATACAAAATCTTCATCCGACTTCTTTCATTTGTACACTTTGAGCATATTTTAGCATTAACGTCATGCAGTCTCCTTCATGATGTCCCACATCTCTTTTTTGGAGACCGAAATTATGAATTCTGAAAATTGAAGAATTAATATAATGATAACTATTTAAAGGCTTCGTACATGTATCACCTGATTATTGATCAAATTCATGATTGGCTTATTTATTACAACTGTAATGCATAGCATGACATATATATTTCCTGATTTGCAGTTTGGAAAGGGTGCAGTGCTGAAAGTTTGAATGGATGTTAATTAATGAATGAAATAGTTTGTATGTGGATATCCTTCTTCCCATGCTGGTATATTATTGTCATAGTAGTACCAAAGGACATTACAATCCAATAATTGGTACTGAAGCTACATTCATACAATGCAGAATATCTGTACAGGGTTACAGGCTGAGCATATATCTGTTTCCAAAGTCAAACATAGGGCATATGTTCTTCTTATTAGGTGCACTACAGCCAACTTATAGAATATATGTGGTTTATGTGTATTGTCAAACCATGAAATATTATCTGCTGAGAAAATTTATAACTCATCAATTCTGCTGTTAAGTTAATTTTTTTGGTAATACCCAAAATTTAATATGGAGTTCATATTCATTATAAGTAGAAATCCCATTCAACAAAGCATATAAATGACAGATAAATGTTTAGCACAATGGGAATTCTATATTGAGGGGACCTGATAAGCTATTAATTGTATTGTATTTAAAGTATAAAGCTTAATTACCCTTCTAATATTGCTATCTTTACTTTGACAGAGAGATTGTTTTGACTCCTTGCACTGGTACATTTCAAGTAGATTTCCTTAATTTATACTGTAGTCATGCAGTTTCTTCTCAAATCTTCTGTGACTGTTTCTTTGAAAAAGAAATTGTGATCTCTGAAATTGAAATAGAATAAGTCATAGTTAAAGCTATGCTGGTGTTATTCAAGCCATATTTTTATTTCATTTTGATCTTGGGACCATAGAAGAAAAATATATACTTCAGCCATGCGTACATTGAATTATGTTAGTCGAGTAAAAATTGTAGGTAGAAATTTAATTAGCACTTCAAAGTTAATTCGCATGCATGGGCATCATGCATATATATATACACCCATAGTAAGTTTCATTTAAATATTGCAATATATCAGGGGTGGCATCAGCATTTCCCCAATGCAAGGGCTACTTTATAATACAATTGACCCCTCCCCTGATTCCACCCCTACAATATATTAATATGTAGATTAAACCCTGGATATGTGAGTCATTTGTTTTTATTCAAATTGGTTTATCCTTATGAGATTGATATATTAAATCCCATTTATACAGGGTTGTGCATGGTTTAAAGGGAATCCAAAAATCTGTGAGAGAGTAGTTGAATTGTGGAGGGCCTAGCTAGCTTGTAATGGTTCGATCCCTGTAGCTAAGATTTAATATTGCCTTTGTGTGTGACTGCATGAAAGATGATCATGCCAATATTAATTGTACTGTACATTAATTCTCTCTATATAAAATATGATATTTTGAAGTTTCATGAGGCCATAAGCAACATAAATTAATTTTAATTATGAAAGTACTTACCAGAGACACAAATAATGGTTTAATTCCCATCCAGGTGCTGTGGATTCTGTGAGACTTCATAAATTAATCCATCAAAAACACAGAAAAATGATCTCTTTTCACATTGCTTTTTAGAACAAAATCTGAGTATAAAGCTGCATAAACATGTACATCATTCATCAGTGAGAGACAAACTGGTCAAAACAAAGAGTGGACAACACTGGGCCACACATCTGTTACATATTTTAAGAAGTATCAAATTCCAAGCTTATGGGCCAGTTCTCCCAACTTAACAATTTAAATTGCCCCAGGGGATCGTCATGCAGACTCAATGATTGCATAAGGCAGTGATTTAATTTTATGTAAGGCATTATCTGGTTCTAAGAATATTTTAGGGGATGCAGAGAACTAGCAAGTACAGTGAGACAAATTCATTACATGAATTAGTTAAGCAAATATTCTCTCACTTTAATTTAGAATTGGGGTAGTTTCAATTCATATTAATTATACAATTTTAAATGTATCTAAAAATAGCCACATTTTCTGTCCCTATTCAGAGAGAATAATTAAAGAAAAATATTTTCAAGTGATAGAAATTCATATTGACTGGTCTGTCTGACTTTAAATATAATTATTATTTTATATATAAAATAAAAAAAAAAACATTAATAATGTTCATAAAATCACTTCTTTTGATAATGTATAAAGCACAGATGAGCCAATATTTCTTACAACAATAGATTTTCCCCCCACTTTTTCCTTGAAATAGTTGTTGAACATGGACTTAATTAGTTTAATTACAAGAGATTCTCTGCTTGCACTGGCTTGCATGAAAGAAACAAAATTCTCTGTATTCTGTGCACTATACGTACATTAAATATTAGTATTTGAAAAAAATTCCCATAAACATATTACACTTATTTAGTGATTTTTTTTAAAGAAAGGGTATACAGTGGTACATGTATGGTACAATGTACAAGTAAAACCTGCCAGACATGTCAAATATTTATCTCTTGTTCAGTTAAATGTGTGGAGTTTTCAAAGTATTTCCAAGACAACACAATGTACTCAATATATGTATTGTAAAAAAAATATTTTCAGAATTCTACATCATTGTTCAGTTTAACAAATTCTGGCCATTCTCACAGGTAGATTGTCAAAAACATTAGTCACATATATAGGAGATATGAAAACAAAAAGAAACAAATTACCAGGTACTTGTTGTTGGAAGATATTAGACAGTAGTACATGTACAGGTACAGGTACATATGTCATACCTGCCAGACTTGTCAAATATTATCGCTTGTTCAGTTAAATGTACATGTCTGGAGTATTCAAATCATTTCCAAGGCAAACTACCAGTACATGAACCTATTAAAATTGTATTTAAAAAAATATTTTCAGAATTCTACATCATTTTCTAGTGTAAAGAATTCTGGTCATTCTCGTACGTAGATTGTCAAAAACAAGTCACATATATAGGAGATATGAAGTTTTGATAAATTTTTCCATAAAATTTACCTGAACTCGACTTAGTTTATTTCTGAATTGATAATGGTAGCCTCAAATGCACGGTCATGCAAGAAAGACTAATAACCATTTACTAGCGTTTATGAAAGGCTGAAAATCGCTAAGGAATACAAAGAAACGTTCAGATCTATCAATGCTTATAATAACAGAGAAGAGATGTTAGCGTTTTTCTGAGCGTTTAACTTTCTAAAAGCTAAGGAATAATAAAATCGCAAATATATTAACGTTTTTCTTAGCGTTTAACTTTCTAAACGCTAAGGAATTAAAAAAATCGCTAAGGATCATCAATGCTTAACGTTCAAACGCTAACAGAAGCGTTTTCTTAGCGTTCGAACGCTAAGAAATGTCTTCTCATAACGTTCAAACGCTAACAAATTGCCCCAAACGCTAAGGAAACGCTAAGAAAACGCTTAATAAGCGATTATGTTCGGTAAGGGTGCTTACTTTATGTCAATATTTCAGTTCATATTGGTTGTATGATGATATGAACTATATATTTATTCCACACCCATTGACATGAGTCACATGTATTCAACGGAATCCCAGCCATTGAATACATATTAGTGTATACCTCTAGTGGAATACAACTGGAACTATTCTTGTTGACGTTGTCGCCAAGAAAGATGATGTACATTACGTCGATCATCCGCTTCCGGTGATCCCCCCACAATTACTGGTTATTTGTCAGACTTAAATCACAATAGAGGTAGCTATAGTAACAATGAAGGTGACATTCATGGATTGAACTTATCTGACTGAACGGTGTAGAATAAATACAGAACACAACTTGCATCATGATCTCGAATCTATTATCGAACTCGTTGCGGACGGCGCAAAGTTATATTTCGCTCGAGCTACGCTCTCGCGAAATATAACCTTGCGCCATCCGCAACTCATTCGATAAAAGAGTCTCGATTCAGATGCACGTTGTGTTCTGTCTATATATTTTAATTTCACATGTATTTAGCAGGGATGGGTCAATAACTTACCAAAAGTAATTAATTACAATACAATTATTTTGACAATATAACTAATTAGTTTTCAATTACTTTAATAGACATTAGACATTCTCCTATGTTTCATTGTGAATGGTTATGTAAATAAAATTTGTGTATAACTCACCTACTAGAACTTAGTATTTCATTATAATCAGTTGGGACTACATAATTATTACACATGCATTGTGCAAACATATAAAAACTATAAAATTCAACATTTTTGTTCACATAATATTGATTTGACCAACCTCCTTTCATTATAAAATCAGTTATTATGTCAACAGGAAACAACCTGGAGCTATATCTGGATGGAGGCCAATCAAGTACACCAAGCTAAAATCACATAAACAACTATTTCTGTAACTTGGACCAGGTTAGATAAAAAGTATAGACAAAAGCAAACTTAGTTTATCCTAGAACCAACTTCCTGTTGCCACTGTATGTTTCTGTATGACATATTTTCGAATGAACTTTCCAAGTTTGCAGTCAGATATATAACTTTTGAGTAATTTAAAATATTAAATTCAGACTTTATATCCCTTTCACCATTTGATGACGGGAGCTGTGCTGGTGCAGCATATAAAATAAGAAAAAATTATTAAAATTGTAAAAAATTGTAAAAAATTATAACAAATGATGGAAAATTGTTTTAGGCCAATGCATTCTCTTATATATGCGAGGCGACCTATGGACGACTGGCATATATAAGAGAATGCATTGGCACAGGGTATATCGGTTGATACAAAAATCGGACTTGGCACTGAAAGGGTTAAAGATCCTGTGGCAGTGCATTCTCTTATATATGTGAGTCTCCCATAGGGAGCTTCACATATATAGGAGAATGCACTGGCTTACAAAGTGAAGGTAAATATTGTTAGGTTGATGTATTCTCTTAAAAGCTTATATATGCCCGCCATATCAAATCCAGTTGTAAGTCGGGATTTTTTTTACCCTGTGCCAATCCATTCTCTTATATATGCGAGTCGACCATAGGTCGCCTCGCATATATAAGAGAATGCATTGGCCTAACAATTTTTTTAAATAAATGTTTCTGACAATTTTTAGGACATAAAATAAAAAACATCCATTACCCTGCAGGGAGCCCCACACATATATAGAAGCATATCGAAGAGTGTTGTCTGCTCATGTTTGTCTGGGGCTCTGTATGGGTGAAATTATAAAATTGTTAAAGAATACAAGAACAAATTATTAAAATTGTAAAAAATTGTTAGGCCAATGCATTCTCTTATATATGCGAGGCGACCTATGGTAGACTCGCATATATAAGAGAATGCATTGGCACAGGGTAAAAAAATCCCGACTTACGACTGGATTTGATATGGCGGGGTCACATATATGCGAGGATCCCTATGGCAGACTCGCATATATAAGAGAATGCATTGGCACAGGGTTTTCAATTTTTTTTAGGAAGCTCCAGTCATGGAACGGTTAAGAACAATACTGCTACTCTGAAAACTTCGGGAAAATCATACGGGTGACATCTGAGAAATTCATAGTAAACTTCTAGTCACTTATTGTTGAAATTATGAATATTAAACCAGACCTATCCCTTTAACTCTTTGAACCCTGGACTATATATGTAAAATGCCCCATTCCCTTGGTTGTATGACAAAATGAGGATGATTAAAATGATATATAAACCGCTTTACAATAGACTCAAACACATATAATTCAATTTGGATGCATTGAAAAAGAAAACACTAAGATTAAATCATAAATGAGTACATCTCAAGTGGTTGAGCTGTTATGTCATGCCCACCAACAATTATCCCCAGGTTTCCCTGTACATAGTAACAGTATATTTATTGACAACATTTGTTAATGACAATTACCTCAGATGTTTCAAAGGGCATCAGCTGCTCAGTTTTTCGGAGGTTATATATATAACGGCGTTAGTTTTTTAAAATTGATATTTAAATTATTTTTTTTAATTTGAGCAACAAGCTCAATCTAAAAAAAACATTTTTTTTTAAATCAAACTGTTTTAACGATCAAAATGTGCGCCTCTGTCAAGATCAAAATATGCCTGCAGGCCCCTCCGACGCTGTTTAGCCTGTTTCACCTAGTATCTTACATGAACGACTCTGAGATATACATGTATTCAGTATTGAACAGTTATCAATTCCCTATGTAACACTGAAATCTATATGTAACACACCACAATCCCTCTTTACATGACGTATGTCAGCTGATCAGTTTTCTGGCCAACTGGGTTCAAATCGTTAAACAACCATGTGGCGCTACTCTGAAAAAGTTTGGGAATTGATTTGGGTGACATCTAAATATGAAACAAGCAGTCGCAGACGACGGTATCCCCCACCGAATTGTGCAGTTGGGGAAGTGCATTCTCAATAATGTTTGCGCTCTCAGTATGTGCTAAACAAGAGGTGGGATTTTGTCAAAAAGCCTGGATTGCGAATTCATTTTAGGACTGACATTTGTGGAAATTAGCCATGTGACGTCGTCCATTTGCACCAAAAATAATAAACAAAGTCCAATTACTCTGCTGAAAATATCCAGCCGGACCTGGTTTTCAAACTTGTTCTAGATACTGGTCATGTGAACTCATATACCAAAACATCTTTGAAATCCGTTGACATTTGTGGAAATGAGCCCTGTGACGTCGTCCATTTGCAAGTCCAAAAGTCCGCTTAAAATATCCGGCCGGACCTGGTTTGCGAACTCGTTCTAGATACTGGTCAAGTGAACCCATATACCAAATATCTTTGAAATCTGTTGACATTTGTGGAAATGAGCCCTGTGACATCGTCTATTTGCTATTTGGTAAATTCGACAAAAATAATAATCAAAGTCCAATAACTCTGGTAAAAATATCCGGCCGGATCTGGCTTGCGAACTCATTCAAGATAATGGTCAGGTGAACTCATATACCAAATATCTTTGAAATCCGTTGAGATTTGTGGAAATGAGCCCTGTGACGTCGTCTATTTGCTATTGGGTAAATTCGACAAAAATAATAAACAAAGTCCAATAACTCTGGTAAAAATAACCGGCCGGACCTGGCTCGCGAACTCATTCTAGGTAATATACCACAAATCTTTTAAATCCGTTAACATTTGTTCAAGTTATGACTCTTACAATTTCGGGACAGACGGACAGACCGGACAGACGGACGGACGGAACCCATTCCTATATATCCCCCGCAAATTTCAATTTGGCGGGGGATAATTACTAACGTGTCATTTATCGGTTATCCCAAATGAACTTTTCAGCCACATTATGACAAATATTGCTAAATTCAAATGTTGTCCATCCCCAATATGCACCTAGACCTAACGTTTTAAGAACAATAATGTATACTGCAACTCTGAAAATATTGGGAATTGATTCCGGTGATATTTGAGAAATTCATAGTAAACGGCCAGTCACTTATCACGATTATTGAGTTAATGTCACTGCACTCTGATGAATGTGTAGTCGGAGTGGGTCTGATGTCGGATAGCTATGCAGGCGTCTTCACAATGCATTGATCTACACAAGGAATACATCAGTTTTCTTCTGATAAATGTAGCGAGTTAGATGACATATTAATAAGATCGTCAGACCGCAATGAACTCTGATCATCCGTGGGGCAGCAGAAACCATAAATCGTCAGTGTTGATATAAAGCTAATTTCACTGCTCGTCAGTTCCCCGATTATAGCGTCCAAATTCAGCATAATGAGAAATGATTTCGTCACGATTATGTCGTGAATGTCTGATATTGGTTTGGAACTCATTCGTGATTATAGGTTGGTCAGAATTCAGTACACATAAATCTTTTTTGCTGACAGAATATTTGACCTGATTCCATGGCAGTATAAGCGCTGGCCCAGATTGTAAGTACAAACAGTTCAATATTACAGCACCCAACAGGGAACTTTATCTAAATTGGATTCAAAATAGACATAACATTTAAAGATGCATAATCCGATTGAGCGCATCTCAATTACTCTTTATTTGGATTCGGGGGTAAAGAATTAATATTTGATTCGAGTCGAGGAACCGACCTATCAAAGCTCAGAGTTATTAGATATCGATTATTGAAATCTATTATTTTTCACCATCGAGAAATATTAGAGGCCCAGTAAACAGTGGACGAGCCGAGCCGATGGTCTCGGACCAAATTGCTGATGAAGATGGATAACTCTAAAATCAAGCGGCTTTCTGTTGATAATAAGGCCAAATTTCGTCGAACAATATGTTTATAAATATCACATTTTGGGTAATTTTATACTATAGTTGACAGTGGTTAGCATTATTTTTGGGCAATTAATCGATTCTGATAACTGAAGCAGCATTCTAAAATTGTTGTTGTTGGAATCTGATTATATGGGGACCATCGAATTCGATTGAGTACCCATAGGAAATGTTCAGATAATAAGTTTAACCCTTTCTATACTAAGTTAACCCTTTCTATACTAAGCATCATTGATGAGTCGTTATCCCATAGGAAATGTTCAGATAATAAGTTTAACCCTTTCTATACTAAAGCATCATTGATGAGTAGTTATCCCATAGGAAATGTTCAGATAATAAGTTTAACCCTTTCTATATTAAAGCATTATTGATGAGTAGTTATCCCATAGGAAATGTTCAGATAATAAGTTTAACCCTTTCTATACTAAAGCATCATTGATGAGTAGTTATCCCATAGGAAATGTTCAGATAATAAGTTTAACCCTTTCTATATTAAAGCATTATTGATGAGTAGTTATCCCATAGGAAATGTTCAGATAATAAGTTTAACCCTTTCTATACTAAAACATCATTGATGAGTAGTTATCCCATAGGAAATGTTCAGATAATAAGTTTAACCCTTTCTATACTAAGCATCATTGATGAGTATTTATCCCATAGAAAATGTTCAGATAATAATTAAGTTCAACAAACGAGGTCCTTTGTTTATTTTATTATTAAAACATTTCACTCGATAAATAGGTTCCTTCTGCATTTTTATTTATCTGTTGTCTGCTTTTATCACCTTAACATCCCTCCAAATGAATAATAGATCATTCCAATGTACACTTTTTAACTGACTGGGAGAATCCATTAATATAGACCGGGTTAATTAAGACATATATAGTTAGCATGTAGTTAACAGTCAAGCCTGATTTTAATGGCCTGTCATTTGCAGATTGAGGTCCCCAGAGGGTGAATTTATTGATGCTATCCCGCATAGTGGGCTAGAATCACTAAATTCACCCTCTGGGGACCTCATTCTGCTTAGGCCTCATCTTCTCCGGAATGTTTCTTTATTATCAAATTTCTACAGAAATTTCTTCACATAGATTCTATTTCTTTTTTAGTTTAGTTTCTCTATATCCCCAAATTGGCAGACACATTGCATAATCGAGGTTCCCAATGGGTGTATATCACAATACTCACCATTTGGGAACTTCAATCTGAGTCTATGTCTCCCATAGCAGATGAGGCCATGCAGAATGAGGTCTCCAGAGGGTAAATTTGGAGATGCTAGCCCACTATGCGGGATAGCGTCACTAAATTCACCCTCTGGGAACCTCATTCTGCAAATGACAGGCACACTACTAAACTCAGGCTTGTTCGGGCTGTCACTTGCCAAATTTGCCAAATGCAAAAATAATTCATTGGCAAGCGACTTTTCATTTCCTAAAGAAGTTGAAACTATATTACGTTCATTTCACAAAAGCCTCACAATTAGTGGTGGCCGGTCCATATTTTTAGGAAAAGTTAAAGACATATTATGGACTTGTTCTGGTGCGTGAAACTGAAAATTCAGGCACTATGTCAACTGGAGGAATGTAGCATTCTACTAACATTGCTGAAAATCTCAAGAACATCGACCAAACCACTCCATAGAACACTTTGTCCGAACTATGATCAATTGTAAATATTTAGTTAATGAATATATAAGAATGATGGCGTGTGTTGTCAATTTGGATATAATATTTGTAAGAATAACTACTTTGAGCAAGATTATTCTTCATTTCTAGTTGATCACCCTACCTGAGTGTTTCATATCACTTTAACACCTCTGTCAGGATGTAGTAAACCTGAATGCATGAGTATCAAGCGGTGGAGGGATTATGCTCAAATGTTGAAAGCTTAGAAAATAGCATGAATACGATAATATTCCAGGTAATGAGATAATGCTGAAAAATCTTTCGCATTGTCCAAAAAAGTTCAAATTGGTTTCTGTATCTGTAGATATTACAGAGCAGGAACCAATTCTGGTTGTAGACGCACTGGTCCAAGCGCTACCACGGCCAAGTAACTTTATAACCCTGTGGTGACTCCAGTAGCATTCTTTAACGTGCACACACCGAGGCGTGTACATGGGTCAGCCATTAATGTCCGTGCCGATCGGACAGCGCACTGCATCCACGACAACATACCTGGACAAGTGTTGTAATGGAGGGGGGAAGTCGGCATTTTGCATTCGGATCTTTATTCAGTGATCTCGAATGAGACTTTTCAGCTTGACAAAGTTGGTATCTGACCGAGTTCTGATTTTTGTCAGAATACCCGGACCAGGTTGCGATCCCCGGTCCGCTAGCAACAGAGACCAGTAGGCTACCTCTCGGCTACCGACATTTAGTTATGTTTTCCCTTCTGGTTTACGACACAGCCCCTGGCATTGATGCTAACACAAACCAGAGAATCAATGGACAGAAAAAAACCCATGTCCAGTTGAAGCTGCAATTTTATCACTTGGTGTTGCCACAGGTAGACTGGTATCATGCACACAAGTGCTGTATCTTTGTGAATTATTTATTTTCACTGCAATTAGGATCCACAGCTGGCAAAACACTTATTTTAGGCTGATTGTTAGAATAGTATAGGTTAGACCAATAAGCTGGTGTATTGGATAATATGAGAATCAACAGAATCAAGTATCCTAATACTGTTTGCCTTACAAGAATTTTTAATTTGATATATGACACTGAATCTGTGTAATAATCTCATGTTTATCCTCAAAATAGTTCATCAAATGTGACCCGCCATATCAAATCCAGTCGTAAGTCGGGATTTTTTTTACCCTGTGCCAATGCATTCTCTTATATATGCAAGTCGACCATAGGTCGCCTCGCATATATAAGAGAATGCATTGGCCTAACAATTTTTTACAATTTTAATAAATTTTTCTTGTATTCTTTAACAATTTTATAATTTCACCCATACAGAGCCCCAGACAAACATGAGCAGACGACACTCTTCTATATGCTTCTATATATGTGTTGGGCTCCCTGCAGTGTAATGGATGTTTTTTATTTTATGTCCTAAAAATTGTAAGAAACATTTATTTAAAAAAAATGATAAAAAATTGTTAGGCCAATGCATTCTCTTATATATGCGAGGCGACCTATTGTCGATTCGCATATATAAGAGAATGCATTGGCACAGGGTAAAAAAATCCCGACTTACGACTGGATTTGATATGGCGGGTCACAAATACAGTTATAAATGCTTCATATGGCCATGAGGAATCAGAAGCTTCCCAATCTGGTTGATGTTTCCATTTTATCATTTAGCTGTGTTCAGCAGAAATCGGTACGACCATAAAAACACCAATCCGTACCTTGAACTATGACCCTAGCCATAGACTAGTATGATTTTGTCTTCATGATACTCCTAAATCTTGAGGTAACTAACATTTTCCTGAATGAATTGAAGACTCTAATGCTAAAGATATGTCTCTAATTTAGAATCTTTAAAGTTTGTCTGATGCCGGTGGCTATTGGCTGTCAGCCTGTCAGAGCTCTACTTATAATTGTCACGATCAATACATTTTACAAGCCTAATTGAAATACTTCTTTTTTTCGATAGCCATGGATGAGTTTACTCATGCTGTTTTATACAGAGAATTGTGACCCGCCATATCAAATCCAGTCGTAAGTCGGGATTTTTTTTAACCCTGTGCCAATGCATTCTCTTATATATGCGAGTCGACCATAGGTCGCCTCGCATATATAAGAGAATGCATTGGCCTAACAATTTTTTACAATTTTAATAATTTGTTCTTGTATTCTTTAACAATTTTAGAATTTCACCCATACAGAGCCCCAGACAAACATGAGCAGATGACACTCTTCTATATGCTTCTATATATGTGTGGGGCTCCCTGCAGTGTAATGGATGTTTTTTATTTTATGTCCTAAAAATTGTAAGAAACATTTATTTTAAAAACTTGTTAGGCCAATGCATTCTCTTATATATGCGAGGCGACCTATGGTCGACACGCATATATAAGAGAATGCATTGGCACAGGGTAAAAAAAATCCCGACTTACGACTGGATTTGATATGACGGGTCACAAATACGGTTATAAATGCTTCATATGGCCATGAGGAATCAGAAGCTTCCCAATCTGGTTGATGTTTCCATTTTATCATTTAGCTGTGTTCAGCAGAAATCGGTACGACCATAAAAACACCAATCCGTACCTTGAACTATGCCCCTAGCCATAGACTAGTATGATTTTGTCTTCATGATACTCCTAAATCTTGAGGTAACTAACATATTCCTGAATGAATTGAAGCCTCTAATGCTAAAGATATGTCTCTAATTTAGAATCTTTAAAGTTTGTCTGATGCCTGTGGCTATTGGCTGTCAGAGCTCCACTTATAATTGTCACGATCAATACATTTTACAAGCCTAATTGAAATACTTCTTTTTTTCGATAGCCATGGATGAGTTTACTCATGCTGTTTTATACAGAGAATTGTGACCTGCCATATCAAATCCAGTCGGAAGTTGGGATTTTTTTACCCTGTGCCAATGCATTGTCTTATATATGCGAGTCGACCATAGATCGCCTCGCATATATAAGAGAATGCATTGGCCTAACAATTTTTTACAATTTTAATAATTTGTTCTTGAATTCTTTAACAATTTTATAATTTCACCCATACAGAGCCCCAGACAAACATGAGCAGACGCCACTCTTCTAGGTGCTTCTATATATGTGTGGGGCTCCCTGCAGGGTAATGGATGTTTTTTTTATTTTATGTCCTAAAAATTGTAAGAAACATTTATTTAAAAAACATGATAAAAAATTGTTAGGCCAATGCATTCTCTTATATATGTGAGGCGACCTATGGTCGACTCGTATAAGAGAATGCATTGGCACAGGGTAAAAAAATCCCGATTTTCGACTGGATTTGATATGACGGGTCACAATTGTGATAATTAGAACACCATCTTTAATCTCATTCCAATTTCTTGTAAACTTATTTGAGAATTTCAATTTAAAACCAATCTCGAGATGAGATCGCCAGAGGGTGAATTAAGTGATGCTAGCCCACTATGAGGGATAGCGTCACTAAATTCACCCTCTGGGGACCACATTCTGCAAATTAAAGGCCCACTAAACTCAGACTTGACTATTTTAATGAGATTTTAGCTCTTGCTTACATGGCTTACTGGTTAGCAAGGTACTTCCATTCACACTCATAGATCATCAGTCAACTTACCTGAAAATAGAGAAATATAAAAAGAGATCTATAGATTTGAAATCGCATACATTATATAAACATGATGTTTTCTTTTTCAAAAACAAATTTTTTCAAAAATGAAGCAACAATGGAAAGCTATATCACTTCTTGGAACAATATTTTCTGGATTATCCAGGATTATCCACCATTGTTATTTTTACCTGAATGCAATCATGTGATTTTGTCTGAATTATATCAACTGAAGAAGGCCTAAGTGAATGTTCAGACGACCACAATTTAATCGTAAGTGGAGGAATCGCGCGGGCTTGACAAAATCGTGGATAGTTTGTTCACATGAATGAGATGTCGTCGTAGATGATGATATCGTGGGTTGTTCGTAAGCATGTGATTGACTACCTACGCTCTTTCCAGCTATGATTTTTACGTACACACGACTGTGATTATGTTGCAAGTGGAGGTAACCAATGATATCACAATTTCACATCTAAAATCAAACAGTGCTTGATATTATTTTTTTAATTGTGATCTTGACGTGACCATATGCAGTCCAACTTCTGGGTTACTTCCTACGATGGTAAATTTCCAATTACAATTGAATTGTGGTCATCTGAATGTTCACTAAGGCCGAAAGCTTTTGCAGAGCGACTTATTTTATTTGTCAACCTACAGGGTCCCTCAAATCAGTCAGGTTTAACAAAGGCTGAAATTAGAAATATAAAATCAGAGCTTATTGAGCGACACACAACAGAACTATTTACTGAAATTCAGAATGCAAACTCATCTAGAGCACGTTTTTATATGAGTATTAAAACGAGGCCGGGCATGGGTCGCTATCTAAGTTCCTTACCGGCTCACTTAGCAAACATTTTGCTAAAATTTAGAACCGCAAATATAAAACTGCCTGTCGAATATACAAGATGGAAATCTAAATCTGGTGATAATGGTGACAAAACCTGTGATATTTGCGGTGATGGCACGGGTGATGAATACCATTTTATTATTATTTGCAAAGAACTACAGATAATTCGAGCAGACTATATCCCGAAATATTACTGGGAGAATCCTACGAAAGAAAATTTTTAAAGACTATTATCGTTGGAAAATCAACTATTACTGAAAAAAGTTAGTATTTTTATAAAATTGGCATCAAGAAAATTAAAATATGACTGAGCCGATTATTCCAAATTGAAAAACGTGTGATTAAGTGCATTATTTATATCCGTGAATGATTATTTCAGGCAAAATATTATGATAATGATATTATAAAGGATTAAATTATAATATAATATATATAAGATATTATAATACATATTACGATATATCTATACATTTATCATATTATATATTAATATATGTATGATTGTGTAACAATTGTTTTTTGTGACCTATTGTAAATATTGTAAATATTGTATATATGTTATAGCATGTTTCGCCTTAATTGACGACTTTGCAATAAACAATCAATCCTGGACCATTTATACACTACCGGTACTATTCTGGATTATGTTCTATCAATTGACACTAATATAGTCCAACTTAAAACTTATTGGTCCATACTCTATGAGCTTGATGTTTAATATTCTACAGTCATTACATAAAACAACTGCAGAAAGAATATGATAAAGTAATAATGAATATGATCAATTAGGAGAAATTTGTTCTTAAACTTATTTTGGATATCACCTCAATTATGTGAATCTGGCCATTTTGAAGTTTTTTAGTTAAATTTCAGGATTTTGTTAGATATCAGCATTAGTTTACAAACAGTGATCACATAAATTTTAAGTCACTTAATATATGAGAAACTATAACAAATAATAAATACAATCAATAACAGTCTGCCTATTCAAAATTGTTTTCTCTGCTCTGCCAGTGAATATTTTAACCCTTTGAGTGCCAGGTTGATTTTTGATTCAACCCATATACCCTGTGCCAATGCATTCTCTTATATATGCGAGTCGACCATAGGTCGCCTCGCATATATAAGAGAATGCATTGGCCTAAAAAATGGGGTTTTTTTAGTTTTTTTTTACAATTTTTTACAATTTTAATAATTTATTCTTATATTCTTTAACAGACTTATTTGTAGGTTTAGGGCCGATAAGATCGGCCCCTGGCACTCAAAGGGTTATTAAACACATGGCTCTTTAGAACCCCAAATTTATGTATACATAATTTTGTAAGAGATATCTCAATTTATACCTAATGTACCCGGAAGATTTCTGTTTTGTTTCTTACATATTTTTGTAAATTTGAGATCATTTTGTTTGTGCCAGTTAAAATTTACAAACTCTTTCGATGTGCGGAAAATTTTCCCCATTAGAACATCAAAATGTTCCGAGGTTTTTAACTGGTGGAATATGATTTATACCGGCACAGCCCGAGCAGAGAATCATGGCATGATCTAGGAGTGCTTGAGAGATGAGGAACTGACATGAGGTTATGTGGCAATGCTGGATGCAGCATAATAAATCATCCGCAGGTTAGAGATACAACATTATAAAACATCACACCATGGATACTGACTGACTTGCACAGTTTAATCTCACTGTTTCCGATTACATCATAAATCATCTAAAAATAACTGCAGCTATTTGTGGAAACATCTTCACTGCTAAATATATACCATGTAAAAGTACGATATTCAAATTCCATGGAAATGAACTTAATGTTTATAGAAGAGAATGTTAGTTCTCACAGAACAAGTAGAATATCAAAACAGGCAAAATAAATTACAATCAATTATGGCAGGAATCTCTGCTGTGGCTAACATCCGTAGAGATCATATTCAACCAGTACAAAACCTTGGAACTTTTAAAGTTTTGACAGGGAACCTTATATTAAGTCGAAAAAATAATGGGGGGAATATATTTCTTAGTTACTATCTGTTCCTTAATAATGTGCTTCACTGTAGGTAAATTTCCCAACTCAAAATTGCATGCTTTTCTATGACGTTTGTGAGCCGATATCACATTAAACATCAAATTAATTACCCAGGAGAAATTCCATAGTTGTAAGCGACGCAAAGCCAACTTGCTCACAAATTCACTTAAATCATGAAATTTCGAGTTGGGACCTTCACCTTCAGTGAAGTACATTATTAAGAAACAGATAATAACTAAGAAATATATTCCCCGCGTTTTGTTTTTTTGACTTATAAGGTTCCAAGGTTTTGTACTGGTGGAATATGATCTCTACGGGCGTTAGCCACAGTAGAGATTCATGGCATGATCGATCTACAATTTGAGATGAGTCTGCTCTGGGTATAGACACAATATATTGTGTATTTTATCATAGATTCTGGTAGACATGTCGGTATAGACACAATATATTGCGTATTTTATCATAGATTCAGCAAATATGCAGTATCACAACCATGTCAGTTTAATTGGTGGATGAAAGACCCCACCGAGGCTTAATTTCAATGGGAAACCACTCCACTGCTCGTGGAAATCACTGACAGAGCCATCCATCCATCCACCCCCTCTCACTCCCCAAATAAGCAACTGAAAACTTGATACATGAATCAGGTTACCCATGCTTTTCATCCTTTTGCGTGGATAGCAAATCCAAATTAATTGGTAATGAAACCAGCTTCTTCATTGCTAGATGGGTTATGACAGCCAAATGTGCTTTGCACCTTGAGGGGTGATAGGAAGACAGTTAGTCACAACAATATCACTCCTAACAATATACATGTATATTCTATTATATCTATTTGTATTTGTACTTTCCATCTGTGTATATCCCTAGAGAAAATGAAAGTGAAATTTCACTGAAATTTTGGTGATATTTTAGTAAATTTCAGTGAAATCAACAAATTTTGGTGTTATTTGGTGATTTCACTGAAATTTGGCAAAAATTCAGTTGAATTTCAATGAAATTTTGAAATTATTTTGACAAAAATATTTGTTGTTATTTTGTGAAATCACAGTGAGATTTCACTGAAATTTCGCTCTGTATTTTCTCTAGGGATATATATTGTAAATCAAAATTATCCTATCATATCCTATCCTATCCTTATGACTGAGTAGCTTATTCTCCTTCAAATGCAGCACATGATGTGCATGCAAATGTTACATTTGAAATATGAATTAATTTATTTATTGAACAAACCAAAATAAAATGGTATATGCCAGTACAATAATGTAAATATATACATAACACAATGTGCATATGGGACATATTAGTAATTCAGAATACCAGATTAGGCTGTAGATGCTTTTAGGAAATCGTATATATGTTTTGCCTCACAGGTAGATAGAAATATAGAGGATCTACAACGAGTCCCCAGTTTATAGCGGAATTTACAAAACGAGTCCAGTAAATTAGGTCTGGACCGAGCATTTGGCGAGGTCCAGACCTAATTTACTGGACGAGTTTTGTAATTTCCGCTATAAACTTGGGACGAGTTGTAGATTCTATTTATTACATTATCCAAAACATCTACAAAATATACTTAAATCAACAAATAGGACGCGAAAGTAACATCGGCTTCTATAAGGCATGCGATGACGTTTCACGTAACTATTCGTTGTTTGCCCGCGTAAAGAAATAGTCCCAGATAAATAAAGACTCTTTGGCGCATTTAATGGCGTATAATTGATGACATAACTTTTCAAACTCTTCATTCATGATAGTTTGTTGGAAAAATATAGGAAGCCATAGTATTTTGAGACGTGGCGTACGGAATGTTAACACACGACAAACCGGAAGTCAAAGGTCGCCTGGCACTATTTCCTGTTATTAAACGAACGTTTAATATCACAATTTATAGAATGAGTTTATTGAATGGAATAAAGTTAGGATCATGTAATAAATGCACATAATGAATAAGCCTGATTTAATTATGTCTGTCATTTGCAGAATGAGGTCCCCAAAGGGTGAATTTAGTGACGCTATCCCACATAGCGGGCTAGAATCACCAAAATTCACCCTTTGGGGACCTCATTCTGCTTAGGCCTCTTCTTCTTGGAATTATCTATAGTCTCAAATTAACATTGGTTTTAGTTACTTTTCCCCTTCTCTATGTCCCCTAATTTTCAGAAGATAAAATGCATAATCGAGGTGACTAATGGGTGAACATCACCAACTTAAACTGGGGAACTTCAATCTGATCCTAGGTCTCCCATATCAGTTGAGGCCCTAAGCAGAATGAGGCCCCCAGAGGGTGAATTCAGTGATACTAGCCCGCTATGTGTGATAGCGTAACTAAATTCACCCTCTGGGATCTCATTCTGCAATGTCAGACACACTAAACTCAGGCTTGATAATGTACTGTTATCAGGTTAGACTAGAGGTGTGACTGTCCAAATGGGACTAAGGATACCCCCCCCCCCCCCCCCCCCCCCCCCCCCCCCCCCCCCCCCCCCCACCGTTTTTAAAATACTAAGATGTTTCACATGTCAGTAAAACATTTAGTAAAATAATAAAATAACAGTTCCCATTGCAGGTGCACAACCCTAACCCTAATCTTAAACCTATTGACCGAAAAATCTAGGAATAAAAGCTCGGGACAAAATTATGCATGTTGCAAAAATGTTCTAAGTCGAAAAAGGGGGATAACTCCACCAAAAAATGTCAGACAAACGCAGGTGCACAAGTTCCCATGGTACTAAATATCTGTGCCAAGATTAATAAACATCGACCTAAAAATGTAGGAATAAAAGCTCGAACAAAATTAGGCATGTTGCAAACAAATATCCAAGTCGAAAAAGGGGGATAACTCCACCAAAAAATGTCGGACAGATGTCATAATCGCAGGTTCCCATGGTACTAAATATCTGTACCAAGTTAAAAAAAATTGACCTAAAAATGTAGGAATAAAAGCTCGGACAAAATTATACATGTTGTGAAAATTTTATAAGTCGAAAAAACGGGGAATAACTCCACCAAATCAAGTCCGACAGATGTCATAATCACAGGTGCACAGGTTCCCTTGGTGGTTGATGTCTGTGCCAAGTTTCACAGAAATTTATCAAAAAACGACTGAGAAAAACTCAGGACAAATTTGTGTCCACGGACGGACGGACGGACGAGCTGACTCCAGTATACCCCCCTAACTTCGTTGCGGGGGGGGGGGGGGGGGGGGGGGGGGGGGGGGGGTATAATAATATGTTGGATTGAGCCACCAGGAGCCCCTATAAATGTGTATCATATACTGTTTGCTACAACTACATCCATCATATAATGGAATTCACTGCAGCCAGGGCATATGGGACTTGAAAACTTAGGGGACTATAAAGGTTGTATCTGCCAAAAGGAATTAATACCACTATTTTCACATGTATTACACGCTATAGCTGATATATTTTAAGCACACAATAGGATGCTGGCAGCGGCAAAGCTATCCCTTTCGTAAGACACCTATGATTTCCATACCAATAATTTAATTTGTAACCCGGACTGTAAATTTAATCAGATTGAAGTGCCTTCACCAGCACTAAGTATATTGGTTGTACCAATTCACATCAGCTAAACATTTTTTCCAATGCAATAATTCAATTGAGCATGACTAAATTAGAATGGAACATGGTTTATTGTTTGGGGATCTAGATACATTAGATGTGTGGATATATAAAGGTGCACATAGTGTTCATGACTACACCCAAGATATGAGTATTATACAGTACACGTAATGCCCCAAACAACAGCAGAATTATGGGAAACTTTTCAGGATTTAGTCGGAAATATGGCTTGTTGCTATTCATCAGAAAGCTAGCTATCACCGAAAGCTTTCCGAAGAATAGCAGCAAGCCATATTTCTGACTAAATCCTGAAAAATTTCCCATAATTCTGCTGTGGTTTAGGGGTCGATTATTTAGGACATTACTGTAATTTTGAGTGCAATTTTGAAGAGCACAGAAAATAAATCAGAAAAGAATAACTATGTTGTTCTTAAAGATGGTCTATCTCTTCCTATAACAAGCACAGCCATACGGGCCCCATTTGAACTTTTAAAATGTTTTGGGGGGCCCACCCCCCTCCAAAACATATTAAAAGCTCAAAATTTGGGCAAATTGGAGATATTTTATGTGTGTATATGTATGTATTTGTGTATGTATGTGTGTTATAGACTCGAAAACTGTTTGACCGATCTGACTCAAATTTGGTATGTAGGCCTACTTTGATCCGGGGAACAATATGGGCGGGTCAAATTTCATATGCGACCATGTCCTTGACCTTGACCTCGCTCATATAGGCATGTTTTTGGACCTCGACCAATTCGACTCAAATTTGGTTTGTAGGCCTACTTTGATTCCGGGAACAATATGGGCGGATCCAATTTCACGTGCGACTGTGTCCTTAACATTGCTCATATATGCATGTTTCTGGACCACCCAGATGAAGTCGGGCACATCAGCTAGTAATATTATATTTCTGTGTATACAAGGTATTCTATCTACAAAAACTGTTACAACCATAAAATATCATTTAAAAAAATTCAGGCAAAAAGTCTCAGCCCACCTAAATATTTGGGTGCCCATACAGCTACGTAGTTATATTATATATAGTAGGTTATATAGTTTCCTGGGTATGAAATAATAGATACGATTCAAAGACCCTTGTCTGGAAATGGTTCTATCAATTAATATTGATTTTATTTCAAATTATCTGGTATAATATACATTACAATATTATATGTGGTGTAAAATTTCCAACTATTGTCATGCCAGGCATGAAATTTCCAACAGGTGAGACATCCACCAAAGACACCCCTATCACCACATCCTTGATCCTTGAGTGGAGGGTCTCTGTTACAAAACCAATATTGGTGGCTCCATATATAAATATCCCAAACTTATTGTGGGACTTAAATTGCACCATCTTGCACCAACCATGACCAGGCGCTGTAATAAATACTGCATATCAAGTATGGATTACTGAAGTCTAGAATAGTCACTTCACTCTGTGCTGCGCACTAAAGAACTCCATTCACACACTTTGCAAACGTTTCAATATTATTTTAAGGAGCATCTCAATTGACTGACTTCACATTTTTTTACAATAAGTTGTTGTATTTATTGCCTGACATTGTCGTGAAGTCCTCCCACGTAAAGGAAGTTGCATAGGGACAACAATGTAGTATTGACTAGTCTGCAAGTGGATCGTAAGAAGAACAATCTGCACAAAAAGCTTTGTTATATTATTTCACAACATTTTGGAATCAATCAATGTCTATTTAGTCCAGGAACATTAGTCCAAAATGAGCACAGTGAGGAAGTAAACAGCACTGAAGAGGTGACATACAGTAATGCCCTAAATAATCAGCTCCTCAACCACAGCAGAATTATGGGTAACTTGTCAGGATTTAGTCGGAAATATGGCTTGTTGCCATTCATCGGAAAGCTCTCACTGAAAAGTTACCCATAAGTGAGAGCTTTCTGATGAATGGCAACAAGCCATATTTTCGACTAAATCCTGAAAAGTTACCCATAATTCTGCTGTGGTTAAGGAGTCGATTATTTAGGGGTTTGCTGTAGTCCAGGAACATTAGGCCAAAAAGAGCCCATGCAGTGAGGAAGTAAACAGCACTGAAGAGGGTTTTTTGTCTGCTGAGGCATTTTATCTTTTATTACTTGATTTACAGATTATTTTGGCTCAAAGGTAGGGGAGATGGGAGGAAAAAAATAGAAATAAAATCTATATAATTTTTTTTTTAATTTAAATTGACAAAAAATAGGGTCAGGAGAAATAAAATACTTGCTGTATAATAATCTCATCTAAAACAAGCATGGGCAAATATATTTTTTGATTTGGATGTTTCTTTAAGTTAACCCTTTCAGTTCCAAGTCCGATTTTTGTATAGAGCTCTTTCCATCAATGTATCATATTATTATAATCAATAAATTTGAAAAATGATCAAGGAAATATGGGTTGCTACAAAAATCGGACTTGGCACTGAAAGGGTTAAAGCATGATAAGTATGGACAGATGAAAAAATATCGCCAATATCAGTGTCCACCATATTGACGTTGACGTTCAATACCATAAACATAACGGAGAGGCTTCGCTGTTCAATCGATGTTGTTGTATATTTTACGTAAACTTCTACATTTTTCAAATTTTTTTTATATTCAGGATTAATATTCCCATTGGCAGATATAAAAAAGAGAAAACTAAAATTAATTTTTATAGTCATACAGCTTTTTTTTGGGTAGGGGATAAATCCACAAACCAAGTAATAAAAAATAAAATGCCTGATGTGACATAACATCACAGGCGCTATACTAAAAGTTCCCAAACATGAGGTGAGCATTTTGAGATATGCGATATTTTTAGTGCCTACACCATTCTACAAAATTTAAGGCACAAAATAGCGGAGACTCATGAAATATAAGCTTTCTTGTTGTATAGTTCACATAACTAGTATTTCATGTCTTCAAAGATTTGCATTACATTCAATAAACATCTTTTCAGCCTTTGTTTAGTTAAAAACTACTCTGTTCTTATCGGCACATACCATTATAATACAGAACATACAGTAATGCCCTAAATAATTGCTCCTTAACCACAGCTGAATTATGGGTAACCTTTCAGGATTTAGTCGGAAATATGGCTTGTTGCCATTCATCGGAAAGCTCTCAGTAAGGGATGTGGAAAGAATAAATGTTTAAATACCAGAATTCAACTGGAAGAACTAGTCGGGGAGCCAATAAGGTCCACCTACACCCCCCCCGATGATTACAAATAACCTTATTTTTATTGTTCCCTATGGTATCCAGATAAAGAATCCGGAATTCTCCGAAAAATAAAGGTGGCCCTACTAGGTGCTAGAGCCATTTGAATCCAAGATGGCCGCCATTTCCTCTAATTCCGACCAGCTGTATTTAATCGTTGTAATAGATCGGTTGTTAGCAAAAGACACAGACAAAATATATGCCATTTGTTGGTATGATGTCCTTCTTCAAAATGACGGCAAAAAATTTCGAAAAAAATTCAAAATGGCCGCCGAAAAATGACGTCATCTGCACGAAAATAGGAAATTTAATTAATATTTCACCATATCTTCCATTTTTCTTCACATTAATCATTAGTAAATGGCAATGTTTTTGAGACAGTCATCAAGCGTGATATTATAGCGTCATTTTAAGACATTTGCCATTGACGAGGGTTCCGTAATAGATACAGAAAGAGGATTTGAAAAAGAGGGCTAAAATTTTCGATTTTTTGCAAGACGATTTTGATAGTCATTTTATCGACAAACCACACAGGCTGTTAATAGAATGTCAACAACTATGTGCTTTATTTTATTGGACGGATGTTTTACTTCAATGGGAATGAAATTGGTGTAGAAAATTTCCAAAATGGCCGCCGAAAATATGAAAAATGGTAAATATTGCCCCAGGGTGTCCTGCAATGGCTTACAAGTTGTGGTTAATATATAAAATTGGCTAATCTGTATTATATACATTGCATACTAACATGTCTGATGCACCATGGATCATTGTTTCTATTGTCACCACTGACATCACCAGAAATATTGGATTTTTCTCTCACAAACTTGACATAAATTTCGACAAAAATTCACTTTTCAGGGTTGGACAATTGTTTTAAGTAAAATGCAACTATCATTGGTATCAAAGGTATTTATTGTATTGGTCTATCTTAAATGTGTCACACTACGGTGTTTATAGACCAAATTGCTCAAGATGGCTTCCAAAATGGCAACCAAATTTGTAAAAAGTTAATTTTTTACATATATCCCGAACATTATTCTCTGCGTTATCCGACAAGGTAGTAAATTGTGACTCACTTGGTTATTGTACGTGTTAGTTAATTAACTGATAAATACGTTCTATTATGTTTGTCCCAGTTCCGTATGGGGCATGACAAATTCATTTTAAAGTTGCAGTATGGAATTTTGCGGAGAACCTCTTTTGTGTTTCTTGCCATATTATTGAAAGGAAATGGGCAGAACTTTGAAACGGAACTGAGATGAACCATAATATGTGGCTATTCTGGTCCATTATGATAAAACATATCAACTGGATACACGGTGGATGCCAAGATGGTAGCCAGGGAGTTACTATATGGTCATAGATGAGGTGAATAGGTATACAGGGAGTTATTGTATGGTCAACGGTGAGATGAGTACATGTATGTATACAATTAGTGACTGTATGATCATAAATGTAATGAATAGCTATACAGGGAGTGACTAAATGGTCATGTGTCAGGTGTATGAGTATACCCGGTGTTCCTGCTTGGTGATGTGGCGGTATGGTCATGTGTAGGTTATACGGGTATACACATGTGTTGCTATATGGTCATGGGCGAGGGGTATGTGTATATAGCGAGCGGCTATATGGCCATGGATGATGTGCATATGCATACATGGAGTGAATATACTGACATGGCTGGGGAGTATTAGTATATCTTGAGTGGCTATTCTGCTATGGTGTGACAAATAGGGATACGGGGAGTGACATGGCCAAGGGTGAGGTGAATATATATACAATGATTGACCATGATCATGTACGAATGTTTTGAATAGGTACACACGGTGTGACTATATGGCCATAGGTCAGATGAAGGAGTATACCAGGTGCCATGGGTGAGGGTATGTGTATGAAGCGAGTGGCTATATGACCATTGGTGAGGTGGATATGTATACCCGGGGTGACTCTATGGTCATTGTTGTGGTGTTGATGTATATATTGAATGTCTATTTGACCATGTGTGTGTGGAGAATAGGTATACATGGGATGACCGTATGGCCAATAGTGAGGTGAATGGGTATACAAGGAGTGACTCTATGGTTATGGGTCATGTTTAGGATTATACCCGGTGTGACTGCATTGTGACTCATGGCTGTATGGCCATCCATGGTCATGGGTCAGGTGTACGTTTATACAGTTGGTCACTATATTGTTATGTCTGTAGTGTTTATGTATATATGGAATGACTGTGTGGTAATGGGTGGCTATCGCTTTTCACGTTTAAAGTTCCCCCATGTACACACACACTATCATGGTGGAGAACTCTTTGATATGACCTCTCTATTGATTAACATATCCTTGCGTTATTGTGGAAAGCGATAGCCACCCAAATTACACATGTACAACCCACCATGACCTCATATGTACATAAACACCACACAAATGACAATATAGTCACCCACTCTATACACATACACCTGACCATACAGCCATATTTGGTTATACTGGTACATGCCACAAATGACGATACAGCCATGAGTCACCATGCATGAACACCAGGTATACTCCTACACCTGACCATATAGTCACTATGTGTATACATATTCACCACATTCACGATCATAAAGTCACTCATTGTATACCTATTCACCTCACCGTGGACCATACAGCCACTACATGTATATCTATTCGCCATACCCATGACCATAGAGTCAATCCAGATATACATATACACCTCATCAATGGTGAGCCCTTCCAAATATACCAATACCCGCACACACGACCACTCATAAGTTTAATACTTGCATATACACCTCGCACATGACAATTCAGCAACTCAATGTATACTTATACACGCCATCCATGATCATTCATCTACACCCTATACACCACCGATGATAATACATCCACAACATATATCAATATACGACCCACCCGTTACCAAAAGGGCACTCCCTATATAGCCACAGGTATGCATATAACTTCAATCTTGACCGTACAGGCATACCAGGTGCACCTATACACATTACCCATAACCATAAAATCACTCCCTATTTATCTACGCACTCCATCCATGATCATACAGACAGCACAAATATACATATACACCCACATGTCACAATACAGCCACACACGGTACACATATACATCCCACCACGACATTACAGTCACTCCATATATACATAAACAACTCACAGATGACCATGTAGCTACTCTCGTTATATCTATACACCACAGCAATGCCCATACGGTCACAACGGCCACACACAACAATACACCGTACAGTCACTACATGTATACCGATTCACCTCACACATGCCCATACAGCCACTCCTTATATTCATATGCATCTCACCATGGACACCCCACTCATAACCATATAGTCACTCCTTGTATACATATTCACACCATTCATGCCCATACAGTAACTCCCTGTATATATATTCACCTCACCCTTGGCCATGTCACTCCCCGTATCCATATTGTCACACCATAGCAGAATAGCCACTCAAGATATACTAATACTCCCCAGCCATGTCAGTATATTCACTCCATGTATGCATATGCACATCATCCATGCCCATATAGACGCTCGCTATATACACATACCCCTCGCCCATGACCATATAGCAACACATGTGTATACCCGTATAACCTACACATGACCATACCGCCACATCACCAAGCAGGAACACCGGGTATACTCATACACCTGACACATGACCATTTAGTCACTCCCTGTATAGCTATTCATTACATTTATGATCATACAGTCACTAATTGTATACATACATGTACTCATCTCACCGTTGACCATACAATAACTCCCTGTATACCTATTCACCTCACCTATGATAATATAGTAAGTCCCTGGCTACCATCTTGGCATCCACCCTGTATCCAGTTGATATGTTTTATCATAATGGACCAGAATAGCCACATATTATGGTTCATCTCAGTTCCGTTTCAAAGTTCTGCCCATTTCCTTTCAATAATATGGCAAGAAACACAAAAGAGGTTCTCCGCAAAATTCCATACTGCAACTTTAAAATGAATTTGTCATGCCCCATACGGAACTGGGACAAACATAATAGAACGTAGTTGTCAGTTAATTAACTAACACGTACAATAACCAAGTGAGTCACAATTTACTACCTTGTCGGATAACGCAGAGAATAATGTTCGGGATATATGTAAAAAATTAACTTTTTACAAATTTGGTTGCCATTTTGGAAGCCATCTTGAGCAATTTGGTCTATAAACACCGTAGTGTGACACATTTAAGATAGACCAATACAATAAATACCTTTGATACCAATGATAGTTGCATTTTACTTAAAACAATTGTCCAACCCTGAAAAGTGAATTTTTGTCGAAATTTATGTCAAGTTTGTGAGAGAAAAATCCAATATTTCTGGTGATGTCAGTGGTGACAATAGAAACAATGATCCATGGTGCATCAGACATGTTAGTATGCAATGTATATAATACAGATTAACCAATTTTATATATTAGCCACAACTTGTAAGCCATTGCAGGACACCCTGGGGCAATATTTACCATTTTTCATATTTTCGGCGGCCATTTTGGAAATTTTCTACACCAATTTCATTCCCATTGAAGTAAAACATCCGTGCAATAAAATAAAGCACATAGTTGTTGACATTCTATTAACAGCCTGTGTGGTTTGTCGATAAAATGACTATCAAAATCGTCTTGCAAAAAATCGAAAATTTTAGCCCTCTTTTTCAAATCCTCTTTCTGTATCTATTACGGAACCCTCGTCAATGGCAAATGTCTTAAAATGACGCTATAATATCACGCTTGATGACTGTCTCAAAAACATTGCCATTTACTAATGATTAATGTGAAGAAAAATGGAACATATGGTGAAATATTAATAAAATTTCCTATTTTCGTGCAGATGATGTCATTTTTCGGCGGCCATTTTGATTGTTTTTCGAAATTTTTTGCCGTCATTTTGAAGAAGGACATCATACCAACAAATGGCATATATTTTGTCTGTGTCTTTTGCTAACAACCGATCTATTACAACGATTAAATACAGCTGGTCGGAATTAGAGGAAATGGCGGCCATCTTGGATTCAAATGGCTCTAGCACCTAGTAGGGCCACCTTTATTTTTCGGAGAATTCCGGATTCTTTATCTGGATACCATAGGGAACAATAAAAATAAGGCTATTTGTAATCATCGGGGGGGTGCAGGTGGACCTTATTGGCTCCCCGACTAAACCATATGAAGATTGGGATCAATTGGATGTAAAATATTGGCAGTAGTCTGGCCTGTATGGTATGGTGAAGATTTAATCATACAAAGAGTAAAATCCAAGATGGCCACTGGCAGCCATGATTTTCAACTAAATTCTGAAACATTTGATGGCTCCCATCTGATGGTCACCAAGAGGATCCATATGAAGTTTGGTGACATTTGGATGAGGGAATTGGTCTGTATGGCATATCAAAGGATTTATTCATGTAAAGAGTAAAAACAACAAGAGGTTGCACCAGCGGTGCTGGAATATCGATCCCCACGGTGGCAAATTCAAACCGACAAAGTATGGTTGAGATATCTGCTCGGATGAGAAAAAAAAAATTTCAATGATAAATAACTCTAGAATGGAAAACATGAACAAAATGACTGAACATTCAATTGATTGCCATCATAGTAGTGAACATACATGGCAAATTTTGTTGATATCTGTCACCCAGTGATGGAGATAAGGACAAAAAACCAACACTGCCAAATAAACAAAGATGAATAACTCTCGATTGGAAAACCAGAAGAAAACGGTTGAACACTCAATTGATTGCCGTTATAGCATTGAGCGTCCATTGAGATATTTGAGACAGATGGAAAAACAGAGAGATAAATGTCCAGATGGATGGATAAGGTCAATCCAGTATACCCCCAATCTCTTTGAGGGTGTGGGCATAAAGATGGCTGCCTTTTGCCATGTTTTTCATAGAAAATATTTCAAATTTGATAGCTCCCACACAGAGGTGACCCAAAACATGCTTATTAATTTTCAAAGCAATTCTTTGATAAATGCAGGCTGCAGGGCGTTCCAAGATTCAAATTTGAAATCCAAGATGGCTGCTGGTGGCCATGTTTTTTAACAAAATTCGGAAAAATTTGATGGTTCCAAAAGATCCATATGAAGTTTGGTGATGATCGGAATCATCGGATGAGGGATGCGGTATGTAGGGTGTGCCAAAGGATATAGTCATGCAGAGATTAAAATCCAAGATGGTTTCCAGCAGCCATGTTTTCATAGAACATCGTTCAAATTCGATAGCCCCATCTAGAGGTATTCTATTTCTAAACATGCATGTAAATTTAAAAAACAATTCTCCAATAACTGCAGCCTATAGGCTGTGCCGATGGATTCAAATTTGAAATCCAAGATGGCTGCTGGCAGCCATGTTTTTAACTAATTTCGGAAAAAATTGATGTCTCCCATCTACACACACCGAAGATCTATATGTAGTTTTGTGATGATCGAATGAGAGATGCAGCCTGTAGGGTGAGCCAAAGAAAATTATAGCATATTATCTAAACTTTTCCCACAAATGGGAATTAGAAGGAAAACGAATTATACTCCACTTGTATTATCATTTCACCGGTCTGCGTCTGCTTATATTTCCTTAACATCCCTCTATAATAGAATAATAGACCATTCCAGTATACTGTTATAACTGATGGGAGAATCCATTTAGTAGAGAAATGGTTAACACTTTCATGACGGGAGCTGCACTGTTGTAACATTAAAGACCCTGTGCCAAGCATTCTCCTAAAGATGCGAGTTGACAATAGGTCGCCTCGCATATATATGAGAATGCATTGGCCTAACAATTTTTTATCATTTTTTATAAGTTTTACATTCTTTAATAATTTTTATCATTTTTTGTAATTTTATCTTAATTTCTATAATAATTATTATCATTTTGTCTTATATTCTTTAACAATTTTATCATTTTTTATAAATTTTTCTTACATTCTTTACCAATTTGTTTTATTTTTTATCATTATTTCTTATATTCTTTACCAATTTTTTATCATTTTTTTCTTACATTTTTTAACAATTATAAAAATAATATATTTTTTTTTAGGCCAATGCATTCTCTTATATATGCGAGGCGACCTATGGTCAACACACATTTATAAGAGAATGCATTGGCACAGGGTTTTCGCAAAAATTCAGGAAGCTCCCATCATGAAAGTGTTAAAATGAACAAGCTAGACCCCTTTAATTATGAAGCATGACAGAAAAAATAACTAATGTGAAATAAATCTATAAGAAGACTGATGGCAAACTGTGGTGACATTAATTAAACATAAGAGTAAGTCCCTACCTTTGAAGTTGTCCGTTACTTATTTAATCACAGATGGTCAAATAGAAAAATGAGCTCTGAATGTTGACAGTGCTAACACATTAGCCATCCTGTATTAAACGTCTCCCAGAACAAGAAAAATAGCGTGTCTCACAGATAGGAAATAAGTAATATCGCGAGACACTTAAGTTTCCCTCCCACACTGCGTGTAGCTCTTGTGTTCTGTATAAGGTTCTTGCACGGAGCCTGCCGTGTATTGGCAGAGATAACTAATGTTACTACACACCAACTTCCCCAATCAATTTGTAATACCTTTAACAACCAAAAAGCAATTCTGTTAAAGTGGCTTGCCAACCAGTATAGCTATTAAGGTGGCTGCCCCATTCTTGTATCTATTGAAGTACATATACCTATTCTTCCCGACACACTTTCTAGAATTGATCAAGTGTATTAAATTGAAGAAACTACTTGTACAACAGGGGTGCTAGTAAAGGGGCATAGGGGCTAGCTGTATGTCTATGTTCTTACCAAGGGACCCCATTTAATCATTTAAAAAATATATCATTCACAGGGTCATTGACTTGTTTCTGGCTAAATTCCTGTAGCCGAAAAAAAACCAGGAAATAATATGATGTCGCAAGTTCCTGGGGGTTGAAACAAGTAAATTCAAAAAGACCCCAGGAAATTTTATATAAACATTGAGCCATATACCATATAATAGAAAAATGTTGGCAGGAACTTTTGTCAGTATTCAGTTTCAGTTAAGTCACTGCAGATATATCTGAGCTGTTTAACCCTTTCTGTGACGGGAGCTGGTGCAGTATTAAAGATCAAGTGCCAGTGCATTTTCTTATATTTATTACACGCTTGTTCCTAGAAGTACAGTGTTATTGCCGTTCCATATTCACAAATCCGTATGCAACGTACGTTCCATACGCATCTCGTTGACGTAAAATGACGTACATGACGTTCGCCTCAACCACGAAACTGGAACTATTTAAATAAAAGAATCACCACACATGACAAACACGCCCTGTATGAGCCTAAATAAACCTTCTAATCCTGTATTTTTAATGCACGGATTCTAGGACGCGAAGCATGTAATAAACACAGAACAACAAGATGTGTAAATGGGTTTGTCGATACGGCACTCGTGCTGTCGCGGAAGGATAGAACTCGAGGCGCAAGCGCCTCTCGTTCTATCCTTACGCGAAAGTACTCGTGCCGTATTGACAAACCCATTTACGCATCGTGTCGTTCTGTGTATATATGTGAGTCTCCCATAGGAGATATATAAGAGAATGCACTTGCTTACAGATCAAAGCAAATATTGTTAGGCTAATGTATTTAAGAAATAGCTCTAAATTGTTTCGATTTAGGTTATGCAGTTATAACCAAAAAGTTTGAACATAAATTCTATGTGTGGAACGCAGTTATAGAAAATTTATCTTCAAACTTTTCGGTTATAACTGCATAACCGTAATCGAAACAAGAGTTATTTCTTATAATTTAATCTGTCATTTGAAAGGAGAACCACAAAAAAGTAGAAGTTGGAAGTATAACGAGTGTATAACATTGAGACTATTTGCGATGAAAAAGACACGTTAAGTTGAAAGAGACAACTGTCAGTCAAAACTGGTGCTCATCGAGTGATGAAATCCGATGTGTTGTCATCAATGAAGTAATTGTTATAAACTGTGGTCAGCAAGTCCTTTACATAAGTTACTGGGCATTCAAAACTATATTAATAGAATTATATTAGCTAATTGGACTGGCGGATCGGACTTTCAGTTCAGAAAGTTAAAACGCTCTATACATAACCAAATGTTAGATTCCAGAAGACAAACTAACTAGCCAGCAAATAGGCCTCTATTGATTTTATAAGAATCAATCGAACTGGGATGAAACCAAATACAAGCCTAAACCCAGAGTCCTCCAAGAAGGCAGTCTGGTTACCGTCTGCCCCTATTGTCTACAAACAAAGTACCTCATCTCAAAGGGCTCATACATGATACAATACTGAATAGGTTCAATCTGCATCCAATGAAAATGCTGAGAGAAGAAATAGCCTTAGTAGAAGAGAGATGCTTTTAGGATAATTATGTGTTCCTTATTAAAGTCACATATAATGATCAAGGCTTGAAATATTATGTCTGTCATTTGCAGAATGATGTCCCAAGAGGGTGAATTTAGTGATGCTACCCCACACAGCGGGCTAGCATAACCAAATTCACCATCTAGGGACCTCAACCTGCTGAGGCCTCAACTGCTATGGGAGACCTAGGATCAGTTTGAAATTCCCCAGTTGAAGTTAGTTATGTTCACCCATTAGTCACCTTGATTATGCATTTTATCTTCTGCAAAATAGGGGATATAGAAACTAAACAGAAGGGAAAAAGTAACTAAAAACAATGTTAATTTGAGACTATATCTATAGTTCAAGAGGATGAGGCCCAGCAGAATGAGGTTACCACAGCAGGAATTTGGTGATGCTAGCCTGCCATGCGGGATAGTGTCACTAAATATTCACTCTCTGGTGACCTCATTCTGCAAATGACAGACACACTATTTCAAGGCTTGAAAATGATCAAAACCCTTTATTATATCAATTCATAGCCTAAAAAACAACTGTCTTATACAGGGGCCCCGTATTAATACCCTACAAAACAACTGTCTTATATAGGACCCCCATATTCATAGCCTAAAAAACAACTGTCTTATAAAGGAGGCCAGGAAGCAACCAAGGGCAAGGGGGAAAAGAGAAAGACATGAATGGCAACATTTTTGTAAAAGCAATTTCCTGAACCAAGTCTGAGTTTATTGTGCCTGTCATTTGCAGAATGAAGTCCCCAGAGGGTGAATTTAGGGACACTATCCCGTGTAGCTGGCTAGCATCACTAAATTCACCCTCTGAGGACCTCATTCTGCTTTAAGACTAATAGGCCTCATCTTCTCTGGAAAGTTTCTTTATGATCAAATTTCAATAGAAACTTCTTCACATAGATTCTTTTTCTTTTGTTTATTTTCTGTATATCCCCAAATTGGCAGACGACACATTGCATAATCAAGGTTCCCAATTGGTGTCCATCACAATATTCACCATTTGGGAACTTCAATCTGAGTCTATGTCTCCCATAGCAGATGAGGCCAAGCAGAATGAGGTTCCCAGAGGTTGAATTTAGTGATGCTAGCCTGCTATGTGGGATAGCGTCACTATTTTCATCCTCTGGGGACCTCATTTTGTAAATAACAGGCACACTAAACTCAGACTTGTCCTAAAATAAGCTCATATTAACACTTTAATGGCAGGAGCTGCACTTGCACAGCATTAAAGATCCTGTTCCAGTTCAGTTTCTTATATATGCATGTCTCCCATTGGTAGCCTCAAATATAGAAGAGAATGCACAGTCTTACAAGGTCAAGGTCAATATTGTTAGGCCAATGTATTCTCTTATATATGTGAGGCTCCCTATGGGAACCTCGAATATAAAAGAGAATGCACTGGCTTGAAAGATCAAGGTAAATATTGTTAGGCCAATGCATTCTCTTATATATGCGAGGCTTCCTATGGGAGACCCGCAAATATAAGAAATGCATTGGCACAGGGTTTTCCCAAATTTTCAGGAAGCTCCAGTTATTGAAAGGTTACTTTTCTATTAAAGCCACATGGCGGTTTTCACTCCAAAATAAACCTAATAATATTCACTTTTGAATTTTTCCCAGAATCAAAATAGGTCGAAAAATATTTGAACTACCTTCTACGAGCATATGTCCCAGAAAGATGTATTGAAGTAATAATAAATACAACATTGAACACAATTTGTATTTATCAGAAAGAGGCTCCCAGAGGGTTAATTTGGTGATGCTAGCTCGCTGTGTGGGACCGCACCACTAAATTCATCTCACCCTCTGGGGACCTCATTCTGCATTTGTCAGACAGACTATATCCAGGCTTGCACAGTACTTCCATTCGTACCCACTACTTCAAGGCTTAATCTGATAACCCATGACTGAGATAGTAATGCCCTAAATAATCGCCGCCTTAATCACAGCTGAATTATGGGTAATTATTCAGGATTTAGTCGGAAATATGGCTTGTTGCCATTCATCGGAAAGCACTCACCAAGAGCTTTCCGATTAATGGCAACAAGTCATATTTTCAACTAAATCCTGAAAAATTTCCCATAATTCTGCTGTGGTTAAAGGGTCATATACTTCGGGCATTACTGTATATGCCTAGACAGACAGACATTATGACAGATGGGAAAAGCAAATCCAGTTCACTCCCATTTTTCTTCGAAAAGGAGAGATATAATTATATATACTCCAGTGGTTGAAGTGTCTTCAAAGCCGCGGATATTTATTACCCGAGAAGTTTACATTCGTCCCTTGAGACATGAATCCAGTCCAGACCACTTTAATATTAAACCCTTTCGATACCAAACAGATTCTCCCATCCAGTTATAAAAGTATACAATAGAATGGTCTATAATTCATATGGAGGGGTGTTTCGATATGGAAAGCAGACGATAGACAGAAAAACAGATAACACAAGAGCTGAATGATTCATATTCATTGGTGGGAAATGTTCAGATAAAATGTTCAACAAACGACCTATGATAGTTGAACTTATTATGTGAACATTTCCTAAGGAAACTACATGTCAATGAGTAATTTAGTAAATATCGGGTTAATGCTACTTTATTCAGGGCCGATGTAAAGTCTAAGCTGATAAATTTTGACCTCTTTTTATATTATTGTAAGACTACGCTATGAAGTGAAGTCTATATTCTTATTCCTATTTTTGATCAAAATAATACAATAAAATAAGAATCAAAACCAACAAATAGCTTTAACCATTTCTATTAATGAGTAGTTATCCCTTAGGAAATGTTCAGATAATAAGTTAAAATTTTTTACCATAGGTCGTTTTGTAGAACTTATTATCTGAACATTTCCCACGAATAATTATTAACCCTTTGAGTGTCAGGGGCCGATCTCATCGGCCCTAAACCTACAAAATAAGTCTGTTAAAGAATATAAGAATAAATTATTAAAATTGTAATAAAAAAAAAATTGTTAGGCCAATGCATTCTCTTATATATGCGTGGCGACCTATGGTCGACTCGCATATATAAGAGAATGCATTGGCACACGGTATATGGGTTGTTACAAAAATCGACCTGGCACTCAAAGGGTTAATCCTTCAGCATGTTCTATTATCTGTCGTCTGCTTATATTTCCTGAACATCCCTCCAGATGAATAATAGACTATTCCAATATATACTTTTATAATTGAATGGGAGAATCCATTTAGTATAGAAAAGGTTAAATTAAAGTATGGTTCCCACATATCAAACCTAAAGAAATTTAAGGCCGTTTCATGACAATTTTAAGGCCATCTATTTTGAATTTCAATCCATTCCACTCAAGCCCATTTCTCGGTAATTTAAAAAAAAAATTCCGAAACATTAATGGGGATAAGTAAAATACTAAAATATCAGCCACGGAGATATAAACGTAGCTGTTATGATAACGCGGGAATCTATAAAATATAGTAATTCGTGCGCCCGTGGCGATCTCAGAGGAATCCGATACTAGGACTTTAACCCTTCCATGACCAGATCTTCCTGAAATTGTGGAAAAAGCTGAGCCAATGCATTCTCCCATAGGGAGACTTACATATATAAAAGAATGCATTAGCCTAACAATATTTACCTTCACCTTGTGAGCCAGTGCATTCTTATATATATGCGAGTCTCCCATACGGTAAAAATCTATGGAAGACTCGCATATATAAAAGAATGCACAGGCACAGGATCTTTGATGCTGCACCAGCGCATCCCTAGCGATGAAAGAGTTAATGGTATTTTGTCTGAATTAACCCTTTACCCAACAGAAGGGCCATGTGCCAATGCATTCTCTTATATATATGCGAATCGACCATAGGTCGCCTCGCATATATAAGAGAATGCATTGGCTTAACACATTAAAAATTATAAAATTGTTAAAGAATGTAAGAAAAAATGGTAAAAAGTGTTAAAAAATTTTTTTTTTTAGGCCAATGCATTCTCTTATATATGCGAGGCGACCTATGGTCGACTCGCATATATAAGAGAATGCATTGGCACATGGCATAACTGTAACTATCACAATGTGGTCAAGGAGCCGGTTCCAATGATATCCATATTTGTATGGTTCTATTGAGACAGACCGAAGATAATTTAGGCTGTTGAAGCTTTATTTGGCCGGTTTTGGCCAGTTTGTTGGGTAAAGGGTTAAGGATATTCCAGACTTTCATGGTCCAGTGGGAACCCAGAGAAATTATCACATGGAAAAATCTTGCAAAAAACAAGTGAGAGGGCATGAAGGGCGTGTGAGATGTAAATCGGGGAAGCTGAGTAGGTGTGTGATGAATGAAGTGCTAACTGTAATTAGATATCATCGGTACCATCCATAGATCCAACTCGATTGTCCCACACCAGGGGAGCTGGGGCAATGAATAATTCAGCGCAACCAGTGCCGTGTCCATCTGATGCCACAGATACTACAAAAACACAACACTGATCTATTATCGATTAAAAAATCACATATAGACGGGAGCAAACGTGATCAGCATCAACGTTATAACACAGGAATGGAAATATTATGTCTGACATAAGCAGAATGAGGTCCCCAGAGGGTGAATTTAGTGACGCTATCCCATAAAGTGGGTTACCATCACCAAATTCACCCTCTGGGGACATCATTCTGCTTATGCCTCATCTTTTGGTTACTTTTTCCCTTCTGGGAAGTTTCTATATCCCTTAATTTGCAGAAGATAAAATGCATAATCGAAGTGACTAATGTGTGAACATCACCAACTTCAACTGGGGAACTTCATTCTGATCCCAGGTCTCCTATAGCAGTCGAGGCATACAAAGAATGAGGTTCCTAGATGGTGAGGAGTTTGGTGATGCTAGCGCACTGTGCGAGGTAGCATCACTAAATTCACCCTCTGGGGACCTCATTCTGCAAATGTCAGACACGCTAATTCCAGGATTGATGTTAACTCAGGCATTAAGGTGCACATATGCAACCGTCACATTAATCCAATGTCGTAAAACATGGCTACAACAACCAAATGCTTCTATCTGAAGATCATCCATTATTGAGTATATTATTGAAACACTAGCAATGAAATGAGCCATAAAACCTGCGTTGTTGAGGCCTTTTGTTTGAAATGATTTCTGTTGGGGTTTGTTTAATGCCGTTTGATCTGTGATTTTGTTCACATCATTCATTCTTTTGTGAGCAATATGGGTCTCCGGGAACAAAAAGGACGATGAACTTAGTTACGTATTGAACTCTGGTAATGACAAATAACAGATAGTACCAGGGGGGATTTTATTTCAAAATAAATCACCTAATGAATATTTTTCATATTCATGAGAAAATTTTGGACTTGAAAAATCATCTATTGATTATGATTTTGTACAGTTCCTTTTGTGTACTATGTGATGGGTAAACCAGGATTTCACTGATGCTTTGGGATCACTTTCAGAATTAAATGATAACACATATGCAACGTCAGTTCAAAAGTCGTGAGGATTATGGTAGTTTCTGTTTCTTCTTTTTATATTTCTAGATGTTTCAAAATGTCAATAAAAACTACCAGTATTCACATAGGAATAGGGTGATTTGTGGTCGAACAAAGAGCACACTGAAGATAATTAAACTCATATACAGTAATGCCCTAAATAATCGACTCCTTAACCACAGCAAAATTATTGGTAACTTTTTAGGATTTAGTCGGAAATATGGCTTGTTGCCATTCATCGGAAAGCGCTCAGTGAGAGCTTTCCGATGAATGGCACCAAGCCATATTTCCGACTAAATCCTGAAAAGTTACCCATAATTCTGCTGTGGTTAAGGAGTTGATTATTTAGAGCATTACTGTACCTTGGAATGGTCTATTATTCATCTGGAAGAGTTATCAGGAAAAATAAGCAGATGTCAGATAATAAAAGTACAGAAATAGTCCTATTTATTGGTGTGAAATGTTTAGATAATAAGTTCAATAAATGACATATAGATGGTCGTTTGTTGAACATATTATCTGAACATTTCCTAAGGGAACTATTTGTCAATGAGTTTAATTAGTGTTGAAAGCACTTCTGGGGGGGGGGATGGGGCTACCTAGATTGATTGATTGATTGATTGGGGTTTATTGTCGCTTTAGCTAATAAGGCCATATCACGACATTGCCAGTTTTAGTGGTGGAGGAAATCCGCACACTTGCGACTAATCTAACAGTGATTTCAATGGCTGATAAACTCGTCAACTGTGTATGGCAAACCACCGGCCATCGGCGAGTAACTGGCGACTCCACCAGATAACGATTTTGAGTTACAAAGTCCACGATGAAACATGTGGATTTGAACCCTTATCGCCAGCGCTGGAGGGCGAAACGGCTTGGAGTGGTACCCCTAACCGATTGAGCCACCGAGGCCCCGGGCTACCTAGAAATTGGGCAGACACTGGCCAATAATATTTAGCACGCATATAAGAAAACTGACATTTTATGGCTGTTATCATTGCATTGCAATCAAATTAATGTTCGACGCCTAATTATTTTAGTTATATCTACCATACATTCAATGGCATTGGTTCTTCAAAAAACCAACACTTTGTGTTTTCTTGATAAACTTTGCAGTTCTTGCAAATTCACAGACAATTTTGACTTAGCGAATTTATAGCGTAAATATTTGGCCCTCAACCAGCCTACCCCTTGAATGATATGCTAACTTTTTAACTGGAGTAATAATTTTTTATGGCGCAATAAATAGGAGCACATTGCTCCTCCTTACTGGTAGTGTTAAACTAATTAGAAAATTAACCATTCTTTTACAGAACTCAGTCTTTGTTAGAGATATTTTCGATAGATCTGTCTGGTCAATACAATTGAAAAAATATGCCTTCAAGCAGCTGCTTCAAGTGCAGTTATTCAGTGTAAGTAGTCTGATAACTCTCTTTTATATTTTATTTAACCCTTTACCCAACAGAAGGGCCCTGTGCCAATGCATTCTCTTATATATGCGAGTCGACCATAGGTCGCCTCGCATATATAAGAGAATGCATTGGCTTAACACATTAAAAATTATAAAATTGTTAAAGAATGTAAGAAAAAATGTAAAAAGTGTTAAAAAAAGATTTGTTTAGGCCAATGCATTCTCTTATATATGCGAGGCGACCTATGGTCGACTCGCATATATAAGAGAATGCATTGGCACAGGGCATAACTGTAACTATCACAATGTGGTCAAGGAGCCGGTTCCAATGATATCCATATTTGTATGGTTCTATTGAGACAGACCGAAGATATTTTAGGCTGTTGAAGCTTTATTTGGCCGGTTTTGGCCGGTTTGTTGGGTAAAGGGCTAAAAGAAGTCTGGTGCTAGAAATTCAATAGTTGGGTTTGTAAATACCTTGCCATCATGACATGCCGAAATATTTTAAACAATGATTTTCTCGAGCATGGTGACACAAACACATTTTTTTACAAACTCAATTTCCTGGTTGCCACATTTTCCCGGAAGTTGGATCTATATAGGGTGGAAATGTTAACCTCTGGTAATGGCAGTTCACAGAGGTTTGGATTATTTGCTGCATTGCTGCCTATTCATGCAATGTTGGGCCTTAAAAACTATATAATCATTCCACATAGTTCTCTTTTGGTACAAATGAGTAATCCAGTATTACATATTGGGAGAATTTTTTATTGTTTAAATTTTCCATGACTGGTGCTTCCTGAAATTTTTCGAAAATCCTGTGCCAATGCATTTTCTAATATATACAAGTCTCCCATAGGAAGCCTCGCATATGTAAGAGAATAGATTGGCCTAACAATATTTACTTTACCTTGTAAGCCAGTGAATTGTCTTATGTATGTGAGGCTCCCTATGAGAGACTCGCATATGTAAGAGAATGCACTAGGACAGGGTCTTTAATGCTGCATAAGCGAAGCTCCCATCATGAAAGGGTTAAATATATATCTGTATTGTCTTACGCGAGTCTCCCATAGGGAGCATTGCATATGTAAAAGAATACAGTGGCCTAAAAAATATTTACCTTGACTGTGCAAGCCAGTGCATTCTCTTATATATGTGAGGCTCCCTATGGGAAACTCACATATCCAAGAGAATATACTGGCGCAGGGTCTTTAATGCTGCACCAGTGCAGCTCAGGCCTGGAAATCTCAAGGCGGGCTGGCGGGCTGCCCGCCTACAGCCCGCCTAGAATTTTCCAAGGCGGGCTTTTTATAGCCCGCCTCGTCTACGATAGGACATTTATTATTTAGTTATTTTATTGTATTTAATGAGTAAAATACTGCATCGAAATCGTAATTATATTGTACAGTGTGGGGACTGCGCATGCGTGACTTGACGGTAATGTCAAATGGGAATTATAGCGGAATCAGTAAATTCCGGAACGAACTGTTTCGTAAATCTGATCTTTTGATCGATTCTCACACATTTTATGACCAAAATAAATAATTTCTCTTCATTAAAGATTGAGCTTACAATATATTTCACTGGATAAAATGACACATGTTTGTGGATAGTGAGAACCAAATGTCACTGTCCCAATTAAGTTCAACCTTTCGTTCCGTTTCCGGTTCCTATCAGTGAAAATTGTATTTAGCTTGCAGCCGTCTTTTATCGCTTCGATTGACAATATTTTAATATAATTAGCTAAATGTATCCACGTATTCTAGTTTACACTGTTATTCAATTATTAAAGTTCAGAAACTATTTTCTATGTCCCCAATTGCAAACACCCAGTAAATCTATAGATAGCGACTTGACCGCTGCAAGCAGCAGTCTGCGATCGACAATGGAATATGGATTACTTTGAGAGAAAAAGCAGTCAATATTCAAGTGCAAATATACTGCATTTAATATTGTTCTTGATTGTGTATTTTACGTAAAATTACACTTTCATGGAGAATGCTTTTAATGTGGACAAACTCACCCAATTCCGTTGCATGGGTTGGACACCGACTGACAAATTGTTGAGTACAAATACTCTTACATTTTGTTTCTTGTACATATAGATTATCACAACATATAAAACCATTTTATTACCATAATTACTGTGGGGGATTTTGACATTCACAACTCTGTGGACACTTTGTTTCCACATGAAGAAAATTAATTTAAATGGAGTTATACAACATCAAAAATAGACAAACTAACGGCAGTAGTAACTCAGATAAAATAAATCATAACTTTAAAAGTTGAGGAGGGCTATAGCCCTCCTAGGCATATCTAGGAGGGCTATTAATAGCCCTCCTGGATTTTCTAGATCGCCAGCCCTGCCAGCTCCGGTCATGAAAGTGTTAAATTAGAATATTATTATCTAGTCCAAATCGATATTCTGAAATATTAATAAAATAATTTCAAAATATCACTGAAAAATATGCAAAAGTAATGAGATATCATGATAGACTAAAAATTCTGTGCCCTCCCCAGAGAAGCGCTCATATTTTTATATTTTATTTCTCTACCAATCCATTTATGCAGTGGGCAACGAGTATATAATGATAAACCTACACGTATACAGACCTTGTCTTCCTATTATTATTAAAGACATATTGTGGACTTGTTCGGGTGCGTGGAACTGATAAGTTAGTACTCAGGCGCTATGTCAACTTGAGGATCTAGCATTCTACTAATATCATCGAAATTTTCAAAGAAATCGACCGTACCAGTCCATAGAAAATATTGTCTGAACTATGCTCAAATATTTACATTTCAATTCAGAAGGCAACTGTTGGCCATAAACTAACACAAATGATTTCGTCATTGCATTTAATTAATTTAGAAGTATCACGGTGTGTGTTGTCAATTTAGATTAATAATCGTAAAAAATAAAAACTTTAAGCAAGAATATTCTCCTTTTCTATTTTATCACCCTATTGGAGTGTTTCACATCACTTTAACCCTTTCAGTGCCAAGTCCGATTTTTGTATCAACACATATACCCTGTGCCAATGCATTCTCTTATATATGCGAGTCGACCATAGGTCGCCTCGCATATATAAGAGAATGCATTTGGCCTAACAAATTTTCATCATTTGTTATTATTTTTTTTTTTATTTTTTCTTATATTCTACTCTCTTTCATTGCCAGACTTATTTTGTAGGTTTAGTGCCAGGGAATCTCACGTTTTTCATGGGCATCAAAATTATTACTATGAATACTTGTTGATAGTTTTTAGTTATAACATGCCCCTATGGTTTTATCAAGTTTGTTTTTAAATACGCTATAGCATGCTTAAGCATACCCAAAAAAAATTAAACCCAAAAATATATAAAAAAATTAAAAAAATTTAGGGCCGATTTTACAGACCGTAAATTAGGGCCGATGAGATCGGGCCCTGGCACTGAAAGGGTTAAATGTAAATTCCAGTGGAGATGAGTACATTTACTGATGTATTTTTGCATTTTCAGACACAGCTACAGTAACGCTCTAATTAATCGACTCCTTAAACACAGAAGAATTATGGGTAACTTTTCAGGATTTAGTCGGAAATATGGCTTGTTGCCATTCATCGGAAAGCTCTCACCGAGAGCTTTCCGATGAATGCAACAAGCCATATTTCCGACTAAATCCTGAAAAGTTACCCATAATTCTGCTGTCTTTAAGGAGTCGATTAATTAGAGCATTACTGTATGGAGGCACCGAGAATGTGAAATCTGCCTCTAATAGTACAATAAACCCAGCCTGTTAGTCACCCTGCTACGAACTTCAATCAAATAGGTGGGAAGATTCAAGGCAAAGAAAACAGTATCCAACAAATGAATGGACTTAAATAGTAGATGTGGGAATGTGATCAAAGTGAACAAACTTTAATCAAAGCTTTCAACATGTAGTCAATTAGCATACAAAAAGTCATAGTAGTTCAATATATAGGGTGTACATGATTGTGGAGTGTTGACACATACTGAGGATAACTAATCGATTATATTTCCTCATTTCCATGATAAAGGACATTCATGTCAATGATATGCCACAGTAATATGCACAGTAATATGCACATGTAATAACAATTAATGCATAATAAGACAATACCTGCTTCATGAGTAAAGTTCCAATACAGGTGGTACGAAAGTCACATTACACCGAATACCTGTGCTATGTTCTTACTTCATAAGAATTAACCTGACCTAAATTCATTCACCGATACAGGTGTTTATTTATCTTACACATCTCGTTACCTGTCACAGGTAGAATAATACCTACCTGGTATATCCACAGGTAACCAGAGAACTGAGTGAGGATAATTGCCTACAACTTGAGAGAAAAAAATACCTGAAGGGAATTTTAAAGTGTTAATATTGTATGTGTTATAAAGAGGATTAAAGTCATTATAACCTAACAAACAGGGACAATCATGATAGGTAGCAGCACACATGCTGGAGGGTTTCATGTATGGATCGAGCTTGCTATCATTTCTATAAATACAGTAATGCCCTAAATAATCGACTCCTTAACTACAGCAGAATTATGGGTAATTTTTCAGGATTTAGTCGGAAATATGGCTTGTTGCCATTCATCGGAAAGCTCTCAGTGAGAGCTTTCCAATGAATGGCATCAAGCCATATTTCTGACTAAATCCTGAAAAATTACCCATAATTCAGCTGTGTTTAAGGAGTCTATTATTTAGGGCATTACTGTATAGCAAATATAGAGGTGTGACTGTCTCGATGGGACTGCAGATGATGCCCTACCATTACCATATATATGTAATACTGGGATGACCAAATTAAATTATTTCTATGTTGAAAAAAGGAAAACTGCGAAAATTGTCTGACCAGCCTCACAATTTATACCTATATTTTCCTTGTAAATTTTAGTTTTTAACAATTACTGATTTTGAATGTGCATTGTCAATTTCCATAACTCATGTACATGTAGTAGTTTCCCCCCATTAGATAAATATTTTGATATGTTTTATACAATTTAAAATTAAAACCGCTTTGGGTTAAAGGCTTGATTGGCAGAGTTTCCGCTACTATGGCAGGCCGGCCGTCAAGCGGCCTTATTACCCTCCCAAATCATGACTTCATATTTGGCAACAAAATAGCCACAGATGGAGCTCAACCACCTGGGGAAGATACTCAGGGGGAAGATATTCTGGTACACCGGTATTTACGTCATGTATAAATATAAGACGGTAGAATATTTTCCCCGGTCCCTTTTGGACTCAAGCCATGTCAACAATGCCACATGGTATTTGCCACCAAAACATATCCATGGAAAGTCTAGCCAGTAATAACAAACACATTTTTATAAAGATCCGATGACAATAGGCCCTATCTTAACTCCTTTGGAACCTCAACCTATGTCAACTATGCCACGTACGTGGTCATGCATCTTTCCCACCTTTCAGTGTAATGTTTGAAGCTTGCAGTAATTTGTGTTGAATTTGCGCCAGTTTAGTGTCGGGTTTAAAGATTTGTGGTTGTAACTTTACCCTCTTTGGGCCTCAATCCACTTAAACAATACCACAGTGTCAGCTTTCCCAGCTAATGTCAGGAAATTTCCTGGCACAACAAATTGTTATTTGCTTGACTTTTTGGTCTCAAGATTACCATGCATGCAGAAGTAATAATTAATTCTACTGTGATATTCGGCATTCAAGCAAAAGTTTCATCGCTGATTTCAACAACCTGCCAGCTGAGTAATAAAAAGCCACTAAGATTTTAAATTATGCATTGTGCAAGCCTTGAAATAGTGTGCCTGTCATTTGCAGAATGAGGTCCCCAGAGGGTGAATTTAGTAATGCTACCCCGCATAGCGGGTTAGCATCACCAAATTCACCCTCTGGGGACCTCATTCTGCAAATGACAGACACACTATTTCAAGGCTTGGCATTGTGTCACTTACATGCTTTAAATTTAGTTCCTTAACTTGAGGTAAAGGAAACAAGCTCTGTTTCAATTTGGTTTCTGTACGGAGCTTCAATGTTCATGCTTCTTGTCTCATGTGCAAGTAATAGCTACTTTTCAGTGACAAAACTTCAAGTTTACCTTCACATTGTGTGGATCACACAGAACAAATCTTATTCAAATGAGCTGCTCCAGTGCTGAACTGATTATGGCGGCCTGATATGGTATGCACTGTACTGACCGATTCACTGCCCCCCCCCCCCCCCACCTTGTTGAGGAAGGGGAGGAATATGCTCTACTTTGGAATATGTTTAGTTCAGTGAATTAAGTATCTAGGTACAGTAATGCTCTAAGTAATCGACTTCTTAACCACAGCATAATTATGGGTAACTTTTCAGGATTTAGTCGGAAATATGGCTTGTTGCCATTCATCGGAAAGCTCTCAGTGAGAGCTTTCCGATGAATGGCAACAAGCCATATTTCCAACTAAATCCTGAAAAGTTACCCATAATTCTGCTGTGGTTAAGAAGTCGATTACTTAGAGCATTACTGTATCTGTCACTTGCATAAGAAGAAGTTAATGAAATGAAAGTTAAATGCCATGACCATGTAGTAGAATTTATGAGCCTATTTTTCAATGTAAACATGCAAAGCCGTCAAACCATTTTTAAAGCTAAATTTGTGACCAGAAATATTATCACAAGCCTTTTTCTGAATTTTGGGTACAAAATGATTACAGAATTGAATCAGTTTCAAAGATTTGCTGTGTATTCTTACTTCAAATGATTATGACTCTATTAATCTAGAGATTATAAGATTATGCTATATTCACATATTAAGAATGTTTAGTGTGTCAAAAGATTGAATCAGGATCCAGCAACATTAAGATTTACAATGAAATCAGGTAACTTGTTTCAGTTACAAGGCAATAGCTTATCTGGCGCATTCCATGGATATTTGTAGAGGAAGGGAGAGAGATTTGATTTGTGTTCCAATTCCAAACTTTTAATTAACCGGTATATTAAAACAGTCAATTTGTATGTCATTTATTGCATATTATTTCTTAACATGTATTCAGGATTCACCCCCCAAAATTAACTGGTATTCAGGGGGGAGGGGGGTTGATATCCTCAAATATGTTTAGTACAGTGAAGTATCTAGATATCTTTCACTTGCATAAGGGGAAATAGAAAGTTAAAAGCCATGACCATGTGGTATAGTTTATGTTATGTTAATCTAGAGATTATAAGATTATGCTATATATCCACATATTAAGAAATGTTTAGTGTGTAAAAAGATTCAAAGTTCTGGTGACATTAAGATATACAATGAAATCAGGTAACTTGTTTCAGTTACAAGGCAATAGCTTATCCAGCGCATTCCATGAATATTTTATTATATGAAGGTCAATTGCTTCAACAGTGCATACCTAAGAAAATAAGAAATAATACATTATCAAATTCCTAGCAGGTCTCTTGATCGTTAAATGTTACAAGAAATGACAAAAATGTCAAGAAAATTATAACATTAAATTTGACAAATGGAAGGAATGTGCACTATAATGTGTATTTCTGTGTATGCTCACCTGTTTATATTAAACGTCCATTGAAGGGATAACATACATGGCTATGTAAACAGAATAGTCCTTGTTTCTATACGAGCCAAGAAAGATTGTCAGTATGAATAACACCGAGCACAGGAATCAATGTATAAATACTCAAGATAAAACAGCCGGAGATTATTTAACATTTCAGCGAGTGTGTGTTTTCATGCATGCTTGAAGGCGAATAGCTGGTTACAGATTGTTATGAATGGGTGTGATAAAGGGTGTTGTACTACAGTGAACTGCCCACGAAAAACCACAAAAATTTCAACATTCTCGGGTGGTTTACTCACTGAGTAACTGGAGACATGGGTAATCAATTTAGTTTCAGGTTGGTGGTAGGCTGTGTGAGATCACACAGGGATATTTTAGATATCATGTTAAAATAGCTTGTTGATGATGTCTAAACAGATAATATTATAATATATTATATCATGTTGCATTTTTTTCAATGACTCAAGCATTCCAGGTAAGATTCTCAAATCGCAGATGCTTTCCAAACTTCCAAAAATGGTGGATGCATAATTAAAATCACTCCCTCCCCCTACCTGCATACCCAGACAGACCTTAAATGGGGTAGTCATAAAAAAAAGTCAACTCATATTAAAGATGCATAATCCGATTAAGCGCCCCTCAATTACTCTTTATTTGGATTCGGGGGTAAAGAATATTTTATTCGAGTCAAAGAACCCACCTATCAAAGCTCAGAGTTAATAGATATCGATTTTTTAAATCTATTATTTTTCACCATCGAGAATTATTTAGTGGCCCAGTAAACAGCCGACGAGCCGATGGTCTCAGACCAAATTGCAGATGAAGATGGACAACTCTAAAATCAATGAGGCTTTCTGTTGATAATAAGGCCAAATTTCGTCGAACAACATGTTGATAAATTACAGGTTTCGGGCAATTGTATACTATAGTTGACAGTGATTAGCATTATTTTTGGGCAGTTAATTGATTCTGATAACTGAAGCAGCATTTCTAAAAATAATGTTGTTGTTGTTGTTGGAATCTGATTATATCGGGAGCATCGAATCGGATTGAGTATCTTTAAGTAATGGGTACAAAATCATATCTACAGACAATTTAAATAGATTCAGGAATAAAATAATAGATATGAATCCAGCACACATCTCTGCAAAAAGCTTCTATCAATTAAATCAAATTTATATAGAATTTCTTATCACATTCTCCGGACAGTTTTAGGAACTATTTTCTAGAAGAGAAATCTCGCAGAGAGTACCTGGGGCGTACCAAGAAGAGAACTCGTTAGCACCCTCAATCTAGACAAATTTCATTTCTACTTGGAGATTTCACAGGGAATTATGCTCAGCTGCTTCAGAAATAAACCAATGTTTTATGCCTTTAAAGACAAATAAATATACCAAATATTCAGTTTTATCTGTATCTCATTCACAAAAAAAAATTTAGTTGTAGTCTAGAAATCAGATTTTATAACAATTATGTTGTTGTTGTAATTGTGGCCAGGAAGATATACACTATTTTTAAGTTGAAAATAACTCGCCAAGAATATCAATTAGAAAAACATTCACAGGTTCAAGGAAGTGGTATACATTTTCAAGATATTTCATCTTTAAGAAGTTACTATAAACTTTAAATATAAATAATTGAATAGGAATCTGGATGGAATAATACAAAATTGAGGTTATTAACTTAGATAAAGTCACTGAAAATAAGTCTAGCTGATTTCAACAATGCCGATACACAAAGGCATGGCATGTACAGCTCCCACGCACCTAGTCAAGCCTTACTCAATTAATGTTTTCTTGCCATTCCATGTTCATATACACCCAAAATAAGTAGTAAAATCTTGAGAAAATTTCTTGCTATAGGTAGCTTGCAGAGTTGGAAAGGGCAGGGGGTGGGTCACTGTGGGTGCTGATTTGAAAAAAAAATCCTTTTTCTTATCATTTCAGTACAGATTAATTTGGTATCATGCATGGTGGGGTGAGATATCCAGGGGAAAATGATGTCCATAAATATCTGAACAGTGCATAATTCTAGAGTTCACACAAAAGTTTAATGTGTCAGTGAGAATGAATTAAACCCTAGACACAAATCATTTTGTGAATATTTCAAGCCCAGCACAGTACACAATCTGAATTGCGAGATGATAAACTAGCCCTCTGTACAGCTTAACCCACATCGCACGAGGCATCACCAGTGGGCCTTACTAGTACAGTGAATGTATCGATGATAAACTAGCCCTCTGTCCAGCTGAACACACATTGCAAGAAGTATCACCAACAGGCCTTTAATACTAATACAGCTATATCTATCCACCAAATTTTCATTATATAAATCAGTATTATCATTTATAATTTCACTATCCATTTCCTTTCATGGGCCAACGTATAAATTCTACAATATTTCGGGTTGGGACACAAATTTGTCAGATAGACCATCTCCAGTTCCCAGTAATAATGTAATATTGATAAACCCCATTACGGGAGGATTACACGCAATCGACACATTCTTAGTGGCACGGAATCAAGCGTACAGAGGGCAATAACCCACTCAATAAGACAGAGTTCTAAATATCGATGATGAAAGTGTCAGTGACACTGAAGCCCATGCTGATACCGTCACTCCATTGACAAGCAGGGTTTGCAAACGGACATGAAATTTATTTTATGAATTCGGAAGAAAAAAATTTATCCCCCCCCCCCCCCCCCCCCCGCAAAAGAGTGGGCTAAAATGATTCCACCAAGCCATTGCCATACCAAAGATCAATCAAATCCAAGCTATATGATACTGAGATAGAGAGCTCATGATTATTACAGATGGATGCACAGACAGACAGATGAATAGAAAGAAGCCATATCTTTATCCCTCACAAAACTTCATTTGCGACGGATATAAAAACTTTTCCCCAAGCCATAAAAGGGGCATACCACTGTTCCAAATCAAATTTTGCATCATTTGATCCTGCAAAACTTTGTCATGTCAATTACAACCTGACAAAACTTGAATGCTCCGGTAACAAACTGTACGTGGAGTTCAAGTCTGAGTTTAGTGTGCCTGTTATTTGCAGAATGAGGTCCCCAGAGGGTGAATTTAGTGACACTATCCCACATAGCAGACTAGCATCACTAAATTCACCCTCTGGGGACCTCATTCTGCATGGCCCCATCTGCTATGGGAGACATATATGTAGACTCAGACTAAAGTTCCCAAATGGTGAATAGTGTGATGTAAACCCATTGGGAACCTCAATTATGCAATCTATCATCTGCCATTTTTGGGATATAGAGAAACTAAACTAAAAAAGAAATAGAATCTATGTGAAGAAGTTTCTATAGAAATTTTATTACAAAGAAACTTTCCAGGGAAGAGTCATAAGCAGTATGATGTCCCCAGAGGGTAACTTTAGTGATGCTAGCCTAGTGATGCAGGAGAGCGTGAATAAATTCACCCTCTGGGGACCTCATTCTGCAAATGACAGGCACACATGCTTGGAGGAGTTGCATACACTGTTATCTGGACACTCAGACACAGAACCAAAGGTGAGGATAACTAGAGGTGTGACTGTCCCAATGGGACTACGGATACCCCCCTGTTTTAAAAATACTAAGATGTTTCACATGTCAGTAAACATTTAGTTAAAATAATAAAATAACAGTTCCCATTGCAGGTGTACAACCATAACCCTAATCTTAAACCTATTGACCGAAAAATGTAGGAATAAAAACTCGAACAAAATTATGCATTTTTGCAAAAAAGTCGAAAAAGGGGAATAACTCCACAAAAAAAGTCGGACAGACATCATAATCGCAGGTGCACAGGTTCTCATGGTGCTAAATATCAGTGCCAAGATTAAAAAACATTGACCTAAAAATGTACAAAATTAGGCATGTTGCAAAAAAATGACAAAATTGAAGCATGTTGCAAAAAAAGGTCTAAGTCAAAAAAGGGGAATAACTCCACCAAAAAATGCCGGACAGACGTCATAATCGCAGGTGCACAGGTTCCCATGGTACTAAATGTCTGTGCCAAGTTAAAAACAAATTGACCTAGAAATGTAGGAATAAAATCTTGGACAAAATTATACATGTTGCAAAAATTTTCTAAGTCGAAAAATAGTCTGACAGACGTCATAATCGCAGGTGCACAGGTTCCCATGGTGGTTGATGCCTGTGCCAAGTTTCACGGAAATTGATCAAAAAACAACTGAGAAAAACTCCAGACAAATTTGTGTCCACGGACGGACGGACGACGGACGGACAAGCTGACTCCAGTATACCCCCCCTAACTTCGTTGCGGGGCGGTATAACAATTATTTCTGGGGGGGGGGGGGGGGGTGGTGATGAATGGTCAACAGGGGTTATCTTAGGTATCACCCAGGGCCCCTATCCCAATGCAAAATAGACCTGACTTTTTCCCAATCACTATTTCTTCCAGTTTGTTTCCTGTTGGTTCTTTAACCCTTCCATGACTGGAGCTTCCTGAAATTTTGCAACAACACTGCTTATATATGTGAGGCTCCCTATGGGAGACTCACATATATAAGAGAATGAACTGGCACAGGGCCTTTAATGCTGCGCCAGCACAGCTCCCGCCATGAAAGGGTCAAATGAGTTATTACCCTAATTAGCTGGCAAAATTATTCCCACAATGTGGCTTAATTAATTCAAAAATGTGATGGGCATATTTTATATAAAGGACCATACTTGGGAACTAAATGCATTCACAAAATCTGTTTCCTGCATGCTGCCTCATGAGCATACTAAAGACCATTCATAATTTACCTGCGGAACAGATCCAAAGTCGGCTGAGACGAATTTTCACTTTTCACACTAAATCCCATGATTTGACAAAAATTTAATGAAACCCATTGTACATAAATATCCTTTCCCCATGGCGGTTCATCAGCATACCAACGATCACCGAATCCGATAATGGATGACTGAGTCCAACAACTCATAAGTTCGGATGAATGCGGATAGACAGACGGATGTATGCACAAACTCACAGATAGGGAACATTTCTATATCTCCCACCAAACTTCTTTGCAGGGGATAATAAGTAGACATACTAATGCAAGCTTCTATTACTAACCTAATGACATTTGTTGAGATGCTGATGTAGTTCCATCCATGACATGTCCTATAGATTACTGATGGAGTTCCATCCTGTGCCATCTCCTAAGATTACTTTGCTGGAAGAGATAAGGGCTTCTTTTTACAAGTCTAGCACAGGAATTACCCTAGATAATAGAATATTACTAACAGACATGATGCTTTAAGATTACCAGTTTTCAACATAACATGAATGTTCATGAAACATTGAACATTTTTGATGCAATGAACACTGAACTTTGAACACATGGTCTATATACAATAAAAGGCTGCTGGGTCACACATCCCTCGAATAAGGTGGCTTTATTTGAACAGTGGCTTAAAGGGGTACTGTACCCCAATTTCAATAAATTCCCGGTGACAATAGCGATCTAATATCAATATTATATTTTTAAATAACTAATTTGAGTCGACGATGTCTACTGAAAACGTTCCGGTTAACAGGCTATCACAAAAGTAAAATTGAATTATTTAATATAAATTAATTTATGGCTGGAGTCATAAAATAGAGTATTATGCCAGTACGAGTTACCGTTCTTGAAATCGTATCTGTTGCGTGTCTTTTATCGACGGCCGTTCGCGAACATTATTGAGTTGCAAACAAAACATCAAACATGTTACCTGCAAAAGAAAGGCCTGCTATAACCGATTCGGGAAAAAAAAGAGAAAGAAACAAGAGTCATAAAGCGTCAAGTATTTTATAGGGAGTGAGATTGTTCGATGGAAGAGATTGAAGACATCAATTGAAGCTGTGAACAATGAACTTCCGGTTCTTCCTGCGATCTGAGTATTCTCCGGTGAAGGTCAAAAACATGGCGCGTACTTTGAAATCGTAATATTTTCGTTTCCAAGATCAATATTTTCTTCGGTAAATTAGGTTTATACGAAACTCATATAACACGAACACAATCTAACTTGAAAGTTATTTCAATAGAAGTAAATAAAAAAATTGTCTATCCCTGTGTACAGTACCCCTTTAAAAAAAAATTTAAAAAAAATAATTCGGGGAACAATCAAAACTTTGCTTCCAACTGTCTATGTCGTTAACACACCTATTTTAATTTTTATTAGACAGTAGACACCAGAAAAACAGTAAATTCCAACTCTAATAGGGCTATAACTAAGACAAAACTGAGTGGAATGAACCCAAACTCAGCTTGACCTGTATTTTCATGTGAGTAATCCATATATCAAATTTGATTACAGTCCGATAACTAATACTAAAATTATCATCAGGAATCCAAAATAGTCTGCAAATACTATGTCGATAAGGACCATAACTCTGATAAAAAAAAAATAAGCAGACCTAACCCATAATCGAACTGGACCTGTACCCCTAACCAATAAGTTCACATACCAGATATTGTTTAACCCTTTACCCAACAAACCGGCCAAAAACGCCTGAATAAAGCTTCAACAGCCTAAAATATCTTCAGTCTGTCTCAATAGAACCATACAAATATGGATATCATTGGAACCGGCTCCTTGACCACATTGTGATAGTTACAGTTATGCCCCGTGCCAATGCATTCTCTTATATATGCGAGTCGACCATAGGTCGCCTCGCATATATAAGAGAATGCATGGGCCTAAAAAAAAAAAAAATTAACACTTTTTACAATTTTTTCTTACATTCTTTAACAATTTTATAATTTTATAATGTGTTAAGCCAATGCACTCTCTTATATATGCGAGGCGACCTATGGTCGACTCGCATATATAAGAGAATGCATTGGCACAGGGCAGTTCTGTTGGGTAAAGGGTTAATTTCATTAATTATTATTGAAGATATTATCATCTGGAACCATCTATGATGGACGAACAAAATTTATGGACATGGTGATTTCTATACTTTAGTATCCATAATTGTTTTTTCAGTGGACGATAATTTGATAGCAAGATGTCCCAAAAATTAAAAGAACACAGGTTCATGGTTGTATCAACTTCATGGACATATTCGTTAATATATGTACAACAGCCCTCGAAATTAACTACGGCAAAACCCAATGCCATAGAAAAAGCCGTAGAAACCAATATAGAATTTCATGCAGTTCTAAAGAAATGCCATAGAAGAAAAATGCTCAAGTTGAATATTTGTCACTAAACCAAGCATTCTGATTGGTCGAGAGCTGCTTTACATGTAGTTATCAATTCAACAGCATCACACGCTGATGGGTGAACAAATTTGAATGGAGTACGTTGCAATTGATGACGCACATCAAATACGTCTCAATGCAGCCAGAAGTGTACCAATATAGGGATGGCACGGTATGGGTGTCGGCTGAGACACAACAAGCAACAGCTATGCCACGGGTGACCAGCCATTAACAGAGAAAACAGTAAAGTAATTGTTAACCAGGACATATCCTGACTTTAGGTTAGAAGGAACTAAATAAGTAGAATTACGTCCCTTTCGTTTTTACAGGGTATCTCGAATACGAGTTTAAAAAATTCTGGCGCGCGATTGGCGTATAATATGTCAAATAATTTTACAAATTCAAGAAATATAATACCCATAGCATGTAAAAACGTGGGCGTTTCCTAGTCTGAAATGCGTTCGTGTCCAAACAATGGCGGGATATTGAGGCCGTGTATTGGCTTTCGTCAGACTGTCATATTCTGTGCAAAAAGTGGGGTAGTGTGGAAAACATATGCTGGTTTTTTAAAAAGGCGTGGCTCGAAAGATACTCCTATGTGCGAACAGATTCCGAAAGGGTTGGTCTTTACGAATGCATGCATCGTGCACTTCGGAACTCAAAAATTTAGCGTGGGCGTGGTCAAACGTTAACACTGTGGCCTATGGAAAACATTTAGTTCCTTCTAACCTAAAAGAAGCAAGCCATAACTATGACGAAGCGTAATAAACAGTCTGATGAGAGTCCTTAGACCGTTCCATCAATGTCGACCCGACAGACATGTTCCATCTGGAGCCAGAGACCCGGACTCTCTTGAGTTGCAAGCCAGTACCAGCTACCTGTACCACTCAAAAAAATTTTGAAAAACTTCTCTGCCTAAGCTTCTCACTCTCGCTCTCATTGAAGCAAACCCTGAAGCAAAGACGATGGCACACGTACACACTGTAAGTTGTAACACACATACATGAACATCGGGACGCCCATATAACCCAGTATGAAGACAGAATGAAGTCGACGACACGATGCGGAGATCGGACCATGACTATAATGATATCATATAACCATTGATTTATTACATATATATTATCACTTGAAGTCTCTGACGATGTCCCACACCCATCTTAGCACAGAAGTTGTGTAATTGAGTTCAACTGGAAAGATTTTTACTATAGATACGTTAACACTTCCATGACCGGAGTTTCCTGAAATTTTGCGTAAACCCTGTGCCAATGCATTCTCTTATATATGCGAGTCTTCTTTATAGAAGTCTCCCATATATAAGAGAATACATTGGCCCATTTTAATACCTTGACTTTGTAAGCCAGTGTATTCTCTTATGTATGTGAGGCACCAGCACAGCTCCCTTCATGAAAGAGTTAAAGTGATGTGGAACAGTCTGCTGAGGTATTCAGAACGAATATCAAATGATGATGCCAAAACATATTATTTTCATAATTTTGATAACCAAATAGACAGAAAACATTGTCATTGTTATAATGGAAACACTTGAAGTGACTATTGTTGTCTGAATCATTGCTGTATGTTATCACCCAATAGTTCATTCCAAATAAATAAGAAAATATTTACATTTTGCATAGTTCAAACGTTCTCCGAAATAGTTTGGTCACCGTCGTTGCAATTTTCGACAATCTTAGTTGATTTCTACATTCTTCAGTTTTTGGATACCAACTTATCAGATTTATTCGTTAACTCTTTCATGACTGGAACTTCCTGAAATTTTTCAAAAACCCTGTACCAATGCATTCTCTTATATATGCGAGTCTCCCTATGGGAGACTCACATATATAAGAGAATACATTGGCCTAACAATATTTACCTTGACACCAGCGCAGCTCCCGTCAAGAAAGGTTTAAACTGACTCCACAATATGTCTTTGACAGGAAGCTGTTTGGGAGCTGTTCTGAGTAACCAGATGGAACGTAACTTGAGATTTTATCACCGGAAAAAGGATATCTCACTTCATAACATGTATTATATAATGCCGATAAAAAAGTGTTTTTCGTGCAGTTATTTTAAATTGTTTGGTGGATTATATTATACAATGGAGATAAACATACCCTGTTTCGTTGGGATATTCAGGAATTTGAGCACAAAAACAAGTTTGTGAACTAGCTGACATTACTAATGCTCGAATACCCATCTACCTGTATACATCGTATGTTTAACTCACAAGGAATTGTAATGTGCACGAATTGCCCGAAAAATATCGCCAATGGCCCAAAAATTATCCATGGTATTTTTCTACACACAATGGACTGAATGGAGTACATCTCCAATTACACTGTTGGAGACACGAAAGCATCCCGGAAGTATCCAAACTAATTAACAGTACAAACAAACAACTCGCGCATCGCTTGCTGCAGGCTTTGTCATTTTCATAAATGATATTTGTGTTTAATTAATGTAAGGGTATAATAGATGGTAGGCAAAATGGGTTCGTCAACATGAATCATAAACATAAGTTAAGATTTAGATAACTGAGAGCAGCCGACAAAAGTAAAAATATAAACAACTTCTTCGCCAACTCTCAAGAAAATCTACCATGCAAAAAAAGTGATATAATTTGTAACAATGATGTGGTTGAAGTCTCAAACTCTAAGTAAAAAGCAGGCAGTTTCATTCACTGTTAAAACTCCACAAAAAGTGCATCCATTTTCTCAAAAACATGGATTCAGAGAAGAACAGAATATCGGTTGTACATGCATGGCTGATATTCAATAAGGACAAAATTGTTTTGTTTCGCGGTTTTTAGCTCTATACATAGTTGTGCATTCCCAAAAAAAATAAAATGGTCCAACAGATTTTTAAATGGCACAAAAACAATACTGAGAATGGCATTATTTTCTGGTCCAGCGCAAACACTAATAATAACATTCAGCTTAAAGGTCCATCCCATATGTATTGTGGGAATGCAGAGACATCGTATAAATATATAATCATCAGCTATCTCAATTTAGAAGCTTTCGGTCTCTTTGGCCTTATTTAGCATTTGATATCAGGGAGACAGCTACATCTTCGAAGAAAACAATATTACATAATCAATGATGTAAGTATACTATCAATACGAGTAACAAGCCTTGAAATAGTGCGTCTGTCATTTGCAGAATGAGGTCCCCAGAGGGTGAATTTAGTGATGCTACCCCGCATAGCACGCTAGCATCACCAAATTCACCCTCTGGGGACCTCATTCTGCTTAGACATAATATCTTCTCTGCAAAGTTTCTTTATCATCAAATTTATATAGAAACTTCTTCACATAGATTCTATTTCCTTTTTTTTAGTTTAGTTTCTCTATATCCCCAAATTGGCAGATGACACATTGCATAATCGAGGTTCCCAATGGGTGTACATCACAATATTCACCATTTGGGAGTTTCAATCTGAGTCAAAATCTCCCATAGCGAAGCCTTGAAATAGTGTGTCTGTCATTTGCAGAATGAGGTCCCCAGAGGGTGAATTTAGTGATGCTACCCCGCATAGCGGGTTAGCATCACCAAATTCACCCTCAGGGGACCTCAATCTGCAAATGACAGACACACTATTTCAAAGCTTGACTAGTAATAATATTGTTTACTTCGAAAATTTAGCTGTCTCCCTTCTATTAAATGCTGGAGAAGACCAAAGACGCTGAAAGCGATTAAATTGAGCTATCCGTTGATTAAATACTAATGATAGCAATTTATTATGTCAGGTCTTGCGATTAGCCAATCAGCGTCGATCAATAAGGATGGTGTATGAACCCATGTTAGGTCAGTGACCCCCATATGAAATCAATATTAGATGCTTACCCACCATCTTGTTTTTCAATAAAAAATTCTGTCACCTCCAGGATATTATTGGTGTATTTTGGCACCAAGAAAAGGGATATCTGTTGGAAATAATTTTCTGCGAATTTAAAGACATCATACCATGTACCAAAACCTGCATGCGATATATTTAGGAATTCTAAAGACTCATAAATTAACTAACAAACTGAATTGTGTTGTCCATGAGTAGTACTTCTGTTGATCAGCCATTGACTCAATGCGTCGACTTTCAACACCCATGGTGCCTCACTGCGATGTTACTTACATAAGTTAATAGCCATAGATGACACATTTAACTTACCAAATTAAAATAAATTACAGCGACATTTAATTAAAGGGATATGCTGGATTTTGTCCACTGACACAGCAAGATCAATATTAGGCTCAGCCTCGCCTAATATTGATCTCACTTCGCCTCACATGACACCATATCTGACCACTAAGCATCCTGTAACTTAATTATAATATTAGGTTGGAAAATCTTTCTCAACCAATATTCCAATATCGAAGTGAAGGCCTAAGCCTGATTAATGGTAACAAAATGCTGAGTTTGCAAATAGTGTGTCTGTCATTTGCAGAATGAGGTCCCCCAGAGGGTGAATTTAATGATGCTATCCTGCACAGCAGGCTAGCATCACCAAATTCACCCTCCGAGAAATTCATCTTCTGTAGTCTATAGTCTCAAGTTAACATAGTTTTTAGTTACTTTTTCCCTTCTGGGAAGTTTCTATATCCCCCAATTTGCAAAAGATAAAATGCATAATCGAGGGGACTAATGGGTGATCATCAACTTCAACAGGGAACATATCAATCTGATCATAGGTCTCCCACAGCAGTTGAGTCATTAGCAGAATGAGGTCCCCAGAGGTTGAATTTGGTGATGCTAGCCCACAGTGCAGGATAGCGTCACTAAATTCACCCTATGGGCACCTCATTCTGCAAATGACAGACACACTAGTTCAAGGACTACAATATCATTTTACAGGGTCGTGGTGACAGTATAGATGTTGTGATGCGTCTCCACTGCCAAAAATCTGGACAATATGCTCAACATTTGTCATGCCCCAAAAAAGTATGTGCCAACAGAAATATCACGATAGCAATTGTTCTGATGAGTTAACCCTTTACCCAACAAACCGGCCAAACAAAGCTTCAACAGCCTAAAATATCTTCGGTCTGTCTCAATAAAACCATACAAATATGGATATCATTGGAACCGGCTCTTTGACCACATTGTGATGGTTACAGTTATGCCCTGTGCCAATGCATTCTCTTATATATGCGAGTCGACCATAGGTCGCCTCGCATATATAAGAGAATGCATTGGCCTAAAAAAATCTTTTTTTACCATTTTTTCTTACATTCTTTAACAATTTTATAATTTTTAATGTGTTAAGCCAATGCATTCTCTTATATATGCGAGGCGACCTATGGTCGACTCGCATATATAAGAGAATGCATTGGCACAGGGCCCTTCTGTTGGGTAAAGGGTTAATGTAACAGAATCCTATGCACCCCTCCATGCCACAGCCCTGACAGCTTGTTGTGTATGCATCAGATTCGAAACAGTGAAACTCTAAATTATGTGGATGCTAACTCGAGTTATGTAGCTATAGGACGTTTGAACCTAACATGGTGACGTGAGTATGTGAGTATGCGATATAGATTCCCAGGTGAAAATATTATTCTTGTGGTAATACACTAGAGCTGCACTGGTTATGCTGTTACACAATTATAGTTAAGTGATGACTTCTTGACCTCTCGACAACTCAACAATAAAACAAAACCATAATATGTCATAATATGGCAATATGCTGTCCAAACTACACCTATAATATTTTGTTATGTCTAACAAATGATAATCGAGGTGACTCATGGGTGAACATCACACACTTCAACTTTTATCTGCAGAGCAGTGATCCTAGGTCTAGGCATAAGCAGAATGACATTCTCAGAGGGTGAATTTTGGTATGCTAGCCTGACGTGTAGATAGCGTCACTAAATTCAACCTCTGGATCCTCATTTTGTAAATGACAGACACACTATTTGCAGGTTTGTTCCATCAACTACAGTAATGCTCTAAATAATCGACTCCTTAACCATAGCAGAATTATGGGTAACTTATCAGGATTTAGTCAGAAATATGGCTTGTTGCCATTCATCGGAAAGCTTTCTCTGAGAGCTTTCCGATAAACGGCAAGAAGCCATATTTCCGACTAAATCCTGAAAGGTTACCCATAATTCTGCTATGGTTAAGGAGTCGATTATTTAGAGCATTACTGTACAAAATAATGATGACTGCAGCATTTTACATCTGTTAGGCTCCCAGATACATACACCTAAAGAGAACATCAATATTAGGAATTATGCAGGCAGCCAAACTATTTGACAGAGACAACATATTGGATATATTAAATCACCTTTATCGTCATCGGATGACAGTTCCATTACGACTGACGAGAAATCAATTGGCATCAATTAACGACTTGTCTATGCCTCTCATAAAATGACAGCCGCTTTGATCTTCTCTCTTGTGGGTGTTGAACTGAAATTATAAGACCAATAGGCATGTCAATGACACTGTAGTTCAAACTTCTTTGATCTCTTCTAGTGCAGGGTGGAATTCAAATATTGAATATAGTCAGTATTCATATAAAATATGTATTGTATTGTGTATGATATAAAAATTCACAATATATTTAAGCCATGATTAATATCATTTAGTATACCGGTTGTACAGCTGTTTCAGCCAACCACTTAAACTTCAATTGTTGAATGAATGTATAATCAGTTTTCCAATCCTCGATCACTCATTTATCAAAAAGATTTGGGTCAAAAAACACATTGTTCGTGATGATCGACACATCCCAGAATGATCGAATCACCCCCAGCTGAATTAAACAGTCCCCACAGAACCTGAATGTATGCGCTCTGATTTAAAGTCAGAGCAAGGCTTGAAATATTGTGTCTGTCATTTGCAGAATGAGGTCCCCAGAGAGTGAATTTAGTGATGCTACCCTGCACAGCAGGCTAGCATAACCAAATTCACCATCTGGGGACCTCAATCTGCTTAGGCCTCAACTGCTATGGGAGACCTAGGATCAGTTTGAAGTTACCCAGTTGAAGTTAGTGATGTTCACCCGTTAGTCACCTCGATTATGCATTTTATCTTCTACAAATTAGGGGATATAGAAACTGAACAGAAAAAGTAACTAAAAACAATGTTAATTTGAGAATATAGATAGTTCCAAGAAGATGAAGCCTAGCAGAATGAGGTTACCACAGCAGGAGTTTGGTGATGCTAGCCTGCCATGTGGGATAGCGTCACTAAATTCACCCTCTGATGACCTCATTCTGCAAATGACAGACACACTATTTCAAGGCTTGAGTCAGAGCCCCTTCTGTCTCGCTTGCTGATCGTAACCACATGCTCCGCGAATGTGACAATAAATAATCAGGTATCACTCATTGAAGCCTATCGTCACTGTTTTATATGTTCATGGGATTGGGCCAATGGGAGTCAGAAAAAGGCATCTGTTAGTTGACATTTTAGGCTTGACCTAGCCTCATGATATATTGAAAAGTTGAAATGGGTCTCTTGAAACTTAGTCAGAATTGGGTCAATGCGTAGTAAATTACTCCTGTCACATTTGACTCTATGGAACTTGGGACAATAAAGTATAGATTTAGTTTTCGTAATCGTCATAAGATTTACTGTGAAATTTTCGTTGATTGTTTTCTTCGTTAATTAAAGCGAAAGACTGATTGTTTTCTCACATCAGAATAGAAACATTTAAGTGGCAATGTGCATGTATACAAATGGATCATTCACACATTCATATAAGAACTTACAGGAATATACAATGAAACCATGCATATACAGTAATGCCCTAATTAATCGACCCCTAACCACAGCAGAATTATGGGTAACTTTTCAGGATTTAGTCAGAAATATGGCTTGTTGCCATTCATCGGAAAGCTCTCGGGGAGAGCTTTCCGATGAATGGCAGCAAGCCATATTTCCGACTAAATCCTTAGTTTAGTGTGCCTGTCTTTTGCAGAATGAGGTCCCCAGAGGGTGAATTTAGTGACGCTATCCTGCTTAGCATCACCCTCTTGTGACCTCATTCTGCATGGCCTCATCTGCTATGGGAGACATAGACTCAGATTGAAGATCCCAAATGGTGAATATTGTGATGTACACCCATTGGGAACCTCAATTATGCAATGTGTCATCTGCCAATTTGGGGATATAGAGAAACTAAACTAACAAAAAGAAATAGAATCTACGTGAAGAAGTTTATATAGAAATTTGATAATAACGAAACTTTGCAGAGAAGATAATGCCAAAGCAGAAAGAGGTCCCCAGAGGGTGATTTAGTGATGCTAGCCAGCTATGCGGGATATCGTCACTAAATTCACCCTCTGGGGACCTCATTCTGAAAATGACAGGCACCTTATTCTCAGACCTGAATACAGCCCACCACTAATCTCTACCAAGCATGCTGAAGTAAACACATGTCAATAAGACTGCTTAACCCTTTCAGTGTCAGGTCCAATTTTTGTATCAACCCATATACCCTGTGCCAATGCATTCTCTTATATATGCGAGTCGACCATAGGTCGCCTCGCATATATAAGAGAATGCATTGGCCTAACAATTTTTCATCATTTGTTATTATGTTTTACAATTTTTTACAATTTTAATAATTTTTTCTTATATTCTTTAACAGACTTATTTTGTAGGTTTAGTGCCAGGGAATCTTACGTTTTTCATGGGCATCAAAATTATTACTATGAATACTTGGTGATAGTTTTGAGTTATAACATGCTCCTAAGGTTTTATCCATTTTTTTTTTTAATTCACTATAGCATGCTTAAGCATACCCAAAACAAATTCAAACCAAAAAAAAAATAAAAAAATCTAAGGCGACACCAATTTTTAAGTCTGGTTTACGAACACCTCCTACAACTTTTTTTCCATTTCATGAACAAAAATTAAACTTTTTTCTCCCAAATTTTTTTACACGCGTACTGATTTTCATGTGCTGTCGCATCCGGTTCTGCTTATGATCATTTACAGATCCATATTTTCATGTATTTCATGACAAGAAATGTCTTGTTTGGTTCAGAATTTCATTCAAAAACATTTTTTCACAATTTTTGTAAAATTTATGTAAAATTCCACGATTTACTTGATATAAATTGGGGGGACAATTTTTTTTATTTTTATTTTTTTCCCTCCTGCATCTACTTTTTTTCTCCCCACATGTTCATATACCAGACTTAAAAATTGGTGTCGCCTACAGTCGCCTAAAGCAAAAACAAAAAACAAATAAATTTATTTTTTTAGGGCCGATTTTACAGACCGTAAATTAGGGCCGATGAGATCGGCCCCTGGCACTGAAAGGTTAAGCCTGTTTAATCTTGTGATCCTTGCTCTAGAGGTGCCCTGATTATTGATTTTTATAATCGATTGTCAATAATCGACAATAATCGATTAATCATACATAATATTAATAACATCAATGGAAGTATTCTGTAATATGGCCTATTGGCTGTTTGATGGTTAACTGCTGTCGCTGGTTGTTTGAGGCATCGACTGTTGTAATTTTTATTTTCAAAGACATAGTGCCGCCTTTCTTGTAGAAATATACGACATCGCCATAAGTTCAAAGCTGCAGGGCCACCAATTTGTAGAATATACAATGACCCAAAGAGTAACCATGTCGCATCATCAAATGAACTGCGGATGTTTGCTGTTAACATATATTAGTAGTACTCATGTTGTCGGATTCTCTTTGATCTCTTTTAACCCCTCGGTTGTAGATTAAAATGTGTAAAACAAACACGGTATTCAAAAATACCCGGCATTTTCCGATGTCGAAATAAACAATGCAGATTAATCGACGACGTAAATGGTAATCGATTATCGGCTTTATCAACGGTTCTTTGATTATACGATTAATCGTGGCACCCCTACCTTGCTCATCTATCTATATTCATCACTAGTATTATAGCTTAGCAAACAAATAGGGAATAAGGGGGAGAGTGGAAATCTGAAATTATTAGACAATGATGTTTGACTGAGTAATTTATCCCCTGAAATGGAACACTACAGTAATTCTGCTATACAATGAAAGTGTCAATGACACTGTAGCTCAACTTGGAAAGGGAATAATTTCATGTGTTACAGTCAATGGAGCAATTAGGAATGCGGAAAGTTGAAAGGTCTAAGTAATACTAGATTATCAACATGAAGAGATATATAAAGTAAAATCCAAGATGGTTGCTGATGGCTGTTTTCCAATGAAATTCAAAAACATTTGATAGCTTCAATCTGGTAGATCAATATCAAGATTAATATGAAGTTTGGTGATGATCGGATGAGGGAAGTGGACTGTAGGGTGTGCCAAAGGATTTAGTCATACCAAGAGTAAAATCCAAGATAGCTGCTGGCGGCAATGTTTTATGACCGAATGACCCCAAAATGACTTGTTCCCATCTACATGTCAATATTAACATTCACGACAAATTTCATGATGATCCGACCAAATGTACGACCTGTAGCCCGTGCCAAAGGATTTGGTCATGCAAAGAGCAAAATCCAAGATGGCTGCTGGCTAGTGCTGGGACGGTTGGGTTTTTTTCCTAACCGGTTAACCACAGGCATTAACCTAATCATAACCGGTTAACCGCGACCATCATTACCCTAAGTAAGAGATTGAATACACTGGTCACAATATCGGCAAAGCAAGTGTTTATTACGCGTCCCGGAAATGTTGATATACATGCGATCACAAATGATGTCTTGGTCGTACAATGCGGTCCCGTTACGGCGATCAAATAGTGGTAAATGTGTATAAATTAATTCAGTTTTGAGCCCAAACAAACTAAAATATAATATATATTAGTAGTGCGCTAGTATATCAATGTTTACGGGAGTTCAGCACCGCATAAACAACGCTTGCTTGCAAAACCTTCAGCGACAAAATATCGTTCCTTCCTCGTGTATATCCCGGGCACGATTAGCCCAAACATGTGTACTACAAGGTACTGAAGGTAGGTATACTGTTGTTTAGTAATTTTTACTAGTTTTTGGGTAAAGGTAGGTATATGTATTAATCACAGTGGCTCCACAATGTTACTTCAATTATTTAATAAACAAATTCAAACAAAATTAAATCGTCGTGATTCATTACACAAGCCCCAGCCAGTGTTTAGGAAATAAAGTTATCGAACACATCACTAGATATACTCTGAGTTCCCACTTCCAGTAGGCCTATGTGTTTTTTCTGGATGTGCGACTTCATATTCGATGTTGATCCAGAATAAACGAATCACGTTCGGCAGGCCTTACATTCCGCCCATTTCTTCTTTTTTTTCCGTTATCTTCAATTTAATAGGACTAAATGTCCCCAAACGTTCGATTTCCGTTTTTGTAGGTCTTAATTTGTGCCATCGCTTTGAGACGAACTAATGATAATGACAAAGGGGGGACAGTTTCAAGAAAACCGACAGACTATTGATGACATAGTAAAAGTCTAGACTTGATTGTTTGATGTATGCCGCGGTGCGCGTGCAGCTGGAACGTCATGTAATGCCGCCAAAGGAAATTGGCATTGAATGTGTAGCAAGTGATTCGCAGACTGACACAGAGTGTAGTTGTTGGTTTCATGTCTAGAAAAGCCGCCGGTGATCAAACGGGCTTCTGTTGTGGGGTATATGAATACACAATCAACTGTCCAAATCGCTTCTAAGCAGCTTCTTTTTACTTACTCTCGTTACTTAAACTTCCGTAAATGATTTCGGCAACATTTACACGGAGTACTATGATGATAGTACGATCGTTATCAATAGTACGGTTATCCAGTTGTGGCGTCCTCAAACCGGTTGACACGCGTAACCGAAGCGTAACCGGATATCCGGACAACCGTCCCAGCACTACTGCTGGCGGCAATTTCTTTTGGCCGAATGACCCCAAAATGACTCGTGCCCATCTGTATGTCAATATTAACATTCATGACATATTTCAAGATGATCAGACAAACAGTATGGCCTGTAGCCCGTGCTAATGGATTGAATTTTGAAATCCAAGATGGCCACTGGCCGCCATGTTTTTTGGCCGAATGACCCAAAAATGACTCGTTCCCATCTACATGACAATATTAACATTCACGACAAATTTCATGATGATCCGACCAAATGTACGACCTGTAGCCCGTGCCAAAGGATTTGGTCATGCAAAGAGCAAAATCCAAGATGGCTGCTGGTGACCATGTTTTTTGGCTGAACGACCCCAAAATTACTCGTTCCCATTTACATGTCAATATTAACTTCTATGACATATTTCATGATCAGACAAACACTCCGGCCTGTAGCCCGTGCTAATGGATTGAATTTTGAAATCCAAGATGGCTGCTGGCGGCCATGTTTTTTTGTCTGAATGACCCCAAAATGACTCGTTCCCATCTACATGTCAATGTGAACGCCCATGACAAATTTCATAATGATCCGACCAAAGGTACTACCTGTAGCCCGTGCTAAAGGAAATTGTTGACGAATCATGCACACACGCATACACGTACACATGGATGACGGATACCAAGCCATGGAATGTATATAATATTTGTAACAAGGGGTACGCATCTAAGATGCTTTTGTCGGGTTTTTTGGCAGTCGAACCAAACTTCTGCCAATAAGGTGCACAACTCCGGGAAAAAAGTTGGACGGTGGTATATTATTGCAATAGACCTATATACCAAATATCAATAGAATCCGTTAATATTTCATTGAGTTATCGCACTAACGGTGATAAAATTGTGATTAAAATAGACAAACTAAGACCCATAACTCCGGAAAAAAAATTTGGACAAACCAGGTTTCGAACTCGTCTGAGATATTGTTGCAATAGACTCATATACCAAATATTGTTGAAATCGGTTAATATTTCATTGAGTTATCGCGCTAACGGTGATAACATTGCTAAAAATAGACAAACTAAGACCCATAACTCTGCGAAAAAAAATCGGACAAACCTTGTTTTCGAACTCGTCCGAGATATTGTTGCAGGAGACTCATATACCAAATATTGTTGAAATCGGTTAATATTTCATCGAGTTATCGCGCTAACGGTGATCAAATTGCTAAAAATAGACAAACTAAGACCCATAACTCTGCGAAATAAATTCGGACAAACCTGGTTTTCGAACTCGTCCGAGATATTGTTGCAGGAGACTCATATACCAAATATTGTTGAAATCGGTTAATATTTCATCGCGTTATCGCGCTAACGGTGATCAAATTGCTAAAAATAGACAAACTAAGACCCATAACTCTGCGTAAAAAATTCGGACAAACCTGGTTTTCGAACTCGTCCGAGATATTGTTGCAGGAGACTCATATACCAAATATTGTTGAAATCAGTTAATATTTCATCGAGTTATCGCGCTAATGGTGATAAAATTGCAAAAAAATAGACAAACTAAGACCCATAACTCAGGAAAAAAAATTCGGACAAACCTGGTTTTCGAAATCGTCCGAGATATTGTTGCAAGAGTCTCATGTACCAAATATTGCTGAAATTGGTTAATATTTGCGTGAGTTATCGCGCTAACGGTGAAAAACTTAACTAAAAACCATCTAAGATGGATAACTCTTGTAAAAAAGTTCGGACGTGACCCATTTTCTACGGGCAGTAAATAGTCATTGGGAGCAACTGCCATACCAAAATTTTTTGAATCCGTTCACAAATGTCAAAGTTATAAGGCATTCTTTAGGTCCACCCACCCGCTGCCCGCCGCCCCGCCCGCCAACCGTCCCTAGTCAAACCATAAGTCGAGTTTTTGAAAAACTCCACTAAAAATAACTATTGTGAGCAAGATTATTATCCATTTCTATTTGACCACGCTACCGGAGTGTTTCACATCACTTTAATGTCAATACCACTTGCCATCAACAGGAGCAGCACCTTTCCAGGATGAGCAACACTTGAATATATGCTGTGCCACTTTGATATAAAACCTGCCAGAATGCCACCATTAATACCTCTTTAATAGCAGACTACAAACGGACACCTTTCAACTTACAGACAAAGTAAAGTCAAGTTAGAGTGCAGAGAATAATGTTGATAGGCATAAAGGTATTCTTTCAGCATGAGTAGGTTGGTTTACACCAGGAAATAGACCCTCCAGGCACTTTAGTGCAGACACTGTGTTAATGATTTAACATAAACACAGCACACATGGAACTTACAGACCATGGTAATAAATGTGAGCAATAACAAGGTAGATTTGAATCCAGTCCAATCTATTGTTTAGATAGCAGCAATCTGGTCTCACCAATTCTAAGTACACACGATTTAAGTCTCTCTAGATTAAGTTCCCAGACTCAAAAATAGATGATCAGAGGTTCCAAGAAGATAATACTTCATGTGTATATTTGGATTCATTGTAAACAAACTAAAAAGAATTATATACATAGAAAGTAAAATCTTCAGTATAGTTAAAGGTACTCAATCCAATTAGACACTCCTAAATTATTATTTCTTTGGCTTTGGGGGTAAAAAATATTTGATTGAGTTGAGGATAACCCACCCATCAAAGCTCAGAGTGATCAGATATTGACTTTTGAAGTTATTTCTCGAGATGTGTAATAATATGTGGCCCAGAAAAACGTGGTCAAACAGACAAAATTGCAGATGAAGATGGATAACTCTAAAATCAAGTGGTAATACAGTCAAATTTTGTGATATTTTAGTGAAATACGGCCACATTTCGTTGAACAAAATGTTGATAAATAACACGTTTTGAGAAATTTGATACCATAGTTGATAGTGGATAGCGTTATTTTGTTGCAATTAATCAATTCTGATGACTAAAGCATAGTTTGAAGAAATGTTGTTGTTGTATCTTGATGATATGGGGAGCATCTGATCGGATTGAGTACCTTTAACAAGGTGGGATAATTATAGGCTGTAATCCCGACCCTAATCTCTACCAGAATCGTTCTTAACACACCGTTTTCTATTCTGTCAAAACATCAAGTTAAGAACACTCAGTTTTCAACTCTGTCAAACAAATCATATTAAGAAGGATGGGGATCCATGGCCTTATGACATCCCACAGGGGCTGATCTAGGACTATTTCCAGCTCGGAATACAGGGTTTGGGTGTCCAAAGTTTGGGTGCCCAAACAAACTTTTCTTTGTAGATATTGACCACCATAATGATCTACTGCCCAGTTGATTTTGGCCAGATGATACTCTATCTCCACTAGATTGGTCGCACAATAGTGTTATAATAGAAATGGGTATATCATAACTAGTAAGATTTCATTGCCAAAAACATCGCAAATCGAAATATTAAGCATTGACAATGAAAGTAAAATGTTGCAAACATCCTGGTAGCTAGAGGTTATTCAAAAACAAGGAATTAGCCCGCATTACTCACTACTTGAGTACGGCTTCCATGGAAAGAATGGCATAAATCCAAAAATCTCAGCCACCATGCCCTAAGTAATCGACCCCTTATCCACAGCAGAATTATGGGTAACTTTTCAGGATTTAGTCGGAAATATGGCTTGTTGCCATTCATCGGAAAGCTCTCACCGAGAGCTTTCTGTCCGATGAATGGCAACAAGTCATATTTCCGACTAAATCTTGAAAAGTTACCCATAATTCTGCTGTGGTTAAGAAGTCGATTACTTAAGAGCATTACTGTACCTGATGTACATCTATACCTGCAGTACTGCAAAACTACCTATTGAAGCCTCAATACACAAACAACAACTCACCATGTTGGGCAATATTCTGCGGCAACTATGGTTAATTATACTGCAGGTTTCTCATTCACTACACCAGAAAGCCTTTAAATGACCAAAAATTTACTAATCAGATTAAATATACATGCCCGATACTTCGCAATATGACCTTTATTCTACATTCCAACTGAGACATACATCATCAGCAAAGTTAGCTGTTATATTATGCATTGTGTTCCTGCAATAAAATCTTCAAGAGTGGCCTAGCCATTGTTCCTACTTAAACATCGAAAGCAATTAAAGCGGTCATAAAAGTTACATACTGCAACAATGAGACATCCGCGAGGATACATCCGGGAAAACCCGAAACTTGTTGTCCTGCGGGATATCCCCATCGCCTCATTGGCACGACCAGATCAGCTTAGCAGTAAACACCCATAGTATTGGGCATAGTGAAAGATTCTGCCTCTGGTAGTTGGTTTGTGATAATTCAATCTACTCTACGAAAGTATGAGCTTCCACCTGCTCTAGAGCTGCTGCGAAATACGTCATCGAAGGGAATATGGAAATCTACTGTCTGTACCAAAGTCAACAGCTACTAGACTAACTAACTACCTGAAGAGTGCAGCCTTGGATAGATCATGCAACTCTCACATTTTTTAACATATCCGGACAGATCCGGAGGCCATAAAATTGCAATGCTATCTGGGAAAATGCTGGAAATGACATCATGCATCTCCATCAGTAGTCCAACAAATTAGACTATTCGGATTAATACATATTTTAATATTTGGACATTTACGATTGTATTAATCCTTCTAGTCTAATAAAAGAGCTGAAAACCAAGTTTGCACAAATTTTGAAGCAGGTCAACACCAGTGACCACCGATATAACCCCTTCAAAATACCATTCAATCTGAAATTTTCTACAAATACATGAGTCTTACCTGTAGCGGAGATAGTATTCTTTATGTTCAAACATAGATTGTGATATAAACGTTGTCAGAATTACAGATTTGTTAGTTTAATCTCGGAGTCGAAAACATATCACCATTTTCAAATACAAATAAATTATGTTAATTTCGTGGGTTTTCCAAGATTTCTGATCTATTACGCATGCGCGTGCTTTCGTTTTCGTATGTGTTCGCTAGCGTTGACGGGTTTGAATATTTCTGTCGGTTGAGTTGTTATAAAATTATATGGATTAATAGTGACACAAATTTATGCTAGTTAGTTCAGTCATGATATTTAACATTCCAACAAAAGGTATGTGTTTTATATTTGTAGTTTTTTATTTGTGTCATTAGACGTGAACAGTGTAAGTTAAAGGGGCATGCCCTTGCCACATAAATAATGTGGCTTCGTAGCGTTCAAATTTTTCACGCCCATGGTTGGACGATGAGGGATTAAGGCCACATAAATGTCCAAATATTAAAATAGGCCTTAATCCGAATCGTCTAATTTGTTGGACTACTCCATCAGTAAGCTAGACTACAGTCCAGTCATAGCCACTGGCACCTACATGTACATGCTACAAGAGACCAGGGCTAAATCAGCCACAATAAACTCAATGGAAATTGCCCACTTTCTGATGAAGTGCAGCGCCCTTGAGGATGCCAGAAATCCACTTCTGTCGAAAATCTACCAGACTGTCGCAGGTTCAACTGTTGTAAAGATATATTCCAGCTATTATCCGATTGTTCCGAGTCTGTAGACAATATCTGGTGACACGAAAAGACGGATATGTAACCTGTCTAGAGGATTAATATATGCTCCACACTCCAAAAGATAGAAACTCCTCAATGACAAAAGCTTGATACAGAGGTCTGCTGCTGTATCAGTGCCGACTGAGTCTCAATCCGCAGATGCAACTTAGATGTACCTAGTTATTTCAGACAATATTTATATACATATTGTTATGAAAAAAATGAAACTTTCAAAGTGAAACAAATCTTCTAACATTAAAACAAAAGAACATGTCAGTGTTGTACAATGAGTAAGTTTAGAGAGTAGAAACAAACTAGATTTGACACATAGTTATCAGATCTGATACCAGAGGTCGACTTGAAGAGCCATATGAAGTTTGGAATCAATTGGATTAAAAATGTTGGCTGAAGTATTTAGTCATGCAAAGAGTAAAGCCACGACGGCTGCTGGCAGCCATGTTTTTCATCGAAAATCATTCATATTTGATGACGCCCATCTAGATCCTAAACATGCCTGTAAATTTGCAAAACATTTCTCCAATAAATATGGGCTGCAAAATGTTCCCACGAATTCAAACTCATAGCTTGATGATCAGATGAGACATTTGGCCTATAGGGTGTGCTAATTGTTGATGCTCAGACCAACGATGGACACCAATGTGATATGATGTAATTTGGAGGAAGCTTGTAGGCTTCCAGGAAATGACTTTTCGATGACACTACAATAAACACAGAATATCATTATTACTCTTGAGTGAATGTTTAGACTGATTCAAACCCAGCCTGTACAAAGTAATCTATGCCAATCGAGTCACATATCAAATTCCGTGGAGCAACCCTAACTATAATTATCAAACAGTATCAACCAGAAAAAAACCCAAAAAGGCCACTATCACAAGTCATCAGCAAAATCCAAGATTGAAACACAGCCTGTACTCTGAGTAATTTCATGATTCAAAAGTTGTTATAATAAACTTACCCACCAAAATATTTTTTTTTCCATTTTCCATTCAAAGGTCAATAAAACTAAAGCTGTCAATAAAACTAAAACATGCTGTTATCCTGTATTTAATGCAGAACAGAAAGACAGATGGATGGAAAGACAGACCAACAACAAAAGTTAGTTTTTTTTAAATAGATAACTGAAACACAACAGATTCACAGGGCAGTAACTATTCCATGAGAAAAGATCCTCTTGTGATTTTCGGTCCAGCTCACTATCGATCCGTGTCCAGTTCACTTGCGAGTTTTTAGTGCCAAATGACATTTACTACAATTCCGGCGATTATTCCATAGAATTTCCATAAATAGACCATGTATGCAATGAACTTATTTAGATACTTCAGATTATATTAGTAACACATATATATATATATATATATACTGTTTCAAAACTGAGAAACGTTTACTATTAACCCTTTACCCAACAAACCGGCCAAAAACGGCCAAATAAAGCTGCAACGGCCTAAATTATCTTGGGTCTGTCTCAATAAAACCATACAAATATGGATATCATTGGAACCGGCTCATTGACCACATTGTGATGGTTACAGTTATGCCCTGTGCCAATTCATTCTCTTATATATGCGAGTCGACCATAGGTCGCCTCGCATATATAAGAGAATGCATTGGCCTAAAATAAATCTTTTTTTACCATTTTTTCTTACATTCTTTAACAATTTTATAATTTTTAATGTGTTAAGCCAATGCATTCTCTTATATATGCGAGGCGACCTATGGTCGACTCGCATATATAAGAGAATGCATTGGCACAGGGCCGTTCTGTTGGGTAAAGGGTTAACCCACATCATGACTTGGTCCAAAACAGACGTGCTATACACCATTTACCAAACTACTGTATCGCAATAACCATTAACGATTAATTTCAAACAAAAGTGAGTCTATTGTGAAGTTTTAGCTATGCGGGATAGTGTCACTAAATTCACCCTCGGGGGACCTCATTCTGCAAATGACAGGCACACTAAACTCAGGCTTGATTTGTTTGCCTAATACTAAATAGTGAAACAGACGCAGGAATTCTGTGGTTTGAAGCCTGTGCTGTGATAGTGTGGTTTGTGGTTAGGATGACCACAATGTATTAGCACACTGGATTCTTGAGTCAATCTTGACACTGGCCTTAGTGGTTATAACCAGAGCTTCCTTTTAGATAGCACTCAGATTGAAATCTGCAGACAAGGTCACATGGTCTCATTGGAAACAATGTACAAATATGATTGGCCGTAATATTAGTCACATGATGCCTAAGAAAAAAACGGGATTCGTTTTATCTTAGTACTGGTATGTATGAGAGAAACTAATCACTTTGTAGACATTTTTGCGGCTTCAGGTCTTTGCATGTCAGTCACAAATATATTTTTGCTTTTATTTTGTTTCAGGATAACAGCTGGCTTGAAATATAATGACCGAGTCACTCTTGAAAGGATTCTCTCATTATTGCTGGGCTCATCAGATAATATAGATGACAGACATAGACAAACCTTAGATCACGCCACGAATCTCTACTCTAGCTAATGCCGTTAGAGATCATATTCTACAGTACAAAACCTGGGATCTTTTGATGTTCTGACTGAAACTTTATAACTTTGAAAAAACAAGGCAGGGAATATATTTCTTTGTGACTTGTTCCTCAATAATCTACTTTCATAGTTGGGGGTGGTACCAGCTTGAGATTGCATGTTTTTTGTGACTTTTGTGAGCTGTTAACACAATAAACATTGAATTAATTACTCGGGATACCATGTTGTTTTACATCACTCATAAAGTAAATGAGTGTATTTTGCACTCATCCATAACTTAAATTCATTCATTTGTTGCATATATTATATTGAGTGTTAAAGTTATAGGACATGGTCCCATAAATGGCCGGATTTAGTATGCAGTCCCCCTTTAAAGATCCACGGTCCGATTTATCACCAAATAATGCAGAATTTCCTAAGCCTATTTTCCGCTTATCAGGCAAAAGAAAACAATACTAAGTAATATCCACCATTCGTATCACACAGGCATCACGAAAATATACAAAACCATCCGTTAGTAATAACCACCATTCATATCACACAGGCATCACGAAAATATACAAAACCATCCGTTAGTAATAACCACCATTCATATCACACAGGCATCGCGAAAATATACAAAACCATCCGTTAGTAATAACCACCATTCATATCACACAGGCATCACGAAAATATACAAAACCATCCGTTAGTAATAACCACCATTCATATCACACAGGCATCACGAAAATATACAAAACCATCCGTTAGTAATAACCACCATTCATATCACACAGGCATCACGAAAATATACAAAACCATCCGTTAGTAATAACCACCATTCATATCACACAGGCATCACGAAAATATACAAAACCATCCGTTAGTAATAACCACCATTCATATCACACAGGCATCGCGAAAATATACAAAACCATCCGTTAGTAATAACCACCATTCATATCACACAGGCATCACGAAAATATACAAAACCATCCGTTAGTAATAACCACCATTCATATCACACAGGCATCACGAAAATATACAAAACCATCCGTTAGTAATAACCACCATTCATATCACACAGGCATCACGAAAATATACAAAACCATCCGTTAGTAATAACCACCATTCATATCACACAGGCATCACGAAAATATACAAAACCATCCGTTAGTAATAACCACCATTCATATCACACAGGCATCACGAAAATATACAAAACCATCCGTTAGTAATAACCACCATTCGTATCACACATGCATCACGAAAATATACAAAACCATCCGTTAGTAATAACCACCATTCATATCACACAGGCATCACAAAAATATACAAAACCATCCGTTAGTAATAACCACCATTCATATCACACAGGCATCGCGAACATATACAAAACCATCCGTTAGTAATAACCACCATTCATATCACACAGGCATCGCGAACATATACAAAACCATCCGTTAGTAATAACCACCATTCATATCACATAGGCATCGCGAAAATATACAAAACCATCCGTTAGTAATAATCACCATTCATATCACACAGGCATCACAAAAATATACAAAACCATCCGTTAGTAATAACCACCATTCATATCACACAGGCATCACAAAAATATACAAAACCATCCGTTAGTAATAACCACCATTCATATCACACAGGCATCGCGAAAATATACAAAACCATCCGTTAGTAATAACCACCATTCATATCACACAGGCATCACAAAAATATACAAAACCATCCGTTAGTAATAACCACCATTCATATCACACAGGCATCGCGAAAATATACAAAACCATCCGTTAGTAATAACCACCATTCATATCACACAGGCATCGCGAAAATATACAAAACCATCCGTTAGTAATAACCACCATTCATATCACACAGGCATCGCGAACATATACAAAACCATCCGTTAGTAATAACCACCATTCATATCACACAGGCATCACAAAAATATACAAAACCATCCGTAAGCAATAACCACCATTCGTATCACACATGCATCACGAAAATATACAAAACCATCCGTAAGCAATAACCACCAATCGTATCACACAGGCATCACGAAAATATACAAAACCATCCGTTAGTAATAACCACCATTCATATCACACAGGCATCACAAAAATATACAAAACCATCTGTAAGCAATAACCACCATTCGTATCACACAGGCATCACGAAGATATACAAAACCATCCGTTAGTAATGACCACGATTCATATCACACAGGCATCGCGAAAATATACAAAACCATCCGTTAGTAATAACCACCATTCGTATCACACAGGCATTGCGAAAATATACAAAACCATCCGTTAGTAATAACCACCATTCATATCACACAGGCTCCCATAGGAGCCCCGCATATATAAGAGAATGCATTGGCCTAACAATATTTACCTTGATCTTGTAAGCCAGTGCATTCTCTTATATATGCGAGGCTTCCTATGGGAGACTCGCATATATAAGAGAATGCACTGGAACATGTTCTGTAATGCTGCACCAACGCCACTCCCATCATGAAAGGGTTAATGGGCTCATGTGTCCGGTCTAATTATATTAACCTACAGTTGCATTTTTATTAAATAATAATAATAATACAATATATAGCCATGGATCCACGATATGTGCTCTCTGGCTTTACACAAAATAATATATCATACAAGTAACATGTTACCATGGAAACAGAATACATAGTGACGAATTGGCATCTGGGTATTGAATTATTGACATTTTGTGTGACCGAATGCACTTTTGAACAAATGACACTTTAAAGCCCCTTTAAATTGATCAATAGGTTGCGGAACTCTATTAAAGGTGGTCTGGCAATAAATTCCAGAGCCTGGGACTGGCCACGGAAAATGCACGGTCACCGCATGTTACTAGATTGCCAGGAGTATGTATTAACAAGTTAGACTTTGCAGACCTAAGTGTGTCTGGGTGGTTGATAACGTACAACCATATCGGGATAGGTAAAATGGTGCCAAGCCATTTAAACACTTGTAAATGATTAAAATTGTTTTAAAATTAACTCATTTTACTTTTTGAGTAAAGTAGGACAAGGCATCAATTTTAAAGCTCTGTAATTTTTGTCACAACATAATTTTTGGATGACGAGGGGAAGTCATATGATATTGACGATGTTATATTATTTCCCCGAGATTCATATGACACTGACTCAGTCAGACACCGTCACTTAGAATCTTTGGAGGAACCTTTATCACCTCAGTCTGAGTCAGGTACTCCGCCTTGCTGTTGCTGTCCACCAATTAATATCACTTGAGTTGAGTGGAGAACACCACCCAGGCCAGCCCTGGTGTAACATGCTTCATATCACTCAACCTGTTACCATATATCACCAATAATGCTATCATTTGAAGAGACTACTTCCTCAATATGCTGTCAAGAACACTTGAACCCAGAAACCTGTTGATAAGTATATTCCTAATGTAAACACATGTGTGGGTTGTGATTAGGAATAATGTGGCCACATCCTGCCTTAAACTCATACATTAACCTCTATATTAGCTACTTTAAAAATGATTATGGTAACCCCTTCTCACCAGGGGCGTAGGAAGCTCTATTTATTGGGGGGGTATTAGGGGCATGGAAAGAAATTTGTATATGAGGGGCCACATTCGGTGGGGAAATTTTTCTGAATTTAAACCCCTCAGATCGCATTTCGTTGCATCTGTGACAGCATTTACGTTTAAATAACCCATTGAGGGAAAATATGGTATTTTAGTTTTTCACCTGTTGTACAAAATAGTATGGAGATCATTTTTGACTCTCATAAGCGTGTGTGTACAAATGGAGCAGTCTTTCATGAAAACATGATATGTAGGTTTATACTTACATAATTATATATTCACATTCTCAGCTTTCCCAGCCTAATCCATAGTAGTAGGGCATGTAACTGAAAGATGGCCTCGATAAAGCAGGCAGATTCGCCATTTAAGCAGTGTCAAAGTACTAGCTGTGATGAAGCGTAGTTTCCGTATTTACTCTTCAAATAATTTCGTATTGAATTCATCTTGGAAATCTTGGTGTTGATTTATTTTGTAGCTTTGGACAAATTAGATACCGTTTGTGGGCTAACACAATGATTTCTGAGAGAGTACTGTAACAAGAAGGCTTATAAGGAGAAAAAGTCGGTGGATAGCACCATATGGGGAGTTATAATTATTACCCGATAAAAACCTAAATGTTTGTACTTGTATGATAACACAAACCAGTGAGACAATAACACATGGCAGTCTGAGAGCTTTCCGATGAATGGCAACAAGCCATATTTCCGACTAAATCCTGAAAAATTACCCATAATTCCACTGTGGTTAAGGAGTCGATTATTTAGATCATTACTGTAGATCATGCCATAAATCTCTACTCTGACCACGCCTGTAGAGATCATATTCCACCTGTTCAAAACCTGGATTTTTTCTTTTTGAAGATCTGACCGGAAACTTTATAAAAAAAAAAATTAATTTACGCAGGTAATATAAATCTTAGTTAATACATGTTCCTTGTGTATTTAACAGTAGACGAAGGTCCCAGGCTGACATTGCATGATTTAGGCGAGTCAATTCACAATATTGAATTAATCACATTAGAAAATGTTAATGAGTGTAAGTGATGCGGACCGAAATCGGTTCACATAAGTTGCCTCTATCATGCAATAATGAGCTGGGACCTTCACATTCTGTGACATACATCATTAACCCTTTCATGATGGAAGCTGTTTTGGTACAGCAATGAAGACCCTGTGCCAATGCATTCTCTTATATATGTGAGTTTCCCATAAGGAGCCTTGCATATATAAGAGAAATCACTGGCTTACAAGATCATGGTATTAATATTGTTAGGCCAAAGTATTGTCATATATGGGAGGCTCCCTATGGGAGACTCGCATATATATATAACAGAATGCATTGACACCGTGAGGATTTTTGAAAAATTCAGGAAGCTCCAGTCATGGAAGGGATAAGGAACAGGTATTAACTAAGAAATATATTACCAACGTTATTTTTTTCAATGTTATAAAGTTCCTCCCACCCCTCCGTCAGAACATCAAAAAGTTGCCAGGTTTTGAAGTGGTGGAATATGATCTCTGGGTGTAGCCAGAGTAGATATTCATGACATGATCCACTGAATGCTCTAAAAAAACTCAGTTTTTATTGAAAAGACAGCATAATGCCACATTCAGTAAGATTTTATGGAATATTTTAAAACTCACATTATAATTAAATTGTTCTATGGTCCCCGAGACAATGATACCCATTCTAGCAGCTTAATATGCTAATATGAGCTTGAACCTGGAAAGTTCTTTTAAAATATGGTATGATTACCAAGTATTGCCATTTTGGCATTATGCCAATACCTCTGATTCAACTAGAGGTGGGCCTGTCCCAGGTGGGACTAAGGTATACCCCCCGTATTGAAAATTTTCTAAGTCGAAAAAGGGATAACTCCACAAAAAAAAGTCGGACAGACCACATAATCGCAGTCGACCAGGTTCCCACTGTACTAAATACATGTATGTATCTGTGCCAAGTTTCAAGAAAATGACCAAACATTGAAGGAATAAAAGCTTTGACAAAATTGCATTCACAGACGGACGGATGGATGGACGGCTAGACAGACAGATAGATGGACAAGCTAATGCCAGTATACCCCCCCCCCCCCCCAGAACTTGTTGCGTGGGGTATAAAAATTGCCCTTTTCTAGAAGTTGTGCCCCCTTGCCCTCGGTTGCGACCAAAACCCCCACATTAAACATCGCTCGATAGCTTACTGTAAAATCATTTTAATTCATGGGGGTCTGTTATTCGTTGATTTCGTGGTTGTGCCCAAGCACGAAATCAACAATCAACAAAATAATTGACTCTTGCGCTGAATGAGTAAAAAACCTATAAAATATTCGAGATGGAAATGAAGACCGGGCATGTCTGTTTTCGACATGTCGTAAAATGTATGCAGAAAAACACAGAAGACGAGATGAAACGTTATCTTTTTCAATACAATCATTCATTCACCAAATACAAAATTGATATGCTACATCATATGATCATCATAGTTTGTATAACAATGCTCAATGCATTGGTTTCATTAAAAGGATATTGGTTTACTAGTATATAGTGCATAAAAAGTATATCTGATCCACGAATTCATGTACGGACAAAAAAGCCTTTTGATGACAAACCACGAAAATTTATGCCAACGAAATCAAAGCCAATCGCAGTATTCGAAATATATTTCATATGAACAAAACTCAAAGCCAAAAAACTATTAGTTATACAATAAAATGAAATATATATCTCTATAAACCTATTAAATGTCCTCCCAAACAAAGCATTTATTCAGTTATGGTGGGGGTTACGTTCACAGAACATTTGATCGACTCATTGAAATCGGATGTCGTTATTACCTAGAAAGATGAATTCAGAGAGAAATATCTGTTCCGTATCACAGGACCACTCACGGAGATAATTGGACATTAATCAAGTGTAACCTACAGAAATTAGTAAATTTAAAATAGGATGCAGCATCTATAAACAGTAACAGAAACCCCTCGTCCATCACAAACTCATACGTCAATTATTTAAAAGTATAGAGAAATCCAACAAAGCTGAAACATCAAAATCAATGTCAAGGTTGTTCAGGCCTTAAAATATGGTGCTGGTCATTTGCAGAATGAGGTCCCCAGAGGGTGAATTTAGTGATGCTACCCCGCAGTGGGCTAGCATCACTAAATTCACCACTCTCTGGTGATCTCATTCTGCTTAGGACTCATCTTCTCTGGAAAGTATATATTTATTATCAAATTAAGTTAACCCTTTAATGATGGGAGCTGATCACTGGTGCAGCATTAACCCTTTGAGTGCCAGGTCCGATTTTTGTATCAACCCATATACCCTGTGCCAATGCATTCTCTTATATATGCGAGTCGACCATGGGTCGCCTCGCATATATAAGAGAATGCATTGGCCTAACAATTTTTCATCATTTATTATTATTTTTTACAATTTTTTTTACAATTTTAATCATTTTTTCTTATATTCATTCAGACTTATTTTGTAGGTTTAGTGCCAGGGAATCTTACGTTTTTCATGGGCATCAAAATTAGTGCTATGAATACTTGGTGATAGTTTTGAGTTATAACATGCCCCTAAGGTTTTATCCAGTTTGTTTTTAAATTCGCTATAGTATGCTTATAAGCATACCCAAAAAAAATTCAACCCCAAAACATCTAAAAAAAAATGCCGATTTTACAGACCGTGAATTAGGGCCGGTGAGATCGGCCCCTGGCACTGAAAGGGTTAAAGACCCTGCACAAGTGCTTTCTCTTATATATGTGAGTATCCCATATGGAGCCTCGCATGTATAAGAGAATGCACTAGCTTACACGGTCAAGGTAAATATTCTTATGTTTATTATGTATATGCGACTCTGGCTCCCTATTGGAGACTCAGTCTAGCATATATAAGAGAATGCATTGGCACAGGGTTTTTGCAAAATTTCAGGAAGCTCCTTAGTCATGAAAGAGTTAACAAGTTTTTTAGTTTCATTAGTTAGAAATTATTATTTTTTTTTTTTTTTAATTTAGTTTCCCTATATCCCCAAATTGGCAGACAACACAATGCATAATTGAGGTGCCCAATGGGTGCACATCACCATCTGAGAACTGAAATATGTGTCTACCTGGTCTCCGATAGCAGATGAGGTCATGCAGAATTAGGTCACCAGAGGATGAATTTAGTGATGCTAGCCCATTGTGTGGGTAGCTTCAACAAATTCACCCTCTGGGGACCTCATTCTGCAAATGACCAGCACCATAATTTGAGGCCTGATGTTGTTCTTCTTTTCTGTTTGGTTTAACCTCAAGAACATAGTAATAGTAATAGGAACACATGAGACAGACAAAGAAGGAGGTGGGTATATAACACTTGTGCTGCTTATATCCTACAAAATGGGGAATTTTATTTTCTTGGAACAAGATAAGAGAAATATAGCTATAATAGCACTCACTATGGATTCACAATGCCTCATGCTGTTAATGTTGGGGAAATCCTCATTTACCAAAAAACTCATAGGATCTACTGTGTTGTTTTAAACTTCCACTATTAAGAGAACCATCATAATATTCATGAAAGACACTTTGGTCATCATGATATAATTTGATCAAGTAATAAAATGAAAGTTTCAATGACACTATAGCTCAAATTGGGAAGGAGCTAATTTTTTTTAGCAATGAATAGAATGATAAAGAAGAAGAAAAGTAAGCTAAAGGTCACCCTGAAGATCCATATGAAGTTTGGTGATGATCGAATGATGAATGTGGTCTGTATGATTTAGTCATACAAAAAGTTAATTCCAAGATGGCCGCTGGCGGTCATATTTTCAACGAATTTCGGTCAAAATAGGAGGCTCCCATCTAGAGGTCACCCCGAAGGTCCGTATGAAGTTTGGTGTTTAATCAGATGAGGGATGTGGTCTGTAGAGTGTGCCAAAGGATTTAGTCATGCAAAGAGTAAAATCCAAGATGGCTGCCACCGGACATGTTTTTCATCGAAAATTGTTCAAATTTGATAGCTCCCATTTGGCGGTGATACCAAATATGCCTGTAAATTTTCAAATCACTTCTCCAATAAATGCGGACTGCGGGGGTGTGCCGATTGATTCAAATATTGAAATTAAAGATGGCTGCTCGTGGCCACCAATTATGGGTAACTTTTCAGGATTTATTCGGAAATATGGCACATTCATTGTAAAACTCTCAGTGAGAGCTTTCCGATGAATGGTAACAAGCCATATTTCCAACTAAATCCTGAAAATTTACACATAATTCTGCTGTGGTTAAGGAGTCGATTATTTAGAGCATTACTGCATGTATTATCATAAACATTTCAGAGCAACGACAGCTCTAGGTTTTCTTTCTATGGTCTACAGTTACACTTTTTACGTGACCACTGACAAAACAAATTTAACTGGCACAAACATTGCGATCTCAAATTTGAAATATATCGAAAAATATAAGTATTATACCAAACACGTATTTTCAGTGCTATATCGACGGGTTTGTTCAGAAATCTTCCTCGTAGATATGTTTTGAGATATCTCTTACCAAATTCTGTATACCTACAGTAATGCTATAAATAATCGACTCCTTAACCACAGCAGAATTATGGGTAATTTTTCAGGATTTAGATGGAAATATGGCTTGTTGCCATTCATCGGAAAGCTCTCACTGAGGCATTACTGTAATTTTGGGGTTCGAAGGAGCCATGTCCTTTAATATCACCTAAGTGAACTCAGACAGAATAGCGCGATCAACTCCCTGAAGAAAGCATAGTATTACATAAAGGTGAAGTGTTCTTATAGAGTGATGGTCAGAGGTGGATTTAATTTTTAACATTTCTATAGCATTTTGCAGCAGCACTGGGTAGATTTTGTATAGCATTCCCTACATAACAAACACATGTTTTTTTTCTCATTGTAAATTGGTTAGCAGAAATTGGAAATTGTATCACAAATTGCAATGTGAATCCAGTTAAATCAACCCCTGGTAATGGGCAGGCAGACGATTTCACGGAGCTGATGGCTATATGCACTGAACCTCCTCTGGATCGAGGACTGCGCATATCAAACAGACCTATTGCATAATGACCATCAATTCCTCGCCAAGGGACCAATATACCAAACCATATAAATATTATGACGAGTTTCCAAGTGGTTTCTGATTATTCCCGGAAGTCGTGATTATATGTTGCAGACGTCTGATTGGAATTCATCACAGCTTGACATGATTTTCACATACAAGTGCAAGTGTCCTCGGCAATCTATAAAACGAATCATCTGCCAAATATTCCAAGACAGACAGACATTCATGGAAATAGTAAAGCCTAGATCACAATGTGTATGCTATTTATGTTGTGGAATCTATATTTATATTAATTGAATCACTGCACCATTGCACCAGGGGAGGGGTCAGGGGGCTGTTGGGGAGGCCTCCCTTATGGTTTGAAGTGTTACACCTCGCTGTGAGTGTGGATGAGATGTGATTTAGGTGTGTTACTTGATATGCAAATATCCACAATGCACACCTTAACCTCATACTTCTACACTACACCACATACATGTAGAAATAGTAAAATATTATAGCTTTTAACAAAGCACACCTCAAACACACCTAAGGGACTCTAATAAATATCATTCTGTCAGAGGCACACCTCAAACACACCTCAGGCACACATCAAGCACACCTCAACCCACACATCAGGTACACCCCTACCCACAAACAAGGCACACCTCAATAGGCACAACTCAAGTACACCTCCATAGGCACACTTCAAGCACACCTCAGACCACACCTCAGAAACACTTCACACACACCTTAAACACACCTCAGATGCACACCTCAAATGCACACCTCAACCACACATCATGCCTCATTTAAGTATTTGGTCACACATCTCAGACACACCTCAACCACACCTTGGCACACCTCAACCCCCCACACCTCATGTGAGGTGTAACACCTCAGCCATCTTTCAGGCCCACACCTCAGGAGCACCTTATCCACACCTTAAACTCACAGCAAAAGTGTAAGGGGGTTAACCCCTGATATATTTTGTTGGGAATTATTGAGTGTAGGTGGTGACACTGACAGACAGAGAGATGCACACCATGATTAATTAAATAGGGCCAAATCCACACAAATCTCGAATTAGATTACACATGCAACATGAAGGACACAACCTTACACCAGTTGATGTAACCAATTTAAATGCGGAAGCGCTGAATGACAAGTCTTCTCCGTGCATACCACAGTAAAGATATAGAAACTGAATAGAAGGGAAAAAGTTAATCTACCTTGAGGTGACATTATTTGGTTGACAGAGTTTTATTTCCTAATCAGACTACAAACTCACTGGAGCAAATAGAAGACACTTATATCCACTATTATATCCTCATTTAGATCAGGCCACACCCATCTAACCACCTGTTTACAACCTCTATAATGTCCTTATTTCAATCAGGCCACACCCATCTAACCACCTGTTTACAACCTCTATAATGTCCTTATTTCAATCAGGCCACACCCATCTAACCACCTGTTTACAACCTCTATAATCAGGCCACACCCATCTAACCACCTGTTTACAACCTCTATAATGTCCTTATTTCAATCAGGCCACACCCATCTAACCACCTGTTTACAGCCTCTATAATGTCCTTATTTCAATCAGGCCACACCCATCTAACCACCTGTTTACAACCTCTATAATGTCCTTATTTCAATCAGGCCACACCAATCTAACGACCTGTTTACAGCCTCTATAATGTCCTTATTTCAATCAGGCCACACCCATCTAACCACCTGTTTACAACCTCTATAATGTCCTTATTTCAATCAGGCCACACCCATCTAACCACCTGTTTACAACCTCTATAATGTCCTTATTTCAATCTGGCCACACCCATCTAACCACCTGTTTACAACCTCTATAATGTCCTTATTTCAATCAGGCCACACCCATCTAACCACCTGTTTACAACCTCTATAATCAGGCCACACCCATCTAACCACCTGTTTACAACCTCTATAATGTCCTTATTTCAATCAGGCCACACCCATCTAACCACCTGTTTACAGCCTCTATAATGTCCTTATTTCAATCAGGCCACACCTATCTAACCACCTGTTTACAACCTCTATAATGTCCTTATTTCAATCAGGCCACACCCATCTAACCACCTGTTTACAGCCTCTATAATGTCCTTATTTCAATCAGGCCACACCCATCTAACCACCTGTTTACAACCTCTATAATGTCCTTATTTCAATCAGGCCACACCAATCTAACGACCTGTTTACAACCTCTATAATGTCCTTATTTCAATCAGGCCACACCCATCTAACCACCTGTTTACAACCTCTATAATGTCCTTATTTCAATCTGGCCACACCCATCTAACCACCTGTTTACAACCTCTATAATGTCCTTATTTCAATCAGGCCACACCCATCTAACCACCTGTTTACAACCTCTATAATCAGGCCACACCCATCTAACCACCTGTTTACAACCTCTATAATGTCCTTATTTCAATCAGGCCACACCCATCTAACCACCTGTTTACAGCCTCTATAATGTCCTTATTTCAATCAGGCCACACCTATCTAACCACCTGTTTACAACCTCTATAATGTCCTTATTTCAATCAGGCCACACCCATCTAACCACCTGTTTACAACCTCTATAATGTCCTTATTTCAATCAGGCCACACCCATCTAACCACCTGTTTACAACCTCTATAATGTCCTTATTTCAATCAGGTCACACCAATCTAACCACCTGTTTACAACCTCTATAATGTCCTTATTTCAATCAGGCCACACCCATCTAACCACCTGTTTACAACCTCTATTATATCCTCATTTCTATCAGGCCACACCCATCTAACCACCTGTTTACAACCTCTATAATGTCCTTATTTCAATCAGGCCACACCCATCTAACCACCAGTTTACAACCTCTATAATGTCCTTATTTCAATCAGGCCACACCCATCTAACCACCTGTTTACAACCTCTATAATGTCCTTATTTCAATCTGGCCACACCCATCTAACCACCTGTTTACAACCTCTATAATGTCCTTATTTCAATCTGGCCACACCCATCTAACCACCTGTTTACAACCTCTATAATGTCCTTATTTCAATCAGGCCACACCCATCTAACCACCTGTTTACAACCTCTATAATGTCCTTATTTCAATCAGGCCACACCCATCTAACGACCAGTTTACAACATCTATAATGTCCTTATTTCAATCAGGCCACACCCATCTAACCACCTGTTTACAACCTCTATAATGTCCTTATTTCAATCAGGCCACACCCATCTAACCACCTGTTTACAACCTCTATAATGTCCTTATTTCAATCAGGCCACACCCATCTAACCACCTGTTTACAACCTCTATAATGTCCTTATTTCAATCTGGCCACACCAATCTAACCACCTGTTTACAACCTCTATAATGTCCTTATTTCAATCTGGCCACACCCATCTAACCACCTGTTTACAACCTCTATAATGTCCTTATTTCAATCTGGCCACACCAATCTAACCACCTGTTTACAACCTCTATAATGTCCTTATTTCAATCTGGCCACACCCATCTAACCACCTGTTTACAACCTCTATAATGTCCTTATTTCAATCTGGCCACACCAATCTAACCACCTGTTTACAACCTCTATAATGTCCTTATTTCAATCTGGCCACACCCATCTAACCACCTGTTTACAACCTCTATAATGTCCTTATTTCAATCTGGCCACACCCATCTAACCACCTGTTTACATTCTCTATAATGTCCTTATTTCGATCAGGCCACACCAATCTAACCACCTGTTTACAACCTCTATAATGTCCTCATTTCGATCAGGCCACACCCATCTAACCACCTGTTTACAACCTCTATAATGTCCTTATTTCAATCAGGCCACACCCATCTAACCACCTGTTTACAACCTCTATAATGTCCTTATTTCGATCAGGCCACACCCATCTAACCACCTGTTTACAACCTCTATAATGTCCTTATTTCGATCAGGCCACACCCATCTAACCACCTGTTTACAACCTCTATAATGTCCTTATTTCAATCAGGCCACACCAATCTAACCACCTGTTTACAACCTCTATAATGTCCTCATTTCGATCAGGCCACACCCATCTAACCACCTGTTTACAACCTCTATAATGTCCTTATTTCAATCAGGCCACACCCATCTAACCACCTGTTTACAACCTCTATAATGTCCTTATTTAAATCAGGTCACACCCATCTAACCACCTGTTTACAGCCTCTATAATGTCCTTATTTCAATCAGGCCACACCCATCTAACCACCTGTTTACAACCTCTATAATGTCCTTATTTCAATCAGGCCACACCCATCTAACCACCTGTTTACAACCTCTATAATGTCCTTATTTCAATCAGGTCACACCCATCTAACCACCTGTTTACAGCCTCTATAATGTCCTTATTTCAATCAGGCCACACCCATCTAACCACCTGTTTACAACCTCTATAATGTCCTTATTTCAATCAGGTCACACCCATCTAACCACCTGTTTACAGCCTCTATAATGTCCTTATTTCAATCAGGCCACACCCATCTAACCACCTGTTTACAACCTCTATAATGTCCTTATTTCAATCAGTTCACACCCATCTAACCACCTGTTTACAACCTCTATAATGTCCTTATTTCAATCAGGCCACACCCATCTAACCACCTGTTTACAACCTCTATAATGTCCTTATTTCAATCAGTTCACACCCATCTAACCACATGTTTACAACCTCTATAATGTCCTTATTTCAATCAGGTCACACCCATCTAACCACCTGTTTACAACCTCTATAATGTCCTTATTTCAATCAGGCCACACCCATCTAACCACCTGTTTACAACCTCTATAATGTCCTTATTTCAATCAGGCCACACCCATCTAACCACCTGTTTACAACCTCTATAATGTCCTTATTTCAATCAGGCCACACCCATCTAACCACCTGTTTACAACCTCTATAATGTCCTTATTTCGATCAGGCCACACCCATCTAACCACCTGTTTACAACCTCTATAATGTCCTTATTTCAATCAGGCCACACCCATCTAACCACCTGTTTACAACCTCTATAATGTCCTTATTTCAATCAGGCCACACCCATCTAACCACCTGTTTACAACCTCTATAATGTCCTTATTTCAATCAGGCCACACCCATCTAACCACCTGTTTACAACCTCTATAATGTCCTTATTTCAATCAGGCCACACCCATCTAACCACCTGTTTACAACCTCTATAATGTCCTTATTTCAATCAGGCCACACCCATCTAACCACCTGTTTACAACCTCTATAATGTCCTTATTTCAATCAGGCCACACCCATCTAACCACCTGTTTACAACCTCTATAATGTCCTTATTTCAATCAGGCCACACCCATCTAACCACCTGTTTACAACCTCTATAATGTCCTTATTTCAATCAGGCCACACCCATCTAACCACCTGTTTACAACCTCTATAATGTCCTTATTTCAATCAGGCCACACCCATCTAACCACCTGTTTACAACCTCTATAATGTCCTTATTTCAATCAGGCCACACCAATCTAACCACCTGTTTACAACCTCTATAATGTCCTCATTTCAATCAGGCCACACCAATCTAACCACCTGTTTACAACCTCTATAATGTCCTCATTTCAATCAGGCCACACTCATCTAACCACCTGTTTACAACCTCTATAATGTCCTCATTTCAATCAGGCCACACCAATCTAACCACCTGTTTACAACCTCTATAATGTCCTCATTTCAATCAGGCCACACTCATCTAACCACCTGTTTACAACCTCTATAATGTCCTCATTTCAATCAGGCCACACCAATCTAACCACCTGTTTACAACCTCTATAATGTCCTTATTTCAATCAGGCCACACTCATCTAACCACCTGTTTACAACCTCTATAATGTCCTCATTTCAATCAGGCCACACCCATCTAACCACCTGTTTACAACCTCTATAATGTCCTCATTTCAATCAGGCCACACCAATCTAACCACCTGTTTACAACCTCTATAATGTCCTTATTTCAATCAGGCCACACCCATCTAACCACCTGTTTACAACCTCTATAGTGTCCTTATTTCAATCAGGCCACACCAATCTAACCACCTGTTTACAACCTCTATAATGTCCTTATTTCAATCAGGCCACACCCATCTAACCACCTGTTTACAGCCTCTATAATGTCCTTATTTCAATCAGGCCACACCCATCTAACCACCTGTTTACAACCTCTATAATGTCCTTATTTCAATCAGGCCACACCCATCTAACCACCTGTTTACAGCCTCTATAATGTCCTTATTTCAATCAGGCCACACCCATCTAACCACCTGTTTACAACCTCTATAATGTCCTTATTTCAATCAGGCCGCGTCCATCTAACCACCTGTTTACAACCTCTATAATGTCCTTATTTCAATCAGGCCACACCCATCTAACCACCTGTTTACAACCTCTATAATGTCCTTATTTCAATCAGGCCGCGTCCATCTAACCACCTGTTTACAACCTCTATAATGTCCTTATTTCAATCAGGCCACACCCATCTAACCACCTGTTTACAACCTCTATAATGTCCTTATTTCAATCAGGCCACACCCATCTAACCACCTGTTTACAACCTCTATAATGTCCTTATTTCAATCAGGCCACACCCATCTAACCACCTGTTTACAACCTCTATAATGTCCTTATTTCAATCAGGCCACACCAATCTAACCACCTGTTTACAGCCTCTATAATGTCCTTATTTCAATCAGGCCACACCCATCTAACCACCTGTTTACAACCTCTATAATGTCCTTATTTCAATCAGGCCACGCCCATCTAACCACCTGTTTACAACCTCTATAATGTCCTTATTTCGATCAGGCCACACCCATCTAACCACCTGTTTACAGCCTCTATAATGTCCTTATTTCAATCAGGCCACGCCCATCTAACCACCTGTTTACAACCTCTATAATGTCCTTATTTCGATCAGGCCACACCCATCTAACCACCTGTTTACAACCTCTATAATGTCCTTATTTCAATCAGGCCACACCCATCTAACCACCTGTTTACAACCTCTATAATGTCCTTATTTCAATCAGGCCACGCCCATCTAACCACCTGTTTACAACCTCTATAATGTCCTTATTTCGATCAGGCCACACCCATCTAACCACCTGTTTACAACCTCTATAATGTCCTTATTTCAATCAGGCCACACCCATCTAACCACCTGTTTACAACCTCTATAATGTCCTTATTTCAATCAGGCCACACCCATCTAACCACCTGTTTACAGCCTCTATAATGTCCTTATTTCAATCAGGCCACACCCATCTAACCACCTGTTTACAGCCTCTATAATGTCCTTATTTCAATCAGGCCACACCCATCTAACCACCTGTTTACAACCTCTATAATGTCCTTATTTCAATCAGGCCACACCCATCTAACCACCTGTTTACAGCCTCTATAATGTCCTTATTTCAATCAGGCCACACCTATCTAACGACCTGTTTACAGCCTCTATAATGTCCTTATTTCAATCAGGCCACACCAATCTAACGACCTGTTTACAACCTCTATAATGTCCTTATTTCAATCAGGCCACACCCATCTAACCACCTGTTTACAGCCTCTATAATGTCCTTATTTCAATCAGGCCACACCAATCTAACCACCTGTTTACAACCTCTATAATGTCCTTATTTCAATCAGGTCACACCCATCTAACCACCTGTTTACAGCCTCTATAATGTCCTTATTTCAATCAGGCCACACCAATCTAACGACCTGTTTACAACCTCTATAATGTCCTTATTTCAATCAGGTCACACCCATCTAACCACCTGTTTACAACCTCTATAATGTCCTTATTTCAATCAGGCCACACCCATCTAACCACCTGTTTACAACCTCTATAATGTCCTTATTTCAATCAGGCCACACCCATCTAACCACCTGTTTACAACCTCTATAATGTCCTTATTTCAATCAGGCCACACCCATCTAACCACCTGTTTACAACCTCTATAATGTCCTTATTTCAATCAGGCCACACCCATCTAACCACCTGTTTACAACCTCTATAATGTCCTTATTTCAATCAGGCCACACCAATCTAACGACCTGTTTACAACCTCTATAATGTCCTTATTTCAATCAGGCCACACCCATCTAACCACCTGTTTACAACCTCTATAATGTCCTTATTTCAATCAGGCCACACCCATCTAACCACCTGTTTACAGCCTCTATAATGTCCTTATTTCAATCAGGCCACACCAATCTAACGACCTGTTTACAACCTCTATAATGTCCTTATTTCAATCAGGTCACACCCATCTAACCACCTGTTTACAACCTCTATAATGTCCTTATTTCAATCAGGCCACACCAATCTAACGACCTGTTTACAGCCTCTATAATGTCCTTATTTCAATCAGGCCACACCAATCTAACGACCTGTTTACAGCCTCTATAATGTCCTTATTTCAATCAGGTCACACCCATCTAACCACCTGTTTACAACCTCTATAATGTCCTTATTTCAATCAGGCCACACCAATCTAACGACCTGTTTACAGCCTCTATAATGTCCTTATTTCAATCAGGCCACACCCATCTAACCACCTGTTTACAACCTCTATAATGTCCTTATTTCAATCAGGCCACACCAATCTAACCACCTGTTTACAACCTCTATAATGTCCTTATTTCAATCAGGCCACACCCATCTAACAACCTGTTTACAACCTCTATAATGTCCTTATTTCAATCAGGTCACACCCATCTAACCACCTGTTTACAACCTCTATAATGTCCTTATTTCAATCAGGCCACACCAATCTAACGACCTGTTTACAACCTCTATAATGTCCTTATTTCAATCAGGCCACACCAATCTAACGACCTGTTTACAGCCTCTATAATGTCCTTATTTCAAACAGGCCACACCCATCTAACGACCTGTTTACAACCTCTATAATGTCCTTATTTCAATCAGGCCACACCAATCTAACGACCTGTTTACAACCTCTATAATGTCCTTATTTCAATCAGGCCACACCAATCTAACGACCTGTTTACAACCTCTATAATGTCCTTATTTCGATCAGGCCACACCCATCTAACCACCTGTTTACAACCTCTATAATGTCCTTATTTCAATCAGGCCACACCAATCTAACGACCTGTTTACAACCTCTATAATGTCCTTATTTCGATCAGGCCACACCCATCTAACCACCTGTTTACAGCCTCTATAATGTACTCATCTCAATCAGGCCACACCCATCTAACCACCTGTTTACAGCCTCTATAATGTCCTTATTTCAATCAGGCCACACCAATCTAACGACCTGTTTACAACCTCTATAATGTCCTTATTTCGATCAGGCCACACCCATCTAACCACCTGTTTACAATGTCTATAATGTCCTTATGTCAATCAGGCCACACCCATCTAACCACCTGTTTACAACCTCTATAATGTCCTTATTTCAACCAGGCCACACCAATCTAACCACCTGTTTACAACCTCTATAATGTCCTTATTTCGATCAGGCCACACCCATCTAACCACCTGTTTACAACCTCTATAATGTCCTTATTTCAATCAGGCCACACCCATCTAACCACCTGTTTACAACCTCTATAATGTCCTTATTTCAATCAGGCCACACCCATCTAACCACCTGTTTACAACCTCTATAGTGTCCTTATTTCAATCAGGCCACACCCATCTAACCACCTGTTTACAACCTCTATAATGTCCTTATTTCAATCAGGCCACACCCATCTAACCACCTGTTTACAACCTCTATAGTGTCCTTATTTCAATCAGGCCACACCCATCTAACCACCTGTTTACAACCTCTATAATGTCCTTATTTCAATCAGGCCACACCCATCTAACCACCTGTTTACAACCTCTATAGTGTCCTTATTTCAATCAGGCCACACCCATCTAACCACCTGTTTACAACCTCTATAATGTCCTTATTTCAATCAGGCCACACCCATCTAACCACCTGTTTACAACCTCTATAGTGTCCTTATTTCAATCAGGCCACACCCATCTAACCACCTGTTTACAACCTCTATAGTGTCCTTATTTCAATCAGGCCACACCCATCTAACCACCTGTTTACAACCTCTATAATGTCCTTATTTCAATCAGGCCACACCCATCTAACCACCTGTTTACAACCTCTATAGTGTCCTTATTTCAATCAGGCCACACCCATCTAACCACCTGTTTACAACCTCTATAATGTCCTTATTTCAATCAGGCCACACCCATCTAACCACCTGTTTACAACCTCTATAGTGTCCTTATTTCAATCAGGCCACACCCATCTAACCACCTGTTTACAACCTCTATAATGTCCTTATTTCAATCAGGCCACACCCATCTAACCACCTGTTTACAACCTCTATAATGTCCTTATTTCAATCAGGCCACTCCCATCTAACCACCTGTTTACAACCTCTATAATGTCCTTATTTCAATCAGGCCACACCCATCTAACCACCTGTTTACAACCTCTATAATGTCCTTATTTCAATCAGGCCACACCAATCTAACCACCTGTTTACAACCTCTATAATGTCCTTATTTCAATCAGGCCACACCAATCTAACCACCTGTTTACAACCTCTATAATGTCCTTATTTCAATCAGGCCACACCCATCTAACCACCTGTTTACAACCTCTATAGTGTCCTTATTTCAATCAGGCCACACCCATCTAACCACCTGTTTACAACCTCTATAATGTCCTTATTTCAATCAGGCCACACCAATCTAACCACCTGTTTACAACCTCTATAATGTCCTTATTTCAATCAGGCCACACCCATCTAACCACCTGTTTACAACCTCTATAGTGTCCTTATTTCAATCAGGCCACACCCATCTAACCACCTGTTTACAACCTCTATAATGTCATTATTTCAATCAGGCCACACCCATCTAACCACCTGTTTACAGCCTCTATAATGTCCTTATTTCAATCAGGCCACACCCATCTAACCACCTGTTTACAGCCTCTATAATGTCCTTATTTCAATCAGGCCACACCCATCTAACCACCTGTTTACAACCTCTATAATGTCCTTATTTCAATCAGGCCACACCAATCTAACCACCTGTTTACAACCTCTATAATGTCCTTATTTCAATCAGGCCACACCAATCTAACCACCTGTTTACAACCTCTATAATGTCCTTATTTCAATCAGGCCACACCCATCTAACCACCTGTTTACAACCTCTATAGTGTCCTTATTTCAATCAGGCCACACCCATCTAACCACCTGTTTACAACCTCTATAATGTCCTTATTTCAATCAGGCCACACCAATCTAACCACCTGTTTACAACCTCTATAATGTCCTTATTTCAATCAGGCCACACCCATCTAACCACCTGTTTACAACCTCTATAATGTCCTTATTTCAATCAGGCCACTCCCATCTAACCACCTGTTTACAACCTCTATAATGTCCTTATTTCAATCAGGCCACACCCATCTAACCACCTGTTTACAACCTCTATAATGTCCTTATTTCAATCAGGCCACACCAATCTAACCACCTGTTTACAACCTCTATAATGTCCTTATTTCAATCAGGCCACACCCATCTAACCACCTGTTTACAACCTCTATAATGTCCTTATTTCAATCAGGCCACACCAATCTAACCACCTGTTTACAACCTCTATAATGTCCTTATTTCAATCAGGCCACACCCATCTAACCACCTGTTTACAACCTCTATAATGTCCTTATTTCAATCAGGCCACTCCCATCTAACCACCTGTTTACAACCTCTATAATGTCCTTATTTCAATCAGGCCACACCCATCTAACCACCTGTTTACAACCTCTATAGTGTCCTTATTTCAATCAGGCCACACCCATCTAACCACCTGTTTACAACCTCTATAATGTCCTTATTTCAATCAGGCCACACCAATCTAACCACCTGTTTACAACCTCTATAATGTCCTTATTTCAATCAGGCCACACCCATCTAACCACCTGTTTACAACCTCTATAATGTCCTTATTTCAATCAGGCCACTCCCATCTAACCACCTGTTTACAACCTCTATAATGTCCTTATTTCAATCAGGCCACACCCATCTAACCACCTGTTTACAACCTCTATAGTGTCCTTATTTCAATCAGGCCACACCCATCTAACCACCTGTTTACAACCTCTATAATGTCCTTATTTCAATCAGGCCACACCAATCTAACCACCTGTTTACAACCTCTATAATGTCCTTATTTCAATCAGGCCACACCCATCTAACCACCTGTTTACAACCTCTATAATGTCCTTATTTCAATCAGGCCACTCCCATCTAACCACCTGTTTACAACCTCTATAATGTCCTTATTTCAATCAGGCCACACCCATCTAACCACCTGTTTACAACCTCTATAATGTCCTTATTTCAATCAGGCCACACCAATCTAACCACCTGTTTACAACCTCTATAATGTCCTTATTTCAATCAGGCCACACCCATCTAACCACCTGTTTACAACCTCTATAATGTCCTTATTTCAATCAGGCCACACCAATCTAACCACCTGTTTACAACCTCTATAATGTCCTTATTTCAATCAGGCCACACCCATCTAACCACCTGTTTACAACCTCTATAATGTCCTTATTTCAATCAGGCCACTCCCATCTAACCACCTGTTTACAACCTCTATAATGTCCTTATTTCAATCAGGCCACACCCATCTAACCACCTGTTTACAACCTCTATAATGTCCTTATTTCAATCAGGCCACACCAATCTAACCACCTGTTTACAACCTCTATAATGTCCTTATTTCAATCAGGCCACACCAATCTAACCACCTGTTTACAACCTCTATAATGTCCTTATTTCAATCAGGCCACACCCATCTAACCACCTGTTTACAACCTCTATAGTGTCCTTATTTCAATCAGGCCACACCCATCTAACCACCTGTTTACAACCTCTATAATGTCCTTATTTCAATCAGGCCACACCAATCTAACCACCTGTTTACAACCTCTATAATGTCCTTATTTCAATCAGGCCACACCCATCTAACCACCTGTTTACAACCTCTATAGTGTCCTTATTTCAATCAGGCCACACCCATCTAACCACCTGTTTACAACCTCTATAATGTCATTATTTCAATCAGGCCACACCCATCTAACCACCTGTTTACAGCCTCTATAATGTCCTTATTTCAATCAGGCCACACCCATCTAACCACCTGTTTACAGCCTCTATAATGTCCTTATTTCAATCAGGCCACACCCATCTAACCACCTGTTTACAACCTCTATAATGTCCTTATTTCAATCAGGCCACACCAATCTAACCACCTGTTTACAACCTCTATAATGTCCTTATTTCAATCAGGCCACACCAATCTAACCACCTGTTTACAACCTCTATAATGTCCTTATTTCAATCAGGCCACACCCATCTAACCACCTGTTTACAACCTCTATAGTGTCCTTATTTCAATCAGGCCACACCCATCTAACCACCTGTTTACAACCTCTATAATGTCCTTATTTCAATCAGGCCACACCAATCTAACCACCTGTTTACAACCTCTATAATGTCCTTATTTCAATCAGGCCACACCCATCTAACCACCTGTTTACAACCTCTATAATGTCCTTATTTCAATCAGGCCACACCAATCTAACCACCTGTTTACAACCTCTATAATGTCCTTATTTCAATCAGGCCACACCCATCTAACCACCTGTTTACAACCTCTATAGTGTCCTTATTTCAATCAGGCCACACCCATCTAACCACCTGTTTACAACCTCTATAGTGTCCTTATTTCAATCAGGCCACACCCATCTAACCACCTGTTTACAACCTCTATAATGTCCTTATTTCAATCAGGCCACACCAATCTAACCACCTGTTTACAGCCTCTATAATGTCCTTATTTCAATCAGGCCACACCAATCTAACCACCTGTTTACAACCTCTATAATGTCCTTATTTCAATCAGGCCACACCCATCTAACCACCTGTTTACAACCTCTATAATGTCCTTATTTCAATCAGGCCACACCAATCTAACCACCTGTTTACAACCTCTATAATGTCCTTATTTCAATCAGGCCACACCCATCTAACCACCTGTTTACAACCTCTATAGTGTCCTTATTTCAATCAGGCCACACCCATCTAACCACCTGTTTACAACCTCTATAATGTCATTATTTCAATCAGGCCACACCCATCTAACCACCTGTTTACAACCTCTATAATGTCCTTATTTCAATCAGGCCACACCCATCTAACCACCTGTTTACAACCTCTATAATGTCCTTATTTCAATCAGGCCACACCCATCTAACCACCTGTTTACAACCTCTATAATGTCCTTATTTCAATCAGGCCACACCCATCTAACCACCTGTTTACAACCTCTATAATGTCCTTATTTCAATCAGGCCACACCCATCTAACCACCTGTTTACAACCTCTATAATGTCCTTATTTCAATCAGGCCACACCCATCTAACCACCTGTTTACAACCTCTATAATGTCCTTATTTCAATCAGGCCACACCCATCTAACCACCTGTTTACAACCTCTATAATGTCCTTATTTCAATCAGGCCACACCCATCTAACCACCTGTTTACAACCTCTATAATGTCCTTATTTCAATCAGGCCACACCCCATCTAACCACCTGTTTACAACCTCTATAATGTCCTTATTTCAATCAGGCCACACCCATCTAACCACCTGTTTACAACCTCTATAATGTCCTTATTTCAATCAGGCCACACCCATCTAACCACCTGTTTACAACCTCTATAATGTCCTTATTTCAATCAGGCCACACCAATCTAACCACCTGTTTACAACCTCTATAATGTCCTTATTTCAATCAGGCCACACCCATCTAACCACCTGTTTACAACCTCTATAATGTCCTTATTTCAATCAGGCCACACCCATCTAACCACCTGTTTACAACCTCTATAATGTCCTTATTTCAATCAGGCCACACCCATCTAACCACCTGTTTACAACCTCTATAATGTCCTTATTTCAATCAGGCCACACCCATCTAACCACCTGTTTACAACCTCTATAATGTCCTTATTTCAATCAGGCCACACCCATCTAACCACCTGTTTACAACCTCTATAATGTCCTTATTTCAATCAGGCCACACCCATCTAACCACCTGTTTACAACCTCTATAATGTCCTTATTTCAATCAGGCCACACCCATCTAACCACCTGTTTACAACCTCTATAATGTCCTTATTTCAATCAGGCCACACCAATCTAACCACCTGTTTACAACCTCTATAATGTCCTTATTTCAATCAGGCCACACCCATCTAACCACCTGTTTACAACCTCTATAGTGTCCTTATTTCAATCAGGCCACACCCATCTAACCACCTGTTTACAACCTCTATAATGTCATTATTTCAATCAGGCCACACCCATCTAACCACCTGTTTACAACCTCTATAATGTCCTTATTTCAATCAGGCCACACCAATCTAACCACCTGTTTACAACCTCTATAATGTCCTTATTTCAATCAGGCCACACCCATCTAACCACCTGTTTACAACCTCTATAGTGTCCCTTATTTCAATCAGGCCACAACCCATCTAACCACCTGTTTACAACCTCTATAATGTCATTATTTCAATCAGGCCACACCCATCTAACCACCTGTTTACAGCCTCTATAGTGTCCTTATTTCAATCAGGCCACACCCATCTAACCACCTGTTTACAACCTCTATAATGTCCTTATTTCAATCAGGCCACATCCATCTAACCACCTGTTTACAACCTCTATAATGTCCTTATATCAATCAGGCCACACCAATCTAACCACCTGTTTACAACCTCTATAGTGTCCTTATTTCAATCAGGCCACACCCATCTAACCACCTGTTTACAACCTCTATAATGTCCTTATTTCAATCAGACCACACCCATCTAACCACCTGTTTACAACCTCTATAATGTCCTTATTTCAATCAGGCCACACCAATCTAACCACCTGTTTACAACCTCTATAATGTCCTTATTTCAATCAGGCCACACCCATCTAACCACCTGTTTACAACCTCTATAATGTCCTTATTTCAATCAGGCCACACCCATCTAACCACCTGTTTACAACCTCTATAGTGTCCTTATTTCAATCAGGCCACACCCATCTAACCACCTGTTTACAACCTCTATAATGTCCTTATTTCAATCAGACCACACCCATCTAACCACCTGTTTACAACCTCTATAATGTCCTTATTTCAATCAGGCCACACCCATCTAACCACCTGTTTACAACCTCTATAATGTCCTTATTTCAATCAGGCCACACCCATCTAACCACCTGTTTACAACCTCTATAGTGTCCTTATTTCAATCAGGCCACACCCATCTAACCACCTGTTTACAACCTCTATAATGTCCTTATTTCAATCAGGCCACACCCATCTAACCACCTGTTTACAACCTCTATAATGTCCTTATTTCAATCAGGCCACACCCATCTAACCACCTGTTTACAACCTCTATAATGTCCTTATTTCAATCAGGCCACACCCATCTAACCACCTGTTTACAACCTCTATAATGTCCTTATTTCAATCAGGCCACACCCATCTAACCACCTGTTTACAACCTCTATAATGTCCTTATTTCGATCAGGCCACACCCATCTAACCACCTGTTTACAACCTCTATAATGTCCTTATTTCAATCAGGCCACACCCATCTAACCACCTGTTTACAACCTCTATAATGTCCTTATTTTAATCAGGCCACACCCATCTAACCACCTGTTTACAACCTCTATAATATCCTCATCTCAATCAGGCCGCGTCCATCTAACCACCCTGTTTACAGCCTCTATAATGTACTCATCTCAATCAGGCCACTTCAATCAGGCCGAGTCCATCTAACCACCTGCATGTTTACAGCACCTATAATATCCTCATTTCAATCAGGCCGCGTCCATCTAACCACCTGTTTTACAACCTCTATAATGTCCTTATTTTCAATCAGGCCACACCCATCTAACCACCTGTTTACAACCTCTATAACGTCATAAATTTGATCAGCTACATACACCTAACCACCTGGTTTGCAGTCATAGTTACAGCACTGGAACATTTTAAAGGAAAAGAAATTCACCTAACCTTGGCCAATTTGAAGATATGAACATATTTGACTTTGTAAAAAACACCCTGACAATAATTAGATTTTTATTGCCACACTGAAGCATTGGAGATATTTTGCACATACATGTACTCACAGTATGTTGTAAATTGGGCTGTAATATTGTCTTGAAACATACATACAGTAATGCCCTATATAATCGACCCCCTTAACCACTTCAGAATTATGGGTAACTTTTCAGGATTTAGTTGGAAATATATGGCTTTTTGCCATTCATCGGAAAGCTCTCAGTGAGAGCTTTCCGATGAATAGCAAAAAGCCATATTTCCGACTAAATCCTGAAAAGTTACTGATAATTCTGCTTCTTTTTTTTTTTTTGCATGGGTTATTTTGGGGGGCTAGCCCCGGGATGGTCGAAAGGGCCGATAGTTCTGCTGTGGTTAAGGGGTTGATTATATAGGGCATTACTGTATTTATAAAGATGCTCTATCTTTTCCCAGCAACACTTCCAACAACAAGCGGAGCCATCGCGATGTAAATATAGAAGGCTGATTACTTCCCTGCAGGAGAGGTCTAGATCTCTTGGTCATGGTCATTAGATGCTTTGTGTAATCACCAAAGTTAAGCAACAGTTAGTGCTTGGATGGGTGACTGGCCCAGGATTCTGGGTGCTTCCAACTTATAGTGCGACTCCCGCACAGGTTCTGTTACACTGGGGTCTCGTCTGGCCCTCAGAGGACTTGTCTTGATGCGACTGCTCTGGGGGAGGACTCAGGGTCAGATTGGTGAATTTAGAAAAGAATGGGGGAATACAGTAATGCCTTAAGTAATCGACTCCTTAACCACAGCAGAATTATGGGTAACTTTTCAGGATTTAATCAGAAATATGGCTTGTTGCCATTCATCGGAAAGCTATCAGTAAGAGCTTTCCGATGAATGTCAACAAGCCATATTTCCGACTAAATCCTGAAAAGTTACCCATAATTCTGCTGTGGTTAAGAAGTCGATTACTTAGGGCATTACTGTAGTTTAGCACTCGCGATGTAAATATAGAAGGCCGATGATTTCTCTGTACGAGAGGTCTAGAACTCTAGATCTCTTGGTCACAGTCGTTAGATGCTTTGTGTAATCACCAAAGTTAAGCACTTCAAGCACGGTTAGTCCAGGTGGGGATTTTGGGTGCTGCCAACTTTCAGTGTGACTCCCACATTTCTCTCTCTCTCCTTCTTTACACAACAAGAATATCCTCTACATGTACATGTACATGTGGGAAGAGACACACAATATAAGGCCTTCACTCAGTTCAGCAGTTTAGCTGATTGCAGAAAGTAATTATATCACATCAGCCTCTCCTGGGTGTAATTTCGTCCTGAATTATATGTACATGTTGAGTATATATCATCACTATAAATCTCTACACCAAATTTCATTCAAATAAAAAATTGAGTTATTGAAGATGAATCAAATTTAAAACACAGAATTTTTATTTTATTACAAATTTGCATTAGTATCCCTGAAAAACTTGTGAAACACATAGTAGCTGTAGTGTCACTTATTAACAGAGAATTTCGGGAACCTGGGTACCTTAACCCTTTACCCAACAGAAGGGCCCTGTGCCAATGCATTCTCTTATATATGCGAGTCGACCATAGGTCGCCTCGCATATATAAGAGAATGCATTGGCTTAACACATTAAAAATTATAAAATTGTTAAAGAATGTAAGAAAAAATGGTAAAAAGTGTTAAAAAAAAGTTTTTTTTTAGGCCAATGCATTCTCTTATATATGCGAGGCGACCTATGGTCGACTCGCATATATAAGAGAATGCATTGGCACAGGGCATAACTGTAACTATCACAATGTGGTCAAGGAGCCGGTTCCAATGATATCCATATTTGTATGGTTCTATTGAGACAGACCGAAGATATTTTAGGCTGTTGAAGCTTTATTTGGCCGGTTTTGGCCGGTTTGTTGGGTAAAGGGTTAATCACAAAAATCTATTAAAGACATATTATGGACTTGTTCGGGTGCGTGAAACTGATAAATCAGTATTCATGACCTATGCCAACTGGAGGAATGTATCATTCTACTAACATCACCAGAAATTTCAAACAAATAGACCATAGCAGTCCATAGAAAACATCGTTTGAACTATGCTCAATTGTGAATATTTAGGTTTCGCCATCGAGAGTCACTGCATTTAATCAATACACAAGAATGCTGCTGTGCGTTTTCAATTTGGATATAATATTTGTAAAAATGACAATTTTGAACAAGATCATTCTCCATTTCTATTTGATCACCCTACCAGAGTGTTTTACATCACTTTAAGAGTTACCAATTCAGCCCCACTATAGGTGGGAATAACAATATGATGTCTTGGTTTAGAGTCTACCAGGACCTGAGATATTTCATCCAGTAACAACTAACAAGTGTCTGTATTTAACACAGTAAGAGTTAAACCTACACCTAATAACGTCATAAGAAGAAAATAGCTGCAGTGTTTATACTATACACAACAAAACAGAAGCACTGGGCAGACCTGACATTGTTATAGCATACAACTGTTTATCATAGCTTCCTTAATTGTGTGGAATGTTCCAGAATGTTCTGCAAGAAGCAGTATAGTTCCACTCAATTGTTTTCTTTACTCCCCTGGTGGCCAGTTGCCAAGAACATATACATGTAGATCCCAAACCTGGGTCAACTCTGATTTGGTCCATAGCTATAGATTTGTCATGAACCACTCTACTTCTGTCCGACTTGTATACATATCACATTAGTCACAATACCAGGGATTCTAGAGGTAGGGGAGCAAGTCTGAGTTTAGTGTGCCTGTCATTTGCAGAATGAGGTCCCCAGATTGTGAATTTAGTGACGCTATCCCGCAAAGTGACGCTATCCCGCAAAGTGACGCTAGCCCCCATCTTCTCTGGAAAGTTTCTTTATTATCAAATTTATGTAGTTTCTTTATATCCCCAAATTGGCAGACAACACATTGCATTTATAATCAAGGTTCCCAATGGGTGTACATCACAATATTCACCATTTGGGAACTTCAATCTGAGTCTATGTCTCCCATAGTAGAAAAGGCCAGGCAGAATGAGGTCCCAAGAGGGTGAATTTGATGATATGGGATAGCATTACTAAATTCACCCTCTGGGGACCACATTCTGCAAATGACAGGCACACTAAACTCAGGCTTGTAGGAGATTTGCATGAGTTTCATGTTTTTGAGACAATCCATCATCTCTTCCAATGTGAATGGTTGATCAGTATTCAAGCCTGCAAATAGTGTGTCTGTCATTTACAGAATGAGGTCCCCAGAGGGTGAATATCACCAAATTCACCCTCTGGGGACCGCATTCTGCTTAATAGGACTCATTTTCTGGGAAGTATCTATAGTCTCAAATTAACACTGTTTTTAGTTACTATTTCCCTTCTGGGAAGTTTCTATATCCCCTAATTCGCAGAAGATAAAATGCATAAACTAGGTGACTAATGGGTGAACATCACTATTAAAGTTCAACTGGGGAAATTCAAACTGATCCTAGGTCTCCCATAACAGTTGAGGCCTCAGCAGAATGAGGTTCCCAGAGGGCAAATTTGGTGATGCTAGCTTGCCGTGTTGTAAATATTCTGCAAAGGACAGGCACACTATTCGCAGGCTTGTCACTTTTTCATTTCAGGACACGGGTGACCCCGGTCCAAACTCCAGGCAGAGTTATCTCCCATCGCTCCGCTGAGATATCACTGCCATAAGGACGATTTGGTAAGGATTTCTTACGTGTTCTCAGTTCTTATGTTTTAGGATTAAAATTGTCTATGTCTGACTCAGTTCATATTGTTCTTATCCAATACTGAAAGAAATACCATTACTGCAAACTTTTGGTGGTCAAAATAAGATAATAGGTGACTAAATATAGTTCCGATGATATATAAAATTGATGTATCGTCCGCAAAGTACCATCCTTGTGGCAGTGCTATATCGCAGTGAGTGCACGTAGAGTGCACTGCATGGAGTTTGACCTCGGGCAATAACAATGCATGAAGGAATGTAGATCATGGTTGAATGAACTAAAGTTGCACCGGAGGATTTGAAATCCATGAACAGACAAACTCATGCGCAAAAAAATGTCACTGCACATTTTCTGCCTATTCAGGTGGCAATAGACAATTACCAGCTCAACTTTTAAGGCAACATGGAGGAGGCATTGTACTTCAAATCTATGCTGATCCCGTGTATCCTTGGCTTATAAAGCCCCATGAAACACTTTGTTTTTATTTCAGAGAGCATAACTTTGGAGCCACCCCTATTGCTTCAGTGTAGCATGGTAAGTATTCATGAAATTTTCATAGACGATGAAAGTGGCTGAAAAATGGGCCCCATTCCCAACAGGAATAGAAAGGTTTATTCCCAATTCTTACCATGAAATTAACCCTTTTAGTGCCAGGGGCCGATCTTATCGGCCCGAATTTATGGTCTTTTGAATTTTATTTTTTTGGGTTAGGCCAATGCATTCTCTTATATATGCGAGGCGACCTATGGTCGACTCGCATATATAAGAGAATGCATTGGCACAGGGTATATGGGTCGATACAAAAATCGGACCTGGCACCCAAAGGGTTAAAGGCCCACTTAATTTTCGAACCCATAGATCACATTATATAAAATATATGCCATATTATATACATGTACCATTTGAAAGAGGAAGCTCCAAAACATTGTACTTTCAACTTATTCAATGTAATAAACTGTGAACATGTTGTTTTTGTTGAGAAACCAACTTAAGGGCCTGTGCCCAAGTTTCTGCACGAAGTATATTTTTTCAATGGAAGGGGAAATAACTCTATATATTTAGATATAGAGTTATTCCCCTTCCATTGAAAACAAGCAGGCGCAGACATCGGTAGTCCCCCCCCCCCCCCCCCCCCCCCCCCCCCCCCCCCCCCCCCGCCGCAGTTGGGGAAGTGCATTCTCAATAATGTTTGCGTTAAATATCCAGCCGGACCTGGTTAGCGAACTCGTTCTAGATACTGGTCAAGTGAACTCATACACCAAATATCTTTGAAATCTGTTGAGATTTGTGGAAATTAGCCATGTGATGTCGTCCATTTGCACCAAAGTCCAATAACTCCGCTGAAAATATCCGGCCATACCTGGTTTGCGAACTTGTTGTAGATACTGGTCATGTGAACTCATTTACCAAAAATCTTTGAAATCCGTTGAGATTTGTGGAAATGAGCCCTGTGACGTCTATATTTGCTATTTGGTAAATTTGACAAAAATAATAAACCAAGTCCAATAACTCCGGTAAAAATATCCGACCGGACCTGGCTTGCGAACTCATTCTAGGTAATGGTCATGTGAATTTATATACCAAAAATCTTTTAAATCCGTTGAGATTTGTGGAAATGAGCCCTGTGACGTCGTCTATTTGCTTTTGGTAAATTCGACAAAAATAATAAACAAAGTCCAATAACTGCGGTAAAAATATCCGGCCGGACCTGGCTTGCGAACTCATTCTATGTAATGGTCAGTTGAACTCATATACCAAATATCTTTGAAATCTGTTGAGATTTGTGGAAATGAGCCCTGTGACGTCGTCTATTTGCTATTTGGTAAATTCGACAAAAATAATAAACAAAGACCAATAACGCCAGTAAAAATATCTGGCCGAACCTGGCTTATGAACTTGTTCTAGGTAATGGTCAGGTGAACTCATATACCAAAAAAATCTTTGAAATCCGTTGACATTTGTTCAAGTTATGACTCTTACAAATTCGGGACGGACGGCGCGACAGACAGACGGACGGAACCCATTCCTATATCCCCCGCAAATTTTCAATTTGGCGGGGGATAATAAACTATAGTTTGAATTCTGTTTCATTCTGGGAGCCATAACAGGGGAAATGATTTTATGATTTTAACTATTTTATATTGCTCTATGGGCACCTTCTGAGACACAGACGTTCCAAATGGTGATGAATTATTGTATTTTATTCATATTTTATGGCAGAGATTGTTATTAGAACCGTATATCAAGGTACTATAAAACAAAATAATTGGTGACTCGAAAATTAAGTGGGTCTTTAACTGAAAGTCTCCTGTTTTCTGCACTTAACTTAGGACGACATGCCATTGATTTTATGACAATTTTCAAGCCCTCAGGCTCCATTTGCATCGAAATACATTACACTGTTTGATTAACCCTTTCAGTGCCAAGTCCGATTTTTGTATTAACCCATATACCCTGTGCCAATGCATTCTCTTATATATGCGAGTCGACCATAGGTCGCCTCGCATACATAAGAGAATGCCAATGCCTAACAATTTTTCATCATTTGTTATTATTTTTTATAATGATTTACAATTTTAATCATTTTTTCTTATATACTCTTTCAGTGCCAGACTTATTTTGTAGGTTTAGTGCCAGGGAATCTTACTTTGTTCATGGACATCAAAATTATTTCTATGAATACTTGGTGATAGTTTTGAGTTATAACATGCCCCTAAGGTTTTATCCAGTTTGTTTTTAAATTCGCTATAGCATGCTTTAAGCATACCCAAAAAAATTCAACCCAAAAAATAAATAAAATTATAATTGTTTTGTTTTTTTTGGGCCAATTTTAGACCGTAAATTACTGCCAATGAGATCGGCCCCTGGCACTGAAAGGGTTAAACTGAATTTCACAATGAAAATGCTTGTTCCTAAATTCTCTATATATTCCCAATTATATCAGGTGCCTAATAATAGTGTTAGCACGATTATTAATTTTGGAAAATATTCCCAATGATCAGTGCAATGATAACTATTTTTTGACATTGCGAAATTGCCATCACTTATTAATTTCAGTCTAAATCCCCACCCATCACGATTATTAGGCACCTGAGAGTAAGCCTCTTTAGTATCGGGGAAATTTTTCCCAAATGAAACAGAACGGAAAGAGCCCGGGACCCTTTCCCAATATAGGTAGAGATATCTCTTTTATCGTATCATTGACCATTAATGGTGATTCATATGGTATCGTGACAAAATGTTTGGTTACAGCCACACTTCAGACGCCCATACCAAGAGAAGAACACTTTGAGATCTGTCCTCAATAAATGAGATTCAAGAAGACAGTAAGGTATTCCCTGAGCTGTGCCATTTAGTAAATTAACCCTTTACCCAACAATTAACCCTTTACCCAACAAACCGGCCAAAACCGGCCAAATAAAGCTTCAACAGCCTAAAATATCTTCGGTCTGTCTAAATAGAACCATACAAATATGGATATCATTGGAACCGGCTCCTTGACCACATTGTGATAGTTACAGTTATGCCCTGTGCCAATGCATTCTCTTATATATGCGAGTCGACCATAGGTCGCCTCGCATATATAAGAGAATGCATTGGCCTAAAAAAAATCTTTTTTTAACACTTTTTACCATTTTTTCTTACATTCTTTAACAATTTTATAATTTTTAATGTGTTAAGCCAATGCATTCTCTTATATATGCGAGGCGACCTATGGTCGACTCGCATATATAAGAGAATGCATTGGCACAGGGCCCTTCTGTTGGGTAAAGGGTTAATCAACCTAAAATAACTTGACATTCTAAGTTTAGTCAGTTTGGATGTTAGATGTGAAATAGCTGCATGAGTAACAGCTACACCCTTCTCCGTAATAGACTTAACAGTTTATATTAAGATTAAAAGGTTGAGAACTGAAGGTAAACTGACAAGACACAGAGCATCATTAAAGGGGCGTGTGGAGCATGTTCTGGGAGATTAAAGATGACTATAAAGGTGGATTGTGTTTGAGTTAAATATACACAATGAAGAGATGAGCAATGTGTAAAACTTGAGATGGGTACCTGTGCCACAATTCATGTCCATCGTTTCAAAGTCGGTCTGACGGTCTTGATTCTTGATTTGTGTAATCGAAGCATTCAGACACCCCTCCCCAACAATTCTAATTAAAGGATACATTGTGTCACTATGGTCTCATTTTAAGAGAGAGGTAAAGTGACCAATAAATGGGCATTTCCATGAAAATCACCAAACTGATACTAAATGAAGCAGTTTTCCGTCAACTAAAACAGGCAGATAATTTAAAATTCATAACATTTAGCTTGCAGTGTGCTAGGTATTAAAATGTTCAAGTTGCTTTAAATTATTATTAGATTTTTTTTTTCTAGGATTACAACAATTGACTTTTGAAAAATCAATATAAAATTCCAATATAAATACACAAACATTATTCTAATGGAACAAGTTCCAAGCAAGATAAATTCTATATATTCCAATATCACATCTAGTCACACCTGGAAACTCTTAACTTTTGCTCCAGAGATTTGTATGGAAATCTGTATACAAATTTGTCCACCTCCCTCCCCATCACTCATCAGCGGGTGCCAGAATCAACACAGAGCAAGGAGTACAACTTCAGACAAAATTGTGCTAAGTACTCAAAAAAGCATTTTAAATAACTTTCCAATCACTGTTTCAATGATAAAATATCCCAGTTTCATCTGCTGATCAATATGTTCTTCTTGTTTTTCTATTAAACTTACAAGTTCATATAGATGGAACTGTCTGTCTCTTACATATTCTGCCCCACCCCCCAGAGTTGAGTTGAGTTGAGTTATTTATTCATTCAACATATTCAATAAACAAAATAACAGATTAGTACATAATTATGCATTTCAACATAATACATAGTAAATAATAGAATGTTGGAAGTGTGATACCAATGTATTATATATGATATTTGGTATTATGGAAGTAAGGTATGTTGAAGGGGGGAGCTAGAAGTTTACATTTATAAGGTGCAACCCCCAGGGTTAAACAAGTTAATTATTTTTAAAATTTTATTATTATTTTCCGGTTATCCAAATCTTTTGTTTTGTTTTTATATCTCAAATGATGGGTGAATTATTCATCTATTCCTGAGTTAGATTTTACCTTGAATGGACTACTGTTCAATGTACTTTTCTAAAAGATGATGTTTATATTTTCTCTTGAATAATATAAAAGTATTTTCGCAGTTCTTTAGGTTTTTATCTAGGGAATTCCATAGAGTTGTTCCAATGTTTCTTGTACAAAATGCTTTAGTATTAGTTCTCCTGTAATTAACTCTGAAATTTTCAATTTGTTGCATGTTGTGCTTATGTGATCCTTTGACAGTGAAAAAGAATGTTTGTAAATTAGGGGGTAGAAGCTCATGTTTAGCTTTATACATTGTAACAAGTGTGATCGTTTTAATCAAGTCATCAAGTTTCAGGATTTTATACTTCTGGAATATATGACTTCTGTATCCAGCTCCATCAATTATTCTCATTGCATTTTTTTGAAGGGTTCTGAGACCGATAAGCCTGGTGCTATAAACATTTCCCCATATTTCACAGCAATAATTTAAATAAGGAGCAATTAAACACTGGTATAGTGAGATAAGTGCTGATTTGCCTATTAGTTTTTTGACTCGTAGCAACACGGCCATGTTTTTTTAGATTTTAGTTTGTATATGCTTGATTTGATCATTCCAAGTTAGTTTATGGTCTATATGAACACCTAGAAATTTAGTAGAATACACATGTTCAATATTGCTGCCATTTATATTAACATTTATGTCTTCAGTCTTTTCATTTGTATTTCCGAATATCATGAAATTTGTTTTAAAGGGGTACTGTACACTAAGATAGGCAATTTTTTTATTTACTCCCATTGAAATAACTTTCAAGTTAGATTGTGTTCGTGTTATATGAGTTTCGTATAAACCTAATTTAGCGAAGAAAATATTGATCTTGGAAACAAAAATATTACGATTTCAAACTACGCGCCATGTTTTTGACCTTCACCGGAGAAGACGCAGGTCGCAGGAAGAACCGGAAGTTCATTGCTCACAGCTTCGATTGATGCATTCAATCTCTTCCATCGAACAATCTCACTCCCTATAAAATACTTGACGCTTTATGACTCTTGTTTGTTTCTCCTTTTTTCCCGAATCGGTTATAACGGGCCTTCTTTTGCAGGTAACATGTTTTGTTTGCAACTCAATAATGTTCGCGAATGGCCGTCGATAAAAGACACGCAACATATGCGATTTCAAGAACGGTAACTCGTAATGGCATAATTCTCCATTTTATGACTCCAGCCATAAATGAATTTATATTAAATAATTCAATTTTACTTTTACGATAGCCTGTTAACCGGAACGTTTTCAGTAGACATCGTCCACTCAAATTAGTTATTTTATAATATAATATTCATATTAGATCGCTATTGTCACTGGGAATTTATTGAAATTGAGGTACAGTACCCCTTTAAGTATATTTAAGGACAGTTTGTTCACTTGGAACCAGGTATTGATTTTAACCAATTCTCTGGATACGGTCCTGCCTAGCAATTCTAATTTGTTTCTTTTAAGGAACAAATTTGTGTCATCTGCAAACATTATAATTTTCAAAAGCGATGAGACGTTGCAGATATCATTGATGTATAGTATAAAGAGTGAGGGACCTTTGAAGATCAAGAGGGGTGGCAGGGCATGATTAAGGTGTCCCTGCATGTCCGATTAAAAGAAATCACTAATTAATGTAATGTAATTTCATGCCAGTGGGTATCCTGCCAGGGGCGCCGGAAGCATCCAAGGGCAGGGGGGGGGGCAGAGCCTACAAAAAGGGCACTTTTCCGCAAAAAAGGGAATTTTCTCCGCAAACTCGGGAAAATAACCATAAATTCATTGTGGCAAAAATCCCTATTTTAATGGTATTTGTCAGTTTTTATGGCCGTTTTGTGATAAAATTGACAAAAATTTAATATTCCTTGTGAAATTGGTGGTATTTGGACCAAAAAAGTCACATTTTGCTATAAAAACACGAGATTAAACACACAAAAAGCATTTTCTGTCTCCAGAAAAAGGGCAAGTCCTGTCCCCGCTCGCCCCCCTTGGTCAAGGGCAGGGGGGTCAGCTGCCCCCTCTGCCCCCCCCCCCTCTTCCGGCGCCCCTGTATCCTGCATGGTGTTCAATATAATCAAAAACATCTTGTTAAAAAGTCTGAGTGATCAAGGCAAGTTGAAGCTGAACAGACTAGTCACCTTCACCCACCACTCCCCTCCCATGTGACTGTGAGGCCCAACAAGGCTAAAAAGATATATCGTAGGACCAAGGTCCCTGATAAATATCCAGTTATCCACTATGGCTATGGGACTCGGAGGCCAAATTCACATTTATTAATAAGTGCACAAATCCACAATTGCACTGACATTGAAGGGCAATTAAATTTCCTTTGAAATTGAACAGTGCAATTATTGTTCATATCATAATCATATAATTATATTTACATACCCCTAATATCTCTTCCGATTTCCCCATAGCGTTTTTTACGGTAGACACGCCCCCTTATTCAATGCGTTCATAACTTCATAAACCTATGAACGTAACGTGACGTCACTTCCAATGTCGTTCATAGGTTTATGAACACATTGGTCCCGGAAATCACCGGGGATTGTCGGACATTACCGACTGCTTGAGTATCTAGTCAGCCAATACGCCAAGGATTTGATAGCAAACAATATGTAATCGAGGTTCGAAAGATCACGATTGGATGGCTAGTGGCATCTAATCGCGAGTACGGGTGGCTATCATAATGTTGGTTATCATATAATCCCATATCCCATAATATGTCAAATATAGCGAATTATCGAAATATGAAATACAACGAAAAAGCGAAATATGAAAATACAGCGAAATAGTACGAAAAATCGAAATAGGAAAATACAACAAAATAGCGAAATAGGGCGAAATATAGAGCGAAATATAGAAATAGGAAATTATTTTTATAAACGAAATAACGGAGATATTTGAAAAAGTGTTTTTGACGAAATAACGGACATATTTGGAGAAGTGTATAAATATAAATAATAAACGGCGGATTCAACGTGGTCATGGGTTTTGACCGCGATACAAAATCAGCAAACTCCGCATGAACCCCTTTAGGGTTCATGCAGTTTGCTGCATTTTTCTCGCGGTCAAATAAGAAATGAACGGCGGTTTCAATGTGGTCATGGGATTTTGACCGCGAGAAAAATTCAGCAAACTGCATGAACCCCGAAACACTTTTTCAAATATCTCCGTTATTTCGTTTATAAAAATAATTTCCTATTTCTATATTTCGCTCTATATTTCGCCCTATTTCGCTATTCGTTGTATTTTCCTATTTCGATTTTTCGTACTATTTCGCTGTATTTTCATATTTCGCTTTTTCGTTGTATTTCATGTTTCGATAATTCCCTATATGTGACATATTATGGGATATGGGATTATATGATAACCAACATTATGATAGTCAATCGAACATCTCGTGACACCCGTGCTCGCGATTAGATACCACTAGCCATCCAATCGTGATCTTTCGAACCTCGATTACATATTGTTTGCTATCAAATCCTTGGCGTATTGGCTGACTAGATACTCAAGCAGTCGGTAATGTCCGACAATCCCCGGTGATTTCCGGGACCAATGTGTTCATAAACCTATGAACGACATTGGAAGTGACGTCACGTTACGTTCATAGGTTTATGAACGCATTGAATAAGGGGGCGTGTCTACCGTAACGCTATGGGGAAATCGAAAGAGATATTAGGGGTATGTAAATATAATCCCATGACCACATTGAAACCGCCGTTCATTTCTTATGTGATTCGGTGCATTGAGTGCAATTGGAATTTGGATTATGGTTCAGTACAATTCGATTGCGCCTCAGCACAATTCAAATATTAGGTGCAATTATCAAATCAGGGGCGCCGGAAGCATCCAAGGGCGGGTGGGGGGGGGGGGGGGGGGGCAGAGCCTACAAAAAGAGCACTTTTCCGCAAAAAAGGGCATTTTCTCTGCAAACTCGGGAAAATAACCATAAATTCATTGTGGCAAAAATCCCTATTTTAATGGTATTTGTCGGTTTTTATGGCTGTTTTGTGATAAAATTGACAAAAAATTAATATTCCTTGTGAAATTGGTGGTATTTGGACCAAAACAGTCACATTTTCCTATAAAAACACATGATTAAACACACAAAAAGCATTTTCTGTCTCCAGAAAAAGGGCAAGTCTTGCCCCCGCTCGCCCCCCCCCCCCCCTCTTCCGGCGCCCCTGTATCAAATAATTAATATATGTGAATTTGGCCTCACATATTCTGAGCAAATGCACCCACTGATAGGCCTACCAATTATGATATAAACCAAAACGTCAAAATGAAATGTCAAACTTCTGAAAATTTGAATCCTTCATCGGAAGTTCATCCTTGTGGAATTGTCAATGTTAAACTAAAAGTGACATGCCCGTGCTGCTGAACTTTAGAACTTGAATCTAAAAGACTTAATTTAAAATATACCTGTCAGTCGAACATCTTCCCCCTCCATTGTTGTGTCATGTTCAAATAATTACCATAAAATCGTGATGACTCACATATGTGGGAAATTCCCGACAAAGACAGCGAAGAACGCGGCACGTGCCAGCACGATAACGTGATTTTACGTGATTATCTAAGAAAGACAACTCTAATATCAGATGGACAGACTTCATTCATGGACACGGCGAGTGGGGGACAACTCTATATCATCAGCATCAAATTATGGTATATTAATTGAACAAAATCTTCGATGAAGACAAATGTCGCGCCGAAACACGTGTTCTGTTTCTTAAATTTTTATGTAAATTTGAGATCATCATGGAACAATTCTACATTAATTAATTGGATGTTAATTTCGCACTGTTAAAGGTACTCAATCCGATTCGATCATCAGATTCCAAACAACATTTTTGGAAATGCCCCTTCAATTATCAGAATCGATTAATTGCAACAGCAAAAAATAATGCTAACCACAGTCAACTATAGTATAAAAGTGTCCAAAACGTGATATTTATCAATATTTTGTTCAACGAAATGTCAATGTCAATATATCTAACGCCAAAGCCACTTGATTTCAGAGTTATCCATCTTCATCCGCAATTTGGGCCGAGACCGTCGGTTTGCCGATGTTTTACCAGGCCACCAATGGCTACAGATCTCGAGAAATAACAAATTTCCAAAATAAATATCTTATATCTCTGAGATTTGATGGGTGGGTTCCTCGACTCCAATCAAATATTTTTTAACCCCCATAGCCAAAGAAAATAGTAATTTTGGAGCGTTAATTCGGATTAACATAACATAACATAACATTTTTATTGACATAATACACCCACGCGGGGCAGTTGACATAATACAGATAATTTAAACACAAGTGAAGACAATTTCATATAAAAAATATATATAACATGTATTTGTAACTCAACACTATATTCTCAATTATTTGCGGAAAACTGCCGAACCATGTTACAGATGAGATTGCATATGCTCGGGTGTTCAGCCTTCATGAGGAATATGAACTTTTCTATTTCATCAAAGTTTACGAAAATTGGTTGGTGAACTCCTATTTCAGTGAAAAATCTCTTCCGCAAATGGTTATGTTTTTCACATCTCATTATAAAGTGTTCTTCCGTTTCAATTTCATTTGCTTCACATTTTTTACATATGCGTTTCTCGTAAGGTATTTTTGGCTGAGCGTGTCGCCCAACCTCTACCTGCAATTTATGATTGCTTACTCTAAGCTTACTGAAACACGATCTCGTATAAAAATTAGTAATTTGGAGTAAGTATGGTTCAATTTCATATTGTTCTTTGAAACAACGATACGTTCTTAATTTATTCATACCATTATAAAGATTATGTATCTTTAATGTCCCCTTACACGTAGCCCAAGAATTGATTTTTGTTGTGATCGGTCCCGATTTGCATAAGACAACCAACACAGATTATCGACCACGAGTGTGACGCGTGTCAGAAGGAAAATAATCATATAGATCTGGAGTCTGACCATTCATAAGAGGACCAACACCGGCGATCGCTCATACGGGTGTGACGTGTGCCATATATAAGGTATATAGTGATTCAGCCAACCTGGCAGCACACAAGAGAATACACACCAATACGAGTGTCACATGTGTCGGAAGGCGAAAACATCGCAGATCAATGAGAACCCACAAAAGCAATCGCCCATACGAATGTGATATAATATGCCATGCCTCACGCGTGTGTTCGCCGGTTATCGTAGTGGTTCTTGGTCCCAGATGAATGATACATTCGATTGCACAAAAGAATATAAATAAATAGGCAAGTGTGCCATCATCTACAAATATCACATGTTTATAGTGGATTCCACTAGAAGAAAAACGATAGGTTTCTGTGACAAGCTGTTTGCTATTCAAATTCTCAGGTAACTTTTTTTGCGATCGGTTCGCGGTTTGATCTGAATACACAAATACCCCGTATAATTCCCAATATATACATATATTCATACACATCATTGTGAATTGCATGCATTATAACACATTTCTTCTCAATATGTATTGTTATACGATGAGAGTATCTAATAAATTGAATTGAATTGATGATCCCGATTTGACCAAGTTGATTGTGACTCATTATATATATATCTATATATAGATATCATCCCCGAATGTATTCCGCGAGTCAACCTGGTGGACTTGCAAAGTCTACTCTATACAACGAACACAAAATAAGCCCACTTTTATCGTCTCAATTCAGTAAAAAGCCCCTAAAGTTATCTAAGTTTGTCATAAAATATCATGTATAATACGGTCGCTGAATCGTTAAAATGCCGTTGCACCGTTGTTGTCAAGCCACTGAATCGTGAAATTGGTAAACTTTTGACACGGGGAGTTTCATTGTGATAGGTGCCGTTGAAATATGATGACATAAAGAGGCACCTACAATTATATATACAGAGAGTTTATTATCAACTTAACCCTTTACCCAAACAGGAGGGCCCTGTGCCAATGCATTCTCTTATATATGCGAGTCGACCATAGGTCGCCTCGCATATATAAGAGAATGCATTGGCTTAACACATTAAAAATTATAAAATTGTTAAAGAATGTAAGAAAAAATGGTAAAAAGTGTTAAAAAAAGATTTTTTTTAGGCCAATGCATTCTCTTATATATGCGAGGCGACCTATGGTCGACTCGCATATATAAGAGAATGCATTGGCACAGGGCATAACTGTAACTATCACAATGTGGTCAAGGAGCCGGTTCCAATGATATCTATATTTGTATGGTTTTATTGAGACAGACCCAAGATATTTTAGGCTGTTGAAGCTTTATTTGGCCGGTTTTGGCCGGTTTGTTGGGTAAAGGGTTAAAAAGTAGAGGTATCTTTATCCGGAGAGTGGCATGCAATAGCATATTTTTACCTCAGGTAACTTGATCGGGCACTAATAAGTCCCCTGTGTGTGTTGCCAGGTTTTCGGAATCACTAAATGTCTTACACCATATATAAGATGCCACGCATTAGTATGGGCGCTCGCCGGTGTGGGTGTTGGTCCTCTTATGCACTGTCAGACTCCAAATAAGACTGAATTCCTTCTGACACACATCACACGCATATGGGCGATCGCCGGTGTAAATTATTTTATGTGTTGTCAGGTTTTCGGAATAACTCAATGTTTTATGGCACACGTCACACTCGTATGTTTGATCACCGGCGTTCGTCAGACTGCAGATATCACTGAATTCCATCTGACACACGTCACACCAGTAAGGGTGATCTCCGAATAGGACAAAATACGAACGATATACTACGAATTAGGTAGAAGTCCCCTCGTGCGAATACAATTTTTCCGATCGTTTGTCCAGCTATGATCTGGAAGACAGGGAAACAGCAGAATCTCGGATAACATTTGAGTGGGAGAGCACGACTTTGATATATATATATGACACAACTAGTTTCCAATAAATGTTTTGACAATGTGAAAAGGAGGTCATTTTATATTTGTATAGCATTATTGTCAGTATTCGCTGCTCTTGTCGACCATATGTTAGGCGAACCAATTAAGCGGACTAAAGTTTAAGGGTACGTTCATACAGTCGCAAATTTTCCAGGCATTATTTTGCAATCATTTCGGAAAGCTACAATGTGTCAGGGACTGAATGCAAAAATGCTTATAAATTTAACCTCTACCACAGCTAACTACATGAGACGTAAAAAATATGAAGTTCCACTAGTGGCGATGCCATCGAAATTTGCATGTAAATAGCATGCAATTATCTCGCAAGAATTAATCACACAAGTATTTTAAGGTAATATGTTAGTAGCGCCGTTACATGTGAAACTATCGAAATTTACTTCTCATGTCGTTATCTTTAGTAAATATGCATTTTATTTGCATGTTGCCGTTCATATTCTGGCACCATAGGGGTTTCTATGAGAAAATGCAAACTTGCCAGTGCATGCATGATCGTACCATAAGTAGGGTTATGCACTCTAATAACAAAGTTCACAATCTGGTTCCCCGGATAACCAAATACCAACATAGAACCAAGCAGTTTGGTTCCACTCTTCTTTCGTTACATCTGCAACCGAGTCCTAAGTTTTGTTCTTCATAGAACCCATCGAGACTAAGGTCCTATTTTAAAAGTTAACAATCGGTCCACGCGTTTTGGGTTAAGATGATTTAACCCTTTACCCAACAAAACGTCATTTTTAATGGTTTCCGGATGATAACTTCAGTTTGTGTGATCATATCTGAACCAATTTGGTATGTGAGTTTATCAGCCCTATATGCAGGTCAAGTTCGAATATGGGTTTGCTCCGCCCATTTTTGCAAGAGTTGTGGCCCTTTTTCGACTTGGAATCCTGTCAATTTCTAGTTTTTACTTAGAAAATTTCTCACTTTTTCTGTTTCCGGATGATATCTCAAGTTTGAATCCTTTAATTGCAAATACCGTTTCAATGTGGATCAGTCATATCAAGATACAGGTTGAGTTCGAATTTGAGTTTGATCCGATGATTTTTCCTAGAGTTATGGACTTAGAAAATTCAATTTTTCTACTTTTTTCTTTGGTTTCCGCATGATAACTCAAGTTTGGACTGTTCAATTGAAAATTCCGTTTTTTTTTGTGAGTCATTGATATCAAAATACAGGTCAAGTTGGAATTTGAATTTGATCCGATGATTTTTCTCAGGGCCTTTCGACTTAGAAAATTCAATTGTTCTTGTTTTTTCTTTGGTTTCCAGATGATAACTCAAGTTTGGATTGTTTAATTGGAAAATTCTGTTTTTTGTGTGGGTCGTTCATATCAAAATACAGGTCAAGTTCGAATTTGAGTTTGATCCAATGATTTTTCCCAGAGTTATGGGCCTTTCGACTTTGAAAAACATTTTTTATAATTTTCTGTATGAGGGTACCTTCATAGTGTAAACAACTCCTCCTATAGTTTTGATCGTAGATATTTGAAACTTCAGAGTATTTTTACCCACATATTGGAGATGTGCAACATATATATAGATGACGGAAAACTATTTTTTTACGGAATTATTAACCCTTTCGACTTAGAACATTTCAACATTTTTTTTAATATCATCGACTTGCCACGTTGTCGGCCGACAGGTCATTTTTAATATGTGTTAAGCCAATGCATTCTCTTATATATGCGAGGCGACCTATGGTCGACTCGCATATATAAGAGAATGCATTGGCACAGGGCCATTCTGTTGGGTAAAGGGTTAAGAAGACTAGATCAAGTGTCATTCCTTTGAAATGCCAACGCAAACATACCTAGACTGTGTTCCATTCACATTTATTCTGTAATCATTTGATTGCTGGTGGGGTATGGTAACTCTATTGCTCATATCACAAATAGGAGAAACAAAGTATGGAACAATACTTTTATAAATATAACTCGACATTTGCTGCAGACATCAGAACGTCTTTGTGGTTTATTCGGTAAACCAACATCGTGTGATATCAATTATAAACAGTATAACGTATTTACGAACTAACAGAACATTCAGCAACATCGACTCTAACGTGCTTAGGATAGGATAGGATAATTTTATTTACAACACACATATGATTAGTACACACGTACAATGCAATTAACATATTACAATATAATAATACAGTATATTGCTGGTAACATCGCCCTGGTGGGCTGTCTTCCTGCTTCCCCCAAAACAAATATCACTATATAAATAATTAATCAGCATAGTTAATGTAGCATAGTATCACAGCACAATGTTTCCAAAAGCACTCATAATTATTCCCTAGAAGGCATTTAGTGAACCAAATGGGGAACCTAAAGGAAATATTTGGTTCCATGTTCTGGTTCTATCCGGAGAACCAGATAGATAACAAAAGCAGCTCAGGTTGCCCCCCCCCCCCCCCCCCCATCAGGGCCAAATTTAGAAACCAGTTTGGTTTCATGTGTGGAACCATAAATGTTTGGTTTAATATTCGGTTCTTTAAGTTGGTTCTCCTTCTGGGGAAACGTGGGAACCAGTTTTGGTTCCCCGGGGAACCAAATTTTATCTGTGTGTGTTTATATATATACGCGGGGAGTCTGTCGATAACTGAATTGTGTATAATATACACTGAATCGAATTGCAGTCCTTAATAGTGAGCTCGAAGTATCAGTGATCGAAACACTTAGTTGTCTGGAAACCCACCAAATGTCAATATTAATAGTCACAGTCATTTGTTGCTATAGGGATTTGCCACGTCACAATATATATGTATAGCTGTAACAGCACTGCTCTTATCTGCCATGCAGACACACGCAGTTACATTTCCGAATATTCCATGTCGTTCGCTCTGACTGAACGACATGGACGTACTTAGAAAGCAAACAGAAGTGTAGCGGATTGGGGAAACCACACGAATCAGTGAGACTGAACATATATATCGTTGAAGGCATGGATGTATCTCCATTTGGTAATATTTGGGAATTGAGAAGAGTTTATTCGAACAAAGTGACTTTTGTGTACTGGCGTCCGATGCAGCCCACACTAATCAATAGTTTAATAGTATAATCACAAGACAATGTGTTCTTTCAATTTACATGCAGTGTTGATTCATTAACAATTGATGGTGTATCTGTTGTTAATATTAGATGATGTGTGGTCATTGCCATGTTAATATCTCTAGATCACGCACTTACATTGATGTAGTGTAAATGGATGCAATGCCTCAATGCGTGGCTTCGAATAACATACCTATTTATAATTCTTCGTCGGTCTGCCATGGCGACCGACGTAATGTTGTGATTATTACAGTCACAATAAAAGCCCACAGCCCCGACCGCACCCGACGGTACCGCCCCATGAGCCCGAACGAGATGGATCATGCACTATAGTGCAGAATAGAACTGTATGTTCCATAACTTGCCCGATCCCACATGAATGCATAGGGGTGTTCACTGCATGATATTATATCCCTTACCGTGATCTGACAACTAGGTAAGGAGCGGTCGATGTCTTTTTTATTGCTGCGTATTTGGCGAAACCGGCCGTAAGTTGTGAGTTAATAATTCCGTTACAACTCGAGCTACCGATTTGGGGATTTGAACTATGGTACATACATGTCTATTCTGCACGATAGTGCATGAGCCACCTCGTTCGGACTCCTGGGGCGGTACGGTCGTGTGCGGTCGGCTTTTAGTGGGACCCGATTATTATCAATCAATGTATACAAGCTGGCTTCCATGCACAACCCTGAAACACATAGCAAAGCAAAATTGGTATAATTGGATTTGCTTGTTGAACTTGGTATCACACATTGCCAACAGCACTTAATTAGTAAATTACATAATTATTTCCATTACAGGATTAAAAATTCGGCCAAGAATTGTGTTCTGGTGTTCCTACGCCTACATATCATATAGATAGCAGAAAAATGTATGTAATCGTTCATGATGATGATCATCATCATATAGCAGCATAATCATCATGACCATCAGCGCCGTCGTATAGTCACATTAGTTGTCAAACTCCATACATGGTTTATCTCCCTTGATTACTCGATAAGGAAGTATGACTGGTGCGCTCTGGAAGATATTGATTGGTCGTCCGAGTCGTCTTGTGTTCGGTGTTGGTAAGTCAGTTGCATGGATCGAGAGCACTCACTCAAAATAAAGTTTAGTCAAAACTGTTGGGTTTTCCAAAGTTGGGTTACTGGTTTGGGTCAAATTCCAGAAGTTGGTTTCCTAAGATATTGTTTATAAATGTTGTGCATATGACACGGTTCTATAAGGATTCAGTTTTCGGACGACAGAAATGCTGACTCATTATATAGGGTGACACTAGATGGAAACATCGAGTTGCGCTATACATATACATGTACACCGCCGCCATCGACCGATCGGGATGGTCGAAAAAAGGCCACCGCTTCTTGGGCTACGCAGAGCAGGAGAATTAGAAGTCAGTCTGCATCGAAAAGAAAATTTGAACATACCTAGAGTCTAGGTTGATTGATTCGGGTTTTATGTCGCTTTAGAGTCTAGGTAAGTATACTATACTAACCATAGCCATATTATAGTTATAGTTTTAGTTGTTTCCTTATTACAATAATTTGTTTTGTTGTTGATATTATCATTATCTTTGTGTCATAATGATCATTACTTTCTATATCATCACCCTGATATATTTACTACTCCTCTTCCTCCCGCTTCACTGTATGTCCTGTTACACGCTTTACAACTATGAGGAGATAGATTACTATAAGCAGACAACGCTTGATCCCAGATCCTCTTCTTCCCATTTCATGCCATATCTAGTCTCGGGGTAGCACTACAGCTCGGCCTCGGGGTCGCACTACAACTTTTAATGTGTCCCAATAATTAACATTCTATAAATAGAAACCCCAGCGCTATGGCAGCGCCCAGGCGAAACAAGAAAACCATAGTCAGAAATGGTAACGCAAATCATATTATTAGCCATAAATATAAATTATATTGGTTACATGAATGCACCGCCTCAGAATTCCGTTAAAACAACTAATCCTTCAAATAATTACAAAAAACTACGACTTATTACAGCAGGTTTCTCATTCACCACACCAGAAAGCTTCTAATTGCTGATCAAAAATCGGAGGCATTGTGTTCCCGCCATAAAATATTCAAGAATGCATGGCCCAGCCATTGTTCATACCTAAACATCGAACGCAATTAACGCGGTCATAATAGTTACATACTGCAACTATAAGACATCCAGCGAATACACACCCCCACGAAAACCCGAAATGTGTTGTCCTGCGAGATATCCCATCGCTATAGCTCAATTTGACACGGCCAGATCAGCCTTCCTACAATATACTAAAACAATAAAGCTTCTCACGTCATCGGCATAGTCAATAGAACTTTCACGAACTTGGACATCGACACTTTCTAATCGCTCTACATAAGCATGGTCCCTATAATTGTCACACCGATCAGCACCAATTAACGTATCCGACTAACCTCTTTAAAATACGTATCAATTGAGATATACGCCCCCGTTCCCTCATTAAAATCAACATATTTCGACCATTTTAGGGGACCTCCGCGAATTAGGGGACTTTCGCATATTTATCTCCGCAAATAGGGGACCTACTGCAAACTGTCACACCGATCAGCACCTAATTAACGAACCGGTGGCTGACTCGGATGTCTCAGACTACACTCTTTAAAACACGTTATCAATTGACATACGCATTTTACAAATTATATTCTTCATTTCTTCTATCTGTAATTGGCATAGCTTATCACAAACCCAAATCAACGACAATAAACGAAATTGAAATTCTAACTTCACCTTTTACCGGATCGGGTTCGCAGTACAACTTTTAATGGGTCCCAAAATAACCGGAAAAAACCCATTATCTATAAATAAAACGCCCAGCGAACCATAGCTATCTAGAATCTCTAGGACAGTATACACGCGGCGCGCGTAATGCAACTCCTATAGGCAGTATATCACTGTAATATATAAAATAATATGTTAAATGCTTTGGGAAGGAATAAATATTGTTCAAACCATAGTAATGTTATACGAGACATGTCCGTTGTAATTGTCGACGTGTCGTGTCTTCCAGAATGGTATCGTCGGAAATAGAGTTACGTTTAATTGTCTGTTACGAATTTCGGCTTTGAATCTGTTCGATTCCTTCTCACCAACACGACCAAGTTTTATCAGCTGAATCGATTTAAAGATTGTGTATATCTTTACTGAACTTAGTGTATATAGACCCAGCCTCACCCAGGGGCATGATAACAAAAAATTACTTTGAGTCAAACAGAACAGTCAATATAGCAGATTTTGTCACTAGAAAATAAATATTCCACGAGTAGGGACAGAAACTGTTTTGATCGAACATGTCTCTTTTAAAACACTTTCAAGTCACACAAGAAAATGGTGCCTTTAAAATAAGTAGATATGGCTGAAAAGAAATATGGTGCATCTAACTTCGATGTTAGACATGGTGTCGCCATTTTCGAGCAGATTAAGACTTAGGTTCCCGGCCCTGTATAATATAACAAGCGTTGTGTCAAGATGCAGGATTTGCGATTTTCTTGTATAGTTTTCAAAATTTTCTCATACCGGGCGGAACAACCATGGTCAGCCCGGTGTGTCCTGGTCTCTTGCCCGTAGCCGTGTGCATTTGTCTAGATGTTAGGATTTATGCAATTTTTCAGGTTAAAATATCTGAATGTTTTCATACCGGGAATTTAGAACCATGGTTTATGAATATATAGGATATTAGAAATTTGTGTTTGGTCCGAATCTGATTCAAGGGGGGGGGTGCAGTTGGAATTTCCCAAGGTGGATACCCCCCCCACGGAGACCCTCTAGCCACGTCCCTGATCGCGAGTCCAAATCAAAGCAGTTGACATTATGTCGCACATTCGCTTTTGGCATCCGAGAAAACATGTGACTTTTTACATATTTTGTCTCGCGATACAACTTACAAGTGACAAATATTGATGTTTCGTTGCTTTCATACATCACCAAAAAAAAATGCGATAATGTCTGATGTTTTGTTGTTCGTGTCAAAGGCGACAAACATGCGTATATATTAGGAGATAGCATTTGTTTTTAGGTGCTAGATATATATATGGCACTAATACGCTTCCATATATAATGGTTCGTCCGGGTTTAGAGGAACTTAAATTAATTCCCATCGTCGCGACAACGGGAAGTAAATGTCTCGCTTAGAGTGAATTCCTATAGCTTCAAATAGTTCGCATTTGCCTGAAAATAGGAATAAATATTATCGAGTGACATCAATTATTTCAATTTCCTTTATCTATCACCGTATAAACAGATCACAATGGAGTGAATGAATTAACATGCTGCATATTGCTCTATTAGCAACAGTCAATTATATATTTATTGGATTGGCAGATTATTGAACAATAACAACTTCTATTATACAATAATAGTTATACCTATATCTATTAGATCCAGTTCCCACAAACTTGAAATTGAAACCGACCGCTATCTGGGCATTGATGAACAGGATAGAACTTGTCAATTATGTTTAACGAGTCAAGGGAACGAGCTTCATTTTATGTTACAATGCCCCTCATTGATTCAAATACGTGAACATATCCTAGACGAACTGTACACCAAATTCCCTAACATAAAACAACTGAATGATGAAGAACAGTTTATATGGCTAATAAGTTGGTCATGAGTAAGATATGTGTCCTTATTGATCGTCTTTTTAAATTAAGATCCTTAATTCTCGGAGTACAAACTGACTTGAGCATATAGCTGTCATGTCTTGATATGTAACCTCACTTAAGTATTCACTTCTTTTCTTACTAGTCTGTTATTGTTGTATAATCATTGCAATCACTGTTTATATGTAACTGGTACTTGTACCACTTAATTATCCTGCCTGTATAGGCGTCTTGGTTGACATAATAAAACATCTTATCTTATCTTATCTTATATAATTACATATAATTACTATATGTAAGCTATTATTGGAAGTTGTTGTGTATAGTTCATATGTCAGCCTTAATTCAAGACACACCATATACATTACTACGATAGTCATTCCGTGTAAATTCTCCGTCTAGAACCAAAGATATAGTATTACTTTTTGGCTAGTGAAAGATCGTCCAATGAATATACAACAAATTTATCTATAAATATTATGCCCTATACTTTCAAACACTAATTCACTCCACTACATCTGGGGAGTCGGGACGGACTATATAGACATAGACTGAGAGAATAGTCCAATTTATATATTCACAATTGTCAGTGTAATACAAGATGTAATTATCAGTGTAATACAAGATATAATTGTCAGTGTAAGGGTACGTTCATACACTGGCAAGTTTGCACGGTGTGGTTTGCAGGCATTTTGTCGTAGAAAACGATATGGTGCCAAAATATGGACGGAAACAAGCATATCAGATGCAACTGTATGACAGCTAACTATATATAGCATCTAGAATGGCCTCAACTGAAGTTTTCCTATAGTGTTGGAAATTTCAAACATAATACTCCCCCTCAGGTTGGAAAATTCTCCAACTGATGACCATTTCAGTCCACAAGTTTGACCAAATGTAGTAAAATATTGTTTTGTTAAACTACTTGGCAGTTTTTTATTGGCCACGGTGACAATGACACACCGGGTCGACCATGGTTCGGCCCGGTGTGCGAAATTTTTTTAATCTGAACATGAAAATCGCAAAATCCTACCATCTAGACTAGCATCAATCAAGCCTTCCTAGAGTTGGAAATTTCAAACCTGACATCCCCACTTAGGTTGGAAAATTTCCAACTGATGACAATTCCAATGACAATGCTGACCAACTGTATGACAATATTGTTTTCTTAAATAACTAGCAGTTTTTGACTGGCCACGGGGGAGGGACCAGGACACAAGCTTTCCAAGTGTTGGAAATTTCCAACCTGTCACCCCCCATATGGTTGGAAAATTTCCAACTGATGACAATTTCATGGCCAAAAATAGGAAAATGTGCAAATATTGGTCCAAAAACAATTAATTCCCCCCAATAAATTGTTTGAAAATCAAACTACAAGAACATTTTCAACCTATTGTTGGTGTGAAATTTCCAACTAATATTTTGGCAGGTATGAAATTCAAACTGTTGAAAATTTTGACCAAAGTTGGGGGTGAGACACCCACAACCCCCCCCCCCCCCCGTCACCACGTATCTGCCCGCGATGACTAATGTTGCATGTTTTGTCTCTCCGTGCGCAACATTAGGAAGTGGTCATTTATTATTCCATAAATTTAGCCTTACATTACCACCGAATGAAACGAACGTCCGTTACGTCGTAGCAGGTTTACTCACTGGTGGTACCCACCCAACTCCATTCTCATGTGATAATAATATATCCTTGTGTAATTATCCCATGCATGTAATAGATATCTATTCCACATCAAGTCATTCCTGTCACACACAATAATCTCCAGACTGTCTCTATCTCTACCTCTGAATTGTTTAATGCGTAAAGCCACCATTTAAGGTGGAACATACACAACACATAATATTATATACACTATATATATGTATATGAGATATTTCAGTAAACATTTTAGCATCATATTACATATGGATTATGTAAGTAATATATTCATTATAAAAATCACGAATCTCTCTGTCGATCGACTCACACAAAGATATATATAATAACTGAAATAATTGTATATATATGTAAATGCTGTCAATGCCAGATCACCAGTGTAGTTGTAAGTTATTATCTCAATTTTCTGAAGGCTAATTTTAGAAATATACTCACCCTTTTCAGGAGCGATATATTAGTTATAGATATCAAGCCATAAAACTTTTCTCGCGTTGGAGATAGCCAATAGTATTTTGGAATGTAATGTTCACGGATATCTCTAAATTCATCACATATCAGTAGGAGATGATACTCGTCTCCTATCCCGTTACCGCACTGTTCACATGTATTACAAGGTGTACTGTTTCGCCACCGCCCTTTTTCGACGGGGAGCCGGTGGTTGGCTGTTCTATATTTCACCTCTCATCCGGTCTCTCCCACAATATATTTCTCTGACCTATGAATCCAAGTCAGCAGATTCCAGACAACAATCGTAGTGTCTGTCATCACCTATGTGATACACAATTAACCCCCTTATAGACATTACTTAACACGCACACCCATCAAAAGTGAACAACCAATAGACAAAACACACCCCCGTAAGGTGATGATGACAGGTCATGGGTATATGTGCCCTCTGTACCCGAATAAAAAATCCTCAAAAATGAGTTTGATACGGGGGCTATACATACGACCGACTTATTTCACCCACGATCCGATCATGCTTATCTGTTGTGGCCCCTCTCTCTATACCGGAATTGATATATTGCCGATGGGTCCTGTTGAATTGTTATGTTTCTGTTGGGGTAAAATGATGCTGTTAAGAATAGTACCGTTATTTTTTTCAAATGATTTCGTGTTCGCGGTGGTGTTTGTACGGAAGCGTATTAGGGACATAGTGAGTTAATAAAGAAATCAGAAAGTCAATATTTGAACTTTAATCTCGAAATGTTAACTTTTTTCTCGAAATTTTAACTTTTATCTCGAAATTTTAACTTTTTTCGCAAAGTCGAAATTTTAACTTTTTTCTCGAAATTTTAACTTTTTTCTCGATATATATGGGGTTCAAGTACAGTTCACATCATACTCTAAAAATGTCGGCGAGGGAGGAACTTGTCAGATTTTACTTCACTCTTGGTTTGAGTTTCGGTGAGATTGCCGTCACCCTTGCGCATATAGACATGCCATCGTTGTAAGCGAGCGGCATTTGAAAAGGATAACTAAGGCGCTCGTATATAGGTAGTACCCACCCGCCACCCCATCCCGCCACCCATAGTATCTTATGCGCCGCAGGCGCTCGTATATAGGTAACCACCCACCACCCCATCCTGCCTCCCATGGTAGCTTATGCGCCGCAGGCGCCCGTATATAGGTAGTACCCACCCACCATCCCATCCCGCCACCCATAGTATCTTATGCGCCGCAGGCGCTCGTATATAGGTAGTACCCACCCATCATCCCATCCCGCCACCCATAGTATCTTATGCGCCGTATATCAGTATACGAGCGCCTGCGGCGCATAAGATATCATACTATGGGTGGCGAGATGGGATGGTGGGTGCATGGGTACTACCAGTAATAATATTTATCTATATATATTTTGATGACCTCTGTTTGTCTGTTTGTTTGTCTGTATGTTTGTTTGTCTGTCATTGATACAAATCTACGATTCTCGACCGATCGGGACGAAACTTGGTACGTGTGTGTAGTTTGACCAGGCGGTGGACGTTGTCGTATTGGCGAGCCCGTGCGGCGCCCACTTCGCGCATGCACAGACGAGATCTCGGAAACGGGTGGAGCTATCGACTTGAAATTTGCTATGTGAATGTATCTTGCCCCGGATGCGAATTTTATCGGGTCGCCGAGCCCGTGCGACGCCAGCTTCGCGCATGCGCAGACGAGATCTCGGAAACGGGTGGAGCTATCGACTTGAAAGTTGCTATGTGAATGTATCTTGTCCCGGATACGAATTTTATCGGGTCGCCGAGCCAGTGCGACGCAAGCGTCGCGCATGCGCAGACCAGATCTCGGAAACGGGTAGAGCTGTCGACTTGAAATTTGGCTTTTGAATAGCCCGGACAACGTCGGGCTCATCGGCCAGTCTATTATATATTTTGGAAGATCTGTGTGTGTGTTTGTTTGTGTGTGTGTGCGTGTGTGTGTGTGTGTGTGTGTGTGTGTGTGTGTGTGTGTGTGTGTAATCGATGAACTCGAAAACGGCCGTAGTTGTAGTTGTAGTTGTATACTACGCCTTCAAGTCTCTCCCATCGTGCACTATGCATGTGTAGTTTTGACTACTAAAAATAGTAACGAACACTACATCAAACTTTGTTCTGAAACTACTTGTTATTTCGCCGCTGATCCAAATTAAAGCTTCAGTAAGGCGAACATCAATTGTCTGAACTTAGTAAAAGTTGAAAATAGTAGTTTCCTACTGCTAAATCAAAATTACAAAGGTTTTCTCTGGAGTCCCGTTGCGTTTCCTAAGTTCGCGATACCCCATTCCTATACCGGTAACACTAAAACGTGTGATCGGTTGCCGTACCCGAACAACTAATAAAATGAACCGAGAATACAATTTGCCGATTACAGCTTGTTTTAGCTGTCTCTTGTAAATAAATAATACCCCTATGCTGTATACTAAGCGTTGAAAAAACACGCTACTGCAGATTTTCATGGACCAATAACACCAATCATACGTTCATGTTTCCGGAGTTGGGTACACTTTTTTTTGTAGCCGTAAATTCTTTGCTTCCGATCAGAGTCACGTGACCGCTCGGTTCGAAAATAATCAATAATGGTGTTTGCCCACTGGTTTGCCTTTAATTTCTGCATTTGTTCGATACAATATAATAATTAGAGCATGACTTGTCGTGAAATACGCCGATATAGTGCATAGTGCGGTTGTGTAGTTCACTCCGCTTCGCGTCGTGAACTACACAACCTCACTATACACTATATCGGCGTATTTCACTCCAAGCCATGCTCTATTTATTAAATAAAGTTCATATGCTGCTTCATTGAAAACAATATGCAAACAGCAACTGTGCGAATAGCTGGCGGAAACGAATACCGGTAGACCTTTGTAACCATAAAAGTTAAAATTTCGAGAAAAAAGTTAAAATTTCGAGATAAAAGTTAAAATTTCGACTTTTTAATAAAAAGTTAAAATTTCGAGAAAAAAGTTAAAATTTCGACTTTATAACAAAAAGTTAAAATTTCGAGAAAAAAGTTAAAATTTCGACTTTTTAATAAAAAGTTAAAATTTCGACTTTATAACAAAAAGTTAAAATTTCGAGAAAAAAGTTAAAATTTCCACTTTCTGATTTCTTTATTTTTTCACTATGTCCCTAATACGCTTCCGTATGTTTGACTAATACGATCGGTTTGAGAATAAGCCAGTGTCTGTATGAAACATCCAAGAAAAAACATATTTTAAAATATTTTAATAATGGCTGCACTGGTATTTGCAAAACGACAAGAATAAACATATTGATTACGATCGGTTTGCAACAACCAACAGTCATTATTAACATATTTTAAAGGTAATCAATCCGATGAGAGGGTTTGAACATATTTTATTTGACCCTCATTATACATAATACATTTAACAAATTAGAATTTGAAATAAGATATGAGTTAATCAAAAGGGATGGGAGCACAAGTTATTCAACTTAGAATATCCGATGAGAGGGTCCCCATATCATGAAGATTCAACAACAACATTTCTTCAAAATATGCTTTAGTTATCAGAATCGATTAATTGCAACAAAATAATGCTAACCACTGTCAACTATGGTATCAAATTTCCGAAAACGTGTTATTTATCAACATTTTGTTCAACGAAATATCGCGGTATTATCACTCGAGTAATCACGAAATTTTGCCGTATTACCACTTGTTTTTAGAGTTATCCTTCTTCATCCGCAATTTTGACCGATACCATCCTTTTGACGGCGTGTTTCTGGGCCACACACAATTGAAATAACAAACTTCAAAAATCGATATCTGATCACTTTGAGTTTTGATGGGTAGGTTCATCGGTTCGATTCAAATATTTGTTACCCCAGAAGCCAAAGAAATCGTGATTTAGGGGTGTTTAATCGGATTTTAATAAATATATAAGTTTTTGAATGTCTTATACAGATAAATGATTGTCCTCGATTCGTTCAGATTACGCAAAGGCCGCGAAAATAACAACTTGAGAGAAAAAACGGTTCTTTATCTAAACAGCATCGGTTTGCCCTACCAGCATCAGGGTAATTCAACGGGAACCACCAGCATAATACAGCAATTCAGCGGGACCCACCAACATCATGACAATTCAGCGGGACCCAACAGCATCATAGCAATTCAGCGGGACCTACCAGCATCAGGGCAATTCAGCGGCACCCACCAGCATAAGGGCAATTCAGCGGATTCAGCGGGACCCACCAGCATCATAGCAATTCAGCGGGACATACCAGCATCACGGCAATTCAGCGGAACCCACCAGCATAAGGGCAATTCAGCGCACCAGCATCATAGCAATTCAGCGGGCCCCGTCAGCATCAGGACAATTCAGCGGGACCCACCAACATCATGGCAATCCAGCGGGACCCACCAGCACCATATTAATTCAGCGGGACCTACCCGCATCAGGGCAATTCAGCGGGACCCATCAGCATCACAGCATGACCGTTTAGAAGTTTTATGCAAAGCGTGTGGCATACGTGTACAGTAACGGTGCATTATCCAATCTGCTGATAGTAATAATGAGCAATAGCAACGCTATGCGGGCAATGTGACAATAGCATTTGCCTGAGCTGAAAGTGCTTATTTTGATTGGAGCATATTACGCGTATCAGTGCTCGCAGCTTCTCGCCACCGACTGTTGTTTATACGTTTTCTCACACGTTGAGCCGATATCTATACACGTGCAGGTTCGGTGCCGAAAATTCACGTGACTGTTCCAACTCCATCTCCATAGAAATACCACAGTAACACACATTATAAGTTACGCGCACGTGTGGCTAGTGGCTAACGAGGCTCTGTGGACCTCATTCTGCTTACACCTCAGCAGAATGAGGTTCCCAGAGGGGGGTGAATTTGGTGATGCTAGCCCACTATGCGGGGTAGCATCACTATATTCACCCTCTGGGGACCTCATTCTGCAAATGACAGACACCCTATTTCAAGGCTTGCCAGTGCTTGACATGGAGAAAATTAAGTGTTTCTTTGATTTGCTCACATGTGTCTGTACTACATTAGTTTATATGCCAACTGAAATTTGCTAGTTTCAAGTTTGGGAGGATGAGAGGCATAACGGTTGGCAAGTGTGATGTCCATTCATTCAATCATGTTGACCATCACAATATAGACCTGAATATATGTCATTGGCTAATTTGTAGTATATCACTGCATGATGTTATCGCAGTGCGGTGTTTGTTAGGGGACTACTGAGACTAATATAGGCTACGTATACTCGTATATGGGGGCGGTCACGTGATGTGAATACTGAGGTGAAACTCACATTCAATATGAAACTATAGCAACAGTGATTAATGTTAACTGGCTATACATGCATATCATGTGCATATGCTTTCTATGGGTGCTAAGACATGTTGACCTTTGAGAAAAGTAAACTCTTCTTTATTAAATGGATTCTCCCATTCTCCCAAGGGAACTGCCCATTAATGAAAATATAGCAAAGAAAGGGTTAAAGGTGGATCAAAGGAACTTGTGAAATATCTGCGAATAAGAAATAAATAATCAAAGAAACTCTGTAGCAACAAACTGCATCGTTGAGAAAACTGAAAATGCTATAACCAACCGAACAGTCTGAATTTTATAACATGTAAGCTACCACTATTTAGAATATACGTATACAAGGCTACAGCGATGTGGTTAGAGAGTCTTCTTCCTCCGTGGGGGTATATACAGGTCGAAGTCCAAACTCTGAGATTCAATTTGCAGTCCCCGGCTTCTGGGGGTTTTTTTCTTAAAATTTTCATACTGTTGCAAAAGTTTATACCAAACACAACCCTATGTACTTTCCAACTGGGAGCTAATAAGAGTTTTAAATGAACGTGTCGTAGCTACGATCTTGTATTTAAGAATATTCAAATTAACAAATGTCACCCAAAATGAAAGACACTGTAATGGATAAATTTCCAACATATGTTCACAAATCGCAAGTTCAGCACATTATGATTTGACAACTAAAGCATTGTGTGAAATTGAAAAGCAAATTTAACACTGACTGTATGTACGGATATCCAAAATTAGGGTGAACAAAATATGTCATCAGAATGCTCAATGCATGCAGCAAACGACCGGCTGGGTCGCTGATTCGTGGAAATTATATGTTAATAGTAATTTGATTGACGGCTGTGGAAAGAGGTGTGTGACAATTTTCGGTCCATGTGACCAGTCCCTGTTCAAACCATTTGATTATTTGGTTGTCTTCATGTATATCACCAATGCAACCACGACAGGTAATGCATATTCAAAATGAACAATTTCACACGAAAAATATGGTTGTTTCGCCATATTCTTAACAACGGTGCACAATACTAATTTTTACAAGTCCTGGGGCAGTCATATGTTTTCGCTATGTGCCACCGAAGACGCTGAGATTTAAATCGCAGGTGGGGGAAAATAACAGATGGAGCACCCATTACGCATGCTCACGATTAATCGCAGGTAAATCGTAGCGATCAAGCATGTTTGATTTCATCAGGACAACCGTGGCGTGTCCATAACAACGCACGCAAACAACAAATTCAACCCATTAGACTTCTTCAAATGAGGAACTTTTAATTGAGTTGTGACAGTAAAGGGAGTGTTTATATAAGGATTCTATACCCTCTGCTATGCCGACAGAGAGAAGAGGGCCACAATTGCTGACATTGCGAAATCGCGGTGCAGTTGACAGATACAAAATAAAAGATATATAATTTATTGTTCAAGTTCGACTTCAAGTCCAAATTAAAGGGACAGAACTACGAGTTTCCCCACCTACGATTTAAATCGCGGTGTCTGTGGTGGCGCTATACCTGTTTACAGCGTTAATTACCCCATGCATGGCACAGAAATGTGTATAGTAATATTCGAACCTGGTGATCGAGCCAAGCCTGAATATACACGACATATACTGCATGCTGTATTCACGGACATACATGTATCGTCCATGATATACAGAACAGATGTGTGTTATTCCGAATGGGAATACAATTTAGTACACTTTTATATTCCTAATTGAAAAAAAAAACGTTTACTGAAATCATAGAATTCATCACCTCAGAACGAAAACAAAGACCCCTCTTTTTCTTCAGCATAAAACATTAAATGAGTGTTCAAAGTTAGCGTTTTTGTGATACCGTGAAAAAAAATAAAGAGGATTATATTGTGTTTATTAGGTTACTTCAGCATGTGTGGTGATTTTATCCAAATGTACTAGAGCGATCACGATAGCGTTCGAGACGTAAATGACGTCATGCCCAAAAACCCAACCGGTATTACAATAATGATTCAAGCTCTTGTGAGTCGATGGCTAACTAGCATGGAATTCAAACATAAATAATTGGTTCATACTGAAGAATATCAAATGCTGGTGTGTAATAAATATAGAACCCCACATGGGCTACATGTGAAGGAGGTGAAATAAATACAGAACCGCACATGGGCTACATGTGAAGGAGGTGAACTTTATCGCACTCGTTTGTTTATGTCGCAAATTATAACTCGAGCCTCACTGCTCTCGTTGTAACATTGCGCCACAACACATTTTACTCACGCGACAACGGTCACCATATTCACAGAATACCGAATGGGAAGACAATATATTGGTCCAAACATAACGTAATATTTGCCAGAATGTTGACTGGGAACCCCCCACGGCTAAGACGCTAAGCCCATTATTTCCCCAATTACATCGAGTTCTTACGTACACCGATAATACCGCACAGTGTTTTAATAACTTGCTGAGCCTGTATCGATTGATTTTTGTCGACTGGTCGCGAAGTTTACCCAACACGATCGAGCGGATAGTTCTATCTGATAAGTTATAATGCTATGTAGTGTCGACGGATACAATAAGGTTCCATATAAGCGGTGTGTGTGCTTAACGCGCTGCCATTGTACAATATTGGTTTGTGTATTGGTGACTCCGTGTTGATGGATTTATCTTCAGGCTGAAGTTTTCTAATTTCACTCGTTTGACAACTCATTTAAGTGTTATGGGTATTTGGGATTTAGTTACATAGACGCAGGTAAGTTCATGTTTTTATATATATCCGATAACCCTCGTCCCTATTTATGTGTGTTTTCTCTGATAAGAGTATCCCGAAAATTGCGTGACTGTGGTGACATGGTGGTATCGAATGATGTCTAAAATTCGCGATGGTCGATAACCCCAAGTTTGGTTTTGTGTATTTGGAATCTATCGGTGGTTTCAGCCACTGTATACCATATCAGGACGTTGTCAGTTCTGTTGTTGAAAAAAGGCCAATCAGATGGGCAATTTCACCGGGATATCACCCCACTGCACGTAGAAACCACCGACCCCGTTAAGCAACTTACAAATTTGCCCAGATACACGAATCAGGTTAACCTCATTTGCCTGGATTATATCTGCGGGGTTAAATGATATATCTGTGTGGTTAAAATTATGTAACTGGGGGGTTAAAATTATATAACTGGGGGAGGTAAATGATATAACTTGGGGGTTAAAATGATATAACTGGGGGGGGTGGTAAATGATAAGGTCCGGGTCACCGGTGGGGACGAGACACACCTGAGAAAACACCTAGTTCAACATGCGACTAGAGTGAATAACAAAATACATTCCTCTGTTTGAGGATTAAACTGTCGACAACATGACAAAACATATGTCATGGGAAGCGAAGTATATATAACATCGAGTATATTCGAGGGTTTGTCCTTCCAAACAGACATATGTACACGGTAATACATCAGACCATATAATTGAGAGTGTATATATGTACTTTCGGTTATAAGTGCGCTATCAAAATAACTGTTCGAAAGCTGAAAGGGTATACCGTATTCTTTATTAGATCTCCGTTATACACGAACCCTGGAGACTACGTGTGTCATCATGTGGAAAGTTTCAATAATGCCAATGTTAAAACGTCGTAAAATTGATAATTTATAGTCGAGAAATTTTCTTTGACTAATATTAGCGAGTGCAATAGTGGGGTCAAGATTCAGTTTTCACGCCAGGAAATGTTTCATCAACTCCATGCAATGTTGAAACTTCGAAAACTTGATATGTTAGGTTCCCATTGAAAACATTAATTTCTTGATTATCATGCAAGCATTTTTTTAAATACAGTTTTCCTTCAAATATAAACAAGGGTAATCCCCTGAATTTCTGTATGAAACTAATTCTATAAATGGCCAGGCCCTGCAGGGTTGAAACTCTGGAAGGGGGTCTGCAGACAAAGGCACAGTGCTCGGGGTGTTTAAGGTGTATGAAAACCGTTATAGAATAATTAATAGTTTCACAGAACAAGTAAACCAACAAGTAGCTTATTGTGTTGGCTCTATACAAGAGAGTTCAAATTGCATCACAATGTTGCCTTGAATTTAATTACATGATATAACATATTCCATTGATTTTAAAATGGAGAATAAAGCAGCCACATATATTTCTGTCCAATTATAAAAACCCTATCTGGATGTCCCGATGGATGCATTCTCTTATATATGCGAGGCGCCCTATGGGCGACTCGTATATATAAGAGAATGCATTGGCACAGGGTTTTCGCAAAATTTCAGGACGCTCCAGTCATGAAAAGGTTAAAGTATAGTAGACAGAGACCTATATTTATTGTCCAAAAGTCACATTCGACAAACATAGACATACAAAGAATTTGTAAGGGACATTTTGCCCCAATGATTTTTTTTTACATTATATACTCATGGTTGTAACAAAATTTTGAAGAATATACATTGTATATATACAAATAAATATAACAAAATATATTGAAAATAACCTTAAATATTTATCAATCGGGCAGAAAAATTATGTAAATTGCCACAATTTCCACCTGAAATACCATTCAATTTCCCCGAAAATTGCCCGAATTTGACAGAACATTTTGTGCTTTCAAAACGTTTGGGGGGATGAAGCCCTCCCAGCCTCCCCGTACGACTTTGTATCTGGAGTTTCTCCCCACTAACCCTTTACCCAACAAACCGGCCAAAACCGGCCAAATAAAGCTTCAACAGCCTAAAATATCTTCGGTCTGTCTCAATAGAACCATACAAATATGGATATCATTGGAACCGGCTCCTTGACCACATTGTGATAGTTACAGTTATGCCCTGTGCCAATGCATTCTCTTATATATGCGAGTCGACCATAGGTCGCCTCGCATATATAAGAGAATGCATTGGCCTAAAAAAACACTTGTTTAACACTTTTTACCATTTTTTCTTACATTCTTTAACAATTTTATAATTTTTAATGTGTTAAGCCAATGCATTCTCTTATATATGCGAGGCGACCTATGGTCGACTCGCATATATAAGAGAATGCATTGGCACAGGGCCGTTCTGTTGGGTAAAGGGCTAAAGCAAGTATACCAATTAGCTGGACAAAAAGCAATGTTGAACTAGAATGCACTCAGAGAGATGCCAACGTGCGCAAAAATGTAATAAACAATAATTAAAAAAATATTTTCACTGTATTTTACTTAATTTATTTAATTTAATGTTAGCAAAAAAAGACAATTACCATTTCTCATTTCATCACAGATAAAAGGCAAATTACTATATTAATCATTTAAGTAATTAAAACCAATTCCATGTTGCCGAAAGGATGAGACTTTAATATCGAATACGTTTTTTTCAGCGGCATATTTTCATTTTCATTTTCCGATAGTCAAAGTTGACCAAAGGAGCAATAATGCGTTTTGTTTTGTGTTACGTCATTCGTCGAATTACGAAATCGCGTTTTGAATGTCTCTCTTTTCCCGCACGATAAAAAGAGGTCTTCGCACGAACCAAAAATGATAAAACTTCCCAATTATAAGTAAAAATACCCTATGTATGTCTATGTAGGTCCCGAATGAGTCTATAGACTCTTTGATGTAGGGTTCTGATGGAGAAAATGTAGGTCGATCTATTTTTGTCATAACTCTGACGTATTTTGACCTGGGAGAAAAAATCGAAATCGAGGCTCACTATGAGCATATCAGTTTTAAATATAGAAACAGGGAATCCCGACAAATGGCGATATCGGCGACAAACAAATAATCGAAAACAACACATAAAATAAACATAGCAAAAACGCGGCACAGTAAAAATGTCAGAACGCCACGAGGTTTTACGTCGTTTTTGGTGACGTCATGGCGTGAAACGGAGTAGGGTGACACGTACCTACCTACGAATCTGTCTGATCGCAATACTGTTGCGCGAGCGCACGTAAATATGGTGGCCAGTTACGGCAGTTAGTAATGTTGTAAAATTCTCAAATACAGAAACGGTAGCCTATCTAAATGAAAATAATAATGAAATTTCTTGGCCCAAGAAACATTAAGTTCTACTAGCAATTTGCAGATATGATAAAATGGCTACATGTATATAAGCTGAACTTGTTAAAACGTTTCTTGGCACCAGGAAACAGTGAGTTTTAAGGGTTATTCATGGCATAAAGGTGTAGAAAGTAGGGCATAATGCGACACATAAGCACATTAGACCCCATCATGCCACTAAAACGATGGAAGGGCACACATTATTAAACTAAAAGTTAGATAAATATTTCCAATACATATATTAATACTCACACTTGCCTGGGAAGCACCAATTTCTGAACAGCATTACTCCCCGTCGACGTACCCAATCCGTCGCATTATGCCCCATACACGGGGTACAATGCGACACATTTGACAGTACAACATCAGCATATACCGAACCTAATAAATGCAAGACGGTCTGCAGTTTCTTTTCTGTTGTGGATTGAAAGAATGTATAAGCGTTATTTAAAGTCATAACAGCAGACCAATGAGACATTTTATTGATTTATATGGCGGGTAAAATAGCACCATAAAGTTTTGATTTCAGGAAAATGGCCGCGGTAGGGTTAACAATAATTATTTATCTATATCATGTTTTAATGTTTGGGAATGATCGAATATGGTTTTTTATTTCTTTTCTTTTGAACTAAGGTTACGATAAGATTTATTTTTCCGGGTTTGATTTGCGATATGCCTAATCATATTTTGTTCTCGTACTGGTGTACCCGAGTGTCGCATTATGCCCCACAACCAGACAACCTGTCTCTCCCCCAAATATGAGTGAATGTCAATAACCGATGTACATAGAACTGATCAACTTACTATATAACTCGTCTTACTTTACCAAAATACGCATGTAGCTTTGGTGGTAGTGGTAAGATGTTCTCGTTTTAACATGTACAAGACCTACCGGAAGTTATAAACCATTCAAAAAGGGGGTCACCAAATGTGGGTACCCCTACTCCGGCGTTTCGCATGTGAGATTAAACAGTCATAATGATGTCGGTCCAATTGTGATGTCCACTTCTATGATTGGTCTTACTAAAATAATAAATGTGCGATTCAACTTCAGTCATGGAAAAATCATATGGCCTGATAACGACCGTCAGTCGCATTATGCCCCGCGTCGCATTATGCCCCACATTACCCTATGTGTGCTTTTAACTTCCAAATCAATTCATTTATTTTTCATTCCCTTAATAAAGGTACGGAGAATGATATTTGTACAATATTTACATGATACATGTGGTCAATGTGGCTCATCTAGAACATTAACGTGATTTATCACATAATTTGCCCATAAAAGCAGTTTCATAATTATCGATAAGAGACACGTTTAATATCAGCGCGTGCGATGACGTCACATCGTTCTTCAAATGACTTGCGATCGCTGCAGTTTATTATCGTTGTTTTCGATGGATATTTCGCATTGCTTCGCGTTTATTTGATCATGTGATAAAAAGTATCTCACACTCGTCCTATTTTATACGTAATTTATCAACCTGGTCCACTAAATTCTATTTGAGCCTCGGTAAACCTCGGCTCAAATCGAATTTAGTGAACTCGGTTGATAAATTCCGTATAAAATTGAAACTCATGTGAGATCCTCTATATATATATGGAATACATGCATTCAGATATACATGTATATGACATCGCTATAAGCTACAACTTTATTATATATTATACCATTTACCCATTTAGCAGTTAACACTCATTCGTATACATGTATGGACGCGTACCAATCACCCAAAGGACAATATGCCGTCCTAATCTAATTAAATTCCTTTACATCCATCTGTTGACTGAGTCACATGTATCAAATTTCAAACACTTTCCCCCATGTTTACCCAATACCGTTTTCAACTGACTACATAAAAGATCACAAAATGTCTTACATTTCACAATATGTGACCTTAATTCAATACAGCATCAATTCAGTTCTCAAAAGTTATGGCAAGCATGCCTGTCTGTTATGGTCACGACAAGAGATAATGGGTCGTGTGTCTGGATTCAAAAGAGAATTAAATGTGATGCGGAATAGCAAATAATCATACCAAAATTAACTTATTCTCATAATTTTATATCCAAATTGAAAGAAAATGGCGCCATTGTTATAATTAAATTACACGCATGCGCATGCACTGACTTTTGTTGGGGGGATTGTTGCCGTATATATGTTTCGCACCCAATAATTCGTCCCTTACTTAAACCTTTCATGACGGGGGCATCGCTGGTGCAGCATTAAATAACATGTGCCGGTCCTTTCTCTTATATATGCGAGTCTGCCATAGGGAACAACGGCCCTTCAATTGGCAGTGCTGTCTTTCGGTTTTATATGGTCACATTTATGGATAGATGCAAAGAATTTGTGGGTAATTTATTACTATTTCCCGTATGTCTTGTGTGCCATTCAATGTTGCCATTCAATGCGTGCATGCGCGTCTGATACCAAGGTCCGGGTGTTTAAGTATAAAAACCGGACCCCAAGATCCCTCACGCGAAGTCATCGACCGATCGATCTTAGGCACATATTATACCATATCTACTTGTGCGTCGAATTAACGATCAATATTTACAAAAACAATGTGTATAACAGAATTTAGTTTCTAAGTTCCCAGTTATTTGTTATTAAAGTTTACATAATATCAATGCTGGCATATATGGGCCCTTGGTAAATATTTACATTTGTGCGTATAGTTCAAACGTTGTTCTCATTGAAAGTGTAAATTCCATGTGGTTGGAATTTTCGATAACCCTAGTGTATACATTCACCGTTATGGCGACCATTTTGGAATTTCACGGCCATTTTGAAATAGCATTCATTATTAATATGGTCAATGTATTAGTTTATTTTATTAATTCATTATCTAAGAACAATTAAGACATACATATATCAATTGTTCATGCCGATAAGGGTAACTTTCAGTCCCAGCAAAATTACACATTTTGGCGGCCATTTTGAAAGAACATTCATCATTAATGTGGTCAATGTAATAGTTTTTTTCACCCACTGACCGACGCGCGAAGCGCGTCCAGTTGGTGTCTATAATCGTAGGACTCATGCGTTTCTGCTGAATTGAACTAGTGCCTATGCGTTTCTGCTGTGCTGCACTGACGTTTGATCGCAAAATAAAATTATAATCATTATCAAAGCACACGTTTGGATAACACCGCCATAAACAGTGACATATTATTATGTTGAGCTCGTATCGTGAATAAAATTAGAGTTATAACTTATAAAACTAAGAATTACTGATAAAGTATTTCTACCAATTGAGTAATTAGATTCAGGTTGAGCTGAAACTTGAGAACTTTTTAATTTCAACCAATTGAAATGTCGTTGGGAGTGGAAAGGGTTAAGGTTGGGAAGCAACGCAAATGACGTCATCGTAAACAAGGCGCCTCAAAGAAATTACCCCACCACAACGAACTCGATCTCATCAGATAGAGAGATATCGAGAGGTGGGGAATAGGGAGAGCAAGATCGAGAGAAAACACGGAATGTGTATAAAAATGTTTGACCGAACTGAATTTTTTATATCTAATGTATATGTGTTTCTTCTTTTTCAGTTAGTTTTTACTTCACGGATTCGGGAACGGTTGAGTGGAATGGTAACCTGAGAGCGAGAAGAGGTTCTCTGATTCGGGATGGCGGAGAATAAACCGGATAAGAAATCCGGTGGCGGGGAGCAATCACTGACTGTAAGTCAATTTAAAATATTCTCTCGTCCAAATAATAACCCCGGTTAAGTGGTCCTGCTAATTGGCTGTGATGTTGGTGGGTCCCGCTGGTGTAGTTATGATGTGGTGAGGCGAAGTGATGCTATTGATAAAATAAATACCATTATTCTCAAATTATTATTTTCGCAGTCTTTAGTCTTTAGCGATTCGAGGAAAAACTATCTGCATGATACATCCATATATTCTCAAATATTTTAATAATGGCTGCTCTAGTTGTTTATTAGATTGTACGATTAGAATAGCCATCTTGATTAGTCACTTTGCAACATTATTAAATATATTCAAATATATAATTTATATTCTTGTATATTTTATACAGATGATGGATTTTCTTCTAGTCTTTCAGTTTAGCCAAATACATCTAAAATGACAAGTTATGAAAAATGGCGTTATTTTATCCTAACAGAATCACCCCCACTAGTAGTCCAAGTTTGCCCATACGTATACCAGTTTACTAGTAAACTAGCATCTCGCTCTACCGATATAACTAGCTGGTTTATACGTTCGAGCAAACTTCGACTATCACACTAGTTCATATCTAAATCAGCAGACAACAGCATGACCACTAAAACAGGGGTGGTATTTATTACCATAGGACCTTGGGGAAGAATGCCAGATATACAAATATATACTATGTCACTGGTACCGTATATATTGACATATATTGTATGAACTATGGTGAGCTGTGGATATTATATATATTATTGTGTATGAACATGTTATTTGTGCTCATTTGATTTTGCCTTTGCGTTTATGCCACACGTTTGTCAAAAGTTGGCCTGCCATTTTGTGTCAGTTACATACTCATATACTTGTGACGTGGATGATACAATCTGACGCGGATATGTACACCGAAGGCGCACAGGTCTTGAAGTTTCTTTCAGATTAGAAGTACTCTAATTGTTTATGGGTATACTACATGAAAGATTCAATTTGACGTATAGCGACATGCCTTTTGACATGCAAGTTGAAAAGAACGTAGTCTATGGTCTGAGAGTACAGTATATAAGACCGGGGTTTCTTTCACTGAGATGTCCTCCGTTGATGCAATACAAAGTAACTATAGCAACTATCACTGAGTCCCGTTAATACACAACTGACATATTAACCCTTTCGTGAGATTCATGACGGGAATTGCGCTGGTGGAGCATTAAATAATATATATCTCATTGGGAGCCTCGCATATATATGAGAATTTAATAGCTTACAAAATCATGGTAAATATTTTTAGGCCAATGTATTCTCTTATATATGAATATAAGAGAATGCATCGGCACAGGGTTTTCGAAAAATTTCAAGAAGCTGCAGTCATGAAATGGTTAACGGTTAAATTTTGCCGCTGAAATGAGACCGGAGTCCATATACCAATATTCTTAGGTGTTGTTGTTACCAAGGATCACCAAAACTTCACCAGAGCCGGTTTTCACATTTTTTTGTTTATATGTATACATGTTGTATCAACATGTTATTTGTGGTCATTTGAGCACTTATGCCAAACTTTTGTTTAAAGTGGGCCTCCCTTTTTAGTGTCATATATACATCCTAAGATACTTATCACATGGTTGACACAATCTTATAGTATGTACTCTAAATGTGCACAGTTCTTGAAGGTTCTTTCTTAGAGGGAGTACTATAATTGTTTGGGGATAATACCATGAATTCCACGAAAAGGCGGCCATGGATACCGATAATGGGTATTTGCATCATTGTCATGTCATCGGGGAATGTTGTTGCTTCTTCTGTATTTCATTATTACTATCCAATGAATATATTTTGGAATGGTCATTGCCCTCACTATACAATCTCTTAAACACCAGATATTGTGTGACTGGGGATCAATGATGCGCGCATGCGCAGTCAACGCATATTTTCATGTTTTGCCAAATAAGGTCAAATGAACCAAAATATCATTTTCAAGCAGCTCATGGTCATTCTAGGTTAATAGTGGGGCATGTGTGGAAATGTTATTTTTGTCACATTTCCCATATCACAATCTGCCTCAATTACCATAGTATCCCCTTTTTGCACATATATTTTAGTAAAATGACGGTTTAACCCCTACCAACAACCCGTTTCTAAGGTAAAAACAGTCGCATAGCAACCGTTGCCATGGAAAGTATGTTCGTGATTGCCCCCATATCTGAAAATAATACGTGGGACCTAATATACAAATGTGCCAAGTTTTATGCTTTTATGACAATGTCCGCATTTGTTACACAAAAAACTATACCTAAAAAAATCGCACGGTGATTCCGTCACGCCCGTTGTGTGATTCCGTCACGGCGAACAAACCGAGTTAACTAGTAATATACACATAAGTGTGTGACAATGCGGCTTTTTTCTGCAAGTATAATGTATCTACTTTACTAATTGGGAACTGTTTCCAGGTCAGCTTGGCTGAATGAGCAGGGTTCTTCAATAGTACGGACCTACCCTCATATTGATGGCACTTTTTTGGTGATTCCGTCACGGACACAATTTGACCCAGAGTGAGATGATACTTAAATACACATATAGTTGTATATAATCAAACAACTTTGTATAGTATGTACAATGTTTTTTATTTTAAGCGGTACCCTACTGGTCATAATTTTAGATTTTATAGGCCACAGAAAAGTGAAATTCCGTAAAATTTGGTGATTCCGTCACGCTGGAATTCATGATACACGAAAGATTCGAGTTAGTATATCGACATGTCTTATTTCTGACGCTTGCAAGTTGAAAAGAACGTAGTCTAATGTCTGAGAGTACGTATAAGACCGAGGTTCCTTTCACAGGCGTGTTCTCTATAAATTCTATTGAGAGTAACGATGGCAGAGTTGGTTATAATGATAGTATTGATACGTCTCGCTACTTAAATCCACACAACAGATCCGCGGACCGTTAAAACCTCGATCGATTTCAATTCTATTATACCCATTGTTGTCGCATGTATGTTCTATATACCTTAAGGTCACGTTATAGTCTCCCTTTTTAATGAGACATACCATAGTCCTCCATATGCATTCAAAAGTATTTATGTTTTGGTCCATGTCAGCGAGACAGACCGTTGATAATCTGTCAGTAATTTTCGTCGCGACAAGCAGTACACACAGTCGCTAAAATATGTTCCATGCACTTAATGGTGTACGTTTGCCAAATTAAATTAGCACTATTATGTGTATATACGCCTTCAGACCAGGGTTGTGACCAGAGAGTCTTCGTTGGGAGGGGGTGTCCAACTGTGAATTTGCAAATGCAACCCCCTCCCCCTGGTTTTTGGGGTAACGTACTTCATTTGTACCCAGACTTTTCCGACTGACATCCCAAACTTTCAAACTTTTAGAAATTTCCAACCAAACAACCATATGGTTGAATGTTTTCCAACTGATTGCCAGTTCATTCTAAAAAAAATTACTGAAAGTAGTACAAAAATCTAATCATGGTCTTAAATATTTAATATATTATTTTACACTAAACATTGGTCGGAAAATAAACTAACCGAATCTCAATATATTTTCGCTGGGAAATTTTCAACTGCATGATGTAAGTTCGGGCATAAACTATCAAACTGTTTGGCAATTTTTATCAATGTTGTGGGGGCGATGAGACATCCCGGTCTTACCCGTTGCAATCACGTCACTGTTGTTGAGACGCTTCAAACTGATGCGATTTTCGGCATGCTGATACATACAAGATGTATGCCATTTGATTGAATAAGAGTATGTACCCGAAGCGGTGTCATTTAAAATGCGACCAGGGTCTTTATGTAGCCTCCGGATATCACAAAGGATAGCGTTCGCATAATGAATACTACTGATAAGAATTACGAATACACTGCCAAAAAGGATTTTCTTATTTTAGAGAAAAATAAACTTAAAATAAGAAATATTTTCTAGGGAGATGACAAGAAAATATTTCTTGAGGTTTTTAATAGTTTTTTCTTAGTCAAAAACAATATTTTCTTAAAGACGAAACCAATAAGAAAAAAAAATTCTTATTTAAGAAAACATTTCTTCAGTAAGATTTTTTCTCTCAAAACAAGCATTTACTGTAGTCCCAGCCTGAATTAAAAACATAACGAAGACAAATAGGTCAATAATGAAAATCTTTTTAGCAGTGTATATATAGGATACACGCCACTAGAATATGTGGTCTTTCTATCAGTAGTCGTGTTGCCATATCCGTAGTTGCGATTACATTTTCGAGAAGCCAAGCAAGGTCATGTCAGCTTTGCATGCAATCATTAGGTCGACCACTGAATATGACAACATAATTATGTACAAAATAATCAGGACACAGATAACAATATCACCTTACTGCGAGTAGAAATAAGTTTGAATGGCACTATTTTGTATTTTCTCACGAACGGACTCGTAGTTGTCAATTCTGTGAAAATGTTTCTAGACTCGAATCAAATATTTTTTACCCCCCCCCCCCCGAAGCCAAAGAAATAGTAATTTAGGAGTGTCTGATCGGATTGAGTAGCTTTAATGCTATAGGATTTAATTTAACCCTTTCTATACTAAATGGATTCTCCCAGTCAGTTAAAAAGTGTACATCGGAACGGGCTATTATTTATTTGGAGGGCTGTTAATGTGATAAAAGTAGACGATAGATAAATAAAAGAACAGAAGCAGTCCTATTTATTGAGGGAAATGTTTAGATAATAAGTTCAACAAACGACCTATTGTTGAATTTATTATCTGAACATTTCCTATGGGATAACTGCTCACACATGATGCTATAGTGTAGACATGGATCGTTGCACTCAATCCGACGATCGATGTTAGTTAATTTGTCTATTATTAATTAGATATGAAACATCTTTGTGTTTAGTTTTACCATAATGCAGGATTACGAAGTGGCCCTTCGGTATTCCGCAGTGTGCGGAAACTCCCATATAGCACACTGACTTTTGATGCTATAGAATGGTCAGTCACTAGTGTTATGTTGTCGATTATTCTTGTTTCAGGTTGCTCTCCGAATCCGCCCAATAAATGACGAGGAGGCCATGCTTGGCACGTCACAGATCGCGTACAAGGTGGAAGATAACGTAAGTACCCGGATTAAATCGTCTTCTCGAATATTCCACATGATTAACCAAGTACAAAGAATTACTTTTGTGTAGGTGTCTGCTGGATCAGTTACTCATAACGCCCACTTGTTCTTACACCAATCATAAATATCGCGTAAATAGAATATTATTGTCAAGTTCGTACGTTATGTTGTGTAAGCAAATTCCAAAATTGTGACAGAACCTGGCTTTGGATCACATAACACAGCGTACGAATTTGACAATAATATACTCTTTGCGCGATATTTATGATTGGGAAATAAGAACTATATGTTTATATTTTAATATTCTTTCTGTTTATGGCAGTTTTAACGGGTTTGACTATTGTAACGGCATACCCACCGCGAGGGCCGCCCGTGCCTTTAAGCTTCCTCCTTTGAAAGTCGATATCTAGCCACCAAAACTTCCCATTGATGGGTCCGATCTAGATATTTTATGCGGTAGAAAACGTACATATTATGGGTTTTATTATGTCAAATCGGACAGGGCATCAAGCCTGGGTTTAGTGTGCCTGTCATTCGCAGAATGAGGTCCCCAGAGGGTGAACTTAGTGACGCTATCCCGCATAGCGGGCTAGCATCACTAAATTCACCCTCTGGGGACCTCATTCTGCTTAGGCCTCATCTTCTCCGGAAAATTTCTTTATCAAATTTCTATAGAAACTTCTTCACATAGATTCTATTTCTTTTATAGTTAATTTCTCTATATCCCCAAATTGGCAGACGGCACATTGCATAATCGAGGTTCCCAATGGGTGTACATCACAATATTCACCATTTGGGAACTTCAATTTGAGTCTATGTCTCCCATATAGCAGATGAGGTCATGCATTATGAGGTTCCCACAGGGTGAATTTAGTGGTGCTAGCCCGCTATGCGGGATAACGTCACTAAATTCACCATCTGGGGACCTCATTTTGCCCAATGACAGGCACACTCAGGCTTGCAGGGCATCTTTAAATTTTATATTGACCTGTTGACCAGACGTCATGCATACTATGCATTATATGAGTCCATTAGCCTTACCACCCAACATCTCATCTTACCATGCAATATCTGCGCGCGATTTTCAGTGTGTTTTATCGTGTTGACACAGAGTTTGGGCAGGCTATGGTCTTACAATCTCGTCCAAATACGGATACGATAGGCGAGAATCGCATGCGTTTTGATATGTCGATGCCGTCTGGAGAGTTTGGCGGGACCAGCATCCCGTCTCGATTTGCTCAGTCTACCCTTGATGCTATAAAGTGGTAGCCGCGGGCGCTTATATATAGAGTTGTTTTTATGAGCCATCAGGCCCCCGCGGCAGCGGTCGCTGGCGCGACCTGACTGCCTCGATATCAATTTGAAAAAGGGGTGACGTTGCTTAACGCGCCTGCGGCGCTTCAATAACAGTTTGAATTTTGTGTTTCCCAACAGGTCTTAGACTTAGACTTAGACGGAGATTTAGATTAATAAGATTTTAGGGTTTGCATATACGAAAGCATTACACAGCACCCTCTTAGTATTAATGGCAACCGGTTGCACGACAAAATTTTAAAATACGCGAAGAATTCAATCGATTCCCCAATGAAATTATATGCGGAAATTAACCTATAAAATGATGCCCCTCGTCATCGCCGAATCGTGTGTCACCCACTGCTCACCCAAATGGCGACTCAGATTACAAAATGCTAAGGTCTAGCCCACGAAATTGGATGGAAGCATCCTGAATGAAATGGGTGATTTCCCAGTCACGAACAGCTCCGGGTTTTTATGGTCCGAACTTCCGACTTACATGCGTGGGTTATCAAGAGCATAAATTGTGCCAATACCAACACGACAAATGTGATTGGACATTCTGAAACTTACAAGGGGTTTGGAATTTCTCTAACTTTGCAATATGACTGGAATAATGTTTAAGTAGACACGCACGCACCACATATTTACATGTATCCCCCCCCCACAATGACCGAACACATGTCAACTATGATTCCAGCATGACCCTTCAGCTGTGCTCCCTGTTGGGCATGATCTTGTGGTGAGAACGACTTACTTGAACCATGTATTAGAGAAGTGCTCGTGTGGAAGCAAGAAAGTCCATATTTCTTTTCATGGGACCATTTGCAAGAATAGTAAAGCCTGCACCATGTACTGAGATCGAAGTGCCATAATTAGGTCGATCCTGGATACCAATAGATTCTCGTTGTTAAAAGCCGTTTGTGGCTATTATAATCACCTAACGCAATTTTATTCGACCAAAGCACCTTATATATGTGGTTGCATTTGTAAGTGATCGATTTCGTCCATAAAACCATGTTAAGCTCTGTCCAATGTTGTGCTATGTTTACTAGTTACCACTCTACGGTGCAGAGGCCTACCACTCCAAGTTACATTTGCTACAACAGGCTATATTGATTTGGGAGACTCGCAGTAGCTTCGTGGTGTCCGGTACGTAAGAAACGAATCGCTGATCAAATGTTACCACCATGGAAATTGTCTCGATAAAGTTCAATGGACCACTTCCATCTATTTTCATACGTGACTATTTTATTATTTTAATGCGAAGGATATGATAGAATATTTGATCTCCAATATAAATATGAATACAAAATAGATTTGACATGAATATTGTATTGTATTGTATATTGTGGGGAGGATTACTTAGCCAATATATAGACTGTCGTCTGTCACACCGACCCTAAACAATAATTAGATGCTATATTATGGTTGGAGTAGACGCTATGGTTGCGAATGTTTATACGACGCGACCAATTGAAAGAACTCAAATTGGAGCGGTGTTTCTTGACAGGAATTTCACGCAGGGCTCTTGTCTGGAAGTGCATGCTTGATGCTAGCCGAATTTCATGTTTACCTATTACATGACCAATTCCGACCATAACTATAAGTTTTTCAGCTTTTAGAAAAAAAATGTACTCTGATAAGTGATATTTCAACTCGGTCACCCACTATGGCACAATACTTGGTAGATTCATTACTAAAACAATGTGATGACCTTGCTTGGGTCAATTAGATTCAGGGATATTCCCACGGACAGGGTTTTGTCGAGTCTCCTAAAATAGACGCCATGGATAAACTTGATATTGGATACATGTGCTGTAATCAAGATTTTATTATGATCAGCGTTTTCAGCTTTTGTATGTTTCTGAAGAAGAATCTACAAAATTATCTGTTATATAAGAATTAAATCTAAATCTTAATTCGAAACTTGCCTGTCCTTCATTAAAAACCCTAAATGTCGTGTGGCTTTATAAAAAAAATATTTAGCTATGGAGGAAGGGCGTTACATTGCGATTGACAGCAAGAAAAGTGTCTTTAAATGTTGTCAGCTTAAATCCATTGACAGTGACTATAATTTTGTACTTGTACGCCATATTTCTATTATAGTTTCACAATATAATAATTATAAGGTAGATTTATTCCTGACTTCTCATATATTATACGCTTGGGGCACGTAATGTAGAGGAGCGGATCTTGTGTGATGATTCACTATACTGTGTTGTACTGCGTGAACTGGTTGTGAAAACTGTTGCCGAGAATGATTGAACGTCTTTGGACATACACACTTATATTGTATTTGATCATGTCGCCGCCAGCTTATGATATGACATGGTCATTAAGTGTAATTGGTTATAATTCAATTGTAAACGATCATAGAAGGGGAGATTCAACGCTAAAGACCATAGAAGGGATGGTTCAACCCTAAATATCATAGAAGTGGCGGTTCAACATCAAATGGATTATTATTTACCATATATATAGGGTTAATGTGTACCTAACATTACGTCATTCTCTCATTATCTCTGACGAATGCAGTATCAACATAACACTTCGAATGCATGCTCTAATAGTTCGCCCCCACGATGGCAAATAAAATCGACCCCTATTGTTTATTTTTGGCTGAGGTTATATATTGTGTCCATGCAGTGGGGCTAACACCCATATATTCAAACAAAAATATCGTTTGTGTGGTACTATTAGGTAGATTTGCTACTACATGTACATGAGTTCTAACGTGGTTCATATCCTCACAGTTCGTTTAATGCACGCATTCATGTGTATTAATTTAATTGAATTTCACAAGAGGGCTTAACCTAATTCCAATACCAATTTATATCCGTTTGATCCGCAAAGAATAACCAATTGGCACATAAACGCATGTGTTTTGTTATACGATCATGACGAACATAGATGTGTGTCCAACTGTGCCTATGGAAGAATTGGTGGTAGTCAAAAGGGGACAATAATGAAAAATCCTATGAATCGTATTATATATATGGCATGCACAACTTGAAAGCGGGGTCTCCATAAAAGCATGCATATATGGGTATAGTGAAGCCATATGCAATGGCTAACAAAACGCGACAATGATAATTAATGATCGATTTGTTCAGGTCCATCAAACTATATGGTTTGGTCTGACTGTAAGGGTGGATACACACATGCATGTACTATGTATATATCGTGTATTTGGCGTTTTACATGGGTCATACAGACATGTAATATGTGCCCACTGACAACACAATCATTGCGGCTATGTTTGACCACAGTGAGTCAAGCTCAGAACATGTAGAGAGCTGTTGACTCGGACGAAGTCCTCAGGCCGCTTAAAATAATTGTTCGCCCGATAACGCAAATTGTGGATGTTCTGTTTAAATCATTGTCAGTCTGCTCTTGATTTATATACCTCGCTCTCAGATTAACCAAGCAATCTCAACAAACCGATATCATCCTAAAAGAGCTTCAAATTCTGCATATTTTATTTTTTTGGATGACCCTGTTTTCAAGAAATGACGAGAAACAAATCAAGTATAAAATTGACGGACTCAAACCACTTTTCGAAATGAATTAAAACTCGTGAAAAACAGCAACAGATATCAGATAATGGCTTATAACTACTCACTGGTCTCGCCTGATGAAATGGACCGATCGCGCCAGGCGATTAATACTATCAATGATTGGTGTGACCATGTAAAATACATGGATTACATGGATTTTACATACAGCAAATACATACAAGTGTGTATCCACCCTTTAGAAGCGCTTTCGAATTTCAGCAGAATTACTCATGAACAGAATCGATCTGAAACAGAATGTGAATATCCGTTCTTTATTGCTCTATATTTGGGCAATCGACGGGGTCTGTGCAATCTATTTGATACGGTGATTGTGAGCAGGCGAATAAGGCCATTATAAAGTCGCATTTATCAGATTGATTCAACCGCTACAAAATGGAAATTACAGTCCCTGACCTATATATACTTTGAAAACTTAAATTAAGCATGAACGCGAAAACGTATACCAATGAAATATAAATGTCTATGTTTTTCAATATTGTATTAACAAACAATAAAATATAAATGTCTATGTTTTTCAATATTGTATTAACAAACACCCCGAAACACATGACATTCCTCGTAGTAATAAAATATAAATGTCTATGTTTCCAATATTGTATTAACAAACACCCCGAAACACATGGCATTCCACGTAGTAATAAAATATAAATGTCTTTGTTTTTCAATATTGTATTAACAAACACCCCGAAACACATGACATTCCTCGTAGTAATAAAATATAAATGTCTATGTTTCCAATATTGTATTAACAAACACCCCGAAACACATGGCATTCCACGTAGTAATAAAATATATATATTTATGTTTTTCATTACTGTAGTGACAAACAATGAAATATAAATGTCTTTGTTTTTCAATAGTAGAGACCTTTCGCATCCTCACGTTTACGATTACGAATACGGATAGCTATTCGTAGTCGTAAGTCTATCCGTGTGGCCAAAAAGTCCTTTCGCAAAACGACTACGCGTAAGAGTTTTGACGAACACGTACCATCATTATTTCGTACCACTTTTACAACTCAAAGCGTGTGTTTGGTATACAGTCCCTTAATACTTCACTTATCGTCTCATTTGCAACAATGCGATAATCATGACCTGTTTATATTGTCAATAATTCGACCAGTCACAACGTACGACCCGGGATTCTCGTGATATATTATGGCAATACAGGTATAAATGCCAGGTCATATGTGGTGGAAACTCAGTTCGTTGTTATCATATGGATGACCTGATAGGCGTTATGCTGATGGGGGAAGAGCGGTTCCTAAATTTGGACCTCACATCAACCACGACGCCACCACTTCAAGACCCTTTCAGTCCGCAATTTCATTTCAACGCGATTTCTGCAGAAAGACAGTCTAGCCAGATTATGCCATCCCCCACAATTTACGACAGAATTATCCATAATTGTCATCATTATTATGTAATATGTATGTGCAAGGACGTGGCTAGAGGGTTTCCGTTGGGGGTGTGCACACGACTACGGGCAATAGACCAGGACCCACCGGGCCGATCATGGTTGTTCGGCCCGGTGTGAGAAAATTGTGAAAACTAAACAAGAAAATCGCAAAATCCTAGCATCTAGACTGACCTCAAACTTTCCTAGTGTTGGAAATTTCAAACCTCATACTCTCCCTTAGTTTGGAAATTTTCAGTCAACGATTTTAACCAAATGTAGTAAAATATTGTTTTCTTAAACTCATTAGCAGTTTTTTATTGGCCACGGGGAGGGACCAGGACACACATGGCATTCCACGTAGTAATAAAATATAAATGTCTTTGTTTTTCAATATTGTATTAACAAACACCCCGAAACACATGGCATTCCACGTAGTAATAAAATATAAATGTCTTTGTTTTTCAATATTGTATTAACAAACACCCCGAAACACATGGCATTCCACGTAGTAATAAAATATAAATGTCTTTGTTTTTCATTATTGTATTAACAAAACAATGAAATATAAATGTCTGCGAAACACTTGGCATTCCACCAGATTTGCTTAAGATATAGGTAAAAAATTATGATAACGTTCTCCACCCCCGTCATGGCATATGCACTATTGAATGGTATCTGAGCGTCAATACGTTATTTCCAAGCTCTACTGCCCTATATATTCCCTCCCATGTGACAATATTGGCCGACCTATATTTATTCAACCACAACTGATAACAAAATGGCCAACGGTCAGATCAAATCAAATATTGAAATCTCATTAACAGATCGGGAATAAAGAACCTTTGTTTTTGTTTGACAGTCGGTTATATTATCCCATTAAACTATTATGTTTTCTAGCGCGGTATTCTGATGTTAATCGAACCTTTAAATCGATTATAACAATTCGAAGAGAGAATATTGCCTGACCAGCCTCTTAAAATCATTGTCATGATTCCGTAATTCTCGTGACCGCCACGCGTCACCCCATCCTTCACACGGGCATGATTATTGATCGGTCACTACAATATAACCGTCAATTAATCGGTTAAAAATCAGATATCAACACGTATTTAATAATATTGACAACAAATTCAGATCATACCTGAGTAACAGATCTCAGAAGGTGTTGATAGGATAGTCTTGTTCTGTTGGGACTAAGCTTGACGTCGGAGTGCCCCAGTGATAAATATTGGGTCCTCTACTTTTTCCAATTTACACCATACCATTGGCAGATATTTTAAACAGACACTCTGTGCGATACCATATTTATGCTGACGACACTCAAATGTATATAGATTCTCCTCGAAATGACTCAGCCGGTTATAAAACAACGAGGTCGAAATTGGAGAACTGTTTCGCGAGTGTCAAAGAATGGATGCAATGCAATAAGTTGAAACTAAACGATAATAAATCTGAATACATTGTTATTGGTTCCAAATATTCTCTCAGTCTACTTCACGACAATGGATGCAGTGATTCGGATGGATCTTTCAAAATTCAGCTTGCGAATAGTCATGTAACATCTTGTTCCTCTTTGCGTAACCTGGGAGCGTACTTCGACAGTACTATGGAAATGGATGCTATGGTCTCGAATGTCTTACGCTCGAGCTACATGAAGTTGAGTGCCTTGAGGCAAGTGAAATGTCATTTAAGCCAAAGTGCGATGAAACATGCCGTTCTATATCTGGTTGTTTCTAAAGTTGACACTTTTAATCTATTATTAACACATCTTACAAAGGGAAGTGTCCGGAGGATTGACCTTTTATTGAAAAGCTGCGCTCGTCTCATTTCTAATGTACCAAGATACAGCAGAATAACACATGTCATGAAAGAACTACACATGTTGAAGTTTGAGTACCGTGTCAGATACAGATATGCCTTAATTGTTTTCAAGTCTCTGCACGGAGATACACCATCTTACATTTATGAAATGTTTACCAAACAAAGCTCAGTTACTCGAAATGGCCGAAGTGGAGTCCAACTGTCTCATATACCCGATAAACTAAATGGAAAGTGCTCATTCCAAAAATATCTCAGTCTCTATTTGGAACAGCCTACCCGTTGATATGAGGAAGATTGACTCAGTATCATCTTTTAAAACAGCTCTTAAAACTCACCTGTTCAAACTGTGTTATTCGTTATAAGTGCACCATCTGTTTTTTTTTGTTTTTTTTTACATTTTTTATATATTTTTAGGCTTATCAGTTATAGTTGGAAATTGATATTAACTTAATATTTTAATCAGGTCTTTTAATCTACTGGATATTTTTTTGTTAATTGTAGTGCCTTTTTTAGTCATCTTTCCGAGTTATCAGCTATATATCGGTGAAGCTTGTATTGCTTTTTATGTGTAAATATGCGTGATGTTATCTTGTTTGTGTATATTTGTGTATGTAAATGCGCATAGAAACTAATTGCTGTAGAATGTGTTTCTTAAATGAATATAATAATAATCCATTTATACAGCAAAATCCAGAGCAAAATCAGATACCAACACGTATTTAATAATAATGACAACATATCCATTTATACAGCAAAATCCAGAGCAAAATTAGATATAAACACGTATTTAATAAGAGTGACACCATATCCATTTATACAGCAAAATACAGAGCAAAATCAGATATCGAAATGTATTTAATAATAATGACAACATATCCATTCATACAGCGCAATCCAGAGCAAAATCAGATATCGAAACGTATTTAATAAGAGTGACAACATATCCATTCATACAGCAAAATCCAGAACAAAATTAGATAAAAACACGTATTTAATAAGAGTGACAACATATCCATTCATACAGCAAAATCCAGAACGAAATTAGATATTAACACGTATTTAATAAGAGTGACAACATATCCATTCATACAACAAAATCCAGAGCAAAATCAGATATCAAAACGTATTTAATAAGAGTGACAACATATCCATTCATACAGCAAAATCCAGAACAAAATTAGATATTAACACGTATTTAATAAGAGTGACAACATATCCATTCATACAGCAAAATCCAGAGCAAAATCAGATATCAAAACGTATTTATTAAGAGTGACAACATATCCATTCATACAGCAAAATCCAGAACAAAATCAGATATCAAAACGTATTTAATAAGAGTGACAGCATATCCATTCATACAGCAAAATCCAGAACAAAATCAGATATCAAAACGTATTTAATAAGAGTGACAACATATCCATTCATACAGCAAAATCCAGAACAAAATCAGATATCAAAACGTATTTAATAAGAGTGACAACATATCCATTCATACAGCAAAATCCAGAACAAAATCAGATATCAAAACGTATTTAATAAGATTGACAACATATCCATTCATACAGCAAAATCCAGAACAAAATCAGATATCAAAACGTATTTAATAAGATTGACAACATATCCATTCATACAGCAAAATCCAGAACAAAATCAGATATCAAAACGTATTTAATAATAATGACAACATATCCATTTATACAGCAAAATCCAGAGCAAAATTAGATATAAACACGTATTTAATAAGAGTGACAACATATCCATTCATACAGCAAAATCCAGAGCAAAATCAGATATAAACACGTATTTAATAATAATGACAACATATCCATTTATACAGCGCAATCTCGAGCAAATTTGTTTCAATAAATTTGACACATCGTACACTTACATCCTTTACTCTCTTACACATGACAAAATTCGAACTGCACTAAATAGCCAGATGGCACTCTTATACATTATTGGCTTTGGGAACCTGGATAATCGGTGGTTTATAGCCTGAGCGATGTCAGGAGCACAACTCCTAACGGCCATGATACTGCTCGGATAGCATATATTTTTTCCACATTTATATTCAAATACATATGTATTTGTATGCCATTCTTAATACCTGTGATGAGTCTTAACGAAGGGGGGGGGGGGGGGGGTATGCCGAATCCCTGGATGGTCACACATCCAATCCAAGCAGAAAACCCTCCATGTTATAACTCCGGCCGGGTGATGTAAATGCTGTATTTATATGGCAGAATAATAATCATTTTACCAAAGAGCGACGTGAATTCCAGCCAATACGCTCACGCGTTTTGGATATGGAAAGATACCTATTAGGGTTTCACGATTAGATAGCGATTGATATTAAATCGCAATGACACGTGACACGCGAGGCTAGGATTATTGACGTTTTAAAGAGAGTTGCCCTAACCGTCTTTCATACAACTCTCTTTATTTGGTCAAAGTACGTTCTATATGGAGTTATCACCTTTCGATAAACACATGATACTTATTTCAAAATGTAACATAATCTCCCTGGTCACCTGTTACTGCGTTTGAATAGCAATCGCTATATAATTGTAAACTGCGATTAAGTATCTTTCGCTATCTAATCGTGTGCGTATTAGGTGTGAATTCACGTGCTCAGCAGACGACAAGTTGGAGACCATCGATGCATATAGTGTTTTCGTCTATTCTAGGTAATGGTGCTAATGGATCCAACGGATGATCCGGATGACATCCTGCGACAGAACCGATCCCGGGAGAAAACATTCGTGTTCGATCACACGTTTGATCCGCTGGCATCGCAGGTAGGTACATATGCACAGTAAAACACATAAGGAACCAAATAAGCCGTATATGGTTCGATGGCTTGTCCCCATGCACGATGGAACAAATAAATTGTTTTCAAAGGACATAAGGACCATTTTGGTTCTTGACAACATGCCACGTGGAACCTAATATGCACGTGTTGTTTTGTTTTACATATCCTCGCGAAAATACGCACATAATCGACCTACACTGTGAAATAGGTACATAATGTGATTATTTTATTCTGAAATAAGCAGATAATGGAGTCATAGCCGTAATTTAAAGAGCGTACATCTGAAAAGTTGTAGGTTGGCTTATTTGTGTCATTGTCCGCACATAATCTGCTTAGAATCGCCTCATTTGTGAGTCGATAATGTGATATTCAGCACATTATTGACTCAAAATGAGGCGATTCTAAGCAGATTATATACCTAAAACAAACTTCTTTATCAGAAGATAACGTGCGGATTTCCGGGAGAATAGGCTGCGCAGCCACATGAAGAACCAAACATTTCAAAAACACTGTTTCTTAATCTTAATTCTTAATCCATAAAGAACCAACTTATAAATGTTCTGCAGACCGTGTGACAGGTAATACATATTGGGCGTTTGGTCTGATACGTCTCACGTATAAGGAATGAATGATGGATTCAATATCGTAATGAGTCGAGAAATATGTAGCAAACAACACGAGTCCTTTCGAATTTACTGAATTTTCTTCGAATCAAAAACCTATTGCCGTATTGAATTTCACGAAATTCTTGATTTTTTAACCCTTTATTTACTACTTACTCATTGACGACTAGTTCCCGTAGGACACGAGTTCAACAAAGGGCCTACGTTTGTTGAACTTATATTCAGGTAGTATATTATTACCTGAATATTCTTAAAGGAACTACACTACTCGTCAATGAATATTTAGTGAAGAAAGTGTCATATCAGTACATCTACAACATATTACATACATGATAGACCTCAGTCACAATATCTTAAAATTGTGGAGCTTTTATACTATAATACTGATTCACATTATGATGATCTTATGCGCATTGGTGAATCTCATTTACTGATAGAGTTTGTATTTTATATCTGCAGTCTGATGTGTATGAAGCGACAACTAAAAGTTTGATTCCCAGTGTGGTTAAGGGATATAATGCAACCGTCTTCGCATACGGCGCAACGGGTACGTATACATACTGTCGAATCTCTGTTTCTATTAGGGTGTCCACTTTGGGGAACTCCAACTGCACCACTCCCTTGAATCCGACCAAATACAAGTTTTGCATAATTCCATTTGCATCCCACCTTGGACCTCAGTGCTCAGGCTTAATAGCATATATATTCATAAACCATGGTTCTATTCTATATACCCTGAATGAGAACATTCAGATATTTGAACCTGAACATTGCATAAATCCTAACATCTAGTGGTCCAACTCCAGACAAATGCACACGGCTATGGACAAGAGACCAGGACAGGACACACCTGGCCCACCATGGTTGTTCAGCCGGTGTGAGAAAATTTTGAAATCTGAACTAGAAAATCGCAAAATCTTAGCATCTAGAGTCTAGACTAGCCTAAAGCCTTCCTAGAGTTGGGAATTTCAACTTAGGCTGGAAAATTTCCAACTGATGAAAATTCAAATGACAATGTTGACCAAATGTAGGACAATATTGTTTTCTTAATTAACTAGAAGTTTTTGGATGGCCACGGGGGAGGGACCAGGACACAAGCTTTCCAAATGTTGGAAATTTCCAACCTGACACCCCCGTAAGGTTGGATAATTTCCTGCTGATGGCCATTTTAGTCAAACATTTTGACCAAAGTAGGAAAATATCCAAATATTGGTCCAAAAATTATAAATTCCTCCCAACAAATTGTTTGTAAATCAAACTATACAAGAACATTTTCAACCTATTTATCGGTTTGAAATTTCCAAATAATGTTGTGTCAGGTATGAAATTTCCAACTGTTGAACAATTTGACCCCTCCTCCCTGTCGCCACGTCCCTGTGCTGGCCGAAAGTGATGACTTTAGGCTGTGAGGGCTGAGTCAAATATACGCATTGAACTCACGTGGGCGCATGAGTTTGAGAGCACTTTTTAAATTAGTTGTTTTATATGTATGGATTAACAGTGAGGAAGGGTTTTAATTGCCACTGAGCCCATTATTATATATACACTAAATCAATACAGTGAGGGGGACGATTGGTTGTTATGAGTATAACGTACTTGAGAATTCTACGTTTCAAGTTGGATGTATTATATGCACAGACAAAGCAGATATCGGACTGTACTGACAGAAAAGGGTTATTTTCTATTGAGATCATTGTAAGACTCACGTCGAAATCGATACACTATGGCTAACAATTTGCTTCTACACGGATAACAAGTTTGAGAATCATCGGTTCGAAGCTAACCGAGTGTCACAAAACATATAGATCGGCTGTTTACAGACGGACACCGGATACAGGATCCCGGACGCTTGACCCTGGTGTACGGAAGTGGTCCGGACCACCGGCGAAATGTCGATTTTTACGGCTACACAATGTCTGACATTCTTTGCTATCGATACATATTAAACAAGATATGCAGATATAATTATGCTCGACCTCTCTGGTATTGGAACGAAATGCATAATATTCCAATTTTTGTTTTTGTTTTTCTTGTTTCAATTTTACAATTCGACCAATATAATGCAGACAATGCGCAGTTCAAATCCACCTTGCTGAAGTTGCATAGCGTATATATAATCAGAGCAATTACTTCAGAACCACAACTTAGTATAATATTTCATGATGTCCAACTGGCAATTACGTCAACAATAACAATATGACATTCAGTGTCAACAATATGACATTCAGTGATAATTGATGTGAAATTTCTTGACGCTGTTTTGGAATGGCAGCCAGTAAATTACGAACATACGTATAAGTTAACAATGCATCTTTGTATCCGTTCACTATTAAAGATCGTCTGTCTCTTCCTAGAAAATTGTTTATCACATAATTAGCCCCTAAACCCGGCCTCATATTTTTAGTAAGACACACGTGTATTATCGGCACGCGCAATGACGTAACGGCTTAATGTATGCTATCGATTTTTATTATGTTAATTAAAATATAATTATGATATTCAATTTGTGGTGTGTTACTTGGTGTTATACTGTGAGATAAACATGGGTGATAAGGGTGGTTTAACAATTTTGTCAACATGAAAAGACACACTTAAAATGGAACTATAATTTTTCTTGAAGGTGTCTTTACTTCCTATTTGGTTGTTATAAGAAATCAATCTTAATTTGTTTTAACCCCGGCCATTTTTGAATGGCGCCCTCTGTCGGTGTTGGGTGATTTTCGAGCAAGGCTAGTTCCAGATGTTGGCAAAATATTCCTGGATCATTTAACTTCGGAAATCATTTATATTTGATTCAAAATGTCGCAAACATATCGTCATATAGCGAAATTACAGCCCCCAAACGCATAGATTTATAGACTACGGATAATCACCCATATAGTATGAGTTGTCACGCGGAGAATTCTGCCATGGCAAATGGTCTGACCCAACATTGAATAAACACATAAATTGCTATAAAATTATATAAAAGTAAGCATTTCTGCAAACAGTCACGTCTGTGAGTAATGTTTTCTCAAAAGAATCACGTCCCAAACGAGTTAAACATTGGTACCTGAATACAGTGTTTTGTTTTGTTTAATATCTCCACCTGATTGATATTTCTTAACATAAGCGTTTACCACATGTCCCACAACCCAATAGCTTTTACTAGATGCATTTTGAGAAATTCCTTTGAAATATCACAAAATACAGAAAAGTTGAGCCAAATGTGCAAACAGACATTGGGACGTGTATTGCTTTAGTAAATCGATCTATATTTAAGATATCGATGTTGTTGAACTTTTGACCCAAATAAAGATTGAGTGCCCTTGATAGCTAAACTATTGTCAGATTATAAACAAGCCATTCATGATGATCGAGTACTTCACAATTTATGGTCAATATTTTATTGTGAAGACTTCAAAATGTTTGTCCAATAACGAATGCCCCAAGTGGCTTAGTTATTCTCTGCTTGGTCCTGTTTGACAATATAATCGTCTGCAGTGCTATAAACTCGGCAGGGCTGTGTTTTTCTCGTCATGACAACCAGTTAGAATTGACAAGATGGTTAAGTGTGTCGGATTATATCCGGAAATATGACATCGATAAAATAAATGACACTGGAATGATTCGCTGATCCCTGCTGGAACCACGTGACCCGCGTCACACGTTGACATTAAGAGGAACTGAATTGTTCCCCATAGGTGCTTGTACTGACATTTGGTCACTTGATACGAAATTTATGGTTAGCGAGGCTTATTATGCACTCCCGTGACTCCCATTTTGGTGTATTCGATTATAGGCACTCCCGTGACTCCCATTGGGTGCATTCGAATCAGCATTATCGAGCCTTCGAAAACGATAGGTTACCAGGAGGTGTGTTCTAATCCTTGTTCTTGCTGTGGTTATCAGGACTGAATGGTGTTAACTATTCAAACACCGAGAACGGATCTGGAACATTGGGACGTCACGACAACCGGGAGTGAAAATCCTAAGCCGCAAACACGTCCTTGTTCTGTTCGCGGTGTTCGATTCACCACGCGCGGGGGTGGGGGCGTCTTGGTGGGTCTACGAACAACACAAGAACGCGGTACGAATACACCCCCACATAAGCATTTTATAAACCCAAGAATTGCAACATCGAGTTCAAACCAAAATTAGTCCATCGTGACGTCTCGATGTTCCAGTCGTTGGGTCCAGGATGTTGTTGGTCAATCGTTGGTGAACACTCAAAACTACCTGGGGAAATTAATTCTCTGAACACAATTTCCGTCTCTGTGATACTGCATGTTCTACATGATTCATTGCACAGACAACATTTCCTATATTTGTTTTTTCTCCTTTCAACAGTATTATACGTATGCTGAAGGGATCATTGTCTCCATATTATTGGGACCCAGCTTTACGAAATGGTGTTGTTGGTACACAGCTTAACCTTTGTTCTTTTCAGCACACATTTGATATAAAAAAAAAAACATCTCACATCCAAACACATGGCGCAAGCATGTGTGGTCATAGTATAAAAATATCATTCCGGTCTCATACATTTGCTTTGTATCGGTTCGACACAGCACTATAAGTAGGGTGACAATTTCTATAACATAAACCCACATAGGTCAAGCTGGGAACTCAAAAGAACGATTTCCCAAAGCTGGGAACGCAACACATCAAAATGTTGCGACAATGACTCATTCAGCCATATTTATGGTGCACTGAAAAACGCCAGAACACCCAAACATAACACTAAACGTAACACTTAGAGAACGCCTAATACATGTTGTAACATACAGCAGAGCACTATTGTTCTGGTTAGAACATATTACATGTGTTGTCTGGAGAACACATGCGTTCTGCTTAGAACACATCCGAGGCGTCCGTATTTTTCAGTGCATAATGGTGCAATCAAGTCTGAGTTTAGTGTGCCTGTCATTTGCAGAATAAGGTCCCCAGAGGGTGAATTTAGGGACGCTATCCCGCATAGCGGGCTAGCATCACTAAATTCACCCTCTGTGAACCTCATTCTGCTTATAAATGCCTCATCTTCTCTGGAAAGTTTATTTATTATCAAATTTCTATTGAAACTTCTTCACATAGATTCTATTTCTTTTTTAGTTTAGATTCTCTATATCCCCAAATTGGCAGACGACACATTGCACAATCGAGGTTCCCAATGGGTATATATCACAATATTCACCATTTGGGAACTTCAATCTAAGTCAATGTCTCCCATAGCAGACGAGGCCATGCAGAATGGGGTCCAGAGAGGGTGAATTTGGTGATGCTAGCCCGCTATACGGGATAGCGTCACTAAATTCACCCTCTGGGGACCTCATTCTGAAAATGTCAGATACACTAAACTCAGGCTTGGGTGCAATAAAGGGGTAGGGGTTTATGTCTAATTGTGGTGTGTTATTGAACACATTAATTTAAATCGAATAGCAAGTTTTTGAACTTGAATGGTTATTTTTATTGTGAGTATGGTATAATTTCCGCAGGTGCTGGTAAAACCTATACTATGTTGGGAAACGACACTGAGCCAGGGATAATGGTCCGGGCGTTGAATGATCTCTTCTTGGAAATGGACAAAACCAGCGATGAGCTGGTGTATAAAGTGACGATGTCCTACCTCGAGGTGAGTGTGTGACTAACATATATATGATGAAAATACGCCATTGCACAAAACCCTGCTCCAACATTAGTTAAAACGAACACAGAATCACACAAATCCCATCAACTATTATAGCTACAAAACCATCCATAACCCATGTAGTAATATGCTCTGGAGGGCACTACACCAATCACCATAAAATTACAAAATCATGCATGTAAATATGTTCAGCTGTCATCTTGTAAACATTTTGTATCTTTAATCTTTGGGAGAGGGGCTTCATAAGTTGAAAAAAACTTGTGCCCCGATCCCTTTTGTATTATATGCAAATAAAATACGCTTCAAGTCAAGTGTGTGCCTGTTAACCATTTCTATACTGAATGGATTCTCCCTCACTTATAATAGTATACATTGGAATGGTCCATTATTCACTTGGATGGGGCGTTCGTGTAATTAAATTAAACAGACGAAAAGATAATACATGTGCAGATGGATTTCTATTAATTGGTGGTAAATGTTCATTTAATAAGTTGGTCGTTTGCTGAACTTATTATATGAATATTTCCTAAGGGAACTACTCGCCAATGAGTATTTAGAGGAGAAATGGTTCATTATTGGGCGTCATCGAGATACTCCATCCACTTTGGTACCTCGAATTGTCCAACTGTCTTTATCCATCCACTTTATTACCTTACAATGCCCAACTACATGAGAATTCCATCCAAACCAAACTGGAAATTTTCCAACTGATGTAAATCTCATTCTAAAGTTTGAATGAAAGCTACCGAAGGACATAGCATTAGGTAAGACAATGGCAACTGGATCTTATAGAATAATGCTCAACGTTTTATTTTAAACGGACCAACGGTTCTACGGTAGGTAGATGTGCAAAAAATATATATAAAAGTCTGTAAAAACGTCACCACTAAGAAGAACATGGAGAAATAGATCAACTTTGTTCTTATATTCATTATTGATATTTCTCCAAATTTAATAATGAGATTTTGCGTGTCAAAACCATTAGTACGTCAACATTACTGTTACAGTGGGATTACCGATTTAAGTCCAATTTGTTCAATAAGATACCAAATTAAAACCAAAAGTGACAGCAAACATCGGTAAAAGTCAAACCATTGAAAAATATTCTGAAAATAACATTCAGACTCAAATATTTGAACATACTACACATTTCGTGATGTTTGTGGTCAAATCACTAAAACAGTTTTGTTTAAATGACCATGCGAAATTTCGTTATTAATAATGAAAATAAGAACAAAGTCAATCTATATTTCCTTGTTCGTGTCGAGGATAGTTGTTTTGCAGACTGTTATGTTATTTCGCATTAACCCTTTACCCAACAGAACGGCCCTGTGCCAATGCATTCTCTTATATATGCGAGTCGACCATAGGTCGCCTCGCATATATAAGAGAATGCATTGGCTTAACACATTAAAAATTATAAAATTGTTAAAGAATGTAAGAAAAATGGTAAAAAGTGTTAAAAAAAAATTTATTTTAGGCCAATGCATTCTCTTATATATGCGAGGCGACCTATGGTCGACTCGCATATATAAGAGAATGCATTGGCACAGGGCATAACTGTAACTATCACAATGTGGTCAAGGAGCCGGTTCCAATGATATCCATATTTGTATGGTTCTATTGAGACAGACCGAAGATATTTTAGGCTGTTGAAGCTTTATTTGGCCGGTTTTGGCCGGTTTGTTGGGTAAAGGGTTAACCCACTTTGAGTGCCTTAATTTTGTGTCTTTAAAACTTTGCTCCAGCACTAATGCTTCCTCAATCCGCTGAGTTGATGGTCATTGTCGCTTGGACATATGGATCAGGTTACCTATTGGATGTGTTCATATCCTCGCGAACACTAGCTCCCAAAAACCAGGAGTGAGGGGCGTATTCGAATCCGTGTTCTTCTATGTGTGCGAACGACAGGTTACCAATACCATATCCTAACTAGAATGCACTCAGAGAGATGCCAACGTGCGCAAAAATGTAATAAAAAATAATTAAAAAAATAATTTCACTGTATTTTACTTCATTTATTTAATTTAATTTAATTTAATGTTAGCAAAAAAAAGACAATTACAATCTTCAATAATTTTATTTATTGTGGCAAATTTAGTTAATGGGCGACGGCGGAGCCGGAGCCCATTAACGGGTATTTGACACAGTATATTCGCCATGTACCTTTCCGAAATCACAAAACACCACACTGTTATCCCCATTCTAATGCTTTTCGAACTTAAAAATGTTATTTAGACAAACAAATGGCTCGTAATTATCAACGAAATGTGCGGCCATAGAAAACACGCAGCCAATTCACGACTTTTTATTTTAAATTTAATGCGCTAGATAAAATATAGTCCCCCAATTACCATCGCTCTTATCGTTAAAAATACTGATAGACATGAAAAATTGCCACCTCAAATAGAATTAAATATGCACAACAATTAGTTTCTGCATGTACCTGGTGTCTTTTTCAGATGTTTACCACTTACAAATTGCGGTTTTGATTTTACCGCGATCTTGAAGTTGAATTGCAACAATGGGAAATTGTTTACTCAATGCGATGTATTTCACGCCGTGTCTGTCGCGGTTTCATGTCAAGAAATTTGGCCAAATGATATCGAGACACTGACATTGGTGGGGTATAACGTTGTGGTGTTTTGTATTTTCTGAAAGTACATGTATACAGGGCGAATGTACTGACTGTCAATTTTCGACAAAAGCCACATCGCTGGTTTGTTTTTATAGCAACGAGCTAGTAACGGAAGTCAGTGCCAAGGGCGTCAACTCTATAATCTACTCCGTAACGTCGCCGGCATGTACTGCGTAAGGGTGACGTCATGGAGTGAAATAGGTAGGGTGACACCAACGTACCTACGAATCTGACTGATCGCCATACTGTTGCGCGAGCGCACGTAAATATAGAACGAGGAGACTGACACGTGGCCACACGTCATGACGTCATGTTTCTCACTCCCGAATTGTGAGGAGTAAAATTTAGACCACGTGCCAGTGTCCCCGTTCTATATTTAATATTTGGTCTTGGTAACCTGTTGTTCGCAAACATAGAAGAACACGATTTGAATACACACAGAAATGCAAATCGTGAATATGACGGCACGATGTTTCTGATGTGTGGGATGGAGTGAGGAAATAAACAACATCCTATATATCCCATCGAGGAATTCAAAATAGATCTTAGGTAATATGAACCCAGAATCTCTGGCATGTCGTATTTATATCACAGAAACGTGACAAACTTGAGCAAAGGCCAGACATAATCAGCTCATATTGCATATGTGGGTGACATTGTCGTGATCAGATGTGACGTTTGTTATAATCCTCCCTGTCTTCAACAGTTTTGGCGGAAATTAACAATCATTGAATAATCACGAAATCACGGTTATCATGGAGATAACGTGATTTTTATAACTAATCTATCAGTGCATGACATTCCAATCGGAAACAGTGTCTTACCATATACGTGCGTTAACCCTTTACCCTACAAAACGCCCAGAAAAATAGCCCAAATGAAGCTGCAACAGCCTAAATTATCTTGGGTCTGTCTCAATAGAACCATACAAATATGGATATCATTGGAACCGGCTCATTGACCACATTGTGAAGGTTACAGTTATGCCATGTGCCAATGCATTCTCTTATATATGCGAGTCGACCATAGGTCGCCTCGCATATATAAGACAATGCATTGGCCTAATTTACCATTTTTTTCTTACATTCTTTAACAATTTTATAATTTTTTCTTACATTTTTTAACAATTTTTATAATATTTTTCTACATTCTTTGACAACTTTATCATTTTTAGCTCAACTTACTTGTAAGTTTGAGCTATTGCCATGGTTTGGCGTCCGTCGTCCGTGTGTCCGTGTGTCCGTGTGTCCGTGTGTCCGTGTGTCCGTCAACAATTTCCTTTGGCGCGGGCTACAGGTTGTACCTTTGGTCTGATCTTCATGAAATTTGTCATGAATGTTGACATTGACATGTAGATGGGAACGAGTCATTTTTGGGTCATTCGGCCAAAAAACATGGCCGCTGGCAGCCATCTTGGATTTCAAGATTCAATCCATTGGCGCGGCCTACAGGTCGTACTGTTCATCTGATCATCATGAAATTTGTCATTGATGTTAATAATGACATGTAGATGGGAACGAGTGATTTTGGGGTCGTTCGGCCAAAAAACATGGCTGCCAGCAGCCATCTTGGATTTTACTCTTTGCATGACTAAATCCTTTGGCGCGGGCTACAGGTCGTTGTTTTGGTCGGAAGTTTATGAAATTTGTCATGGATGTTAACACTGTCATGTAGATGGGAACGAGTGATTTTGAAGTTGTTCGGCCAAAAAACATGGCCGCCAGCAGCCATCTTGGATTTTACTCTTTGCATGACTAAATCCTTTGGCGCGGGCTACAGGTTGTACCTTTGGTCTAATCTTTATGAAATTTGTCATGAATGTTGACATTGACATGTAGATGGGAACGAATCAATGTGGGGTCATTCGGCCAAAAAACATGGCCGCTGGCGGCCATCTTAGATTTCAAAATTCAATCCATTGGCGCGGGCTACAGGTCGTACTGTTCGTCTGATCATCATGAAATTTGTCATGGATGTTAATATTGACATGTAGATGGGAACGAGTCATTTTGGGGTTGTTCGGCCAATAAACATGGCCACCAGCAGTCATCTTGGATTTTACTCTTTGCATGACTAAATCCTTTGGCGCGGGCTACAGGTCGTAGCTTCGATCGGAACATCATGAAATTGGTCATGGATGTTAACAATGACATGTAGATGGGAACGAGTGATTTTGGGGTCGTTCGGCCGAAAAACATGGCCGCCAGCAGCCATCTTGGATTTTACTCTTTGTATGACTAAATCCTTTGGCCCGGGCTACAGGTCGTACCTTTGGTCTGATCTTTATGAAATTTGTCATGAATGTTGACATTGACATGTAGATGGGAACGAGTCATTTTGGGGTCATTCGGCCTAAAAACATGGCCGCTGGCAGCCATCTTGGATTTCAAGATTCAATCCATTGGCGCGGGCTATAGATCGTACTGTTCGCCTGATCATCATGAAATTTGTCATTGATGTTAATAATGATATGTAGATGGCAACGAGTGATTTTGGTGTCGTTCGGCCAAAAAACATGGCCGCCAGCAGCCATCTTGGATTTTACTCTTTGCATGACTAAATCCTTTGGCGCGGGCTACAGGTTGTACCTTTGGTCTAATCTTTATGAAATTTGTCATGAATGTTGACATTGACATGTAGATGGGAACGAATCATTGTGGGGTCATTCGGCCAAAAAATATGGCCGCTGGTGGCCATCTTAGATTTCAAAATTCAATCCATTGGCGCGGGCTACAGGTCGTACTGTTCATCTGATCATCATGAAATTTGTCATGGATGTTAATATTGACATGTAGATGGGAACGAGTCATTTTGGGGTCGTTCGGCCAATAAACATGGCCGCCAGCAGCCATCTTGGATTTTACTCTTTGCATGACTAAATCCTTTGGCGCGGGCTACAGGTCGTAGCTTTGATCGGAACATCATGAAATTTGTCATGGATGTTAACAATGACATGTAGATGGGAACGAGTGATTTTGGAGTTGTTCGGCCGAAAAACATGGCCGCCAGCAGCCATCTTGGATTTTACTCTTTGCATGACTAAATCCTTTGGCGTGGGCTACAGGTCGTACCTTTGGTCTGATCTTTATGAAATTTGTCATGAATGTTGACATTGACATGTAGATGGGAACGAGTCATTTTGGGGTCATTCGGCCTAAAAACATAGCCGCTGGCAGCCATCTTGGATTTCAAGATTCAATCCATTGGCGCGGGCTACAGATCGTACTGTTCGTCTGATCATCATAAAATTTGTCATTGATGTTAATAATGACATGTAGATGGGAACGAGTGATTTTGGTGTCGTTCGGCCAAAAAACATGGCCGCCAGCAGCCATCTTGTATTTTACTCTTTGCATGACTAAATCCTTTGGCGCGGGCTACAGGTCGTTGTGTTGGTCGGAAGTTTATGAAATTTGTCATGGATGTTAACACTGACATGTAGATGGGAACGAGTGATTTTGGAGTCGTTCGGCCAAAAAACATGGCCGCCAGCAGCCATCTTGGATTTTACTCTTTGCATGACTAAATCCTTTGGCGCGGGCTATAGGTTGCCTTTGGTCTAATCTTTATAAAATTTGTCATGAACGTTGACATTGACATGTAGATGGGAACGAATCATTGTCGGGTCATTCGGCCAAAAAACATGGCTGCTGGCGGCCATCTTGGATTTCAAAATTCAATCCATTGGTGCGGGCTACAGGTCGTACTGTTCGTCTGATCATCATGAAATTTGTCATGAATGATAACAATGACATGTAGATGGGATCGAGTCGTTTTGGGGTCATTTGGTCAAAAAACATGGCCGCCAGCAGCCATCTTGGATTTTACTCTTTGCATGACTAAATCCTTTGGTGCGGGCTACAGGTCGTAGCTTTGGTCAGATGGTCATGAAATTTGTCATGAATTATAACAATGACATGTAGATGGGAACGAGTCGTTTTGGGGTCATTCGGTCAAAAAACATTGCCACCAGCATTTTACTTTTTGCATGACTAAATCCTTTGGCGTGGGCTACAGGTCATACCTTTGGTCTGATCTTTATTAAATTTGTCATGAATGTTGACATTGACATGTAGATGGGAACGAATCATTGTGGGGTCATTCGGCCAAAAAACATGGCTGCCAGCGGCCATCTTGGATTTCAAAATTCAATCCATTGGCGCGGTCTACAGGTCGTACTGTTCGTCTGATCATCATGAAATTTGTATGTTGTAGCTTTGGTCAGATCTTCATAAAATTTGTCATGGATGTTAACAATTATACGTAGATGGGAACGAGTTCTTTTGGGGTCAATTGGCCAAAAAAAATGGCCACCAGCAGCCATCTTGTATTTTACTCTTTGCATCACTAAATCCTTTGGCGCATGTTAGACATTTCAATTAGCACCTTTCCTATTCCTCCATTTACTGTCAACCATTAAATTATTCCCCTACCTAAGTTGAGCTACAGTGTCATTGACACTTTCATTAATATGTGTTAAGCCAATGCATTCTCTTATATATGCGAGGCGACCTATGGTCGACTCGCATATATAAGAGAATGCATTGGCACAGGGCCGTTTTGTTGGGTAAAGGGTTAAGTCATGTGATGCACCCGCCTCATCAAACTGTCGTTATTTGCAAGGTCATTGTGCAACCAACCAACTCTCACTTCCAATCTAACTATATCACAGTATCTCAAAATGCTGGAAACCTACAAATCATATTACATCAATGTCCTTCTATATGAATATTTTTTTTCTCTTCTTTGAGCTGCAGTTATTTACCAATAATTTAATCATAAACTGTCAATTCACGAACTACCGTATAAAATAATTGGTTGTCACTTGGAAATAACCTTATATATTTATTATGTACTTGTTCGGGTGCGAGAAACTGATATGTTAGTAGTCCGGCGCTATGCCAACTGGAGGAATGTAACATTCTACTAACATTGCCGAACATTTAAAGCAAATCGACCATCCCGCTCCATAGAAAACATCGTTTGAACAACGCTAAACTGTAAATATTTACTTCTCGATTCGGGACGCATCTATCGGTGAAAGGCTAACGAATACTATCACAGCATTTAATTAATATATATGAATGACTGCGTGTGTTGTCTATTTGGATATAACAATTCTAAAAATTATTACACTGAACAAAATTATTCTCAATTTATTTTTGATCACCATACCGGGGTGTATCACATCACTTTATAAAGTGATGTGAAACACTGTAGTCTGGTGGTCAAATATAAAGAATAATCTTGTTCAAGCTAGTTATTATTTACGAATATTAATCCAAATTGACAAAACACTCCGTCACTGTTATATATTAATTAAATACAATGACGTTCGATGGCGAAATCATTTGTCTGAATTTATCGCCGATATTTGAGTCCCGAATCGAGATGTAAATATTTACAATTGAGCGTAGTTCAGACAATTTTTTTATGGAGTGGTATGGTCGATTTCTTTGAAATTTTTGGCGATGTTAGTGGCATGCTACATGTCCCAGGTAAGCATAGCGCCGGAGTACTAACTTATATCAATTTCACCACCCGAACTAGTATTACATAATATGTCTTTAAAAGGGTACTGTACACTATATATATCCGGTCATATTTGGGACCATCTCCTTTTATACTTTCATTATGATTGCCATGTTATTTGCATCGTTCATAGAGCATATGAGTATATTTTGCACTAATCTATGGCACAAATTCATTCATTTGTTGCATATATTCTGTTGACCATAAAAGGAGATGGCCCATACATGGCCGGATTAAGTGTACAGTACCCCTTTAATTGACAATTAAGTGATACCAATTGTTTTACAGTGTTTACGATTAAATTATTTCTCGATAACCTTAATTGGTGTCGGTGACTTTTCAAGAAATCACAGTGGCGTATTTGACATGATGCTAAAATTGTTCATTGCAACTGGACGACCCATGTGAAAACGATCAAACTGCTATTCCTCTTTAAGTACATGCGTGATTGACAGGTGGTTGTCCCCGAAAAATAATTGTTGATAGCGAGTATTGTATCAATTTTATAGAAATTCACAGGGGACCATCTAGACGACACCAAAGGGGTCTACTAGGGGTAACTTTTTACGAGAAATATAATGGTGAGGGTTAGGATTTTCTAAAATGAGGCCGTTGTTGTCAGGGGCAGAAAAGGGGGAGGGGCAGAACAAAACATTGTCGCCGATTGCCACGAAACTTATATATAATCATCACCATGATATAAGGAATCTGATGGTGCGGTTTAAATATATCAAGAATGGCACCGTTCGAGTCAGGGATGCACGGAAGGGGAGAGGGGCACCAAAATTTATAAACTAAGTTTAGCGCCGAGGGACCATCTAGATGGCACCAAACGGTCTACTAGGGGTAACTTTTTACTAGAAAGATAATGGTGTGGGTTAGAATGTTCTAACGTGAGGCCGTTGTCAGGGGCAGAACTGGGGGATGGGTAGAAAAAATGTTTGCCGCCGATTGCCATAAAACTTTTATATAATCATGCCCATGATATGAGGAATCTAATGGTGTTGTTTAAATATGTCAAACGTGGCGCCATTCGCGTCAGGGGTGCACGGAAGGGGAGAGTGGCGCCAAAATTGATAAAACGAATTTTAGCGTCGATTTCCACCAAATTGATAAATATTCTTCTCCATGATACAAGGAATCTAATTGTGCGATTTAAAGACTCCAAATTGCTGTCGTGTTGATGAAAGATTGTGGGAGGGGCACTCAATCAATTAGATAAGAATGGGTTTAGTCGCCGATTGCCACCACACTTATACACTATCATCCCCATGGTATGAGGAGTCTAATGGTGTGGCTTAAATATGTCAAAAGTGGTGTCATTCGAGTCAGGGTTGAACTGAAAGGCAGAGGGGCACCAAAATTGATACGTAATAATTTTAGCACCAATTTCCACCAAAGTGATACGCATTCTCATCCAAAATACGAGGAGTCTGATCGTGTAATTTAAAGACGCCATGTTGGTGCTGTTTTTTTGGGTGAGAGATGGGGGTTAGTGGGCACTAACTTTGATCAAAATTGGTTTATCAGGAGTCTAATTGTGTGGTTTACGGATGTCACAAGCTGTCACAAGTGGGGCCATTCTAGTCATGATGCATATGGGTGAGAGGAACGCAAAAAAGACGAACAATATGTTTAGCGCTGATTTCCACCAGATTGATACATATTCTCCGTGATACGAGAAACTAATCGTGTGGTTTAGATACGTCAAATTGGTGCTGTTTGGATGAGAGATATGGGGGCCATAAATTTGATATGAATTTGTACACTCGCCAATTTTATACAACAACTTATTCAATATAATCCACACGGTATCAGGAATCTAATGGGGTGCCTTGAAGCTGCCAAAAGTTGCGTCATTCGAGTCAGGGGTGCACTGAAAGGGAGAGGGGCACCAACATTGATCAAAATAATTTTAGCGCCAATTTGCACCAAATTGATACACATTCTTATCCACGATACGAGGAATCAAATCATGTGATTTAAAGACGCTATATTGGTGTTGTATGTGTGCGAGATGTTGTGGGTGGGCACTCAATTTGATAAAAAAAAAATTGTTTAGTCGCCGATTAGCACCAAACTTATAAATATTTATCTCCATGATATCAGGAGTCTATTTGTGTGCTTTAAAGATGTCAAAACTGGTGTCATTCGAGACAGGGGTCCACAGGGGACGAGAGAGACACACGAATAGATGAATATATTTAGCGCCGATTTCCACCAGATTGGTACATATTCTCCGTGATACGAGGAATCTAATCATGTGGTTTAACTACGACAAATTAGTACAGTTTGGGTGAGAGATGTGGGGCCTTAAATCTGATACGAATTTGTATACTCGCCAATTTTAAACAATTTTATATATATTCATCTCCATAAGAGTCTAAGTTTGTGGTTTAATGATGTCAAATGTTGCGCGCTTGAGTCCGAAATAGGGACGGGTGGGTCACCACAACTGATATAAATATGTTTAGTGCCAATTAACATCAAATTCACACACGTTCTTCTCAAATAATACGAGGAATCTAATCGTACGTAAAATGTCACATTTGGTGCCTAGAAATATTTGCAAATATATGTCTGTCTGTATGTGTTCTATATATAACTTCACGGGGTACAATCGAGGTGACACCAAGGCGTTCAAACTGTGGTAACATTTTGCGAGGAAGATAATGGTGCATGTTAAAATATTAGAATAGCTCATGTTAATATTATAACACAATTGAGTCTGCCCCATTCAATATAGTTTCCACACAAAAGTTACAAGAGAAATGGAAATGCATATAAGGACTGTTCAACAATTGTGGTCACAGTGTGCCGTCGAGTATAATGTCTGAGATAAAAGAAAACGGAGTCAGTGGCACATGACTTTTCAGGATCCTCCAATACTGACATCTGACAATGTTATATCTGCCCAAAATACAGAGGATATCATTCATGTTTAGAACAGACTCATACAACAAACAAAAACTCAAAATCTCATTCTGTGTCGGGCACATGCAGCTGATATAGAAGCATAGAAAAATAATTTCTTTTAAACTGAGAATAATTAGCCAGTATATAGCACAATGGACAGCGGGGCACTGGGACATTTCATTAAAGTATCTGTATCTTCGTGGAGATTTGATAACCAGGTGTCCTCAAAATCTTAGTCAAACCCACTAGATTGATTGAACGTCTCTTTATTACATGATCCTACCCTTATTCCATTCAATAAACCCATTCTATAAATTCTGATATTAAACGTTCGTTTGATAACAAGAAATAGTGCCAGGTAACCTTTGACATCCGGTTTGTCGTCTATTTACTTTACATACGCTATGTTTCAAAATACTATGGCTTCCAATATTTTTCCAACAAGCAATAATGAATGAAGAGTTGGAAAAGTTCTGTCATTAAATATTCGCCTTAAAATACGCCAAAGAGTCTTTATTTATCTGGGACTATTTCTTTACGTGGACAAACAAAGCATACTTACGTGAAACGTCATCGCATGCCTTATAGAAGCAGATGTTAGTTTATCGTCCCATTTGTTGATTTATTATGTATGTTTTGTAGAGTTTTTGGATCATGTAATAAATAGAATCTACAACTCGTCCCCAGTTTATAGCGGAATTTAAAAAAACTCGTCCGGTAAATTAGGTCTTGACCGAGCCAAAGGCTCGGTCAAGACCTAATTTACTGGACTCGTTTTGTAAATTTCGCTATAAACTGGGGACCGCTGTAGATCCTCTATATGTAAAACTCAATTGTCGTCTTTTATTTTTGCGAACTAATGTGCTCATGTTCATATTATAACGTATGAAGTTTACGCAGTTGTAAATAAATAAATAGTTCTTTATTGGTGGGACGGATTAATCGCGATAAACAAAATGACAATCGCTCCGATCCGACAAGGTGAGCTACTACTTATATTCCGTGTGTAAGAATCATGTTTTGTGATGCTATTTGGGTATATAAGTTATGAGAATATGTGTAACGCTTTGAACAAGAGTATCCTCTATTCCCATCATATATCCATAATATGCAGAGGGATTCACATTACTTTAACTTGGGCAACGCCGGGTAACCCTGCTAGTATATACTATATTCTATAATTACAATCATGGGTATATAATATATGATCTTGAGCGCGTTACCATTTCTGACTATGGTTTTCCTTGTTAGTATATTGTCTTGGTAACACGCAGATTCAAATACACAGAAGTGCAAACTCGTGAACATGACGTCACGATGTTTCTGATATGTGGGATGGAGTGAGAGAATAAACAACATCCTATATATATCATATCGAGGACCTCAAAATAGATCTCAGGTAATATGAACCCAGACTCTCTGACATGTCGAATTTATATCACAGAAACGTGACAAACTTGAGCCAGACATAATCAGCTCATATTGCATATGTGGGTGACATTGTCGTGATCAGATGTGACGTTTGTTAAATAATCCTTCATGTGCTATGCGTCTTCGACAGTTTTGGCGGAAATTAGCAATCATTGAACAATCACGAAATCACGGTTATCATGGAAATAACGTGTTTTTTATAACTAATCTATTAGTGACCAACAGTGTCTAACCATATACGTGCGTTAAGTCATCTGATACACCCGCCTCGTCAAACTGTCGTTATTTGCAAGGTCATTGTGCAACCAATAAAATCTTACTTCCAATCTAATAATATTACCGTATCTCACAATGCTGGAATTTCTGGAAACCTACCAAGTATAAGGGTTAGAGCACAAGAATTGTTCTTTACCAGAATCATTCGAGTCGAAGAGGAGATTTATTCTGGTAAAGAACTATTCGCGTGCTCTGACCGACTTAGAGCACAATTGATCCCACATAATGCAATCAACTGACCACGACGCACTATCAGTGCGCTGGCCGCGATTGAACACAAAAGTCGGTTAGCCACGCCCAACAACGTGATCAACATGAACTGATAGCCGTTGAATGTGAATATTTCGTAATCGTTTATTCACTTAAATGACCACAACTAGTGGTATATAGTGTTACATTGCTCCACTGACCTGCCGGCCCACTGCGTTCAAATACAAACATATACATGTATATAATCAACAAAATTCCCCCAACCAGCCACCGCAGCACCGCGACCCCGATAAGCACCCCCAACCAGACCGGACGATGGCACACGGGCTGCAACCGGAGGGACACACCCAGCTCGCGCCACTGCGGTGAGTGGTCGGGGAATAAATATAGGTCAAACTGACCGTACAATCATATTTTAACTGGACAGGACAGGTCAGCGTATAGAAACTCACGCGCAGCTCAAAGCAGGGCGGGGAGACCAGCTGATGTGCACGGAAAAAAACTGTAAAAACATGGGTTCTACTTCAGGTCATATGTTGTCTGCCAGGAGGATAGCAGGTTTAGTTTATTCGTTCTCTGGGATTCAGTTTGTTTGTGACATTTCACCTGCGAATTTCATTCTTCATTTATTCGATATAGATATATGTCCGAAACAACACGGACTGGTCCCACTTTGAAGCGCCCGTGTGATTTGTCTGTTGTGAGTTAAGTTTGCCCAACAATGAGATAAGCACTGATCTATTGCTTGGCCAGCCTTGGGAACTGGTGTGTTTACCAAAAATCAGGGAACGATTGTATACATGGGGTTGTGCTCTAAACCATATTACATCAATGTCCTACTATATGAACGGTTTTTTTCTCTTCTTTGAGCTGCAGTTATTTACCAATAATTTAATCATAAGCTGTCAATTCACGAATTATCGTAAAATAATTGGTTGTTACTTGGAAATAACCTTAAATATTTATTATGTACTTGTTCGGGTGCGTGAAACTGATATGTTAGTAGTCCGGCGCTATGCCAACTGGATGAATGTAACATTCTACTAACATTGCCGAACATTTAAAGCAAATCGACCATCCCGCTCCATAGAAAACATCGTTTGAACAACGCTAAATTGGAAATATTTACTTCTCGATTCGGGACGCATCTATCGGTGATAGGCTAACGAAAACTATCACAGCATTTAATTAATATATATGAATGACTGCGTGTGTTGTCTATTTGGATATAACAATTCTAAAAATTATTACATTGAACAAAAATATTCTCGATTTCTATTTGATCACCATACCGGGGTGTTTCAAATCACTTTATAAAGACACTGCAGTCTGGTGGTCAAATATAAATTGAGAATAATCTTGTTCAAAGTAGTTATTATTTACGAATATTAATCCAAATTGACAAAACACACCATCAATGTTATATATTAATTAAATGCATTGACGTTCGATGGCGAAATCATTTGTCTGAATTTATCGCCGATATTTGAGTCCCGAATCGAGATGTAAATATTTACAATTGAGCGTAGTTCAGACAATTTTTTTTATGGAGTGGTATGGTCGATTTCTTTGAATTTTTTGGCGATGTTAGTGGCATGCTACTTATATCAATTTCACCACCCGAACTAGTACATAGTATGTCTTTAAAATGGTACTGTACACTAGATCCGGTCATATTTGGGACCATCTCCTTTTATACTTTCATTATAATTGCCATGTTATTTGCATCGTTCAGAGAACATAGGAGTATATTTTGCACTAATCCATGGCACAAATTCATTCATTTGTTGGATATATTCTGTTGAATAAAAAAGGAGATGGTCCATAAATTGTCGGATTTAGTGTAGAGTACCCATTTAATTGACAATTAAGTGATACCAATTGTTTTAGAATGTTTACGATTAAATTATTTCTCGATAACCTTAATTGGTGTCGGTGACTTTTCAAGAAATCACAGTGGCGTATTTGACATGATGCTAAAATTGTTAATTGCAACTGAACGACCTATGAAAACGATCAAACTGGTATTCCTCTTTAATTACATGCGTGATTGACAGGTGGTTGTCCCCGAAAAACATCTGAATTTGAAACTAGAAGAATTTCCTATAACAAAAAAACCAGTCCCTATATATATACTACTAGAAGGTGACCCGACTTCGTCCGGGCTTTGACCTTGAATTGTCTATTTTGAAGGCCAAGGTCAAGTGGGGTCACGATTTGACCCGTCCAAAACACAGTGCCCGAACAAAAGTACCCGACAAAAGTACCCGTCGAAATCCATCCGGTTTTACCCGATTTGACCTTGAATTGACCATGTTGAAGGTCAAGGTCAGGTGGGGTCAAACACCAACACCCCAAAAATGGTGGATATCGGCCCAGCGGATACCGAGATACCCTATGCATAAAATTTCGTCCGTAAAAATCCGACAGTTTAACCCGATTTGATTTCCACTCAAGTATATAAACGCGCTTCATATACACACGCTCATTAATTATCAAGTTTCAACGTATAGATAAATTACCATCGGTGCCAGAGATATCGCCAAGACGTCTGAAACAGTCAAATGCATCGGCCGGTTAAGCGTTAACGTGATCTAACGTTATGACATCTAACGACGTCATAGAAGTTACGCATTGTTTTTATCCTGATGGAAGATAGTACCACATCTTCTTGATAATTGAGGCAGATAACTAAAACGGATACATACGCATTATATATCGTTGAAAAGAGGAAACATGAAAGATTCTCACAGTGTCATTATTATGACTGGCATTTTATTATTCGCGCTGTTTCGAATCGATTTGTAAGCACCGAACTCAAATGAAAGTCCCGTAACACAACGTAAAAACAGATTTGACCTCGGCACGTGAAAAGTTGACCTCGGATCTGAAAATTAATAGGCCCATGCCACCCCCCGGCCGAAAATACCCCCACATACGAAGTTTCATCGAAATCGGGTCGGCCGTTTTCGAGTTCATCGCGAACACACACACACACACAGATAGATACACACACAGACAGATCTTCCAAAATATATAATAGACTAGAAGGTGACCCAACTTCGTCCGGGCTTTGACCTTGAATTGTCCATTTTGAAGGTCAAGGTCAAGTGGGGTAACGATTTGACCAGTCCAAAACACTGCCCGGACAAAAGTACCCGACAAACGTGCCCGTCGAAATCCATCCGGTTTTACCCGATTTGACCTTGAATTGATCATTTTGAAGGTCAAGGTCTGGTCGGGGTCACGATTGGACCCGTCCAAAACAATCGGTGAACAAAAGTAACCCAACGTATCAAATTTCGTCGAAATCCCATCAAAATTGGCGATTTGACCTTGAAGTTACCCGATTTCAAGGTCAAGGTCACGTCGCACGGGCAAATGAATATGCTTATGAGACTCGCCATAAGAAAGTACCCCCACATACCAAGTTTCATCGAAATCCCGTGATATTCGGGCGTTTGACCTTGAAATGACCCGATTTCAAGGTCAAGGTGACGTCGCACGGACAAATTAATATGCCTATGTTCGTCCCCGGCCGAAAATACCCCCACATACCAAGTTTCATCGAAATCGGTTGGGACGTTTTCGAGTTCATCGCGAACACACACACAGACACACACACACACAGACACACAGATCTTCCAAAATATATAATAGATAGACTTATATGACCACACGTTATGTTCGCGGGTTCAGATTCTTACTCACCGAATTGTGGGGAGTAGAATCTAGACCACGTGCCAGTGTTCCCGTTCGATGTTTACGCGCGCGCCGCGTGTATACTCTGGTCCAAATTCTAGATAGCTATGGTTCGCTGGGCGTTTTATTTATAAATAATGGGTTTTTCCGGTTTAAAAGTCGAACTGCGCGACCAGGAGGCCGAGTCCGGTAAAAGGTGTAGTTGGGAATTTCAATTTCGTTTATTGTCCTTTACATTATTAGGTCAATAATGTTGATTTTTATAGATATTTTTCGTTCTGCAGTCCACTGACGGTTGTGGTCGGAGACGGCCGAGTCGGCCGCCGGTTCGTTAATTAGGTGCTGGTTGTTATTGTTATTTTAACGGAATTCTGAGTTGGTCATTCGCGAAACCAATATATTTTATATTCTATAATTACAATCATGGGTATATAATATATGATCTTGAGCGCGTTACAATTTCTGACTATGGTTTTCCTTGTTAGTATATTGTCTTGGTAACACGCAGATTCAAATACACAGAAGTGCAAACTCGTGAACATGACGTCACGATGTTTCTGATATGTGGGATGGAGTGAGAGAATAAACAACATCCTATATATATCATATCGAGGACCTCAAAATAGATCTCAGGTAATATGAACCCAGACTCTCTGACATGTCGTATTTATATCACAGAAACGTGACAAACTTGAGCAAAGGCCAGACATAATCAGCTCATATTGCATATGTGTGTGGCATTGTCGTGATCAGATGTGACGTTTGTTACACAATCCTTCATGTGCTATGCGTCTTCGACAGTTTTGGCGGAAATTAACAATCATTGAACAATCACGAAATCACGGTTATCATGGAAATAACGTGATTTTTATAACTAATCTATTAGTGCCCAACAGTGTCTATCCATATACGTGCGTTAAGTCATCTGATACACCAGCCTCGTCAAACTGTCGTTATTTGCAAGGTCATTGTGCAACCAATCACATCTCACTTCCAATCTAATAATATTACCGTATCTCACAATGCTGGAATTTCTGGAAACCTACCAAGTATAAGGGTTAGAGCACAAGAATTGTTCTTTACCAGAATCATTCGAGTCGAAGAGGAGATTTATTCTGGTAAAGAACTATTCGCGTGCTCTGACCGACTTAGAGCACAATTGATCCCACATAATGCAATCAACTGGAAATGTGCCGTTGAGCATGTTTTGACCACGACGCACAATCCGTGCGCTGGCCGCGATGGAATACAAAAGTCGGTTAGCCACGCCAACAAAGTGATTAACCAGCTACTTGCTTACGATTTTCAAAACTGTATCGTATATTGCGATAGGGTCATGCAGAGTTAATCATAATACTCAGGTCCTTGGGGTCACGAATCTACAATGATCCCTGGGTCTTTCAGCTACAACAGTTCGATTGGTGAGTACATCTGACATAGGCACTGAGGTATATAATATGTTCGTCATGGTATATACCCAGATATTTAACGAACAGGATATAATGACGTCCGAGCTTCATGAAATATTCAACGCCGTTGCTTGTTAATACCATGCAATCATACTTATACCGAAACCATTGTCTTGTATATATAGTCTTTATCTACATAGGGGATATGCCGGTATGTGAGTGGGTGTATAGCAAACAGGAAATTTTCATTTCCGATATGGCCATGTAGCCTATTTCGCTGACAACATAATTTGATATATAAATCACCATCGCTGCCCCAATGGTTTGACATCTATATACTATTCAGAATTTACTAAGAATCATCCAAGTTTCCGGTGGTCGTTGTATACATAAAGACAATATATTATTACATTGATTCGGGACGTTAAAGACGGCCCTACCACCTTAAACCCCCGTGTCAATTAGAGAATTGTGCATATTTGCTTTTATTAGGAAATGTGGAGTTACAATCGCCTACCTATAACTCATGTTTTAATATCATAAACCCATTCTGGCCAGGAACAATTCGATCAATCGAAATTGTGTGCCAAAACTTGATTTTAGTCTTAATTTTTTAATCCGGGATCCGTTACTCTTGCTGAGACTGGTGGGGTTACTGCGTGTCACAATGTTACCATGCATGGTACAATTATGGTTCGAAGCCCCCTTCAACTGATGCGGGAGACAAAAGGCGAGAATAAAGTAGACACTGGGCTATGTTTGGTCAATCGCGCTCCATGTCTGTTTTTTTTTCACATAATAATGCTGCACATGCACCTCTTTCCTATAAATGTCTAAAGTTAAAATAGCCATTGTCACAGACATTAACCGTTTGTTGTGACCTTTGAACTTTGTGGTGTTTTGTGAAAAACAAATTGCTCTATTTTAGTGCGATTCTGAGCCTATATATAGTTATGAATACACAAGATTTAAAGGTTGATTCCCTTCTTGATATATACTGCATTGGTTTGCATAAAAGTTTACCCAAATATTAATCTTTCAGATATTAAGAAAATTCCGGACCTGGTCATTATAATATAAACAGTATATAATACAAAATTTGCCGTGGGGACTTGAAAATATTTACACCATTGTAAACACAAGGCACCAACCATACCCGGGGCCGATTTTGCAAACCAGATATAGCTTTCATGTGATGTTATATAACGAAACTAGTTATTAACATTTCGAGCGGAGAAATTGTCCAACTAGAAGAATTACACACTGTTTGAGTTAATCAGGCATCTAACAACATAAGCCACTGCACGAAACAACGAGCATTGGCATTTTGGAAGTAGAAACATTTAAGAAATGGATGTTGATTTGCTTGCGTTCCATATACGGTTGTCTGATATTTTGTGTGGAACGGGAAAACGTTCCACACATAAAAATATCAGACCAACTTGCATCCATACGTTATTCTCGTGACTTGATTCAAGTTGCTTCTACACAAACATGGTTCTAGTTGGTGTCAGCGCGCGACATCATGTGACGTAATTTCGACCAACCAACGTCCAGCATTCATGTTCCACAACGCGAATGCATTTGTGAGTGTAAATATTATGTATTACACTCAGGAAGGACTATGCGAGATTTCCAATGAAACGATGTTAATTAAAAATGGTAATGTCACCAGTGATTTATGTCATTTCCCGTGACGTCATTGACGTTACGTCGCTTACTGATCTAGACTGAATGTTTTATGGTTGATCTTTCTCCACATCGGGACTTTGATGCATTAATTCTGTGTGTTTTAATCATAGTTGGCGAACCAAATTGATGAAGAAGTGTAATAAATAATCAATTAGTTCCGAGAATTACGTTCCATAATTCACTCGAGGCCACACGGCACCATCGTTTCGACGATTCTACGACCAATTCCACGATTCTGCGGCTTGACAACCACGGTGCTGCGGCAATTTAACGAGTCTGTGACCAGGCTGATGCGATAAACACGAAAAAAACATTAAGAAATAAATAATTCCAGAAATATAGACAGTTATGTACCACATATTATATTTATATTAGGTACGGCGATCTTCGATTCGATAATCGGTAGAGAGTTCAGCACTAGACAGTTAGCACAACAATACATAATCTTTGACACAAATAGACCAGTTGTTTTGGATTTACACACATCACTGTGTGAAATTCGTCTTTAGAGTTGAGAAAATATATATAATGTCCTATAAAATTGAGTGGAAACCAAATAATAACATAGCCATACGTCTTTGGTTGATTTTTCATAACTGATGTTAACCTCAGTTCTGTTATTGATGGCGCTGTGTCCATATTTGTGGGGGGTATCATCGCACTCAATTGACAACGCCGAGTAGTCGACTATGACAACGACGATTGTGAGACCAGCAATTGAAATTTCATTAACTTGTGCTCACGAGAAGTCGTTTTCTAATGAATGTCACGCTCGCTATAGACATCAATACGCATATGAATCACACGACCTCAAGGCTACGAGATTAAGACTCTTTTATTTGGAGCCAGCTGTGGAAAATAAAGTAATGTCGAATCGTATATTGCTATACTGTACAGGTTTAATTTCCATATCTGTGCACCACACATTACATTTAAATTTTCCGCCTATCCAACCTTCCTTCCGCCTGTCTGTACGCCTAACTAGCAGCCGACTCACAATGCCTCGGTATTTTCTTATGGCCAAGATGTCTTATTCTCAGTTGCGTTGTGGTATCGATGGTGGGGAATGGTCGCCTTCTTGTTAGAAATTAGCTCCACACATGAAACTTAATATTTTGTTTTGAGTATAATTCCATATTTTGACATCCAGGTATATATATCTATAAACGGTGAAAATGATATTCTATAATTATTTATTTATTTGTGATTAAAATCTAGTTATCTAAAATATAATTCCATCGCGCAGTCAAGATTTGCCTCCAGATATTATAATTCTATGACATTTATTTCCTATTAATTCTTAACTCATTTGAAGTATGCACACACCAGTTTACCCAATTAAAAATACTACCGCAACAAAACACCCCATGTTAATAATATACCGGCAAGTTGGCGTCCGAACCGGGGGATCAGGGGTAGGGGGTCATAAATCAGCATAGCCCTATAGGTTATTTTTTTATTTTGGCTACTTTCGGGACCAACCAACCCAATGTTCTACTATTTTATGTATGTATACGTTTTTACTGCAATTTTCTGGCATCCATCCCTTTTATTTTTTTTAAAGTGTTGCTCATTACTTTCAGTTTCAGATAATCATAACAATACTTTCATACAAACACATTTATAAAAGTAACTAAACGGTCAATAATTTTTCGAGGACATTTTTATATGTAGGGCCTACCTGCTAATCAGAATATGACTAAAATAACTCATGTTATGGTAGGGTAAGTGGTGACATTTTCGAATGAACAAGTCAACTTTACAAAAATTACAAAGCCGCTAGGTGCACCAAGAATGAAAATGTTCAGGTACATGTAAGTCGGGCATTTTGTCATGTTCAACAAATTAAAGAATGCTCGTTTAGCGACAAATCTCTTATGTGACTTGGTATCTATACCTTCACATGTGGGGATAAATAAATACAGTACTGTATTGAATCCAGGACATATCAGTGCATTGTACAACGAAGGTACTGTTCCAAACATTTATTGATGCAGCATACGTGGACTTACACGCATAACTAAGCTGTCCGATCATGCAGTGATAGATACGTCGTATACAAATGAAAAATACAAACGAGTCGCACAATCGTTGTTGTCATGGTCGAAGCGGGGCGTTGTCAAATAGTTGACACTGTTACTGCATTGCTGTGTGTAGTTTAATCGAATATTGCGTCAACGGAGGTACGAATTTGACAAATAATACATTTATGCTTATCAAAGCTTACGTTGGATGTTAATTTTCGCACTGTTAATGTCCCCTTGTAGCCCAAGAAACGACTTTTTGCGATCGGTTCGCGGTTCGATCGGATTATCCATGCAGACTTGACCGAGCCGATTGTGACTCATTTTATGTATTGATCGCATCTTCGTATGTATTACGTGAGTCAACCTGGTGGACCTGCAAAGTCTACTCTACACAATGCATACAAGAAGAAGCCCACTTTTATCGTCCCAATTCAGTAAAAGGCCCCATTATCTAAGTTTGCTATAAAATATCACGTATAATAAGGCCGCAGAATCGTTGAACTGCCGTAGCACCGTGGTTGTCAAGCCGCAGAATCGTGGAATTGGTCGTAGAATCGTCGAAACGATTGTGCCGTGTGGAGGCAAGAGACGTTTTGGGTAAGAAACTCGTGCGCTAACTCGCACTCGTTTCTTACCGACGTCTCTCGCCTCTCGTGAATTATATAACGTAATTCTCGGAACCAATTGATTACTCTCTATATATCATGTGATCAAACGACGAGATTATAATAAAATAAGATATACGCTGGTGTTGCCCATGATAAGCGGGACACACTAGTGGTCAGTTTGAACAGCTGGCTACGAATGTGAATGTGATCGGGCCTTGTGGACGTTGTTGCAATGACACCCTAGATTATACCCGGCTTTGTGTGACGAATAGATTCACGGTTTGGTAATTGTAGTATCATTTATATTCCTCAGATCTACAACGAGATGATCCGAGATCTATTGAACCCTTCGTCGGGCATGCTAGATCTACGGGAGGATGCCGCTGGTGGAGTCCAGGTGGCGGGTTTGTCAGAATTCACAACTAGATCGACACGCGAGGTCAGTATCCGATTATTGCAGAGCTCTTGTCAGTCAAAATGTAATACAATAAGAATGTCCAGACCTAATTTACTGTACATTTGTTTGTAAACCTCGCTATAAACTGGGGACGAGTAGTCTATTCTAATTATTACATGATCCAAAATATCGATAAAACATATACTTAAATCAACAAATGGACGTGAAACTAACATCAGCTTCTATAAGAACTGCGATGACGTTTCACGTAACTGTGCGCTGGTTATCATCATAACAAAAGAGTCCCAGATAAATAAGACTGACGTATTTAATGGCGTAAATGAAATATTTGTACAAACTAAATCGACAAAGGTCACGTTTGTGTACAACACTAATACATTTCGGTACACCTGGCACTTTTTTCTGTTATACAATGACCGTTCTATATCATTGTTATATAATGGGTTTAATGAATGGAATATGGATATGATCATGTAATAAATAGATTAGCACGAGTTTGTTGTGACGCAATGGTATAGCTTCGAGTTTGTATTATCCCCCGGCGGCATGACAAACTACTGCAATAACGTTAATATGATTGTTGTACACTGAAACTTATTGCTTTATTTAATAGAACAAACTTGTGAATTATGCAGACAATACCTCATAATTTAGTAGACATTTTCCGTAACAGTTGACGTCGTCAATGGCGTAATCGGTCTGTATTTTTCAAGGACAATACCACGCTGATCATCCTTTAACCCTTTACCCAACAGAACGGCCCTGTGCCAATGCATTCTCTTATATATGCGATTCGACCATAGGTCGCCTCGCACATATAAGAGAATGCATTGGCTTAACACATTAAAAATTATAAAATTGTTAAAGAATGTAAGAAAAAATGGTAAAAAGTGTTAAAAAAAGATTTTTTTTAGGCCAATGGATTCTCTTATATATGCGAGGCGACCTATGGTCGACTCGCATATATAAGAGAATGCATTGGCACAGGGCATAACTGTAACTATCACAATGTGGTCAAGAGCCGGTTCCAATGATATCCATATTTGTATGGTTCTATTGAGACAGACCGAAGATATTTTAGGCTGTTGAAGCTTTATTTGGCCAGTTTTGGCCGGTTTGTTGGGTAAAAGGGTTAATCCCTACTGCAGGCAGTAAACCCCGGTGCGGGCGTCAGTAAACCGCACAGAGGGCTATATAACAGTTATAGTTTTCCCATACCATGGCTCGTCTAATCAGTTAAAAGTAGTCAATTTAGAAGTATTACCAACCAATTGTAAACGTATATGATAGGCAATGCCTATTTATACTGTGATAGGAGTTTAGAGGAAATATGATATCAGTTCTCGAGAAAAACACAATCTTAGTCGAGCGCATTCGGAATTTCGGGGTATATTTAAGTTTCATTCAGCAAAACGTTCACTGCAGACACTTCTCGAGAATTTGTTTTGAAAACGTGGAGCAATATATACGTGACACTACTCTTGACGTGTTTTGATACTAAAAACCCCAAATTCATATCCAGTAATTCGAATAAAGACATCCATTCAAACATACCGCACACCGATAAAGTAAAACATAATGCGGGCAGGAGTAAACTGCGACGCGTTGGGGTTTACCCCGACACCGTGGAGTGGCACATGTAATTGTCAATATTTTCCTACTTAAATGCAGCAAATTCCAACGTGAATGTAGATTTAGTTTCCTCTTCTATCTATATCAATGGAACGTTGACAACGTTGTCCAAATTTATCATCACGCACTCATCTTGAAACTGAAAAGACACACAATTGAAACATGGAAGCTTATTCTCACAATTCATCGAGAATGTCGTCACTTTGTGGAGCTTTATTCGTCGAACTGTTGACATTTGGTTGGAACTTGGTTCATCGAACACCTCGTGGAGTTGTTTCCGAAGAAAAAGAGTAACCCTTTACCCAACAAACCGGCCAAAAACGCCCAAATAAAGCTTCAACAGCCTAAAATATCTTCGGCCTGTCTCAATAACACCATACAAATATGGATATCATTGGAACCGGTTCATTGACCACAGTGTGATGGTTACAGTTATGCCCTATGCCAATGCATTCTCTTATATATGCGAGTCGACCATAGGTCGCCTCGCATATATAAGAGAATGCATTGGCCTAAAAAAATATTTTCGCATATATAAGAGAATGCATTGGCCTAAAATAATATTTTCGCATATATAAGAGAATGCATTGGCCTAAAATAATATTTTCTACATTCTTTGACAATTTGATCATTTTTAATGTGTTCAGCCAATGCATTCTCTTATATATGCGAGGCTACCTATGGTCGACTCGCATATATAAGAGAATGCATTGGCACAGGGCCGTTCTGTTGGGTAAAGTGTTAATAACAAAATGTCCCTCATAAAAAACCTACATGTAGTCTTCACTCGTGCCCGCAACGGGGTTTACTCACTGTTTGCCCGCGTGAATACAAATGTTATTTGTTGAACGTTTTCAAATCTCTTGTATTTTGCTGTATTTCGCACAAATAAACCAATTGGTGTGCAATAAAAGCATCATCACACATGACAAAACAAGCCCTGTATGTGCCAGAATAAACCTTGTAAGTCTGTTGTTTTTTAACTCACGGATTCTGGGACAGGCTGTGTGTAATAAACACAGAACGGCACGTGGGTTAATGGGTTTGTCGATAAGGCATTTGTGGGTTCTATATCGGTCCGCGCTAGCACTCGTGTCGTACCAACAAACACATTAACACACCCGTGTCGTTCTGTTTATATATTTTCCTCTTACTCGACGAATAGTCAGTGTATAATTGATGGACAAAAGAAACCAATAATCTGCAGACAATATAAGATGTTAATTAATATTCAAACAATCGTATTAAAACACGATTTTGGCCAAATTATATTATACATCATTCGAAAGCTTAGTATGTATCTCCCCTACATCAATTATGAATACACATTGTTGTAAACAGCAAGAGGCAAACCGACCAATCGCTATTCGGAGAACAGATTCTTTCGCAGAAAATGGCAACGTTTTGGTAATGACGTTTTATTTATAGTCTGGCTGTCGGAGCTGAATTATAGGACCTACCCGGAAAAAATTCTTAACAAGCTAAATTTGGTATCGTTGGAAAGAGGAGACCTTCGTGTATAACATATCCAAAATCCGCTAAAATCCGCTTTGGGGAAAATTTTCTACAGCGCCCTAAATAGGGGAGGGGTCTGACGTAATTTATGAAGGTATTTGTGACTACGGGACTCCGTATGTGCACTAAGTGATCTAGATAAAAGTTGTTTCCAGTACATATATTTAAATATAATGAACGATTATATAATTGCAAGGTCATCAGATAATATATTTACATAAATATGGGCAATGGAAAGCGTATTTCTTATATCATGATGAAAGTCCGCTTAATTAAACGCTCTCTAATTGCTTTCATTAAACTACATATATAGTCAGTCTCGAATTTTTCATTCTTACTTGAGCGTAGCGATATACTATGAAAAGATGTAGTGATGGGCCTACATATAAATTAATGCTCTTTATTTTAAATGACTCGTGTTTAACGCTCTTTAATGATCCAATTAGACTATCAATTCAATGATTTATGTAATATAACTATCAAATATAACGTAGCGATTGTTTCTTCAAGTGTGTGGTGGCCAATCATTTCTTGATATAGTTGTTTTGATAGGTGTTTTGTGTGACATTGTGTTTATTTTTCGTCTTCTGTTGAAACCAACGATGCCAACATACGCAGAAGGGTTATTGCATATTCAAACTGCAATGTTTTGGGGGTTTTATTATCATACTCTCTCGTTTGGTATGGTACGTGTTCGGCAATGGCAGAACCAACCCCATATGTCGGGGTCAGCAACTTTCAAAGGACTTGCGAGTCTTGTCCTTTCATAGCATGTGTCAATTTAATGTGGACACTAAGGAAAATCCATTGGTACAAGTTATGGCAAAATGATTGGAGACTTTGATTGACTTCTCTGATAAGCGAGGATGTAACCACCTATCTGAACATTTAAAGGGGCAACAAATAACCACACCCATTGGTAAGGTCTTGGTCCATAACAATTGTAGGTGTGATTTCACTGATAGGAAAAGAACCTTCAGTGTCAATCCTGAGTGTATGGATATACGGTTCCGCTCTCCAAGAAAATGATGTCTAAACAAGAGCCATTTAATTTCAAAAAAGACTGTTCCATATGTGGAAAGGGTTCCATACCAGATCCCCGTCATCCCTGTATGAGGCAAATGCGAACAATAGCAACTCTCCCTATTAAATACAAATTTTTAGAACATTGCCGAATAAGAGAAGATTTTTGAACATTGAAGGTTCAGAAATCATTCTAAGTTGCCTTGATTTCGTTGCTGCAGAAGCCGTATATCATGTGTACCAAGTGTCGAAAATACTCGAAATGCAACGCTCATAATGACATTTGATTCGCTGTGTGTATGGCTGGAGTATGTGGATGGTACAGAACTGTATACTGTATACCGAACTGTCCGAGTTACATACTCAAATGATATAGCTAGCAATTGGGTCAGAATCTTAATTCAATAAAACGCCTTAAACAGAAATTGTAAGAACGGTATGGGGAGTATATCTTTTTCGCTGAAATCGATGGGCATAGCAACGACATTTGCTTCAAAGATATGGTCACGTACTCGACAATTGACAAGTGGTATGCGGATAATAAAGATGACATAGATGAGGAGGCATACAGAGTTGTTGTGACCGCCACGAAGATGATTAGGGCAAAAGCGGGAAATGACATATGATAAGAAAACCTACACCACCAGCGAGGAGATTGGGAAATTTTGACAACAAAAATAAATGGATTTCTCGCCATTTAGAAATGTTTCTGGAGATACTAGTTCCATCTGAAATAAAACAGAATAACAATGGTCACAGCATCGTGCAATCTGTTATTACCTCTACTCTTTTTGGTAAATGGGTTGAAATGGATCGCGTTTCGTGTCAAGGTGGCTTGTTGATGAACTCTCTAAATTGGGGTTTTCAATTACTTACGACGAAGTAAGCAGGTACGAGCAATCAGTGATCCAGGTGGAAAATCTTGAGAGTACACACATGGAGTTTTTCCAGGTACATTTACTCAGTCGGCAGCAGATAGCGTCCACCTCAACGTCCCTACTATTGATGGTAAAGGTTCATTCCATGTTATGAGGATACTCGCAGTTTCCACTCAGAAGGACGACACACTGGTTACACCTATATCAATAGCCATCACTCTTCAAAAACGTGTTATGGTTGAAGAACTAATCGAATATAAGTGTGTGCCTATCATACACCATTTGAAACCTACAAAAAAAAGCTGGGATTATCCACTATAAAGTATCGACCCATGCTTGAGTTACAAAACCCATACACAAGTTTGAGCACTGATTGGCATTGCGGTTGGCTTTCAAATCGAGCAATGAAACAGACCGAACTGGTCTGGATTCATGGAACACATCTTTTCTTCAAACAGCTCAGAACATTCAGCCTAGTCAGAAGATCTTTTTCTACCGATAATAGACCTCAACCCATCAGGTGAGTCTTGTTTGTTTTCCACTTTGATGTGTATTCAGAATCACGCGACACAGTTGGGAAACCCCTGTCTCCATGCTTGGCGTTTGACCAGTCACTTTGGTTCAAACCGGTTGAGATAATTTAAGCCAAGTCGTCACTTGGAATAGTTTGTAGACTCAGCGGCTTCCATCTGATGATGGGTTTCATGGGTAGCATTGGTACCATGATGAATGGGTCGGGGTTAGATGAGGCTCTTGAAAACGATTATGGCTCAAACGCAGTTGCCACAATGCTTTCTGGGAAGGCATTCTCGCGAGCACTCAGATGTCGTTTCCTTGTATACGGAGCCCTTACTAATAAGCTGTTGGATGAATTGATCTCTGAGGATTCAAATGAAATATCCAAGTCGAGAGCCGATGACGCGTCATCAAACGCGACATCAGATACCGAATTATCTGCAAAATCAAATATCGAAGTACCTTCAACGTTAAATATCGAAGTACCTTCGACATCAAATAACGAAGAATTGGCAATCGAGGGAATTGCTGCAACTGGTACTGACAGTTTCGAAGGGGCGAAGCTTAGTCAGATTGAAGTGAAAGCAATAATTGAGCTGTATGAAAACGTGTTTGATGGGTCATCCCAGTTTCGGCTGTTTCCGATTCAATAGAACTGCTTAAATTTAACGAACTTATGTTATATTACAAGACATACATTGGCGAGAAATCCAGAACATCCAAACGTTGGTTACAGTATATGGAGAGTCTAGAAATGTGGACATATTTTATTCGAGCTGAGAGAACAGGAGATTGGAATCTCCATTTAGTAGTTGTTGGGAATTTTTTTTATTTGTTTGCCGCCACTGAGTTGTCGCTTGTTTTTGCAAATGATGCTTGACTTACCCCATAAATATCCGTGGTTATACTAGTCTTTTATAGAGGGTGGTGTTCATACTATTCGAAGGAGCAGTAGGTTTGGGCATGACTGTCAAGTGACCTAGTTATTGAGCACATCATGATGCGTTCCATCAAAAGTCGGGATGGACTTACACAAGGAAGAAGCAATTGGATTTATGATGAAACGATTATAATTGTCTGCTCAACTGCAACATCTTTACTTAGAAATCAGCAATCGGGCTGCGTCAGCCCAACAGTTAGGCGAGGCAGGTTCGAAGATTTTCATTCAAATGTACTCGGGCAAGGATGGAGAGTCCCTCGATCATCTAAGATACGCGAAGCTCATGACCATGTTTTCCTCCGGCAGGTCTGCTATCGAACCTCAGAAATTGCCACACACAGAGAGGGCAGCCTTAGTCTTAGGGTTCACTTACATGTTTTAATCTGGGCATATCTCGGGAAAATAGATCTAGAACCCAAACATTGCAAACATTGGGGATGGAAACTGCAGGGGTCAATGCTTATCACTATAATGACTGACCTAGAAGCAGCACCAGAAATTCTTCTTTAATTCATACAATGCAATTGAAAAATTTCGTCAAGAACTCCTTGTGGCACAAACCAATGTTCATGTCGGAAAAATGGAATTCAGTGTGTCACTGTGGGGATTGTTTTGGGGAGATTTCTGATTTGCACGAATTTTTTCATTTTTGTTTGTTGATAAGGAACTGGATTTAATGTGGCTTTATCGCCAGAAAGCAATCTCAATACTCAATAGATATATCTTTCGTTTGGGTCGGGGATTCAAAGTCAATACATTCATAATGTGGAAAATTAGTGGAAAAATAAAGAAAAACACATATTTTCCGGATTTGGCTGATATTTGACCGCCATGTTTAGGTCTTTTACCCGGAAACAACATAGTTTGTTTTGGAAATATATTGTATACACTACAAAAGGACTTTTGGTTATAACATGGGTTGATAGTTTTATATTGTGCGTCAAACAATAGACTTCTCGAAATTTTCAACTTTCAAGCGGCCATGTTGGACGCCATCTTGAATAAAATAAATTCCCCAAGGCGGATTTTAGCGGATTTTGGATTTGTTCACCAGGGGGTTATGCTGCATCGAATGACACCAAATTCAGCTTGTTAAGAATTTTTTCCGGGTTCAACCCTTCAACAGCCAGACTATTACGTTATTTGCTAGAACTAACCATCAATTTTTCAAATCGATAAAGTATATATACACATCATATATTGAGGATACCAGAGGCCCCCATTTACATAGCATCGTCGCGGTGCCTCGTCAATTAATCATGATGCGTGTATTTGACTAAATTGTTTGTTTTGAAATCGAATCAATTATCTGCATCTGGTTCGAAATGAAGATGAGATGTGGATATAAGCTGTAACATGTATATTTGATAGCTATTCGCACTGCGGTGCATGACACGCAGATAAGACATGAATTTATCATGACATACGCACTCAAATATAAAGAGTGAGAAATTTAATCAAGCAATAAAATGTACACAGTCAGTGCACATACGTCGCGACCGACTTGCGATGGTATCCATCGTGATAAGCTGGAGGAAACCAAAGCTAGTTCTGTTCAAATTTCAATTCACTGTTTATAACAGTGGATCCGCTCGATATATGAACGGAACAGTGCGGGTTCTATAAACTGATCGATCTCTTATGGGTACGCTACTGTATCCAGCAGTAAGGTGATTAAAGGGATACTGTAGTCAAATGATGTTGTTGGTTTCTATAGTCTCTGGGTCGTAGAATAGGGTAATCAGATTTCCATTATTTGAAAGTCTGTTGAGTGCGAAGTAATGTTACGGATGGCACATCAGCCGCAGTGCAAAAATACAAATTGTCGTTGTCGAGTAATTTTTGTACAAGTGTTCAAGCAAATGTATCAAATAAATGTTATATGATATATATGCATACTAGTCCCATATACTCATTTAAGTTATTGTATAGTCACTAGTTAGTGAGTGGGTTGAGTTTATCCCCGTATCATTATATTTTTTTACACGATCATGTGTGCCACGTGTTGCCTAATCTACTATCCGTCAATTAATTTGATTACGTCTTGTGCACGGCAATTCGTAATTTAATGTATGACTCCAGCCATAAATTCAATTTATATCAAATTATCAACTTTGATTTTAATATCACCTATTAACCTGAACGATTACAGAATACATCTCCGACTCAAATTACTTATGTTTCTATATATTATCGATATTAGATCGTTGTTATTTATACCGGGAATTTATTGAAAATGGCGTACAGTACACCTGAGCACACACAGTTCGAAACTTGTACACTGTTCACACATTGACTAATATAAGTGTTCAATGACAAAACGATTTTGGGCTTTCGAAAAATATTAAAAGTATCACCCCCAACCTTTTGATATTTTAAATTGAAGGTTGTGGGTCCTGTTCCTCTGTTTACAAATAGCAAGAAGTAGGTGTTATGTTTAGAGCAAATTATAGATATAAATTTACATGAAAAATCATCCACGGACATTCCTATTTTTATATATGCTACAAATTTGCAATAATAATTATAAATTTACATGAATAAAAAAATCATCTTGTCAGCAAAAGTAATATCCCGAAAGAAAAGAAAGAAACGGAAATGGGCCGTAACTCCGGTCGTTCGAGTGAGATTGGAATCACGCCGTTGTTCCATTAATGCCCGCTGTTTAATTTAAATATCAAACATTGTTTTCCTTGGTTACGAGTTTGTTTACCGTCGATTAACTATGTATAAATCATTATTTTTATCCCACTATATGCCACCCCGTAACCTTCAATATTTAATTTGCACTGTCGCAATGCCGCTTGAAGCGACAGCTCAATGTTCCGTGAAGATGTTAATCGGAATACGTTGCTATTTCTGTCGATTGAGAACTTTTAGGTCTGTGTACAATTTATCCCAACTTGAATACGAATTAGTACATACTTTTTTTATTTGACCTATTGTATTGATTTCCTTATTGTGAGCTGTGTAGTATTCACATTAAATTAAATTATCTGTAATATAGATTATTATACCTATGCCAACGGAGAGAAACGGATAAATTATTGAATTCTTAAAAAATGTCTCAGTAAAAAGATAATTTAAAGGTAAAATTTAATTCGGATTATGCATCTTTAAATCACATTAATATATGGATCATCGAATGGATGAGGACTGTTCCACGTATACTGAGCTCGACTCCCTGTGCAGAGGCCCATACCTGTAGAAATATATATCGATTTGACCCAGATAAGAGAAATTACGGTTGACGAATTATGCATGTGCAACGCCTTTGATGCAATGGTGGTATACGTTCGTTTGATGTTCTGATTTCTCGACGATTACTAATGCATGTGTTAATCAATAATCGAACATACATCTAAGGAAAGGAGCATTTTAAAGCGAAGCGAAAAAATTATTTCCTCCAACTATAGCCGAGATTGTTTGCTTAACAACGGTCAATGTTGCCACTTTACTTGTCGTCTATATATAATTTCCGTCACAATAACGACAAATGTGAAGCACATAATTATATAATAACCCGGCCCCCACCAACATCGGGAATTCTCTATTTCAAGGTGATGGACATGCTGCTAGAAGGTAATAAGGAAAGAACACAGGAACCGACTGCTGCCAACCAGACATCATCAAGGTCGCACGCGGTGCTGCAGGTCACGGTCATGCAGCGGAATCGGGTACGGAACGTAATGCAGGAAGTCCGGACCGGTAAACTGTTCCTGATAGACCTGGCCGGGTCCGAGCGAGCTGCGAACACCTTGAATCGTGGGAAACGGATGGTCGAAGGGGCACATATCAACCGATCACTGCTGGCACTTGGAAACTGTATAAACGCTTTGAGTAAGTTACTACAACTCAACAATGGCCATGTTCTTCATATACTGACCAACGTATGTATACAAAGTGAAAGTAAACTATACAAGTATACTTACCGTTTGATTTTGTGGAATTGCAAGCTACACAAGCAACCGGTGTATTCTTGTTTACTGAAGCATGCAGTTTACTGTGAAAGCAAAGTAGCAGCATATTGCCTTTCGAAATTCGAGAGATAATGAAATTAAAATTGACCACGTATGTATATGTATAAGCGTCCAGTCTCTTTGAAAAGCCGATGATAATCCTAACGGATGTACATCGATAGATCTCGCTATTAAAATTAGATTCTGTATTGAAGGGATTCCCTCGATTTCATTGGAGAGTGGCGCAGACTATGCGCGATTTCATTGGTTTATGGCATAACAGATCACTTCACGGATCAGAGGTCAATGACGTGTTGACAATTTTCCCACGCATTGTCAAACTGAACTATTGTTGGAAAACTGGATACATGCAATATATCCACAACTCATTTTACTCATCGCAATACAGGAGTCATCTTTTTCGAGTTTTTATCATTCAACGATATTCGTGACTGATTATTCTTTCGCATCTTGTTGTATTTATAACTATTTCTAAATACTACGATTCTCACAAACATTTACTACGACAGGAATGCACTCCATATTTGGAAATGGTTTACTACGTCATGTTGGGAATGCCGCGTCGTTGTAGAAATGGACACTTCTAGAGACGAACATCCGTTAGGATTATCGTCGGCTTTTCAAAGGGACTGATAAGCGCCATAATTTACTGAATATCGTGGTACTACGATGCTCATTTCAGGTGACAAGAACGGTCCGAAGTATGTGAATTACCGGGACAGTAAGTTAACGAGGCTGCTGAAGGATGCGCTGGGTGGTAACTGTATGACGTTTATGATCGCGCACATCAGTCCTGCCAGCATACACTTCGAGGAATCCAGAAATACCCTACTATATGCAGACAGAGCTAAGCACATAAAAACTAAGGTACATGTATAAGGCATTGTGACCATCGTCATCGCCACCATTGCCGTTTATTCGACGTGGCGACAATGGGTAGGGATCCATGAGCAGGAGGGTTGGACACCACCGCACATGTCACTGACACAAAAGTTGTCATAACACTAAAAGTACCTGTATATGTGACCCGCCATATCAAATCCAGTCGTAAGTCGGGATTTTTTTTACCCTGTGCCAAATGCATTCTCTTACATATGCGAGTCGACCATAGGTCGCCTCGCATATATAAGAGAATGCATTGGCCTAACAATTTTTTACAATTTTAATAATTTTTTCTTGTATTCTTTAACAATTTTATAATTTCACCCATACAGAGCCCCAGACAAGCATGAGCAGACGACACTCTTCTATATTCTTCTATATATGTGTGGGGCTCCCCGCAGGGTAATGGATGTTTTTTATTTTATGTCCTAAAAATTGTAAGAAACATTTATTTTTAAAAAATAATAAAAAATTGTTAGGCCAATGTATTCTCTTATATATGCGAGGCGACCTATGGTCGACTCGCATATATAAGAGAATGCATTGGCACAGGGTAAAAAAAATCCCGACTTACGACTGGATTTGATATGGCGGGTCACATATAAGACAAGGCTCCTAACTCCCGAACAGTAGAATAAACCATGTACAGCTAGCGCTTGTGGGGATATCTCCCATGAAACCATCGGAGACTAGAGAAAAACGTGGTCGAACAAAACTCGATCCATACGGCAGCGTAGAACCGCCACACCACTTTATTTACTGTCTTTATTAATCTAGTTAGCTATCTTGATTAATCATCTGACTTCAACTTAGCTATCTTTATTAATCTAGTTAGCTATCTTGATTAATCATCTGACTATCTTGATTAATCTATTTAGCTATCTTGATTAATCATCTGACTATCTTGATTAATTAACTTAGCTATCCTGAGTAATCAACTTACCATCTTGATTAATCAACTTAGCTATCTTGATTAATCAACTTACTATCTTGATTAATCTATTTAGCTATCTTGATTAATCATCTGACTATCTTGATTAATCTATTTAGCTATCTTGATTAATCATCTGACTATCTTGATTAATTAACTTAGCTATCCTGATTAATCAACTTACCATCTTGATTAATCAACTTAGCTATCTTGATTAATCAACTTACTATCATGATTAATCTATTTAGCTATCTTGATTAATCATCTGACTATCTTGATTAATCAACTTAGCTATCCTGATTAATCAACTTACCATCTTGATTAATCAACTTACCTATCTTGATTAATCTACTTAGATATCTTGATTAATCAACTTACTATCATGATTAATCAACTTAGATATCTTGATTAATCAACTTACTATCTTGATTAATCTACTTACTATCTTGATTAATCAACTTACTATCTTGATTAATCTACTTAGATATCTTGCTTACTCAACTTACTATCTTGATTAATCAACTTAGCTATCTTGATTATTCAACTTACTATCTTGATTAATATACTTACTATCTTGAGTAATCTACTTAGATATCTTGAGTAATCAACAATTATTCACTATCTTGATTAATCAACAATTTCTCACTATCTTGATTAATCAACAATTACTCGTTATCTTGATTAATCAACTTCGCTATCGTATGGGCATATGGAGCTGGTGAAATAGTAACGGCATGTTGTATATGTAGTGTGTCGACTCTGGCTCAATTTGCCGCTTCTTCAAACTCTAACACTTGACACTTAATCTGAAGAGTATTGGGGTGTTACCGAGAAAAACGAAATAGTGAATTAGACGCTCGATTCAGACATCCAATACAATATGTAGTGCGTGGGGATGGGTGAAGTAGTTAATGGGGATGGGTGAAGTAGTGCGTGGGGATGGGTGAAGTAGTGCCACATTTGACCAGTAATCGTATGTCTTGGTATATATGGCCCATGGGCGTTTTATTTCGCGCTCCGCGTGTAAAACGTTCGCTGATTCTTGGTATACATGGGCCATGTGCGTTTATTTCGCGCTCCGCGTGTAAAATGTTTCGCTGATTCTTGGTATACATGGGCCATGGGCGTTTTATTTATAGAAATGTGAATTTTTGGGACGGATTAAAAGTCGAACTGCGACCCGGAGGCCGAGTCCGGTAAAAGGTGTATTTGGGAATTCTGGTGCATGAGAAACCTTCAGTGATAAGCCGTATATAGTGTTGTAATAATTTTAATGATTAGTTGTGTTGACGGAATTATGAGTTGGTCATTCGTGAAACCAATATATTTTATATTCTATAATTACAATCATGGGTATATAATATATTATCTTGAGCGCGTTTCCATTTCTGACATTGGTTTTCTTGTCTTTACAGGTTCGCCGTAACGTAACAGACGTGGCGTACCATATAGCACAGTATACCAATATCATAGCTGAGCTGAGGGAGGAGGTTATGAGACTCAGGGAGAAACTAGTCGATAATACTTCAACCAATAGCCGTCAATCTATAGCCAATATACAGGCCGTGAGATGTAAGTATCAACAGAAAGCCAATATGATTTATTCCTGGTCAACACGCAAATGGGTAAAAGTGAATGTCAACTGTCAAGTCTAGACAAAATTATTTGATAGCATTACAGTCGACGTGGCTCAGTACAGATAGGCAACAAACATTAGATGCCGTTGTATTTACGCAATCTGATTATATTTGATTTAATCAGAATATATGTCACATATTAATGGGGATGGATACATGCCTATAAAACGATTATCAAATGTTCGTTTAATAGCATGCAGCGACATGATATAACGAAAACAAAGCATCACTGTTGTTAACCACGAGACAATCTGCAGTTGAAAATTATATAATTCATGAAATTTTAAATAATATTATTTTTGATAGATTTGCGCTTGTGGAACTTTCGTGTCTGTTGGATACTCTTCGTTATATGCGATATGCCTACACGACTTACTTACATACATAGAAGTTACAATTGATGTCAATCAAGTCAACAGTTGTCGATGTGGTCATCCAGTTGAAGAAGCAAGTCATTATTTCTTTAATTGCGGTCTGTTCACACGTCATAGAATTACTCTAGCAAATAATTTAACAGGTTTAGGTATGTCAAATATCACTGTCGGAGAGCTACTTATTGGTGACATCTCGCTAAATGACAATTTAAATAGAAAGTTATTCAATTTTGCTCAAACTCACATAGCTTCAACATGCCGTTTTGACATCAGCGACTAGGCTGCATTGCCGTTAAAGTAGCACAGGCTGTAGCAGAACCCCCCCCCCCAGACGCACAGTGAGGGACCGACACTATCATGTATATACATCTGTTATATCATAATTCCATATATATTGTATACTACTTTTAATACAAGTGGATCGTACCCAACATTATACTTATGTAAATATCATGTTCGTTGGACTATTGTCGGGAGCGAGACCAAGATAAGTTTTGTAACTTGTGCCTCAACCCCCTGCATTTAATTATGGATGCAAATAAAATACATTTACATCAACAAATCATCAGCGTACAATGTTGATAACCATGATACAATATGCAGTTAAAAATTATATAATTCATAAAATTTTAAATAATATTATTTTTGATAGATTTGCGCTTGTGGAACTTTCGTGTCTGTTGGATGCTCTTCGTTATATGTGCTATTCCTACACGACTTACTTACATACATAGAAGTTACACCGTTAAAATTGACGTCAATCAAGTCAACAGTGGAGTTCATATTTACCCAATACCCACATAAGTGCAATTAGAGTTCACAACCATCTATGTGAGCACACGAAAAGCACTACTGTCTTAGATATAAGTGACCGAACAGCACTAAACCACAACCCGAGTATTTACACTCTTATACAGCTTGTTTCAATTGAACGTCCATTAAATCTTAATGTAGATGTTTGCGGATAATAAGACAAAACAACACGATAGCATGACCAGGCAGCGGTATGATGATCGCTATTCTACAGTCAATATCATCACACTCTGAACTATCATACATCGTCACGATATATAGTGAGACACTGAAGTATGCGGCGTCGTTCTTCTATGTGTTACATTTTTTTGTCATATCGATAATTCATTTTGTCATATCACAAAATGAATATATGATATAACAAAATCGAATATATGATATCACAAAATCGAATATATGATATCATAACATTTTAAGCAATTATTCGATTTTATGATACCATATATTCATTTTGTAATATCAGTTATTCGGATGACAAGACCATTTATTGATATCACTAAAAGCATTTAGTGATATCATAAAATATTTATTGATATCATAAAATGAATTTATGATATCGTGCACAAAAATCGAATTATTGATATAAATAAATGCTTTCTATTTTGTGATATCATATTTTCTATTTAATGATATCTTAAATTCATTTTATGATATCACTAATTCGAATTACCGATATCATATATTCATTTTGTGATATCAATAAATACTAACTATTTTATGTTTTCACATATTCGGTTTTATGATATCACTAATTCACGGGGCGCCTTTCTTCTATTTATTACCTATTTGGGGATATCAATAATTAATTTTATGATATCACTAAATTAATATATGATATCACAAAATTGAATATATGATATCATTAACTATTTTATGATATCACAAAATTATTTAAAAATATGAAGAACTCCATTTTGTGATATCATAAATACATTTTTTGATATCACAAAATCGAAATATTGATATCACAAAATAGTAAGCATTTAGCGATCTCAATAATTCGATTTTGTGATATCATAAAATGTTGGGGAATTAGTTATATCATAAAATGATATTAAGATATCACAAAAATAAAAATAAAAAATAAGTAAGCATTTAGTGATATCAATAATTCGATATCATGATGTCATAAAATGATTTAATGATATCACAAAATGTTGAAGGAATAGTAGTCCAAAGTGCATGCTGTAACGACAACGAACTTCGTGAGACGATATCCATTCATATGTTTGATGATGGCGATACTTCCTGATTAACCCTTTCTATACTAAATACTCATTGATGAATATATACAGGATATCCACACTTTTTCAGTGGATATGGGTTATATCTCATGAGTGATGACAAAACATTGAATTTAGCCACGAGTGGAAATTCAAATGTTTTGTCATCACGAATGAGATTTAACCCATATCCACTGAAAAAGTGTGGATATTCTGTTTATTATATACTTTAGTTACTTGCATATGGCCCCCAATGAATGTCAATACATCAGAAATTTCACCAGTGGGATGTCACTTATATCTCACTGGTGGGATATCACTTATATCTCACTGCTAAAACCTTATAATTCATGGGCAAGTATATAATAAATATAGCTCCCTTATGAATGTTCAGATAATAAGTTCATCAAACGACCATGTCGTGTGTTGAACCTATTATCTGAGCATTTCTCACCAAAGAATATGAATACTTCTGCAGTTGTATCATTTTTTCGTCATCATGTTGTCTGTTCATTTTTCCTGAACACTCCTCCAAATGAGTCATAGACTTTCCCAATGTATGCTTCTATAACTGAATGAGATACTCCATCATGTATATATATGGTTAACCAATGGACATAGGTAAATAGATATATGTTTATTTACACAATAATCATAGAAACATCAGCCAGACATTATCACAGTAAAGTATACAATTGAACAGGAGTAACATGATCTAGCCGTTTTCCTGGTGCGTGATTTTAAATTTACAATTTTAATATTTTAAATAATAATGACTTGAATATGAACCAAGAGAGCCTAATACTTGGATTTTTTGTAAAAGTTAGAAAAATTGTTCGAAATATATTGGAATGATTGTGATAGCCTGTATCATGTAAATCATAGTTCCCTGCCCCACACCCTTCCAGCACAGTAATTTATGTTGTTCCATTTATCTTGTAGCTGAAGTATTGGAGGGCACTGATTCCTCTAGTAAAGCAATTAGAGATGAAGTCATCAGGATGAAGGAAAAATTGCTCAACTCATTCAAGGATCAAATGGAACTCAGGTTCGATAACTCATCTTATCAATTTATTTCTAGTATTTCCTCTTTTTAGTGCGGTGCTGTTTCTATGGTGACGACACACCTGGTTTTTGTTAGAATAACTTAGACGCTAAACACTACTCATTAAAATGACCAGATAAATGTATGCGGCTATTGGGTCTTTGACTCTTTGTTGCGAGAGGGATGTTTTCGATTGCAAACTGTAACTCCGACCTGAGTAAAGTTCAAACTCTGAGTCAATTTATTTGCAAACCCTCCCTTTGGTGAGGTGTATAATTATAGTTTCTAAGTCTTGGACTATTAAATCCAAATACATCTATTTCCAGGGACTAAAATTTGATAGAATTTAAGACAATTCACAACTTGTATAAACTCCTCATACTGAACACTATATATTGATTCAGTATACTGAACATCCTCCAACATCAGCTATCCATACAGACTTAGAAAATCACAAAATCCTTTATTTCAATGTATTGTATAAATCACACCGATTCCATCAACAATGTTCATACATGTACCTTTACTAGTTAGAAAGTGTTCCAGTCATCAACACCCGCGGTTGACACACGGGCGTTTGTGACCGACTGTTTCTTTTACAGGAAAAGTCTAATGGAATTGAACAACGCATCGATGGAAGTTAGTCTGGAAACAAACAGAAACCAGCTAATTGTCAGTCAGTAAGTAATGTTATCTATGATATTGGCTGCGGACACACGTATCACAGCAGCGATGGCATAGTAGGTGTGACAATTTATTATGGCGGAGTTTGGTGACAATTGGTCCGCCATAATTCTGTGCCATAGCTAGCCATGTTGCCCGCTGAGTTTCCGCACAATGAGTCGACTGGACCAATTAACCCATAGCGTTTCACCAAGGTTGATATCTACCCATGACGTTTTACTACATTGTATATTATCTGCGATATATATATAATTGCACGATCGATCGTCCAGAATTGTGTTTGGCGGTGGCAATCCCTCATTCACTCGCATATCATGTACGTTTTATTGATATGATCTCAATTAATGTTTATCTACTTATATTAATTTCATACGCATTAAGACAGTTCCCCAATTGCGTTTTTTAGTTTTCGATGTTTAGTTCTTATACGCATAATTCTGCTAACATTCTCATGTGGGCCGATGAAGCTGTTGCGGAACTGTTGGAGGAAATACACCTGAGAGAAAGTATTTGGAATAAACAAAGCGAACTATATATACAAGGACCAAAACAAGAAGAAGGCTGATAATAAAGAACTTTGGAAGACTCATTGTGCGAATATGTAGCGGGCGACACGGCTAGCTATGGCATATTAAGTGTAACGACCAATTGTCATCACACTCCACCATAATAAATTGTTACACCTACTATGCCATAGATACTGTGGTAATGGGTGTCCGCAGCCATTCTCTGTGGTGTTGGCTTTCGTCACACGTTCACGTAGCACACTAACGATGTCATAATAGGTGTAGCGGCTTACTGTGGTACAATTTAGTGACTACTCATCGTCATAATTACTATGGTGCAGTTAGATATCTATGTTGCTCGCCTCGCCAACTTATCGGCTGATAATTAATCTATGCATACCAATTAACACATCGTCAGTAAAATGTTTTGTAGCGACAAAATTAGTGGGTAATTAAGAAATATGTATTTATAAGTATGCACTCTCATTTGTGACCTTATTTACATATTCATCAGAACCCTACCTGCATTATGAAGCTGAGTGCACCGATTGGCTAAAAAACAGTTTACACGTCGATGGTGTTTAGTATTATGTTGATAAGGTCACATATGAGAATTTAAAAAAATAAGAAATATTTTAGTTGCCATAAAACCATTTACTGTCAATGTATTGATGTGCATGTCAGTGTAATTTTGATACAGTGCATTTTTTATTTGGGGGGGGGGGGGGTTGGTGGGATTCGAACACCGGTCCATGACAGCGAGTGTTGATGTGTATATTTGTAAATAAATTATCAGCCGATAATTTGGCGTTGAGAGAGATATATTAATTGATTGTTTCGTCGATTTTTGATTAAGAAGGCTCGGTGCACGGGGGTGATGCTCTTCGCAGTCGGAAATTGTTTACATCTGAGTTAGATCAACTCGGAAAAAGTACAATTTAGGAGACATTGTTCGGTGTTCATTTATTAAATACTATGGACAGAAATGTAGTTATGGGGCATTTGTGGTATTAATTGAAAAGGAATTCTTCGCCGATCTAACTGTGATGACATAAATTTTGTCAGTTCCGAGCGATGGTAAATGCTATCGGTCCCCTTGTCTCTTGTATAATAATATTACCGCAACGTAAAGCAGGCGCGTATACATGGGCGACGTATAAGGGTGATGCAGTTGTAGTGCAGTGAGTGGTCAGCGGAGCGTGATTCAAGTCCAAATGTGCTTGAAACTTACGATTGCAATTGCAATATTTAAAAGTTCAATTTACAATCCTTCAAAGAAATATTACTCACTGTTCAGTTGAATCGGTTAGTTTCTATATCTACATCTACATTTTAGTGAATTTTTGGTATAAATTGCCCAGCGTGGTAATGTTTTCTAATATATAATTTAATGACAATGTACACCCACTATAGGGGCATGTGCCATGAATAATAACATGAAATGTACAAGCAATATCAATGCATATCAAATTATATATGAATATGTTATTTTTAGTTTTGAAGTAGAGAAAACTAAAATGTTACGCAAACGAGAACAAGATGGCACGGAGCCTGATGGAAAGATAAAAGGTGAGTATGTTACACCGGTTTACTATATAGAGGATCTACATCTCGATCGCAGTTTATAACAGAATTCACAAAACGAGTCCAGTAAACTAGGTATGGACGGGAGACGAGATGTAGATTCAATTTATTACATGATCAAAAACCTCGATAAAACATAGTTCAGTCAACAAATAGGACCTGAAACTAACATCGGCTTCTATATAAGGCCTGCGATGACATTTCTTGTAACTATGCGTTGTTTTCCCGCGTAAAGAAATAGTCCCAGATAAATAAAGAGTATGATGTATTTAATGGCGTATATTGAATGAAATAACTTTTCATACTCTTCATTCATTAGAGTGTGTTGGAAAAATATTGGCACTATTTCCTGTTATGCAACGAACGTTTAATATCACAATTTATAGAATTGGTTTGAAAGGAATAAGGGTATGATCATGTAATAAATAACAGTTCAATTTGTATCTATTATCCATGCATAACCGAGGGGGGGACTTAACCACTGTCGTGTCTCTTCAGATTACAACGTATATATTTAAATTATGCTCCGCGCAATACAAAAAAAAAGGTATCATTTTTAGTAATAAACGTCTAAATTCTATACCTCAGGTTCGTTATTACAGTATAGTGTATAGTGTGATCACTGGGGGGGGGGGGTTCGTTCTTCTGTAATACACAATGTATTCATATATGTTCTAGTTGAACTGAATTGATGTGAAAATTTAACGTTTTTCGTGTTATTCGGATATATGTGCTACCATACTAACGTTTCATAGATCATGGGTGAACACACAAAATCAACAAAACTGAAATATCTGCACACATTCCGTGTATGTCATCAGGGCTCAAACAGTATACCAGGGTAAAAATATTTATCACCGACGATGCACCACAAACTACTCTTGAGATTTTTGTCTTGTGCAGATTTAGATAAAGCCACGGACTTGGCTGGTTCTGACTTGCTACAAGACCCCCATGATGTCAAGACAGCTAGAGATGAGCTGAAAGTACTACACGCAGAGAAACAGAAAACGGAGAACATACGCATCACAATTCAGAAAGAACTGGAGGAGTGCAAATCAAGAACGAGGAAATTGGAGGAGGTGAGAAGTTTAATTATGAACTTTATTATGTAATAAAGTGAGAGACGTCACGTTGTTTTATAGACACTACGAGCTGTTTAGAATAAAACACAGTTGATTGTTTAACCCTTTACCCAACAGAAGGGCCCTGTGCCAATGCAATGCATTCTCTTATATATGCGAGTCGACCATAGGTCGCCTCGCATATATAAGAGAATGCATTGGCTTAACACATTAAAAATTATAAAATTGTTAAAGAATGTAAGAAAAAATGGTAAAGAGTGTTAAAAAACAGTTTTTTTTTAGGCCAATGCATTCTCTTATATATGCGAGGCGACCTATGGTCGACTCGCATATATAAGAGAATGCATTGGCACAGGGTATAACTGTAACTATCACAATGTGGTCAAGGAGCCGGTTCCAATGATATCCATATTTGTATGGTTCTATTGAGACAGACCGAAGATATTTTAGGCTGTTGAAGCTTTATTTGACCGGTTTTGGCCGGTTTGTTGGGTAAAGGGTTAAGTGAACTCATTGTGAAAACTCCATATATGAAAACGCCTTTACTATTCCAATTTTAAAGTTAGAACAGGGGGGGGGGGTCTGAAAATTGTTTCCGAACACTAGGCGGGGTGGGTGGGTGGCATCAGCCCGGCTAACACAATTTCATGTAAGTCATTTTTCTTCAAAATAATGGGACAACAGGTTTTAAGAATGCTTCAATTATGTAATAGGTATGAACTTAACTATTGGTAGGGGGTTTGTGTTCACCATCAGTTAATAATGAGGGATGACACCAATGGGTCAGTTTGTTAAATGTTTTCATCAAGGATTAATCAATGCACATTGACATGGAAAGGCTCAGGTTTAAATAGGCTATTCAAAAAACAATAATAAAATAAATTATAAAGGTGTGAAAACAAAGTTTAACTGATTTCAGCGATATTCGGTACATGACTTTAGGATCACTTCTAGATGGGAGCTGTCAAATTTGAAAGATGTTCGATAAAAACATGGCCACCGGCAGTCATCTTGGATTTTACTCTTTGCATCACTAAATCCTTTAGCACACCTTACAGAGCTTATCCCTCATCCGATCATCACCAAACTTCATATGAATCCTCGGTGTGACCTCTCGATGGGTGCCTAACATGGCTGCCAACATCCATCTTGGATTTTACTCTTTGTATGACTAAATCCTTTAGCACCATTTTACAGGTCACATTTCTCATCCAATCGTCACCAAACTTCATATGGATCTTTGGGGTGACCTCAAGAAAGGGAGCCTCCCTTTTTTCCCCAAAATTTGCTCAAAACAAACATGGCCACCAGAAGCCATCTTGGATTTCAAATGTGAATCCATCAGCACAACCTGCAGCCTACATTTATTGGAGAATTGCTTTGAAACTTTACAGCCATAAGTACGAATGTTTCCATAATCATGATACGGAACATAGATCAAATAAGATAAGACAACTAAGTAAAATAGTCATTTGAAGCAGTTTGAAGGGGGTGGGTCCCTATTCCAGAATCGGAAAAAATAAAAATTAGGGGGTGGTCGGTACCCAGTGGGCGGAAAAAATAAAAAAGCACCTAGTGTCCGGAAATATTTTCCTGACACCCCCCCCCCCCGGTTAGAATAGAAAAAGATTGTAGAAGGTGCTCCATCAACATGATGTATGCTCAAGTTTCATTCACATCGGTACTGTTCAAAAGTTGCATTTAAAGCTTGTTCGGCTGAAAATATTGTTCGTGATTGTACTTTAAATGATACTATTAACATGTATGTTTCTCCTCATATTATTAAATAACCTTTCTAGCATATAGAGTACTCCCGGATCCATTAACATGTATTCTTCTCATCATACATAACTTTTCTATTATTTAGGGTATTCCCGGATCCATTAACATGTATTCTTCTCATCATACATAACTTTTCTATAATTTAGGGTATTCCCGGAACCATTAACATGTATTTTTCTACTCATACATAACCTTTCTACCATTTAGGGTATTCCCGGAACCATTAGCATGTATTGTTCTACTCATACATAACCTTTCTACCATTTAGGGTATTCCCGGAAACATTAACATGTATTCTTCTCCTCATACATAACCTTTCTATAATTTAGGGTATTCCCGGCACCATTAACATGTATTCATCTCCTCATACATAACCTTTCTATCATTTAGGGTATTCCCGAAGCCATTAACATGTATTCTTCTCCTCATACATTATTTATCTATCATTTAGGGTATTCCCGGCACCATTAACATGTATTCTTCTCCTCATACATAATTTATCTATCATTTAGGGTATTCCCGGCACCATTAACATGTATTTTTCTCCTCATACATAACCTTTCTATCATTTAGGGTATTCCCGGAGCCATTAACATGTATTCTTCTCCTCATACATAACCTTTCTATCATTTAGGGTATTTCCGGCACCATTAACATGTATTCTTCTCCTCATACATAACCTTTCTATAATTTAGGGTATTCCCGGAACCATTAGCATGTATTTTTCTACTCACTGGCATACATAACCTTTCTATAATTTAGGGTATTCCCGGAACCATTAACATGTATTTTTCTACTCACTGGCATACATAACCTTTCTATCATTTAGGGTATTCCCGGAGCCATTAACAGTGTAGAACACCGAGAGATTCTCCAACTTTTGTGTCGGGTACATGAGCTGGAGATGGAGAATATGGAATCTAATTCATCGTGTCTGCTGCGTGACTTCCAAATCAAAAAGAAAGATATGATCCTAACCCAGTATCGGACACACAGGAATCTGTGTGATGAAATCATACAACAACAGAAAGTCCTCATTGATGGTCAGTATTAAATATAGTATGGGGCACACCGGATCTGTAGGATTATATCATAAAACAGAATGTCCTCATTGATGGTACATATCAGTTTTACACTGCCAAAAAAGGATTTACTTAATTTGAGAGAAAAAACTTAAAACAAGAAATATTATCTTGAGAGAATACTTATAATATGTTCTTTCATCAGTTTTTCTAAGAGTCAGAAAATTAATTTTTGTGGAAATTCAAATTCTAATTATGGGAATATTTCTCCAATGTCAAGAAATTATTTTCTAAGTATACTTGTTGAAAATGGTTCTTGTTCTTATATCTAAAAAATTATATTTCTTAAAACTAGAAATTCTTTCTAATACTTTAAGAAATGCACTTTCTTACTTTCCAGGCAGAAGTAAGAAAAATATTCTCAAATTTCTAGAAATATAAGAAAATGTGTTTCTTGCAATTTCTAACATTCAGAAAAGTTAATTTCTTATTTTTAGTAAGTGGTAAGAATTTGATAAACACTTAGAATTGTTTTCGTTATCGGACACATGAATATATGAATTATTGTGACAGTTTACACTGAGCTCCTATACTGTTATGACGGTTTAGGACTTTAGGCTAGATATACCTTATGTTAAAAAAGAGTTTTTGGCTAGATATATACTAGTTTAATAAACGATCAATATACTGGATAAGATCAAAAGAGCTATAATAGCTTAGTATACGTAAGATGGCGTTTATATGTAGAACTGGTTGTTTACTAAATTATCCACCATGTATGTGTTTGGTTAATATTAGCAACGAATGACGATGGAACACACGATGTTAATATCTACAATATTTTTTTCAGACAACAACGTCGATACACCAAAGGATCTAGATGAATTGTTCGATTTGTATTTTTTGGAACGGAAGAACAAGATATTCCAAGCCGACGAATCTGACTCAAAGGTATATACGATACCTCGAGGTTTTTTATAAACTTTACCTGTCATTTCTCGTTGTTTTTGAACCCAGGGAGACTCTACAATATTTTTAGTATATCCTAGGGGCCAAATTTCCTTGGGTTTGTCGCAAATGTGCATGCATTGTAATAAAACGGGTCATATTCCGGTATATTGTAAACTTATCTGATTTAATTATGCCTTTCTCGTCATACATTCTACGAAGTACAAACCATGCCAATATCCATTCAACATCGGTACATCACATTGACTGCCATCAAACATTTTCTTTATATGGTGAACCCTTCACAAATTCTCATCTTTCAGGAGATGTTGAGTATACCAAGCTACACAAGACTGGCGCCGATACCAAGCAGCAAGTGAGTTAACCACACAATCTAATATGTTTATGATATCTTGTCATCGCCGATTGTACCAATTGTCTAGCTGTTCTTATTTATTATTAATGTGCCAATAACTCGTGCTATGGTGTTATTGACACCTATTTATTGTGTATTATTTGGAATGATACACAAACTGTCCTCTGTGTTATTCCCGGCCATTAAAATGGAACACGAGAAAAGGTACCGTATATGTATATACAAAATTTACAGACGAAAACACTAGGCTGTTTGTTCCCGATATTTGGAATCTATATATAAAGGGAGTGCGTAAAAATCGAAAACAAATTTGCTCATAAGCATATATACATGTAGATAGCCTTAACATCAATGTAGGGGTAGCGGACTATATATATTTGTTACAATCTGTTCTTCAAATCCATTTTCCTTATAATTAATATGGGATATTAAAGTTTACCAATTCAGCAACTACCAATGCAACTAACTTATGGCTCTTTTGTTTTGCAGAAACGACGAGAAAATATTCACACCTAGTGCTAAACTGAAGGATATAAAACATTCCGAGAGCAAACCTAACTCCAAAGCAAGACATAACCCTCCATTAAACCAAATATGGAGAAATAACTCATTTGTTAACGTGAACTCTGGGAGAAATTCTCCGTCCACTCCGGGATCTAAAGCTCACTCTGAGGATCCGCGAGTTCGGCCGACAGATGGCTCTTTATTCGCAGCAGACGATCGGTTACATCCCTTGAATCGGAATCGATCACAGAGCCTATCTCCTGTTCCTAGTGCTTCGCGCAAAGACGCTAATAGGTCAAGGACAGTAAGTCCAAAAAGCCCAACTGGATCTCTGAACTCTCTGGAGGAAAAGAGTGTAATTTCTGTGAGCACGCGTGGAATAGCTGCACTTGCAGCGAAAAAGAAATCAAAAGTGCACAACGACGCTTCCAATTACGAGAGACAGAGAGTCAGTCGGCCACTTTTTCGGCCTGTTCGGGAGAATCCGGAAGAACGTGAGGACTATTTGTCACCGAGCAGGCTGGAGAAACACAACCGAATATTCGGCGATCCGACAAGTTCATACGTGGCGGATCCTGATATTCCAACTAGCATGTTTCTAGCCGATCGCAACAACCGACGTGCAATCTATGAGGAGTATAATAGTCGAAGTGGCGCGAAAAAAGCTGAACTGATGAGGCTCAGGAAGAACAGACTTCCCGACAATGAGCGGCAGGTATGTTCACTATTCACAACTTGTCCACCATTAGTACAGCGGCCAAACGCCAAAAGTGGTCGGGTACCCATACCCACGGTAGAACAAGTTATAACCAACTTTTGTTTAAGGAGAAATATATACTGTAGACGAAAATGATAGTGAAAAATAACGGAATTGGTGGTGGCTATTCTCAAATCGACGATGAACGATACCCACCAGTGACTTTTCCCAGAAATTAACGATTTTAGTAAAGTGAGCCCTGCGGCTATGTCCTAAGTTATTAGCCCGCATTGTATGCGTTAAAATGACTACAGCATACCATATCTGTACCTGATGTGCAAGAAGTGTTCGTTAATTTTGATTTTCGTGCCATTTGGAGCCGAAACATTTATTTTTTGTTGAAAAATCGCTCTTTTTCAATTTTTTTTTATTTTTCGAACATTATCATTCAAACGGATATTGCAATACTTTTGAAATATTTAGTCCATATGATGTTGTAGTTATATGTCATGCATATGAAGAAAGAAGTTAACAAAATTTTGAACGGTTTGCGAGATATTGGATTTTAGCTACCCCTCCCCCAAACACCTTTTTGGTCGAAAAAAATACATATTTTTGATAATGACATTACAAACATTTTCGAATTGATCTGAATGGGACCCAATATGAATCTTGTACTGAAAGTGTTGTCCAGAGATGCCGTTTAATCGATTACAGATGTGTTCAGGCTTTCAGACCCCCAGTTACAACAACAACAATTATTTTATTGATAACAGTTAATTTTACATGCATTAACATCGATGTTAAGTACTAAAACCTTTTTATAAACAATACGTGACCAACTAAATAATTAATATGGCTCAGTAGTTATCTGGACATCACAAGTAGAAAGAATTTGACAGAAATTGTCAACAGTGTTCAAGATATTGGAATTAGGTACCGCTCCCCCGGACTCGATTTGGTAGAAAAACTACATATTTATGATAACAAGACAGACCATTCTAAATTATTCTAATGAGCATCTAATCATTATTCGTGTGATGAAAACCTGATCCGTAGACACAGCGAGCCTGGTTTTAGATGACATCAGGTTTCCAATTAAACTCCCAGTTACAACAACAACTCAATATTTTATTTATGACATGTATTTTTATATTAACACATATCGACTTTGAGCAACTGAAGTATTTGTTCTAAACGACACAAAATATAGACTAACATAATCATACAGAACAAAATCATTGTTGCTCCCCCGCCCTATTAGACGTCCTGAACACACCACGAACTGAACAAAATATGATCTCAGTATTAAGAATCATGTAATTATAAAGGACAATTACATAAGGAAATATACAATGTTTATGGATGGGTTTGTTCCCGAAACAGTGTGGCACTTTGCTTGGCAAATATGAAGGGCGAATTTGCTATATTTTTCAAGAACACTCTACCCAATTTAAAGACTTCAACGCAATACGAAATTAAGCTATATGATCTCTAATTCTCTATATTAACCGAGAGTGTGACGGGAATGTAGTTCTATCAGAGAATACATAATTTGTATGGATGGGTTGTGCATGTGTCGCTTTACACAAAGTGGCTGATAAATAAGAAAGATGAATTCGCTGTTTTAGGCCCCCCCTACACAATTAAAGTGTTAAAGTTGAACTCACGAACTGAAATGATTGCTGTAAATATTAACTGAGGATGTGGGCAAAAATAGTAATATCGGGGCGCATACATGGTGTTGATGGATGGGTTGGTTGGATCCCGAAAGCCTTTAGCACTTTACGAAAATCGGATGGCAAACTCCAAAGGCGAATATTTTTTGTTTCGTGGGATCCCTTTATATGCCCATTTAAACTCTTGAACACACCATGCGCCGAATATTCATGCTTTTATTATTAAAGCACAGTGTGAACGAAATGTAGTGCTATCAGGCAATATACATGGTATATGAGTAGTTTGGTTCCCAAAATCATAGGGTACTTTACAAAAGGCGGCTGGCAAAAACCAAAGCTGAATATTTTCTTTGAGCACCCTACCCCATTTAAAGTCTTAAACACACTAATGGATGGACATGTTCTCAATATTAACTGGGGTGTGGACAAATGGTATGTAATTCAGGAAATATACCTCTTCGTTGCACGATGGGTGGGTTGGCTGGCTTCCCAATGTCTGGGCCACTTTACAAAAAGTGGCTAGCAAAGAGAAGGCGAAATATCACTGTTTTGGGTGCCCATAACCCTTATAAACTCTTTAGCACACACTGAACCGAATCTATATGCTCTCGTGTATTATTTCCAATTTGTATCGGTGGTTTTGTTCTCGAAATCCTGGAACACTTTACAAAAGGCGGCTGGCAAATACGAAATGTAATGTGTTAGGCCACACTACCCCATTTGCAGTCTTGGGGCACACAATGAACCGAAAGGATGTGCTCCCATTATTAACTGCGTGTGTAGAGAAATTGACGCTATATAAAGATTATAGTATACCAGGGTCTTGAATGTCTGGGTCACTTTACAAAAAGTTGTTGATGAAAGAGAAAGGCGAATACTCACTGTTTTTGGGGAGACCCCATTAACCCATTTAATATCTTGATCAGAGCATGAACTGAAGTTATATTCGCTCATACGTAGCTGAGTGTGTGATCGAAAGGTATTGCTGTCATGGAATTATTAATTGATATATGGGTGATTTGGTTCCCTCGAAATCCTGGAACACTTTACAAAAAGCGGCTGGCAAACAAGAAGGCGAATGTTCTATGTCTTGAGGACCCCACTATCCAACTCGAAGTCTTAACAAAATGATATGCTCTCAATGTTAACTGAAGTTGTGGACAAATGGGATTATTATCTGGCAATACGAATCTGTTATGGATGAGATGGTTCCCGATCGCCTATGGCACTTTACAACAAATGGTCAGTAAATGAAAGGGCTAAATTTTACTCTCATGGGACTCCATCCATATCTGAAGTCTTGAACACAATACTAGCTCAAGGCATAAGCTATCCATATTACTCGAGATTGTGGCCGAATGGCAATGGTCTCGCGAGTCCGCCGTTCGCGAGAACACTGTGGCACCTCACACAAAGCAGATGGCAAACGATGAAGGCGAATTTTAAGGGACCCCTACCCCATGTAAACCATTGAACCTACCACGAACTGAATGGGTGTGCCCTCATGGTCAAACGACGATATGGACAAATGGCTATTCTATAAAGAAATACACAATTGTTATAGATGGGTTAATACCCGACAGTCAGGGGAACTTTACAAAAAGCGACTGACAAATAAATAAAGCGATTTTTCAATGTTTGTATTTAAATGTATTACCCCCTTTCCAATTTGAAGACTAGAACACACCACGGATTGGAACGATATCATCATTGACTGCGTGTATTGACAATGGCGAGTTAATTGTACAAGGACGTAAACAATGTAAATAGATGGATTTGGGTTCTGAAAGAATGAGCACTTAACGAAAAGTGACTGGAAAATAAGAAAGGCAAAATTTAGAGGACCCCTACTTTATTTGAAGTCTTGGAAGACACCACATGGTGAAATGGTATGACCCCAATATTAATTGAGGGCTTGACCCAAGGTTAGTTTTTATCAGAATATACATATGTGTTGGTTCCCGAAAGTTTGCAGCATGTGGCACCCCACAACAAGCGGCTGGCAAATGTTCACTGTTGTATGTACCCCTACCCTATTTGAGGTCTTGAACAAATCATGTACTTAAGGGATTATGAATTCAATATCAACATATATTGTGGCCGAAACTATGGGATATATAAGTATATGGTAGTCCTATCCGGAGGTAAACAATTTATCTGGGAGGGAGATTGTATGGGGAAAATTAGGATGTAATCCAGTTGGAACTGATTGGATACAATGATATACACATAGTTTCGTTGGAGCTGATTGGACGCAATGCTACACAGATAATGTTGTTTTCGTCATTGATACGCCCGTCGCCGTGAGATTGCAGACGCTCTGGAGGTGGTAAATTTCGCGCTCAGCAGGGTTTCAATGCTTTATGGAAATTGCTTTGTTTTCGAGATAAATGTCTGAACCCCGTCAACTATTTTAATATATTCGCGCTGACTGAGTTGCTGTACATAAAAAGAGTATTTCTGATAAAATTACATTCAGTATGGCGCATAGAAGTTCAGTCTTAGGACCACTGTATTCCAAAAAGTAATGATATGCTTTTTCTATTTGCCACAATGACAGAGAGGGGACGTTTTAATGTGATTACTCAATTGACCATAGTTCAAACTACTGCATTTCAATCTTAAACGCGAATGGAGTACTTGTGCATCTATACGTCGGACATGCTGGGTTCTCCAGCTGTCCAATTATTGTAATCTTTGTATACCATTATTGTTTTTTTGAGAATAAACTATTGATTGGTTGATTGATATGCGACACTTATTGTATGTAATAGCAAATAAAATGCGTTGGTGTTGTAATTTGGGATCTGAAAGCCTGAACACGTCTTTAATCACTTAAGCAATGTCCCCGGGCTCAATTTTCAACAATATAATTATGTTGGGTCCCAGTATGATTAATTGGGAAATTTGGTAAAGTTCTGAACAAAAATATGTAATTTTTCGACCAAAAACGTGTTTGGGGGAGGTGTATCTAAAATCTATTATTTCGCAAATTGTTCTAAAGTTCTGTTAACTTCTTTCTGCATATGCTTGGCAGATAACTGCATCACCATAAGAATTAAATATTTGGGCATTATAACAATATCCATTTGAATGATAATGTTCGAAAAATAATATTTTTGTGAAAAAGGGCGATTTTTCAGCAAAAAATAAATATTTTGATTCCAAATGGCAGTAAAATCTAAATTAACCAACACTTGTTTTCATATCAGGTAGAAGTATGGTATGATGTAGTAATTTTAACCCCAACAATATGGGCAAATAGGCTAGGACATAGCCACAGGGCTGGCTTTACCAAAATCGTTAATTTCTGGAAAAAGTCACTGGAGGGTATCGCTCATCGTCGATTTGACAATAGCCACCACCTATTCCGTTATTTTTCAATTTCTGTCAAATTCGTTCTACTTGTGTTGTCCAGATAACTACTGAGCCATATGTTATATAGTTGATCACGTTGTTTATAACAAAGGTTTTAGTACTTAACATCGATGTTAATGCATGCAAAATTAACTGTTATCAATAAAATAATTGTTGTTGTTGTAACTGGGGGTCTGAAAACCTGAACACATCTGTAATCGATTAAACGGCATCTCTGGACAACATATTCAGTACAATATTCATATTGGGTCCCATTCAGATCAATTCAAAAATGTTTGTAATGACATTATCAAAAATATGTATTTTTTTCGACCAAAAACGTGTTTGGGGGAGGGGTAGCTAAAATCCAATATCTCGCAAACCGTTCAAAATTGTTGTTAAATTCTTTCTTCATATGCTTGATAGATAATTACTGCACCATATGACCTAAATATTTCAATATTATTGCAATATACGTTTGAATGATAATGTTCGAAAAATATAATTATTTTGAAAAAGAGTGATTTTTCAACAGAAAATAAATGTTTCGGCTCCAAATGGCACGAAAATCCAAATTAACCAACACTTCTTGCACATCAGGTACAAATATGTTATGCTGTAGTCATTTTAACACCAACAATGTGGGCAAATAACTTAGGACATAGCCGCAGGGCTCACTTTACCAAAATCGTTAATTTCTGGAAAAAGTCACTGGAGGGTATCGCTCATCGTCGATTTGACAATAGCCACCACCTATTCCGTTATTTTTCAATTTCTGTCAAATTCGTTCTACTTGTGTTGTCCAGATAACTACTGAGCCATATGTTATATAGTTGATCACGTTGTTTATAACAAAGGTTTTAGTACTTAACATCGATGTTAATGCATGCAAAATTAACTGTTATCAATAAAATAATTGTTGTTGTTGTAACTGGGGGTCTGAAAACCTGAACACATCTGTAATCGATTAAACGGCATCTCTGGACAACATATTCAGTACAATATTCATATTGGGTCCCATTCAGATCAATTCAAAAATGTTTGTAATGACATTATCAAAAATATGTATTTTTTTCGACCAAAAACGTGTTCTGGGGAGGGGTAGCTAAAATCCAATATCTCGCAAACCGTTCAAAATTGTTGTTAACTTCTTTCTTCATATGCTTGATAGATAATTACTGCACCATATGACCTAAATATTTCAATATTATTGCAATATACGTTTGAATGATAATGTTCGAAAAATATAATTATTTTGAAAAAGAGTGATTTTTCAACAGAAAATAAATGTTTCGGCTCCAAATGGCACGAAAATCCAAATTAACCAACACTTCTTGCACATCAGGTACAAATATGTTATGCTGTAGTCATTTTAACACCAACAATGTGGGCAAATAACTTAGGACATAGCCGCAGGGCTCACTTTACCAAAATCGTTAATTTCTGGGAAAAGTCGCTGGTGGGTATCGTTCATCGTCGATTTGAGAATAGCCACCACCAATTCCGTTATTTTTCACTATCATTTTCGTAAAGAGTATATATTTCTCCTCTAAAAAAAGTTAGTTTTAAGTTGTTCTACCGTGGGTAGGGGTATCTCGAAAACTAGAGCTCTTTTTCGATTTGGCCGCTGCACTACATCTCGCGGTTGGAAATTTCGGGCAACATGGCATGGGATGATATTTTAGGTGCTTAAAAACTTGAAATTGAAATTTATATTTGGAGAAGGGTCTTAGGCCTAAAACAAATACATTTGTTTCCGCTAACGAGCTGAAAAAAATTAGGGTAGGTAGGTAGGCTTAACTTCTTTTTTTTTGTTAACTTTTTTTTCTTCAGTATATTTCAAAATAACTGTATAATACTTGTCAATAACCCAAACTATGCACTTCTTAGCCCCAATCAGGTTAACCCAAATGACAGAGGAACTAGAAACTCCAATTCAATCTTACATATGCTTCAATATTTACATATATACTAGTCTATATACTAATATAGTCTGTGATAATCCTAATATTTCCCATATGTTCTGGCGACAACTGGAGTCAGTCCAGCACCACTGCACTGTCACATATTGGAGTGACCGTCTTGTACCGATCTCTTAATGATGGCTTCACAGCCCCACCTTCTCCTCCGCATTCAGTGAAGGATCTAGGTATTTTTGGGGACACCTGTGGGCTGTGGCAATGATATGCCAAAGGCATAACCTGAAGGCCTGAGCGGAGGAAGGTTTGGGATGTGTGACCCCCTGCTGATGGTGGGGGTTCTCCCCCTGGAAAAAATTTGAAAATCCATTGTATTTAGAGCTAATCTAGGGCACTTTGAGTCAGTATTTTGAATTTTACTGAGAGGTCAATTTGATCAAGTTTCTCAAGCATAACTTTGGAAATGTTTATATATGTGTGGGTTGGAAAGGTTTATAAGTTATTGTCAGATATCTTTTGGTTCAATGGATTATGCTTATCCTGCTTGAAATGAGACTTACCATTATCACTCTAATTCATATAATAGGCTATTTTAGGAAATACCACACAGCAGATTTATTATAAAAATGATTCAATAGCTTTAGCACACAGCGCTGATTGTAGTACGTTTAAATTATAAGTTAAGCATTATAGGGTTGAATATATATAATCAATAACAATCTTGTACTTCAAATGAAGGCTGGTGTTTCAACTAGTTAAGTTTTGGTCTGAATGTGGGGTGCATTTTGATTGTGTGACAACAACATGGAACATTGAATGAATCTTAACTGGTTCAGTGCTGATAGCCCATATTTGGACCCTATGTAATGCTGGAAGCCCAGATATGGGCTTTGGCAATGACACTGTCTTGTTTAGTCAACTCTTGTTTAGTTTAATCATTTAAATAGCGTTTGTCAGGTAATATTTCAGAAATATTGTTACATATATAATTAAATTGGGACATTGTGAAGTTTGAATGGATGCCGACCAATAAAATTTTCAGAAAAGGTACTTATTTCGCGAAAAGTTTGAGAAAAATTACAAATGTTTTGCCCTAAGGGCGGCCGACAACCAAGCTCATAACCATAACCTAATCAGACATCCAGGCTCATATCGATAACCTACTTTGACAAACAGACAACCAGGCTCATAACCATAGCCTAATGAGACATCCAGGCCCATAACCATTGCCTAATGAGACATCCAGACTCATAATCATTGCCTAATGAGACATCCAGACCCATATCCATAGTCTAAATGAGACATCAAGGCTCATAACTATAGCCTAATGAGACATCAAGGCCCGTAGGCATAGCCATAGCCTAATGAGACATCCAGACTCATAACCATAGCCTATTGAGACATCCAAGCTTATAACCATAGCCTAGTGAGACATCCAGGCTCACAACATAATCACAAATGCATATATTTGGGGGTCAAATTTGAGAAAAGAGTGCAAATTATCAACTCCGACCATAAAATTCAATATTTTTCTGTTTATTGAAATATATATACGCATTTTATTACGTGTATGTAGGATATTTAGCAGCGAACCAGGGGGGGGGGGAATTTTGTTTACGAGACATCAGGTGGGGGTGGGTGGGTACCCGAGGCCGGAAACAGTTTTTGGCCACCTTTTTTGCATTTTGTTTTCATTGACATATTTTCAACTGTTTAAAACATATTTGTTTATTTGTTGTGGCTTGTTGCAATATGAGAAGCACTAATACATTCAATATTGTTATAATTACCCCCATAAGTTGATATAAAATGAAAAAATAGTGAATATTGTGGGGATGGGTCCCAAAATTTTCATTGATTTTTTTGCGCGCAATTTTTTTTTATTGTGTCTGTTTCAGCTTGCTTGGCAGTTTTTATATTGAAAATTGTCTAGTTCACGGTGCAGATCAATAAAAAAAATACCTCAGATAGCTCTAGAGTAGGGTGAACTTAATGCAGTCTGACAATATCAGCTAACAACTCATGACAGAATATTACAATAATTCTTATACTTTACTCATACAGTTAGTTGATGCATGAGTGTAATGTATGAACTAAATATTTGTATCTGTGTTTGTATACTAAATTGATTTTTAAATATACTTTTGTCAAATAATTATTTGAATTGTCAAATTATTTGTTTCAGTGTTGTTGACAACCATCAATAAGTAAATAAGTAGACATGAAATAAAGTTTTAATAACATTTATTGAAAGAAACAAAAATATAACCTTCCTTGGATAGTCTTCTGAAAAGTATAAAAATATTATTTAAATAGATGTGAAGAGGGGCCAGGACACATTACCGTTTTGTTCACTTGTAATTATTATATCCCATAATTACCTGCATATACTAGTATGTAAATGACACTTAATGTATAATTCAGGCTAATTTGAAAATTATCAAAGAAGAAAATTAATTTACTTAATTATTGTATATTTATAAGATGATGTGCATGCAAGGAGGTCTAGTTTGAAGGCACACATAAAGGTCATGTACAGAATGTGTGTGAATTTCTTATTGCACATGAACTCCATCCAGTACATGACCGAAGTTCAGCTCTGATTGTTCAAATGAATCTCATTAATATACATCTGTGTATATGGATTTTGCACTAAATTGACCATCAACGTTCAAACTCAAAGGGTTAAGCATTATTTTAGGCCTAGTTCTAAGTCGTAATGCGAGGTCGGGTCGGTGGTCATACAAGCATACATAAAAGTTAATTCGTACACTGGTTCATATGCACATTTTCCTTTTTGGTATTACTATAGGCTCTAGGCCTACTAGTTGATGCTGGTTGATGTCTGAAAAAAGATAAATTTAAGTTTGTGTATTTTTTTTATTCTACTGTAGGCCCTAACACTGGCCCTAGTTATTTTTTGTTGTCATTCCAGGGGATTCAACATATTTTTCATCTACTCACCAGCTGTACTCACACAGATGAATAGGCTGGGTTATAAATTTACCAATATAATCACATAATATTCTACCTTTGTTGATTGCTTAGAGTTCAATTTTGCACATGTTTGTTAACAGGAAGTAACATTTAATTTGGTCTTTCAAAGAAGGGACCAATATAGAGCGGTTGGTCGTTTTTACAGAGGGGACCAACATAAAGCTTTGATGTTTTGGGGTGGGTGTCTAAAATTTTATGAAAAAAAAATGCAAGAAAGGGTGGGTGGGTGTAAAAAAATGGAAATGTAAAAAAAAGACCCCCACGTCTCGCAACTTTTTTACGCCCCCCCCCCCTGAGCGAACCAGTTAAACTGAATGTTATCACAGTGAACGTTATGGGATAATTTAAGAAGATTCATACTCCGAATTAATTGAATCACGTATATCGACTGGGATTTGGTGATTCTAATAAGGCAAATGATTAGAACATGGATTATTATCCATCGCTTACTTAAAAATATTTCTGATTGGGCAAAAGCCATCACGTGATAATCCGGGAAAAAGTCATTGGACTCCCGAAAGTCATATTGGATTCGCATCGAGTCCAATATGACTTTTATAAAGTTATCGGGACTGTGTGACGTCATTTGGAAAAACATACACTCCGGAATCTCTCTTATTATTAAAAATGTCATTATACAATGTTGTGTGCAGAATGTATGTTCTTGTACTCGTCAATGTTGATGTGAAAAGTTATGTTTGACTCGACGCTACGCGTCTGGTCCAATACGACTTTTACCACAACCTGGACTCGTACAAGAAATAGAAATACTCTATACTCAACATTGTATAATAACTTTATACTATATCGTTACAGCATCAAAATAGACCTTCAAAACGAGGCACGAGGCAACATCGGAACATTGATGAGTATGAGGATCCACGTCACAGACGGAGCAAACATAACATCGACAGGGACACTAAAGGTACTATTTCTTTCAGTCTTTGTAAACATACCCTCAGATTCATATGGATACTGAGTGTATTGCATTCCCGCCAACTTTTCATTTCTTGTTAGGCTTGCGGTATTCCCCCGAATTACGTCACATCGCGCTACATTAATCATTCCGATTGGACTCCTTTATCTTGGTGCTACTAATAGTGAGTTATAATTAGCACCAGTGACGTGGAATCCCGGGGTCGGGAAATGAAAACTCTACGAAAGGTAATCATACACCGCCAGTATGTTATATGCTATGATAGAGTTGTGTGTGAACGCTCTTATATGGGTGCTGTTTGTCGAGACCGATTTAGTTCGTGTGATTGTGCAACTTCAGATTGAAGCATGCGTTCTGTGTTCTCGTGAATAAATTCATCGATCTTGTCGTTATCTGTGTTGGATTTGGTGTGGTCCTTCCATAACAATGGCGTGGTGGCAGCTGCGGATTCGAGCAAACGTCTCATTTCATAAACTGGCGCAAGGACCCTCGGCAGAGAGTTGCAACACCAAAATTCACATCGCCTTACTTCGCGGCAGGTAACCGCCTCATCACGGAGGTGTTAAAGCTTGATTCATCTGATTTATTCCTACTGGAGACGGAATGCACATGCCTCATTGGGAGATCACAGTCCACCACTCAACAACACTCCACCGTCCAGTTACAGTGTCTGAACATTGTTAGGGACAGTGCGACAACTTCATCAACTTCATGCAGTTGCTAAAACCGAAACAGACTATCTTCAAATTTTGATTCACCTTCAATTTCATCGTGGGCATTTGGACAGTCCTATCTATTAGTATTAGTTACAATTTTGGAATCACTGTCAACTTCTCCTTCAAATTGGGATGCACATCAATTTCACAGTGGACATTGTTTTGAATTTGGAAGTCCTATCTATGAGCTACAAACACTTCCAATTCCACCGGTTACAGTTTCACAATATTTTCTACTTTACCAGTGGCAGTGTGCACGTACATGTGTGCTTACCTATTTCTTCATTTTATTGTCTGACAGTGACAGCCTCCAATGGACCTCATGTCAGTGATGTCACATGACCACTTGCCAGAGATTTCTCAGAACCGTTCAATTGGAAGTGTAATTGGATTCATGGACAACATGTGAGATGGGTCTGCTTCCAGACTGCTGTTTCTGGATTATTTCACAGAAATGAAACATTCTCCGATAGTCTATCGACATTGACAAAACCTTCAGTGATCGAAGTGTTTATAGAGTTCAATATTTAACTTTCTCAGTTTCTGCCTCCCATGTTTCTTTGAACACCTGAACATTCCGACAATGATCTACAATGACCACATGTGAGATTCAGAGACATTCATTTTGTTCTGTTTATTTACATTGTTATTCTCCGTGTAGTACGATAGTGTGGAAGATAGCGAGAGAGAGAAGAAAGTGGTCATCCCTGTGGTAATGTTGTGATAGTAGAGAGTGTATAGAGAGACAGAAGAAAGAAGGCTTGGCAGTAGTTATGATGTTATGAAGAGTGGTGAGTGTATAGGAAGATAGCGAGATAGAGAGGGAGAGAGAGATAGAGAATGAATAGTAGTCTCGCCTGCAGTTATGTTGTATAAGTGGTCAGCGTATAGGAAGCGAGTGAGAGAGCGAGAGAGAGATGAAAGTAGTCACGTACGTCAGTGGTGTGTATATGATGAGTGCATTAGAGAGAGACAGATAGAGAGAGAAGAAACAAGTCACGCCAGTTGTTATGTTGCAAGAGTGGTTGCGCGTATATGAAGAGAGCGAGTTTAAGTATATAGTAAGAGAGCGAGAGAGAGAGAGAAGAAAGTAGTCACGCCAGTATGTTATATGCTATGATAGAGTTGTGTGTGAACGCTCTTATATGGGTGCTGTTTGTCGAGACCGATTTAGTTCGTGTGATTGTGCAACTTCAGATTGAAGCATGCGTTCTGTGTTCTCGTGAATACATTCATCGATCTTGTCGGTATCTGTGTTGGGTTTGGTGTGGTCCTTCCATAACAATGGCGCACACTAATTTATATGTGGGTATGTATAGTTTACTCCAGACTCTATTTCTTTAATTTTATCTTCTGAAATCATTTTCAGTCAATGCCTGCATCAGGCAGTCACTTTTTGGGGCCCAGTATTGTGTGAACCATGTAGCATTATCAATGACAAATCACGCATGCGATATACAAAGCAAATATAATGTTTGATAATTTGACCCAACATATTAACATGCTAGAATGAGAAAGAGAACTGTAAAACAAATTTGGCAAGCAATTTCTGAAAATGACATTGTGTCCTGAAAGGTTTTAGAATTGCTGAAGTCATCATTCAGTGGGATATTTCCTACCTCCTATACCATAATGTTTTATCCTATATAGCATATCCTGCATACGCCGATGGCTTCGGGCGTGTTACCGCAAACGAATATGCAATGTCAAGCAGAGGTATACTTGAGTATAGAGCTTTCATAACCGTAGATTCGAATATCCTGCTATAACAGTAGAATTTATCTAGATATATGACAATTCCCTTGTGAACATAGATGTTCTCTACTTTTTGTCAGCTTCAGTCATTTATTTGTTTTATTCTAATTTTAATTAAGGACACTGCTATATACTCTTATATATATATTCTTTTCTAAAAAAAAAACGCATCTGCAGTGTCGTTGTCTTCTGCATATTATTTATCTATACCACCGCTCAATGTCAAATTATAATCGTGTGATTGTCTACGAAATAACTATTTTTATATTTTATATGGACTTCCCAAAGAGGCAGTTTTACAAGGTTTTTGGGTTGTATTACCTCGAATTTAAATTAAAACCATTACTCTCGGTTATATGATTCCGTTACATGACAACGTTAAATAACGTCCCTATTTGATGGTGTGTGTGATACTTCAAAAGTACTCATTTAAAGTAATTTAAGGTAACTTTTAATACATAACTCAGCGTATGTATTGTGCTTGCTTAATCATTGTCACAGCGATTTTTTTCATCATTTCATTTTTGATTACTGGAGAATGACTTATGATGTTATTTCAACTTTTGGTCAAATCGGATTTCCATCTTTAACTATAACATTTCACCAAGCTTGCTTTTGCTTGGTTAGTAGAATATCCTGCCAGTTATCTTTTTTTTTGTAATTACCTGCATGAATTTATGCTAAGGCTGTTCCCTGTTTTTGCAACTTAATATCTGGGGTCAATACTATGAACAATTTTATACCTGTAAATACAAATTGTATTTATTAATTTGTAATTACAAATTTGTGTTAACCATCACAGTGGTTTCATAGTACAGGGAAAATTTAGCCGTATTATTCTAATACCTTAGACTGGTCGAGAGGTGAAACCCCTAAAACGCAGCTGTAAAACTTAGAAAAAACTAACTCACCACTCTGCTCCCATGCACCCGTTATAAGTGTTATCTGAATACCAGTTCAAATTAGACGGACATGTATATAGAGCTAAAATAACTGACAACAATTTATATGGGGAAGTTACAATGCGTGCTATCATATTGTGATTAGTGATAACGCCGGAACTATGAAACGATGAGCTAACAAAATCTCGCAAATTTCACAAAGATCTACTGTTGATTATTGTAGATTGCTTACGGGCAAACCTTTGCCTGTGAGTGATTCACAATATATTGAATCACGGCAAGCCAAAGTTACAAAAGAAATAACCAATCATAAGTTGAGAGGTGATCGCTTATCAGAGCTATCCAATTGGTTCACGGGTTGCTAAGTTGATGACCACTTGTCTGCGCAAAGTTAACAAATAAACTGTTCGTTTGTTGTGTGTGTATGTAAGTACAAGTCAGTGCAATAACGAGTACTACAACCAATTTGGTATCATAGTTTTTACAAATTACAAATTTACAACCATTCAGTTTGTGAAAACAAAATATATTTTGATGGTATAGCATTATATATATTGTGACCATCCTATGATTTCAAACTGATCCGCAACTCTTATGATAACATATCGAGGCAGTAACGTGGCTCCATTTTATCGGGGGGTGTATCGAAGCAGGGACGTGCTAATGATGTCGGTTATATGAGTGGTGGGGGCCCCGGTGGTCCAGTCGGTAGAGTGCCAGGTGGATTACACCGTCACAGGCCGTCCAGCGCTGACGAAGCTGGTTCGAACCCCGTCATAGGGAGGGTGACCGCAATCGTGTATCTGGGCAAGTTTGTCAGTTGCTTTCCGGGAGTCGGTGGTTTCTACACGCAGTGTGACGATTTCTCAGTGAAATCAAGCATCTGCATGGTCTTTCCTCCACCTGTAAAATTGACAACGTCGTGTGTGGCCTAGCGGCTAGAACGACGATAAACCCTAATAAACCAAACCAATAGGAGTGGTGGTCATTTTATAATTTCAAATTCCTCCGATATCTTATAATATATCTAGATAGGGACGTGGCTATATGGGCTCAGTTTGGCGATGGGGTGTCCATCCTATAATTTCCATATGCACCCTTTGAATAAAAAAATGCCTATAAATTCCACCAATATTTTTATTTTTCTACGCTGATAACAAAAGTTAGTCAATATGACTAACATCTGTTAGTCAAACGTTTTTCCTCAGGATGACTGACTTAGTTCAGCCAACATGACTGAGGCATAACATCAATCAAAATTACTATGGTGATGTTAGTCATAACGACTAAGAAATTGGGATTCAAGACGACTAATTAGTCAAAATTGCCATGATTTAGTCATAACTTTTCTTAGTCAATTGGAAGGCGAAAATTAAAGTTGCTGAATTATGTGCAAATAATTCCAATACTTGACCAAAGTTACTCAAAATGTTTGTGACTAGCACTAAGTTAGTCATATTTAGTCAATATGTCAAACACAAGGGGGTGGGTGGACAACTTACTGTTACAGCTTGAAAATCAGAAGCCAACCGGGGTAAACAATTACATTTCACAGAAATATAAGTTTCTAATTGGGGGGTGCGGGTACAGTTGGATATCGACGTTGGCGCATCGAAGAGAGCATCTTGCCACGTCACTGTATTTATGCTCTAGTCAGTTGTGAAAACTGTTCTTGCATCTTCGTATTCGTGTCCTTTACCGTGACCAAATGCATTCGCGTCGACGATTGAAACTCAAAGGATAATCCGCCCATGAACATGAGTATCATTTACCTCGCAATGCATTCTTGAGCGAAAAATCATACTCACATTGGGAACGCGCCTAATTTGTATTTATGTGTCATTTATAAACTATACTTGATCAAGACAACAACAACGAAATGCCTCTAACCAAATACCAAAAGGCAGTATTTCTGGAAGAAGTTAATACAAGAAAAGACATACTATTTGGAAAGTTTTCTCCATCGGTCAACAGAACAAAAAAAGAACGTTGTGACTCATACGATTTGGGTACTCGCCCCTTCTTATTCTGAACAGCTGTAATGTGCCAGGCATCGTGTTCCCAATACCATTATCGCCATGTCCCTGTTTATGAGATTTCCATTGATAACACATTTTCATAAGGGGGCGCTACATCCCTGCGAATCAGATGGTTATATGCTCCGGTTTAAGGGTGTGAAAATCGATAATTTATGTTTGACACCCTATATAGACATTCTAGAAAAGTTCCTTAACGTTGTAACTTTCAATAAATAGGGTAATTTCAGTAGTTACAAGGAACACATACTGCTACCTCACATCCAAGCTGACACCCCCTAAGGTTTGACAATTTCTAAATATAGGCTATTTCAATCCAAACTTTTGACCAAAGGAGGTAAATATGCAAATGTTGGTCTAAAACAAACACATACCACCTAATAAATTGTTGGAAAAACAAAATAACAGAACAAGTTCAACCTATTGTTGTTGTAAAATTTGTAAAATTTCAGGTATCAAATTTCCAGCTGTTGAACGTGTTGATAAAATGTTTGGGGCGAGAAACATAACCCAACCCCCTTGTCGCGACGTCCCTGTGGGTTGTACTTGAGATTTCCAGCTGACAAAATATTTTCACGAGGGGGTGAATCGACCCCGTGTCGCCACGTCCCTGCGTATCATAGATGGATATATTATCCGGGTTTAGGGTGCGAAAACTGAAAAATTATGTTTCATAGTACTCGAACATTCTTTGTGATTGGAGATATTTGTAAATACAAAGAACACGTACTATTTGTGATTTATGTTTGTAATCGTAGGTTCATAGTATTGGCGGAATCATAAATTGTTATTCTTACAAACAATTGTAGATTCTTACAAAGAAAAAGTTTCATAGTATTGACCCCTGGTGGACATATTCGGTGCAGATGGTTATCTTTGAAGCTATGAAAGGCGTTCGTGGCGAGTATAGCTGAAAAATCTTAAGAAGTTTGTTAAATAATAATTACCAAGAATAAATTTAAAAAATAGAAGGAATTTTATTTTATTTTCATTATCAATCATTGGCGAAGTTTCATTAACTTTCTATTCATATTGCAAACACCTTTAATCATAGCGGCTAGTGGCAGCAGATGTTTCCATTTGTTTATCTTTTCTTTCTTTCGATTACCTTGGATATTAATATGTCTTTCATCGTTAAGATTGATTGATTGATTTATTGTTCCACCAATAACACATGGTTTATGACAAGGTACATAATAATTTTTAATAAATGATAATATGAATATAACATACATTAGTCAACAATATATATACATATATACAAAGATGAATTTGACCGAACTGGCTAAGTGGCACTGGGTATAAAATTTGATGAATAATTTCAGTGCAGTAGTATTTTCATTTTTTTTAACAATGAAACGGGATTTACACAACATTACGGAAATACTAGCTCTTTCCATTATGTTCTGTACCTCCAGCTTCACTGCTTCCTTCGTGTGAGATTACTATTTTATCCGTTTGAATGCAAGTTTGAGAAATATGCAAAGTCGTTTTAGTATTGCCACGTTACATATAGTGAGTAAATCGTGGAATTTCTCTCCAACGGGATATTTCCAATAATATTGTGGGGTGTATTTATCTCTGAGGAATTACGTCACATTCTAAAACAAAATGGAATTCATCCCCTAAAACACCACATATTTTGCAATTGTTTTCACTTTTGTTAGATTTTATCTGCACATTTCGTTTGGTAACCTATGATTAGATGTTCGGATTTTTGTCAAATGTTCTGACAAATAAAATGGTATGCGAATTAGATATTTACTGAAACTTGGATAAGGTTTAATGGCGTTATAAAATTGTCCTAAGGCATATATATATTAATGGACACATATATAAATATTATGAGCTTCTTTTTTTCCACATAACATAACTTATTCAGGCCCTATCTGGCCTGTGTCTGAATCACCAACAACTTTATTATCAATAGTTCTAGTGTGATTTTCATTACTCATATGTCTGTGGTATATCACATTTATGTGCATTTCTCGTTTTAATAATACTAGTCGGGCGTTACTTTTCTTTGGGTGGGCAACATACTGAACATAGTTCTATTAAAACTGCAATAGATATGTGCTGCCTACAAAAACGTTATAGTCACTTGTGTTGTAAGATTTATCATTCTATCTACTAATATTTTCGTTTTGCAACGTAGATGCAACTCCCTATAGCACATGCACAACTAACACACGCCGCACATTCCCGATTCAATATAATAACACAAGACGAACAAATATTTAGTTTCACTGTGAAGTATTTCCTGAGCTGCATTATAATCTGCAGAACACAATGCACTTTCACAATAACATATTGTATAATTATGTCAACAACCTCTTGTAATATGGAAACGTCTTGTCGTCTGATTTGGACCATATGAGGTTTATCTTGTTCAAGTCTACCTTGTAAAGTCATTAACGTGTCTGAAAATGATACTGGATCGGAAATCAAATCATTTTCCAAGAACTATGTTGCATTATATGGATGTGAAAACATTTTGCCACATATTTGAAATCTTTGATGACTTTCCGTAGTTAACACTTGGCTACTAAATGGATTTTCCCAATACGACCTGTCACTAACTCGCGGTTATTTTGGATCCACCAGGTCCGGTTCCGCGGTTTTAGTGCTACAGGTCAAAGTTTGGAGTAGCACTCCATATATGGAAGTCATGAATAATTCAAAAACTCCATAAATGGAAATGCTACTCCAAAACTTTGACAAGTAGCACTAAAACCACGGAACCGGGGCTGGAAGAATCTGAAACTACGGAACGGAGCTGGATGAATCCAATACGGCCTCGACCCAGTAATCTCGATTATTATAGCAGAGTGTATTGGAATGGTATATTATTAATGTGGAGTGTTCAAGATATATAAGCAGAAGACATGTGCAGACAGAAAAACAGATAATACAAGAGCTGAAGGAATCATATTTTTTATGTGAAAGCAATATTCACGAAACTTCAAAACTTCGATGCATAGTCTTTGTCTTTTATTGCGTCTGAAATAGCCCAATATCTACCAGTGGAAGCATATCACTATATACAGCTCGCATTTGGTAATCGAGAGTTTCCGTTGTATAACTTCGCTGATTGAGTCAAATGCTTAGCAATACATTGTCTTTTAACCCTTCTATGATTGGAGTATCTGATTTTTTTTCGAAAACTATATGTGCCAATGCATTCTCTTATATATGCGAATCTCATTGGCCTAACAATATTTACCTTGACCTTGTAAGACAGTACATTCTCTTATATATGCAATGCTCTCTATGTGTGACTCGCATATAATAGAATGCACTGGCACATGGTTTTTAATGCTCCACCAGTGCAGCTCCCGCCATGAAAGGTTAAACTGTAGTTGTTCAGAATATGTTCTGTCCTACTCTGGTAGTTGACATCCGTGTTGTGGGTTGAAGAAATTTAATGATTGCAAACAAAATTTACAAGATAATTCATAAGTGGAACACATCCAGTTCGGGTGAACGCCAACAACATAAGTTAAATTTTGATTTATTCGGATTTACGCGTAATAGTTCTAATATATATGCTATACGCTAATTCAAAAGAAACTCGTCTATTTAGGTGTAGTTACACTATCGAGACGCACCGGGGGTCACTTACCATCCACACAGGGTTGGCGCTGGACCTAAATATTCTATTGCCAAAATAAATTATTTGTTTTGCCAATTAACAAAATATTACTAGACAGTCATGATGCATACAGCCATACACGAATTGTTTTGAATTTAGATACTATTTTTGATATACCGTAATTGAATATTGGATCATGTTTATTGTAAATAGTCTTGTTTGGTTGGTGCTTTAATTGTATTCTAGCTTTCAGACTGAGTTCTGCTATCTTGATGACTTGACCTCTGTCGAGTCATCGAGATCTATAAGTCTTGATGTCCAAATCTGCTAAGATTCCCTTCCAATTTTGGTATAAATCCAGAATTATCATGTACGTGATGCTGTTGTGAAAACACTAAACGGACAACCTAGTGCTTCATTTCCGTTGAAATACACGAATCCGTATTTTTACAATTGAGTGTCAAATATGTGACCCGCCATATCAAATCCAGTCGGAAGTCGGGATTTTTTTTACCCTGTGCCAATGCATTCTCTTATATATGCGAGTCGACCATAGGTCGCCTCGCATATATAAGAGAATGCATTGGCCTAACAATTTTTTACAATTTTAATAATTTGTTCTTGTATTCTTTAACAATTTTATAATTTCACCCATACAGAGCCCCAGACAAACATGAGCAGACGACACTCTTCTAGGTGCTTCTATATATGTGTGGGGCTCCCTGCATGGTAATGGATTTTTTTTTATTTTATGTCCTAAAAAATGTAAGAAACATTTATTTAAAAAACATGATAAAAAATTGTTAGGCCAATGCATTCTCTTATATATGCGAGGCGACCTATGGTCGACTCGCATATATAAGAGAATGCATTGGCACAGGGTAAAAAAATCCCGACTTCCGACTGGATTTGATATGGCGGGTCACATATATATAGGCATCATCTTACAAAAAATAGCTCAAATAAGGTGAACACAGGTTTTCGTGGTCATGTGACATATTTTCAGGTTGCAACCTGTTGTTGTTTCTGTAACACACGCCAAAATTGATATTTATGAAATAAAAAGAACATACATTAATGTAAAATTAGGCATAAGTCAAGTAGACCTTAAGTTTTGCATTGACTGAGGCCAAAACCTTGCTGCCGAATCTTAAATACATGAGAAAATCAAGTTTTACATAAAATAGCCTTGATAATAGTACAATGATAATTTACTTTGCAGCGGAGACATTTGTGAAAGACGACCTCAGGGGGAACCACCAACTACTACCTCCTGACAATGTGTCAATAAAAAATTACCAATTCACTGACGCCGACAAGAGGAGTAAAAAGAAGCGGAGACCAAAGGGTAAGATGGCTGACCTTCAACAATTCCAAAATCGAAACATTGTGTCAAAATATGAACATTATGTCAAAATTATGTCAAAATCTGAACAGAATATCAACATCTCAACATTGTGTCAATATCTCAACATTGTGTCAAAATCTCAACATTGTGTCAAAATCTCAACAGCATATCAACATCTCAACATTGTGTCACAGTCTCAACAGTATGTCAAAGTCTCAACATCTCAACATTGTGTCAAAATATTGTGAACAGCATATTTGATTTTTTTTAATTTCAAAGGTGATCTAGAAGGATAATGTTGAAAAGAATGAATTCAGAAACTCACAGTGTAGCTTTCAACATATATTATGGACTCAATATCTTTGTCGCCCTTACTCTTCCTCCCCATAATCATATCTTGATATTACCTATATCTTGCCATGAATCTTTACTCTGGCTAAAACCTTGGAACTTTTTGAAGTTTTGACAGGGAACCTTATAACGTCAAAAAAATAACGCGGGGAATATATATCTTAGTTATTGTGTGTTCCTTAATAATATAATTCACTGTTGGTGAAGGTCCCAAATCGAATTTTCACGATTTAAATAAATTTGTGAGCTTTTGCTTTAAGTCGCTTACAACTATGGAATTTCTCCTGGTTAATTAATTCGTTGTTTATTGCGATATCGGCTTACAAATACCACGGAAAAGCAGACAATTTTGAATTGGGACATTCACCTGCAGTGAAGTACATTATTAAGGAACAGATAATAACTAAGAAATATGTTCCCCGCATTATTTTTTCGACTTTATAAGGTTCCAGAGCAGAGATTCATGGCATGATCTAGATATTACCTCAAAACTACTATTCCCCTACTCTCTTCACGGTCCTTCCCTATATGTTCTGCTATCTTCGTTGTTTATAAGTTACTATTTCCATTTCACATTGCAGTTCAACCTCCACCAACAGCGTCTGACTCATCAACAGTCAGCACGCCACACAAGACGACAAAACGCCATCTGCCGACAATTCCGTCCTACAGGAAAGGGGACATAAACATAACTGGTACAACTGCTCCAAGCTACAATCTTAAATAACTGACGTCATGTGTGTAATAATTATCGTCTGCTCCAAAATCCTTGTGACTTGCACTGGGTACAACAATGAACAAGACATCTGCACATGCACAGTTTTTAGGTGGAGAAAATGGAAAATTTCTGAACACTGCTGGAATATTGCCGTCCAGGAATGATAGAACTTAGCTGAGTTTTTTAAATGACTGTGATATATTTTAATATATATTTTGAAGGATATGGTTTATCGCACATGTTTTACATGCAATGGTGGTAAAACTGCTGATTTGTATAAAGACTTCTTTGAAATAATCCGTCCATGTCTTAGTTTTCAATTTGCATTTTACTGTGTCATAATCTGGTCCAACGTTCTATCTAATTGTATACCTATGTTCTTTGTAATAATATCAATGCTATCTACAGGCATTTAAACATAATCTGTTTTATCCAGTGATATATAAATATAAGTTACAGAATACTGATATATGCAATGGTATCGTTCACAAACAGAAATCTCGATTATATTGCATATCATAATATAGTTACATCTTAGTGACTTTGAAATAAAATATCAATTTGATTATTTGAATGCTTATATATACTGACGTCCGCTCAGTACGTCACGGGCTGCTGTCGTGGAATTCCTCACTCAAATGTTAATTTAAGACTTTATTCAATTGATACAGTATGTCCAAAGCAAAGTTTAATACTGACTGAATATCGAATATTCTTCTCGTGTGCTTCGTGGATAATTCGCATAAATACGTTAGGCAGTATATTAATAGTGAATAATAGGCTGTAGGTTTTCCAATCATTGGACCATATTATTTCCCAGATTTAATGTGTATAAAGTGGAGAGGTTGAAAAGCGCAGGTTTCCTATAACGCATATAGACTGCTGGACTTAGCTGTGTGTCGCCGCCGAGCAACACCCGGTGTTGTGCGGATTTAGTCTATCAAACGCTTCTTAACCTCTCCATACGTAATGTAATATGGTGCCAAATATTTTTGTATTAATAGTGGGATTGACGCCCTATTTACTTTTCAAATTTCCCTCATGTAAAAATCCGGTCTCTTTGAAAAGCCGACGAAAATCCTATATCGGATGCACGTCTCTAGAACTCTCTATTAAAATTAGGTTCTGTTTTGAAGGGGTTCCCTCGATTTCATTGGAGAGTGGCGCAGAGTACGCGCGATTTCATTGGTTTATAGCATATAACAGATCACTTCACAGATGTGAGGTCAATTTCCCCACGCATTGTCAAACTCAACTGTTGTTGGAATACTGAATACAGGCGATATATTCATAATTTATTTTATTCATCGCAATAAAGGAGACATCATCTTCGAGATTTTATCAGTCAACGATATTCATGACTGATTATTCTTTCACTTCTTGTTGTATTTATAACTATTTCTAAATACTACGATTCTCACAAACATTCACTGCGCGAGGAATGCACTCCATATTTGGAAACGGTTTATTACGTAATTTTGGGAATGCCGCGTCGTCATAGAAATGAAATATAATGGACACTTCTAGAGACGTATATATCCGTTAGGATATTCGTCGGCTTTCCAAAGAGACTGGTACAGTATATGTCTTATATATGACCCAGTATGGTCTGTTGGCCTTACTCAGATACATTATTCTGTAGAGTGTTACTGAATTGTGACCACCATCCCACCTCCAACACACCCAACCCGTGTTCACACTCACACATGATGAGAGAGTGAGTGGGCTCGAAGCGCCGGGATGGTCGAAAAGATCGAGTGATCTTCTCCTTCACCACACTCACACAGAACTATAGTGTGGGTATTTATAGTTAATCGCTATGGTTCACATATATAGTGTCAAATAGGTATACATACAAGTTTATCTATGAGACTTCGGACTTCTGTGACGGGGTGGGTTACTTTTTATTAAGCTTGTCGGGTGTTTTCTATGACCCTTTTCTCGACAGCGTCTCCAGTGCTTGCTTTAATACTATATTTGATTTATTGTTATAATTTGTACAGTTGTCTATATGCTTGAATCAAAATAAACACTGTTATATCCTGAACACTCTGATTTCCAATAATATTAAGTCCTGGATTGGGTGAGGGCTGTAAACAAATTGCATTCTCGGTGACCTACCAACCGTAAACCTACGAAAGCAAATAGTTTGTAACCCACCCCACGCAATTTCACGATTTTTTGTCATTTTGGTCTGAAACCGGATAAAACCATACTCAAAGCGCTCATACTACTGGCAAATTATCTCCTTTAGTCCAAAGTGACAGTTTAACCAGTTTTAGAAGCTATATATTTTAATTGAAAAATGACAATTAAAATTTTGCAAATACTGGCTGATAGGTATATGTCTACCACATACATGCATTAGAGTTTCCAGGACAGTGTGTGATGAAAGTATGCAAAGTCGACCTATGTGATCAAATTACACACTGCTAAATAGACATTCTAATGCATCAATGGTATGGACAAATCAAAAACGTATAGCTGCACATACTATTTATAGCAATAATATAAGGTATATGCATCCAATTTTACAACAAAATGTTATACATATATCCAGTGCGATATAATTTTCCCCTGCAAGCTATTACATGAACAGAACATGCGTTTTGGCTATTTCGTTGTAATTCATTTTAGGCTGATGATAACATTATCTCAGGACAGTGAACCTCTTAAGTTTGATTTGACTCACTGCTGACATTTTGAAGACATGTCCATGAAATATCAGTTGTTGCGCCATTGGCGAGGTCCAGACCTAATTTACTGGCCGAGTTTTGTAAATTCCGATATAAACTGGGTACGAGTTGTAGATTTTCGGGTAACTATGCGTTGTTTGCCCGCGTAAAGAAATAGTCCCAGATAAATATTGACTCTTATGCGTACTTAATGTCGTATAGTTAATGACACAACTTTTCAAACTCTTCATTATAGTTTGTTGGAAAAATATAGGAAGCCATAGTATTTTTGAGACATGCCGTACGGAATGTAAACAGACGACAAACCGGAAGTCAAATGTCACCTGGCACTATTTCCTGTTATTAAACGAACGTTTAATATCACAATTTATCAAATGGGTTTATTGAATGAAATAAGGGTAGGTTCATGTAATAAATTATTTTATTATTGACACAGAACACTATATATTTGCTATTTGCTATTATTGAAAGTGAACGTCCCGACGTCTCCTTATTGTCCAGATACCTGTGTAGCTATGTACGTTGATCTAGAGTTACCCCGTGTTTAAAGGGATTCTTGAGGTCTACATTTACGTAAATTTAATATCGTCTATATGGTCTTTTCATTCAGTGATAATGCACAATTGTAGCCAGAATGTTCAGTGTTGATTATATTTACGCTATACACATACAAGAGGTGTAACTCAACGTTATATATATTTAGCTGTTGCATAGCCCAAAAAGTTATCCAGGAAAAGGTTTTTAATGCTGGATATGTGGTTAATGTTACCCCCCCCCCCCCAATTGAAAACAAACCCCACTTCATGTTTGTCGGTGGCTATATTACAAGCCTTGGGGATACAACGGGCCACTCCATACCTTGGGCAGGAACTGATTTGGAACATCAGAAAACTCTCTTTCCACATGCTGCTATTATCCTGACACACTGTGACACTCGATTAATGATCGGAATAATTGCACCCCTCCATCAAATCATAGTTCCGAACTCGGGCGTCATGGTGCGCAGCATCTCGTGTCGGGTGATTCTCAGTTTTCTTGATCATATCACTCAAAGGGAGCGCCACATGAGAGGCGAGATAACTCTATTTATTATTAAATCGACGAACTATACATAAAAATGCAGAAGATGATGATGCGAATGGCCGGAATTTTCTCAACTCGCCATCTTGTCGTAGACCAGACATGAACTTACATAGAAGATTGAACAAACTTACATTTCCAGCAGAGCGATTTTTAGATTAAATTTTGTGTGCTATTTGTACTGAAAGTGAACGCCCCAATGTTTCGCTATTGTCCGGATACCTGCAGTGTGCTCGCTATCTAGAGTTATCCCGAGGTCAAAGGGATGTATCTGGATTCTTGAGGCCGACATTTACGTTAATTTATTATCGTCTATATGGTCTTGTCATTCGGTGATAATACACACTGATGAGATGCAGCCAGAATGTTGATTGGTGTAACTCTGCGTTATATATATTTAGTTAGCCCGAAGAGTTATCCAGGGAAAGGCTTTGGTGCTGGATATGTGATCAATGTTCTACCCCCCCCCCCCCCATTGAAAACAAATTCTACTTCATGTTTGTCGATGGCATCATTGTAAGCCTAGGAGATACAATGGTCACTCCATACTTTAGAAAGGAACGGAGTTGGAACACCGAGAAACTATTTTCCCATCTCCTGCCAGCCCGATACACGGTGACAGTGACACTCGCCTAGTGATCGGAATAATTGCACCCCCTCCATCAAATTATAGAAACTCCAGGGTGCATGGTGCGCTGCATTTCGTATCGGGTGATTCTCAGTTTTCTCGATCGTTTCACTCAATAAAGGGAGCGTCACGTTAGAGGCGGGATAACTCTAAATCGACGCTTAACTAGATTCATTTACAGAAGACAATAATTATGCGAATGGCCGGAACTTTCTCAACTCGATGTCTTGACAAAGTCCAAAGACATGAACTTACATAGAAGATTGAACAAACTTACATTTCAAGCAGAGCGATTTTAGATTAAAAATTGTGTGTGTTATTTACGCAGGACTTACAATTTGAAGAAATGTCGCATTTATTTATTTTAGATTTGGTTACAATTCATTCTGCATTATTCTGAGAAACTATTCAAACTGAACTGTCCATATTCATTCGAAAAAGATCTAGATCAAGCCAGAATGAATTGTAACTGGCAAAACATCAATAAAAATGTTAGATTTAATTAATAAGATACACGTGTCGACAGCGTTCAGACATCGCGTGGCGAGAGGGGACTGAACTCTGTTTTGCAGCTTGATATATTAGCTCTATGTACGTTGATCTAGAGTTATCCCGTTTTAAAAGGATTATCTGGATTATTTACGTAAATGTATTATCGTCTATATGGTCGTGTCATTCGATGATAATACACAAATGAGGAGCCAGAATGTTCAGTGTTTATTTCCGTGAAGATAAGATAACATATACAAGATGTGTAACACTGTATATATACTTATATTTAGTTGTCGTAACCCGAAGACTTATCCCACCAGAAAGTGGAATTTCATCGACCAACAGATACAAATTTAATATTGAACCCTATGCAGATTTTCGTATTTTGGATAAATGGCGCCATTTTTCGTATGATTATATATGAATTGAAATTTCTCAAAATTACTATGTATGAAATGCAGGTGTAGTTTGGAAAAGTTCGGATGTGATCAAATTATTCTCACTGGCTACAGTTGTGATCAAAATTTAATAGTGAACCCTATTGAGAATATTTAGTTGTTTTACTCGAACTTTGAACGCCACCAAGTGCTACGACATGAGGACAAGACATTCGACCCTCTGTAAACTGTCAGTAATCTAATTAATGAAATAGACGATATAGTTATGCTTCAAGATAGAGTACTTGACAAAAGTATGCGTAGAATGATTTGTGATGCCACCGATAATATGCAGCCAAGATCCAAGTATTTTCACGATATGACAGTGCGTGGGTCGGGCGCAAATGTATTGTCTTCCTGTAGTATCATCGATGGCCTTTCTGGTGGTATTGCTATCAACGTTCGAGTAAAATAACTAAATAAATATTCTCCATAGGGTTCACTGTTAAATTTGATCGTAACTGTAGCCAGTGATAATAGTATGATAAAATCCGAACTTTTCGAAACTATAATAAATATATTATCTATAGATTAAGAAGCTTAGACTGGTGATCATCACTGGAACTAACACGAAAATTTGTATATAATTTGCCACATGCAGAGATTCATCCCAGAACAACCGGATCCTGAAATTAGAATAGCAAGACATACAATATAACTCAGAATTTTCATAAACAAAATCTATGTAGTTATTAATCCTTTGATCTTTGTAAGATATTTGTCCCATTTCTGATCATGCAGTGTCAAAAGATTGACAATTTTCGCATTTTGACTTCCAAATTCTTCCCATTCTAACAAATTCCAGTCATTCAACGTAATTATTACATTTGTCACGTATGGGGTACTGGCATTACAAACTAATTAGGATTATCAACATTTTGACATGTCAAGCAGAGGTCAGATGGGAGATAACTCTATCGGGATTATAAGAACCCGATATCGCAGGTCAGCATTACGATCTTTTTAAACACTATTATTTAGCACTATTAGTTTTGACAACGAGACATATACGGAGCTAAATTGTTGAGAATATTATATATGTTCGACGAAAGAAATATAAATTAGCGGACGGAACTTGGATGTTTTTCTGTGCTTAACGTCAAGAAAGAATATAAATGGAAGCATCCGGCATCCGAAATATGAGCCTGACAGCACCCGGCGTACGCTGGTCTGGCATCCGGAATACGCCATGTAACAGACCCCGAATCCGGCGTCACCAAACTTCGCGAAAATAGGAAAATTAGATTTGTTTTACCCCAAATGTTGTCGAAATGTTGAGAAGTATAGCCTTTCTCCGATCAAAATCAATCAGACAGCAAATACATGTGCGATGGCATCGAAATAGCGAAGATGCTAATAAGTAATGGATACGTCGAATATCGAATAAGTAACAAATGTCACCTTTGTGCGCAATCCAACAAATGAGTACGTTGTTCGTCAAACAGTTTATCCCATTTTCGCGTTTCAAGCGGAGAAAGGTTTCCCTCTACTCGGTCGAGAAATATCCTGAAATCGTGATAAATGACCCACGAACATTCGCGGTAAATTGGACAGAAAATTGGAGCCGCAATTAGGTTGGTCCGACATTAAAATAAATTAGAGTACAATTCCATTGTTACAATCGTTCTTCGAATTTTGTTAAAGCACGCCAATTTCCAAGGCGTATTATATGTTCAACAACTAAATGTTCACCAACTCCAGGGCCGTGCACGTGTCGTGGTCAACACATGCACGCTCAATTAACGACGATTTCCGGATAACCGAAGTCTGACCGACTCGGTTGATTCTATCGTAAAGAACTGTTCTTATAATATGCTCTAACTCTTACTTAGGTCTGAAAAAGAAAACTTCCGACAAAGACCGTAATTTTTCAAAACATGCAAGAAGCTCGAGGCGCGACGCCTTTGTCGGTCAGCTTTCTGAAACTCGGCCTAGAAGTTGACGGTCTACTCTGTTGTCATTACTTGCAATCTCCAGAGTCGTTATCTCGTGAGAATCCGGATTCAGAATCCAAAGCCGATTACGGGGGCGGGGCTAATTCCCGATTCTAGGTCAGATCCACGTGGTCTCCGAAACTATGTTTAATGTTCTCCCAGCGTCAAACATGGCTCATATATTTGACACAAGTATCATTTGTATCTTATATTTATAAAGTTCACGTTTGTTGTGAAAGTCATGCTTTTCTTCTATGAGTATATGCACGGCACATAATTTGCTGCCAATCCGACTTAAACGCATCTTTTTTTCAAGTTAAAGTGTGTTTTTTGATGAGGGCAAGCATTTAATTCTAACAGCTCTAGGCCTCCTGAATCAAATTCCGAAGATGTTGTGAAGAACACACGAAACTTGTCAGTTGTACAGGGACGTGACGACAGGGGTTGGTTGGGTGTCTCGACCCCCCCCCCCCGAACTTTGGTACAATTTGCTTAGCTGTGCAGTCATTCATACGTGAGGAAAATCAGGATTCTTTTGACTAACTGTTCCAAATAATGATACGTACAAGCCAGCAAACGCAACAAACAAACCCGATTTCAAATAAATACATATGCAAACTTATGACTAACTCCGGAGAGGGGGTGGCCGGTGATCTGTATATATGTTCAACTTGTTTTGGTAGTCATGTTGCTTTGCCATTACTAATTATTTATTTTTTCAGTGTAATAACATATGTGAGAGGGGGTACCCTTAAGTGAGTCAGAACTTGTCCTCCAATCCCATTGTATGTATAAACAAATGTATGTGTTATATATCATGTGTTATCTAAATTTGACAAATATTTGAAATAAATATGTTTAAACTAAACTTAGGTACATTTCCAGCAGTTGGAAATTTCATGCATGACACAACATTAGTTGGACATTAATTTGACACCATATATAGGTTGGAATTGTTCTCATTGTTTGATTTTTTTCAACCAGTAAAAGTTGGTAATTTTCCAATCTTAGTGTGTGTCAGGTTGGCTATTTTCAAGGGGTGCAAATGGAATTCTGCGAACCTGTGAGATTGATGTTTGGTTCAATGGGGGGGGGTGCAGTTGGCTGGAAATTTTAGGAAACCACTAGCCATGTCCTAGAACTTGTACGTGTGGGTACTTAATCAATAAATTGACATTTCCACTATATAGTCCTGAGATCCTAGAATAAGCTTTTCATTTTTGTTTGTGCGATTGGGAGATGCAGTTCACCTGCGATCACAAGACTACAACATTAGCTTCATGAGCAAAGCTTTATTTTCCAACTGAAGTACAGCACGTTGGCCAAAAAAATGCCCGTGTTGGTTGTCTATACAGAGATTATTATGCAAAACGACTGCATTTAACGAAACAAAAGATTTTAAACATGAAATTGCTATAAGACTAGATAGTACATACGTGTATTTGATAATCCATCGATATCATATAATCCTACTATTTCTTGAATAAGAAGAAACATTATAATAACGAACACAGCAGAAGACATATCCATGCAGGTTCACATGAATTCGGTCAATGGTGACGTATCCGCCGAATTCGAAATCGAAATCGACATGCGTTCGGGTGGTATTTTGTGGATGGAATTATGAAATGGGCATATGAAAGTGACAATGAAACCGACAAGGATTTGCTTCGCCATCAACCGAAGTGCTCCCCCAGCGTTACTATCAATAGCGTTATTATTTGGCTAATTTCAGTAATATTTTTACATTCGATAAAACAAATTTGTCTCCGCATTTAAAATTCTTTGATATAGATCTTTTATATTCTGCAATAATTTGTACACAAGAGACGGATTCTTATGTTTTATTGTGCTTTTAAACTCCGAGTTGGCGAAATCTCGGTTTGTTTACATTACGAACATTTGAGTCCGTAATCGGAATCCGAATCCGAATCTGGATTACCACGAGATTGAGATTACGGTCTGTTCGTTTACTGATTCTGCCAATTTATGGTCTGTTCGTTTACCGAACCAAGTCGTACGGGGACTAATCTGTAATCTGAATCCAGATTATGAATCCGGATTCCCACGAGATAACGACTCTGGTAATTTTCAACTTTCCGTCCGGTCCGTATATATGAACATAACAAACAATGTTACCCAATACTACAACATGGCTTAAAATCTAAATAAGCATCTAAGTTAAAGGAACATACTATGGCTGTAGATTATGAACTTAAAACTTCAGGCGTGGGTCTTTCATGTTAACACCACGCACGCTAACCATAGATAACACAGGCCCCGTTATTCATTTCAGCTCGCTCAACCTCTTCAACAAGAATCCAGCTTAAATTGACACCCAATGTCCCATGTATTAAAGCTCGTGGTCGGACATGGTGATGCGCTATGTTTAGTATACCTCAAACAACAAATGGTAAGGTGCAGGAGAAAATCGCTCGTTATTTTCGATGATGAAGCGCCCATTTACTCATTTAATTCACGTTACCAAATACTGCATGGCGCGTAGATTATACATTTTTGAATGAAATTGTCTTCATTTGCCAGACATTTCGGACAATACTGTCAATTACCGTTTATTGCACATTTTTTCCTAATCCTTTTGAAACCCATTCATTACTCGCCGGCTTCATTTTGAATAAGCTGTGCGTGGTTTATGCCTGGGCTAATTTCCCGTCGCGGACTTCTTTAATAATACCCCGACGTTACGCTTGTCTCGCTTCGATGTGGGACTCCTCACAGCGCGCTGAGTCGACAAGACGAGATAACAGTACATCCCCAATCAGCGGATTGTATACCTGTGTATTCTCGAGTGTTTAGTGTCGCCGTATACACAGGTAAGATATTGTGGTCTTTAAACTTTTTACACTGTATCTAACTTTTAACTTTTTCTCTCGACGCATCACATTTCATCATTCGGCTTCTAATGTTGGAATTCAACAACAGGGATATGGCTTCTTGTCTGTCCTGACATTCCACTCACTTTCGACATCTTGTCGTCATCGAATCCTATATATGTATACACATATAAATGGAATTTAATATATTGAGAGTTAGATAGTTTAATGAAATAAAGCGTCCACACGAGACCGATGTCAAAATAACAAATATATATATATAACAATGTCAACAATGATTCAACATAATATATATACTATATTTATTTCATAATTATATCAGCCGAATTTGACCTTTCTTTAAAAAATGCCCGACCATGTTGCAGATTATGTTGCATGTATGAGGCTCGTTGGTTTGCATTATGTATTGGAACATGACTCCGTCCACTCTGATGTTCGCGTGTAGGACTAAATAATTATGTCTCAACAGTATATATACAACAAGAGTTCGAGATACCATCAAATAGCTATGCTATCTTTTTTGGGGGGGAACTGACGGAGCCAACTTCACATTCGGAAATAATACCACACCAATATATACACGCACTTATTATTTCTTCATGTTGCATAAAACTTAAGTTTTATCAACCTGGTCTAGCGAGAGGGAGAGAAAGTGAAAACGATAGACAGAATGTGAGAGACGGTGTTGTAGTGGTAAATTGATGGTATTAGGAAATCGGTAGAAGTACACACTGCCTTTTAAAACTAATTGGTTTTGAGCTAGGCCTTTGCAAAATGCTAACGATTCACGACGTAATATCACTATTAGGAAGCACTCAAACACACGCATATAAATTTAACATGATAGTTGTACTGGTTTTAACAATGCCTACATGTCTGTGTATGTGAGTAGTTGCAAGTCAGCATATGTGGCAATTTGACAAAATTAACGTAACTTTTTTCTAACTTTGCTACAAACAATATAGAATAATAAGGTCGACTCGCCAACATCACATATTTATATAGCTGGGCGATTTGATCAGCCTTGGGTATTTCTGTAACAGTGTAAGATTGCATACATAGATGGATCGAACTAAATAACTTGAGAATTCAGATGAATCGATATCACAACCTCAAACATTGTGTCTGCGCCCAACGGTGTATTATAGGTCTGAAGTGTTTTGTTTAGTTTTGCTTCGGGCTAGTATCAGTTAACCCACTCCGCGTTTAAATACAATTTACCTTTGCATGTCAATTTCTTAGTTATGAAAGACAATTGAGTTTCACAGTCTCAACTGATATGTGAATGTGGAAATCACAAATGTGTTGAATAGTTCTTCGAAAGAAAAAACAGCATGTTTAAAAAGTGTTCAGTCCAAATTATACCATTGCATGTCTATTCTTCATTTTGCGGCCGTTCGTATCATATATGCAGGCAAGAGGACGAATAAGAATTACAAAGAACAATCCAATAAGTTCAACAGACAAGATTGTGTGTTGAACTTATTAGCTGAACACCCATATTAATGAATCGGCGACAATCAAGTATCTATCAATCAGTGAACATTTAAACACTTAAGTATCAAGTTGTTAATTGTGTCCTTTTTGAGCAACAAGAATTTTAAGGTTTGCGCAATATACACCTGTCACTATTGAAGTGATATTATAGAACAAATTGGACAGTTGGGAACAGATCTATCAATAAAGAAATAACCCCGAGTGGGGTTTTTAATCCTTTCTTTTCTAAATACTAAGTGACGAGAATATAGTTCCCGTAGCAGATGTTCAGATATTATCTGAACATTTCCCACGTTTTATCAACCTGGTCTAGAGAGAGGGAGAGAAAGTGAAAACGATAGACAGAATGTGAGAGACGGTGTTGTAGTGGTAAATTGATGGTATTAGGAAATCGGTAGAAGTACACACTGCCTTTTAAAACTAATTGGTTTTGAGCTAGGCCTTTGCAAAATGCTAACGATTCACGACGTAATATCACTATTAGGAAGCACTCAAACACACGCATATAAATTTAACATGATAGTTGTACTGGTTTTAACAATGCCTACATGCCTGTGTATGTGAGTAGCTGCAAGTCAGCATATGTGGCAATTTGACAAAATTAATGTAACTTTTTTCTAACTTTGCTACAAACAATATAGAATAATAAGGTCGACTCGCCAACATCACATATTTATATAGCAGGGCGATTTGACCAGCCTTGGGTATTTCTGTAACAGTGTAAGATTGCATACATAGATGGATCGAACTAAATAACTTGAGAATTCAGATGAATCGATATCACAACCTCAAACATTGTGTCTGCGCCCAACGGTGTATTATAGGTCTGAAGTGTTTTGTTTAGTTTTGCTTCGGGCTAGTATCAGTTAACCCACTCCGCGTTTAAATACAATTTACCTTTGCATGTCAATTTCTTAGTTATGAAAGACAATTGAGTTTCACAGTCTCAACTGATATGTGAATGTGGAAATCACAAATGTGTTGAATAGTTCTTCGAAAGAAAAAACAGCATGTTTAAAAAGTGTTCAGTCCAAATTATACCATTGCATGTCTATTCTTCATTTTGCGGCCGTTCGTATCATATATGCAGGCAAGAGGACGAATAAGAATTACAAAGAACAATCCAATAAGTTCAACAGACAAGATTGTGTGTTGAACTTATTAGCTGAACTATTCATGAATCGGCGACAATCAAGTATCTATCAATCAGTGAACATTTAAACATTTAAGTATCAAGTTGTTAATTGTGTCCTTTTTGAGCAACGAGAATTTTAAGGTTTGCGCAATATACACCTGTCACTATTGAAGTGATATTATATAACAAATTGGACAGTTGGGAACAGATCTATCAATAAAGAAATAACTCCGAGTGGGGGTTTTAATCCTTTCTTTTCTAAATACTCAGTGACGAGAATATAATTCCCGTAGCAGATGATCAGATAATAAGTTGAACAAACGGCCATTGGCCTTTTGTTGAACTTATATTATCTGAACATTTCCCACCATTGAATAGGAATCCTTCTGCACTTGTATTATGTCGTCTGCGTTTTACTTCTCCAGATGAATCTATGCGTTTATAAGTGGTTGGAAGAATCAATTAAGTAAAGACAGTTTAAGCCAAGTTTATGTTGCATCCAGGTCTTGTTCCAGCTATCAACAAGGTCGATAAATACCGTAACTACTTTGATACGGACATGGAACAAAATGACTTATCCAAGTCGTATATAAAATTTATAAAAAATCTGGTCCCGTATTATATTCAGCATGCAAGAATAAAGAAAGTTCATTGACAGTCTATATATAGTCTGTGCAAAAATATTGCACATCTGGAATATTTCTATGACTTTGTGGTAGGTTTGTCAGAACATTCGAAACATGTAGATTGGTAGGTCATGTACTTACCAACCGTCCATATCGATCCGCCATTTCTACTTATATATCGACCCTCCTTGTCTCCTTATGTTATCCCTCCTTCCGAATGACGTGGACATAATTTGAGATGAGCCAAGTCCGTTTACTATGACTTCCATGCAGTACAATTTGACCGTACATAATAGAATAGAATATAATATGATTTATTGATTGACTCAAGAACAGAGTATTGTCAATTATCAAACTTGACATAACATAACATGTTGTGGTTACTGAATATTGAAACGTGAAAATATGAATGTTTAGCAAAAGGAAAAGTTAGGAATTGTATAATAGTGAGAAATGTCAGTTTGGATATGTGTATAGACAAGTAAGACATATACTAATGAGTAGTGGGGGATTCGATTATGAAGATGTGTGGAAGTCTTCGAATAGGCTTACAATTGCGCCTATAACTGAGATGTTGACTGTGAATTTACTTATTTTACTAACTTTGATACTTATTGTTATTATTTATGCATGCATATAGTAAAGATATAGTTTAATTTTATTTATTATGGTTCATAATGCTATGTCATCATAAGATTACGTTTCATATATAATAAATGGAATCCTTTCATATATACACATTTCAGTTTTTTCATTGTCGGTTAATTTGTTGAAATTTGCAATATTTTTTTCCAATTCGTTATAAAGAATATCCCTTTCCTCTGCCAATTTATGACATTTTGAAATAAAGTGCACCTCGTCTTCGATACCGGTTTTGCATAACGGACATATCCTCTTTTTAAGATCTTTATTGTCGTGATATGATGGGCGATCTAGCAATCTGGGTTGTTCAATTGTTTGATTACTTAAAAATTATCTCCGTTTTAGGTTGTACCTCTGCTGTGTGGAGTTCAATTCAATTTGGAAATCTAGAGAAGCTGTCTTGTTATCGCTGGCTTCTAATTAAGGGATGGAAGACGGCCGTTCAGGCCAACAAGTCGTGACCAAGACAATGGGATGTATGCATCAAACGAAGTGTCAGTCTATCCAATAGTGGTTAGATAGTCGCCGCTGTGCTTATTCTCCCGCGATGGAGACACTGTTCTGGTATTTGTGAATTTATCGTGATCGCTATGGTTCTGATAACGAGAACATATGCTTCGAGTGGTTCTTGATATAAAAATGGCTTCCCTGTGGAATATATTTTCATCGAAGTTTGTTTTAGGATTATTTCTGTGGATTTATTTTGTGATTTCTATTGTTGTGATAAAGGTTCACGGTAAGTTGGCATATATAAACACAGACGTTACTACCTCTATCTACCTTACCCCGCCACACACACACACATGCACACACAGAGCATCTTACATATATAACCTCTTGCCTTTTTATCATTCACCCGTATACTATCGCGTGCAACAAAATAACTCAACTTCGAATTAGTTTATCCTGAAGTGCGGACAAAAAAACGCTGTGTAATGTGAATCGCGTCTTGGAATTGCGTGTTGCAGAGTGTTTGGACCATGTACATGAACATATCTAACATCCATGATGTTGCTTGGAATTCAAACTGACAAGCAAAGGCTGCAACGCATGACTCTCTGGAAGAATTGATAGAGACCCTGCCATGGCTTGTCCGAAGCTATTACGGTTTAAATTTGTTAGCACCCTCGGGGTGTTATCTCTATGTCTCCATCATACGCGGGTATTCTACTACTCATATTGATCTGGGCTTATCTCTGCATGTCATAGTACACCAAATATAAAAAAAATTACCCCCACCCTTGGTGTGCTGTCACCCACATTCAAGTCAGCATAAGATCACATCTGGCAGCTGAATGGTTTATTATGATTGTGATAAAATTAATGCTAAAAAAAAGAAAAAAGAAAAGCCACCATGGAAATTGGAAATATTATACCTAGAAGAATATTGATCCAGAGTGGGTGAAATAACTAACCTGGCATTTAATGGAGGTATGTTTGAAAATTTTGTAATGATTTTTGTGTGCGGAATTAGGGTAGTATCAAAAGCTGTAAATTTAAAGACGGAAACGGCACACGGAACTATTATTTGTGACCCGCCATATCAAATCCAGTCGGAAGTCGGGATTTTTTTTACCCTGTGCCAATGCATTCTCTTATTTATGCGAGTCGACCATAGGTCGCCTCGCATATATAAGAGAATGCATTGGCTTAACAATTTTTTATCATGTTTTTTAAATAAATGTTTCTTACAATTTTTAGGACATAAAATAAAAAAACACCCATTACCCTGCAGGGAGCCCCACACATATATAGAAGCACCTAGAAGAGTGTCGTCTGCTCATGTTTGTCTGGGGCTCTGTATGGGTGAAATTATAAATTTGTTAAAGAATACAAGAGCAAATTATTAAAATTGTAAAAAAGTGTTAGGCCAATGCATTCTCTTATATATGCGAGGCGACCTATGGTCGACTCGCATATATAAGAGAATGCTTTGGCACAGGGTAAAACAATCCCGACTTCCGACTGGATTTGATATGGCGGGTCACAATTGTTTTCGGTCCGAAGAGTCATTCTTCAAAATTTACCAGGTTAGAAAGTTCCAGAATTCACAAGAAATCGGGCATAGCACCGGACATTAACACTGTCGCCTATGGAGAATAATTGGTGTAGTGTAACCTGCATATAAGTATATCTCTTTTGTAACAACGAACTGATAAGGAGCTTCGAGGACGTCGCCGAAACGTGACCAATCACTGCATGAAAATGCGTACTCACTACATTACGTGCACAAAAGAAGACCTTTTCCAGGTAACACCAACAATGCCAATTCAAGTTAAATCTTGACTCCAGAGGTATATACCCATGTATACAAACCTGTGATATGTGATTGAGCGAATAAGACGATTTTCCCATTATATCTCTCCGAGACGGTGGCTTCTTTGAACATTTTCGGATGGTTACATCACTAATTGTTACACATGCTAACAAGTGGGGAACGAAAATCGTCCGAAGCCTGGTCAAAATTAGAAAGTTCGGCCTCTATGGCGAAAAGTTGGGTAACGAAAATCGGCCGCTGGTGGAGTAAAAATTTGAAATGTTGGCCTCTAAGGCGAAAAGCGGGGAACGAAAATCGGTCGCTGGGGCAGTAAAAATAACAATAGTCTTGTAACGCATTACTAGTCTGGTCGCAAATTTAATATCCTAAATATAAGGCATAGACAAAATATAGAGTTGGGTACACTACATGTATATGGCAGATTGGTCCTTTTGATCAAATTAAGTTTTAGGAGAGATTTCACAAGAAACGTTTTGAAAATAAAACGCATAAACCACAATATGTTTGTCATTCTAGACACCAAAAAAGGCATATATGTGCAAATTAATCATGAAAGATGGAGTGTAACTGTCATGGCCTGGGGCTGTATGATAATTTATTAAATATAGTGTGATTTAATCGACTGTATCCTTCAGAACTTGAGAGCGGTGTGACGCATATGTGTGATATCCGGTGTATTGGTCCGGTCATTAAGTTATAAGCAGAATTGGCTAATGGACTTTATTTTAACTTTAAACATATTTTATTCGTATATAAATATACAAAATGGATCATGGCACAAGTTATTTCAACAGGTAGCCCCTCTCCAGTATACAGAATTGACAATACATTGTTATAAAATGACAAAAAGGCGGAAACAGAAACGTTTGTACATAGCGAGAAAACAATCTGAGTTTGCATTATATATATATGTCGAATAACATCTTTTAGCGCGTGTGTCTATGGATTACCAATTAGGACGAGCATAAAAATATGCCTATCTGTAGGTTACACTGGTGTAAATAAGGTTCCGAGTGACATCTAGCGGATGCGGGAGGAATATATAGGAGAGAATAAAATAGACACTGGGCCCTGATTGGTCAATAGCCTTGTGTGCTTTTCACATAAAAATATCATCACACCTCTTCCCTATGATTTCCCATAGGTAAAATAACCATTGGCACAGGAATTAACCCTTTGTAGTGAAGTTTGAATTTTTTGGTGTGGTCTAAAATATGACTGTATTTTTTTATGCGGTTCTGACACTAGTTACGAAAACATAAGATTTAAAGGCGAATTCCCTGCTAGACAGACATGATTTGTTTGTGTAAAAAGTTTCCCAAAATGTCAATTTTTCAGATTTAAAGAACATTTTGGACCCAACATTTATATTGGCAACACTATACGCTAAAACGTTAGCACTGAGGCTTATGGAAAACATTTACACCAGTGTAACCTGTATGTGAAGATGTGAAATATATATTTCAAGGCTACTGGACTCTACTGTACATCTAGATCCAGCCGTGTTAAAACACATGTCATCTCTCTCGGTGGCCGCAAAATTGTAATTGGGTGCTTCTGGGTGCATCTGAGCACAATACGAGCATTGTTCTGAATGAGAGTCATCATTTTTAGCGCAGTGTATAAGTCGGCCTTGTATCTGTGATATGCTCCGGTATGCACATTACATGCTGTCGCGTTATGTATTGGTTAATCTGCCGGAAATCTCGATCTCAAAGACGGTTTAATTGCTCAGTTTACATGGGATGCGCTTGATATTACTTTGTGTTGGCAAAACCTAACTTTTATCGCCCGACGTAGACCTTTTTCCTTTGAGTTCAGTGCTTTACGAGTCTTATATATGTTTGTCACTACAGCGTTACATAACCACGCAACAACCTCCACACTTTTGCTTTCTATATGCACCTATCTCAGGTATGGGTGCAAGTATTACCCATTTCTATACTAAACACTGAAGCCTGCTTTATACCCGAATTAGCGGTGTCTTCTGGGCATTTGACATTGCCAATCAGTCCTGCATTTCCGTGCCCTCTCTTAATTGATTGGCCCGGAATTTTACTAATATCCAGCCATAGAATACACAGAAAGTATATATAAATGAACTGTAAGATGTATAGCTTGTGTCAAAGCTAACGCTTAGATGAAGCTTTTTACATTACAACCGGAAATGAAGCGATCCTCTGAATTAGCCACCTAGCGGCCAGACTGACATGGGAAATAACCGCAATATTGTATCCCATTACCTCGGTGTGTCCTCTATCGTGGCTTCTTTCATCCATGTTTAAAAATTAGGTAAAGTGTATCAAATTTATTTTTCTGAATATCTAATTCCGCCACAACGCAACGTTGCAATAGAACAGCTATGGATACACTTATTGGGAGGGATATGCTGCATCATGTAACTCGCACCGTATAGTATAGATCTACTGGTGCTTCTTCACTCTTCAGCTCGAATGAAACCTGAACGGACGGTGTCTGATTGAGAGAATACTGGACATTTGACATGACGAATCAGTCCCGCATTCCAGTCTCTTCCGTTAATTTATGAATTTCACATCAATATGTCCTCCGCCATGGCTTCGTTCAGCCATGTTTGAAAATTATCATTATATTGATAGTGAAATGTATCTATGTAATTCCAGCACAATGGAAATATTTCACATTTCGAACCCAGTTAATTGTGTAGGTAGAAAGTGCTGAATGGAACGGATGGAACAAAGTGACATGACCCGTAGCTGGACATGTAAGGGTCATTGAATGGGGATTTCTCGAAGACTGTTGTATACACACATGGCTCGTTTCGGTCAGTGTAAAAGGAATGCTTCGGAAATATGATATTAACCTCTATGTTAACTCACCTACCCTAAGTGTATACGAAAGAAGCAGGCCAAAGAAGAGGTTATCTGTGGTTGTAATTGTGCTTTTTGTTCTCGCCCCAACCTGCACATTTCACAGAGCGCCTTCTATAAATAGCTCAATATAGTTGTCGATCAAAATTCAAATATTGGTACAATCGTGACCCCAAATCTTCAATCTCCAAGAATTTTGAACTGTATGAAACTTTTGTTTGGGGATGCATGGACGAGTGAAACACCCACGCCCCTTGTAACCACATCTCTGCTTAATACTAAAGCAACCGGTGCTCATTTCAACAGACCTTAACATGGGGTCAGGTTATGTGTATGATAACATGCATCTATTTTATGGTGTCTATATGGTTATTTTGACTTACTTACATACCGAATGTCGCTGGTTATACTGATGGTACAATCACACTGAATGTCAGTTTTGAATTGTCTATATATGCTTCGTTTACCGATTCGAAAGCCCATTGCAACATAATTGAATTCAAGTGGTTGATATAAATGTCTATTTTAATACGTCAGGTATCTGAATAGATAGTTTGACAACAATTTCACGATTCGTTAGTTTGTTAGAATGGGGAACACACATGTCTATACTACCTGAACCGTTATATATGCGCTTAGTGTGGATTGCTTCTGACACGGCCTATGACTACAGTGGAGGTCCTAGCCAGAAATTAAAATATGAGTTAAGTTGCAGTGACTCCTACTGGACTTCTAGAATGAAGTATGAAATGCTTCTGGTGCGATTCATAGAGGTATACTGGACCTTAATACGTCCCACGACAGGCTAATTGATATATATATATATATAGTGCGGGGAAATTAATGGGAAATAAAGACTGATATAGTATATGCAGTCACGGAAGTTTCCCTTCAGATCCCTGGCAAAATTGGTCATATACAATAAAATCATCTCAATATAAGACAAGTAAGGTTCCTTACATATAACATAAATGCAAGAATTAACAATAGAATGTAGTGATATAATGGAATCATTGGATTCCATTTTTGACATAATTTCCTCAATTTCGGATGAACCATATAAATTAAGCCACGACACCTAACAGTGTCTTGTTCGGACACGTTTGATCAGTCTCCGCGATGGACGCGGAGCCGATATCCCCATCATCGTTAGACGTAGATGGTTGACCCATATGTCTATTCCAGGAATACAAATATTGTCATTCTAGTCACTTTTTGGAGGACACGTTGAAATTTTCCATTTCGGGAATAACAAACATTGTCTTGTATTTAGGTACTTTTAGTCTAAGACATTTTTGTCAGGAACATATGGTTCAAATCTCTTACTCTAGCTGCCACAAAACATCAGAGTGATTGGTTGGGGACTAGAGTTTACGTGAAAGGTAGATAACACCACATCTTAGCTCCAAGATAATTGACCAATAATATTTTACGACAATATTGGGGACGTGAATTAGTTCTACCCCTTTAACGGTTAACATCAACCAATACCAAAACGATTTAACACATGCGTTTTCTGCACTAACTGATTTCTGTGCTCTGTGCATGGCGTCCCCCGTTTTACCAGTTAGCTGTTGCTTGTGAGAGCGTATGTAAGTTACAATGAAGCTTTTGGCGATTTATAATTTTATTCCCGAATTCATTTGTGAGACAGGGGTAATCAGTCTTCAGTACATGACACACATTAACACACGAGCGAGCCGTTACATGTTGGCATATACTATACACAGATAAATGTTACATTCGGCTGATGGATATAGATGTCAACCTCTGGCGATAGTATCTTTGCATGCCAAAATTAACTAAAACATATTGTGAGGTTGTCCACCGTTAACATGTCATTGTTAATTTCAATAATGTTCCCAAGAAATCGCCTTCGATGTATCCGGAGTATGATTAATTTGATAACTTGGTACGGGTCTACAGACAATTACTTTGTGGATCCATCATTCCACTTCCCCTTTTCAGTTGGTACCCTCTCTTATTTGATTTCTGCAACAGAATACTCAGACTGGTCCCTATATGGGTCATTTAAATTACATAACACACCACTGTTTTGTGCCTGGCCACATGTGCCTGGTCAACTTATATCGCTGCAACGTTGATGAAACTCGCTTTACCTTTGATGTTGGTGTAACACGGAGGTGATGTTAAAGGTACTCATCCCGTAAAGAGGGTCCCCATCTCAACAGATTCCAACAACAACAATCCGATCAGAGGGTCCTATATTACTATTTCTTTGGCTTTGGGGGTAAAAAATATTTGATTCGAGTCGAGGAACCCATCAAACAAAGCTCAGAGTTATTAGATATTGATTTTTGAAAATTCTTATGTTCTCGAGATGAGTACTTATAACTGCCGTCAATTTGGTAACATGCTCGAGATTTTACGCCAAAATTCTATTCAAACAGACAAGGATGGATAACTTTATAATCAAGTGGTAATAATTGACTACGTACTGGGCCAGTAAGAATTCCCGATAATGAAAAATAATAGATTTCTAAAATCGATATCTAACAAATCTGAGCTTTGATGGGTGACTTCCTCGACTCGAATCAAATTTTTTTGACCCCCGAAGCCATTGAAATAGTAATTGAGAGGAGTTTTATCGGGTTGAGTACCTTTAAACATAAAGCCCACAATAGTCCTGAAAGTTTAATTTTTTTGTTGAAAATTATTCAACATATATCGCGATTATCTCGGGTGTTATCAACATATCCCAAATCCGCAAAAATCCGCTTATTGGAAACTTTGTTACCCAAGATGGCGCCCAACATGCATGGTTGTCTATACTACATCAGTTCTCGAAATAAGTCATTATACGAAATATTGTGGAATCGGAATTACGCCGTTATACCAGTTTTTGTTACATTAAATGGCTGTCAAAATGGCCGCAACTCCAAGCCATACCACGAAGAAAGCAATATATTGGATAACTATATTGGAGTGAAAATACATATTGGTAATACACAAGTCGGTTATTAAATATCCTTGCAGATACTCACACCATTAAAACTGATCAATCGTAAGGATTTATTGGCCACTGCACCGCAAGTCAAACTTCCAATGATTTACATCTTTAAAGTTTGGGTGTTCTGCTTATCCAACATTCAACTGTCAGGCCAAAAATAATAATTTCGGGCAAACACACGAACTAATGTTTCACCTCACAGTGCATGGTAGTTTCATTCGGCTTTATGGTTAACTATTGAATGTAACGCCGAAATTTAAGTGCATACTCTAGCGGTATAAATACTAGTTATATTTCCGGAATTGTCAACAATCCCGGTGATAAAAAAAACCACATACACATATGTCGCAAGGCTTATTATACTGTAAAGAAACACTCATGTCTCCAATTGATCTCAGTAGATCAAAGAGACGGTACATCGTACATTGTATGTAAGACTAATTTTCATGCTGCTACCAAACCGGTTTCTTAACAGACAATTTTGTTCAAATTACCTCAGTCTCCACTTTACAACTGGAATATGCTACCACGCAATGCACACTATTAGTTTTCAGTATATTTTTGCTTGAAAATATCTTACCATTACCACCCACGTAATCGTGCTAAATATCATGTGATCATCGTTTAAGATGTTATTTCAACGAACATTCACGAAATATTGTTAGTTGTGGCTCTGTGTGTAGCAGTTATGTGTAACATTAGGGAGAAGGAGTAAACGCGGTGATGCGGTTGAAGAAAACGTAGTAAGTTTTTCGTAGATGTGGCCTTGGTGAATTCAACCAAATATAATTTCCAGGCATAAACACAGTCTCTGTCCCAGAGTAATTAGGCACATTTGGTCAAGTTTAGAACTTATTAAAGATAGTCTATATATATGGTACTCCTTTGTGTTTTAATACATTTAGTTCATTGTATACCGCCGTGCATTCTTGTGATAAAAGCGAAATATTCGTGTTTTATCACTTGATCTCAGGCAACTATGACTACTATTTTGAGACACGGACAATATGATCTACGCATTTTACCCAGAACCATATGAATATCTTTCATACCGTTTTATAGCAGTTACTTTTGAAAGGTTTTATGCTGCAGATATAAAAATAAATGATGATCGGTCACATTCGTGAGACTGCTCTGAGTACACAAATTTCTGCTTCTAGAAAAAGGTTGCAGCGTCATTACATCCCTACTAACCCCCATTTTATAGCAGTTACTTTTGAAAGGTTTTATGCTGCAGATATAAAAATAAATGATGATCGGTCAGATTCGTGAGACTGCTCTGAGTACACAAATTTCTGCTTCTAGAAAAAGGTTGCAGCGTCATTACATCCCTACTAACTCCCATTTAGCTGTTTAATTACACATATATCACACGATTCAAGATAAGCAGTTCAGATAAAACTGCGTTATTTTTCCGTTTCTGGGCGCCCCAAAGTCCAGATTTAACCGTTTCATAAGACCCTGATTTCGCTTGCTCTCTCGTGAGATACATTACAGAGAATTCTCTGATCTATTGTGTATCTTATACTCCGCAAACAGTCTTCCTCGCATAATTCGAGCGTTTGTTCAAATGAATAGGACTAACTATTCAATTTTGGCAGCGTGTAAATTTAATTTGATTTTGTCCATTTTGGCGGCCATTTAGGTAAAGACATTCTTTATACAGATATGGTTTACGACTTGTGGATATTTCAATTTATAACGAATTTGGGATTAATTGGAGCAACTGTCGCAGAATTTCAATATTTTCCTATAGGAATCACTGAACTAAATGGTTTCCCATAGGCGACAGTGTTAACGTTTCGGCCAAATTCACTGAATTGAAGCCTGCAGGCCATACCAGTGATGCTTACACAGCTAGATTGACACCAGTTGATCACGAAAATGCAAGAAAAATCATAGGTCATGTGTTTACTTTTTTAAATAAATCCCCAAGTGTACGACAGGGCTATCCCACAGCCAAATTTGATCTGGAAAACCCAGAACTACAGCAGCTAGTTAAATAAATTTCTCGCTCACAAAAATCCATTCCCCCATTCATTCACCAGTTTAAATTATTTAGATATGATGTACAAATTAAATAAGCGCGATGTCATCCTTCCTTTAATAACGTGTCGCATAACATAACATAACATAACATTTTTATTGACATAATACACCCACGCGGGGCAGTTGTCATAATACAGATAATTTAAACATAAGTCAAGACAATTTCATATAAAATATATATATAACATGTATTTGTAACTCAACACTATATTCTCAATTATTTGCGGAAAACTGCCGAACCATGTTACAGATCAGATTGCATATGCACGGGTGTTCAGCCTTCATGAGGAATATGAACTTTTCTATTTTTCATCAAAGTTTACGAAAATTGGTTGGTGAACTCCTATTTCAGTGAAAAATCTCTTCCGCAAATGGTTATGTATCAGGTGAAGGTCATTCTTCAGTTACCTTCACCTTTAGCGGTGTACGGTGTACTCGCTCCCCGACTCTAGAACACATTTAGCTCCCTGATTCCTATAACAACAGACATTATGGACGCCATCTTTGAATTTTCACATGAGCCCATTTTTGTAGATTTTGGATATGTTGTTCCTGATATTTTTCCGCGTCGAATGACACCAAAATCAATTTGTATCCGACTTCTTCCGGGTTCGACTCTCCTACGACCACACTAGTATACTGATTGTGCGTGTTGTTATATACAACTACCACATACTATGAGTTTGCATTGCTTCATACGAGCTTAACCCTTTACACAACAAACCGGCCAAAACCGGCCAAATAAAGCTTCAACAGCCTAAAATATCTTCGGTCTGTCTCAATAGAACCATACAAATATGGATATCATTGGAACCGGCTCCTTGACCACATTGTGATAGTTACAGGTATGCCCTGTGCCAATGCATTCTCTTATATATGCGAGTCGACCATAGGTCGCCTCGCATATATAAGAGAATGCATTGGCCTAAAAAATATCTTTTTTTAACACTTTTTACCATTTTTTCTTACATTCTTTAACAATTTTATAATTTTTAATGTGTTAAGCCAATGCATTCTCTTATATATGCGAGGCGACCTATGGTCGACTCGCATATATAAGAGAATTCATTGGCACAGGGCCCTTCTGTTGGGTAAAGGGTTAAATCAGTGAGTGTGAACACATTCTCATTTCTTACTTTACTTTAAACATATTGTGCCCCATTATATACATATTTTATAGTTATCATAACTTTAGTTAGGTACGTCCGATTTAAAAAAAATGTGTTCATATGCTTTCTCACCAAGCACATACAACACATATATACAAAAAATACATATAATCAACTATATATACATAGACATTATACCAAAATAGCCATTTTTCACAATCACTACATTAAAGCTCCAATAAATTTTATGTATGCGTAATATGATCTTGATTGCGCTACCATTTCTGACTATGGTTTTCTTGTTACTTCCTATGTGCTTCGGTTTCGCATGCTATTAGTTAATAGTATGCATTTCTGAATTAACTTGGGCGGATATCGAAATGTTTTCCTCTTGTGATAGGTTGTTTAAGTCTTGAGTAATGTTTTTATTTCGGCGATTTTGTCCGTATCTATACAAAATAAACGGATCCCTTGGCCTCATATAAAGGGCAGTAAGTTTAGATTACTGCCATGTGTATTGGGTATTATATATATAGGTTTCTATATATGTTGTAACTAGATTTATTGAACGAATAGTCTTCTGTGGTTTCTGGTGAGTGTATTTTGCACTTTGTGCACTTTTGCTGTTTTGTTATGCCTCTGGGGTATATTATACACGGAGCGTGTTCTTTGTGTTTCGTTCCGCCAGTTTCTCTTTATCTTACCTCACATTAACCATCGTATATTTCATTTTCCCGGTGTGTTATTCGCATGTGTCGCGAACTTTATGTTTCTGAATTCACTCTCTGCATGTGCTAACACGATTTATCAGGTAGTATGGTGATCTTTCGGGTGGATTCAATTGTCATAAACATTCCGTTCCTCTGTTTCCTAGCGCGAACACAACAGTCTGTTGTAGATGAGGCAACGATCTGTAGCGAGTGTCGGTGATTACAACCTTAACGCTTCCCCTCTCTACAAAAGTCTGCGATTGACTGTGTGTGTGACGCAACGATCTGTAACGAGCGTCGGTGAGTACAACCTTATAGACCTTGAGCTACCATATGGCCACCCTCACCCTGTGCGGATTTTTGCCGACTATGTTTTTCCGATAGAGGGATGTATTTCACAAATTTTTATGCTTGTTTGCCACTCGGGCGTGGGGGATTTTTCATTTTATAGCGATTTTTATAAAACTACTGTGATTTTTTGCGATAAAATCCTTATTGGGGGTAGGGGAAATATTTCTCTCAAAATTAATACTAAAACTGTATGTATCTTCTCAAACTCAGTTTCATTCGAACTGAATATAATAAGTGTCTGCGTAGATAGCGTCACATGGGCACCTGACTCGAAATTTTTCTTAAAGTGACACCGATGATATGATTTTTCGTTTATTTTGAAGATATATCTGAAAAAGTACAGTGTGTGAACTTACGCATGCATAAAGTGGTTAAACTATGAACAATACCGATGTTTTCATTATTTTACACGAGAACATAGACCAGGGCAGTTTTCTATAACATTCCCCACGAGCACATGGATGCATAGAGGTAGTCAATGTTCACAGGTTTCGAGGTCATTGAATCCAAGATGCGCCAAAATTGAATATCTGACTTGATAAATTTTAATTCGCAATCACTCGGGCAGTTTATGAGATATTAAGTCGTGCGATATGTTATTCTATTGATAATTGAGTAGTCCTTATTTATAGGTGTGAATAAATTTCATATATTCAAAATGGCCACCGGAAGTAGAAAGTATGACTATTTTTCACTCATATCTTCTAGATCAGTTTATGCTGTTTGGAACTGGTTGAGGATTGTGACTTTATTTTTGTATTTTTATATTAACTAATCATTGGGGTAATGAAAAAAGCAATTATTGGGATCCTAGCCCCCTCCGATCCCTCAAAAGTTTGATTTTTACAGAATGGGGTATAAAATTTCACACAAAAATCACAATTGGGTTTCTGGTCAAATTTCAACAAAGAATGAGCACAACTGTGGAATGTAAGTGAGGAATACCATTATACATGGATACTCCAATTCATAGGAACAAAAGTTGTTACTTTGGATCAAATGGCCACCAAAATGGCCGCCAAAATATGGAAAATGGTAGATATTGCCTCAGTGTGCCCTGGAATAGCTTACAATTTGTGGTTGATGAATGAAATTTGCTATTCTGCCTTCTATACATTGAATACTAACATTGTTACTAACTATTGTAACAAAGACATTACCAGAAATATTGGATTTCACTCTCACAAACGTGACATAAATATCGGCAAAAAATCTCTTCTCAGGTTTGAACCATTTTTTGCAAGTAAACTGTAACTATCTTTGGCATGAAAGGTGTTTATTGTTTTGATATATCTTAAATGTGTCACATTGAGGTGTTTAATGACCAAATTACTCAAGGTGGCTTCCAAAATGGCAACTAAATTGGGTAAAAAGTTTATTTTCACATATATCCGGAACATAATTATCTGCTGTTCCGAGAAGGTAGCAAAGTGTGACTAGTGTTAGTTTATCGACTGACAACTACATGTTATATTATGGTTGTCACTGTATATGAGGCACGATCATTTAATTTTAAAATTTGCAGTGTACAATTGTGCCGAAAACGTCTTTTGGGATTCTGGCCAAGTTTTTGAAAATAAATGGGCACAACTTTGAAACGGAACCCAGAGGGACCATACTATGTGGCTACTCTTGCCCATTAGCATAAACATTTATCAGCTGTTGTCAGGAAAATCGTTAAACATTTCCTCCATTGTGCATAAACGCCACCAAGGAGGACTCTGATGTGATCTGTATATCAAGTAACATATCATTGAGTTATTGTGGAAAGCGATAGCCACCCAAGGTACACATGTACAACCCACCAGGGTCATACAGTCACTCCAAATACAAATAAACAACATACATATGACAATATAGTCGCTCACTTTATAAACATACACCTCACACATCACCACACAGCCATACTTGTGTATATCCCTGCACGCCACACATGACCATACATCTGCCAATAACAATGCATGCACACCAGGTATACCTCCTACACCTGACACATGACCGTATCGTCACTATATGTATACGTATTCACCACATTCATGATCACACAGTCAATCATTGTATACCTATTGACCTCACCATTGGCCATACAGTCACTCCATGTGTACCTATGTTCCACACCCATGGCCAAATAGCCACTCAAAATATACATATACACCCCACCCATGACCATAGAGTCACTCCATGTATACATATGCACCTCACAAATGGCCATATAGTCACACGTGCTATGCATTTACCCCTCACCATGACCATACAACCACTTGGCGTATACCCGTACACATAACAAATGACAATGAGTCACCATATACGCACATCAGGTATACTCCTACACCAGACCCATTTCACTCCATGTATACATATTCACCACATTGGTGATCACACGGTCACTCCTTGTACACCTATTCATTTCATTAATTGCCACACAGTCACTCCCTGTATACCTATTCACCATACCCATGGCCATATAGCCACTCGATTTATACATATGCAACACACACATGACCCTATGGTCACTCCAGGTGTACATATACACATCACCAATGACAATATATTCCTTCCAGGTGTACCAATACTTCTCACACATGATCAGTTATACATTCCAGACTTGTATATACACCCCACACATGACTATTCAGTCACTCGCTGTGTACTCATACACGCCATCCATGATCATACAGTTACTCCATGTATACATATACATCCACCAATGACAATATACATACACGACATATATAAATATACATCCCACCCATTACCACCATGGCACTCCCTATATACCTACACGCTCGCCAACGACCACCCAGCTATACTCAGGCATGTATATTCATGACCATGTCAGTCCATCTACACCTATACACATTACACATATTCATCCAACCACTCCCTATTTGTCCATATACCCCACCCATGATCACAAGTCATGGACAACACATATTCATCCAACCACTCCCTATTTGTCCATATACCCCACACATGATCACACAGACAACACATGTATACATGTTCACCCACATGTGACAATGCAGCCACCACATATACACCTATTCATCCCACCCATGACCATAGTTACTCCATAAATACATAAACAACACATAGATGACATTGTAGCTACTCCCGTTATATTCACACACAATATCATTGTCCGTACAGCCATATCGTGTTACCCGTACATCCACACATAACCATACAACCATACAGTCACTCCATGTAAACATATTCAGCTCACACATTACCATACAGCCACTACTTGTATATATATATATATATCTCACAATGGACATCCCGCTCACGATCATATAGACATTCCTTGTATATTTATTCACATCATTCATGACCATAAAATAACTCCATGTATACCTATTCACCTCACCTATGACCATGCAGTAACTCACGGGCTACCATAATGACCTCCCTCTTGTATCAAGGTGATCAATTTTATCCCAATGAGCCAAAATAGTCAGAATAGCCACCACATATTATGGTTCATCTTAGTTCCGTTTCAAAGATTCAAAGTGGCCAGAATGCCAAAAGAGGTTTTCGGCAAAATTCCATAAGCAACTTTAAAATGAATTTGTCTTGCCCCATAAGGAACTGGGACAACCAACAATATTTAGTAGTCAGTTGATTACCTCACATGCATAATAACCAAGTAAGTTACAATTTGCTAACTTTTCGGAACAGCAGACAATATTGTTCCGGATATATGTGAACAATGAACTTTTTACCCAAATTGGTTGCCATTTTGGAAGCCATCTTGAGTAATTTGCTCTATAATGACCTTAGTGTGACACATTTACATTAGACCAAAACGATAAACACCGTTCATATCAAAGTTAGGTTACAGTTTACTTTTAATAAAAATGGTCCAAACATGAAAAGTTAATTTTTGCCGATATTTATGTCAAGTGTGTGAGAGTAAAATCCAATATTTCTGGTAATATCAGTGGTTACAATACTAAAAATTAACCAAGGTGAATCAGACATGTTAGTTTTCAATGGATATAAGGCAGAATAGCCAATTTCATTCATCAACCACAGATTGTAAGCGATTGCAGTGAACGGTGGGGCAATATTTACAATATTTACAATTTTCCATATTTTGGCGGCCATTTTGGCGGCCATTTTGGCGGCCATTTTGGCGGCCATTTTGATCCAAAGTAACAATTTCGGTTCCAATGACTTGGAATATTCACGGGTAATGGTATGTCTCACTTACATAACACAGTTCTGCTCATTCCTTGTTGAAATGTGACTAGAATCCCAATTGTGATTTTTTTTGTGAAATTTTATACCGCTTCCTGTAAAGTCAAATTTTTGAGGGATCGGGCCTAGGACCCAAAGAATTTCTTACATCATTGCCCCAATGATCAGTTAATATAAACAATACAAAATAAAATCACAATTCTCAACCAGTTCCAAACAGCAGAAACTGATATAGAAGATATTAGTGAAAAAGTGTCACATTTTCCACTTCCGGTGGCCATTTTGGCGGCCATTTTAAATATATGAATTTATTCCTACAAATAAACAAGGAGTACTCAATTATCAATAGAATGGCATATCGCACGACGTAATACTTCATAAACATCCTGAGTAATTGCGAATTGAAATTTACCTGGTTAGATATTCAATGTTGGCGGCCATCTTGGATTCAATGACCGATAACTCTATAAAGCCCCCATCGCCAGATGGCAAACAACCGGTAAATTGAAGGACTGATATAGTTCTACAAAGATATCATAACCACCAAAAATCCGCATAGGGGGAGGGGGGGGGGGGGTCTACATGCAGCTCAAGCTCTATTAACGCTAATTCCGCTCTGCTCGCTGCTCCGTGCAACTCCTCGACGTAACGCTTCCACCGGAGTGTGTGAAAACAATCCAACACAAAAGTCTGCTATCCTCAGTGTGTTTGTGATGTAACGAACACATTAACACTCTATCAGTTTGAAGGTTGGTGTAAATAACGCTCTGTATAGCGAGCATCATTTGGTAAATAACTTAATGTGGTATGACCCCACCCCCATTTTCCTTGGTACCCCTGCCCCTTGTATCTAGAGCGTATTCTGCCTGTGTACTATATGTATACAGAAAAATGCAAATAGTGGCGTTTGTTACATGTATACACATGTATAATATACCTTGCGATTTTTCAGAAGCCCCAAACTTTTAATAATAATAATAATACTACTGACAGTTTTTATAGAGCGCTTAACCAATTATACTTAATTGTTCTAAGACGCTAATTACAATTATTACCCTGATGAGCAGTGTGATGAGCCTGTATACTCAGTAACCATCTACTATTCCCCGGGGACATGGGGAGGTACAGCCACAATGTGGCTAGCATACTAACAAGACCTTTCACTACTCATAACCAGGTACCCTTTTCGACGCATGGGTGGTGAGACACAATACGAGCGACCTTGCTCAATGATCATAACCTGGCGACAATTGCACGCCGATCAATTCGGCCAAGCCACTGCTGCGTGAAACTCACATTAACCAGCGGCGGGTTTCGAACTCACCCAGCTGTGTTGACAGCGAAAACAAGTACGACGCGCTAACCACTGGACCACGGAGCTCCACACAATAAAATACATATTCATGAAAACAATGAATCGAATAATTAAAAACTATCGAAATTTAAATCTCGTTACTTCTGTGGCAATTATGATATTTTAATGTTTTGCATTTATCGCACGTGCAAATTTCCATAATACTGGGAAGGATCAAGCCATACTTCCCAATAGCGCCACTGATTATATATACTTCTTGTCGTTCCAGGTGATTGCATCCACGATGGACGAAAACATTCCGTGAGTATAGTGTACCGTATACGACATTTTACTCTTGTCAAAAAGTTACTATAAAACAGTTTTAATTTGACAGTCTATGTAACTTCATCCTGTGCCACAACATGTATACATTAAACGGCAAAACGCATCAACATACATGACATATATACTGAAACAGATTGTACTATAAGCTAGAGTTTTTGTGAATTGGCTGCACAAAATTATAATTATCCTCTTTAAGGTATATGGTCGACCACTTCTAATAAAATCACTCTTTGTGAAACTCGATTTCGTGACACGTTTGTATCAGTAACCAAGACATATACGTAAGAAGTGACTGGTGTGCACTATATATAGGTAGCGTCGGAATGGAAAGGGACAAAAAGAGCTAACTCATTGAGTCAGAACAAAATATTCATAGCCCAAAAAAAAAAAATTCATAAAAAACCAACAACCAAACGCACAAATGAAAATTTTGCCGAAAATGTAATTATATCTATAGTTGAGCCATGCAGTAGTTGAAATATATTCTTCTTGGCCATTTAGATACACTCTCTTGAAAAGCAGAAGGTGTTATTAACGCCACCGGTGTATACTGTTGGGCAAATATTAGAAATATGTGGACCTATGGGAGATTTTATAAATAGATAATTGGTTTTTCCGGTTATTTTGGGACGCCTTAAAGTTGTACTGCGACCCCGAGTCCAGTAAAAGCTGTAGTTGGAATATCCAAGTTCGTGAAAGTTCTATTGACTATGCCGATGATTTGAGAAGCTTTATGGTTTTAGGATATTGTAGAAAGGCTAATCTGGCCGTGTCAAATTGAGCTATAGCGATGGGATATCTCGCAAGACAACACATTTCGGGTTTTCGTGGGGTGTGTATTCGGTGGATGTCTTATAGTTGCAGTATGTAACTATATTATGACCGCGTTAATTGCGTTCGATGTTTAGGTATGAACAATGGCTGGGGCATGCACACTTGAAGATTTTATGGCGGGAACCCAATTTGTTATCCGCATTTAGAAGCTTTCCGGTTTGGTGAATGAAATACCTGCAGTAATAAGCCGGAGTTTTTCGTAATAATTTGAAGGATTAGTTGTTTTAACGGAATTCATGTAACCAATATATTTTATATTATAATTTATATTTATGGCTAATAATATGATCTTGGTGGCGTTACCATTTCTGACTATGGTTTTCTTGTATTATAGTCGTGTAGCAAATGATTTCTTGCACTGCGCGAGTGAGGGCTATATATAATTCCAATGAACCCATTAGTTTAACTTTATGGTTAAGCACTGGAAACCTATGATTTAAAGTATCCATGGACAGTTGGCTAGATTTTATAGTAAATCATGTTAGGAATTATTTACTCTCGTGATCACAGATGCTCATTCTGTATAGCAACACGAAAAGTTGTGGTAAATCAAATAGTATTCATGATTTAATGTCGTGAAAAAATATAGGAATGGACACGAAAGACGTAATGAGTTACGCGGGAGATATATTGGTATAATTTTTTCTCAGAACCACTTCTAATCTGTGGTAAATGAAGCATTCGACAGTGGAGAGGCAATCAGTAGACGATAAGGAACGAGCTTTTTAATATACCACGGTGCTTGAGTCCGAGACTTCGATGGCCGTGAAATGGGAAACTCTCGATTTAGAATGCTGTGTTGGCAATGCGACAGCTTTATTCTGCATGTTACGCCAATATCTCACGGGGTATATATTGAAACCTCAATGAACATAATACGGCTCTCAGTTACCGTGAGTACGTGATGAGTACGGCAATTTCGACATCACTTGCAGGTAATGTTATATAATAGTCAGTCCACTTCATTCTATTTCGTTTGCACATGACGACTCTCCACGACTATAATATTGAGCCAACCCTCGTATGCCATGTAATTTCATGTCGGGAAGATATATCATGGAGGGTAGGTAAAGAAAATCGCACCAGTTTCACATACTGCAGCATGCAATGATCAAAGCTGATCACAATGTTGGCACCATGTAAAATTTCGTGCCATGACTGAGTGGATATAATAAAAGCTTATACCAACTTTTCTCACGGCTCGCTAATACATGTACTCGGCTGACGAAAGCAAAACGATGACAGGGTGTTACAAAAATACCGAGATAATTTAGTAGAACCATTACGCCAAGAAAGTTTCACGTGTGAGGCATTTTAGAAATAAGAGGTAAGGAAAGACATTCTTATAGTCTACAGACGAGAAACGCAACGCGAATCCTGTATTTATGAGCAAACTGTGTTCAAAGTTTGGTTGACTTCCAACCTTTGTGTGTACACGCATATGTTCAACGAGTCGAAACGGCATGGTCACAGAGATTCGACTACAAACGAAGATCGCAAAAGCGCATGGGGCTGTTAATTTGTTTATCATTGCGCTGTTTGGTTGACTTCCAACCTCCCGATAGACGCTAGCCAAATAATGTCTGATTTGTTAACCAACTGTAGATGTTTCTTCTCTCTACTCGAGACTTTCAAACATCATAAAAGCGATGTCAGATTACCACACGAAGGAGACGCATTGTGTCCATGCATGAAATTTTGATATTGACATTTTCTGCCGAGAATATATACCCATTTTGATCAAACAAATCTTGACGGTTTTTCTGTCTTGAGTTCTGAAATGGCGCTATACTGCGCGCATGATGTTGAATCCCGCGGTTCGGGGAAATAGAAATTCTATGATATATGTAACAAGAAAACCATAATCAGAAATGGTAACGCCTTCAAGATCATATTATTAGCCATAAATATAAATTATAATATAAAATATATTGGTTACATGAATTCACCGCCTCAGAATTCCGTTAAAACAACTAATCCTTCGAATTATTACAAAAAACTATATACGGCTTATTACTGCAGGTTTCTCATTCACCACACCAGAAAGCTTCTAAATGTGGATACAAAATCGGAGGTATTGTGTTCCGGCCAAGAGTGCATGGTTCGGCCATTGTTCATACCTAAACATCGAAAGCAATTAACGCGGTCATAATGGTTACATACGGCAACTATAAGACATCCAGCGGATACACACCCCACGAAAACCCGAAATGTGTTGTCCTGCGAGAAATCCCATCGCTATACAGTAATGCCCTAAGTAATCGACTTCTTAACCACAGCAGAATTATGGGTAACTTTTCAGGATTTAGTCGGAAATATGGCTTGTTGCTATTCATCGGAAAGCTCTCCCTGAAAAGTTACCCATAATTCTGCTGTGGTTATGGAGTCGATTACTTAGGGCATTACTGTAGCTCAATTTGACACGGCCAGATTAGCCTTCCTACAATATCCATAAACAAGATCATATATTATATACCCATGATTTTAATTATAGAATATAAAATATATTGGTTTCGCGAATGACCAACTCAGAATTCCGTTAAAATAACAATAACAACCAGCACCTAATTAACGAACCGGCGGCCGACTCGGCCGTCTTGAACCACAACTATCAGTGGGCTGCAGTACGAAAAATATCTATAAAAGTTGAAATATAAGACCTACAAATTATCTTTTAAATTTCTTTTATTGGTAATTGACATAGCTTGTCACAAACCAAAAATCAACAGTAAAGGACAATAAATGATATTGAAATTCCCAACTACACCTTTTACCGGACTCGGCCTCCTGGTCGCGTAGTTCGACTTTTAAATAAACCGGAAAACACAATTTTCTATTTATAAAACGCCCATCGGCCCACGTCTTTCTAATATTTGGCCAACAGTATACACGCGGGCGTGCTAATCAGACACACTATTTATGTGGGTCTGTGTTTAACTTAGACTTCGTCTAGCACAGAATATACCAAGATGACTTTGACGAAAGAAACTTGTTCTCTTGATAATACAGATTAAAATATGTCCATGAATGAATCTTCACGGCGGTAATAATCTCGTATCAGTAAAATTTATTGATGAGAAAATTTCGTGCGTTTTGTGCCGAATGTCGCGGGAACGGATGTCGTATTTCTCTAGCAACGTTCACTAATCATGCTAATTTCGCGAGACAATAGATTCCGATATCCAAATCGGAAACCTGGCCATAACTATGCGGCAAACGTGAATCTCTCTTGACAAGCGTGTGATAAATGAACCGAAAAATCAATCCAATCGTTTTGTCCATTTAAATGAATCTTTAGTCCGCTTTATCCGTCTAAATCGATCTTAATTCATTAGCCAAGTCCATGAATACATTTATATTTTATGGCCTATTATCAATGACCACTTTATCCCGAGATGGTTTTCGGTTGATTAGCGCTCTATTAAGACCTCCCCGAAGCCAGCTGAGCTTCTCAAATCAGAAGGTCACGAGAGGTTAATAGTGGTACGAGTTACTCGGCAGATACGATGAATGGGTGGAGAAGATTATACATAGTTTTCCCTCTGGGCCGAAAAATCTTTTGGCCAATTTTTGCCAATTCTGATTTGGGGGGGGGGGGGGGGGGGGGGGCAAATTAAAAAAAAACTTTGGCCAGATTAAATCCTCATTTTCTGATCTCACAATTATATATCTATACCTTCAAATTTCGTATCTAGACTGCTCAAATCAGAACATTGTTACTTGACAATATACCACTATCCACCATCTACCATTCAGCCTTATGACAGACAAGGGATTCATTAGTGTTAATCCCCATTACTGTTTTACTGTATTTGTTGCCCCATTTTTTGATAGTGCACTGTCATTAGTGCCTTTTGGTCCCAATTAAGCTGTATCACCTAATCAATTAGCAGACGATCATACCATAATTTGATTTAAATGTCGCCCCTGTTACAAGATCAATTTGGGTTTTTGAATTATAATTCCGATTTTGAGGTAAAAAAAATCTTTGGCCAAATGAAATTTTGTTTGGTCACTTTCGCAAACAATTGGGCATTGACCTATGTCAGTGTGAATCCTGTCTAATTTAGACAATAAAATATAGTTTTAATATAATTTTTCCTCCAAACAAATGTTCTTTTGACATTTATTGCATCCTTGGACACCGTGTTCTTGGGTCTGCCCTATACATGTATATGAATCATTTCACACCCGTTTCTCATGCACCTTATCCAGACCAAATGGGAATATTTTAACATACATTAAAACCATGCCCACTGTTTTAACTTCTATGATATCAACGTATACCCCAAATCAAGTGTTTCTTCATCATCTGCAATTTAATGTTGGACCAAACATCCATATATTTAATCAAGATTCGGCTATTGTGCCAGATCATGGTTTGATCAGACCGTGTTGTGTATACATTACCCTGAATAATTCTGCAAGAAGATTGCTAATAGACTTAATGCAAGTACGTCTTCATCTGAAATTGGAATCTGTTTCTAGTAATAAGAACAAAGTTGTGTGTGTTGTGGAACATGTCGGTGGCTTGGGATAAACATACATCGCTATGTTATTCGATCCATCCTTTAATATCGTGCTACCTTTGAAGTGACACCAATTTAATGGGCCAGAATCCAGACACAACTGTCGTCTGATGGTTTCAGATAAAACACAACAAATCAGATCAGTGTCTAAATCTCGTCTGCGCTTCATGTCAAGTTGTGTTGTGAGATCTTAAGATGGTTCCCTATCCATGCATGTGTGAGCGCTGTATTATATATCATCTAAATCTCGTCTGCGCTTCATGTCAAGTTGTGTTGTGAGATCTTAAGATGGTTCCCTATCCATGCGTGAGCGCTGTATTATATATCATCTAAATCTCGTCTGCGCTTCATGTCAAGTTGTGTTGTGAGATCTTAAGATGGTTCTCTATCCATGCATGTGTGAGCGCTGTAGTATATATTCTCTAAATCTCGTCTGCGCTTCATGTCAAGTTGAGTTGTGAGATCTTAAGATGGTTCTCTATCCAGGTGTGCGAGCCCCAGTAAATATTCTCATCCTTGTAATATTCAGCCCATAGGTCGCCATTTTCATACTCTATTAGTATATAATTTGATATTATATGCATTATATGCTAGTTTTACTCCCACGCCATTTTGTTCAACTCTTTGGTATTTTAGGATTTCCTCAAAAAAGTGGGGACAGCTTATATGATGGCTAAAAAAAATGACATACTCGAAAAACGATTATCCTAAAAAGCCACAGTATAGTGCATGGTTATCCTACATTTTATACCTCACATGTAATTATTATCGTCACAGGGAATTCCGCTTGGTTGCATACACGTATAAGATTGGCAAATTTTTCACAATTGGCGCCATATTATTCTTCTCTGTCGACGAGCTACATGCACAATATATTGGCTTCTGTCAAAACGACTATCTCCTATCTTGTATCATGATCTGCTAGTGCGTGTACTTTCTGGAAACGAAGGGTTGCATTTCTCGCTTGGATACAACATAATACAAAGTAAACGGATAACTCTTTGAACGTTGGAAGCCATCTTTGTCCTTGGTATAGTGTTTCGTGTATGGTGTGTTCTGGTATAATCGGCTACATGTAACGTCCAGGTCGCCATGTTCGCTGTTTGTTTGTTTTCCTTGTCGTATGCCCCATACGGTGGCATTTACTCGGCTAAATTATAGTGTTTCACAGACGCTTGTCACTATAATTGCCGGTTAGACGTTTCAAACACCGTGGTGATGACCGTTATGTAAATAAATTATACCGATAATGACCCTCGATGGCAAATACTAGTTATATAACCCGACTGATATCATAGTTTAGCAAGTTTGACCGGTGGTCAGTGCGCCAATATCGCGACAGTAAATTCGTCTAATAAGCTGTGGCGTTTTAGTGCGATAAAGACCAACCATATAGACTTTGGTGTATGTGATTGTGAACTTATAAATGTTCGTCATTAATGAATGCTGGAAAACAATTGGTGAGGAGGTAAATTTCGGAATGTTGTGAAACTGCAACAAGGGGTTAACGATCTGAGAGGAACGTTAATGTAACATTATGCAAAATTCTGCAAAATTGTTAAAGAATACAAGAACAAATTATTAAAATTGTAAAAAATTGTTAGGCCAATGCATTCTCTTATGCGAGGCTACCTATGGTCGACTCACATATATAAGAGAATGCATTGGCACAGGGTAAAAAAAATCCCGACTTACGAGTCGTTACGACTGGATTTGATATGGCGGGTCACATATGGCACACACTCTTGTCCAATTTCTCACATGCATGTGGACGATGAGCAATCCCCATCACCGACAAATTGATCAAACATATCTCTTGCTTCAACGCCCTTGTGTTCCACCAAAATCCACAGAATTAGACAACGTTTTATTCGTACGAGTACGAGCATGAATTTGACATACATACATATATACATAAATACGTGCTAATGTTCCATATTTCTAAAACTTTCATTACTTTATAAGTCGTCACGCATTAAAGTGTCTGACCGCCAGTATGTTTTTATCCCCATTCAAACAATTCTTTGTCCCGGAGATCCTAAATGGATAATGTTGTGTACGGCAATTGCTGGAGATTATAGGTGTTATCTGTCTCTGAGACTATTGTCGCTGTCACACATCATCGTCACCCGAGACTCATTGTTCAAACTGAAACCTAGAAATGGGTTACGTGTCTATATTTGCCTGGAGATTAGGCTTTGACGGAACCAACTTAATTGGATCCCAGTCACAAGCCTTGAAATAGTGTGTCTGTCATTTGCAGAATGAGGTCCCCAGAGGGTGAATTTAGTGATGCTACCCCGCATAGCGGGCTAGCATCACCAAATTCACCCTCTGTGGACCTCATTATGCTTACACCTCAGCAGAATGATGTTCACAGAGGGTGAATTTGGTTATGCTAGCCCGCTATGCGGGTAGCATCACTAAATTCACCCTCTGGGGACCTCATTCTGCAAATGACAGACACACTATTTCAAGGCTTGCCCAGTCATGTGATAATAGTATAAAAAACCACACAGAAATGAACGTTATGCACTTGCGAGCCGCGCGACGAACACCACACTTGAGCTGGTGTGTACCCAACTATAGAATTGCGGCGACGAACCGAAATCATTCCAGGTGTTCAGCACAGCGAATAGGAATTACATATATGGCAGATTTTGGTGCAGAAAAAAAATACGACGCATTTGTAACCAGTTACATGTGCGCCCTATATATTTTTTTGGCATTTGCAGCTACATTAGGAAGTCCGACCAGTAACAGGTCGTGTGTCAGCTCCGACCAGTAACCCGGGTACAAATGCGCCCTATTTTTTTTTTGGCATTTGGAGTGAAGTCGTTTAAAAAACGTGTTTTTTGTCAACTAGAAAAATGAAAATATCTCACCCATCCTTGTTATAAAAGGGTTACGAAGTTACATTTGGAAGTCGTTTTAAAATTGCGGCGTGTTTTTGTTACATAGTTACAAATGGTTATCAGAGTATTACTCCAACTAGAAAAATGAAAATATTTCACCCATCCTTGTTAAAAAGGGTTACAAAGTTACATTTGGAAGTCGTCTTAAGAATGCGACGGTTACAAATGCATAACGTATATTTCGTGCACCAAATCTGGACATATCTAAGGAATTAACCCGACAACTCAGCCGTTTTCAGGAAGAAGGTCCTGTTATTAACGAAGCGCGGTCTAGGTTGATGTGTACCTGTGTTAATTTATGACATTTATGGCACATTCATGTGCGGACAGTTCATTTTCCTTCATATCATGACAAATATATTCAACACTAAAACTATTGTAAATTTCATGTTGAGATTGCTCGAACAATATTGGCTGTAAAGGATGAGTTTCTACATATATATATATAGTTGAATAATTTACTACCTTCGGGCAAAATGGAGACCCCAAATGGTTCCTCTTATATGGCCATTATCGATGATTGTTTAGTGGAAAACTTGAGCATGCAACCAAATTCTTGACTTAAACCTACCCTTGGTCGATATAATTATGTAGCTTTGATCACAATCACACTAATGGTTTTAACCCTTTACCCAACAAACCGGCCAAAAACGGCCAAATAAAGCTGCAACAGCCTAAATTATCTTGGATCAGTCTCAATAAAACCATACAAATATGGATATCATTGGAACCGGCTCATTGACCACATTGTGATGGTTACAGTTATGCCCTGTGCCAATGCATTCTCTTATATATGCGAGTCGACCATAGGTCGCCTCGCATATATAAGAGAATGCATTGGCCTAAAAAAAATCTTTTTTTAACACTTTTAACCATTTTTTCTTACATTCTTTAACAATTTTATAATTTGTAATGTGTTAAGCCAATGCATTCTCTTATATATGCGAGGCGACCTATGGCCGACTCGCATATATAAGAGAATGCATTGGCACAGGGCCCTTCTGTTGGGTAAAGGGTTAAAGCGTTTTCTGTTATCGCATTATGTTGGGTGGCCTGTCGGGTGAGCTCATAAACTGTATGACGTCCTCATGTACCGACGGGTACCCGACAGCTCAATTTGAATGAAGTTCAAGCACTCTGGTATCGCTGACCGTTAGCGTATAAACAAACCGAGGGGCGTTTACGGGTGGATGATTTTCCATGTCCGAGCATACTTCGGCCATTATTTGATATGTGTTTAATTTCATCCTCTTTGTTGGGATAGGCATGGGTTACACCAGGTCAATATTTCTGACTTTTAATTTAATCGGATCGGGTTACTGAAAACCTTTCTGATTTGAATGGGCGGAATGTCCGCGAGCAACAAAGTGGTGTATATAAGGACGCGCGTACATTTGAGATCGTGAGAGCTATCTTTTTATTAGCTGGAAAATGTAAATTGTATAGACAACTTCAGTTGACTAATCTACTATATATATTTGGCCAATAATTCTCCGAATCATAACCGTTGGGATTTCATCGTTTGGGCTGATGCACATGTGCGTGTGTCAATAATGTATCAATATGCCGATTTGTATATAAGAAGTAAATTAAAATGTATACACTCGTGATAATTACAGAGAAGAAACACGAGTGAGGCACTTCTGGTGTCATCCAGCATTCCTTTTTATATGGGCACAAAATAATCCAATTTAGATGCAGATCTATACACAAACAGGTACATGCATGCATACAAATGAGTCAATCCGGACATTCATCCGTTCATCTGTTTCGAAAAGTAAAACCTGAGTGTTCCGTTTTAAATTATGTGAGGAGATGCCAGATTTGTCAGATTTTATCGCGATTCTGAATATAGGAATACGAAAAGTTGTTCGGGGGCTATACTTTTGTAGTATATCGCATACAGTATGTAGAAAGACATACATGCAGGACTGTGCGAGGCTACTGCGAGCTCTCTTGAATTAAGTGATATGCGTCACCCTCTGGTGGAAATAGAAGGTGAATGTGTATATTGGAATGAATATAGAAACAGTTTATGTATGGAGATAAGCGAACGTATCAGAAATAACAGTCCGCACCGAGGTCGGTCTATTCTGGTATTTAATTGACCTTTTTGACTTTGTCTTCCCTTCAATCAGGATTAAGTCTTCTGCGTCGGAGACCAGAAGATACCACTATACCAACAGATGGTCACCGACTGCTTAAATGTTTACACACAAAACAGACAAAGTAAAACAAGGACATTCGTCTGAGCTCATAAATTAATATTGTCTTTGGTTTGATGCCATATGTTCGCATTACACTCATAATGGCGGCATGTATTGTTTGTGATTTGGACAAATTGGCCTGATCTTTCCCCAATGTTCTCTCTCCATTGATGCATTGCAACAGTCCCAATCTCTCTCACCCTCCCTTTCTATCTCTCACTCCTATCTCTCCCCTCTCTCTCTCTCTCTCTCTCTCTCTCTCTCTCTCTCTCTCTCTCTCTCTCTCTCTCTCTCTCTCTCTCTCCCCCTCTCTCTCTCTTTTTCTCTCTAGCCCTATCTCGATCTCTTTTCTTCAATGGTTCCTCTCACTATAGCTACATCTCGCCCTGCAGATACTTTCTCACACACTCTCCCTCTCTCTTTGTCTCTCTCTATATATATATCTCTCTCTCGCATGAACGTGGCGACACGGCGGGAGACCGCATCACCCCAACTTTGGTAAAAAGTTTCAATTTCAGACCAAAAATAAAATAAAATTGTTCTTTAGATTTTACAACCAGTATTTAGTGTGAAATATATTGTTCTTAGTCCAACTTACGAATATTTTCCTACTTGCTGCCAACAGCCATTATTCTGTGGACTGAAGGGGCAATTTTGAAATCATTAGGGGTTGTCATGTTGGGTGTCACGTACAGTATCCAACTGTTGGAAATCTTGAGGTACCAGCTAGAAGATCCAACCCCCGGGGGGGGGGGCACAGTGGGTGGAAATGGAATTTCCTTATCTTAAATTGACTGTTTCAATGGAATGGGGATGCAGTTGGAAATACCAAGGTGGACACCCCAAAACGGATACCCTCAGTTTTCAACGTCCCTGTTGAGTGTATCATCCTTCATGACGATATACAGAAATCATGACATCATATGATCGGTGTACACATCACTACATTTTAAACCCTGTGCCACATTCCTATATTATATTTATTGAGAGTATATTCATTTTCCGTCGCGGAGAGGCTAACATATTGTACACAGTTCGTTTGATCACCCGATGGTCCGCTATTGTGAGATCCGGAATTAATTCAGATAAATTGAAATACCGAGACAAATGTTTCTCAAGTACCAATCAAAGTCGCGTGTTTGTACTAAAAGATGGAATAGCTAATGAAACGAGCCAATGAATCCCAATGTCAAAATCACGCACTGACAATGGCTAGTCGTTTGTCTCGCCTTGGGATCAAGGCTCTTTACGACTTCAATATTCTTAATTATCTCATTTCGATAATGAACTCATTATTTGCTCAGTGAATATTTTTAAACTGCATGAGTGATATATTTGTCCAAAATACTAAAACTCAACAAAATCACAATTCTTTTTGAACATATGGTCTTATTTGAATACATTGAATCGGCTTGATAACAATTACTGTGTCCATGGAACCATCACTTCACGAGAGAACCACTGCGACCTCATGCTTCCAATGGTGCCTATAATTCGGTATAATGTTCAAAGCACTTGACAACGTTCGCCTTCAGGCCTTGGTGAACAAATGTACCACAAGAATGATGCTTGTTCGCATAATAGAATATAAAGTCTTTATTTTTGCAGATATTTGTATATATAGGCCTACCAATGCAATATACATAGAATTGGGAGTTATGAGAGAGTTATGGGAGAACTGTGACTGAGGTTAATCGCTACAGTTTTCGTCGGTCTGAGAGGTAAACATTAGGAATACACCTCCCCTATATTACTGTAGGTATGGCTACAATACACACGCTATGCTGTGAATTGATACTTTACAATTTAAATCTGTACTAATCCGTCATTTTGCGACAGCAGGTACACTACCCGTAAATTAAACCACGTGTCCTTGCGAGTGCTTTGATCATTCGGGCCATTGACAGACTCATACCTCGTCGTTGTCCTTGTCGGTATACCCCGGTCCCTGTTTGTGATAGACCGCCTCAATATACTATCGACTTCCCTTGGCGTATTAAATTTCCAATTTACCGCTACCCCATTCGTACCAAACAATTTGATGTAGATTTTATGAGTTGTCATTCGTTGGAATGTATCAATATTCTTTTGATGTCCATCTCTTTTTGGTTGTCGGACTTTTGTCACATATATAGATGTTTTATTCGGTACATTCCCTCGGTCAGTTTGAATAATATATTTTGAACAAAGACAAAATGCTTATAGAATCGTGTTCGGTTGCCATTCTTTCCACCAGTATATACGTTACGTATTATAGTGTTCGGTGTCTGCTTTTCAATAAATTTCTTTATTACTTCCATCTGGGGAGAGTATATTATATACAAATTTATTTAAAAACACCGATAACATGAATGTCACAAGCATATGGTTTACATCATATGGTTGTACCAATATGTGTGTCTTAAATTCCAGCGAACCTTTTGAGCGAAGGTACCTTGTTCGTTCAGCCGCTACCAAATAAATAGATAAGACAAGAAACTCGGTTTTATAAAATAAACACAGTTGATGAATAAGAGCCTAATGTTTCTCTATAGGGACATTGTAAATAATAAGGCAAACCCTTCATAACAATTTTAGAACCTTTTGTTGTTTTTGATGCTGATGTTGTTTCTGTGTTATAGTGAGATAAGTTAAAACTGCAAAGTGAGATAAGTTAAAACTGCAAGGCAGAGGTCAGTCCCCTCGCTACGCTGACCTGACCATGCACTGTCATCACGTATATACGTAATTAAATATAACATTTTTATTAACCCTTTACCCAACAGAACGGCCCTGTGCCAATGCATTCTCTTATATATGCGAGTCGACCATAGGTCGCCTCGCATATATAAGAGTATGCATTGGCTTAACACATTAAAAATTATAAAATTGTTAAAGAATGTAAGAAAAAATGGTAAAAAGTGTTAAAAAAAGATTTTTTTAGGCCAATGCATTCTCTTATATATGCGAGGCGACCTATGGTCGACTCGCATATATAAGAGAATGCATTGGCACAGGGCATAACTGTAACCATCACAATGTGGTCAATGAGCCGGTTCCAATGATATCCATATTTGTATGGTTTTATTGAGACAGACCCAAGATAATTTAGGCTGTTGCAGCTTTATTTGGCCGTTTTTGGTCGGTTTGTTGGGTAAAGGGTTAATACATTTTGATTTGATCTAGCCAATAAATTCCTAATGAATATGGACAGTACGGTGTCTCGGAATAATGCAGAATGAATTGTATAACCGAGAAAAGTCTTAAATAAAAAACGAGAGATTTCCTCACATTCTGTGTACGTGATGGCAGTGGTGAAGCCAGCGTAGCAGGGGACTGAACTTTGCCTTGCCGTTTGGGGATTACCAGTATAAAGTATAATGCACGAGTATATGACCAGAACGTACAAAAAAGTTTTGGAAGTATCACGCTCGCTCTATCTATATGATATACACTTGTCCCGACGTCCTGCAATTAAAAAACCGTTCGATAGCATTTATATCGTTAACATATATTTTGTCATGTAACAACCTTGCAGTTTTATTCACCTGTATAGCTAGTGTCACGTTAGCATATTGTTACATGAATAAAGTCGCGACTTCACATTATCTGTTTTATGAATACAATCTGACATGAAATTGGAGTCAGGTAACTCACATACTTTATACAAGGCTTTCTGGATTTAATCACAGCATGCGAGCTGTCTCGGCTGTTGGTGTCAGACAGTTTCTTCTAAATAGTTTTCCTTTTGGATTTTTGTTGTTAAAAGGACAAAACTTTGACATATAGTATACAGTGCAACGTTGTTTGAAAGCCGAGATATAAATATATATAGACGATAGTTGTCATTGTAAATCGTGTGCCATGTCATTCGTGTATGATATTTCGCTTGTTCCGCTATACTGGACTACGAGAATATTATGTGTCCGTGAAGTTAGCACATTCAACATTCGTTCAACATTCGTGTGAAGTTAACACAACATTCAACATTCAACATTCGTTCAACATTCAATTTTTCTTGTACATAATTTTTTTTTTAAACGTGAATAGATTAAGTAAATGGGTCGTATATATATAGCGCCCCTATCAAAATCAGAGTATTCGATGCTCATTTTTGATGATTTTGAATTTCGGTAGAGAGAGAGAGGGCACATCATATACCCATGATCGGATCGGGCCCATATTTGCAGGGATGTATATACTCCCTGGTGGTACTTTAATTCTCCATAGAGCCCCCCCCCCCCCCCACGTAGCATGTGTGGTTTTCGCTGGCGTTGAACAGAGAGCACATTCAACATCCGTCCAACATTCGTGTGAAGTTAGCACAAGATTCAACAATCGTTCAGCATAAATTTTTTCTTGTGCATAAGTTTTGTTAATGTGAATGGAATAAGTGGGTCGTATATATAGCGCCCCTATCAAAATCAGAGTATTCGATACCTCGATACTCATGTTTGAGGATTTTAAATTCTGGTAGAGAGAGGGCACATCATATACACATCTAGTCGGATCGGGCCCATATTTGCAGGGATCTGTATACACTCCCTGATGGTACTTTAATTCACCATAGGTGCGCTATATGTACGACCCACTTATTCCAATCACGTTAAATAAACTTATGTACAAAAAAAATGGAATGTTGAACGAATGTTGAATGTTGTGCTAACTTTACGGACCCGAATATTATTCATTGTACATTATTTCTAGGGAAATTGGTTTATATAAATTTAGATTTACCTTGACGTCATATAGCCTTGAATATATGATACGCGACATATCAGAGGCATATATAAAGCAGGGCGCTTATATACGTTACGACCCCAAACATACATTTGGGCAATGAAAAAACTATATATGTTGTAAATCGGTATATGCATAGAATATTCATTAGTTGAGATGTTCTGAGCTTCAGACAATAAAAGCAAACGGCAATCAGAGACAAACCTATGGATTTCAATTCATATATTTTTATGGATGTTTAGCAAGCCTAAGTTTAGTGTGCCTGTCATTTGCAGAATGAGGTACAGAAGGCGAATTTAATGACGCTATCCCGCATAGCGGGCTAGCTTCACCAAATTCACCCTTTGGGGACCTCATTCTGTATGGCCTCATCTGATATAGGAGACATAGACTCAGATTGAAGTTCCCAAATGGTGACTATTGTGGTGTACACCCATTGGGAACCTCGATTATACAATATGTCGTCTGCCAATTTGGGGGTATAGAGAAACTAAACTAAAAAGGAAATAGAATCTATGTGAATAAGTTTCTATAGAAATGTGATCATAAAGAAACTTTCCAGAGAAGATGAGGCTAAGCAGAACGAGGTCCCCAGAGGGTGAATTCGGTTACGCTAGCCCGCTATGCGGGATAGCGCCACTAAATTCACCCATAGGGGACCTCATTCTGCAAATGACAGGCACACTAAAATCAGGATTGCATCCATCCCTACATCCAAATAAATTGGAAGTCAACTCATCAATCAATCAATCAATAATTGTATTGCCTTCGCCAAAAGATGACATGGAAGACAAAAAATATACAATTAAAATATATAGAGGATATCCACACTTTTTCAGTGGATATGGGTTATATCTCATGAGTGATGACAAAACATTGAATTTTGTGGAAATTCAAATGTTTTGTCATCACGAATGAGATTTAACCCATATCCACTGAAATAGTGTGGATATTCTGTTTATTATATACCTTAGTTACTTGCCTATGGTCCCCAATGAATGTCAATACATCAGAAATTTCACCAGTGGGATATCACTTATATCTCACTAGTGGGATATCACTTATATCTCACTGCTAAAACTTTATAATTCATGGGCAAGTATATAATAAATAACTATATACACCTCGCGCCACCATAGCAAGCACACTGACCACGCATCATGATTTGGGCCCTACTGACTATCCCTTCCAGTGTTAGAACATTAACATTATGACGCATGTTTTACCCATGCTATAGCCACAACGACGTGCTTCTAATATATTATAGGAGTGGCGCCCACTGTTAGCCGAATTATTTCCCTGCATCTATTAGTGATTAGTTCTGGAGTGATGAAGTCGTAAATATTAACAATTCTATTTAGTATCTGGAATTCGCACTTCCGAGAAAAGTGTATAGCTGTATTTCAATCTAATGCTCTGTGCCTTATATATTATATAGTTATAGTGTAGTTATATCTAGAATATTTCGAAGGCCTTGATTCTTCAAATATCCAAAAGTGCACTTTGTGTTAATTGATAAACTTTGACTTAGCGAAGCTCCTGCTCTGGCATATACGGACAGGCCAGCTAATTAACCCACTGTCAACTTGTTGGTGGACCCCAAACGGACAGCTTGATTCGTTTCCGTGCGATGTTCTACGAAGTTGTCGTGGATATATTTGGCCCTCAACCACCCTATACCCCGTGAATGATATGCTAACTTTGCAATCAGAGTAAAAGTTTGTTATATATGCTGCAATAAATAGGAGAATATTGTTATGTGTAGCGTTGCAATGTTGTGGTATTTGTCAAACAATATATAGTTGATCAGTATTTCACGGAACCCGGTCGTTAAATTGTCACTGACATGTTCAAATTGATAAGCGAGATGTCCGTTAATACAATTGAAATAATAGGCCTTGAAGTACATGCAGTTAGTTATTCAGTGCAAGTCATCTGATTCGGCTTCTGTTATCTGTCATCATTCGTATGTTTGGATTTGCAAATACCTATATAGGCATCACGAAATGCCGGACCCATTTAAACAATTGTTTTCTCGAGCATGGCCGGTGACACAAGGGTTTTTATTTACAAGTTCAATTTCCTGGTAACCATATTTTCCTGGAAGAGGGATATATAGGGTTGGATTTTGCTGTTACGTTGTTCAAGCATGTATGGCAATCTATCAACCATATCAGTCAGTCAAACGCTCACACGTGGTGTGTACTTATATATCTCAATCAGTTTGTGGGGATACCCCCTTGTTGAACATTTACAACAAAAACAATGAGGTTGAATGGATCAGTTTCACCATTGAACGTTGTATATCTTGAGTGGTATTGAAGACGTGGCGTGTGGTGTACCAATTGTGTGAATGCTAGGGTTTTCTTTTTGGTTGGGTAATTGTAATCAGTAATAAGTAAACTGTTACGAGTGAGTTAAACGACCTTGGTTAAGATAATTGCATTGGTGCTTGTGCACGTAATTGAATGGTACGTTTTCTACTATGACTGAACAGGTGTATTATCTAGTGAGCGACGTCGGCCAAATACCGCTGCAGTCTGTGCGGGCAGCGTTTGATCTCAGGTTTGACTCAATGCTTAATTGTGGACAGAAATAATACAAGAAAGGCACTGAGATATACGAATCGTAACGATACGAGACAGGGGTTGCTGTTACATAACTCGAAGGCGGCAGAAGTCGTGTGTTTCCATTGGAAATTGTCAGTTTGTATTGTCAGCGTGTACCATTATACAACCCAACACGAATACCCATATAGACACGATGGCTCGTGTGTGTGATTGCTCCCTCTATATGCTTTGAGCATGCACATTCGTCTATAGTGTATTGCATCGTTCAATTGTCAGATGCGATAAATGCCAATGTTGCCCCACGGCCCATCTGTCATACCTATTGCTGAGCTATGCCATGTATCAGTTGTGGTTAGTAGGCCTGTGATGCTTTTGGGTTTCGCATTTTTTTGTTATGCCATTCAACGGAGTCCCCATTGGAATATTTTCGAGAAATCCACTATGAATCGCACGTAACATCTCTGAGATACTGTTTCCTCGCGAAAACGTGTTAGACTGGTCCCCTTAAATTCGCCCAGTACATAGATGCTATTCGGTGCTTACGATCACAAAAATAAGCTAAATTTACCGACTTCGGGGGCATGTGCTGATCCTGGGATCCCATTGTACATGCACTGGTCATTTAAGGATAATTGTTCATTGATACCCGATTAAGTCATTATATAGGTGTTACCACGCCCCGAAATTGACAGATATGACAAAAATACCCGACTTAGAGATTATTTGCCAGACATGCTCTTGTGTGCAAACGTTTACTCCAGTAACATCTCATAGTTTCAGCAGATAAGTTCCAGGTTTACAGCAATCGTTGGACCATCAACTTTATGACATCCTCACATGAGGAGGGGTATCGCGAATATACTGGGATTTACCCAGACGACATTAAGGAGTGTCATGTTCTTATACAATAACTTTTCGCGGTATACTGATGTTCTAGCTTGCACAATTTTTAAACATATGTGAATTTTATTCAGAAAGTAAAAAACTAACGCATTAATGATGCATATATATTACGTATATATATTTAAAACGACATACTGTGGTATGCCCATTTTTTATATGCAGTTAACTCCACGTGGGGTCAGACCACTTGCTGTTCAATCTGAGTTGTCTTCATTGACAATTCATTAGATTTTCCGGTGTCGTTGGTCCACACAATTGAAGTCGTAACATCACACTGTTAGTCAAGACCAGTTAATGAATTTATCATTGCTTCAGTGAACTGTCTCGTCAGGTCACATGACTAATGTCACATTACTCCACCGCGAGTTCATGTGGTTATCTGGTAATACTGGATACATGCTCATAGTATAGGTTAGTAATTGATTTAACATCACGTAGTCCGAACTGCATGCAAAGTGGAGTTCATTCCCATCGCTACGCTGGTCTGACCACTTCCAGCACGCACAAACTGTAAGGATGAAGGTAAAATGTCCATATTCAAATGAGAATTGATCGGTTCTGATCAAATTAGCCGGTAAATGGCAGATATAATAATATTAACACAAAATAGGCCGCAGAAATGTCATACGCTGCTTTCCATGAAAATAAAAATAAAAGTACATGATTTTAAAACTTGCTAAACTTTTCGATCATGCATTTCCAAACTGCAAATTCAACTTGTGATGACTATTTTCTTGTTCACACTGAGGTTTTTTAGTTATTATGTCAGATGTCAAACAAGAAAAACAGCAGCGGTAATTCGTAGCATGAGCGTATATGGCGCTATGCTTGCACGTATAGTCTTGTGTCTATTCTTGATATTTCCCCCATGTCTCGAGGGACATTTTGGAAAATTATGCTCTGAGTATCGTCGATAACAAAACCCCATGCGATCAAAAGATTTGTGTACATGTGCCATAACAAATTTATGTACATGTGCCATAAAACACATAATTATTGAAGACTTATTTGATTGAATACAATCAATCAGTTATTATCCAAACACTATGTAGCAATGGACTACGATTGGGGAAAATCCGAACCACATGGACGGTGCCATTTCAGAGAAAACAAAGTTTGAAATACGCCCAAATGTAATTACCTAATACTTTATTCGGGACGCAGTATTGGTTACACTGGTGTAAATAGGGTTCGGAGTGACATCTAGCGGATGCGGGAGGAGATAGGAGAGAATAAAATAGACACTGGGCCCTGATTGGTCAATAGCCTTGTGTGCTTTTTGCATTAAAAAAAATCATCACACCTCTTCCCTATGATTTCCCATAGGTAAAAAAGCCATTGGCACAGGAATTAACCCTTTGTAGTGAAAGTTTGAATTTTTTGGTGTGGTCTAAAATATGACAGTATTTTGTTATGCGGTTCTGACTCTAGTTACGAAAACATAAGATTTAAAGGCGAATTTCCTGCTAGACGGACAATATTTTTTTGCGTAAAAAGTTTCCCCAAATGTAAATTTTTCAGATTTAAAGCAAATTTTTTACCCAAAATTTATATTGCCAACAGTATACACTAAAACGTTAGCACTGAGGCCTATGGAAAACATTTACACCAGTATAACCTATTGGTCATTATTGCATGGGCATAAATATGACAGCAATGATTGCGCCAATAATACTCACTGCATGTAAATCGTTTATAACAATGACGCCGTTTTATATCAAATGTATGAAAATAACTTATTTTGGCATCCTTATTTTTTATTCTATTCTGAACACCTCAGCGGAGTATTTCACATCACTTTAAGGTGTCGTGGAATGTGCATAGCAGACCCTCGATCTATCTGGCGGATTCTCTGATTCTGGTGTTTGACTACATCAGTTGTCGCTTTTGTCTGATGGTTGAGAAACATATACATCATACGTATATCAAGTTAAGACCGTGCTGCTAAATGCACAGACGACCTATATACCTCTCTCCTATAAACAGGGCAAATATATCTATACATGGAGGAATGTATGCTCTGAAAAATCCAACTAAGGGAGATAACCAGAGCCGAACGGCGACAATGAACACAATACCGTACGGAGTATATCAATTCTTCAGTTTTACACACGAGCGGGGTCAAATAAGTTCGTTGGTTGAAATTTATGAACTGAGAAGTATGTAATTCCAAACCAATCTCAACACACTGCCACACACAATCCACTCAGCAAAAATGTTGATTGTAGGTTTCATTCTACTTATATGTTACTTTTGTGAAATAAACTTGACAATAACTTTCTAATTTACGACGCGAGAGTGCATTACACCTTCATTATAAACTTTATCAATTGTAATATTCCAATTTAAAACGCGTCAAGGTTATGTAAATTTATGTTATTTATTAGGCAACAAAACGTTAAAATTGCAACATGCTCCAGTCATGTATTCAGTCAAAATTACTATCTTATTAAATTAAAATTGGCAGCTTGGTCACTCCAAAAGTAAAGTGTGGATAGTTGTTTCCACAGGGAGACTATTTGCTATGTTTGACGCATCCTCGATATCACTCGTATTATGAATATTCAGCTTACAATACAATCACAAGAAAAGAGAACCTATATTGGGTTGGTCTCATCGGTATAGAGAAGTAATTGGTGCATTGAAAATTATAGCGCACGTAACTGTTGATGGACATTTTTGTGGTGGCATGCAGGTGGCGATAGGGACATATCTATAATGGATCTCAATATAACTTGTGGTTATCTGCCTGCGAATTTCCAATTGCAAATTTTCTGATTAAAACTTCAAGCAGGTAAATATAATTCGTAATGTTTACCCCAAAAATTTAATACATTTTAATCAAATGTAGTTTTTAAAAAATGACTCCATCTCGTTTCTGACATCTACGTGCTTGAAAAGAGCAATATTGTTTGCCGGTTAGATCAGGGTTATAGACTCTCTGTGATTTCCAACATTTGAAAATTTAGGTCGCCAACGGGGAAACTCATGCATATCGATTCTATAGTGTCCCTTTTTGGGTTTTAATTGAAAGCGTTCCTGCTTAAAATAATCCCGAATTTTTCAAATCTAATATACCAATAGAGGAATGACATTTGTTATATGTGAAGCGACCATATAGTTAGTGTGATGGGCCTGTATTATATCTATTGTGTGTCGACTATCGAAATGTCTTGTTTGACTATAAAATTTAATCGACCGACAGAAAATGATGTATATGTCCCCGGGGCAACGGAGGATCAAAGGTGTACAGTATGCATCTGCATATTCCTGCATGGTTGAGAGCGTCTAGATTACATTGTTAAAAACTGCATATCGCTACGAGAGGTCATATTAGTGGAAAATGACGACCGAGAGTTGATCGCACTCTAACCATGCATACGCCTTGTCAGTCGAGGCCATATTGGATCCATCCATGCAGCCGCGTTCCGTGTTTTAGTGCTACAGGTCAAAACTCTGGAGTATTTTGGAAATAATGAATATTCAAAAGCTCCATCTATGGAACGCTACTCCATAACTTTGACATGTAGCACTAAAAAACGGAACGGGCTGGATGGATCCAATATGGCCGTGACTCAGTGACAAGGTATATTGGGAGGGAGGATTCAGTTTTTCATGAAAATTCTTCTCCACGTGAATGCAATACTTTCAAGTTAAAGATGTGATATATCATAGTTCTCTGAGCTTTCTGTGTATTTATTTGAGTGTATAAACGAATAACGATTAGTCGGAGAGGCCAGTCATCAGGATCTTCTGTCATTATAAAATAGTGTCCAGTGTTTTTCATGAAATGGGACAGAAAAAAAATCGCTATATTTTAGAGTATTACAAAGTTCACCTGTTGTGATGTGCATGATTGTGTGTGCTAATTTTTTTTTTTAATTGGACATCTTAAATTGTTGTCTGTTAAAACACTTTTAAGTGAAATGTGTGTACATCAGATGCTTCTCTTGAATTATTTTAGAATAATAGTGAGGTTTAGATGTTAAAGGTACTCAATCCGATCAGAGGGTCCCCATCTCAACAGATTCCAACAACAACAATCCGATCAGAGGGTCCTATATTACTATTTCTTTGGCTTTGGGGGTAAACAATATTTGATTCGAGTCGAGGAACCCATCAAACAAAGCTCAGAGTTATTAGATATTGATTTTTGAAATTTGTTATTTTCGCGAGATGAGTACTAATAATTGCCGTCAATTTCGGAACATGCTCGAGATGTGTACACCAAAACACTATTCAAACAGACAAGGATGGATAACTCTAAAATCAAGTGGTAATAATAACGCAATTTTGACTGTGTTCTGGGCCAGAAAGTATTCCCGATAATGAAAAATAATAGATTTCTAAAATCGATATCTAAAAAATCTGAGCTTTGATGGGTGGCTTCCTCGACTCGAATCAAATATTTTTGACCCCCGAAGCCATTGAAATAGTAATTGAGAGGAGTTTTATCGGATTGAGTACCTTTAATGTAACTAATATACGGTTAATAGTGCAAGCCTGTCCTTCGTGTCGTCCCGCGTATATGAGCTGGAATTCAAACTCCGGCTCCGCATAGTTATAGTGCAGTAGCTACTGCGTTTGTTGTGGATAATGCTCTGGGCGTGAATTTTGCGCGAGGTTGCCGCATAATTCAAGAAGGGATCGCTATTGAAGAAGATTTCAGTGACGTCAGATTCTATTTTAAGCACAACTTTCCCGCGGAAATATCTTTGGTCCAAGATCTTGAACCATTTACCTTCATCGGGTGATTTAATTATAAAAGTTCAATTTCGTATTTGGTTTATGTCGCACTTCGTCGGCGTGAATAAACGAGGATTACGAATTTCCAAGAACACGCAGTAACTAAGTAAACTAAACATAAGACGGATTGAGGGACGTGACTACCACCGACAGGTGACAGTTTGAATTTTTTTTTTTTTTTTTTTTTTACACATCAAAACCCGCCAATAAATATGTGTTATATACACAATCAATTGAATAAATACATGTACAGTACTGTTACTTTAATATTAAACAACTAGCTTAAACAGTCTCCCTTCCGGTCGTGGCAGAGAGATCATACTCTTTTATATATATAGATAATAATTATGCTACAGTAATGCTCTAAGTAATCGACTTCTTAACCACAGCAGAATTATGGGTGCCATTCATGAATGGCAACAAGCCATATTTCCGACTAAATCCTGAAAAGTTACCCAAAATTCTGCTGTGATTAAGAAGTCAATTACTTAGAGCATTACTGTACTTCAATATATCCCTTATCAAATAGGCGCATATTGGATCTAAATATTGGTTCATATTGAACTTATATGATTCTGGAATAAGCCCATAGCAGACTTTTACACATTATTCCATTGGATGGCGCGGGCCACAGTGCAAAGATTATAAAGAGGCTGAGCATACATCTGGTGCTGCAATATATCATCGTGCAAATAGGTTCATATTGGACCTAAATATTCACAGGTTAATATAGGACTTATTTGATTCTGAAATAGGCCCATAGTGAGGCTGATGGGGTCATTGTCACAAGGCTCCGGTCACATTCGTAGCCAGCTTTTTAAAACGATCACAAATGTAGCCAGCTTTTCTACGGCGATCACAATTGTAGCCAGCTTTTCTTATTCATGCGAGCCTCAATGAACAACATTAGGTTAGTCTCATTTTTCTGAGTTGATGAATGAAAAACAACATAAATTTAAAAAATTTGATATTAGTTCATCTAATAACCTGAGGTTTCCGATCCATGTCGTTAGATGCTCGAATTATATTCCAATATAAATTGATAAACGAAGTCCGTTTTGGAGTATGGCGTCGATATTTTAGTCACGAACGCGATGACGTCATATTTTGCGCCATATATAAAGCATGGAAAAGCTGGCTACATTTGTGATCGATTTAAAAAGCTGGCTACGAATGTGACCGGAGCCCTGTGACAATGACCCCATCGGCCATAGTGAGCTTATTTTAATATTTGAATTTATTTAATTAAATTTATTTAATTAAATTTTTGGAAAACTAACACCATTTTAACCTCCACCAGGGTGCCCTGAATCACCACACCAAATTTAGTTGAAATCAGTCATGTGGTACGGGAGAAAAATCTGGACAGACAGACAGATAGACATGTATAGATATAGTCAAGTATGGAAAACAGTAACTTCTGTGTGAGATTGATGAGTCGCCATCTGAGATTGTAACATCATAACCAATCCATGCTTCTAAATATAGCCTGTGACCGGATGGCGACTCGTCAGATTTTTGAATTCAGTATTGTAAAAAACAGCAAATCTCTTTGGATTTTCAGTGTTACTTTCAAGAGAGATATCTAGTTGATTGAAATATTTTTATAATTGGTACTTTTTAATGCTGAAATAGGACTTTAAACGAGTAGTGGTAGCGGGAGTCCTGTTGACTCTGAATTGGCCAGTTTTCCATTCTTGTCCATATTATTATTAAAGGATGGTATGTGTATATATCGGTGGATTTTAATCATAATTTCTAACAACTGTGGTCAAAATTTTCAACAGTTGAAAATTTCATACCAAATGCAACATTCGTTGGAAATTGTTCTTGTAGTTTGATTTTCCAACAAATTAGAAGTGGGGAATTTGTTGTTTGAGACCAACATTTGCATATTTTCATACTTTAGGTAAATACATGTATTTTGGACTGAAATGACCCCGAGGTCTGAGGATAGTCACACAGTAACCTCGCTCTGCTGCCATGAAAAGTTGACTTACAGTACAGTAATACCCTAAATAATCGACTCCTTAACCACAGCATAATTATGGGTAATTTTTCAGGATTTAATCGGAAATATGGCTTGTTGCTCTCACTGAGAGCTTTCCGATGAATGACAATAAGCCATATTTCCGAATAAATCCTGAAATATTACCCATAATTCTGCTGTAGTTGAGGAGTCGATTATTTAGGGCATTACTGTAGCTCTACCACAGTAATAATACAAGTGCCTGTCCTTTGTCACCAGAGAGATCCAGATGACTAATTAATAACCACAACTCATTCACACTCCAGCATACCTTCACTCGCATTGAAAAGCATATTAACCCTTTACCCAACAAACCGGCCAAAACCGGCCAAATAAAGATTCAACAGCCTAAAATATCTTTGGTCTGTCTCAATAGAACCATACAAATATGGATATCATTGGAACCGGCTCCTTGACCACATTGTGATAGTTACAGTTATGCCCTGTGCCAATGCATTCTCTTATATATGCGAGTCGACCATTTTTTCATACATTCTTTAACAATTTTATAATTTTTAATGTGTTAAGCCAATGCATTCTCTTATATATGCGCGGCGACCTATGGTCGACTCGCATATATAAGAGAATGCATTGGCACAGGGCCGTTCTGTTGGGTAAAGGGTTAAGATATTTGATTTCTCTTCCAGAATTTAGCTGTCTGGCAATCGGACCCATGCACAGTTTGTCAGTGTGAGGAACCTGTTCCAGTCTGCTCCAAAGTCAAATGCTCAAGTCCCCAGTGTAATTTCAAAAAGGTAAGATTAATACATGTACAACAAATGATAACACGGTTGTTCTAGTAAATCATGGTGACCATTGTATAAACCTGGGAAATTCATATCAATATTTCAAATCTGGAGCATACAGCTTTTAACCCTTTACCCAACAAACCGGCCAAAACCGGCCAAATAAAGCTTCAACAGCCTAAAATATCTTCGGTCTGTCTCAATAAAACCATACAAATATGGATATCATTGGAACCGGTTCCTTGACCACATTGTGATAGTTACAGTTATGCCCTGTGCCAATGCATTCTCTTATATATGCGAGTCGACCATAGGTCGCCTCGCATATATAAGAGAATGCATTGGCCTAAAAAAAATCTTTTTTTAACACTTTTTACCATTTTTTCTTACATTCTTTAACAATTTTATAATTTTTAATGTGTTAAGCCAATGCATTCTCTTATATATGCGAGGCGACCTATGGTCGACTCGCATATATAAGAGAATGCATTGGCACAGGGCCCTTCTGTTGGGTAAAGGGTTAAGATTAAAGGCCCACTTAATTTTCGAGTCACCAATTTTTTTTTTTATAATGTCTTGCAGCCTTGATATACAGTTTTAATAACAATATATGTCATAAAATATGATTAAAATACTATAAGTCATCACCATTTGGAATGTCTGTTTAGAAGGTGCCCATAGAGTAATATAAAAAAGCCGAAGTCTTAAAATCATTCCCCCCGTTATGGCTTCCAGAATGCAACAGAATTCAAACTATAGTTTATTTTCAATGGAAGTGGAATAACTCTATATCTAAATATATAGAGTTATTCCCCTTCCATTGAAAATAATATACTTTGTGCAGAAACTTCAGTACAGAACGTATGTTGGTTTTTCAACAAAAACAACATGTTCACAGTTTTTTACATTGAATAAGTTGAATACAATGTTTTGGAGCTTCCTCTTTCAAATGGTATATAATATGGCATATATTTTATATAATGTGATCTGGGGGTTCGAAAATTAAGTGGGGCTTTAATATCCCAAATGGTAACACTAACATGGTTGTTCTAGTAAATAAGGTGACCATGTTAAACCTGTGAAATTCATATCAAGATTTCAAATCTCGAGCATACAGCCCTAGAAATTAGCATTTAATTTTACGTAATTGCTTTAGAATTGCATGAAATTATATAATGGCTTGCATGCCTATTTCTACAGTAGCCTTTTGCCATTGCTAAGCTCAATGGGTGGGCATATTCCTCATACATTTCACATTTGAACATATCTATCCACCTTCAAGCCTGCAGATAGTGAGTCTGTCATTTGCAGAATGAGGTCCCCAGAGGGTTAATTTAGTGACGCTATCCTGCATAGCGGGCTAGCATCACTAAATTCACCCTCTGGGGACCTCATTCTGCTTAATAGGCCTCATCTTCTGGGAAGTTTCTATGATATCAAACTAACATTGTTTTTAGTTACGTTTTCCCATCTGGGAAGTTTCTATATCCCCTAATTTGCAGAAGATAAAATCCATAATTGAGGCACCCAATGGGTGAACATCACCAACTTCAACTGGGAAACTTCTATCTGATCCTAGGTCTACCATAGAAGTTGAGGGCCTAAGCAGAATGAGGTCCCCAGAGGGTGAATTTAGTGATGCTAGCCCGCTATGCGGGGTAGCGTCACTACATTCACCCTCTGGGGACCTCATTCTGCAAATGACAGACACGCTATTTGCGGGCTTGTCCACCTTTAACAGCAATCTACTAATCATATGCTTATGATTTGAGTGTCATTACACTCTGTTGAAGCTGTTGTATCTCAGTTGTGTAACATTTCAAGCCCATATTCAGATTGATATTCAGCATAACTCTATTAAATGGGCCTATGTGACCTCTTGTCAGTTGTTAACTGATTTCATATGCATAGTCAGTGGCAAGCCTGAGTTTAGTGTGTCTGTCATTGGCAGAATGAGGTCCCCAGAGGGTGAATTTAGTGATGCTATCCTGCGTAGTGGGCTAGCATCACCAAATTCACCATCTGGGAACTTCATTCTGCTATGGGAGACAGACTGAGATTGAAGTTCCCAAATGGTGAATATTGTGATGTACACCCATTGGCAACCTCAATTATGCAATGTATTGTCTGCCAAATTGGGGATATATAGAGAAATCTATGTGACAAAGTTTCTATAGAAATTTGATAATAAAGAAACTTTCCAGAGAAGATGAGGCCTAAGCAGAATGAGGTCCCCAGAGGGTGAATTTAGTGATGCTAGCCCGCTATGCGGGGTAGCGTCACTAAATTCACCCTCTGGGGACCTCATTCTGCAAATGACAGGCACACTAAACGTAGGCTTGTGCACTGGGCACTGTTGATGCAGCATCCAAGACTGGGGTGGTGTTATTTACTTTTATTGATTTTATTTGTATTTGACACTATAGAGCCAGACTATTGGCTGGTTAAAATAAACAACCAGTCCTCAATGTTGGCCACAGCATTATGCAATGCCCTGGGAAAAGCCGTGGCAACATGTGGCATCTAACATGCCACAGCATTAACCCTTTACCCAACAGAACGGCCCTGTGCCAATGCATTCTCTTATATATGCGAGTCGACCATAGGTCGCCTCGCATATATAAGAGAATGCATTGGCTTAACACATTTAAAATTATAAAATTGTTAAAGAATGTAAGAAAAAATGGTAAAAAGTGTTAAAAAAAAGATTTTTTTAGGCCAATGCATTCTCTTATATATGCGAGGCGACCTATGGTCGACTCGCATATATAAGAGAATGCATTGGCACAGGGCATAATTGTAACTATCACAATGTGGTCAAGGAGCCGGTTCCAATGATATCCATATTTGTATGGTTCTATTGAGACAGACCGAAGATATTTTAGGCTGTTGAAGCTTCATTTGGCCGGTTTTGGCTGGTTTGTTGGGTAAAGGGTTAAATATGCCGTGGGACATTTTTCCTAATTTCAAAGAGTGAATACTGTAGGCCTTTTCTAAATAAATAAAAAGTTTAATGGCATCTATTTCTATAATTACAGGGTGAATACCTGTACATTCCAAGTGGAGAATGCTGTCCACAGTGCATGAAACAACTCGCACCATGCCATTACCAAGGTCGCACTGTTCCGGTAAGTAATCATTACCACAGATACATGCAGAAAGTGTGCTTATCATAGAAGAGGGGAGGTTTCTCTGGAATTTTTAATATTTTAAATAGGGAGCTGCGCATGCACTGGATCAGCAATAATGATCCTGTGCCTGTGCATTCTTTATATATGCGAGTCTCCCATAGGGTCTTGGAGCCTTGCATATATAAGAGAATGCACTGGCTTACAGGCTCAAATTAAATATTGTTAGGCCAATGTATTCTCTTATATAATTACTAGCAGGGGTACCCACCATTGTTCGGGTGAAGAATGCATAATTTATCAGTCATTTAAAATAATTATCAGTCATCTGGGATAAACAGCACCTATTGCATGACTCTCCGGATAAAGTTACATCAATATTTTAAGTTTATAATAAACGATCTTTATTCCTAATTATTAGTGCCTCTTAAAGTCATTGGAAATCAACAGCATCTATCCCATGACATTCCCCTGAATCACATTACTTTTGTGCATCAATGTTCCCACAAAGCATCTGGGCTAATAATAAACGCTCTCTATTGGTCATATAATTTATTAGTCTCCATCTAGGTCATCTGAGCTTAATGTCACCTATCCAATGACAATCTCCTGATCAGGTGACCCATCTTACCAATGTTCCTACAAATCTTCTAAGCTGATAAGAAATGCTCTTTATTGCTCATATTTTTCCCTTTAAGTAGTCTGAAGGCAACAGCATCTCTCTCATGACAATATACGGGTCAATTTATCCCCGTGTTCAGTTTTCACCAACCGGATTACAACCATTTTAGGTATATCATTAATTATTTAGTTAAATTAACAAGTAGTGCCATTTTAAGGCATCTGAGGTCAACTGACTTATCTAATAACATTCATAGGGTTAAATTACCCGTATGTACAAATATTCAGCTCTGAGTGTCCAACCGTTTGGTTACCTCTAGCAAATATATATATATAATAATTATTAGCGCCTTTTTAAGACATTTGAGGTGAACAGGACCTATCTAATAACGCTCACCAGGTGCAAATTTTCAGCTCTGATGGTCCAGCTATTTGGTCGCCTATAACCGACAAACAAACATACGAACAAACAAGTTTTATTAGTACAGATGGAAGGGTTAATGAGCCAAAACATTTAGTGTGAAAATTAAAAATTGTTACTAAAAAATGGATTTCTATGACACATTAATGTCATGAATAAATGGATGAATAAATGAGACAGTGGCAATAAATCAATAAGAATTAAAGGGACCAAGGCCTTTGCAGTGGGTAAATGTGCAAAACATACAGCAATGCTCTAAATAGTTGACTCCTTAACCACAGCAGAATTATTGGTAATTTTTCAGGATTGAGCCGGAAATATGGCTTGTTGCCATTCATCTGATGAATGGCAACAAGCCATATTTCCGACTAAATCCTGAAAAGTTACCCATAATTCTGCTGTGGTTAAGGAGTCAACTATTTAGAGCATTACTGTATAAAAGTCTATAAAAATATCACCACCAAGAAGAACATGGTGAAATAGATAAACGTTATTTTTCTATTGATTATTGATAGCTCTCCAATAACAACATTTTGCATGTTGAAACCATTGTTAATTTGTTATGTAGACAAAACTGTTACAGTGATTTGTCAACAAGCATCGCCATGATCGCGTATAAGTTCAAATATTTTAGTCTGAATATGATTTTCAAAATACTTTTCAGTGCATTGACCTTTTCCAATGTTTAACTTTGGTATCTAATTGATCTTTTATCGGTAATGCCACTGTAACAGTAATGTTTACATAACAATGGTTTAAATATGCAAAATCTCGTTATTAATGGAGAATTATTAATAATAAAATTGAGAACATCTGTGTTCAGGTGATTTTAATGATTTACAGTGACAATGGCAGGGTGTGACCCAGTGAACTAACAGGGAGTTAGGATCTATCTGATCTATTTTTACATGCACTTTTTGATGATAGGTGTTTTACAAAAAAATATGTTATTTAGCATGAACCCACTTTGAAGGTTTTGAGTTCCTTAACCCTTTCATGATGGGAGCTGCGCTTGTGCAGCATTAAAGATCCTGTGCCAGTGCATTCTCTTAAACCTCTCCAAAACGGACCCTCTATAAACCGAATCCCTCTCCATACCGAACAAATTGTCTGGTCCCAAATTTACCCAAGTGCATTCTCACAAAAAATTACCTCTGTAAACCGGAACCTCTTTATTCCAAACAACGGACGTTTTTTCTAGGCTATAAGTGAACAAAGACATTAATATTTACCGAAAGCGATACAAACAGAACACATGTGCGGTAGATTTGGTGTACTTGGTGCTGAGCTCTTGTCGGCTTTGGCGTAGACTTGGGATCCTTTATAAGTTTAAATTTTTGGTCCAAATTTATAATCTGCACTGCTAACGGTATATCATATAGGCTGGTGCTAAATGAAGAGCGTGACTAAATCATTTCCTGTATCATGCCTCGCAAATTTCATATCATATGGACGGGGAAATATATACCTGTACACATTGGGTAACAGAACCATAATATATCCCCATATTTTTAGTAAGTCTTACAGCTATGTTCCTTTTCCGTCGTGGTATGCATATATTTATTTTATACACATATCACGTGAAAAATTACATATATGACGGCAGAATGATCGGCCATTTTACTATCCTGTATCCTGTGTTGACTTGTAGATAGCCGAGGGGTCACTCTCGATTACTAGTCGATCCTTCATACTAGTATTTTCCTGCTAGTCCGTGGGGTCGGTGTGGTGCTATCCACCCAGTTTGTAGTTACTAGGTCTTGACATCCCCTTTGCCATGCTGGCATAAACCATAAAACAACTCTTGAGTGATTGTTTTTCGTGATGGCTCGTTCATTGTGATAGGTTGGTTAAAACTGTATTGGTAACAATACATTATACCATTGTGTTCTTTTAGCGAATTAGTTTTTAGTTTGGACTATGATACAAAATAAGAGTCCAACTCTGCATAATAATTGATGTAAAAACAGAGTGCCAGTGCTCTATTCTCTGTGAAGTCACCTTGTTCACCCAATGTGTGAAATAAGCATACAGTTATCTAATCAGACTCCTCCAGTTATAATCCGGTTCAAACAAAAGACCTCTTAATTAAATAGGTACGCATTACAAGAGAAGAAACTACTATACCTGTGCTGTACTAATTTTGTCAGCGGCATTTTTAACAACTGCGAATCACTGTAAAATTTAGCATTTCCATGTTTCCTGTCTTATCTATAAATGTATTATTTCTTAATATACTATGTTTTTCATTCTTATAATACCATGCGCGAAGCACACACAGGGGCCATAGGCCCCAGGGGCCATAAGCCCCTAATGCACAACGGGGCTACAGGCCCCTTTCTGCAGAAGCCACTGGCCCTTCCGACGCTGAATAAAGGCTCACGACCGGAGCCCGTTTCAGCTAGTAGCTCTATATACATGTAGCTGTAAACATTGTGTCATATATATATTATAAATGTTATGAATAGTTTTCATATGTCTTCCACACCAGCATTCCTAACTCCCTGTTAGTTCACTGGGTCACACCCTGCCATTGTCACTGTAAATCATTAACATCACCTGAACACAGGTGTTATGTCGTTAACAGGTAAAATCATCGTTCTGCCTCATTTATCTCAAGTCTTATCGCAAGACCTTTGTCATAATTTATCACTCTGTATATCTGTACAGTCACACCAATGCTAAAATAATTTCACACACATCAGCTCTGCAATCTAGTATGAATTATATATTCGTAAAGTTGCTCCAATTTAAAATAATTTCATACATCTGAGCTTCTCAGATAAATAAGTCATTTTAGTTCGTTCACCTGATATATCTAACCTAAATTCTGCTTGTCACGTTTTCAAATAATTATTTCTGAAATATTGTGCCTTTTCAGAGATTTCTCCTGAATTTCTTTATATGAGTAGGGAATTTTATGGGAATTTTAGTAGTTGACATTACTGTTAAGGGTCTGAGGAATATAGCATATGTAAAATCCACTCTAAATTGCTTGTCAATTACAAGTCTGGATATAGTGTGTCTGAAATTTGCAGGTCCACAGTACCACAGAGGTTCACAGAGGGTGAATATAGTGAAGCTATTCTGCACTCGGGACCTCTCTGGAGACCTCATTCTGCTTAGGCCTCATCTTCCTGGAAGTATCTATAGTCTCAAACTGAGGCTCAAATGAGGACCCAGAGGGGGATTTGGTCACTTAAATTCACCCTCTGCCTCTGGGGACCTCATTCTGCAAATGTCAGACACACTATATCCAGGCTTGATTAAAGTTTGATGATGAATTGTTATATTCAGTACATGTATTTTAATATTCTTCAGAAAGAGTTTCCTTTAAGGAAATTCAGCCCGAGACTCGCCATAGTTGGGGTAAGAATGAAATATAGTGCACGCTCCCACCCAACTACATCAGTTATGCTAATTTCAACAGCTTGTCCATATCTGCTTTCGCATTGAAATACCTCTCCCATAAAAAGACACCATATCTGCCGGACTATTTCAGTCATGTGATTGATCATGTGCATACTCCCAGGAAACTTGTCTGTTGAACTTGAACTAATTAATGCTATTTATTACTATTTAATGTATGATCAAGTTTGGTACAGCTACAGTAATGCCCTAAATAATCGACTCCTTAACCACAGCAGAATTATGGGTAATTTTTCAGGATTTAGTTGGAAATATGGCTTGTTGCCATTCATCGGAAAGCTCTCCGCGAGAGCTTTCCGATGAATGGCAACAAGCCATATTTCCGACTTAATCCTGAAAAATTGCCCATAATTCTGCTGTGGTTAAGAAGTCGATTATTTAGGGCATTACTATAGTGAATAAATTCTACTCCATTCCCATCTATGTGTCAACTAGTCAATGTCCTCGCCTTATTACCAGGCTAATGCCCTAATTAATCGACTCCATAGCCACAGCATAATTATGGGTAACTTTTCATGATTTAGTCAGACTAAATCCGGAAAAGTTACTGATAATTCTGCTGTGGTTAAAGAGTCGATTAATTAGAGCATTACTGTATATTGTAGCCTTATGCAAATATGGTGTCTATTTATGGAAGAAGTTGTTTCCATGCAAAAGTGGAAATGTTCAAGCCATTGAGATTGCAGTTGTGCATGGCATACCCTAGATCATGCCATGAATTTCTACTAATGTTAACGCTCCTAGATATCATATAATACATATTCCACCAGTACTATAAACCTGGGAACTTTTTGAAGGTTTGACAGGGAACCTTATACAGTCAGAAAAATAACGTGGGGAACATATTTATTAGTTATTATCTGTTCCATTAATAATGTACTTCACTGTAGATGAAGGTCCCAACTCAAAATTGCATACTTTTCTGTGACTTCTGTGAGCCGATATTGCAATAAACATAGAATTAATTACCCAGAATAAATTCCATAATTGTAAACGACGCAAAGCAAAATTGCTCACAAAGTCACTTAAATCATAAAATTTTGAGTTGGGGCCTTCACCTACAGTGAAGTACATTATCAAGGAACAGATAATAACCAAGAAATCTATTCCCTGCGTTATTTTTTCAACTTTATAAAGTTCCCTGTCAAAACCTCAAAAAGTTCCAAGGTTTTGAACTGGCGGAACAGAGTAGAGATTCATGGCATGATCTAGGCATACCCCATCTGCACTGTTTATTTTCATTCACCATTTCCTTTTGCAATGTTTGTCAATTATCCTTTGACCTATTTGAAAGACCATGTTTTCTTGTCAATGTCTACTTGGGATATCAGGTGTGATGCTTGCATAAATGAGGATGCTCAGATATGACGCATGCGTCTTCTTAGTACATAATGTATGCTAAGACCTGGTGAAGGAAAGTTACTTTGTCTTTATATTATTATAAAGTAAATCACAGCTTTTTTGGAACTCAGTGGTATAAAATAAAACGTATAAAATAAATGTAAAAATACAATTGATTTTCTCGGATTTTGGAATCTGTTGCTATAAAAATATTGTACATAAACAATGTGTTTAAATGCTCATATATCAACACTATATATGTCTTATTGTAGCAAGGAAAATGATACACTGGTTGAAAGCCATTCATCGCATAAGTTGTGCATTAGTAACATTCCATAATATACAGAAATTCCAATGCTACAATTGGAAAATAAGTGCCTCTATTTCATCAGTGTGTTTTAACCCTTTACCCAACAAAACGGCCAAAACCGGCCAAATAAAGCTTCAACAGCCTAAAATATCTTCGGTCTGTCTCAATAGAACCATACAAATATGGATATCATTGGAACCGGCTCCTTGACCACATTGTGATAGTTACAGTTATGCCCCATGTGCCAATGCATTCTCTTATATATGCGAGTCGATCATAGGTCGCCTCGCATATATAAGAGAATGCATTGGCCTAAAAAAAATCTTTTTTACCATTTTTCTTACATTCTTTAACAATTTTAAAATTTGTAATGTGTTAAGCCAATGCATTCTCTTATATATGCGAGGCGACCTATGGTCGACCTATGGTCGACTCGCATATATAAGAGAATGCATTGGCACAGGGCCGTTCTGTTGGGTAAAGGGTTAACAGAGGCATGGGATTCTTTGTCTTTGCCAGTATATATCATGGCCGATGTTACTGTTTGGCTAAGAAAACATAGTCAAACATTATTTCTTTCCCTTTGTTTGTAGGTTTTTTTGTCTTCGTTGTGAACCCTTTTGATTTTTTTAGATTTCTGAACCTTTTAACATGCATTTGTTTCTAGTCAGATGCTTACTGTATGTTGTTGTTTTACTGACTTAATTGTTAGATGAGCTTTCTAAGCAGGTTGCATGTTTAATATGACTGTTTATTTCTAAGTTTATGAAGTTCACTAAATCAGGATGCCATATGTTAATTGAAATAGCTTTGAGAAATGGTCACATCAATATAGAAACCAATTAACTTTTTCGAGAAAAGTGTGTACTCAGACAAAATTTCAACGGTATTCACATCGCTTGGAAAAAATCAGAATATCAGTGAATAGAAAACAATGTCTTAAAATTAGCCTTGATTTTATCTCAACAAAACAATTGTGCATTTATAAAATTAAATGTGGGATACTTTATACTGTGGAGGCACATGAAGCATGAAGATGGGAAATATTCTCAGACATGTTATGCAATTTAAAATGCATGCATTTTTTTCTGTATACTGGCATGGTCTGGAATATACAGTAATGCCTTAAGTAATCGACTCTTTAACCACAGCAGAATTATGGGTAACTTTTCAGGATTTAGTCGGAAATATGGCTTGTTGCCATTCATCGGAAAGCTCTCGCCGAGAGCTTTCCGATGAATGGCAACAAGCCATATTTCCAACTAAATCCTGAAAAGTTACCCATAATTCTGCTGTGGTTAAAGAGTCGATTACTTAGGGCATTATTGTAACTGTTTATAACAGATTATATGCAGGCATTTTCTTTCAGAATTGTGCTTACTCATCAAGAAGAATTTTCTGGATGCTAAAAATATATTGTCGCTAATTTTGGTGTTATAGTATAATAGTTGAATGTTCTGTATGTGAGCTTTAAATATGATGATGCTAGAAGAGAACTAACCCGATTCAGCATGAAATAGAAATATGTTGAAAACTTTGTCCAATATAAATAAATTGCTTGATTTACATCTAAACTTTTTCAGAAAACAGAGGTGGGAGGGTGAATTTTATTTGTTATATTTTATTCTTCCTAACATAAATGGTCATGGACAGTTATAGATATTGAAGGAGTATCATATCTTATATCATATCTTATATCATATCTTATATCATATCTTATATCATATCTTATATCATATCTTATATACCCAAACAAAACGATTGAACACTTCATTTATAGATATTGAAGGAGTATATATCTTATACAAGGTGATTTATATACCTGAACAAAACCATTGAACACTTCATTTCATCTCTTCATAGTAGTGGTTAATACTAGTGAACATCCATAACAAATTTCATTGAGATCCGAGCATTACTGTTCCAGTTATGACCTGACTTTGTTTTTAAAGGGGGGGGGTATAAAAATATTTGAGGAAGAGTCGGGAGGGGATGTAAATCTAGCATTTGTTTTATATTGGCCTTATGGACTTCAGAATTCAGCCAAAAGAGTTTCTTAACCCTTTCATGACTGCAGCTTCCTCAAATTATGCGAAAACCCTGTGCCAATGCATTCTCTTATATATGCGCCCATAGGGTGCCCCGCATATATAAGAGAATGCATTGGTCTAACAATAATTACCGTGATCTTGTAAGCCAGTGCATTCTCTTCTATATGCAGGGCTCCCTATGGGAGAACCACATTTATAAGAGAATGCACTGGCACAGAGTCTTGAAAGGGTTAAAGATGCCATCAAGGTTCTACCATCGCAATAATTACAACAATAGGTTCTATAAACCGGAATTTGGCATCATATAGGGCTTTATATTATTACTTCTCAAGAGAAGAAACATAACACATGTTATACATTTAATCCAAATTATGCTGACCAAATAGACGTCTCATACGTATAACCAGTAATGTTTATATCCAAATTGATGGACACATGGAGGCCCAAAACTCTGGTCAGAATCCTGAATATATTTGTTTTTCAGCTTTCCTTATCTAACAGTAATATCTTAAGTTTGAATACATGTACATTAAATATTGTGATAGTATTGTATTCAATATTTACAAAAATGTACACCTAAACACTAGGTAAGTTTGTGGACATGAGTACTTCAAATTAACTAATATTCATTATATTAACCCTTCCATGATTGGAGCTGCCTGAAAATTTGCGAAAATCCTGTACCAATGCATTCTCTTATATATGCATAGGGAGCCTCACATATATAAGAGAATACATTGGCCTAACAATATTTACCTTGAACTTGTAAGCCAGTGCATTCTCTTTATATGTGAGGCTCCATATGGGAGAGTAGGAGACTCACATATATAAGAGAATGCACTGGCACAGGACCTTTAATGCTACACCAGTGCTGATCCAGTCATGAAAGTGTTAATACATGTATGGAAAGTGTTTGAGCACCCAGATATAATTTCTCATGTTTTCTGCAGCATAATTCAGAATGGAGTCCTGAACCCTGTTCCTCGTGTTACTGTTACGACGGAGATGTGAAATGTTCAAACATCCAGTGTCCTCCTCTCCGATGTAACCCTGGGGAGGTGAAGCAGGGTCTCCCTGGGCAATGCTGTCCCTCTTGTGTTCCCGCTGGAAGTAAGTACATTTAGCTAATATAATTTGATATTGTCCTCTATGTCCGTATAGCCCTGGTGAACTGAACCAGGGCTTCATGAGAAGTGTTTCAGTGCATAGAGCAGATTTTTGCGCTGGCCCAATTAAAAAGGTGGCACACGCAGAGTTTCAGGACCATACGCAGTCCTGAGAAACGAGAAATTGACTCTGTGCGGTCCTAAGTGGTAAAATTTAGCATACTTCTGGTCATAATTTGATTGCCTGAAATGTAGAATTTTTTGTATTCTTCATTGCTAATCAATGGCTGTTTTGTGTCTCAAATATGATGCTGCAAGAAAATTGAGAGTGACCTGATATTGGCTACAGGGAATGACATTCTTCTTTTCATTTGATGTATATTGGGTTGAGTGGTTATTACCTTTAAGTATTCTGGAAATCTTTCTTTGATTGTCTCTGAGTAATTTTGGGAACAGTCATGCAGCATTGTATAATAATGAGCCCCTCTTGAAGTTATCCCCCTTGCCTGTGTTGTTATTAGTATCTCTTACTATTAAGTCATTAATGGCATTCCTTCCCTTAGTTTGTGTTAGTGTTACAATTTACCTGGAATTTCTCCACTTCTGTAAACTGAATGCAGTATGTGAATGTTACATTGTAATTTTAAATAGTTTTGTTGCTACAATAAACTTGATGGAAATGAGAGTAATTCAGGCACATTCTTCTCACAGTTAATAAGGTGTTATGTTCATTTTCATGGAAAAATAATCAGTGCTCTTCTTAGCACTGCATACTATTCACATTATCCTGTTTGAAAATACATTCCTAACGATGTTGAAGCATCTCTTAATCTTTCACCAAGCTAACTAAGTGCATGCCTGCTAACAAAAGTATATTAAAATTACATCCATTCCATACTGTTTCCTCTCACTTAAGTTCTCCATAGACTGTCACAGACAGAAGGGATAGTTTCTGGTTCTAGGAATCACTGAACTAAATGGTTTCCCGTAGGCGACAGTGTTAACGTTTCGGCCAAATTCACTTAATTGAAGCCTGCAGGCTATACCAGTGATGTTTACCCAGCTAGATTGACACCAGTTGATCACGGAAATGCAAGAAAAATCATAGGTCATGTGTTTACCTTTTAAAATAAATCCCCAAGTGTACGACAGCTATCCCACAGCCAAATTTGATCTGGAAAAGCCCAGAACTACAGCAGCAAGTTAAATAAATTTCCCGCTCACAAAAATCCATTCCCCCGGACATTCATTCACCAGTTTAAATTATTTAGATATGATGTACAAATCAAATAAACGCGATGTCATCCTTTAATAACGTGTTTCATGTATCAGGCGAAGGTCATTCTTCAGTTACCTTCACCTTTAGCATTCCACGGTGTACTCGCTCCACGACTCTAGAACATATTCAGCCCTGGGAATTAGCGTCGGCAATCGGCAGTGCCGAGGCAAAAGCCGACGTGAAATGAATTTGCGTCGGCATTTTTTTAGCCGAGGCAAATAAATGAAGACATGATCAATTGGGAAGTGAAATGAGTGTTTGTTGTCAATTGTTGAAGCTTTAGTAATGTCCTGTTCCGTTTTACAATCGCGTTTTGTATTAATTCCATATTCGTGATCGGCACATGTCCTCAAAATCATTTTACTTGCGACTTCCATTCATTGACACACTCAACTAATTGTGTCAATAAAAAATGACAACTGGTCCGTCTCCAAGTAACCGGTTACGATTTTCGGAGCAAGCTACACCAACATGAAAGGAGGTCATTGTGTCACGTGCGTGCGCAGTGTTGAGTGTTTATTGAGATCGTTAAAACGAAAATATCCTAAATGGAGCCCCACAATGACATTGCCACAGTAAAACACTGTGTGTTCCGATATAAAGCACGTGGCGCGTCCCCCTAATAATGAGATAATCCTGATAAAAACGTGCGCAAACGTCATGGATACACGGTCGGAAACAGATGAGTCCACTTCAAAGGCATGCGGGGAGAGGAAACTCAGGAAATGTGTATTTATGGTGCGTCCCCTGATAATGAGATAATCCTAACAATCACGTGCGCGAAAGTAATAATTACTCGGCTTGGCTTAGTGATCCTTAGTAGTCAGATGCGGCCACTTTCAAATGCGGGGAGGTAAACACCTGGCTCGCCTTGCTATTTTCATTTTTGGGAATTCCTACTTTCACTTTGTTGATGAATTTGACAGTTCACTTCTGGAACAAATTATTTCATAGAAAAATAAATGAACGCGCGTAAGTAGCGTACAGGGGGGATTTCCGCCTGAAATAATAAACGTGCGTGCAACTGGTGCATGCAGGCACGTTATTTGGCCGCTAACGTTATCTATTTGGCGTACAAACTTTGAGTACACAATTACAGGAAGTCGAGATAATCGTCTGCGAAATAAAAAAAAGTTTTGCATCGGACGCAATTTGAAATTGAATGAAATAAATTAAACTAGTCTTTAATATACACATTAGTAATTACAATGGTAAAAAAGAAAACTGTTGACGGATGGGAGCTCGGGTGTATACAATATGAATTAGAAGGAGATGGGGATACAGTTAAAAACGTATACTGTTCTCTATGTAGGGAGTTTGGCCAAAGTCAGATGAGGGGACCGTTCATGAAGATGAAAGGTGCAGTTGATAAAATAGTCGAAAAATGGATAGAGGGCACTACGAACATTAAAAAATCAAGTGCGGTGGATCATATTGCAAAATCCACCATGCACAGAATTGCGATGACTGCAAATAAAGAGCAAAATGATGGCAATGGCCCCGACAAACAAAATGAAAATAACACTGTGACGCCACAAATCACAATTCCACAGTTGGTAGCAAAAATAACTCTTGCCCAAAGACATCAACTAACCAAGAAATTTCAGCTAGTTCATTATCTGGCTGTGAAGTGTCGCCCAAATAATTGATAAAACAAATTCCCCTCGTGCATTCAAACCATGAATGGTCATGACTCATTCATAATAAAATTCACTTCAGATCAGTGAGTGATAACCCTACATGCATATGCCCAGCCCATTGTAATAGATCTAATCATCATACCCCACCACTTGGGGCACATAAATTGAATGAAGTGAATGATACTCAGAGAGAAAATGACTTTAATAATGAAGTCTTTTCTGAAATAAAGCTTTCACAACATGATATTTTAACTTGTGAACAATAATTCATCATAATATAATAACATGAACACCTTATTGAAAATTGCCTAGGCCAAAGTGAAAAATGCCTAGGCAAAATGATTTTGCCTAGGCAATTTTTTCGCCTAGGAAAATTTTCCTTAATTCCCAGGGTTGCATATTTAGCTCCCTGATTCCTCTAGTTTAGTCTATTACATGCTCATAGTATCTGTGAGAACATGCACTGTCATTTTTATTCTATAGATGTGGACAGATGCAAGCCTTGAAACAGTGTGTCATTTGCGGAATGAGGTCCTCAGAGGGTGGATTTAATGTTGTTATCCCATATTGTGGGCTAGCATCACCAAATTCACCATCTGGAACATCAATCCACTGAGGCCTCAACTGTTATGTCAGATTGAAGTTCCACAGTTGAAGTTGGTGATGTTCACCTATTAGTCACCTTGATTATGCATTTGATCTTCTGCAAATTAGGGAATATAGAAACAGAACAGAAGGGAAAATATCATGTAGCGAATACTCTTCTGCATCCCTGGGCGATCGGGCAAGTCACTTCCTGTGTAGCGGTCGCTTTGTAAATATAGAAGGCCGATGACTTCTCTGATCGAGAGGTCTAGATCTCTTGGTAACTGTCATTAGACACTTTGTGTGATCTCTGAAGTTAAGCAACTTCGAGCCCGGTTAGTACTTGGGATTCCGGCTGCTGCCAACTTTCGGTGCGACTCCCGCACTGCTCTCTCTCTCGTTCTGTTACAGCTGTAGCAGAAGTGAATAAATTAACCCATATGCTGTTGTCGAATTCACTATGAATGTACTCAAACATGCCGAAAATAACACTCGCCGACCGTACCTCCCCAGGGGTCCGAGCGAGATGGGGCATGCACTATCATGCACAATAGACCTTTATGTACCAATGTTCCAATCCTCCAGTCGATAGCTCCAGCTGAACTGGAACTGTTAACCCCTAACTTGTGGCCGATTCCGTCAGGTACGCAAAATCCAAAAAGGCACCTCCACCAGCTGCCTAACCACGGAAAGGTACATCATATCATGCAGCGAATACCCTGCTGCATCAATGGGCAAGTTGCTAGCTGTAGCGGAAGTGAATATATTAACCCATATGTTGCTGCACAGCATTAAAGATCATGTGCAGGGAGCAAATTAACTCGTATCGCATCGCAATTTGCTACCCAATTTTGGATAAAAGCTATGCAATTTGGTATGAATTTTATATGATTTTAGAACAATGCTATCTAATCATGTCAATGTGAGGTTATTTGCTAATCAAAATTTCAAAAGTAATTTGCTTCCTGATCATGTGTCAGTACATTCTCTTATATATACAAGTCTCCCATAAGATAATGCACTCGCTTACAAGGTCAGGGCCAATGCCAATTTATTCTCTCATATAGGAAAAATTAGAACTATCAATTCGTGATCAATGCTATTTGTATTTTTATTGTTTGTTGCTGAAAACTGGCTTCCCTGTTACAGTAATGTGTATAAACACTGGCTTCCCTGTTACAGTAATGTGTGTAAACAATGGCTTCAACATGCGGAATCTCGTCACTGGAGGGTTATTGATAATGAAAATAAGAATAATTCCTTCTAATTTTTCATGTTCTTCTTGATTATACCAGTTTAAAAAACTTTATATAATTTTCCAGCTGTATCGACTGAACGCCTTCCATATCTTTAAAGATACGGGCGGCGTTGGCGGTGGGTATGCTGTTAAAATATTCACCTCCGTCAAAAACCGCAGAAATAATAGTAAAATATAGACAGACTTTGTTCTTATAACAATCAGAAATATGGCATAAACAGTATGTTATTGTCAAATGTTTTTCCTTTGTTATGTAAACAAAAGCAAAAACCGTTACAGAACCTGGCTTTTGTTTATATCCGGATATGGTAAACATAAAGAGCGTTATTTGTTACTGTTTTCCTGATATGGAAATAATAAAGAGCATTTATATCATTTGTGTGTGATTAACCAATAGAATTGCGCTGTTTTATGTAAACAGAAGCAAAACTTCTGTAACACGAGCAGGCTCTTGTTTACGTACACCATCCTACGTCTTTACGAACATATACTATTTACGCACTGATTATGTTTGGGATATGAACAAAACTATATATATTTTAATATTCCTTCTGCCGATGGCGATTTGAACAAATATGAATATGTCTGCAACGAACGCCGCCCGTGCCTTTAAGCCATCTAAGAATAACTGCAATTTTGGTGACACAGATATTCTTAACTGACTCAGTGACGTCACAAATGAAACAGTTATTCATCATAATTTCCATTAGAAACTGCTGACATTCTGCCAATACCAAAGTTACTGAAGATATAACCCATGGGCCACAATTAGCAGTCCCAAACAAGAGCTATAAAAATACCTCTCCTCTGAATTTAGATCTGAGAGTTCATTGTTTTTCTCAGGACTGAGGCGATACAAGTCAGTTATGTTTTGAATAAGGATTCTTTCAGTTACGGATATGAGTGTAGTTCTGACACATTCTTCTAACAGCTATAAATAGGCAAGACTGCAAATAGTGTGTCTGTCATTTGCACAATGAGGTCCCAACAGAGTGAATTTAGTGATGCTATCCTGCACAGACCCTCTGGAGACCTCATTCCGCTTAGGCCTCATCTTCTGGGAAGTATCTATAGTCTCAAATTAAGATTGTTTTTAGTTACTTTTTCCCTTCTGGGATGTTTCTATATCCCCTAATTTGCAGAAGATAAAATGCATAATCAAGGTGACTATATACTGGAGAAATCAATATTGTCCTAGGTCTCCCATAGCAGTTGAGGCCTAAGCAGAATGTCTGAGGTCCCCAGAGGGTGAATCTGGTGATGTTAACCTGCCTTGTGGGATAGCGTTACTAAATTCACCCTCTGGGGGACCTCATTCTGCAAATGACAGACATACTATTTGCAGGCTTGCTAATAGGCAATTAAGCTCAGACTGAGCACAGAAGAATAATCATTATGAGCTGCATCTTGACTTAACAAATATTTTACATTCATTTAATTAACACTGTACACATTTAGATAGTGATAAATATCTATGCTTCTCTCTCATATACCAGTATGCATATGTCCAAACAACATATTTAAAGTGTATTTACTGATTGGAATGGTGTAGTGTAAACATATTTTTATTTCCAAATCCAACATAACATAATATACAGATGATACAAATATGCATAAATAGAAGAGATACTGTATGGAAATGAGGATCAGACAACAAACCCGAGGGCTTATATGAAGTCTTCTCCTCTTTGGCGACATGCCCCTTCCCCAATAAGTGAGGGAGGGGTATCGATCAGACGGGAAAGGATAGAAATAATGTTTTTAAAAGGAGAAGTAACTAAGTTTGAGTTGGGGATGGAAACAGCGGGAAGATAGTGTTAGGGATAGCAGGAGGCAGAGAGAGAGAGAGAGATAGAGAGAGAGAGAGGGGGGTGAGAAAGTAGAGGGGGACAGAGTTTTCAATAATTGAGTTGTTGCTTGATAAAAATGATGCTCGTAGTAATATGCATGCGTCAGGCTCCATGGGAGGGGGTCAATCGCAATGGCCAATTCCTATTTCAATGGGGTTCACTGTGAATATATCGCTGCATTCTTCATGTGGAATCATTTCACGTATATACAGGATAGTGACAAGTAAGTAACTTACAAAATAATCGTTATCGGAAGACATTTAGTACTACATATATAATGGGGAACATCGTGCTGCCGCATAACGCGCCCGGAATCCAAAGCAATTTGTTACCCATACAGATCATGGAAATCTTTTGTACATAGTCATTTTACTATTTTGTTATAAATAGGCTCGTGTATGGCATAAGTATATGTTATAACCTGCTTGGCCCATCTGTACAAGAAATATTGACCATGGCGCGTTAGCGCCGTGGTCTGTATTTCTTGAACAGATACCCAAGTGGGTTATAACATATTTATAAACTTGATTCACACCCAGAGAAAGGGGAATTGAGTCACATTCAATACAATGATTACCTATCAATTACCAGTTAATCAAAAGTTAATTGAATGGTTTGTGGTGTTAACTATTCCTGTTGAACAAATAGTCAAATGGTCATTGACAATCGGATCATTTGCCTCGGCATTAATTATCAGCGTTGATAAAACAGTTTGTCTCCGAATTTGAAAACGTTTTTATACTGACGGCGACTTGAGAGACATCCTCTCCCTAAAATGTGCTACTTTTCCATATTTTTGTCCCAGGGAGAAGAGAGTTCGCATTGGCATTAATCACAGATTTCCTCCCATGAGGGTTTGTTTCTGACCTGTGAATTTGCAGTCATAACTGGGGATATTTGTTCGGTCAGGTCTACTCATGATTTGTTCAGAATAAATGGAACACAATCACTCAGCTGACCTGCAGTGTTCCAAACCTAGGTTGGTGTTTGATAATTGAGTTATGTGAAGGGAAGACATCATGAAGGTATTGTCCAGACTCAGATTTTATATCTGAAATTATATACCTTTATCTACAAGTGGAGCAAATAAAGATGTTATTTCAATCCAAATATGTAACATCTACTGCTTATCTGAGCTATATCTTATACAAAATATAACAGGTACCTATAGAAACCGGTGACCGATTCAGTCAGAAAGCAGTCATAAGTCTTGACATTGGACACAGTTTGGACACATTTGCTGACAGTCGACACTGTCTGTCACAGGTTTATAGGTCTCTTCTTACCACTGAGATATATTCATTAGTATAGGGTTCTGACACTTTGACAGCTTGTTTGGGGTGAAACCTTCATGAACCAGTTGAAGCTCGGTGACGGTAGACAGCCCGCATGGTTATGCTGTCCCGGATAGCTCATTGCATGTTATAACATTAAATTGTATAGATAATTGTATATAATATATGACCCGCCATATCAAATCCAGTCGTAAGTAGGGATTTTTTTACCCTGTGCCAAAGCATTCTCTTATATATGCGAGTCGACCATAGGTCGCCTCGCATATATAAGAGAATGCATTGGCCTAACAATTTTTTACAATTTTAATAATTTTTTCTTGTATTCTTTAACAATTTTATAATTTCACCCATACAGAGCCCCAGACAAACATGAGCAGACGACACTCTTCTATATGGTTCTATATATGTGTGGGGCTCCCTGCAGGGTAATGGATGTTTTTTATTTTATGTCCTAAAAATTGTAAGAAACATTTATTTAAAAAAAATGATAAAAAAATTGTTAGGCCAATGCATTCTCTTATATATGCGAGGCGACCTATGGTCGACTCGCATATATAAGAGAATGTATTGGCACAGGGTAAACAAAATCCCGACTTACGACTGGATTTGATATGGCGGGTCACATATATGAATGAGTTATGAATAAATAAGCATAGATAGCGAACATTTGTTTGTGATGCCTTTATAACATTTACAAGTCTTCTAGTTTAGGATTGTGAACATGCCTTAACCCTTTGGAGAGTATCTGTAACGTCATATACATGACGTCATGAGTAAATTTTAACGTCAACGTCATAGCAATAATTATTAACAAGTTCGGGTCAAAAGGGTCCAATAATTCGTTTTAATTTATGTGCATTTTTTTTAAACATGTGTTATCATAATCGATTACACTAAAACATTTGGGACATTGTATTAATCAAAATAACTCCTATACAAATCATTTATAAATCAGATGATATATTGAAGTTATGTCTACGTAAAATAACACTTCCTGAAACGACATATATGTCGTTCTACTCCTCAACCGATAGACGACATATACGTCGTTCTACTTGCCAAAGGGTTAATTCTTTTTGATGCCTTAAAATCATATACAGGTCTTCTAGTTTAGGATTATGAACTAGCTTTCTTGTTGCACTCTAGTTCTTGTATTTTACTTGAATTAGTACGGAGCTATAACATGCTATAATAAGCCTTTATATTAACTTAATGGTCTGTAGTGCATTGAGTTCCTATAAATATGCCTGAGGCAACTATCGAAAGTTATACTGAAATAACTTCATCAGGCTGTAAAACTCAGACCATAAGATTGAAAGCGTGTCCAATATATCAGTTAAAAGGTAATGGCTTGTGCTTATTTTTTCTTTTATCCATGATATGTTTTCCTTCTGTACAATAAAGGTGCATTTACAATATTTTATCAGATTTTAATCAGAGCATAGTTCTTTATATGCAGCATTTACGACCTCCCACAATCAATTATAATTCATTCATGTTGTGTACTACTGAGGACTTTTATATTTTCTAGTTCACTGTTTGATTCTGTAAACTGTTGAAAGAAGGAAAAATATATTCTTTTACATCGATCAGATACCTGAATAATTGTTTTACGATAAATAATCCTTTTTTTTTTCTTCAAAATTTGTTCTATGATATCCTCTGAACTGAAATGTGGCCATTCTGTTTAAAAACATAATAGATAGGTATCGCAAACTCATGTACTAGTTCTAGTCATCAAATTATGTGCAGATTCTAACTGTCATTATGGTTAGGGTACTACATCATCAAATTATGTGCGCATTGTAACTGTCATTACGGATAGGGAATCAATTTCTTCAGTTTGTATCAAGAACTTCAATTAAAGATACTGACACTCAATCAATTAGTTTTGTTGTATCATACAACCATCCCTTATCCAACCTCGGACAACTATCATCAATTGGCGGATTGAATAGAAGATTACTCTACATATTGTGGTAGAATGTGTAAAGCAAAAATATCACAGCATACGATTATCCATGCGTTGTCGTGTTCTATAACCTAATCGTTGCTGTTATTTTTGCAAAACAGATTTGTTGACCCTCCATGAATTTTGTGACTACAAATGTTGGGTAGCCTTGTTTTCCTGGAAGTTGGATCAATAGGGTGTTCAAAACCTGTTCCTCTGAAATGAAATGATGTGAATTGTTGCTTGAAGTAGCTTAAAAAATAGAAAGAGTCTTAAAATTATGTCATTTCGCCTTATAATACTACATTTATAGTAAAAAAAAATCCCAATATTTTAAGTTTTACGAATATCCCAACATAAATATTCCATCTTAGTCTCTGACGAGACAGACAACCTATTATAAACATTGGGGCTGATAACATGCCCTTGAATTTAATGTCCCTTTGATTGCATCATAAAAATATACATTTGTCTACACAGTTTGCTGTGTTTTCAATTAAGAGGTAGGTAAAGTGGCAACATTTAAATGGGGAATTCAGTGTTAATTTTCAAGACAAGATTACTCAATATTTGTAAACCATGGAATAATACTTCATGTCTTGTTGGAATGTCTGAGCCTGTATCTAGTGACAATGCAAAGCAGATTTTCCCTTTTATGATTTGTTTTGTGACATTTGATGGAAATATTATATAAACAATGATAAACAATGGTGACATACTTTTTAATAATGTCCAATAATATCCAACCTGGGATGAAAATCAAAATTCCCCTTCGCGTGGTCATTAGATAAGTCTTCAAACTTTAAAAAAAGGTATGATATGGTCACCTGCAGTTTGTAAGGTTTGATCAGTCTTTTCTCAAAAATTAACACTGAATTCCCCATTCAAATGTTGCCACTTTACATCCTTCTTAAAGTGATGCCTAGTGACTGGTATATGTTTTTGTAATATAATAGATACCTAATTAAAGGGAGGAATCATTAAAACATATTCTTGGTGAAGAATTTCAACTGAAACCAATGTTGTTCACATTTTGCTGAATACATATTTGGTGAATTATAATTTGCCATTATGTTGTGATCAGTCCATATCCACCAAAGTTGCCATCCAAACAATTGATTCCCAGAGCAGGGGGCACTTGCAGCTCCTGCCCTCCACCTAGGGTGGCACAGGAGGGCTCAAAGTGCCATTTCAATCTTCATAAAATGGCATCCTGGAAATACCTGAAATATGTGCTAGGACAGCATTGTTATCAAGCCTGAGTTTAGTGTGTCTGTTATTTGCAGAATGAGGTCCCAAGAGGGTGAATTTAGTGACGCTATATATCCCACACGGTGGACTGGCATCACCAAATTCACCGTCTTGGGACCTCATTATGCATGGCCTCATCTGCTATGGGAGACATAGACTCAGATTGAAGTTCTCAATTGGTGAATATTGTGATGTACACTCATTGGGAACATCGTTTATGCAATATGTCGTCTGCCAATTTGGGGATATAGAGAAACTAAACTAAAAAAGAAATAGAATCTATGTTAAAAAGTTTCTATAGAAATTTGATAATAAATAAACTTTCCAGAGAAGATGAGGCCTAAGCAGAATGAGGTCCCCAGAGGGTGAATTTAGTGATGCTAGCCCACTATGCTTAATAGTGCCACTAAATTCACCCTCTGGGGACCTCATTCTGCAAATGACAGGCACAATAACCTCAGGCTTAATTGTTATATTGTCCTAAGTTAAAAAGTATATCCAGTCCAGTAGCTTAATATTAGCTTGTTCCTAGATGCTTTACAACAATGCTATATGGTTCCCAAAGTGTTACCTTTTCATCATTTTGGTCATTACATTTGACTGAAACAAGTGTTTTTTTTCTTAAGTTGTGCCCCCCGCCCCCCACTCCCTGCTTTTGGTACCCCTCAAAGCGAGAGGCAAGGTTTATGAACTGGTTGTGAAAAAGGCACAAGTACCGATGTTCTGCGATCAAGATTCATTTCCCATCCTAATTATTGTTGAATTTGCATTGTTTGATGTAAAAAAGTATTCTGGAAATAGACAGAAACAGTGATATTATTTCCAGAATGTTACCCTACTCTTCGTCACTTGGACAAATTTAATATGCGGTTCCATGCAACTTGTTCCAGGTATTCTGATCATTATCTGCAAAAATTTGAACCTGCATTAGTATGAGTTCCATAAACCCTAATTCAAGGAATTTATTCTAATTCACAGAGACATTTAGTTTAATGAAACTCCACATGGCATCTCGCCATCTCAATATCTTAGCTCGTTTTAGTACGAGAGGACTTGGACTAATATTTGAAGTACATTTCTATATATTTTTTCATAATTTATTCTATGAATCAAAATAGACACATGAAATAAAATGTTCAAAACCGTGATAGGGTTTTTTTTAATCAATAAAGGTATTCATAAGACGTAAGGATTACTCAACAAGAATCATATGTACCTCATTCTGTCTGTCTCCTATCTTTAATTTAATAACTGCATGTTCTTGTTAACAGCACCTGTCTACTGCACTGCACATCTGCATAATTTACGACCTCCTACAATCATTTTATAATTATTCACTCAGCGGGCACACTGCCACGATAATGAGATTTCATTTCTATTTTTGTTTAAAAGAATTTGTTATGAATTAGTTTTAGTTCCTGTTCTGTTTTATAGAAGATCTTTCTTACATTTGCTATCATTTAGAACTCGGTTTTCATGCATATTTAAGATGTTTTAGAGTTGTTGCCAATAGTCTACTTTGATTCAAAATGCTACTTCTTTTAAAATTTTGCTAGTGTTTCAAAACCCTACTTTTTCTGTCATTATCAGGTTCAGAGGCAGAAGGTTTTATAAGTTCTGATGCAAACCAGACAGCCCTTGAAATTAACTACAGCAAAATGCAATGCTGTTGGAAAATACATAGAAGCCAAAATAGCATATCATGCAATTCTTAAGCAATGCCGCAGAAGAAAGATGTCTATTTCATAGGATAGACTCGCCCACTGGATCCTAAATGTTTCATACATGCATCATGGACTTACCTGAATAACCCCTCATGTGAAGGAAATAACCCCTCATGTGACGGAAATAACCCCTCATGTGACGGAAATAACCCCTCATGTGAAGGAAATAACCCCTCATGTGAAGGAAATAACCCCTCATGTGACGGAAATAACCCCTCATGTGACGGAAATAACCCCTCATGTGACAGAAATAACCCCTCATGTGACGGAAATAACCCCTCATGTGAAGGAAATAACCCCTCATGTGAAGGAAATAACCCCTCATGTGATGGAAATAACCCCTCATGTGATGGAAATAACCCCTCATGTGACGGAAATAACCCCTCATGTTGTGGAAATAACCCCTCATGTGATGGAAATAACCCCTCATGTGACGGAAATAACCCCTCATGTGAAGGAAATAACCCCTCATGTGAAGGAAATAACCCCTCATGTGATGGAAATAACCCCTCATGTGATGGAAATAACCCCTCATGTGACGGAAATAACCCCTCATGTTGTGGAAATAACCCCTCATGTGATGGAAATAACCCCTCATGTTGTGGAAATAACCCCTCATGTTGTGGAAATAACCCCTCATGTGATGGAAATAACCCCTCATGTGATGGAATTTTTTAAACCATGGTCAAATCGGCATTTGCGTCATCCCCTCAATTTATTAAAAAAAATTCCGACTAACTCTCTTAATTTCAAATGCTTCATGATGCAAATTTCCTAAATTTTAAGATGGAATGTTTATTTTCCACACAATTCCAGTTAGAATAGGTAACTATTACATCATGTTTATAATATTCCCAAGCTTTAACCCCTGTCAGTGCGCCTCTGTATACTCTTATTCTCTTCTGCAGGGATGTGCACTGGTAGGTATGGGCATCGGAAGGGGGGGATGGGGGCATGTGAACCCACTGCTCTATCCCAAGGGGGAAACAGGGTGCACAAAGTTTCCTTTCAAACTTCATAGAATGGCAAGATATATCTCAGAGATCTGTTAAAATTTTGTCAGAATTGTTAACCCTTCCATGATTGGAGCTTCCTGAAATTTTGCAAAAACCATGTGCCAATGCATTCTCTTATATATGCAAGTCTCCCATATTGAGCCTTGCATATTAAGAGAATACATTGGCCTAACAATAACTTTGACCTCATAAGCCAGTGCATTCTCTTATATATGCAAGGCTCCTTATGGGAGACTCACATATCTAAGAGAATGCACTGGCACATGATCTTTAATGCTGCACTGTGAAGCTTCCATCATGAAAGGATTATATTGTCCAATTAACAGAAACATATACCCATTCTAGTAGCTTAGCATTAGCTTGTTCCTGGAAAGTGCTTTAAAATGTGTTATGATGCCATTTTGGCATTTATGCCAATACCTCTGACTGAAAAAGCGCCCTGTTCTGGAAGTTGCATCTGGCACCCCTGGAAAAGGGCACTATTTCATACATAGGTATTGATTGGCATTATGCTGCTAGAATGGATGTACTATTCTCTAATACAATATACAGTAATGCCCTAAATAATCGACTCCTTAACCACAGCAGAATTATGGGTAACTTTTCAGGATTTAGTCGGAAATGTGGCTTGTTGCCATTCATCGGAAAGCTCTCAGTGAGAGCTCTCCGATGAATGGCAACAAGCCATATTTCCGACTAAATCCTGGAAAGTTACCCATAATTCTGCTGTGGCTAAGGAGTCAATTATTTAGGGCATTACTGTAACAATGCTGTTTTAGCTGATATCTGAGATATATCTTGCCATTCTATGAAGTATGAAAGGGCATTTTGTGCCCCCTGTATCCCCCGTTGGTGGAAGGCCAGAGGGGCAGTTGATCACCTCCCCTGGGTCAAACGTTCCTGCTTCTCTGTTAAAAAGTAGTAATTGATCAGCATTGAAATTCCAAACCAAGCTTTACAAAACATTTCCTGTGTTAAAGACCCCTTTAGGCTGTTATTTAACTTTGTTTTTTATCAGACTTCAAAATAGCTTCCTATAATCTACAATTTCGTTCCTCTTGAGTTTGAACACTTGACATTTTTCTCAGCAGTTATCACTTCTTCAGTTATTAATCTCGATTGTGATATCGAGGATTCCCCGTAGAGTTTTCACTGTTAACTATAACAACTCATCACTGCATCCCGCTGAGTTCTATTTTGTGAAGAAACACAGCGTAAGAATAGAATCGATGCTCTCTTCCTGCGGCTGTCAGCAGGTCGGCTTTGATGTCTCTTTATCTCATGTTCATCTATAGTGCTCTCTTCTGTTGTGACTTCGTCAGGAGTTGTTGTGCAACACGTTATTCTCCCATCAATACAATGGAGAAAACATTTGATAGTATTTTATTTATTGTAGAGACATAATTTTCTTTTCTACAGTATTTGTTATGTTTTCATTCATGTTTGTTGATAAGATTCCTGGTCTACTCATGTCAGACTAGGATTGTAAATCTCAAGGTTCTTCAGGTCACAAACAGTAATCATACCCCCTCCCCCCACCCCACAACGAAGTTGCAGCCGGGGTATAATGAACACAAATTTGTCCAGAGTTTTTCTCAGTCATTTTTTAATCATTTTCCGTGAAACTTGGCACAGACATCAACCACCATGGGAAACTGTGCACCTGCGATTATGATGTCTGTCGGACGTTTTTTGGTAGAGTTATCCCCCTTTTTTTACTCAGAATTTTTTTGCAACATGCATAATTTTGTCCGAGCTTTTATTCCTACATTTTTCAGCATTTTAAGGTAATTTAAAAAAAAACTTGGTACAGATATTTAGTACCATGGGAACCTGTGCACCTGCGATTATGACGTCTGTCCAACTTTTTTTGTGGAATTATTCCCGTTTTCGACTTAGAACATTTTCGCAACATGCATAAATTTGTTCCTACATTTTTCGTTTAATAGGTTTAGGATTAGGGTTAGGGTTGTGCACCTGCAGTGGGAATCCGTTGTTTTATTATTTTAAGTTTTTTAACTTAATGTTTACTGACATGTGAAACATCTTAGAGTTATAAAAACATGGGGGGTGGGGTATCCTTAGTAACACAGCCACACCTCTAGTTTAATTCAGTTTTTCTCATAGATTAAATGAGGGAGGTGTCCACTTACAATTGAATTAGAGCAGGGATCAGCCAAGAGGGTGACTAGAGTGTGACTAGAGGGTGACTAGAGTGTGACTAGAGGGTGACTAGAGGGTGACATCTTCTCCCTAAATTGTGTCACTTCTCCATATTTTTGTCGCAGGGAGAAGTGACTTCTCTCTCATGTACCAGTATGCATATGTCCCAACAGCATATATCAAGTATATTTAATTGTTTTTTTAATGGTGCTGTTACTCACTCCAATTGTTTTATAAATGGGCTCTTGTGTTGCATAATACTTATTTGATCACAGAAGGGTGATGTTGGGGTGAAAATTGAACTTCACCCATTGTTACTTCTCCCTGATTACAGTCCACTTTTCCCTAATTTCAACAACAATTTGAAACATCTAGGCTGGTCCCTGTGTTAGAGAATGAAAGAAACTTATCAAGCTTATAGCTCATATCGAGAGAGGTTTGCTGGAATGGGAACACACACCATCGCCCCTTTACAAGCCTGCAAATAGAGTGCCTGTCATTTGCAGTATGAGGTCCTCAGAGGGTTAATTTGGTGATGGAAGACCACTGTGTGGGCTAGCATCACCAAATTCACCCTCTCAGGACATTCTGTTTAGGCCTCATCTTCTGGGAAGCATCTATAGTCTCAACATTGTTTCTAGTTACTGTTTTCTTCTGAGAAGTTTTTATATCCCCTAATTTTCAGAAGATCAAATTCATAACCGAGGTGAATTAAAATGGGTGAACATCACCAACTTCAACTGGAGAACTTATGATCCCAGGTCTCCCATAACAGTTAAGGCCTAAGCAGAATGAGGTTCCCAGTTGGTGAATTTGGTAATGCTAGCCCGCTATGCGGGATAGCGTCACTAAATTCACCCTCTGGGGACCTCATTCTGCAGCAGACTTGCCCCTTTATCCTCTTCACCTGTACAAATTCTTTTATTTTGGATACAGTTCAACATATTGAATATTCTGGATACCATAACAAATGCAAACATGATCACAGCAGTATGGTGGCTGGTATATATATATATATATATATATATATATACTAGCAGGTGGACCCGACTTCGTCCGGGCTGTTTCCCCTCTGCTTTTCGGCGAATTGCGCGATTTGACCTTGAATTGTCCATTTTGAAGGTCAAGGTGAGGTGGGGTCACGATTTGACCCGCCGAAAACACTGCCCGGACAAAAGTACCCGACAAAAGTACCCGTCGAAATCCATCCGGTTTTACCCGATTTGACATTGAATTGATAATTTTGAAGGTCAAGGTCAGGTCGGGGTCACGATTTGACCCGTCCAAAACACTCAGTGGACAAAAGTAACCCCATGTATCAAATTTCGTCGAAATCCAATAAAAATTCGCGATTTGACCTTGAATTGACCCGATGTCAAGGTCACGTTGCACGGGCAAACGAATAGGCTTACGACACTCCCCATACGAAAGTATCCCTAGACACTAATTTTCATCGAAATCCTGTGATACTCGGGCGTTTGACCTTGAAATGACCCGATGTCAAGGTCACGTCGCACGGGCAAATTAACAGGCCCATGCCACTCCCCGGCCGAAAGTATCCCCACATACCAAGTTTCATCGAAATCGGCTCGGCCGTTTTCGAGTCCATCGCGAACACACAGACAGACAGACACACACACAGATTTCCCAAAATATATAATAGACTAGCAGGTTAGCCCGCCACTGGCGGCATTCGTCTCATGGCTTTGTTTCAGAAACATGACATTTTTTAAATTTAACCAAATTTCAAGTCGATAGCTCCACCCGTTTCCGAGATCTGGTCTGCGCATGCGCGAAGCTTGCGTCACACGGGCTCGGCGACCCGATAAAATTCGTATCCGGGGCAAGATACATTCACATAGCAAATTTCAAGTCGATAGCTCCACCCGTTTCCGAGATCTCGTCTGCGCACGCGCTGCACGGGCGTCGCACGGGCTTGCCAATACGACAACGACGACCGCCTGGTCAAACTACACACACGTACCAAATTTCAAGTCGATAGCTCCACCAGTTTCCGAGATCTCATTTGCGCATGCGCGAAGCGGGCGCCGCACGGGCTCACCAATACGACAACGACGACCGCCTGGTCAAACTACACACACGTACCAAGTTTCGTCCCGATCGGTCAAGAATCGTAGATTTGTATAAATGACATATAGACAAACATACCGACAGACAGAGGTCTTCAAAATATATATGAGACTAGCCGATGAGCCCGACGTTGTCCGGGCTATTCAAAAAACAAATTTCAAGTCGATAGCCGGATCCACCCGTTTCCGAGATCTGGTCTGCGCATGTGCGAAGCTTGCGTCGCACGGGCTCGGCGACCCGATAAAAATCGTATCCGGGGCAAGATACATTCACATAGCAAATTTCAAGTCGATAGATCCACCCGTTTCCGAGATCTCGTCTGCGCATGCGCTGCACGGGCGTCGCACGGGCTCGCCAATACGACAAGGACGACCGCCTGGTCAAACTACACACACGTACCAAGTTTCGTCCCGATCGGTCGAGAATCGTAGATTTGTATAAATGACATACAGACAAACAAACAGACAAACAGAGGTCTTCAAAATATATATGAGATATAGAAATGCAATGATCATTTCACATGATCATTTCACATGATAAATATATTCGGTAATGATAAATGTGCATAAAAATATCCTATCCTATCCTAAATAAAGTCAATAATCAAATTCCTGAGTGGGGCTCATCTATCTTCAGTCTTATTAAAACTAGACCTAATTTTCATTACTGTGAACTTACGGTCTGGAGACAGTCATAATAAATTATTTCAAATGGGAGAAATCCAACCAATGTGCATCAAAGAGAGCGTTGCTCGACCAATCACCATTCATACAAGCCCCGCCCAATATTTCTAAAAATAAATATTACGGAAGGCAGAAATGATGAATGAAAACGAGGCATTCAAAAACAATGGCTGATTTTCGGCGAAATCCAAATGGTAAAAATTGCAATTAAGAACGTATTGCAAAAAATAAGCATTGATTCGCTGAAACAAGAACAGGAGCATATTATACGGAGTTGATTTATAACCAGAAAAGACAGATACGGCACTAATTCGTTTCAGACCGAATTTGCTTTACGGGGATTGAAGCGACAGCCATTGTTATTCATGCATGTAGTAATTGTTGCACATCTATCAAAACAGTAAACCATACTCTCAAGTGTCACAGCACCATCACTGACATTTGACCCACTGCATACATTCCAGTGTTGACATGCTTTATTTGGAAGCAAGAATATTAGTGAGCTGTCGTGAGTGGGGAATTCCCCGTCCATCATGGAAATTAATTTAAGAACCGTTGTCTCTGGACTAGAGAGTTGACTGGAAGGTAACCTTGGTCTAGTTATAATTAGACTGCCATCTACAGCATGTTCATCTTAATCATCTATAGTGCTCTCATCTGTTGTGAATTCGTCAGCAGTTAAACATTGTTTTGCAACATGTTGTTCTCCCATCAATACAATTAAATGTAGAAAACATTTGTAAGTCTCTTATTTATGTGATACTCTCCGTTTCTCCATGTGTATAATGTTTGTTGTGTTTTCATTCATCTTTTGTCTTGTTTTTTTTTGCGCATAAAACATGATTTTTCATCTGCTTATTTGTTGATAAGATTTCTGGTTTACTTATTCTATGATTGTTTTCGTCATGTAAATCAAGGTTCCGCAATTTAGAAACTCATTTGATCTTAGTAATTTTATGTGAATTTTTGCTCATATGTGATTCACAGTTAAAGGGACCCAAGGCCTTCGCATCGGGTAAATGTGAACATATTATAAAAATCTGTAAAACATCAGCACCAAGAAGAACATGAAGAAATCACAGGTCCCCTGATGCGACAACCCTACCATGAGTATATACCTTAATATTAAGGTAAAGTAATGCCCGAAGTATATTATTAGGATTTAGTCGGAAATATGGCTTGTTGCCATTCATCGGAAAGCTCTCACCGAGAGCCATATTTCCGATTAAATCCTGAAAAATTTCCCATAATTCTGCTGTGGTTTAGAGGTAATGCCCATGAAAAAGTATAATGTTTCTATAACAATGGTTTCAATATGGGAAATCTTGTTATTGGAGAGTTATTAATAATGATAATTAGAACAAAGTCAATCTATTTTTAAATGTACTTGTTGATGATAGATGTTTTACAGACCTTTACAATATTTATCTTATCTCACATGAATCAACTTCGAAGGCCTTGTGTACCTTTAATGGGGTAGTTAATTTCGATTTGTATTAGTGAATGAAATTAACTCTTCAAATTTGTGTGGGCTACAAGCCTCTATTCTTTATCCTCCCAGTGCCTGTTCAAATGTGTGTATTTCCATTGGGAATACATGTATTGCCTTATTGACGTTTCAGAGATCCTGGGTACACAAATTAAATTTTTTAAATCCTGTTTATCCAATGTGAGGTAGATTAATCAAGTTGTAGTGAACAGAGTTTATTACCCAATTGTTTCGTCATCTTGTATCGTGTCATATTCTTCAAGCGATTCCACAAATATGTGTCTAATCGGACGACGTTGATGTCACATGGCGTAAATGACATTCGCCTCGACCATGATCCAGAACTTTAAAATAAAAGCATCATCACACATGACAAATTATTTTTCAATTAATTGGTTTTAGAATGGGTGGTGTGTAATAAACACAGAATGACAATTGTAAACTGAAGTTTATATATGTAAAGTTATCAATAAATCTAATCTAAATGAGATTGGGTACATATGACAAGTGAGTGCTCCATGGAGATTTTCAACAATCTAACTGGCCATGTGACAGTTTGTGACTAGTTCAAGTTGTCTCATAGGAATGTCCTAGAAAATTTAACCCTTCACTGCACAATTATTCCCAACTGTAGGTGCCCAGACCCATTCCCAAAATACCCAGGATAACCCCTGGTCATTTAACTGGGAATTAATATATATATGTTGCTTTAAATTTCAGGGTCGTGTACCTATAATGACAAAGTATACCAAGATGGATCTCATTGGTCACCAACTCAGTGCTCCAAGTGTACATGTCGCGACGGACTGGTCACATGCTACCCAGAACTCTGTCCTGCTCTTATCTGTCCAGTGGTGAGTATTGTATATGGAAAGCTGAATTTAGTGTGTCTGACATTTGCAGAATGAGGTCCCCAGAGGGTGAATTTAGTGACGCTATCCTGTATCACCAAATTTACCCTCTGGGGACCTCATTCTGCTTATGTCTAACCTGCTATGGGAGACCTAGGACCAGATTGAAGTTCTCCAGCTGAAGTTGTGATGTTCACACATTAGTAACCTCGATTATGCAATTTATCTACTGCAAATTAGGGGATATAGAAATTGAACAGAAGGGAAAAAGTAACAACAAATAATGCTAATTTGAGACTGTAGATACTTCTCAGCAGATGAGGCCTAAGCAGAATGAGGTCCCCAGTGGGTGAATTTTGTGATGCTAATGTCAGGTACACTAAATTCAGACTTTGAGTAAGTCTGAACTGAATGGAATGAAATTTGGTTTGTTAGTTTACTAGCACAAAATACAAATCAAGTTAGAATTTGGCTTCCGCCTGCCAATTTTCACCAGAGATATGACCCTTTTTGTTGGAATTTGCACTCAGTTTGTGTTTCCAGAGGATAACTTTAGTAAGTGTGAACTGAATGGAATGAAATTTTCACCACTGTTTGTAATGTTGCAATTAACACGCCCTAGCAATGCTCTTGTTAAGGATTGTTGGACACTTTGAGGTAAAGAGAGTGTGTATTATATAATGATTGTAACCTGTTTTTGCACTAAGCACTGTTATTTATTCTAGACAGCATTTCTGTCTGAGACTCAAGAGCATCCTTATGCTTCAGCACATGAGGCCATATATAATAATATTTGTTGGCTCACTCTGGACTGACCTCAGATAATGCCTACCACCTTTACTAAAATTGTTACCATCAGCTTCACATAGATAAGATGTTATTTTATTGCTTAAGGATCAGCTTGTGTTCTAAAAATTATTGATTCCTCTTCCCAAAGATACTTGTTTCTGTGATGAACTGAATAATTATTGTTATTATTGATATTAATTACAGCTGGTATCTCTATACATTTAAATGATAACATGAACAATCTATGATAAAATTCATGTTGATGAAAGAAAAATATAATTATATGTAGACATATCTACCTATGTCTACTCTAAAGTGTCAAGCCTGCAAACAGCGTGTCTGTCATTTGCAGAATGAGGCTCTAGAGAGCGACTTTTGTGATGCTATCCCGCAAAGCGGGCTAGCATTACCAAATTCACCCTCTGGGATCCACATTCTGCTTAGGCGTCAACTGCTATGGGAGAACAAGGATCAGATTGAATTTCCCCAGTTGAAGTTAGTGATATTCACTCATTAGTCATCTCGATTATAATACCCCCATATAAAATGGGGGGTATACTGGATTGACTGCGTCCGTCCGTCCGTCACACTTTCTCCCTCTGTGTGTCCGTCCGTCCGACCTCATAACTTGAACAACTATGAACCGATTTCAAAAAAAATTTGTATGCAATCTCCTTATAGGACCGTCTCTCCAGATGATGCTAATTGCGGTGTGGTCCGACTCTCTTTTTTTAAGTTACGCCTTACTTATCGACTTATTTTGACTTAGAAAATTCTGTCCGACTTAATAACTTTAACAAATATGAACCGATTTCAATAATTTTTTGTATACATGGTTCTCACAACACCCTCTCTACATGATGCGGCTCAGGGTTGGCTCGGACTGTTTTTCCTAACATTATACACTTCATTTTCGAATTATTTTTGTGGATGCTATCAAGTTTCTTCGAATATGGGTTCGGAACAATGATTTTTACCACAGTTTTTGGTCCGTCCGTCTTTTTTTCTGTACAAGCTTCTTGCGACACCATATCGATATTATTAATCCAAATTTTTCTTTAAAGTTAAAAATCTTTTTTGTTGGGTTTACGGATAATACGGGTTGAATTGCCATGGTGGGGGTATGCTAGCACGCGAGTGCACACCTCTTGTTCAATTTACCTTCTGAAAATTAGGGGATATACAATAATGCCCTGAATAATCGACTCCTTAAGCACAGCAGTATTATGGATAATTTTTCAGGATTTAGTCAGAAATATGGCTTGTTGCCATTCATCGGAAAGCTGTCATTGAGAGCTTTCCGATGAATGGCAACAAGCTATATTTCCTACTAAATCCTGAAAAATTACCCATAATTCTGCTGTGGTTAAGGAGTTGATTATTTAGGGCATTACTGTAGAAACTGAGAAGAAGGATGTTAATTTGAGACTAGATACTTCCCAGAAGATGATGCCTAAGAAGAATGAGTTCCCAGAGGGTGAGTTTGGTGATGCTAGTCCACTGTGTGATAGCATCACTAAATTCACCCTCCGGGGACCTCATTCTGCAAATGACAGACACACTATTTGCTGACTTTACTCTAATTTGAAACATTTTGCAGGTATAAGCAAATAATGATTTAATAATAATGGCCTAGGTTTGAGGTTTATTTTTTTAACCTGAAAGTTGCCTTTTTCCTCAAACAAAGTAATTTCTCTGATGCTCCAATGATATGTTTAGCTTTCTAATTATGTGCCTGAAAACAGTTGATTAATTCCGATGACTTGACAAAACATGTGGCGATAATTAGAAAATAATGAAAGGAAGTATACAAAACCTGCACATAACTATGAGTATCTGCTATAGATATGCACAATATGCACAATAGTTCCACACAGGTATGAATAGTGGTCATAGGCAGTAAATAAAACATGTGACTCATTATGCATGTGGAAACGTTCACTGATGCTTATTTTTCTGTGACGATTTTTGTAATTCCTGTCGATAACGGTCTCTATAAACAATCTCGTGAGTGGTTTGTCAGCTGCTATCTCAGAGGTACGACTGTACTCCGTTATGAGGGAAATATATGTATGTACTCCAATATGAGGCAATATACATCTCTGATGCAGTATGGGAAAACTATATGTTTGTACTCCAAAATGAGGGCAATTATACATCTTTACTCCAATATTGGGAAACTATTTCACATCGGAGGATGATATATACTCTCGGGATCCAAATAAGCATACGGGCCAGAATAAGAGGTGGACAATTCTGCTGAAACCGATAAAAGTACTAGGCGGAATTCAAGCCTTGAAATAGGGTGTCTGTCATTTGCAGAATGAGGTTCCCAGAGGGTAAATTTAGTGATGCTACCCCGCATAGTGGGCTAGCATCACCAAATTCACCCTCTGGGAACCTCATTCTGCTGAGGTGTAAGCAGAATGAGGTCCCCATAGGGTGAATTTGGTGATGCTAGCCCGCTATGCCGGGTAGCATCACTAAATTCACCCTCTGGGGACCTCATTCTGCAAATGACAGACACCCTATTTCAAGGCTTGGCGGAATTACAGTACAGGATGGAAGCAAGTCAGTCTCTTACATTATACCATCATTCATACATATTTCTCCATCTCAAATGCTCTAACAATAAGTTTATCTAGAAATAAATGATGAGAATTTTGACAATAAAATAGATCAGCATTTTGATTCCTTTGAGAAGAAACATAAAATGACTAGGTTAAACTACACAACATGAATAAATACAAAATTTAATAACATTTAAAACCCCATATATAAGCTTGAAACTGGATTACCTAAATGTGAAGAGAAACAAGCCATGGCGATAGGGGAGTTGCAGACAAGAATAAATGCTTTCAGAATGAAAATCGACAGTAAGTTTGATGAATTTGGAAACAAACAATCAAAATCATTGGCGTCACAGCAGCTGAGATGAGAGAAACACAGAGAAAAATAATTGAAAACATTGATACAGCAGAAAGCTACATAAAACCACTATCAAGAAAGAGGGATATAACATTGCCGAAAATACAGACTAGAAGTCGACATTAAAGCAGAAGCAGACTTGAATGAAATTATGAAAACTATTAATAGAATGTCAAAATGTGATGCAAGCGATATTATTTCATTCGAGCAGCTTGGATATAAAATATGTGGAAAGAAACTGTCCCATAAAAATAATAGTGAAATCGAAACAAATTAGAGACAAAATTGTTAAAGAGGCCTTAATAATTTAGAATTTCTCAAAAGCGCATAAAAGACATCTTTTTTGGCAGTAAATTTATCGGACTTTTTCATGAGTTTGCCCTATCACCCATTCTAACTTCATACTGAGCATGTATATCTTGATACTTGTTGGATCTAAATCTGTTGAAAACTCTGATTTTGATCTGTTGCTTGAGACTGTCCCTGACTTTCTTGTTGTTTGTACAGCAGTGAGGGTATGTTGACTTTTTTGTGGCACCATGCCATACCTACCTGTGTGCTTCATATGTTTCTCTACATAATTGCATATCATGTGGCACTGTGCGATTTATTGGACCGCTTTCATTTTGTAGTTTGTGAGTTTGCACTTCCCTATTTTTAATGTAGCATATAATTTTATTTTTCCTCATGATAAAGTCAACATAATTCATACTTAATTGATTTGGTAAGAGTCTAAGAACATTTTTATTTCTATAAAGATTAGACGCCTCTTGTTTATAGAGTTGAGTTTCTAGAGAGCTCCCATGTGCTGAGAGATTTATTACCTGTTGTGTCTGAATCTATAATGAGAAAATAAACTCAGAAAGCTATGATCATACAGTAATGCCCTAATTAATCGACTCCTTAACCACAGCAGAATTATGGGTAATTTTTCAGGATTTAGTCGGAAATATGGCTTGTTGCCATTCATCCGAAAGCTCTCAGTAAGAGCTTTCCGACGAATGGCAACAAGCCATATTTCCGACTAAATTCTGAAAAATTACCCATAATTCTGCTGTGGTCAAGGAGTCGATTATTTAGGGCATTACTGTAGTACTCAACTGATCAGATGGTAGAAATATTGGGTGGATGCAAGTCTGAGTTTAGTGTGCCTGTCATTTACAGAATGAGGTCCCCAGAGGGTGAATTTAGTGATGCTATCATCCTGCATTCACCATCTTGGGACCTCATTCTGCTTAGGCCTCATCATCTTCTCTGGAAAGTTTCTTTATTATCAACTTTCTATAGAAACTTTGATTCTATTTTTTTTTAGTTTAATTTCTCTATATCCCCAAATTGGCAGATGACACATTGCATAATCGAGGTTCCCAATGGGTGTACATCACAATATTCATCATTTGGGAACTTCAATCTGAGTCTATGTTTCCCATAGCAGATGAGGCCATGCAGAATGAGGTCCCAAGAGGTTGAATTTGGTGATGCTAGCCCATTATGCCCGCTAATTCACCCTCTGGGGACCTCATTCTGCAAATGACAGGCACACTAAACTCAGGCTTGGGTGAGTGTGCAGATATGTCTTGCCAGGGATGTTGGGAGACTCGAAATAATGTGTTTGTCATTTGCAGAATGAGGTGACCAGATGGTGAATTTAGTGACGCTACCCAGCACTGCGGGCTAGCATCAATAAATTCTCCCTCTGAGGATCTCATCCTGCAAAAGTCGGGATACACTATTTCAATGACTGGTAACGCACAAGAAATACCCAGACCAACTTACTGTTCCCATCAATTACACCCCAGCACAGCACCCAACTGAGGGTCATTAGTCTCTGGTCAGTTAATTACTCCTGTAAGATTCCCCACTCATCAACAAACAAGAGTGATGCTTTATTGGTATTTTAACATAGTAGCTCTTCAGTGGACAAGAATAAATACTTTTAAGTTCCACAATTATTTATTTATTTAGCGATTCTTCTCACTGATAATCATCATTGTTACAAAATAACTTACGATGATTAACCATTCCATTACTGAATATATTCATTTTCAAAACATTGGAGGGGTCTTTTCACAATGCAAGTGCAGAAAAGATTCCCATTCATTTATTTATCAGGAATGTTAATAAGTTCAGCAAATATACCATATATATATACCATAATATAATGAAAAATTTTAATGTTGGAATCGGTCATTCTCAGAAATTGAATTCAAGGATTTTGTTTTTTGTTCTAAATTGAAATTTTATTCTCCTACAAAACGATGCTACCAAATTACAATAATCTAAATTCCTGTTCACTGCTAAAACTGACAGCAACATATGGCCCTAGTTACCTGATCCAATATAAAGTCCCAATTAAACAACAACCCAATCATGGAACCCTCCTCGAATGCTCTTTGAAAGCGCCTTGAATTGAATTTCCTCACAGGAGTGTGAACTCTGAGTGATACTGTTTATACTACTAGTAAGTTAAAAAGGTACGGTATTTTATAGAGCCAGAACCTATTTTTTTCACATTTGCATATTTGGCTAGTGGATAATGCAGGTGTGCTCTGATTACCTGGGCGATGATTGTCGTTAGTTTACCTGTGAACTAATTACCTGGATTGTCGTTAGTGTTTCTGTGAACTAATTACCTAGAAGACAACATGTTTCTGGTTCACAGAACTTCAATTAGTCGACATTCCTTCTGCGAGTAGCGGAGGAACGAAATGGCATTACGAGATGATGTGGATTGGTTACGATTCTTTCCTTCATTGGCATTGACGGCACATTCCATAGATGATACGGATAACATGGAACAATGCAATGATATTCTTAACCCTTTCATGACTGGAGCTTCCTGTTATATTTTGCGAAAACCCTGTGCCAATGCATTCTCTTATATATGTGAGTCTCCCATAGGGAGCCTCGCATATACAGTAATGCCCTAAATAATCGACTCCTTAACCTCAGCAGAATTATGGGTAATTTTTCAGGATTTAGTCGGAAATATGGCTTGTTGCCATTCATTGTAAAGCCATATTTCCAACTAAATCCTGAAAAATTACCCAAATTCTGCTGTGGTTAAGGAGTCGATTACTTAGGGCATTACTGTATAAGAGAATGCATTGCCTAACAATATCTACCTTGACCTTGTAAGTCAGTGCATGCTCCTATATATGTGAGGCTCCCTGTGGGAGATTCGCATATATATAAGAATGCACTGGTATTTTGGAGCCCAAACCACCATGTGGCTTTCAGCCCTGATGGTCCAGCAGTTTGGTCGCCTATAAATGGACAAACAAATAAACGAACAAACATCAATAGAGAATATCTGCATAGTGTAGCTGAATAAAGAATTTATTTTTGCGAGTATGCGGGCATCTATTTGGCGAGCCTCTAATGCTGCACCAGTGCATGCACCAGTGTAGCTCCCGTCATGAAAGGGTTAACCCTGTCTATACTTACTACTAATTGACGAGTAGTTCCCTTCGGAAATGTTCAGATAATAAATTCAGAAACTCTGATTAGTCATTTGACCCATTGAATTTATTATCTAAACATTGCCCTTGAATGCATATGAATCCATCTGAACTTCTATTATCTTTTTAACTGTCTTTCGTCTGCTCATTTTCTCTAAACACTCCTCCAAATAAATAGCTAGAACCGCATGAGTGTCTGGATTCTGACGAAATTATCGCACGAGATTTGTTGGCGGAGCGATACCTCGAGTGCGGGACACAGTCCCGCACAAGAGGTATCGCATTCCGCCAACAAATTGAGTGTGATAATTCGTCAAAATCCAGACACGAGCTCATGCGGTTCTATTTTTATTACATATCTCCGTATTACAGTAAGTTGATTCACAATCGTACATCTCCGGTACAGAAAATATGAATTTAATTGAGTTTTAACGGCATTTTAGGGTTAACAGACAGGGAGCCCGTCTATCCGCGAGTGAACTTGACCCATCTTGACCCGCTCAAAGGTGTTAATTGGGTTTTCCCCAGATTTTCCAAAAATATAACCCAATCAGCGCACTGCGATTTCGGCAAGTGGGTTGTCGCCCTTGTGTTGAAAAGTTGAAAAAGTTAAAATAGTAACGGTGAGAGCCAGTCTAACAACACTGAATGAAATAGTTCCGTCGACAGATTGCACTAGTGCGATTCTGAGAATTATCACACGCCTGGAACGTCGTGCGATCATGCGAATTACGTTGATAGATATGTAATAAATAATAGACCATAACAATGTATATAATTATAACTTGATTCCATTTTGTATAGGAAGAGTTAACCATGTTAATCCTAAAATAGATTCTTCTACCCTTAAGTATACATTGGAAGAGTTTATTCTTTATGTGTGTGGATGTTCTTTTAATATCAGCAGATATCAGGTAGAGAAGCACCATATGGTTCTCCACTTTGTTGGGATGTTCAGATAATAAGTTCAACAAGTATCTTAACCCTTTACCCAACAGAACGACCCTGTGCCAATGCATTCTCTTATATATGCGAGTCGACCATAGGTCGCCTCGCATATATAAGAGAATACATTGGCTTAACACATATACAAAATGATAAAATTGTCAAAGAATGTAGAAAAATATTATAAAAATTGTTAAAAAATGTAAGAAAAAATTATAAAATTGTTAAAGAATGTAAGAAAAAATGGTAAAAAGTGTTTTTTTAGGACAATGCATTCTCTTATATATGCGAGGCGACCTATGGTCGACTCACATATATAAGAGAATGCATTGGCACAGGGCATAACTGTAACCATCACAATGTGGTCAATGAACCGGTTCCAATGATATCCATATTTGTATGGTTTTATTGAGACAGACCGAAGATATTTTAGGCTGTTGAAGCTTTATTTGGGCGTTTTTGGCCGTTTTGTTGGGTAAAGGGTTAACCCTTTCATGATGGGAGCTTCCTCAATTTTTGCGAAAAACCTATGCCAATGTATTCTCTTATATATGCGAGTCGACCATATGTCGCCTCGCATATATAAGAGAATGGATTGGCCTAACAAATTTTATATTATTTTTTATAATTGTTAAAAAATATAAGAAAAAATGAGAAAATGATAAAAAAAAATTAACAATAAGAAAAAATTATAAAAATTGATATAGAATTTAAGAAAACAGGATAAAACTGATACAATTGTTAAATAATGTAAGACAAAATGATAAAAATTATAAAACTGTTAAATTGTTTTTTAAATCTTACAGGACACATGATTTCTTATATTCTTTCAGGGAGAGAAATTGGAACGCAGGGATGATGAATGCTGCCCTCAGTGTGTACGTCCTATCTGCATCGAGTCGGGTGTTCAGCATAAGGTAAATTTACTGTAAAGATCACAGGATTATTCAGCCTGGGTTTTTGTGATTTTGAATATATATAAGAGAAACAACTCTAACTATGAACATGTTTCTACACCAACTCATTGATGTGACAATTTTTTTGGCCTGCTCACATCATTCATTACTTTATAGAAGTAACCTGCCGGGTTATTACTGGATTGACTTTGTCATCCGTCTTTCTCTCTGTCCGTCTGCCTGGGCATATATCTCAGCTATGGGTTATCAGATGTCAATGAAATATAGTATGGATGTTCGCCATATTACCTGATTTCAAATGAGGGGCAAATGACATTATTCGCATTTTCCATTCTAGAGTTATCTTTCTTTGTTTATCTGGAAATCTTTGTGTTTTTGTCTATCTACACAGACATCTCAGCCATGGTTTCGACATCATGACTATTTTCAAATGAAGGGGAAATGACGTCATTTGCATCAGATCTCGATGAATTTCGGTATGGAGGTTCGCCACCATGACTGCTTTCAAAAGAGTGCTCAGTAACATTGTTTACATTTTCTGTTCTAGAGTTATCCTTATTTGTTTATAGTCAATTTGGCGTTCTGTCATTCCCATGTTTTAATTTAGCACCGTGGGGGTATACCAGCAGCCGGAGTGCAACTTCTTGTTATTTTTAGGATGGAAGTTTGTGGAAATCTGATTTATGCACACACTGTGTCTGCACCAGCGGGAAGGTTTCTTGTCATCATGAAGAATGCGACACTACACTGAAATGTGGGAAGGTATGTAGATATGTACAGTAATGCTCTAATTAATCGACCTCTTAACCAAAGCAGAATTATGGGTAACTTTTCAGGATTTAGTCGGAAATATGGCAACAAGCCATATTTCCGACTAAATCCTGAAAAGTTACCCATAATTCTGCTTTGGTTAAGAGGTCGATTAATTAGAGCATTACTGTAACTAATTAGTTGTTTTTACTTAGATTGTGCTCATTACTGCTTCTATCTAAATTTAAACTCTGGAACAATAAAACTAGATTTCTCAATTTCCATGCGTTTAAATACATTTAAATTTAAATATACGGGTACTCTATTCATATATTTTCTGAATAGAAGTGTAAACAAAATACAAATCCGTAAACATGCAACAAAATTATATCCAAAATATTATGTATGTAATTATTGACTCAAATGTCTTTTTAGCATCCAGATTAAAAAATTCTGTCATTGTTATCATTGTCGGCTTTAGTGCAACTGGCTGTATAAATTCTTATACCATGAATAACCAGGTGTTCTAGGCCCAGGATAAGCAGACATTTTCAGATATGGGGATGAATGATCCAAATAAAAAAGGAATATTTATATTTTTCAGAATGAGATCACAGTGACGAGGACAGGAGATTGCTGTCCCTCATGTGTTTCTGAACAAGGTAGGGGTTAGAAGCAATTATTTCTGTTTACATTATATAAGGCTATTTATTTATCCTAGATCAAGCCTGGATATAGTGTGTCTTGTCATTTGCATAATGAGGTCACCAGAGGGTGAATGTAGTGAAGTTATTCCACACAGCAGGCTAGCATCACGAAATTCACCCTCTGCTCAGGCCTCATCTTCTGAGTATATATAGTCTCAAATTAACATGTGAGTGTCTTTATTTTCCAATTTTAACTAACTGGGAACTGGTTTATCTTTTTAGACAATAATTTATATTTATATATTTTGATCATCAGAATGTAATAAGGCAAGCAATTTCTAGACTCAATTTGAGGTTTGAAACCTTTTGATTTTCTCGCTTTAAGTCCAGGAAATTGCTTCTTTCAAAGTAAAGTAGTGAACTGCTGGAAATTAGAGATGAACTTCTGAAAGAAATCAAATGAATCTACAAAGCACTTTTCTCACCAAAGTGATCATGTTTTACCTAATTTACCATGTTATTTTATCATCTTCAGACAGTATATTTGTTTTCACAAGATTTCTTCTTTCTTGTGGAATATCTCATCAATCTTTCACAAATTGCCAAAAAATCTTCACAGAAGCATGTTGATGTTCTATATAAAGTAATTTTCTGTTGGCAAGCTGTTCTAACAATCACTCTAAACACTGTTATGCCAAGCACCTATCAGCGCACTTACTTCATCATTTGAGATCTCTTGTGTATACTTAACCCTTTGAGTGCCAGGGGCCGATCTCATTGGCCCTAAACCTACAAAATAAGTCTGTTAACCCTTATTCCAACGTATCGTCTTTTGACGTCTTTTGTTGTAGCGTCCGTATCGTCTTTTGACGTCTTTAATTTTTGCATTTTCAACACTCGGATTTGAGACTCGAATAAAGAGTAATAATGACGATTTACATTGATTGTGTTTTGTTCTGCTGATGGTTAAGATCACGAAGGGCACATATTAAATTCTTTCTTCCTTTGCTAGGCTTTAGATTTGCAAAATGTTTACTTAGAATGCTGTTTTGGCCGTCAAAATGAAATCAAACAAAATAGAAACACGTGGTTTCGACGAAAACGAAAGTTGTTGTCAGAGACGCTTCCTTGTTGATTGCGTTATGCGTGGCCGCGAGGGTAATCTATGTAAAATATGACAACTTGAACTTGATATTTATACTGGATTATGTATTATTTCTTAAGTGGTGATTTTATATTTCCAAATAGTGCAATATGAACATTTTTCCCAGCCGTAATTAAATCGGCCACAGCTAAGCAAAATCTCAGCGTGACAGTTGCGGAACTGGCCATTGGGATGTTTTTCCTGTCGAGTTCCATTATGATTGTCACTTCATCCGTGAACGTGAAAAAAGATTTTTATGATAATATATTTTTTTTAATGGACTAACATCATAATGAAGGCACGTATTTCCACCTTGCCTTCCTAAATATTAAAAAATGTTGACATAGAGTATGTTCTAAGTCTCGTATTGGCTGACAAAATGAAAACAAACGAAACAGAAACACGTGGTTCACTGGTAGCGAATTTTTGACGAAGACGAAATTTGATCAATATTTAATGTAGGTGAACTTCTCCACAAACCAAATGTTGTGAAACATATTCATTAAGTGTCACAATTGTTGTTTAATTTGAGAACTCGAACATTGCAATTCCAAATTGATGACTCAAAGTGGATCTTTCTGCATTTATTGCACAAATTTACTCTGCGAAATCATGTTAATGTCGGAGCATCGGAATATTATTTCCGGTTGTAATGTAACTACGGACGCGGCCGTTGTTGTGCTATCGGCGGGATTCTAAACACATAATTAAAACTTTTTTATATATATTATCTACAAATTTAGTATAATAAATTGATGAGATATTACTTTTATATATCCATCTGTTCAAGATTTCAAATATACCGCGCAAAAGACCATGGACCTGATCGATCGAGAAAGAAATCAATAAAAAAAAATATCTCCTGGTTTGACATCAAGTCAGCCCAATGCGGGTGCTTCTAAATAAAGGCGAGTTTACAGTTGACATGCAGATATCTCAAATTCATCTTGGGAAGCTTCTTTGCGTGTATGCATATATAATTACCAACTATAAAGTAATAATGTACTTATATCAACGCAATGTCGATAAAACAAAGAATATCCCAAGCGACACATTCGAGCACCTGCTGGCGACGTCTTACTAAGTTAGCCCACTGCCATTTCGAACAATTCGCTCTCGTTTTCTGTCATCTAATTAGCATCAATGGGGAAACTCCACCCCTAAACTTGAGCCAATGAAATCAGTTCAAACTTCTAATCATTGATGTCATTGGTTGTCAATGAAAACATTCTTAGAATCAACAAAAAGTGACCTTTGAACATGTGGTTTTTGCACGAAAATTTACAAACTTTCACAAACAACGTGACGTAATTGCTAATAATTTGCGCTTTTATCGGAAGTCTTTTTACGACTTTGTCAAATCATGGTTTATATGATTAATGCACATCAAATATAAAGACATTTGGTTTAATTATTTTATTTATAATACGCTTTTTTGTTTTCAAAAATCATGAATTATTTTTTTTTCAATCAGGACACGAATCCGTGGGTAAACAAACTTAAAGGACACACTCGCCGTAAATTTGCATAAAATGCAGTAAAATGTCATTTTTGACTCACATTTGTGATAAAATGAAGATAAACGGTTGTTTATATGCACATATTTAGTTCGTCTATTGGTTTATGTTTCCATTATCGTATTCACAGATGACACTTAACTTAAGTCTTAAGTGAAAGCATGCTTGTTGTTGCATATCGGATGATACACATGGCACATTTACCTGTGGCCAGTGTGGGGAAACACCCAATGATATTATAACATCAAATTCCTGTTGGCTAACGTAATTACCTTCATACCTGTTGACGTTGGCTATATGACGTGGTTTAACTACATGTGCTGTTGGGAAAAGGGTTAAAGAATATAAGAAGAATAAATTATTAAAATTGTAAAAAATTGTAAAAAAAAAAAAAAAAAAAAAAAAATGTTAGGCCAATGCATTCTCTTATATAAGAGAATGCATTGGCACAGGGTATATAGGTTGATAAAAATATCGGACCTGGCACTCAAAGGGTTAAAGTCACACATGGTGTTCAAGTTTCTATTTTAATAATTTATAGCCTAAAAATCCATAGTTTTCTGATCTTGGGTTAACCCTTTCTATACTAAATACTCATTGACGAGTAGTTCCTCATGTAATGTTCAGATAAAAGATACAAATGACTGGTTGAACCTCTTATCTGAACATAGCCCACAAATGAATATGAATCTTTCTGATATTGTATTATCTGTATTATTTATTACATGATCCTACCGTTATTCCAATCAATAAACCCATTCTATAAATTGTGATATTAAACATTCGTTTAATAACAGGAAATAGTGCCATGTGACTTCTGACTTCTGGTTTGTCGTCTGTTAACATTCTGTTCGCTTCGTCTCAAAATACTACGGCTTCCAATACTTTTCCAACAAACTATCATTAATTAAGAGTTTGAAAAGTTATGTCATTAAATATACGCCATTAAATGCGCCAAAGAGTCTTTATTTATCTGGGACTATTTCTTTACGCGTGCAAACAACGAATAGTTACGTGATCGCATGCCTTATAGAAGCCGATGTTTGTTTCACGTCCCATTTGTCGATTTAAGTATGTTTTGTCGATGTTTTGGATCCTGTAATAAATAGAATCTACAACTCGTCCCCAGTTTATAGCAGACATTACACAACTCGTCCAGTAAATTAGGTCTGGACCTCGCCAAAGGCTTGGTCCAGACCTAATTTACTGGACTCGTTTTGTAAATTTCGCTATAAACTGGGGACTCATTGTAGATCCTCTATTTCTGTCTGCCTTCTGCTTTTATTACATGCACACCCCTCCAATGTAGAATGAGAGAATCCAATTAGTTGAGGTTTAAAGGCATATTGTGTATTCATTTCAATGCTTGAAATTGATAAGTGAGTACTTGGGTATATTTCTATTGTGGAGTAATTTCAATATGTTACATGATAGTCCCATCAAGGTGGTTCTTCTTGCATTCTTGCAGGGAAGGGCTCAGGATCCACAGTAAAGATTAATTACCCTGGGATATCACTCCACCGACCTTCAGTATTCAGCAAGCAATTGATAAGTTTGCCCAGATACATGAAACAGATTAATGCCCCTTTGCATATCAGTCATAAATCTGCACTTGTCAGCATTAGAACCAGCTTCGAGATTGCTGGATGGCTTAAGTAAAATAGCCTAATGTGCCATGAACATCACCAACTAAACCATTATAACCCCCTATCACTCTATGCATTGTTATGCAATGCACCTATTTTTACACTCACTTCGTGCAGGAAAAAATTAGGGAAATCGTGGGTGTTATCAGGTATAATACTTAAAATTTCTAATTTCGTATTTCCCATTGAATGTCAGTGTAGAGTGCTTTCTCGTTATATGCATGGTGTCACATAAAAGAGCTGATGAGCATTTGACGAGGTTCTCTGCGCTTCGCCAGCATATTTTACCCATGAATCCACAGCTATCTGTTATGAAACCTGCAGCGTTTGCCAGATTTAAGACAATGTTAGCATATCTCCGTCAGTTTATGACTGAGTGTGATCAGGAAGGCTCTCACTGATTGGGATGACAGCCAGATTTGATTATCTCCCTTGCTGGTAAATCATAACAATATGTGATTCAAGGATGGTAATCTGTCAGCAGGTGTCTATAGCTGCTAATCTAATTTCTGCTGTTGACTGAGGCAGGTGTTTAATAATGAAAACAAAACTCATTAGTGTTATTGCATATGTGTGCAGCTCTCATAGTGGATTTAAGTCTAAATAAATTAGACGTGTTTCATTTCTAAGGACTTTCATAGTTAAAATTATTTCAAATTGGAGAAATCGAGCCAATGCGCAGTGAACAATGCGTTGCTTATTCATACAAGCCGCACCTGCAGTATTTGATGGCAATCTCATGAAGTTATCGAATAAACTATATGTTAGCGTCGCGTATCTTAAGCAACTGACCAAATGTTGAATGTTCAAAATCAAAACTAATGTACATTTATTCATAATTGGGGAATGGTCAGACCGAAAAAGTATACATAATAGAATTGTATTTGCAAAGATATTCAAAATTGGTTAAATTTAGTTGAAAGTAATAAGACGGAGTCTGGATAATTATCAGACTGAGTGTATCTAATCTCTCTCACGTTATCAATGCTGTCCAAATACCAGAATTTACAAGATTCTTGTAAATTGGAGAAAATATATGTTCATTGATAATTTTGTCGCGGACAACACAGACTGATCATATGGTACCAGAATCGTGTTCAAACCAAGCCTGAGTTTAGTGTGCATGTACCTGTCATTTGCAGAATGAGGTCCCCAGAGGGTGAATTTAGTGACGCTATCCCACATAGCAGGCTAGCTTCACTAAACTCACCCTCTGTGTACCTCATCACCACCAAGATGAACATGGATAAATAGGTAAATTTTATTCTCCACAAACAAAATTTAGCATTTTAAAGTATTACTATGTAAACAAAACTGATACAGTGATTTGTCACCATTTGAAGGAAATGGTGTGTATACTAGATTACATGCGTCCAGTCCTCCGTTCTTCGGGAATGTAGCAACTACCCTTCACTATCCTTCAACCACTACTCAGTTATCAAACAGTCAAATATTTTTGTCCGCCGACCCAACGGGTTTGGAGGACTATTATAATCAGCCTGTGCGTGCGTCCGTGTGTGCGTGCGTCCGAGGTTTCCGGATGATAACTTTAGTTAGAGTGAACCAAATTAAATTAAATTTGGTATGTGGGTTTACTAGCAGAAAAGACAGGTCAAGTTCGAATTCTGGTTCCGTCCGCCAATTTTCACCAGAGTTATGCCCCCTTTTCGACTTAGAATTTGACCGTTTGTTAACATTTTTGATTTCCGACCGATAACTCCAGTTTGGATTATTTGATCTGAACCAAAGTTGGTATGGGTATTTCCCAGCTAAAGATACAGGCCAAGTTCGAATATGGGTTCCGTCCAATTATTTTTACATGAGATATGGCCCTTTTTCGACTTAGAATTTGACCGTCTGTTAACATTTTTGGTTTCCGACCGATAACTCCAGTTTGGATTATTTGATCTGAACCAAAGTTGGTATGTGTCTTTCTCCCAGCAAAACACAGGTCAAGTTCGAATTCGGGTTCCACCCGCCAATTTTCACCAAAGTTATGTCCCTTTTTTACTTAGAATTTTTGCCAATTTGAGGTTTCGGATGATAACTTTAGTAAATGTGTACTGAATGAAATTAAATTTGGTATGTAGGTTTACTAGCACTATAAAGACAGGTTTTTATGCGCAAACAACGGTCGTATCAAGCCGACACATAGAGGCAGACATGAGGTCTACCGACCTTTTATTAATCATTTGTTTGACCATGTTTCTAATTTTAGGCACATGTATGCATGATAATCGGATGATGTACACTCGTGATATTTGGAACACATCTGATTGTGGATACTGTATGTGTGACCAGGGTAATGTGCAATGTCAAGAAACTGTGTGTGAACAACATGAGTGCAAAAAGGTTAGTCAATCCAACTCAAATATTTAGAAGTTAGTTGGGTTATGATGTTTTATGCAGGCCTGTGAACGAAAAACAGGTCATGGAGATGAAAAACACAATGTGCTGACGAAAAACAGGTTATCTAGAAGTTTCATGAAAGGCTTGCTATCACTGATGAACTAACCTTTCTACACGAAATGGATTCTCTCATTCAGTTATAAAAATATACATTGGAACTGTCTATTATTAATTTAGAGGGGTGTTCATGTAATAAAAGCATGACAGACAGAAATAAACAGATAATACAAGAGCAGAATGATTCATTTTCATAGGTGAGAAATGTTCAGATAATAAGTTCAACAAACTTATTATCTGAACATTTCTTACTAGTAAGTGCCACCACAGATGCTGTGATTAAAATTGTAAGTGGGGGAAATCGGAGGTGGAGAAAAGTGGCTTGCCCACAGAATGCTACGGTGCTGCGATGTCTGCAGCTGCGATTTTATCCACTTGATCGATCACAGATCAGTGCGACCATGGTCATGTGACGGCTACGATTGTGCACGTTGCCAAGGTCATGCCACGGTTTTCCTGGTAAAAATCAAACATCGCTTGATCACTACGATATGGCTGTGATATTGTTGTGAGCATGCGCAGTGGACGCTCCACCTGCAATTTCCCCACTTAAGATTTTTGTTGCAGTGTCTGCGGTGGCTCTAAGGGAACTTCTTGTCAATGAGTATTCAGAACAGAAAGGGTTGACCCAATCAAATGCACCAAAATGCAGTATTCAAAGGTATAGGTCGCCTCACATATATAAGAGAATGCATTGGCCTAACAATATTTTATAATTTTTTCATACATTCTTCAACAATTTTTATCATTTTTTATAATTTTATCTTACATTCTATAACAATTTTTATCATTTTGTCTTATATTCTTTAACAATTTGATCATTTTTATAAAAAAAATTCTTACATTCTTTAACAATTTCATCATTTTTTTCTTACATTCTTTAACAATTTTTATCATTTTTTATAATTTTGTCTTACATTCTATAACAATTTTTATCATTTTTTTCTTATATTCTTTAACAATTTTATCATTTTTTTCTTACATTCTTTAACAATTTTATCATTTTATTATCATTTTTTCTTACATTCTTACATATGTTGATTAATGAAAATGTTGACCTGCTGCTTGCAGAATGAAGTTAAAGTGAGACACCCAGATAAATGTTGTGAAGAGTGCTTCATACCTCAGAAATGTTCCTACCAAGATGAAGAGTATTTTGTGAGTTTTCTGAATCAATTTGCTATATCTTACTAATTGTAGCGTTTACATGTCGCTGAGTAGAACAACCCTTGAATTTGGTAATTTTCTTCTATGGCGAATATTCCTTTAGAAATACATGACATCCAATATTGACTTTTATTACATGATCCTACTCTTATTCCACTCAATAAACCCGTTCTATAAATTGTGATATTAAACGTTCGTTGCATAACCGGAAATAGTGCCAGTTGACCTTTGACTTCCGTTTGTCATCTGTTTACATTACGTATGCTACATCTCAAAATACTATGGCTTCCAATATTTTTCAACAATCTCTAATGAATGAAAAGTTTGAAAAGTTATTTCCTTAAATTTACGCCATTAAATACGTCAAAGAGTCTTTATTTATTTGGGACTATTTCTTCAAGTGGGCAAATAACACATTGTTACGTGAAACATCATCGCAGTTCTTTTTGAAGCCGATGTTAGTTTGACGTCCCATTTGTTGATTTAAGTATGTTTTATCTAGGTTGTGGATCATGCAATAAATAGAATCTACAAGTCGTCCCCAGTTTATAGCAGAATTTACAAAATTGTCCAGTAAATTAGGTCTGTATACCGAGCCTTTGCCAAATGCTCGGTCCAGACCTAATTTACTGGACTCATTTTGTAAATTCCACTAAAACGGGGGACTCGTTGTAGATCCTATGGCTCATTGCCATTCATCGGAAAGCTCTCAGCGAGAGCTTTCTGATAAATGGCAGCAAGCCATATTTCCGACTAAATCCTGAAAAATTTCCCCATAATTCTGCTGTTGTTTAGAGGTCGATAATTTAGGACATTACTGTACTTAAATCAACTTGTCCATCTGAGTGACCGTCCATCTGGACTGAATTTTGTGTTAATTTATTCTTTGCTCAGCTTTTTTAGTTTTTAACATGTCACAGATATTATAATCTAAATGGGAAGCCATAATTTTGAGTTTGATCTGTCATGTTCTTGAGCTATTTAGTTAGAATTTGTGATGTCTGTAGATACGATACTTTATATGGCTACCCCATTTGAGTACACATGCAGAGGATACTTTACTGCCATTGGTGTAGTCGCACCTTCAGATTTTAACTTTTTTTCTCTTTCTCATTAGAATGGTGAGCTATGGCACCCAGATTACTGCTCGATATGTGAATGCCATGATGGTGTGGTCACATGCTACAAAACAAACTGTCCGATATGTCCTGATGGAACTTACCACATTCCTGTCCCCGGAGAATGCTGTGGACAGTGTCAACCAGGTATCAATTATAATAATTATAATACCATTCAAGCAAGCAGTGTTTTCAGATAATTTCACTGAAATCATCGTAATCCCAGAATATTATAAATTTAAAGTTAAAATTTTGGTTTATCATTTTGGGATAACAATATTTCATCAGCTATATTAAATTTTGTATTTTGAGCACTTTATCAGTTTTGATAATAGTATTAGTTGAATATGTGTCATAGAAATGTGCATTTTCAGCACTTTTACAAGTTGAACACTGTAAAATCCTTTGAATTCGTGGGGTGTCTATCATTCATTGATTTTAAGGTTTGGTCTAATTTACACTGAATTACAATGAAGATCGGCATTATATACCGCAGATATGTTGGTTTTTGGGAAAGGAGTTGGGGGTGGGGAAACGCATGATGAGATGAAACGTAATCAATTTATTAAAAATACTAGTATCGGTCATTTTCTCAGTGGTCTATTCATTATTGTTTATATACTACATCGTCTGTTTCCTTCTATAATATTTTGTATAAACAATGAATTGATATCTTGATAAAGGCTAATGGTTTCACCACACGCAGGTCACATAAAACTACACATATCTATCTCACCAGCATGTGAAATTAAGCCTGTGCTATGACTGCGTGATACCCTTTCAGTGCATAAATACCTGGATGTCAAATTTCTCAATAGTGACTATGTCAATTATAACTATGTGACTATTGTTGGATATGTTAATGTGTATAAATATGATACCTAGTTACATGAATCCCCACATAATGGCCTTTTTATAAGAAACCACAAAATTTATACCAACGAAATTAAAGTCATTTACAGTTGGCTTCCATAATGTCTAAATATGGGGTAATTAGTTGATAAATTTTAATAATATATTTTAGTTATGTGTGTCATCATCATGTTTGTCTTCTTATGCAGCGGAATGTGATGAGGGATGTCGGAATTGTTTGCCTGCTGTCTCTGATTACTGCACGAAATGCCCTCCTGGAAAGGTTCTTCACATGGGATCATGCCTCGACAAGTGTCCCGAGAGCACATATCAAGCCAGGAATCATACATGCATGGGTAAGAGTTCAAGTCTCAAGGATTCCATTAATAATTCGACCAACCAGGACCACTGTAACCATTGAAATGGAGGGGCTGCTGCCCAACCTTCACTCAGTTGGAGCTGCTCAATTGCATGTCATTGTACCCTTCTATTCACCTTTCAGTGCTGCATCTACCACAAAACATTTTAATATCATGGTGGAATATCTCTATCTGCGTTTTCATCATCTGCTATTGGAGACCTAGGATCAGATTCCAAGTTCCCCAATGTTTAACCCTTTACCCAAAAACCGGCCAAAACCGGCCAAATAAAGCTGCAACAGCCTAAATTATCTTGGGTCTGTCTCAATAAAACCATACAAATATGGATATCATTGGAACCGGCTCCTTGACCACATTGTGATGGTTACAGTTATGCCCTGTGCCAATGCATTCTCTTATATATGCGAGTCGACCATAGGTCGCCTCGCATATATAATAAGAGAATGCATTGGCCTAAAAAAAAAAAAATTAACACTTTTTACCATTTTTTCTTACATTCTTTAACAATTTTATAATTTTTAATGTGTTAAGCCAATGCATTCTCTTATATATGCGAGGCGACCTATGGTCGACTCGCATATATAAGAGAATGCATTGGCACAGGGCCGTTCTGTTGGGTAAAGGGTTAACTATTAGTAGCATTATTATGCATTTTATCTTAGCAAACTAGGGGATATACAAACTTCCTAGATGGGGAAAAAGTAACTAAAAACAATGTTAATTTGAGAATATAGATACTTCCCAGAAGATAAGACCTAAGCAGAATGAGGTCCCCAAAGGGGGAATATGGTGATGCTAGTCCGCTTAGCGTGATAGTGTCACTAAATTCACCTTCTGAGGACCTCATTCTGCAAATGACAGGCAAACTATTTGCAGGCTTGCAAGAAACCCCAAGCAGGATTTTGTTTAGCTAATTTTGTTTTCTCTCTCTCAGATTGTCATGAGACCTGTGATGAATGTTTTGAGGGAACGAGATTTCATTGTACGACATGTATGCCTGGACTCTTCTGGAGGAATGGCGAGTGTGTTCGGCAATGTGGATACGGATTCTACAGGCAGAATGGCAATTGTCAAGGTGGGTGCTTAGTGTCATTTAAAAACTTTAAATGATTTGTAACACTTTTGGTCACTAGATAGTAATCGTTGGTCATGAGAAAATTAGGCTATAATGTTTCAAACACAATGAGTGGCTTTAAGGACCCACAATAGTAGCCAATTCATAACATTTTTGGTATTGAACTTTATAATTTTTATGCACCCATTTTTCAACAATGGGACGTATTATGTTATTGATCTGTCCTTCTGTCCATCCATTCTCTTTTGGTTTCAAGATGGTAACTTTAAATAGTCTCAACTGAATGGAATGAAATTTGGGTTTACTAGCACAAAATACAGGTCAAGTTTGAACTCGGGTTCCGCCCAGCAATTTTCACCAGAGATATGGCTCTTTTTGTTGGAATTTGCTCTCAATTTTCGTTTCCGGCTGATAACTTTAGTAAGTCTGAACTGAATGGAATGATATTTGGTATGTGAGTTTACTAGCCCAAAGTACAGGTCAAGTACGAGTTTGGGTTCCGCCAACCGATTTTCACCATAGTTATGGCCCTTTGTTGGAAAATACCTACGGTAATACATATTTTGCCACAGCATACCGATGCTCTTCTTTTTGAATGCATTCTGGGTCTTCAGTGTTTAACTATATGTATATGGATTCACTAACATTGTCACTTTACATTGCCACTTTAACTTATCTAATTTCATATTCGTCATTCTTGCAGCCTGTCATCACGACTGTGACACCTGCCTTGGATCTGGCCAGTCACAGTGCCTGTCATGTTCTAACCCAACCCAGATTCTCTACCGAGGAATGTGTGTGGACATGTGTGAAGAACGATTCTTCTACTATAGAGGCCAATGTCAAGGTGAGTCTCAATTTTCCCGACTTTGTATAAGAAAAATAATTTCTTTATGTTTGCGAAATAAATACACTGTACATTGGTTTGTAGAATTTGACCAGAAAGAAGCTGATTGTAGGACAACACGAAGCAGGGTCCTACAATCAGTTTATGTGGTCAAGTTCGATTATAAACGCCTATGCGCAGACTATATCTTTTCAATGAAATTGTTGTGACAGCAATATGTGCAGGTTTTGATTTCAGAAACCCACTATAATAGTCTAGTCACCTATGGTTGCATTATGAGTGTTCTGAAATTTGAGGCATGGGCAGCATTGCATTGATTGTACCACGATCTTTGTGGTACAATTCTAGATATTCTGACATTCATATATCCATGGGAACACAGGCTATTGACCAATCCTGTCGACCCTTGTATGCAGGTTTAGTCAAGGTCATATAACAATTCAAGTCATACCTGCACAATCTGATATGCTTATGCTCCTACAGCACTGCACGTGTATATAAACAACTGTATTGTCATTGAATATAAGTCTACTTGTTTTGTTCATATAAATATTGATACACCTAATATTGCTTCAACTTTTCCTGTAACTCGCACATGATAGTACACTTATTGAATCAATTTATTCTTTGAGCTCACCAGTCATCAACATCATTTAGACTAATGATTAATCACACTCGGAGAGTGTAGGAGAGAAGATATGATTGGAGCTTATTTGTAATGCGAAGGAAAAAAATGGAAAGATGAGTTAGTCAGTGATTTTCCTGAAAGTTAAATAATGATGGTACAAAATTTCACCAAACTTTGCATCAACTTCTTCATGCCTGCAAATAGTGTGTCTGTCATTTGCAGAACGTGGTCCCCAGAGGGTGAATTTAGTGATGCTATCCCGCACAGCAGGCTGGCATCACAAAATTTACCCTCTGGGGACCTCATTCTGCTTAGGCCTCATTTTCTGCGAAGGATCTATAGTCTCAAATTAAGATTGTTTTTTATTACTTTTTCCCAGGTTTCTTGCAGTTTGCTGAATTGTTCTTACTGTCAAAATTCCATGACCACATTTGTAGCCACTGATCATTTCATACTTTTTTTTGTTCTTCAGCCTGTCCTCCAATGTGTTCATCATGTGACCCGGACGGTCTGTTCTGTGTAGGATGTGAGGCCGGTAGTTCTCTAAATAAGGGAGAGTGTTTGTCTAACTGTCCTAACGGATTATTTCCATCAGAGGAAGGAGTCTGTCTACGTAAGTAGCAAGTCGGTTTCCATTGTTATTTCATAGGATTAAAGGTACACAATCCGATTTGATGTTCCCCGTATCATCAGATTCCAACAACAACAACAACATTTCTTCAAAAGATGCTTTAGTTATCAGAATCGATTAATTACCATAAAATAATACTAACTGTCAACTCTGGTATAAAATTTTCCAAAATGTGATATATATCAACAGTCTGTTAACCCTTTGATTGCCAGGGGCCCTAAACCTACAAAATAAGTCTGTTAAAGAATACAAGAATAAATTATTAAAATTGTAAAAAAAAAAAAAAAAAAAAATTGTTAGGCCAATGCATTCTCTTATATATGCGAGGCGACCTATGGTCGACTCGCATATATAAGAGAATGCATTGGCGCAGGGTATATGGGTTGATACAAAAATCGACCTGGCACTCAAAGGGTTAAATGCAATTTGGTATCGAGAGTATGTCAGTCGGATCGTCGAATATTTGCTATGCGGGATAGCGTCACTAAATTCACCCTCTGGGGACCTCAGGTTTGTTTGGAAAACTTTTTGGCCTAAGAAACGGGAAATTTACTTTGCGTTGCCTTATGCTATAGTTGTCATCTGTTATTTTTAGGATGTCATCCAAGCTGTCATTCTTGTTCTGGTGGTTCCTATGCTAACTGTACGAGTTGTCATGGCGGCGCCCTACTCAGCATCAGGAAGATATGTAACATGGCCTGTCCAGGGGGACAATATCTCTGGGAAGATGGAAAATGTTATGGTAAGTTTATAGGAAGATATGTAACATGGCCTGTCCAGGGGGACAATATCTCTGGGAAGATGGAAAATGTTATGGTAAGTTAACCCTTTACCCAACAAACCGGCCAAATAAAGCTTCAACAGCCTAAATTATCTTGTGTCTGTCTCAATAGAACCATACAAATATGGATATCATTGGAACCGGCTCATTGACCACATTGTGATGGTTACAGTTATGCCCTGTGCCAATGCATTCTCTTATATATGCGAGTCGACCATAGGTCGCCTCGCATATATAAGAGAATGCATTGGCCTAAAAATAAAAAAAAATTAACACTTTTTACCATTTTTTCTTACATTCTTTAACAATTTTATAATTTTTAATGTATTAAGCCAATGCATTCTCTTATATATGCGAGGCGACCTATGGTCGACTCGCATATATAAGAGAATGCATTGGCACAGGGCCCTTCTGTTGGGTAAAGGGTTAACAGATTGGATACCTAATGAAAACCCTGATTTTTATTTCCATGTGTAAGTAATGTGATATAGGGATAGCTGATGTTGAACCCCACATCATTCTTCAATGAAATTAATATTTGCGGATCGGACAATAGACTTTATTTTGTGATATACAAAAGCCTGCAGAGTTTTTGATAATGATAAAGTTATTGAATCAATTGTTTAGCTCATCAAACAATGACATTTTGTGCTTGATGTCAGATCCCCTCCATACAACTAATATTAATACATCATATTTTGTATTGTTCATATTGAATTATATGGACTAAAATACTGTTTACATCAAACAATGAAATAATTTCAAGAAGCATAGGTGGTCAATGAAAAATATTTGCGTCTGACTGTTTATAATAATTTTTAAATGATATTGTGATTTCAAATTGTTTTCTTCTATTTGTTTGTGGATGTCTTATTGTTATAATATCTTCTATTTTTTTTTTATATAAAAAGTGAACTTTTTGTTCCCAGATTGTGATGACGGCTGCGGTGCCTGCCATATCGGGATTGAAGGTCAGATACCAAAGTGCATGAACTGTACAGATGACACAGAGGTCCCATCAGGCGGTACATGTGTGCCACATTGTGAGGATGGCAGATATCTACAAGATGGAATCTGTCAAGGTACATAGGTATTAAGTCTGGCCAAGGGAATTAGCAGAAAAAAGAAATGTTCCAATTTTTTTTTACCAAAATATTGTTAAAGCCACGTTGTGGTTTGGACTCCAAAACACACCTAATAATATTAAATTTTTCCATCAAAATAGGTTGATAAATATGTGAACAACCTTTCTACGAGCATTATATGTCACAGAAAGATGCAATGAAGTCCTATAAAATAATAATAAAATAATATTTATATAGCACTTTATCCCAGACGGCCCAGAGCACTTCGAACATAATGTACAGGCCTGTACAAAAACGGTGCCATTTGCATTGATCCAAATTCTGGAATCGGAAACGGAATGTTCAAAACATATTGCGTTATCTTAACATAAAACAATTTAAAAATTTAATGCACTAGGACTGCTTTCTCTTAATTTTAATCGTCAATAATTAAGTTAGTACCATAAACATTTCAGAGCGAAGACAGCTCTATATTTTCTAGATGGTCTACAGGGTCCAATTTTTAAGAGACTGCTGATTAAAAAAACTCAAACCGACTCCAAACTAAATTTATCTGAAAATATAAAAGACAAAACATATTTTCAGCGGTATATTGACTAATGTCTTCGGAAATCTTCCACGTAGGTCAGCTGTGTAGGTATGTCTTAATTATGTATACATTAATTTAGGGGTTCGAATGTTCGAATTGAAAACATCTAACTTCGCTGTCAAGCATATATACAGACTATAGTAACTCTGCATCAAATTTAATACTGACTATAATATGGTATGTTTCATGACTCACTGGAAGCTAAAGAAATCACTGGAATGTAGAATAGACTTCATTTGGAAATAGGTTATAGCTACTAGATTAGAGATTCCGTCAGGATACTTGACGAGCGAAGCCAGAAGTTTTCGTCTTAACCTCTCCATTATTAACAGTCAAACCAACGGCTTAAAATGCTTATTGAAGTTTCATTTAGCATTGACATATCCATGGAATATAGATAAATGTCCATAATTGTCCTAAAACAAATAAAATTCTTGAGTTCAAAAAATTATTTATGTCATGTTATGAATATTGAATCCACTATTTGATTCCAGATTGCGGGGAGCACTGTCAGATTTGTACGAATCCGTCTGAATGCCATCAGTGCATCCCACCTTACCCACTACTCGGCACTCATTGTGTTGAGAGTTGTGCACGAGGAACTTACTTTGACAGAAGAGAAAACATGTGCATAGGTATGAATATGAAAATTTAATCTAGAATAATTTTCTCAATGAATACTCCCAATGGCAATTCACATCCATATTGGAATGTTTGATTCCATAAACAGAACTTTTTAATCTTTTTTAGTATTTTTTATTTTATGGTACTACTTTTTATGTGCCCATAAAATGGGACGTATTATATTATTGGTCGAACCGTCCCTCTGTCTGTTCGCTTTTGGTTTCTGGATGATAATTTTCGATAGTCTCAACTGAATGGAATGAAATTTGGTATGACTGTTTACCAGCACAAAATACAGGTCATGTTCGAATTTGTGTTTCACTCGCCAATTTTCACCAGAGTTATGGCCCTTTTTGTTGGAATTTGCACTCAATTTATATTTCAGAATGATAATTTTAGTAGGTCTGAACTGAATGAAATGAAATTTGGTATGCGAGTTTACTAGCCCAAGATACAGGTCAATTTCAAACTTGTGTTTCACCTGCCAATTTTCACCAGAGTTATGCCCCTTGTTGAATTACCACAAACGTATTTTGCCACGCCCTAGAGATGCTCTTGTTTACTTTACTTTATTTGAGTCATTGATCAAGTTCATCTGAACTCATAAGCCATAATAAGATTGAGGGTGTACGTTTATCCCATGACCAACTTGTTTAACCCTTTGAGTGCCAGGTCCGATTTTTGTATCAACCCATATACCCGGTGCCAATGCATTCTCTTATATATGCGAGTCGACCATAGGTCGCCTCGCATATATAAGAGAATGCATTGGCCTAACAGTTTTTCATCATTTGTTATTATTTTTTTACAATTTTTTCACAATTTTAATAATTTTTTCTTATATTCCTTAACAGACTTATTTTGTAGGTTTAGTGCCAGGGAATCTTACGTTTTTCATGGGCATAAAAATTATTACTGTGAATACTTGGTGATAGTTTTGAGTTATAACATGCCCCTAAGGTTTTATCCAGTTTGTTTTTAAATTCGCTATAGCATGCTTAAGCATACCCAAAAAAAATTCAACCAAAAAAAAATTAAAAAAAATCTACCGATTTTACAGACCGTAAATTAGGCCGATCAGATCGGCCCCTGGTACTGAAAGAGTTAATGACAGATTGCCAATCTTCATTTAATCCTTGTATTTCTAATCTTGTGAGATGCTTTTTTTAACAAATAATGGCCTCATTATTGAATATGCGAAATGTTTTGTTACATATACTCTCAATAATAACGTCAATTCTGTGATGTCCACTGATTTTATTGGGAGATGAGGCAAATTACTATTAGGAAAATTTAAATGTCTATTGCAGAGAGAGTCTGTAGTAGAAATAATTGTATCACTATATGTCTAATAGTAGAAATAATTGTATCACTATACATCAAATAGCTGAAATAATTGTATCTCTCTATACATCAAATAGCTGAAATAATTGTATCTCTATACATCAAATAGCTGAAATAATTGTATCTCTGTAGAGCACAAGAGTAGAAATATTTGTTTCACTCTACATTACTGAAATATTCAACGTTCTTTTATGTAATGATGCTATGTGTCTCCTGGTTGCAGACTGTTCTGAAAACTGTGTAGAGTGCCTGAGTACAGACGAGTGCACACTCTGTGCCAACGACACTTACTGGCAAGTTGGGCGGTGTACGGAAGAGTGTGATGAGGGTTTCTATGGCAACAGATACAACAGACGATGTGAAGGTCAGATCCAATATTCTGTTAACTTCGTTGGTTATCAACTATTTGCATTAATTCCTTTACTACAGTAATGATCTAAGTAAGCGACTTAATTCTTAACCACAGCAGAATTATGGGTAACTTTTCAGGATTTAGTCGGAAATATGGCTTGTTGCCATTCATTGGAAAGCTCTCGGGGAGAGCTTTCCGATGAATGGCAACAAGCCATATTTCCGACTAAATCCTGAAAAGTTACCCATAATTCTGCTGTCGTTAAGAAGTCACTTAGAGCATTACTGTAGTTTATGAAGTATATGCTAAGATTTGCTGTGTCATATTTTGCTTATTTTTAAAACTGAGGATAGTCTCTAGACTATAGTAATAAACTTTAATGATAGAGTAGATTTTTTTTCTGATTATATTTTCAGTTAAGAGTCCGCTTCAGCTAACACTTTGGAAAAACATTTAAAATTTCTCTTTGCAGTGAACAAATGGGCTCCAAAGATCATCGTAAATTCATCCATTGTTGTCACGGAGGGTATGCTGGCCACCTTAGATTTAAATAACATTTGGGTCACTGATAAGGACTCCCCTCTGGATAGAGTTACATTCCTTGTTGTCAGACCACCAGGTAACGGGTACATCGTCAAGGTAGTTAAGGGTAGAGACAGGATTCTGGGACCGGATGACATGTTTACATATTCCGATTTACGAGATGGAAAAATCAGATTCATTCATCAAAAGTCATCAACATCAGCAGGTTAGTTTCTCAAAACTTAAAGCCACACTTTCATGATCGGAGCTGCGCTGCACCATTAAAAATCCTGTGCCAGTGCATTCTCTCATATTTGCGAGCCTCCTATATGAGATTCACATATATAAGAGAATGCATTGGCACAGGGTTTTCGCAAACTTTCATGAAGCTCCAGTCATGGAAGTGTCTTTATATTCTTTCACATCAGGGTGGATAAAAGCTCAAATATAAGTATAATTTGAATAAAAAGTTTTTACATCAGGGTTTTTTAACCCTTTACCCAACAGAACGGCCCTGTGCCAATGCATTCTCTTATATATGCGAGTCGACCATAGGTCGCCTCGCATATATAAGAGAATGCATTGGCTTAACACATTAAAAATTATAAAATTGTTAAAGAATGTAAGAAAAAATGGTAAAAAGTGTTAAAAAAAGATTTTTTTTAGGCCAATGCATTCTCTTATATATGCGAGGCGACCTATGGTCGACTCGCATATATAAGAGAATGCATTGGCACAGGGCATAACTGTAACTATCACAATGTGGTCAAGGAGCCGGTTCCAATGATATCCATATTTGTATGGTTTTATTGAGACAGACCGAAGATATTTTAGGCTGTTGAAGCTTTATTTGGCCGGTTTGTTGGGTAAAGGGTTTAAGCTGACAATACCGTAATTGAAATGTTGAAAATAGTAAGCTCGAGAAAAAGTTAGAACCATGTTTATGATATAAAAAAATGACTGTTTGTTACGCTCCCCATGAGAATATTCTAGTTAGCTGTAATAATCACTTATATCTATACTGTAGTACAGAAGTTGCACAAGATTCTTGAATTTTGTGGAACCGTTCAAGTTAGATTGAAAATGTCTGACTTAATATGTAAAATAAGCCGAGGCAATTTCCTGGATATCTCAAGTTTCATTCTTTTCTGACAAGAATCTGTTTCAGTTTTGTGCTGAATTTGAATTATCTTTCAACCAATATATAATACTCATATATCTTTTAAAATTGTTAGGTTAGGCTGGAAAATCAAACTTATGGTGTCAACTAAAATTATACAAGATTGTGTATACGTCTAGAAGTGAATGTAAAAATTTCTTTCACAAGTAAATAGTTTAACCCTTTACCCAACAGGACGGCCCTGTGCCAATGCATTCTCTTATATATGCGAGTCGACCATAGGTCGCCTCGCATATATAAGAGAATGCATTGGCTTAACACATTAAAAATTATAAAATTGTTAAAGAATGTAAGAAAAAATGGTAAAAAGTGTTAACTGTAACTATCACAATGTGGTCAAGGAGCCGGTTCCAATGATATCCATATTTGTATGGTTATATTGAGACAGACCGAAGATATTTTAGGCTGTTGAAGCTTTATTTGGCCGGTTTTGGCCGTTTTGTTGGGTAAAGGGTTAATGCTGTTCTGCTCTTTTTTTCTGCAGGAGAGGTGGTATTAAAGGCTTATGACGGGCAGATGTACGGTCAGGAGATGGTTATTCCACTCAAAGCCATCCCAGCATCTCCTATAGCAATAACTAAATCATCCAAGTTTGTAGCTGTGGGAGACACTCAGACCGAACTTACAACTCGGGTATTTGATCTGAAGACGGAAAAAACACCAGATACTGTCAATATCTACCTATCAGGAGGTGAGATCTAACATTAATATTAGTACAGTAATGCCCTAAGTAATCGACTTCTTAACCACAGCAGAATTATGGGTAACTTTTCAGGATTTAGTCGGAAATATGGCTTGTTGCCATTCATCGGAAAGCTCTCCCCGAGAGCTTTCCGATGAATGGCAACAAGCCATATTTCCGACTAAATCCTGAAAAGTTACCCATAATTCTGGTGTGGTTAAGAAGTCGATTACTTAGAGCATTACTGTAGTTCCAATGATCTGTATGCTTATATTGTGTTCTCCACCGACTGTATATAAAGTTATTTATTGTTGTTTGACAAATTTTTTTTGGTCATTTATCATTTTGCTTTGAAATAGATATTAGCTCCTTGTCTATTTACCTATTGTCACTCACTGAGTATGTGGTTCAGTTCTTTATCGCTGAGGTGATCCTATCTTCGAGAGTGGTAGTAATTTAATGACAAATAGTCTTATAGATAAAAAATATAAAGAACAAATCGTGTGCCTTTGGTGTAAACAATATTTATTCTCAATCAAAAAAATTAAATAGTTGAACCCTTTCTATACTAAATACTCATTGACGGGTAGTTCTCTTAGGAAATGTTCCAATAATAAGTTCATTTGTTGAACTTATTATCTGAACATTTCCCTCCAATGAATATAAACCATTCTGCTTTTGTATTATCTGTTTTTATCTCAGTCGTCTTCTTTTATTACCTGAACACCCATCTAGATGAATAATATACCAATCTGATGTATACTTTTACAAATGGATGGGAGAATCGATTTAGTATAGAATGGGTTAACAAAATATTAGTGGTCGATGATGGATGATTGGAATGGGATGAGCAAGCCTTGAAGTAGTGTGTCTGTCATTTGCAGAATGAGGTCCCCAGAGGGTGAATTTAGTGATGCTACCCAGCATAGCAGGCTAGCATCACCAAATTCACCCTCTGGGTACCTCATTCTGCTTACACCTCAGCAGGATGAGGTTCCCAGAGGGTGAATTTGGTGATGCTAGCCTGCTATGCGGGGTAGCATCACTAAATTCACCCTCTGGGGACCTCATTCTGCAAATGACAGACTCACTATTTCAAGGCTTGGGGATGAGACAACAAGCCAGTGTTAAGTGTAAGTCCTCTTGTGTTCCTTTAGTCAATGAGACTGGGTTATGAAGAGATCTCGTCACTAAACTGAATTATTATTTTCTATTTGTAGCCCCTACTCATGGTACAATTGTTCACAAACTACTGAAGATCCCAGTGAATGTGTTCACCTTGCATGACTTACAGACCGGTAACATAGTGTATGTCCATCATGGGAGGTTAGAGGAGGGAGTAGATATGATGGATTTCCAGGCTTCAGATGGTTACAATGTCATTAATATACTCGTCCATACAGAAATCAGAGCCAAGGTATGTAGGTCATCATCAACCCATCCATGTCTGGAGCTTCCTGAAATTTTGCAAAAACCCTGTGCTATTGCATCCTCTTATATATGCGAGTCTCCCATAGGGAGCCTCGCGTATATAAGAGAATACATTGGCCTAACAATATTTACCTTGACCTTGTAAGCCAGTGCATTCTCTTATATATGTGAGACTCCCTATGGGAGACTCGCATATATAAGAGAATGCACTGGCATAGGATCTTTAATGCTGCACCAGCGCAGCTCCCACCATGAAAGGGTTAAATGGCAGCTAGGGCTAGTCTGCTTTATTCTCTGGTCCACGGAAACATTACAGGATAGTGAGAAAGGGTGGGAATATGTACAACAGATTTATATAAGTAAGAAATTATATATATCTGTTTATACGATATAACAAACTCCATGGTTGTATATGATACATACAACAAACTCCATGGATATACATAATATATACAACAAACTCCATGGCATCTTATCATCATCATTGTCATCATCAGCATTGTAATCGTCATCATCAAGAGCATCATCATTCTCGTCATCGACTTCGTCACCATCATCATAGTCATCATCACAATCACATTGTCATCTACGTCATTGTCATCATCACAATCACATCATCATCATCATTGTCATCTACGTCATCTACGTCATTGTCATCGCCACCATTGTCATCATCACAATCACATCATCATCATCATTGTCATCTACGTCATTGTCATTGCCACCATTGTCATCATCACAATCACATCATCATCATCATTGTCATCTACGTCATTGTCATCGCCAACATTGTCATCATCACAATCACATCATCATCGTCATTGTCATCTACGTCATTGTCATCGCCACCATTGTCATCATCACAATCACATCATCATCATCATTGTCATCTACGTCATTGTCATCGCCACCATTGTCATCATCACAATCACATCATCATCATCATTGTCATCTACGTCATTGTCATTGCCACCATTGTCATCATCACAATCACATCATCATCATCATTGTCATCTACGTCATTGTCATCGCCAACATTGTCATCATCACAATCACATCATCATCGTCATTGTCATCTACGTCATTGTCATCGCCACCATTGTCATCATCACAATCACATCATCATCATCATTGTCATCTACGTCATTGTCATCGCCACCATTGTCATCATCACAATCACATCATCATCATCATTGTCATCTACGTCATTGTCATTGCCACCATTGTCATCATCACAATCACATCATCATCATCATTGTCATCTACGTCATTGTCATCGCCACCATTGTCATCATCACAATCACATCATCATCGTCATTGTCATCTACGTCATTGTCATCGCCACCATTGTCATCATCACAATCACATCATCATCATCATTGTCATCTACGTCATTGTCATCGCCACCATTGTCATCATCACAATCACATCATCATCGTCATTGTCATCTACGTCATTGTCATCGCCACCATTGTCATCATCACAATCACATCATCATCATCATTGTCATCTACGTCATTGTCATCGCCACCATTGTCATCATCACAATCACATCATCATCATCATTGTCATCTACGTCATTGTCATCGCCACCATTGTCAATATCACAATCACATCATCATCATCATTGTCATCTACGTCATTGTCATCGCCACCATTGTCATCATCACAATCACATCATCATCATCATTGTCATCTACGTCATTGTCATCGCCACCATTGTCATCATCACAATCACATCATCATCATCATTGTCATCTACGTCATTGTCATCGCCACCATTGTCATCATCACAATCACATCATCATCATCATTGTCATCTACGTCATTGTCATCGCCACCATTGTCATCATCACAATCACATCATCATCATCATTGTCATCTACGTCATTGTCATCGCCACCATTGTCATCATCACAATCACATCATCATCATCATTGTCATCTACGTCATTGTCATCGCCACCATTGTCATCATCACAATCACATTATCATCATCATTGTCATCTACGTCATTGTCTTCGCCACCATTGTCATAATCATAATCATTGTAGTTGTTGTAACAATCACCATGATTGTCATCATCAAGAGCATCATCATCCTCGTCATCGACTTCATCATCATCATCATAGCCATCGTCACAATCACATTATCATCATCATCATCATTGTCAGATACATCATTGTCATCGCCACCATCGTCATCATCATAATCATTGTAGTTGTCGTCACAATCACCATCATCATCATCAGCTTTGAATCCTCATAGTCATTGTTGCCATCATTATTATCATCATCATCATCATCCTCGCTGTTGTCATTATTGTCGTCGTCATCATCATAAGCATCATCATCATCATCCTCGCTGTTGTCATTATTGTCGTCGTCATCATAAGCATCATTATCATCATCATCCTCGCTGTTGTCATCGTCATATTATTTCTATCATTATCATCAGGACTCGTCGACGTAACCATCATCATCAGCATCACAAACCTGACCGGATAACAAAAGAATGACTATTTTGTTAATGGCCACGACCTGCAATTTTGGAATTCTATTTTCAATCTGTCAAAATCAACAAAGAACCAACCTAAAGCTAAACAAATAAGTTATGTTTTTAGGGTGAACCATGTAAAAATGTAAATTATTACACAAGCAAGGAGAAATTTCATCTTTGCAAATTTGAATTTGATGAATATTTATTCTTTTAATTCAAGTTTCTTTCCTGCATTGATACAGAAGATTTGTAAGAGAATGTCTTTCATATCACATTCAAAAAAAACGAAACATAGCCTTGTTTTCACTTTCAAATATATTGCTTAATTTTAGTGTTATCCTCAGAAATGTTCAAGCTAAAAGATATCAAATTAAAATATATCCTTTACTTTTGTAGGAGAGCATGATTCCCATGGTGACAAATAATCGCCCAGGTCATGCGACTGTTAACGACCTCATGCAACTCACAGACTCCATGCTGAAGATTGAGGCTGTCGATCTAAAGAATATCAAAACCACTGATGTCATCTATACATTGATGCCCCCATTAGGGAACCCCAAGGAAGGTAGGTGTCCAACAAAACCATTGACATCATTTATACATTGATTTCCTCCACTAGGGAACCCAAAGGAGGGTACATATATCTATCAAAGATAGTAACAGTATTTTACTTGAAACAAGACATTGGTATATTATCCCTTCAAGAATAATAACCACGATTTTAAAAAGAATACTTTTGAGATACTATTTACAAAACATTAGAAAATGAATTTGATTGTACTTACAAACTATTCGTCAATAGTATCTGAACATGACAAGTGTGTTTATCACAATGCAATATATAACAAATTCATTCTATCTCATACACTTCTCTCAATATATTTTCATTTGTATAGCAAGACAGGAACACTCTTTTTCATCGAGCATTATATTTATGTGCTAGAAATTAAGATTTCAGATTTAATTATTCCTCCCTTATATGTGTTTTAATCAGGTGAGATTCTGATGATTGTGCCGATACCGTCTCGAGGAATTGGACACGGATGGGAGGAGATGGGCGACAGCCACATGGGAGCTAAGATGTATCGCTTCCTACAGAGAGATATAGATGAGGGCCGTATCTGGTACAAACACAAGGGTGTGTCATCCAAGTCAGACGTCATGATGTTTGAAGTAAGTCTTATATCAATTGCGTTCTAAGAGTGGGAAGATTGAGACTGGTCAATTGTTGTAGCTGGAATATTTCTTCGTAAAACATGCTTTTAAACTATTTGTTATATTTTTGCCAAAATGTTATTCAACAGACAGATTTTCACAATAAAATCTCAACTACATTTTCCTGTAGACATTATAAACTTGTACAGCATTCACTATCCCATATGACAGATTTCAGCTATTCACAGAAATGTTATTACTGGGATCTCTGATGTGGCATACATCAGATGTTTATTGAATCAATGTGAAATTTTAATTTAACTTCAAATTAAATTAACATTGAAATGATGCAGAAATTGGTATTGCCAGTGATCGTAACATATTCTTCTTCATTTGGGGGCATGTTTATAACGTCAATGAAATCTGCAACAAAGAGGTCAGGCACTTCACATTGTGCAAAAAAAATCCAGCATTATTTGGTATCTATAATTAAATGATGACTGTAATCAATTTCCTGTTGCTCTGCAGAACCACACGTTTTCCAGCACAAATTATATTTCCATCTCATCTACCTATGACTCACTTCAACTATAGTAATTATAGTCATATGAATAGGATGTCCTTCAGTTCAGTTTCGTGCTAAACCGATATGGAAATTTCAAAAAGATATTTGTCAATTTATTTGAAATTTTAGATCATTCTATTTTTTATATAATAATTACAATTTCATTATAAAAGGATGCCCGATTGCCTGTTTAGAGCTTTTTAAAGCCTGTTGGTGTGTGTAAGTAATCGTGCAAGGGTGAGTGCGTGAAGGAACGTATAATTGATTGTATATTGTGTCAGATGAATGTCCTCCATTGTAATCAACATAACTGTATAACCCATCTTCATGTACTAGTATGTGAAATCATCTGACTATCTGGAGAAAAAATGATGACCTTAACAATGAATTTATTCACAATAGGTACATTTGTACTTCTCTTGATAATTGTAGGCAGCGGACACTAGTGTTCCTCCAAATATACTGAAGCTTCAGGAATTCCACATTGAAATCATATCAGATGACATCAGCTATCTGGCTGAACCAACCATCTCTCCTGGTATCAGACTCGGAATTACGGTTAGTATGTTCAGCACCTATAGGAGGATTACTTTAACGAGGCTCTTTTCCAAGTTGAATGTGACAGTAACCCGTAGCAATAGTTTCATTGAAGCGCAATTACAGAAGGTTGAGAAATTTGGTATGGATGATTAACACTTTCTATGCTAAATACTCATTGACGAGTAGTTACACCTTAGGAAATGTTCAGATAATAAGTTCAAAGAACGACAAGGTCGTTTGTTGGACTTATTATCTGAACATTTCCCAGCAATAAATAGAAATCGTTCTGCATTTGTCTTATCTTTTTGTATATCTGTCGCCTGCTTATATTACCTGAATATCCCTTCAATTGAATAATAGTCCATTCCAATGTATACTTTTATAACCTGGTGGGAGAATCCATTTAGTATAGAAAAGAAAAAGTACCCTTTATCCTTCCTTTATTGACAATCCAGTCATCAAGATCCAAATGCTGACATGTCGGACGATATTTTATGCCATGGACTTGACAGCAAGGTTACAACTCTTGTGTGGTATGTAAGCTGAAAATTTTAATTTTATTTCAAAATAGTTGTGTGCTGTTTCAACATAATAAAACAATTTTGATTGCCATAACTTTTCAGAATTTTGTCTAATTATTTGTCTAGGTAATGGAACACCAGGTAGCTCCTATCACGACTGCTAACCTTGCGTTTGAGGACCAGGACACAAATGATGAAAGCCTGGTGTACTCGCTGACTGAGACATTAGGAGATGACGAAGGAACTATAGAACATAGAGACAATCCATATGCACCAATCTATAGCTTCACGCAGGAGAATATCAACAATAATCGGGTCATCTACCGACCGCCGTCAACCGACATTGGAGCAGACGATAAAGAAGTTAGCTTCAAATTCATTGGTTAGTTTTTTATTTTATTATATTCTCAAGAATGAATTATCAAAATAATCGCAGCTAAGCAATTTTCTATACCCCCTGTATGGGGGGGGGGGGGGGGGGGGGGGTAGAAATGTTCACTTTCACCCTATCTCCCATGAGCGACCGATTCAATAGCATGTACCAATGCAATGAATATTGTAAAATCCTCATGATTGAATCACCAGAGTTGAACTTACTTTTATTATTATATATCATAAGAAAACTTGGTTTTGTGTTCAAATTCAACATACATAATATATGGGGAAATTAATCGATTAATATGGGAGCTACAGTAATGCCCTGAATAATTGACTCCTTAACCACAGCAGAATTATGGGTAACTTTTCAGGATTTAGTCGGAAATATGGCTTGTTGCCATTCATCGGAAAGCTCTCACTGAGAGCTTTCTGATGAATGGCAACAAGCAATATTTCCGACTAAATCCTGAAAAAACTGAGAGCTTTCCGATGAATGGCAACAAGCCATATTTCCGACTAAATCCTGAAAAGTTACCAAAAATTCTGCTGTGGTTAAGGAGTCGATTATTTAGGGCATTACTGTACGGTATGGTATATAACACAGAAACATTGCCGTCATATATCTTTACAGTTTCTGATGGGCAGAAAGGAAAGAAATATCCAGAGCGAAAGTTTTCTATAAAGATTCTCCCGGTAAATAACGCAGCTCCAAGGTTCTACAACTCTCATGTGAAGCTGACGGTATCGCAGGGAGGAGTGCTGCCAATAGGGGGCGCTGATTATGCAGTCAGTGACCCGGATACTAAAATCGATAAAGTGATGCTGAGTTTACTGAGAGCATCTTATAGTGGTCAGATTGAAATGATCACTGACAATTCCAGGATCGTCCTAAGAGCAGGTATTAACAAGATTTATTCTGTTAGCACATTATTGACGTATATATTCGTGTAGTCTCTGAAACGCCAATGTTAATTTTTCGGAGTTACATCTATAATCCGATGAAAATTCCATTTAGATCAAATAAAATTTTGATAATAGCAGCCCTCATAATTCAGATTGTTTGACTTCGGCAATCCACTATGGCAACCCTGTATCGTGGTCCAGTTTTCTTCAGCAAATAACTTCGGCATTGCAGATTGCCATAGTCAATTATGTGGGCTGTAATAGGCATGTTTTTTCTGCTTGGTTGACATGGCAAACTCTGAGCCAGGAAATTATTCCTGTCAACTATGATGTCCATCATGTCCTTGATAACATTTGCTCTGATTTCAAGCCGTGTGTATCATCTATTCTTATCAAAATATTATTCAAACAAGTTCAAATGCATAGGCAACCACTTTATGTTTCTTTTGTGCCTTGAAATAGGGTGTCTGTCATTTGCAGAATGAGGTCCCCAGAGGGTGAATTTAGTGATGCTACCCCGCATAGCGGGCTAGCATTACCAAATTCACCCTCTGGGAACCTCATTATGCTGAGGTGTAAGCAGAATGAGGTCCCCAGAGGGTGAATTTGGTGATGCTAACCCGCTATGCGGGGTAGCATCACTAAATTCACCCTCTGGGGACCTCATTATGCAAATGACAGACACTATTTCAAGGCTTGCCTGTAACAAGCTCTTTCATTCTTTAGGTGATACATTCACTCACAACGAGTTGTTAGCAACATCCTTCCAGTACAGGCATGACGGATCATCATCTCCAGACAAGGACAGCTTCCAGATAGCCGCTAACGATGGGGTGCAGCAGTCTATCTTATATGGTGACATCACTATCATACAAGTCAGCGACTCGACTCCAACCATCGTTACCACAGCATCATGCTTCGTTAAAGTCAATGAAGGTATCATCACTTATATAATGATATTGCCGTCTTACAGATCAGTGACTGTCATCAACAATCATGATCACAGGTTTATGCTTTCTTAAGCCTTTCAGTGCCAGGGGCCGATCTCATCGGCCCTAATTTACGGTCTGTAATTTTTTTTTTTTGGTTGAATTTTTTTTGGCTATGCTTAAGCATGCTATAGCGAATTTTAAAACAAACTGGATATAACCTTAGGGGCATGTTATAACTCAAAACTATCACCAAGTATTCATAGTAATAATTTTGATGCCCATGAAAAATGTAAGATTCCCTGGCACTAAACCTACAAAATAAGTCTGTTAAATAATATACGAAAAAATTATTAAAATTGTAAATTGTAAAAAATAATAACAATGCATTCTCTTATATATGCAAGGTGACCTATGGTCGACTCGCATATATAAGAGAATGCATTGGCACAGGGTATATGGGTTGATACAAAAATCGGACCTGGCACTGAAAGGGTTAATGTCAATGAATTTGATTACTTATTTTGTGACATTAAATCATACAAGTTATCATCAATCTCCATTTGTGTCTGTTAATATATCAAATTAACAGAATTTTTGATAGAAACGAGCAGTGTCCATCCGTCTGTCTGAAACGTTTGTTTTTCGGATGATAACTTGAATACTATTCAACAGAATTTGATGAAACCCAGAATGAGGCCTTCATATGAGAAAGTGCCGATCAAGTTCAAATTTGGACCATTTTTGCCAGAGTTATGCCAATTTTCCACTTAGAATTTGTTAACTATTTTGTTGTCCGGATGATAACTCAATTATGATTATCCGATAGCTTTAAAATTTAGTATGTTTAATCAAATGAAAATACAGGTCAAATTCGAATTTGGGTTTTGGTCTGACTATTTCTGACGGAGCTATTCCCCTTTTTCGACTTAGAATTTGCTGATTATTATTCTGGTATCTAATCCAAATAGTTGGAAGCAAAGTTTGATTCATTGATTGTTCCTCGAATCTTTATTTTTCATTTCTAATAAAGCCACCTTATTTGGGGGACTTGTGGCCTAGCAGCCTTTTTAGCTTAATTTGACGAAGTCAGGTTTGAGCTATTGCCATGGGTTGGCATCCTCCATCCGTCCGGCGTGTATCCATGCGTCCATCAACAATATCTGTTAGCACACCCTACAGGTCACATCTCTCATCCGATTGCCACCAAACTTCATATGGATCTTCAGGGTGACCTCTAGATGGGAGCCTCCTATTTTGACCGAAATTTGTTTAAAAACGTGGCCGCCAGCAAGCATCTTTAATTTCACATTTTAATCCATCGGCACACCCTGCAGCCCGTATCTCACATCCGATCATCAGCAAACTTCATATGGATCTTCGGGGTAACCTCTAGATGGGAGCTGTAAAATTGTTCCAAATTTCATTGAGCCTCCTATTGGATTTTACTTTATACATATCTCTTCATGTTGACATCTAGTATTACTTAGACATTTTAACTTTCTGCATTCATAATCGCTCTATTGACTGTAACACATGAAATTAGCTCCGAATCCAAGTTGAGCTACAGTTTCAATGACACTTTCATTTTATGACTTCTCACTGGGCAAATTTTCTATAAACCATCTGTGAAGGTGCCAGGTGCAGGGTAGTTTCCAGGGTAGTTTCCAGGTGCAGGGTAGTTTCCAGGTGCAGGGTAGTTTCCAGGGTAGTTTCCAGGTCCAGGGTAGTTTCCAGGGTAGTTTCCAGGTGCAGGGTAGTTTCCAGGGTAGTTTCCAGGGTAGTTTCCAGGGTAGTTTCCAGGGTAGTTTCCAGGGTAGTTTCCAGGGTAGTTTCCAGGTGCAGGGTAGTTTCCAGGGTAGTTTCCAGGGTAGTTTCCAGGTGCAGGGTAGTTTCCAGGTGCCGGGTAGTTTCCAGGTGCCGGGTAGTTTCCAGGTGCCGGGTAGTTTCCAGGTGCAGGGTAGTTTCCAGGGTAGTTTCCAGGTGCAGGGTAGTTTCCAGGGTAGTTTCCAGGTGCAGGGTAGTTTCCAGGGTAGTTTCCAGGGTAGTTTCCAGGGTAGTTTCCAGGTGCAGGGTAGTTTCCAGGGTAGTTTCCAGGGTAGTTTCCAGGGTAGTTTCCAGGTGCAGGGTAGTTTCCAGGTGCCGGGTAGTTTCCAGGTGCCGGGTAGTTTCCAGGTGCCGGGTAGTTTCCAGGTGCAGGGTAGTTTCCAGGTGCAGGGTAGTTTCCAGGTGCCGGGTAGTTTCCAGGTGCAGGGTAGTTTCCAGGTGCCGGGTAGTTTCCAGGTGCCGGGTAGTTTCCAGGTGCCGGGTAGTTTCCAGGTGCAGGGTAGTTTCCAGGTGCAGGGTAGTTTCCAGGTGCAGGGTAGTTTCCAGGTGCAGGGTAGTTTCCAGGTGCAGGGTAGTTTCCAGGGTAGTTTCCAGGTGCAGGGTAGTTTCCAGGGTAGTTTCCAGGTGCAGGGTAGTTTCCAGGTGCAGGGTAGTTTCCAGGTGCAGGGTAGTTTCCAGGGTAGTTTCCAGGTGCAGGGTAGTTTCCAGGGTAGTTTCCAGGTGCAGGGTAGTTTCCAGGGTAGTTTCCAGGTGCAGGGTAGTTTCCAGGGTAGTTTCCAGGGTAGTTTCCAGGGTAGTTTCCAGGTGCAGGGTAGTTTCCAGGTGCCGGGTAGTTTCCAGGTGCCGGGTAGTTTCCAGGTGCCGGGTAGTTTCCAGGTGCAGGGTAGTTTCCAGGTGCAGGGTAGTTTCCAGGTGCAGGGTAGTTTCCAGGTGCAGGGTAGTTTCCAGGTGCCGGGTAGTTTCCAGGTGCCGGGTAGTTTCCAGGTGCCGGGTAGTTTCCAGGTGCAGGGTAGTTTCCAGGTGCAGGGTAGTTTCCAGGTGCAGGGTAGTTTCCAGGTGCAGGGTAGTTTCCAGGTGCAGGGTAGTTTCCAGGTGCCGGGTAGTTTCCAGGGTAGTTTCCAGGTGCAGGGTAGTTTCCAGGTGCAGGGTAGTTTCCAGGTGCTGGGTAGTTTCCAGGTGCAGGGTAGTTTCCAGGGTAGTTTCCAGGTGCAGGGTAGTTTCCAGGTGCAGGGTAGTTTCCAGGTGCTGGGTAGTTTCCAGGTGCAGGGTAGTTTCCAGGTGCCGGGTAGTTTCCAGGTGCAGGGTAGTTTCCAGGTGCAGGGTAGTTTCCAGGTGCAGGGTAGTTTCCAGGGTAGTTTCCAGGTGCAGGGTAGTTTCCAGGGTAGTTTCCAGGTGCAGGGTAGTTTCCAGGTGCAGGGTAGTTTCCAGGTGCAGGGTAGTTTCCAGGGTAGTTTCCAGGTGCAGGGTAGTTTCCAGGGTAGTTTCCAGGTGCAGGGTAGTTTCCAGGGTAGTTTCCAGGTGCAGGGTAGTTTCCAGGGTAGTTTCCAGGGTAGTTTCCAGGGTAGTTTCCAGGTGCAGGGTAGTTTCCAGGTGCCGGGTAGTTTCCAGGTGCCGGGTAGTTTCCAGGTGCAGGGTAGTTTCCAGGTGCAGGGTAGTTTCCAGGTGCAGGGTAGTTTCCAGGTGCAGGGTAGTTTCCAGGGTAGTTTCCAGGGTAGTTTCCAGGGTAGTTTCCAGGTGCAGGGTAGTTTCCAGGGTAGTTTCCAGGTGCAGGGTAGTTTCCAGGTGCAGGGTAGTTTCCAGGTGCAGGGTAGTTTCCAGGTGCAGGGTAGTTTCCAGGGTAGTTTCCAGGTGCAGGGTAGTTTCCAGGTGCAGGGTAGTTTCCAGGGTAGTTTCCAGGGTAGTTTCCAGGGTAGTTTCCAGGTGCAGGGTAGTTTCCAGGTCCAGGGTAGTTTCCAGGTCCAGGGTAGTTTCCAGGGTAGTTTCCAGGTGCCGGGTAGTTTCCAGGTGCAGGGTAGTTTCCAGGTGCAGGGTAGTTTCCAGGTGCAGGGTAGTTTCCAGGTGCAGGGTAGTTTCCAGGGTAGTTTCCAGGGTAGTTTCCAGGGTAGTTTCCAGGTGCAGGGTAGTTTCCAGGGTAGTTTCCAGGTCCAGGGTAGTTTCCAGGGTAGTTTCCAGGTGCAGGGTAGTTTCCAGGGTAGTTTCCAGGTGCCGGGTAGTTTCCAGGTGCAGGGTAGTTTCCAGGTGCAGGGTAGTTTCCAGGTGCAGGGTAGTTTCCAGGGTAGTTTCCAGGGTAGTTTCCAGGTGCAGGGTAGTTTCCAGGGTAGTTTCCAGGTCCAGGGTAGTTTCCAGGGTAGTTTCCAGGTGCAGGGTAGTTTCCAGGGTAGTTTCCAGGTCCAGGGTAGTTTCCAGGGTAGTTTCCAGGTGCAGGGTAGTTTCCAGGGTAGTTTCCAGGTGCCGGGTAGTTTCCAGGTGCAGGGTAGTTTCCAGGTGCCTGTAAAGCCCAAACTCCAGGCACCCAAAAAACAGTTCGAAAGAACAAAAAAATTATTCAGATAATTTGTTTTCGACCATTACTACTAGAATACAAACACAACACTAAATCATCAAATAAAGCAATTAATTGTCATTTTATGGCAGTACATAGTTCCAGGGGGATGTCACCCCTCCCTCCCCCAACTTAGGGCTGCGGCCTTCGGATAATGTATGACTTTGGCAAATAAAACAGGTGTCCCCAACTAATTACTGGAAACAACACTGGCCAGGTGGGGTTCTCAGTTTACCATATGGGAAACTGCAGATTTTTTTTTTGTCTGACTACTGCTGACTCGGATGTTTATTTTTATTTCAGGAGAGAGTGTTTTCATTAAGAAGCCGCACCTGGAATTTGTTGACAAGGATGACTCGGCAGAGATGCTTAAGATCACAGTGGCATCAACAGTTGTACACGGATCACTGACTGTTAATCAAAGAAACCTTAAGATTGGTCAAATCTTCTTTCAAAGCGATATTAACAAGGGAGCTGTTAGGTATGCATATTGTCTTATTATTGACTCACAGTATTAACCATTTCATGACTGGAGCTGCACTGGTGCAGCATTAAAGATCCTGTGCCAGTTTATTCTCTTATATATGCGAGTCTCCCATAGGGAGACCTATGCAGAAATATAGAATACCTACGGTTTTTGTTTGAATACCGAAATATCTCTTGAGTGTCTGGAAAGAAGTATCAAATTTCATGAGTGGCTGTTACTGGGCGTATTGATTCGCGTAAACCGCCGGCAAGAAATAATGAAAGCTATATACAGTGAAAGAATAAAATCGTATTTCACTGTGGTTTTTGAGAGATACATATGACGATCTACGTTTCGGTAATTTTCTGTTATTTTTTAGTCAGGCATATAATAAAAGATATTATGTAATGTTTAGAGCATAACAATAGTTCTTTACCAGAATCAATTGAGTCGAGGCAAGATTTATTCTGCTAAATTGCTTCTCGGCCTTTTGGCTAAGATCAAAGTGTAGTATCCATCCCCCGCTGGCGGTGGACGGGGTTGCTACGCTTTGATCGAGCCCATACGGTGTGATACGTCCCCGACGATGGGAACACTGCTCCATCTGACGGGACTTCCACTTCCACTTCGAAAGGTCCTAACTGACTGACTGCCGCTTCTAGTGGGGACAGACCCCCTACTGGCACTTTGGCCATCCCGTAAGGGTGGGTCACCTCCGACGGAGTGGTCCGCAATGACCCCGGGCTATTTAAAAAAATTTGTTTTATTCTGCTAAAGAACTATTCACATGCTCTGACCAACTTAGCCAATAGAGTGATAGCGGGATAGCTGGAAAACACAGTTTTTAGCTGGCTGACATTGAACACTCCTTGGAAATTGGTGTGCTTTACCAAAAATCGGGGAACGATTGTAACAATGGGATTGTGCTGTAAGTATTATCATTGCATTGAAAATGTGTATATTTATTCTACTTAGGTGGTATTAGAAACAAGAAAAATCCTTTAACCCTTTCATAACAGGAGCTGTGTTGGGGCAGCATTAAATATCATGTGAGAGTGCATTCTCTTCTATATGCGAGTCTCCCATATAGAGCGTCACATATATAAGAGAATACACTGGCTTACAAGGTCAAGGTAACTGTTGTTAGCCCAATGTATTCTCTTATATATGCGAGGCTCCCTATGGGAGACTCGCATATATAAGAGAATGCATTGGCACAGGGTTTTCGCAAAATTTCAGGAAACTCCAGTCATCGAAGGGTTAAAACAGTGCTCATTTCTCTTCATGTCATGAATAAAATATTTTTGTGAAGATATATGCTTTCATGGTACATATATTTATATTGATTGTTCTTGATTTCTTGATTCTTTGTTGCCGTTACAGCTACACAGCAGATAAAGAGATTGGTATGGAAGCTGTAACAGAGATTATTTTCCTGAATATAACGGATAGTAGGGGCAACGTTCTCCCAATGCAAACACTATCTGTACAGATCATACCAGTGGATAATCAACCACCCGGTGTCCATATAGGATCAGGAGTCCAGGTTTGTAACTCTGAGGTATTTCCTCTAATTTGATGGAAAATTTCTTCTGAAAGAACTCATTATATACTGATTATATTTTTTATCAAAACGGTACACTATTAGTTAACAATTACTTCTTTATGTTTGTTTCGACCAAGTCTGATCATTACAGACTATTTCCATTATTTGTAATCAATTCCGCTTTTAAAATCACTTCCGAACATACTAGAAGTAAATTCATAGGTATAGACTGGAAAATTCACTTCTGACTAGTGGCAGATATTATATACCAGTAACTGAGCAATACAGCTCAAACCATATAGCGCTATTATTTGACTCTACTCCCCAACAAATACCCTTCTTAATTTCTTCAAAAGAGCTACATGACCTCTTGAAGATACTTTATTTTTCTCAGTCTATGTTATCTCTGCAGAGCATGCATGTGTTTTCCAATTTGTGTAATCAAATTTATTACATGCTTGTTCCTAGAAGTACAGTGTTATTGCTGTTCCATATTTACAAATCCGTATGGAACGTAAGTTCCATACGCATCTCGTTGACGTAAATGACGTACATGACGTTCGCCTCAACCATGAAACTGGAACTATTTAAATAAAAGAATCATCACACATGACAAATACGCCCTGTATGAGCCTAAATAAACCTTCTAATCCTGTATATTTAATGCACGGATTCTAGGAAGCGAAGCATGTAATAAACACAGAATGACACGATGTGGAAATGGGTTTGTCGATAAGGCACTCGTGCTGTCGCGGAAGGATAGAACTCGAGGCGCTTGACAAACCCATTTACACATCATGTCATTCTGTGTATATATTTAACATCTCAATCATTCTCTATATGGTTTTGCTCTAGTTTAATTTGTTCTTTCAGGTAGTTGAAGGCGGTCGTGTACAGATTGATGCCAATGCTATTTTAGTTACTGATTTAGATAGTCCGCTGTCAAAGTTGATAGTCGTGATCGAAGCTATACCAAGCTTTGGTTATATTGAGGATTCCAGACCAGGTACTACATCTTGTTAATTTTGTAGGAGAATATTTGTATCATTTTCTTTTTTTGACAAGAAAATGATAAGATAGATAATAATTTTACAGAAAGTGAAACATTACATAAAATACAAGCTCAAGCTCTAAAGAGCTTTTGGACTGCTTTAATGCTTTAAACATCATTGAGACAATCACATGAATAGAAATAGAACACTAGCTTATGCTATGAATCAAAAAGTTAAAATAACAGAGGCTACATGTACCTAAGCAACTTACCAAGCCTTCTCAGAACATCTGCCTCTCATGTGAATTTGAATAAAACTTGGATGTCTCAATTGTCAGGTGTTTGAAGTGCTTGCAGTGAATTACATACAACTTTGGTGTGGCTTTACAAGGACAATACCCTTATAATGTGACATGTTATAAACAACCCTGATCCCCATTGTTTAATGTCTTTGTTCTGACCAAAAAAAAAGAAAAATAATTAGTTGTTGCTTCTCCATAATGCTCTTATCCACTGACATGATAGACATGACTTTCTGGGTTTTTTTCAGATGACCCCAACAAGGAATCTCAACCAAAGATCGTCGAATCATTTCCGTATGAGGACCTTCTGGAGGGTTATATATACTATGTTCAGGCTCATCATAAAAACATTGAACCTGTCGAGGACGGCTTCCTGTTTCATGTGACCGATGGATCTGTGGCCTCCCCTACATCTCGATTCAATATTTCCATAACAGTGAGTTGTTTTCCATCATGCTCATTGGGAGAACACATGGACAAGTGGTAGTTCTTGGTTGAGGAATTTCAAACTGAATGTTCTTTCTAGAAAAAGAAAGTTACTAGTATGATATTGATTATATATCATAATTATACAACATTCAGTTGGTCGATGAACAACAAGATGTGAAATATTTTCTATGGCATCTGTCAAACTTGTTAGGCATAACTTAACCCCAGTCAAATGATGATGAATAATTCTGAGGTTTATTCATGAACTTTTCATCAAAGTTCATTAATATTCATGAACTTAAAATTGGACAATTTTTGAGGTACTGAGATGTACCTCAAAAATTGGACAATTTTAAGTTCATGAATATTAATGAACTTTGATGAAAAGTTCATGAATAAAAGTCACTTGTTGATGAGTGTGATCTGTTCATGAACCATTTGTGGTTCATGAATATTCATGAACCGTGGATTTCAAAATAGAAAAGTTTATTCAAGAACTTTCAAGAACAATGCTGAACAATTTAACTCTTTAATAAAAATATTTGCATACACTACTTATGAACTGTCATGCACTACTCATGAACTTTCATGCATTATTTATGGACTTTCATGCACTATTCATGAACTTTCATATACTATACCTGTTATGAGACTCTCAGATATGATAGCTTAAATAGAGCTTCCAATAATCTTTATGTCTTTCCAGTTGGCTAATGTTGAGAATCTGATGATAATCTAGCTGAATATTTTGTTTTTTCAGTTAAAGAACGATGAAGAACCAATGATAATTAGTGAACAGTTCTTTGTTAACGAGGGAGATGACATGCTGCTAACGAATGCATCTATTTATATTGTTGATCTTGACTCTCCACCAGAAGATATCAGCTTTACACTGACCGTTCAACCAACCAAAGGTTTGACATGATGGGCTGACATTTTATATCTTTATTCTTTTCTACAGTTGGTTATTTCCACCCCAAAAAATATATTCTTGAAATATTCTTATAGGCCTGTTTTGAGAAAACGGAACGTGTAATGTTATTGGTCTGTCCGTCCATCCATCCAATGACTATTCGCTTTTTCATTTCCAGACGATAACGTTAGTAAATCTGAACTCAATGGAATGAAATTTGTTATGTGCATGGGTTTACTAGCACAAAATACAGGTCAACGTCAAATTTGGGTTCCGTCCACCAATTTTCACCAGAGTTACAGCCATTTTTGTTGGAATTTGCACTCAATTTTTTTTTCTGGATGATAAATTTACTAAGTCTGAACTGAATGGAATGAAATGTGTATGTGAGTTTACTAGCTCAAAATGCAGGTCAAATGGGTTCTGCCTGCCAATTTTTGCCGGAGTTATGGTCTTTGTCAACTTAGAATTTGGCAGTTGTTTTCCGAGTGATAACTTTAGTTTTAATTGTCTTGACTGTTTTGTTGATTAGCCACATGAAAATATAAGCAAAGATCAAATTTGGGTTCCGACCGCCTATTTTAACTGGAGTTATGGTCCTTGTTGACTTATAATTTGACGATTATTTTGGTTTCCGGGTAATAGGTTTAGTTATAGTTATCTGTTTGTTTAAAATTTGTCATATGGATTACCGTAAATTTCCGTGTATAAGTCTCATCTTTTTAACCCAATTTCCCCAACAGAACGGCCCTGTGCCAATGCATTCTCTTATATATGCGAGTCGACCATAGGTCGCCTCGCATATATAAGAGAATGCATTGGCTTAACACATTAAAAATTATAAAATTGTTAAAGAATGTAAGAAAAAATGGTAAAAAGTGTTAAAAAAAGATTTTTTTTAGGCCAATGCATTCTCTTATATATGCGAGGCGACCTATGGTCGACTCGCATATATAAGAGAATGCATTGGCACAGGGCATAACTGTAACTATCACAATGTGGTCAAGGCGCCGGTTCCAATGATATCCATATTTGTATGATTCTATTGAGACAGACCGAAGATATTTTAGGCTGTTGAAGCTTTATTTGGCCGGTTTGTTGGGTAAAGGGTTAACCCAATTTCCCCTATTAAAATCCTCCTGCGACTTATAGACCGGTAAGTCAATGAGGTGCATATTTTCACTGCGATCACAGGTAAACAACGGGACAAAATGCCGACGCAAACTAAATCCAACCCGATAAGATGATACAATTCGGTATAAAAAAAAAATATATACACCCCCATCTTCACTGTTTGTCTTTATTTTATTCCCTGTCCGACATGTTTCAAACATATTTACCATATTATATGCATTAGTGTCTGAGAATTCAACCGCAGACAGCAGCAAATTCACAAACAGTGGGTGTCCTTGACCTGACTCTAACAATTCTGGACATGTGCACAATTGACCCACATTCAATGACTGCGGTGTGATTGCTTTGATGTCTCCAGTGTTGCGACATGGTAAACTGTTTACAAGCTGCACATGGCTGCAAACTTCTACCAGATTACGTCACATCGGAATGTTTATTTAAAGCCCGGGAATGAGCATAATAAAAACTGACTCCAAATGCAAATCTGGACAGCGTGTTCTCATATCTTAATGAAGCTTCAGTGCGAAGCCGCGAACTCCTGTTTATATTACATAAAGATTATTTTATGCTGTACGCTTAGGGTGCAAACATTTAATCCCCACGTTGAGTATTTGACACTTAATACTGAAGAGTGCATTGCATCACTATTAGCCTTAAAGCGTTTTCATTCATGATTCGCGACAATTAAGCGACAACTAATTTAACGATTCCATTATCCTAAAACAACAGTAAGCCGAGTCTCAATTTTATATTCCTATAAATGATAGGATATTTTGTGTCTTTCCTCATACCGTAAATTTCTATATATATTCCCATACTTCGATCGTTATGGATATATATATAAACGTGGGATTAAGCGCAAACGTCAGAGTTACGAAACCAGATTTAAGTTGGAAGTTGTTAAGTTTGCAGAACTTAACGGTAACCGTGCTGCCGAAAGACAGTATGGTGTCAGTGAGAAATTAGTACGAGATTGGAGGCGATCGAGGGACATTTTATACTTACAATACTTACCACTACGCAGTTGCCGTCAGTTTTTTTGAAATTCCAGCATCTAAAAATGGGTGCATCTTATACAAAGGTATTTCGCAAAGGGCAGGATTTGGGGTTGAAAAATGGGGGTGCGTCTTATACACGCATGCGACTTATCCACCGAAATTTACGGTACTCGTTATGGACCTTTGTTGAAATTACCACAGGCATATTTTGCCATGCCCAAGTGATGCTCTTGTAAATAAATAGTTAATATAACAGTTTTTGAATGACTGGGAAGTGCCATATCTTGGAAAATGGTGAATTTTCTGTGTTATTGTACTCTGAAAATTAAAGTGAAACACATTTGGGCTGTTTGTTAGTTTAACTCTTTCTATACTAAATGGATTCTCCCACTCATTTATAAACATCAGATTGGTCTATTTATTTCATCTGGAGAGGTTTTCAGGAAAAATAAGCAGACAATACAAGTACAGAAGGAGTCTTAATTATTGGTGGGATCTATTGTCGTCGGTTGGACTTATTATCTGAACATTTCCTATGGGATAGCTACAGTAATGCTCTAATTAATCGACCTCTTAACCAGGCTTGGCATTCTGAGGCGAGCGATAAAATCGCTCGCCTACCTCCCGCCTGAAAATAATCCAGGCGGACGAAATAACGCCCTCCCAAACGGCAAAACATCGCTCTCCAGGACCCGGGTGTAAGTAATGATCTATGTACTAACAGAGTCGGCAACGAAGTGTTAAACGATGTCGGTATGGGACCTTTGATCTATAAGCCGCATTCCGACTGTCCCTGGCGAAATGTACAAGCGATATTGATTACGTTGTAGCAACATTTCCACCGGAAGCACGTGCCTCTGTGAAATAGACACACCGTTCAGAGTTATGTCACTTTGAAGTATTGCGTCATGCCTCCCACGCAACTGGACAGTGCTATATAATGTCAGGCATCATTGAGGCATTGTTAGAACTTGTTCTTCATGAATGATTTTGTGTAATGAAAACAACAAACTCAGCAATTATTGTAATAGTTTAATACTGACATGTACTTTATTTTTATCAATACTGTACATGTGGAGTGGAATATTTACTATGTCTGATTTTGGCAAACATTTTCGCCCTCCTGTGCTCGGCACAAATAATAGCCCTCCTAGACCTTTTCAGGAGGGCGATTTTTAGCTCTCCTAGATTTCTGAGAATGCCAGGCCTGCTTAACCACAGCATAATTATGGGTAACTTTTCAGGATTTAGTCGGAAATATGGCTTGTTGCCATTCATCGGAAAGCTCTCGGTGAGAGCTTTCCGATGAATGGCAACAAGCCATATTTCCGACTAAATCCTGAAAAGTTACCCATAATTATGCTGTGGTTAAGAGGTCGATTAATTAGAGCATTACTGTACTTGTCAATAAATATTTGTGGTTTCAACTTCCAAAATTTATTTAACATTTCAGGTTCTCTAAGAAAGAAGAGCTTTTTTCTACAATCTGTGCCTGATGCTGATGTCATACATAAGAATGAAGAGTTCACTTATGATGTAATGTTATCTTTATTCATGCTTTTGTATTTTTTGGTATGGTGTGTGTCAATATTACAATTGTTTACTTGCTGGCCAATTTTATCTAAAATAAACTGCTTGTTCAGTGATCTAGATAACCAACGAATACCTTCAGGTCAAAGATAGTTAAAACATTTTGGGTTGTAGGCCATAAAAGTTTAGGGTTGGAAAGTATAGGAACATTTTAAACCTTTGTTTTTTGTCACATTTGTTTATAATTATGATTGAGTCAAAACTGTTTTGTATAATTTTTTGTATAAGCACATTTATTTGACTAATTAATCAACAAGCATCATGTTATTTTTTTTCGCATCGTATTTAGCATTTTTTTTTAACCCTTCATGATGGGAGCTTCCTGAATTTTTGCGAAAACCCTGTGCCAATGCATTCTCTTATATATGCGAGTCGACCATAGGTCGCCTCACATATATAAGAGAATGCATTGGCCTAACAAATTTTATATCATTTTTTATAATTGTTAAAGAATGTAAGACAAAATGAGAACAAAATTGTTAAAAAATGTAAGAAATAATGATAAATAATGATAAAAGTTGTTAAAGAATGTAAGAACAAATTATAAAAATTATAAAAGAATGTAAGAATTTGTTTTTTAAATGATAAAAATTGTAAAGAATGTAAGAAAAAGTGATAAAAAATGATAAGAAATGATAAAAATTGTTAAAGAATGAAAAATTGTTAGGTCAATGCATTCTCTTATATAGGTGAGGCGACCTATGGTCTACTCGCATATATAAGAATGCATTGGCACAGGGTCTTCAATTTTGTGCCAGCGCAGCTCCCGTCATGAATGGGTTAAAGCAGACAATTTATTTTCTAACTTTTCTTTCAGGATATCCTACATGAGTTAATTGTTTACGAGCATGGTGACACAGATACAACCACAGACACATTCTCATTTAACATCACCGATGGGACGTTTCACTCGACGCACACAGTTAACATCATTGTGGGATTGATTAATGATGAAACTCCCCGAGTCACCATTAACAGGGGTTTGAGAGTCAAATCAGGTATACTGAAAATGTAATGTTGAGGAAAAGCACAAATATAGAATACACCCATAGTAGCCAAGAATACCAAATTTTCACCACGAGTGGAATTGTGATTTTAACCACAAGCCTGTTGGCGAGTGGTTAAAACCACAATACCATGAGTGGTGAAAATTTGGTATTCTTGGCTACTATGTGTGTATTTTATTTATGCCATAATTATTATTTTGTATTTGTTCTGTGAATTCAACTACTCCGCTGTTTACTTTGAATGTGTATCCACACCAAGAGACACAAACACGATGCTATAAGGAATGTGCGTCACGCATAGTTATGAATACATTTACGTCTTGACGTCAGCTATCAGTCACTTGGAATTACCATTCATTTGTTTCCTAGAGTTCATATAACACTAGCAAACTACAATGCTACATTTGATTGAAATGCAGGCACTTTTCCTCGTATCTAATTTATATCATGACAACTTCCAATTTTAAAAGAATGTGACATAGGAACTATTTTATTAACTACGATGTAGTTCTACTATGGGTATAATGTTTAACACATGAAATTATGTTTGAACATTTAAACCCACAGTAGAAATTTATACCCACAGTAGGAAGCTGTATACCCACAGTAGGGTGTAGAGATGAAGTTTACAAAATAGGTGTTATGCACACAATAGAATAGTCTGTATTAACAACACCACTAAGAAGAACTTGGATAATATACAAACTGTGTTTTTATATTCATTATTGATATTTCTCTATTAACCCTTTACCCAACAGAACGGCCCTGTGCCAATGCATTCTCTTATATATGCGAGTCGACCATAGGTCGCCTCGCATATATAAGAGAATGCATTGGCTTAACACATTAAAAATTATAAAATTGTTAAAGAATGTAAGAAAAATGGTAAAAAGTGTTAAAAAAAGATTTTTTTTAGGCCAATGCATTCTCTGATATATGCGAGGCGACCTATGGTCGACTCGCATATATAAGAGAATGCATTGGCACAGGGCATAACTGTAACTATCACAATGTGGTCAAGGGGCCGGTTCCAATGATATCCATATTTGTATGGTTCTATTGAGACAGACGGAAGATATTTTAGGCTGTTGAAGCTTTATTTGGCCGGTTTTGGCCGGTTTGTTGGGTAAAGGGTTAACAAAATTTTGCGAGTTGAAACCATTGTTATGTAATCAACACTGTTACAGTGATTTGTCAATGATAAGCAGACGACAAATGTATGAAAAGATAATACAAGTGCAGAAGAATTCATATTCATTAGTGGGAAATGTTTAGATAATAAGGGTCATCTGTTGAACTTATTGTCTGAATATTTCTAAATGGAACTACTTGTTAATGAGTATTTAGTAAAGAAAGCGTTTAAACGATTGTTTTCCCTTTGAAGGTACAACAACAATGATTTCCTCAAACGAACTTAAGTCAACTGATATAGACACTGAGGATTCTATTCTTCTCTACACGATTCGGAGGGACCCACCTTATGGAGAACTAAGATACATGAACGGAGACGATGACGTACTGATCTCAGAAGAAGGAGGAAAATCATCTTTCACCCAAAATGATATCGATAGCGGTATGTCGTAGAATTTAGTTGCAAAAGAGCAATGGGTTCAAAGGTCAAGTAGTGTTCAAAGTTGATTACATGTTTATTAATCAAGATGTATTTACAGGTCCCATTGGAGGTTTTCTGACATATTAGTTAATGGGAGGCACTTACGTTGATACAGTAATGCTCTAAATAATCAACTCCTTAACCACAGCATAATTATGGGTAACTTTTCAGGATTTAGTCGGAAATATGGCTTGTTGCCATTCATCGGAAAGCTCTCAAAGGTTACCCATAATTCTGCTGTGGTTAAGGAGTCGATTATTTAGGACATCACTGTAGTTTAGTTACTTTTATAGCACCTGTCTATGCTATAATCACCTGAGGAAATACCTTCTTTTCATCTAAATGTGAAAGTTATGATGAGTGTCGCACAAAATTAAAAATAGTGTTATAATCATGAATGAATTTCTAACATCATTATACAAATAAAAATTGCAATATATTATGATTTGACCAAAAATTGTTTGAGGCAATTTAACACTGAAGGTATGCGTGGATATCGACATAGGGTGAACAGAGAATTTGCAATGCAGCAAGCGGCCGGCTTAGTCGCTGATTGGTAGAAAATATCTGCTAATAATTATTTGATTGACAGCTGTGGAAAGGTTCATTGTTTCTATATCATCTCTGATTTTAACCCTTTCAGTGCCAAGTCCGATTTTTGTACCAACCCATATACCCTGTGCCAATGTATTCTCTTATATATGCGAGTCGACCATAGGTCGCCTCGCATATATAAGAGAATGCATTGGCCTAACAATTTTTCATTGTTTGTTATTATTTTTTACAATTTTTTACAATTTTAATAATTTTTTCTTATATTCTTTAACCCTTTACCCAACAGAACGACCCTGTGCCAATGCATTCTCTTATATATGCGAGTCGACCATAGGTCGCCTCGCATATATAAGAGAATGCATGGGCTTAACACATTAAATATTATAAAATTGTTAAAGAATGTAAGAAAAAATGGTAAAAAGTGTTAAAAAAAGATTTTTTTTAGGCCAATGCATTCTCTTATATATGCGAGGCGACCTATGGTCGACTCGCATATATAAGAGAATGCATTGGCACAGGGCATAACTGTAACTATCACAATGTGGTCAAGGAGCCGGTTCCAATGATATCCATATTTGTATGGTTCTATTGAGACAGACCGAAGATATTTTAGGCTGTTGAAGCTTTATTTGGCCGGTTTTGGCCGGTTTGTTGGGTAAAGGGTTAACAGACTTATTTTGTAGGTTTAGTGCCAGGGAATATTACGTTTTTCATGGGCATCAAAATTATTAATATGAATACTTGGTGATAGTTTTGAGTTATAACATGCCCCAAAGGTTTTATCCAGTTTGTTTTTAAATTTGCTATAGTATGCTTAAGCATACCCAAAAAAAAAAAAAAAAAAAATGGTTTTATTTTTTTAGGTCCGATATTACAGACTGTAAATTAGGGCACTGAAAGGGTTAAAGGGACACTAATAGTTATCAGGAAGATAACAAAAATCTGCTGAAAATGTGTGGAGAACTTTGTTTGTATTCAATTAACCCCAAGATTGCGGTTGCCATATTTTCACAATCAGTTGATTGGCATTTCAAGAATATGAAATCTGAAATATATGAAGAGAATAAACTTTCAAATAATCAACATGTATATTGTCAATATATGTAATAGACTATAAGAATCTCATTCATCATGTAAGTACACACCAACAACCAACACACTCACACCATGTAACTATTTAAATAATTTAAAATAAATTTTCCATATTTTAGGATTTATATTCTATCGCCATGATTCTGATGATTTCGGTGGGAACATGATTTTCAAGTTTGATGTTGAGGATGATGTTGGAAACAAAGTGATTGATCGATATTTCTATGTCACTGTATTCGGTAAGTATATTTTGCAGGAAATATTAGCAGACGACAGACAAGCGAAAAGATATTACAAGTGCAAAAAGATATATTTTTGATTGTGGGAAATGTTCAGATACTAATTTCAACAAACGACATGGTCGTTTGTTGAACATATTAACTGAATATTTCCTAAGGGAACTTCTCATCAATGAGTATTCAGTAAACAAAGGGTTAAAAATATAAATAATCCTGGTTGTTTTGCAACTAATGATAAAGAGTTTAGTTAATTTCTGATATGATACTGCTGAGTGCCATGTTGAAAGCATATATATATATATGTATTTTATATAATTATCAACGTATTTTGATCTTGGGGACACAAAAGCAGTTCGTAGATACTAAGTTTAATTTGATGATTATTAACCCTTGCTTTTTTTAATGGATTCGCCCATTTAATTATAAAAGTAAACATTGGAATGGTATATTATTCATTCTGAGGGGTGTTCAGGAAAAATGAGCAGGCGACAGACAGACAAAAAGATAATACACGTGCAGAAGAATTATGGGAAATGTTGTTATTATCTGAAAATATCCTAAGGGAACTACTCAGCAATGAGTATTTAGTGTAGAAAGGATTAAATATCACTTTAACTCACTTTTGACTGATTTTCACTGTTTGAGTAAAATATTTCCACCCATCTTGAATAAAAGTTTGGATTTTACTTAGAGATTTATTTTAGGTGACTACTATTATTCCCTGTGTTACTGAAACTTTTTTTATTTCAATCTGTAGAAGACCGAGTTCCACCCAGGCAGCTTGCTAATAAGGATTTGGTAGTCGAAGAGGGATCATCAGCCAGGATAACTACAGAACATCTGTCATTTACGGATGCCGACTCGGAGCCCGGCAAGCTGGAGTATATCATATTAACTCCGCCCCAACTAGGACACCTCGAGTTTACAGGAGTACGAGGTGAGTCTCAGAAAAATCATCAATAAATACATACAGAAATTAATGCAGTTAAAATTAATACAGTTAATACTAGGTCTTGTTCTTAGGCACCTCCCTTGTCATTGAAATTTTCTTTTAAAAAGCCTTGTCAAACATTATTTTCATTAAAACAATAAATAGCCTCCCTCCCTAATCTTAAAAGTGAGATCTAAATGCCTGATCATGAGAACACAGATATTGTATATTAACCCTTTCATGACAGGAGAAGCGCTGGCACAGCATTAACCCTTTGGAGAGTATCTGTAACGTCATATACATGACGTCATGAGTAAATTTAATGTCAACGTCATAGCAATAATTGTTAACAAGTTCGGGTCAAAAGGGTCCAATAATTCGTTTTAACTTGTGTGAGTTTTTTGTTAACGTATGTTATCATAATCGATTGCACTTATACATTTGGGACATTATATTAATCAAAATAACTCATATACAAATTATTTATAAATCAGATGATTTATTGAAGTTATGTCTACATAAAAGTAACACTTCTTGAAACGACATATATGTCGTTCTACTCCACAACTGATAGACTACATATATGTCGTTCTACTCGCCAAAGGGTTAAAGATCCTGTGCCAATGCATTCTCTTATATATGCAAGTCTCACATAGGGAACCTCACATATATAAGAGAATGCACTAACTTACAAGGTCAAGGTAAATATTTTTAGGTGAATGTATTCTCTTATATATGCTAGGCTCCCTTTGGAAGGGTTAATGTTTTATATTTACAGTAATGCCCTGAGTAATCGACTCCTTAAACACAGCAGAATTGTGGGTAACTTTTCAGGATTTAGTCGGAAATATGGCTTGTTGCCATTCATCGGAAAGCTCTCCTGAGAGCTTTCCGATGAATGGCAACAAGCCATATTTCCGACTAAATCCTGAAAAGTTAACCATAATTCTGCTGTGTTTAAGGAGTCGAGTACTTAGGGCATTACTGTAGTTCAATATATTTACCTTACTGCAATTATTCACAATGTTGCTCCCCTAGTTAAAAAAAGGAATGTCAAGTGACACTTGGGATATTGTTTTTCCTTGTTTCAGGTGTTCCAGTTTCGACATTTACCCAGGCCGATTTGGCTGGAAACAAACTCATCTACATTCACACAAGTCCAAAAGAGGTACACATGGACAAACTCACATTCGCAGTCAGTGATGGGAAGAATGAGGTCAGTCTTAGTTAGTCTTGGAAATATGGAATTAAAATTGCGGTTTAACCCTTTCTTTATTAAATGGATTCTCCCAATCAGTTATAAAAGTATATTGTATAGCATTTATATAGCGCTTAATCCCTTGTGTAGCTCGAAGTGCTTACATTATTACCCCAGCTGTTTATGAATTAATGCCGAGTCTTGTGCCTTCTGCCATTTTACAGGCACTTCACTAGAGCGGTTTACGGATACCCAACAACCAGGTCCCTATTTCTCGTACGATGAAGCAAGCACAGTACAAGTGACCTTGCCCAAGGGTCACAACCTTGCACGAGATTTGAAACAGCGTATGGCTATATATAACACACACACTGCTTAATTCGGCCAAGCCACTGTTGTGGAGACGATAGTCCACTGGCTGGGCGCGAACTCACGCCGGTGCATATCTACCATTACAAGTCCAACAGTCTAACCACTGGGCTACCACTTCCATAGAATGGTCCATTATTCATCTGGAGTGATGTTGACGTAATAAAAGCAGATGACAGCTAATACAAGAACGGAACAATTAATATTCATTGGTGGGAAATTTTCAGATAATAAGTTCAACAAACGGTTGTTTGTTGAACTTATTATCTTGACATTTCCTAAGGGATAAGTACTTGTCAATGAGTATTTAGTAAAGAAGTGGTTAAGTATCATAAAGACGTGTCATACTCAAGTAGACTTCATGACGATAGGATAAATTTTATTTCAAGAGCTTTTGACTGACTAAATGAACATCATCATACATAGAATAATTTTGCTATATTCTTAAAGAATTCATGTTGTTGGAGGGGGGGGGGGGGGGGGAGTTTTTTGCCAGAATGTTTTGGAATTCTCAAAATCTTACACCAAATTGGCAGACTAACTAGCTGTGTCTGCTTTTTAGCTGTTTAAATGTGACCTAATATGTTATTGGTTTGTCCGTCCGTCCGTCTGTTCACTTTTATTCATTTCTGGATGATAATTTTAGTAAGTCTGAACTGAATGCAATGAAATTTGGTATCTGGCTTACTACATCAACGCACTTCGCCAAGGATTATTGAAAAAGAGTTAATGACTGTTATATTTTTCAACAATACTGGCAAATTAGTGAAATTAGCTTAGCCTAAATTCCTGTGCTGACTATACAATGAAATCATACTTTGCTAATTATTATGTCATTAATACTTTACTGAACCATATTCTTTCTAGGTTGTAAAATCGTTCTTTATTACTGTGAACCCAATAGATGACTCAATCCCTGTAGTCAGTAATAACGGACTACGTGCACAGGAGGGAATCAGAAAACTCATCACGGAATTCGATCTCAAGGCTTACGACAACGATACAAATGTAAGTCTCAATTAGTTCAGAGATTTAATTTTTTCATTGAATCTAAAAGTTTTTTATTAATAAATTTGTGTTATCCATAATATGTGCTTGCTGACTGATTAGTGAATAATTCAATTATGATTAAAATAACATGTTTATTCTACATCTTGGAATAAATCGTCAATATCAACAAATGATTGTTTTCTTCATATCTCCTCCATAGTAACAGTTTTTCAGCAATCGTTTAAATATTTTATTCATCAAAGAAATAGATATTAGGCCAAGTAGATAAAAAATACTGTGTTCTTAGGGCTCAGGTACCTCCCTCATCATTGGAAAGCGGGCCTCAAATGCATAAAATGTGAGAAAAAAAAAATCTCCCATCCATCATCATTTAAGATTGAACTTTCATGAGTCTTTGTCATTTGTTTACAGGAGGACCATATATACTTCAACATTGTTGAAGAACCGATCCATGGGAGAATAGAATTCTCTGAAGAGGACGGCCATAACCCCACTCAAAAGTTCACAATGGCGGATATATATGAGAATAGGATCTCCTACATGCATGATGGATCTGAAACAACTGAAGACAGCTTCACATTCAAAGTTTCCGATGGTACGAATCATGCATTTGTCATGCAGCAAGATAGTGGGTCTGATCGTAAACCAGAACATATCCCGCAGGTAAGTAGAGTTTATAACTCAAAATTTATGTCAAAACTTAGTAAAATTTAGAAGGGAGAGAGCACCTTGAAACCAATAATAGCATATGTCAATCAATGTTCTCAAGGAATTAAATTTTTCAGAATGTTTGTTTTGTACTAATTTGCCGCATCCAAAACATGTAGAGAAAATTGTCTCCTTTTTTTCTGTATATCAACCAGGTTTCTTAAGCATTCCTAAAGCATCTGCCGCAGTCGCTGCTTTCCCAAACATTCTGCCATTCACAGCGTTCCGTGTTCAAATCTCAAGTCCTGGTATCACTAGAATATGAATTGATTATAACTACCTAGCCTGACCATATTTGTTAACTCGATTCACATTATTATGTTTAATCCTTCTATCTTTGTCATTGAAAAAAACAAAAAATTCTGGTCAGTCACATGCGATCTAGTGATTCGCAGTGCAAATTAGAAAAATGAGCGAGTTTATAATGGCATCAATTGTGAACTATATGATTCGCTCGTCATGCATGTTGTCTGCAAATACCCATTGCATCCTATGTATCTGAAATAAAAGATGAAATTAGTTTTACATCCTGACATTCTTTTCCTCAGACATTCAACATAAAGATACTACCCACAGATGATGGCAGTCCAGTCCTTGATGTTAATATAGGACTACAGTATCTAGACTATACAGACTCATTGGTAAGTTTATTAGCACTGCCGTTAAGTATATATTAAAGATGTATTCAGGGTTCCAGACCAATTCTTACAAAACCTTATCTACTTTTTATTTACTTTCTATTGTATAAAATAACAGATTTGGAACAAGTAGTATTTTGTTCGATATTGAATTTTCTATGCATTTATTTTCAATTTTTTTTGGTAAGTTTTCAATAACAAAATGATATTCCTTTGTATATATTGATCCAGTTTACATGTCATATTTTGTTTTTAACAGAAGAAAGCAGAAAACGATGTTATATTTTATTTTTTATGATGTTGTTGTAATTGGAGGTCTGGAACCCTGAAAGCATCTTTAATAGCCCACTATATAGTTATACCCCCACTTTCGAAGAAAATGGGGGGTATACTGGATTGACTGCATCTGTCCGTCCGTCCATCGAGCCGTCCGTCCGTCTGTCACGCTTTCTCCGTCCGTGTGTCCGTCCGTCCGTCCATCTGACCTCATAACTCGAACAACTATGAACCGATTTCAAAAGTTTTTTGTATGCAATCTCCTTGGGACTGCCTCTCCGCATGATGCTAATTGCGGTTCGGTCTGACTTTTTTTTTTTAAAGTTACGCCTCATTTTCAACTTATTTTGACTTAGAAAATTCTGTCCGACTTAATAACTTTAACAAATATGAACCAATTTCAATAATTTTTGGTATACATGCTTCTCACAATACCCTCTCTACATGATGCAGCTAGGGATTGGCTCAGACTGTTTTTCGTAATATTACACTTCATTTTCGACTTATTTTGACTTAGAAAATTCTGTCCGACTTAATAACTTTAACAAATATGAACCAATTTGAATAAATTTTTTTGTACAAGCTTCTTGTGACACCATATCGATATTATTAGTCCGAATTTTTCTTTAAAGTTAAAAAACTTTTTTGTTGGGTTTACGATAATGCGGGTTGAATTTGCCACGGTGGGGGTATGCTATCACTCGAGTGCACACCTCTTGTTCATTTTCGGATTGTTTGATAGATCTTCATGGAAATTAAATTTGACCAGAACATCAACATCAAAGATCATGTATTGGTGTAAACACCATTCTCAATTTTCTATGAACATTGCATTGCACCTCCGCAAAATCAATGTTTCAGATACCATGAGGGACTGATTTTATTCACTGTCATTTACATCACACACAACCCCAGGATATTAGAGGAGTCACTTGTTGGGTGATGCTTTGCTAGAACATTTCGAGGTGAAATTCATTTGCCAAACTGCTTTGAAAATCTATTATATATTTTGGAACTTCTGTCTGTGTGTGTGTATGTATGTATGTATGTGTGTTATAGACTTGAAAACTGCTGACTGATCTGACTCAAATTTTGTATGTAGGCCTACTTTGATCCCAGGAACATTATGGTCGGGTCCAATTTCATGTGCGACCGTGTCCTTGACCTTGACCTCCCTGATATACGCTCATATAGGCATGTTTCTGGACTGATCGAACAACAGTTTTTTCTTTCTCCTATTACTTATCAACGTTGTTCGAAACAAGTCCAGACGCTGTATATTCTGCCCGAACGGAGGCGATCATGGAGAAATCCCTAAATAGCCCGGACGAAGTCGGGCACATCAGCTAGTTACTAATAAAGCTAAGACCTAGGACAGTCACTTATTGATGTAATGGATTTTTTGCAATCCATTTCTTATCCCTTTCCATTTTATAGATATATAACTTCATCACTCCGGCAGAGTTGAATGCTGAGGATTATGACACACCACCCAACCAAATAACATATGTCATCCGAACTCAACCAGAGCATGGCAGGGTTGAAAATGTCAACAGACCTGGTCGACCAATTTCTTCCTTCACACAAGGTATGTATAGTTAAAGTTAGTGTTTTCTTTCCTTTAATTCTAAAAACAAGGACAGAGTGTCTCGGGATATTATATGTATCTATTATATGGCCTATCATCCTCTTTGTCTTATACCCTTGGAAATAAAGCGGTGAAGGTAATATTTGGAATTAGTGTGTTTTTTGACAGAGAGATTAGCCAGTGAGGGAACCTGATCAACTGTGAATGAGATAATATTTAGAATATTTTATTTAGGAAATCAAGTTTGTCCATTATTTAACTGCAATTTGTTTTTATACGCCCGTAAAAAAAAGGGACGTATTATGTTATTGGTCTGTCCGTCCATTAACTTTTGGTTTCCAGATGATAACTTTATTCTCAGCTGAAATGAATTAAATTTCGGGTTGTGGGTTTACTAGCACAAAACACAGGTGAAGTTCAAATTTGGGTTCCGCCCGCCAATTTTCATCAGTGTTAAGGGCATTTTTGTTGAAATTTGCACTAAATTTTCGTTTCCGGATGATTTCTTCTGTAAGTCTCAACTGAATGGAATGAAATTTGGTATGTGAGTTTACTAGCCCAAAATACAGGTCCAGTTTTAATTTGGGTTCTTTCACAAGAGTTATGGGCCTTATGGCCCTCTTTTTGGAATTACTACGGGTATATTTTGCCGTGCCTAGCGATGCTCTTGTTTAATTTGCATAAGGATAAAACAACATGGAAACATCTGCACCTATGATTCAGTTATAAGAGTATACATGGGAATGGTCTATTATTTATTTGCATGGGTGTTCAGGTAATAAAAGCAGACGACAGACAGAAAAACAGATAATACCAGAGCAGAATGATTCATATTCATAGGTAGGAATGTTCACATATTATGTTCAACTTATTATCTGAACATTTCCTAAGGGAACTTATGATCAATGAGTATTTAGTATAGAAATGGTTAATATCGCTATTCGCATATACATTCAGGGACTCTAGCTTGCAGCCCTTGTACAGTAATGCCCTAAGTAATCGACTCCTTAACCACAGCAGAATTATGGGTAACTTTTCAGGATTTAGTTGGATATATGGCTTGTTGCCATTCATCGGTATGCTCTCAGTGAGAACTTTCCAATGAATGGCAACAAGCCATATTTGCGACTAAATCCTGAAAAGTTACCCATAATTCTGCTGTGGTTAAGGAGTCGATTACTTAGGGCATTACTGTACTTTGACATATTGTCAACAATTAACACTTTCAGTGACCTCTGAATTTCCTTTCTTCAGATGACATCAACAAGGTTGTGATCCGTTACGTGCTGACTGACAAGGCAGATGCCTTCCAGGATTCATTCACCTTTGACCTTATGGACAGTAAACCTAACACTGTACCAAACAATCAGTTCTATATCACCTGGCTTGCGACTGAGTTTGCCATCTCATCTGTCAATGTATCGGAGACTGACGGTGTAGTGAAAATTCCCATCACTAGGCGAGGCAACCTCAAACAGGTAGATATTCTGGCATTGAGTCTAAACAAACTCTTCCATCTCACCTAGACTTGCTTAATTTGCTTGAATTAACCCTTTACCCAACAAACCGGCCAAAACCGGCCAAATAAAGCTTCAACAGCCTAAAATATCTTCGGTCTGTCTTAATAGAACCATACAAATATGGATATCATTGGAACCGGCTCCTTGACCACATTGTGATAGTTACAGTTATGCCCTGTGCCAATGCATTCTCTTATATATGCGAGTCGACCATAGGTCGCCTCGCATATATGAGAGAATGCATTGGCCTAAAAAAAATCTTTTTTTAACACTTTTTACCATTTTTTCTCACATTCTTTAACAATTTTATAATTTTTAATGTGTTAAGCCAATGCATTCTCTTATATATGCGAGGCGACCTATGGTCGACTCGCATATATAAGAGAATGCATTGGCACAGGGCCGTTCTGTTGGGTAAAGGGTTAATGTCAAATGTATAGAGTTCATGCTGAAGAAGCCCCTCCCCTACCATGGCATTCGGTGCATGATTATCTTGGTGAGTATTACAATCCTTGAAGATTATTATTTTTCAAAACTATCTTGCTTTACTTTTCACCAAACCAGCCCTCCATTGTTTTTATCTGCATTTTCCTCCACAAGCCTTGAAATAGTGTGTCTGTCATTTGCATAATGAGGTCCCCAGAGGGTGAATTTAGTGAGTTATGGGCTAGCATCACCAAATTCAACCCTGGGGACCTCATTCTGCTTAGACCTCATCTTCTAAGAAGTATCTATTGTCTCAAATTAACATTATTTTTAGTTATTTTTTCCCTTCTTTTCAGATTCTATATCCCCTAATTTGCAGAAGATAAAATGCATAATCGAGGTGACTAATGGGTGAACATTACCAACTTCAACTGGGGAACTTCAATCTGGTCCTAGGTCTAGCTCTCATAGCAGTTTAGGCCTAAGCAGAATGAGGTCAGCAGAGGGTGAATTTGGTGATAGCGTCACTAAATTCACCCTCAGGGGACCTCATTCTGCAAATGTCAGACACACTATTTCAAGGCTTGCTCCTCCATATTCTGTGTCGTCTTAAGACTCACCATGATATTCATTGATAGTCATTTCCATCTCAAGTATCCCACCCTTCACTGGGAATGGGGCCTGAATTAAAACAAGCGGAGAAGAATTAGTTTGTCTTCAGGCTTGTTGTGTAATCCCCATTGCCTACGATCATTATTATACTATGTGACATTGCTTTTGGTATCAATTTATGCTACATTTATTGAAATTGGAAATAGAAATAAAATATAACGTTGACACCTACAGGCATGATATTGTTCAACAAAGCCAACCAGATGTATGCTCCTAGTAGAGAACTGTGTAACATAACATTAATCACTTGTCTTCCGCTCTTTGCATTTTTGTGTTGATATACAATTTTCTTAAAGTCTTATTAAATATTTTGAAGTGAAAAAAATATCATGTTCCAAAAATATTGTTATACCTCATTTTTTTTTAAATGGGTTTATACTGTTTTGCATCTGTCCGTCCATACGTCCGTCCATGCGTACAGCCGTCCAATGTCTGTTCATGTCATAACTTTAACAGTATTGCTCGAATCTCAATGAAATTTAGAATGGATGTTCACTACTATGAGAACATTAAACGTTCGCATTTTCCACTCTAGAGTTATTCATCTTTGTTTATCTGGAAATGTTTGCTTTTTGGTCCGCCTGATGTCTTTTCAGGTCATAACTTGAACAGTAGTCCTCGGATCTCAATGATATTTTGTATAGATGTTCACAACTATGGGGACATTCAAAATAAGATTCAAATGTTTTGTTCGGTATTTCCATTCTAGAGTTATTCATCTTTGTTTATCTGGAAATGTTTGCTTTTTGGTCCATCAATGTCTGTTCAGGCCATAACTTAAACAGTAATGCTCGGATATCAATGAAATTTGGTATGGATATTCACCACTATAAGGACATTTAATGGCGTGTTCAACAGTTTTGTTTTGGTCTTTTGTTCTATAGTTATTCATCTTTGTTTATATTAAAATGCTGATTTTTGGGTCCATCTGTCTGAGTATAGTAGTCATAAGTTATAGATTTGCTCACACTAGGCGGTATGCCACAAGGGGGTATGCACCGGACGACAGTCCATCTCTTGCTTTATATATTTTTCAACATATATAAGTCGATTATCCATGAAATTAAATTTAGATTATCATAATTATCTTCAGGAATTTACTTTCTTTTTACCAGTATTCAATAGTCACATGTCAAAGTCTGCCATACAGCGCTACATCTGCATCATCTGGATCGAGACCCGGGGAGCAGGATTTCACACAGTATGTCGCACAGGTAGGTCACACTCTGTATGACATCACCCCCAATTGTCACTTCTTATACCATCAGAAGTAGAACAATCCATAGACACATTCTGGATGCACCCTGTCACCCCTATACTAAAGCATCATTGATGAATAGTTATCCGACAGGAAATGTTCAAATATATAAGTTCAACAAATGACCATAGGTCATTTGTTGAATTTATTATCAAAACATTTCCCTCAATAAGTAGGACTCCTCTACTTTTATTTATCTGCCATCTGCTTATATTACCTGCACATCCCTGCAAATTAATAATAGACCATTCCGATGTACTTTTTAACTGACTGAGAGAATCCATTTAGTATAGAAAGGGTTAATGGGAATTAAGTACTACTCATCAGTGAGTATTCAGTCATCAAATGATGAAGTAAGTTTGAGCCTGGTGTGCATGTATGTGTTTGCATTGAGTTTCACTAAACTGATGGTGGTCAGGCAATGTCTCATGCAACATCAGTGGTGATTCTATGCACAGTAACTTCATCCATGTGTTGAATGAGTATTTTAAGTTCAGTTTGGATATTAATCTATATGTCTATAAACTAAAATGGCAGGGAAATTTATTAAGGCATTAAAATTAAAAGATCTTTTTATGCATGTTATGATATGTAACTGTTTATGATTTACAAATTTGCTTTATTCAGATGTTGATGTGCCAGTTTGATTATTGCAGGTTCAGTTTGATGAATGGCAGGAGACGAGAATGTGTACAATAATGATAAGTGATGATGCTGTTTACGAGGGTCCAGAGACATTTTATGTAGAACTCACGCACCCAACATACACGTCTCTCGGAAAGAAGAATAAGATACCGGTCACAATCTATGACAAGGAAGATGGTATATATACTAGATAACTTCACTATTTAAACTTGGGCCTAAATAAACACCTTTGTCTTTGCTGTCCCAGCTGACTATGGCTTCTATTTGACTATGAATAACTGATGGGAATTTGCTAAACTTCAATAATATTGGCGCAGATTCTTCCACTTAGTAAAGTGTGCCAATTTTTAATAACAAAATGGCAATCTCCATCAAAACTATAATGATTTATAACCAAATATTAAATATAAGTGTTTTGCTTTCACAAATTTGATCATCATTAGGCCGCTTCATTCTAGAGATGATGGGGCACCACCCACAGCATATATATTTTTGAGCTATCAACGATGCCTGAATTTATGTTTATGTGGAAACTTCAGTTTCTACATCAGAAATACGAGACCCCATATAAAGTACGAGTTAAACTCATTGTGATTTACATTTTATATAGTATTTGACCTGCATGCAATGCAAAAAGTAACAGTTGTAATAAATTTGATTTAACATTCCATTTACAGAGCCAGTTGTTGAATTTGATGAGACAGAGTACCATGTCAGCGAAAATGACGGTTACGTGTCCGCTTCACTATCAAGATCTGGTAAGTTACAATTCACTATTGTTAACAAGCTTTGAAATAGTTTGTTTGTCATTTGCAAAATGAGGTTCCCATAGGGTGAATATAGTGATGATTAGATCTGAAACGGACAGCCGGATAAAGTTAGCAGCCGGATAACGACGTAACCGGTTAGAAAAAAATGAACCGGACGAAACCGCATCCCGCTCTGTCAGTTGAATGTGAACGTCAATAATGCCCTGGTACCCTCAAAATATTAAGATAAATGATGCAACAGTAATACTAACCCCTGTGCCACCGATAGTAGAGTGCAATGCAAGCATTAATTGGTGCATGCGGAAGTTTCAGACACTGAGTAGCGTGTCACCGACCTTCAATCAATTCCGGCCTTTGAAGTTTTCTCTGCAGTCACCGTGTGTCCAGGTGGGATAGTTCAAAGCAATGACGTCACTGAATCAGTGAATCTGTCATCTGATTGACACCCCTCAGACTCGGTATTATTTCGTGTTGGAATTGGAAAAGTGAACACGGCTATCGATAGTTAGTGTCCGCGATCATGATACCGACAAATACTGAATAGGACTGTGACCTAACTGACCTTCCTTTTAGTTCTATAGTAATTAGTTATTAATTTCTACTCTTTATTTATAATTCATTGATGATAATGATATATATTACAGATCTTTAATATATAGTTTTGTTACTCGTTTGACCAATACCCATACTATTGTTACTCGTTTTACAAATGCCCAAACATATACTGATCACCGGCAATTGCAAATAAGCGATCCCGCTGTCATTCACAAATTTCACTTGCTCATTCCCCATCACGAGAGCCAGCAAAAGAACAGTGAAAGCGTGTTTTTTAATGCCATGAATAAGGTCTTTATTTCAGCTACTATTTCTCAGCTAGGTTTGTCCCTGGAGCATGGCAAATGTCGACATAATTAGTCTGAGAGAAGTCCGCTAGAAATGAGCGGTTAACCGGTTGAAATCCGGCTAACCCCAACGGTCAACCGTTTCAGCTCTAGTGATGATATCCCTCTTTGGCCTCAACTGCTATGGGAGACCTTGGATCTGATTGAAGTTCCCCAGTTGAAGTTGGTGATGTTCACCCATTAGTCACCTCGATTATGCATTTTTTTATCTTCTGCAAATTAGGGGAAACTGAACAGAAGTTATTTTTTCTTACATTCTTTATCAATGTTTTATCATTTTTTCTTACATTCTTTATAAATTAAAAAAAAAAATTCTTACATTCTTTAACAATTTTTTCTTACATTCTTTAACAATTATAAAAAATAATATAAAATTTGTTAGACCAATGCATTCTCTTATATATGCAAGGTGACCTAGGTCGACTCACGTATACAAGAGAATGCATTGGCACAGGGTTTTTGCAAAAATTCAGGCAGCTCCCATCATGAAGGCATTACAGAAATAATTATACCCCCACTTTCGAAGAAAATGGGGGGTATACTGGGTTGACTACGTCTGTCCGACACACTTTCTCCCTCCGCGTGTCCGTCCGTCCGTCCGACCTCATAAATCGAACAACTATGAACCGATTTCAATAAAAAAAATTATGCAATCTCCTTAGGACGCCTCTCCGCATGATGCTAATTGCGGTGCGGTCAGACTTTCTTTTTTTAAGTTACGCCTTACTTTTCGACTTATTTTGACTTAGAAAATTCTGTCCAACTAAATAACTTTAACAAATATGAACCGATTTCAATAATTTTTGGTATACATGCTTCTCACAACACCCTCTCTACATGATGCGGCTCAGGGTTGGCTCGGGACTGTTTTTCCTAACATTACACTTCATTTTCGACTTATTTTGACTTAGAAAATTTTTGGATTATCCAAATGTTTCTTTAAAGTTAAAAATCTTTTTTGTTGGGTTTACGGATAATGCGGGTTGAATTTGCCATGGTGGGGTTATGCTAGCACGCGAGTGCACACCTCTTGTTTCAAATGATTCACGTAATTTTAAGATTTGCATGTTAGCTTCAGGACTATTATTTAAAATATTATAGATTTAAAAATAGACCTCCTGTTAACGAATGAGATATAAATCCACACCACCTCATACAGTATTGTGGGCTGATGATTTCTGTGTCGGAGTTCTGGCTCTAATTTTATTAGTTATTAATAGAGTAATATCCCTTCCAGGTGATTTGACCCAGTCGTCTTCTGTCGTCTGCTACACAAGGTCCCTGACAGCTGTGGGCAGCTCTGTTGGCCGTCTGGAGTCCGGCTCCGATTTTATATCGCGAGGCAGATCCAATGCTTACAGAGTTGTCTTCCCTGCTGGTGTCATTACTGCTACCTGTGATGTGAAGGTGAAGTAATAACTTATATTACATTCCTATGTGTGATTTACCTTGATTACTTGAGTTATTATAAACAATAATTTCGCTAGTGAATTATGTCACTTTAACTAGCGCATGATGTGTTCATACATTTTATCGAAATTTATGAGTCATGGGTATAATGGTGGTATTATTCAGATTTATGGTAAATTACATGTTTGTAGTGGATTATAATAAACAGAATGATCACTTGATTGAACTGGTGACGTGAAATAATTCATGCGCTCTCGTGTTTGTGTTTATTCTCACATGAACGTCCCTGCCTCTCATTACAATTTCATGTCTACAGTTCAATCAAGTGTTATTCGCTATATATTTTACAATAATAACTTTTTTCTCTAATTACATATGATAATGACTAGTCATATTCTGATTCTGTGTCTTTGAAGACAACAAGCTGTATCCAGGATGATGCTGTGTAAATCATTCTTGAAAACAATCTTGTCATTGCTTTTATGAGATAATACAGTCTGAGAATGTCCTTTTTCATTTTTGTGACTTTCTGAAGTTTTGTCAATGCCCATTTCTTTATGTCAAAATATATAAGATCAACTTGCCTCAGAAGTGATAGCTATCATCAGGAGTAAATTAATATTAAGAATAATAGCCTTTTTTCCTCACTGATTAAAAAACATTGCCTGTGAAAAAATAAATTGGTTTATTCTTTTGCTGACCATTGAGTATAAACCTTAACACTATATGTATGAGTTCAAACATCCTCGCGCAAATAACTCACATTTTAGCCTATCACACTACAGCTTATAGATGACAGTGACTTTGAACCAGCCGAGGAATTTGAGATACATATCGCTGACCCTTCAGCAGACGTCTCCATCGGAGCTAATAAGGAAGTTGTCGTCTACATCGAGGGACCAAATGATGGTAAGCTCAGACAGTTTATTCTCACATTAGTTAGACATGATTGCGAGTACAAGAACATTAAAAATAATCTCACTCCTGGAAATTTTGAAATGTTGAATTTCAATGGTTTTTTAATAAATTTTTATATGTACCCATACCATAGTATAGTACACATATTGTCGATGTCTGGATTGAACACTTGTTGTTCATCCATCTGTCGGTCAGTCTCTCCATAGAACCTTTATGCATGGTGCGATAACTCAAACAATTTTATCTGTTCGGAACCAAATTTTGTATATATGTTTCTCAGCCCAAAATACAGATCGAGTTCGAATATAGGTTTAATTCCGAGTTATGGCCCTTTTTTACTTAGAATTCACGCATTCTGCAATAAGGCCAAATAAAAAAATATGTTCGGTTCTCAGTGACCGCCGCGTTCCAAAAATATGTGCGCATTGAAGCTTTTTATTGTCATTCCAAAATAAATATATATAAACATGTATCCCGCATTCGAAATGACATATATTGAAAATATTGTGAAACGCGCAACAGTCTTGTTCAAGTTGTTGTAAGAAAACGTCAATCGAACGTTGTACTCTGCGAATCTAATGTTTGCGGAATGTAATGTCCGGCTTCCATTTCGGCAAACGCCGGAAGCCGGAAATTCTATTCCGTGTACCCGCGAAAACTGCCAATAGAGTACACCCTATTCCGAATTGCAAATAGAGTGTGCTGTGATTTCCCATCTCTATTTTTAGAACAATAAAAATGGTGACTTTGGTAAATGCGCGTGTTCTAACGGGTGCCGAAAATAAAACACCGTTTACACGTGTACCATGGACGATCACGTTGGTTGGGCCAACTATGACAGTTGGTGACATGTGTCGCCAACTCATTGATACCCACTATATACCAATGGAATTTAACCCTTTCGTCGAATCGACAGAAAGAAATGTAGCCACAACAATGAATATTGGGAAATCTAAAACAGCTGAATTTGATAAGATAATATTTCACGTAAACTGAACATTCAAACTGTTGCCGAACTGTTTGGTCGCTTTTTTAGGTTCGAGTTTCATTCAAAGTCAAGTGATCCACGTGCATGTTCCTCCAGTACTAATGACAGTGCCTCCAACACTAAGAATGCATTTTCTGTGTTGATGAATACACAAAAACTTGTCCTCCTCCCAACTTTTGAGAAGAAGAAAAACAAACGCGACGAACTCTCAGTATGTTTTGTTGAATGGTTGGATGAAGAAGGATGCCCTTCCTGTATTTTAACAAACATTTTTAGGAAATAATTTAAACAAAAAAAACCTGCCTCCCGCATGGTTAAAATGTATAATAAAAAAATAAATATAAAAACCTGCCTCCCTCATGGTTTAAAGTTGTAATAAATACTAAAAATAAATACCGCCCTCCCTCATCACTTTGAAAAAAAATGTGCTTGAGAACCAAACATATTTTTTTATTTGGCCTAAGTCAATAATATTTTATCTGATTGAAACCAAATTTGGTATGTATGTGAGTTTCTCAGCCCAAAATACAGATCGAGTTAAAATATGGGTTTGATCCGATTTAAAAAGTTTTTTTAATCTTTGAAGATTAACATTGAATGTTACGGATTTTAGTGGTCCAAGCTGAACATAGATAATCACTATCGCCAAGGTAAGGGTTAAACATCTGCCGAAGGACAACGAATACTGGATTTTTACTTAGTATAATCAATCTTTGTTTCTTCTGCAGAGTCCAGTATCAGTCTGTCCCAGAGTATCTATAATTTCCCCGAGAATGCCGGTGATGTTGAGATCAGTGTCTTTCGACAAGGTCAGGACCTGTCCCACAGTTCTGTAGTATGGTGTGCTACGAAGCTGTCGAATCCACCGTCGGCTGTCGCCAGTGAAGATTATGTACCCAGCTCCAGTCAGATTACTTTTGGTCCTGGTCAAACAGATGAGGTATCTTTCTGCTCATAATTCTCACCTTAATTCATGAAAATAATCCACCTTTTTACATCTTGAACTTCTTGACTAATAAAAATATTTTCCATTGTTTAGTTCAATAGGGTAATGGGTTAGCAAGGGAAGTTCTAACTGCATCATGATACAGTAATGGCCTAAATAATCGACTCCTTAACCACAGCAGAATTATGGGTAATTTTTCAGGATTTAGTTGGAAATATGGCTTGTTGCCATTCATCAGATAGCTCTCACAGAGCTTTCCGATGAATGGCAACAAGCCATATTTCCGACTAAATCCTGAAAAATTACCCATAATTCTGCTGTGGTTAAGGAGTCGATTATTTAGGGCATTACTGTAGCTTTGGTCAGAATTACTCTCTCACACATTAAATTGCATATATTTTAACCCTTTCTATACTAAATACTCATTGATGAGTAGTTCCCTTACGAAATGTTTAGATAAAAATGTCGTTTTGTTGATCTTAATATCTGAACATTTCCCACCAATAAATATGTATCCTTCTGCATTTCTATTATCTTTTCCCCATGTCTGCCGTCTGCTTTTATTACCTGACCATCCCTCCAAATGAATAATAGGCCATTCCAATGTAGACTTTTATAACTGAATGGGAGAATCCATTTAGTATAGAAAGGATTAAGATCTAAGGTCTGATATGGCTTCGTTTGTGTTTTACAGACACTGCTGTTGTGCTGTGCTCAGTTTTCAATTGTCTTCTTCGAAATTTCAACAAATTAACCTTTATATACTGAGTAGATTCTCCCATTCACTTTTAAATGTATACAATGGAATAGTCTATTATTCATTTGGAGGGGTGCCAGGTATTAAAAGCAGATGGCAGACAGTCGAATAGATAATACAAGTGCAGATGAATTTCTATTAATTAATGGGAAATGTTCAGATAATAAGTTCACCATTGTACCTTATTCAAAATTGTTGTGCTCATCACCAGTCATTGCTGGTGAATTGAAAACTAAAGCTAACCATTCTCAACTTCTCAGAGGCAGATATACCACTTGAAATACAATGTATATTAAAATACAACTTTTAATCAGCAATTATTATTTTCATTGATTTGCAGAAATGTCGCCTGACTATTTTGGATGATGATTATGAGCCACAGATAGAAGGGAATGAGACCTTTCTTGTGTTTCTGAGTGGTGCTGTCGGCAGTAACCTAGCACATCCATATGTGGCACCCGTCATTATACAAGATGCTCATCTCGATGGTGAGTATTCACTGAGCATGTTCAGTCTGCAATAACATAGCACAGCCATATGTGGCACCCATCATTATAACCCTGTATGATTGAATAAGCTTGCCTGACTATATGGATGCAGCTTTGTCTGAGCTGTTATTTCTTCATTTCTGGTAAATTAAAAAAAAAAACTGAGTGCATATATTTTCCGCCATTGTACCTGTGACTCAGAAATCAGTCAGACTTCTTTTACCATGATCATCAATCATTTTTTATTTAAAAATATGTTTCAACATAATTGTGTTCCAGCATTTATCTCAAGATCAAAATAAAATCATAGGATGATATGATTTTTATAGCGGTGATATGTCTCTTGAATTTAACTAGATCATTTGATTTGTGAACAATTTTGTTTACAATGTTTTCTTGTTCTCCTCAGTTCCCTCAATGGAGTTTGTCCAGGATGAGTATTTTGTGGATGAAGCAGATGGAGCGATCAGTGTAGCTGTTTATCGGACAGGAGATAGTAGCTTCGAGTCATCCGTTATCTGCTACACGAGGCAGAAGACGGCAGCGGTTATGATGGACTATGATGAAAGGACGTTCACAGATAATTCTCTCATTACATTTGAGCCAGGGGAGAGTGTGAGTACTCAATTAAAAACATACAGTGCACCAATCAGGGAATCATGATTCTTAATTTGATTCTCGTAAAAGCAGCTGATTTGTTGTAAGAATGATATATTTTGATGCTCTCAAAGTTTTATGGATTTTAAGGCCTGCCAGTTATTGATAATGTTCTAACTGATATCTCAATACTCTGCCAAGATTGAGAGGGAAATAATATGACATCTGAATAATATCGCTATAGAGGGGAACCATGAGGGACTTCGAGATCGCCTGCAATTTCGGTCATAGCCGATACCGGAAATAAGTCTGCATATGTACATATCCGAGGAATATCGAACGGTGATAACTGCGGCTACAGTCGAAACAAATGCCACTGAGTCTTTCCATTTCCAATACAAACAACATTAGTTCCCTTTAATTCAATCATCAAATTTGAAGGTGTGATCCCATACACTATATAGGGTTACCTGTTGATCAGACCCAATGTTGTATATTTAACTTTAAGAGCATCAATTAACATTTTATAATATAGGCCTAGAAAAAAATCATCGAATGAACTTCCACCTTTCCAAAATAGTTTAATAAAATTAGATATATAAGTGTTTTTATAACACAATCATCTCACCCAAAGATAAATATCTACATGTATCAACCATACATCAACTTTTTTCATTCATTAGATCATTGTCCGCCTTTTGCATTTAACCCTTTACCCAACAGAACGGCCCTGTGCCAATGCATTCTCTTATATATGCGAGTCGACCATAGGTCGCCTCGCATATATAAGAGAATGCATTGGCTTAACACATTAAAAATTATAAAATTGTTAAAGAATGTAAGTAAAAATGGTAAAAAGTGTTAAAAAAAGATTTTTTTTAGGCCAATGCATTCTCTTATATATGCGAGGCGACCTATGGTCGACTCGCATATATAAGAGAATGCATTGGCACATGGCATAACTGTAACTATCACAATGTGGTCAAGGAGCCGGTTCCAATGATATCCATATTTGTATGGTTCTATTGAGACAGACCGAAGATATTTTAGGCTGTTGAAGCTTTATTTGGCCGGTTTTGGCCGGTTTGTTGGGTAAAGGGTTAAATATTGTCCACCATTTTGGATCTGATTGGTAGTACGGGAATTAGCGACCAGGATTTGGTGGAAACGTGATGTCGCATATCCTGGCCATTGGTAACTTTGAGGGCCCATCTCCGACTGCAACCAGCTGCAGCCAATCTCAAAGTCACTCTATATATTTTCAAATATTAGGTTATTTCTTAGTCAGATAAACAGTTACTTCTTATAATTCCAAACCATTATGCTTATTGTTCATCGTAAATAATTAAAAACATTCTAAAGCTCAGAAACGGTTCTCATAATAAACAAAGTATTTATACCAGTGACACCTAGCTGCTATAGGTGTCAATCATCAACCAAGGGTAATGGGGACTGTTTGAATGCAATTGCTTCTATGGGTCAATCTATTCTGCAGATATGAAAGATTTGAGACAAAATCAAATATGTCACATATCACAACAGCCATATCTTATTAATCTTTGAATATTCATGAAGAGTGACTATAAACTGTCTAAAAAATTTCTAGGGGCAATTCAATGAAATAATAGTGGAAGGTGCAGTTATTCAGAAACGAATTGTTCCGTTTGAATCGTTGATGATAATGTGTTTTACTTTGATTCTCAGGTGAAGAATTGTACCGTTGGAATCGTTGATGATAATGTGTTTGAGCCTGATGAGACATTCTTACTGAGACTAGCTGATCCACGAGGATCCGGAGAACTCGGAGCGAAGCTGGGATCTATGGACTGGACAACTATCACGATAACCAATGCTAATGATGGTTAGTTAGAAACAGGAAGATATTTCTCATACCTACAAATTTACTATTTTGGGATTACTTAATTAGGTTTAACTCTTTCATGACAGGAGCTGCGCTGGTGCAGCATTAAACATCCTGTGTCAGTGCATTCTCTTATGTATGCCAGTCTCCCGTATGGAGCCTCACATATATAAGAGATTGCACTGGCTTACCAGGTCAAGGTAAATATTTTTAGGCCAATTATGTATTCTCTTATATATGCGAGGCTCCCTATCGGAGACTCGCATATATAAGAGAATGCATTGGCACAGGGTTTTCGCAAAATTTCAGGTAGCTCCATTTCCTTTGAAATGACAAATTTTCTGAAACCCAAATTTAACCCAGTAATTGCTCATGTTTGTAATATTTCTGATATCCTAAATGTTGATAAATACATGAAATATTTACATGTGGGCTATATGGTGGACTATGGCGAAAATAAAGAGTGTTTGTTTTACTTCTGTGTGGAAAGTTGAAAACAGCTTTTGTTCATCATCTTTAAGACAAAAATAATTATCTTTTATTTTTAGTGCCAACAATTCTGTTTGAGATGTCAGCATACAGTGTGATGGAACCGACTGTTTCTGATCAGGTTGCTATGGTAACCATCGTGGTAGTGAGGACAGGCGACACCAGAGATGCAGCTACAGTCAGAGCCAGCACACGTGATGGGTCTGCGATATCTGGGATAGATTATAATGCCAAGAGTGTTATACTAACATTCGATGAAGGTGAGAGATTTCACTGCACCGGGGTAGCTTTTTAAGATCAACCTGATGATTTTAAGTTGTTTTCAACCGCTATTTAATATTGAGTTATTTTTCCTGATAAATTATTTCCACTTCATTCATCATAGTAATTTGTCCGAAGTTTGATCTATTGCATTCCAGAAAAAATGTCTCATCAATTTGCCATGGAATGTACAGTAATGCCCTAAATAATAGACTCCTTCACCACAGTAGAATTATGGGTAACTTTTCAGGATTTAGTCGGAAATATGGCTTGTTGCCATTCATCGGAAAGCTCTCGGTGAAAGCTTTCCGATGAATGGCAACAAGCCATATTTCCAACTAAATCCTGAAAAGTTACCCATAATTCTGCTGTGGTTAAGGAGTCGATTATTTAGGGCATTACTGTAGCAAAAGCAAAATCAACATCCGTTTATTAAATATTCTTCTATTAACCCTTTCATGACTGGAGCTTCTTGAAATTTTGTGAAAACCCTGTACCAATGCATTCTCTTATATATGCGAGTCACCCATATGGCACCTCACATATATAAGAGAATGCATTGGCCTAACAATATTTACCTTGATCTTGTAAGCCAGTGCATTCTCTTATATATGGGAGGCCCTATGGGAGAATGCACTATATAAGAGAATGCACTGGTACAGGGTCTTTAATGCTGCACCAGTGCAGCTCCCGTCACGAAAGTGTTAAATAAAAAATTGGAGTCACTAAATACTTATGCTTCTGTTCATTCATATTGCAACATTTCTCATGCACCATTTCTAATGTTGACAGGTGTTCGCCGGTTGGACCTACCTATTGAGGTTCTTTATAATGCTGATATAGAGTGGCACGAATCATTTAGTCTCATACTGGGACCAGAAGAGCCGAAAAATGCCATATTAGGAGAGATAAAATCAGCTACTATCACTGTACTGGATAATGAGGTCTCCGGGAGTCTGGTGCTTCCAGCTCAACCTATTGTAAGTAATTATGAAGTGATATGGTAACTATTCTCAGACTTTTACCAGCTCTTTTTCTATCCCTTGCACCTGTTTTTATACACCTGTTTTTATACGCCCTTTTTTATACGCCCTTTTTTATACGCCCATTTTTTTTTAAATGGGACGTATTATGTTATTGGTCTGTTTTGTCCATCTGTCTCCATCAATTCGCTTTTTTTCCCCTGATGTTAACTTTTGTAAGTCTGAACTGAATGGAATGAAATATTGGTATGTGAGTTTACTAACCCAAAAGACAGGTCAAGTTCGAGTTCTGCCTGTCAATTTTCACCAGGATTGTGGCTCTTTGTTGAAAACTAAGGCTGAATTTGATTTTCAGCTCTGTCTTTGCACCATCACATCAGATGGGCCTTTGTTCATGTCTATATTTTGGACAAACCGTGGGCGTAATTTGCCACGCCCTAGCAATGCTCTTGTTCATTAGATAATGACAGCTATTATTATAACTTTATAGTTTTTCGGGGCGTTCCAAAGAGTGTAAAGTCATCGAACAGTGGGCCGATAATGAGACTACAGCGATGACTTTGTTGGGCGTTTTGGTTTATTAATGGAAATCATGTTATTGTTATACTGCAAGAAAACAGCCTTTGAGCAAAGCTATCAATCTTTGAGTGAATTAATTAAATCTCAGAACTTGGTCAGTAGTAACTGCATTCAGAGATTTTAAGCTGTGATACCCGAGTTTATCCTTGTTATTTCAGGTTGTTTCACTAATACACTACGATGAAGCTGAAATCGGTATGAAGGTCGATCCCACTCCAGGATATCCTCTCGTATGCATTTCGGTAAGTTGGAGATGGCAATCATTCATTCATAACTTGTTAAAAACCTCCTTTGAAGATCACTTAAAAAATGGTCTGCTGTATTCTCTTGTCTGATATAAACATGATCTTATTATATGCTTTACAACGAAATAGCCTTAAACAGCTAGAGAGAAATTGGCGTTAAAAAAACTCTCTGTGCCAAAAATAACTGGAAAATGACGGAATACAGACTCAGACAAAAGATGCATCCCAGGATGTATGATTCTATGTCGAAAAATGGCAACAACTCCGCCTGGACAACAGTCAGTAACAGTTTCAATTGAGTCCATAAGCGATTTAAAAAATATGAGTCTTTAAATGTTTACGAAATTCCAAACATACATGAGTTACCCACAAGTCATCTGGGAGTTTGTTTCACAAGGTTGGAGCCGTAACACAGGCTCTGTCTCCTAATGTAGGATGGTTTGAATTAGGAAGTGCTAACAATATCTTCCCATCTAATCCACGCTGCATTGTACCGGAAGTACTGAGGTCATGATGTTTGTTAATCATTTCACAACTCTGAACCAATCATTGTAATGTAAAATTGGCAATGGAATTTTATATTGCATAAACTGCTTACTAGTACAATAAAAAAGATCATTGATCTCAAAAATGAGTTAGAAAGAAATAATTAATTTTAGATGACCTAAGATATACTTTTGAAGACTTGTTTCTTTTTAATCTCACGTGAAAGGAAAAAGTCTTCAAATGTGTATCATGTAGTACAATTTTAAAATTGCTTCATGAATATTATTTTCTGTGAATGCTATATATATATTTCATGAACATAATTTAAAGTGATGTGAAACACTCCGGTTGGGTGACCAAATAGAAATGGATAATAAGTAGTTATTTTTACGAATATTAATCGAAATTTCAAGCACACACAACGTCATTCTTGTATATTAATTAAATGCAATGACTCTCGATGGCCAAATCATTTACGTTAGTTTATCACCGATTGTTGCGTCCCGAATCGAGATGTAAATATTTACAATTATGCGTAGTTCAGACGATGATATGAAATTTTGACGATGTTAGTAGAATGCTACATTCCCACAGTTTGCATAGCGCCTGAGTACTAACTTATCAGTTCACGCACCCGGACAAGCCCATAATATGTCTTTAACTGATCATATTTACTTCTATCAACCTTTCTTGCAGCCATGTGATATTCGTTATCCAACATACACAGTGACCCATTCTATATGTGAAGATGAGGGAATTAACCAGTCTACAATCGCATACCGCTGGGAGGTAGCCATGCCAGAAGATTCCGATGGCTCCAGGCCCCCATTCGTCCAAGTCTCTGATAAGACGATCTTCACCAGCGTAGCTAGCATGGTTCTGGACAGTATTTACTTCCGTTCCAGTTTCCGAGTGAGGTGCATAGCACAACCAGTGCACAAGAACGGCAGCCCCGGTGTTCCTTCAAAAAGTGTGCCAGTTCAAATCGGCAGGAACAATGGAATTTGTCGATCGTCAATATTCAATGAGAATCCTAATAGTTACCAGGCACAGTCTTTTGTTGCTAACTTAGATTACAGCGGAGTAGATGATGTGAGGCACCCTAACATGATTCATGTTTCCGTGAAGATACCACATCAGGACGGCATGTTACCGCTCATCTCGACATTCCCACTGCATAACCTACGATTCCTGTTATCAGAACCGATCTATCGACAACAACATGTCTGCTCAAATATAATCACACCCAATGAGAGACTTCAAGTTGTCGATGGAGGATTTATATCAAAATGGAACGATTTTTCCATTGCTCAGTTTCCTGGCATGCATTTTCCGTATCAATTTAACCCTGATATCCGCGGGAACAACACGTTGATGCTTTATAAGCACCTGAATCTGAAGAGTTGTCTTTGGAGCTTTGAAGGCTGGTTCCACATGACCGACCTTGTGGATATTTGTGGCGGAAAAGTGATCTCTGACTTTCAAGTGAAGGATAATTCTAAGACTTACTTGACCGTGAGGGTTCCTTTATATGTGTCATATTTATATGCGACTGCTCCCATTGGTTGGGGCTCATTGGAGCATCGGACAGAGATGGAGTTCTCGTTTTATTATAACACTGCACTATGGCAGACAGGGCTTGAGACTGACGGCAAGCTCGGTGGGAAACTCCAAGTCATGAAGATTGCTATAGCAGACGGAGGAAAACTTGTTATCGACTTCAAAACTCAAGCCAAGTTCAGAGGTCAGAAATGTTTGTCTGAATATATGTCTGAATCATATCCCATGCAGTATTTTGGTTCATTCTCAATAATCAAAAGACATTTAAGATATTTGAATCAAATATCAATTACACACGCCATTTGTATTTATATTGCACATTTATTTCAGTGTTTCAAAATGATATTTCGGTTCCCATGCAGTGTGTCGTATAGAGGAAAGTATCAACTTTCTATTATTACTAACAATCGAATCCAATCTCAGTTAATGCAAAACTGTAAATATTTAGTTCTTCATTCAAAAGAAATTAATCATGATAACCATAAGAAATAATTCCTTCGATGAGAGTGACTAGTAATTACATACTTCATCTGTACGAATGATATTTTTTCTCTAGGAGCCTATGTATTAGAGCATCATACATTACCTGGACACCAGAGTAGAATTGTTGCTCCTGTCGGGACACCAATCTCCTTCGACCTAAAACTCTTATGGAGCCAGAATTCATTTGACAGTCCTCACCAATTATGGAGAGCTACCAGTGATTTTAACCTCAAGGTGAGATATGGTCTGATCACAACGCACATCTTAATCAAAAATCTTTTATTGAATGACTTGCAGAACTTGAGTGAAATGTGACTATGTGCTGTCCGCAACGAATTCAATAAAACATTCCGGATTATGATGCAAGTTGTGTTCTGTATTTATTCCACACCATTGTGTTGGATAAGTTTAATCCATGACTGTAACTACCGTTGATACTAAAACTACCTTTATTTTGATTTAAGTCTGATAAAAAATTGGTAATTACATGTGCTTCACCCAAATTGGATCTTTGTGTTATGTACATCATCGCAACAACGTCAACACAAATTAGTTTTGGCGTGTATTCGACTTGTGGTATAAACCAATATGTGTTCAAGGGCTGGGATTCCGTTGAATGCATATGCGTGGAATAATGATTGTGGAATAAAATAATGATATACTGATCTTTATTTTTTTCTTGGTGAGGCCATTGTTCACATTTTCCGTTCAAGTGTTATCCCTCTTTCTTTATCTGAAAATGTTGGATTTCCATCCATCGTTTTTGTTTGTTTATCACATTTTTTTTCACAATTTGGTTTTCATACCTGCCCATATTTAAATTTTCACCATGGGGGGTATCAAAACACCTGTGATGCAACTTCTTGTTTTTAATTGTTTTTTTTACGGTTCTGCTGTTAACCATGCAATCAGTTTTGTGTCATGTCATAGGTTAATGAAGTGTCTTTGAGGTTTTTATTTGATTTCAACATTTGATGCCACTCCCCACAGTTGACATGGGCAGCAAGTAGAACTGGGGGGAAACTAACAGGTTGTAAAAGGCATGTATTTGATTGATTTTTCCTCTCTTTCACCAGGATTATACAGGAAGATACTTGGTGGAAGTTATACCCTGTACAGTGTCGTCTACACAACGATACCCATCTGCAGATGATGTTCTTCCTTGTTCAGCCCAGCCAGCTCAGCAATTTGAGATTCCTATAGCGTTTCAGCAGACGAATCGACCCGTTCCATTGGTCTATTCTCTGAACACTGACTTTGAGTTGACCAATAACAAAGCAGAGTTTCTAAGGGACCCTACTGAGGTGGATGATGATCTAGATGAGTTTGATCACAATGGTGCATTCTCCAAGGGTAAGACATTTTATTCTATCCTGAGGTGTACAGTAATTCTCTTAATAATCGACTCCTTAACCACAGCAGAATTATGGGTAATTTTTCAGGATTTGATTCTTTCATATTCGGAAATATGGCTTGTTGCCATTCATCGGAAACCTATCAGTGAGAGCTTTCCGATGAATGGCAACAAGCCATATTTCCAACTAAATCCTGAAAAATTACCCATAATTCTGCTGTGGTTAAGGAGTCGATTATTTAGGGCATTACTGTACAAGTGCCCAAGTTCAGCAAGTTGATGTACTCTGTACTCAATGGTTATCCAATAATCAAAGATCAGCAAGTTTATTTTACTTTTAAGTTAACCCTTTACCCAACAGAAGGGCCCTGTGCCAATGCATTCTCTTATATATGCGAGTCGACCATAGGTCGCCTCGCATATATAAGAGAATGCATTGGCTTAACACATTCAAAATTATAAAATTGTTAAAGAATGTAAGAAAAAATGGTAAAAAGTGTTAAAAAAAGATTTTTGTTAGGCCAATGCATTCTCTTATATATGCGAGGCGACCTATGGTCGACTCGCATATATAAGAGAATGCATTGGCACAGGGCATAACTGTAACTATCACAATGTGGTCAAGGAGCCGGTTCCAATGATATCCATATTTGTATGGTTCTATTGAGACAGACCAAAGATATTTTAGGCTGTTGAAGCTTTATTTGGCCGGTTTTGGCCGGTTTGTTGGGTAAAGGGTTAAAGTGGTTAATTGAATCTGAAATATAGGATTTCAGTACTCCACGAGGGATAAAGAAATGACATTTTTTATTTCAAAAAAGTTTTGGAAAAGTAAAAAAAAATTGTCATTTGGTGTAAGACAATATTGAATCCCACTGATCATCTGCCACATCATTTCAGGTCAGAAGATATTTGGTAAGGTTCTCTGGAACCCAACACAAGACCTAAAAGATGCTTACAAACTGTCCATAGAGAAAGTTTTCCTGTGTACAGGTAACTCAGCATACACTCATAGTTAGAATTATAATGCGTGTTCTCAAATTATTATGTTACTTACATAATTGAGATGAATCGAGCTGTCTTTTGTACATTCCATGAATTTCTGGATTTAAACCTACGTCTTATCAGAAAAGATTGCAAGAATTTATTGAGGTTTGATTCTTTGATAACTAGAGCACCGATAATTACAATACAATTTTAATAACAGGTCGCTGAACCCCATGTCCCCTGAAACGAGGTGGCTTTTTTGGGACGTTGGCTTTTAAAAAAAAATAATAATGAAGTCAAATTCTGGCAAAAACTTGACTCAAACTTGACGATTACATCTCAATGGTGAACTACACACCAAATATCAAGAGAACCATTTGAAGATTGCTCAAGTTATTAATCTTATCATTTAGACAATGCAAATATTGTGATTTCTGAGTTAAAAAAAGGAGCATAATTCCGTAAAAAATCATTGGACCATAACGAGATTTAAACTTGGCTTGCGTCTTCTCACATCATGGGAACCACATACCAAATATCAAGCAATAATGTTGAATATTGCTCAAGTTACCATCCGGACAGCCCAAAAACAACAATTTCTATGTCAGAAAAGGGGAATAACTCCATCAAAAATCAATTGTGAAATAAATGTTGATTATGTTGAGTTAATTTATTATCTTATTAATTGTTATCATCACCCTGATATTTTTATGTTTGATTTAGGTAAGAATGGATATGTGCCGACCTATGACCCAGCAGGGGAGGTGTATAAGGAAGGGGCACAGTTTGGTTGTATACAGCCCAGTACCAACCTTAAGCAAAGGTTCATGATACTGGTAAGTTCCTAATTATAAACTTATAGCTTATCTTAGCCTCAAATAACACTGCTATATTTCTGACCATGTGCTCAGCAGGGACAAATACTCTCTTTCTTCTATGAAATAAAATTTTTTAATCTTCTCACAGAGAGTTAAATATCCCTATAACCATTTCATGACGAGAGGGAGCAGCGCTGGTGCAGCAATAAAGATCCTGTGCCAGTGCATTCTCTTATAATTGCGAGTCTCCCATGGGAAGCCTCACATATATAAGAGAATACACTGGCTTACAAGGTCAAGAAGGAGAAGATTGCTCGATCTTTTCGACCATCCTGGGCGCTTTGCGCCCTACTACAAGGTCAAGGTTAATATATTGTTATGCATATATAAGAGAATGCTTTGGCACAGGGTTTTCACAAAATTCCATATATCTTATTTCTTTCCTTTATCACATATCTGATTACTGGTTTTTCATCAGGATAAAGGAGACAGGAGTATGGAGGAGAGAACTATCCATGGGATTTCATTCAATGCAGAACTAGCAGCTGATAACCCTGAGTATGTTCTTATGGAATCATTCCCAGGGGCTGATGGATTCGCCCTCGATGTTGATCCTCTATATAAGGTATGAGATAGGATATAATAATAATTAACCCTGAGTATATATTACCCTGAGTATATGTATAACCAATCATTCCAAAGAGCTAATGGATTTATTTAACATTGATCCTCTCTGCAAGGTGCAATAAAGTAATGCTGTTTAATCGTAGGAAGCGATGTGTGTTTGCAGACAGTTTGATATGTATGCGAATCAGGCAAACCATTAATGACACCACTGAATTTGGTGTTGTAATTTAGCAGTGTGAAATGTGCCAGTTGAGTGAAGCCAGCTAATAATGATCAGTTGTTAACCCTTTACCCAACAAACCGGCCAAAACCGGCCAAATAAAGCTTCAACAGCCTAAAATATCTTCGGTCTGTCTCAATAGAACCATACAAATATGGATATCATTGGAACCGGCTCCTTGACCACATTGTGATAGTTACAGTTATGCCCTGTGCCAATGCATTCTCTTATATATGCGAGTCGACCATAGGTCGCCTCGCATATATAAGAGAATGCATTGGCCTAAAAAAATCTTTTTTTTAACACTTTTTACCATTTTTTCTTACATTCTTTAACAATTTTATAATTTTTAATGTGTTAAGCCAATGCATTCTCTTATATATGCGAGGCGACCTATGGTCGACTCGCATATATAAGAGAATGCATTGGCACAGGGCCCTTCTGTTGGGTAAAGGGTTAATAAAACTATTTTATTCCATTCTAGGTCATAAATGAAATGAAAAATTGCACCATGATATCTAGAATAATCATATCCAATTATACTTTTTCTGGTATCTGAGTGGTATGCAAAGTAAATTCCGTAAACAGGTTAAACATTAACCTTTTCACTGCTAATGACGTTATGCTGTCGAGTGCTGGGCTGATGAAGTTATGGCCATTTTCCAGGGGAAAAATATACCGGGAATATCACGAAAACCATATAATTGACTCAGTTGAAAGGCTATTGTCATTCGCAATCGTGGAACACCATACACTGTTTGAAACTTTTGAGATACAGTTGTTCCAATGCACCAATATCTGAGTTCAAGTTATAAATAATGGTTGACTGCTAGTGTGCTAAAATAGGTCCGTGTAACTCAGTACCGACATATAGCATACTGCGTGACATTTTACATCGGTACTCAGTACTGACGTATAGCATACAGCGTGACATTTTACATCGGTACTCAGTACCGACGTATAGCATACAGCGTGACATTTTACATCGGTACTCAGTACTGACGTATAGCATACAGCGTGACATTTTACATCGGTACTCAGTACTGACGTATAGCATACAGCGTGACATTTTACATCGGTACTCAGTACTGACGTATAGCAGCCAAGAGGTTAACGACTAAAAAATTTGGAAGAGGATAATGCTAAAGTCCAACTGACACTGGAAGTACACATCAAATTATTGACAGATAATATGCGAGAAAGAGAGAGCACCTTTGTCCAATGCATCTGTCAAAATATCGATCAATTTTGGGAATATTAAAATTTCTGAGATGTATATATGTGAAAAGTTAGCAGCCTAAGCATGATCTCTATGCCTCTAAAAATGAAGTGAAAAATTATAATTTATACAAGTAAGAATATCTATTATTGACTTCAACTGCCTTTATGACATGGATGTTTATTTACCAAATGATAATCATGAGATATTTCCCGTTTTTCAGACCAGAAATTGTTTTAAAATTACATGTATAAATATATTTATTGCGACTACTGAAATATAAACATATAATGATCGGAGTTGCTCTAAATATTTCTTGGAGACCATTTCCTTTAACACTGCGGTTCATGACAGGACCTGTGCTGGTAAAGCATTAAAGATCCTGTGCCAGTGCATTCTCTTATATATTATGTTAGTCTCCCATAGGGATCCTCTCATATCTAAGAGAATACATTGGCTTATAAGGTCAAGGTAATTATTGTTAGGCCAATGTATTATCTTATATATGCGAGGCTCCCTATCGGAAACTCACATGTAAAAGAGAAAGCATTGGCACAGGTTTTTCGCAAAATTTCCAGAAGTTCCAGTCATGGAAGTGTTAAAAGTGGTTTACATTTTTCTGTGTGTTTTCAGGTGGACCCTGGACATCAGTGGTACATACAAGTTATATACCACATCAGGTCGTCAGACTCATACCACCGATTCCGAAGGTCTGCAATGTCCCCGCTGACAGACGCAGATGTTATGGCTTATAATTCAGAGGAATCGCGTGAACCATATACCTCAGATTCAAACTATACTAAACACGACCTCAATAACCTTAGTGCAATAAAATCTAAAAATGGGACAAATATGAAACAATTGAATCTCGTTGCAGCATCATTCGATTCGCCGCATTCTGATACATTCCAGTTTGCTCATATAGTGGTGCCGCTAGTTGTGCTGTTTTTAGTGTTATGTGTTCTAATTGGAGTACTTCTGTACAAACGGAAGCACAGAGTTCGTCAAAAGGAGCCAGTTTATATAAACAACCTTATAGAGACAAGTGCTGTAATGAGGGTTAGAGTGACGGATATGAACTCCCTACCAAGGGGATCGCGGGATTCTTTACCGCGATCGATGTCGTCAAACTCTTTGCCACGAAACAATCAGCATAAACCTGACAATCGGCAGCAAGGGAAGCAACTCGAAGTCAGAATCAAAGATACAAACCTCAAGTCAAGTCGAAAGAAAAACAAAAACATGGGAACAGAAGTATGATGTTTTTTTAGTTCTATGCAAGAATCTCAATCCACCCAGCAATCGACCAAATTTTCTTCGTCCATCAGCTGTACTACCTTACTTGTATTTAAATTTGCGCCGTACTTTTTTTCGCGCACTGATTAGAGCACTAATTTAAAACTGAGAGAAAAATATTTACCAATTTCAGTGGAAAATCAGAGGGTTATGCCAATAATTTTAGTTGCTTATGGGCAGTCATTTTCAACAACATTGTTCATATTGAAAATTACAATCATGTTAAAATACATGCAAATATTTATTTTTTTCTGAAGTCAGTAGCTTATGCAGTTGTGGTGTTATTATTATTTATTTCATATCAATGATATCCCATATTCCATTGTCTATCTACCAGTATAATTATTTGGAGCATTATAAACACCCATCTTCACCAACAAATAATTAAAACGTATGTCCTGCTTGATCTTCATGTTCATCATGATAAACACCTGATAACTATTAAGAATTGAAACTGCAAGCCAGATACAAGACTTTTACGAAAATATTTTTGTCAGCTTTGAATTCACGCAACACAATGTGCAAATTTAAAGTGTGCGTATTCAACACTGAGTGAAAAATAGTACTACCAGAATTTAAGTGCGAGTAAGATTGTTGAAGGACAAAGTTTCGGCACATAGCTTACATGCAGACTCGGGGGCGGAACACATATCTTTACAAATAAATCATCAGTTAACAAATTACTAGACTATACACTACAAATATCGACATGAAAATACATTCAGATTTGGAAATAGTTTTCATTGTCTGCAACTATATGGTGATGTTACTGAGACCTGTGATGCTGTGATTAAATTCATACATTCAACGTTCATATCCTATTAAAAAAATATGGTTTCTAAATATTATTTTCAATTTCTAAGAATGAGAGTAAATAAATTATATGAAAAAATCACATCCAAATATTTAAATGATTTGTGGCTTGAAATCTAAGAATATCTATCGAAGAATGTGTGTCAGATTACATTCTATTGCTTTAACAAGATTCGTTCAATATAAATACCACCAATCAATATATTTTTAGAATTTTGCGTTTGTGTCATGTTCTTCTGGCTTTCTATAGAGTAAGAGGTTGAGTGGCGTTACCAGATGGTGGGGTCGACACATGATTGCATGATGACAAAATCAATTGACTGACAGGTTCTCAGAGACATCGCTGCTTTAAGGATCAGATGCACGTTTTGCCAAAAAAAATCGGATATTTTAAAATGTATTTACTAAAAATATGTCGGAAATTTCTTTTCAGCTTTGGTAAAAGTGATTATTGTGACACAATATTTAAAAAAACCGTCAACATGTTAAAAATTATAACCCCATTTATTATACTTTTATGGCATGTAAAATCCTTTAAATGTTGCTGTTTTTAGGTACCATGAATTTCTGAAAAATAGAACTTTTTCAAAAGTGCAAATAACATTGTTTTGGTCTTCTCTTATTGTTCCGATTCTATATACAATGAAAATGGTATGTGAAATTCAAGATGTTTTGTAGGACAGATCCAGAGAAATTCTTTGTTGAAAATGTCTTGCAAATTTTGCCTGGATTTATGCAAAACCTGTGTCTGACCTTTAACAGGACTGCTTACTTCAATGTGTTCCACCAAATAACTCTCTATCAGTATTATCACTAAGGCTTGTCGTTTTTTGTTTAACCATTTGTGCGATTGTGATATAAAAACAAAAATACATTGTAACTTGCTAACCTTGAGAGTACTAGTAACCTGATTGTATTGGATTCCCTATCTCTTACCACATAGTAAGGCCACATAAACAAAAGAGTGAGAAACGAACTACAGTAATGCCCTAATTAATCAACTTCTTAACCACAGCAGAATTATGGGTAACTTTTCAGGATTTAGTCGGAAATATGGCTTGTTGCCATTCATTGGAAAGCTCTCGCCGAGAGCTTTCCAATGAATGGCAACAAGCCATATTTCCGACTAAATCCTGAAAAGTTACCCATAATTCTGCTGTGGTTAAGGAGTCGATTATTTAGAGCATTACTGTAGGTTTTTTGATCTGGTCTAATGCTCAATTTGTAGCAAACAGATTTTTGCTCTTTATACTGCACAAGTCATAATTAATTCATACTCACTTTAATCTACCTCAGTTGTGATGTTAACTTATATTGAATTTTCACACCGTTTGCATCGACTGAGACATGTTTAATTAATGTAGTTATATAGAGAGCAATCAATTGATTCCAAGAATTACATTAAATAATTCACGAGAGGCGAGAGACGTCGGTAAGAAATGAGTCGTGTTAGCGCACAAGTTTCTTACCTAAACGTCAATCGCCTTGAGTGAATTATTTAACGTAATTCTTGGAAATAATTAATTACTCTATTTATTACACTTCTGCATCAAATTATAACACTCAGAATTAACACATAAAAGTCCCGATGCGGAGAAAGATCAACCATAGAAAATTCAGTCTAGATCAGTAAGCGACAATGACGTCACCAGAAATGACATAATTCACTAGTGACTTTATCTTTTTTATTTAATGACGTTTTCAATGGAAATTGTGCATAGGAGTGTAATAATAGTTTTTTAACCCTTTCAGTGCCATGGGTAACTTTTACGGTCTGTTTTTTTTTTTTTTTTGGGTTGAATTTTTTTTGGGTATGCTTAAGCATGCTATGGCGAATTTAAAAACAAACTGGATAAAACCTTAGGGGCATGTTATAACTCAAAACTATCACCAAGTATTCATAGTAATAAGTTTGATGCCCATGAAAAACATAAGATTCCCTGGCACTAAACCTACAAAATAAGTCTGTTAAAGAATATAAGTAAAAAATATTAAAATTGTAAAAAAAATCTAAAAAATAATAACAAATAATGAAAAATTGTTAGGCCAATGCATTCTCTTATATATGTGAGGCGACCTATGGTCGACTCTCATATATAAGAGAATGCATTGGCACAGGGTATATGGGTTGATAGAAAAATCGGACCTGGCACTGAAAGGGTTAACACATCTCATGATGAATACAGAGACCATTGACTGCTACCAGACATTTAGGAAATGAATGTTTTGTGCAACTCAAGCAGTATGAATGGAGATTTAGTCAGTAAATTGTCTTGAGTGTGGAAGGATTAAATATACATAATTCGATTCGATGGTCCCCCGTATCATCCAGTTACAACAACAACAACGGAATTTCACCAAAAGCTGATATAGTTATCCAAAGTAGTTCATACTCACAACAAGGGATCTGCGAATATTCGAGTTTCGATGTCGATATTGGGCACCAGATTCGAGATCGACACCGAATCGTTCCGCTGATTCGGATATTTTCGAATCGATGTTACTTTGGTGTAGTCTCGTCTAGAAACACATCTTTAATGTAGACAAGTGACTTCCATTTCATGGGGCTTGTGATACGTTGATTGAATTGTCTTTATGTGTCTTACTGTCACTTCTTGGTGTCATGTTTGCCATTACACAGCTAGATAGAAATTCAATGCAACATATCCCAAACCCTTCATGAGAGTGAGAGTTACTTGCCTATAAATGTCTTGATTTTCCTAAAAAAAAACACAAGTTCCAACGGATGTTTATGGAGATTAACATTGTTATGCAGTACCTAGTGAATTTTGCAGTTTTTTGTCATGACAAACAAATGTCAAACACTAGCTGATTCGATTTGATGTCAACATCAGGAAGATGATTCGATTTCGAGATTCGATTCGATGCAAAATCCCCGATTTGCAGATGTCTACTCACAACAATATCAATCACGATATCCTATTGGCAGAAAAAGTCCTATAATAATGATTTTTCTTGGCAGTTTAAACGATGAGTGAGTGTGGTTTACTACTTCCACATATGGTAATTCCCATGTTCAAATTGAAATATCACCCCCCCCCCCCCCCCCCCCAAAACCATGTTATCACAATATAAACACATATCATTTCCATGTGTAACCAACAAGGTGCCATATAACAGGTCTATTTGTATGAATAAAACATGATTACCAATTCGTAAATAAGGATATGTATGTATTTGCATATCAACTATCACAACATAGCATATTCTTTTTGAAGGCGATACTTTTCAATGTCTTTATATTCCAAAATTAATTTACGATCGCCACTAATGAACTGATCGTACAGGGAGCCATGAGCTGTCGTAACCGCGTTCACGAAAGTCTGTACCATTTCTTGAAGAGAAAAACAACAGATTTCAAAAATCAAAATCTGATTCTTTGATGGGTGGGTTCCTCGACTCAATTCAAATATTTTTTACCCCTGAAGCCGAAGAAATAGTAATTTAGGGGCGTTAAATTGGATCTTTAAAGATTTGTCGCAATAAATTGCATTCATATTTCTTCAAGTTGCACAAAACAAACATCCATATTTTATATTTGCACACCAGCAGTTACTTAAATGTTTTATTTATCTTTTTATGTTATTTATACCTACCCGATTCTATTGGGCAAATCTAGTTCAATTCTTGAAAAAGTCTGTCCAATTATTTTCCTCACTAATAGGAACTAACTTCTGTATAAAAAATGAGAAGCACTATCAAGTCAGATTTTCCACAAACATTAACAATAATGAAGAGAATACAGAGAATGTTTAAAGAGAGAATACTTGGGGCTAAATTATATGCCCAATATTTTGTCCATGTAAATGTTTCATTCGAGGTCTCGAGAAACCCAATAAAGCATTTAATGTAGTTTTAAAGAAATGCCGTAGAAGAAATTTAAAGGGCTGCAGCATGTTTTATTTTGAGAGACGAAACCTAATTGTTCCTCTGTTGTTTGTACCAAATAGTGCTAAAGTTCATCAATTCAACTAACCCAGAACATGCCCTACATCAAACCCAATAATGTTGGGTAAAAATCAATGATTGCTAAGGCCATTAAAATAAAATATCTGTTCTCATGCAATCAGATCTAAATTTTATGATGAGGGGTGGAGGCTATTTTATTTTTTATTTTTTCTCGTTATCTGGAAAACATACTCCAGAAAGAATAAAAAATTCATTATTGCTTGTTAAATAAAATATTTCCAACAGAAAATAAGAAACAAATGTTTGATAACGCTTTTTTAAAAGAAAATTTCAGTGACGAGGGAGGTGCTTGAGAACACGTAATTTTTATTTATTTGGCCTAAATTGTACTTTCTAACAAATTATAAAACAGATTCAACCTGACCCTGCCTACCTCAAACCCAAACATGATGGGTAGATATCAAATGGTGCTAAACTGTGTACTGACTAACAGACCGTACTTCAAACCCAATGTGGCATACAGTAATGCCCTAAATAATCGACTCCTTAACCACAGCAGAATTATGGGTAACTTTTCAGGATTTAGTCGGAAATATGGCTTGTTGCCATTCATCGGAAAGCTCTCATTGAGAGCTTTCTGATGAATGGCAACAAGACATATTTCCGACTAAATCCTGAAAAATTACCCATAATTATGATGTGGTTAAGGAGTCGATTATTTAGGGCATTACTGTATATGTCAAATAGTGCTAACATTCATCCAATATTTACCACAATATTGACCCAGAGCATTTTTTTCATGAAATGACCATTTCTTGAGTTGATTGATCAAGTATTGAAACAGTTTGTCTGTCATTTGCAGAATGAGGTCCCCAGAGGGTGAATTTAGTGATGCTACCCCGCATAGCGGGCTAGCATCACCAATTCACCCTCTGGGAACCTCATTCTGCTGAGGTGTAAGCAGAATGAGGTCCCCAGAGGGTGAATTTGGTGATGCTAGCCCGCTATGCGGGGTAGCATCACTAAATTCACCCTCTGGGGACCTCATTCTGCAAATGACAGACACACTATTTCAAGGCTTGGTATTGGTATTGATAAATATATGTGATCTCCAAAAATGAAGCCATATATGTATATTTTGACAGCTATCGAAGCATTATTGTAATATAATGAATGGTATTTATATATTTGTGTTTATTTGTATATAATTGTATCACTTCGTTACCATGGCTCTTATTTTATGTATTAGAATGTACCCTATTTCAGAAATTGGAATACAAACCTTTGAGGCCAAATTACTCTTATTCAAAGAGCAATAGCTAATAATGGATGAATTTATGTTGCATATTATATGCATCAAAATAGCTCCAATTGTTACTAAATGATATAATTATTATGCTACCCTGATCATAGATATATGATGTGTTTGTCAAGATGTTACCTGTGCATCAGGATTATCATAATAGAGACCTTTCGCATCCTCACCTTTACGATTACGAATACGGATAGCTATTCGTAGACGTAAGTCTATCCGTATGGCCAAAAAGTCCTTTCGCAAAACGATTACGCGTAAGAGTTTTGACGAACACGTACGAACATTATTTCGTACCACTTTTACAACTCAAAGCGTGTGTTTGGTATACAGTCCCTTAATACGTCACTTATCATCTCATTTGCAACAATGCTATAATCATGACCTATTAATATTGTCAATAATTCGACCAGCCACAACGTACGACCCGGGATTCTCGTGATATATTGTGGCAATACAGGTATAAATGCCTGGTCATATGTGGTGGAAATTCAGTTCGTTGTTAGCATGGATGACCAGATAGACGTTATGTTGATGGGGAAGAGGGGTCCTGAATTTGGACCTCACATCAACCACTACGCCATCGTTCAAGCCCCTTCAAGTCCGCGAGTTGATTTCAATGCGATTTCGGCTTCACCTCTTTGGTTTTAGGAAATCCGACATAAGGTTGGTGAGCTAGCTGATGTGCATCACTTCTGATTTGTTACTACCAAATCGAAACAAAGTCGACACGGTAGAAGCGATGTGCATCAAGTTTTTTGTCAGATATTTGACAAACCGGCAAAATTTCGTTGAACAAAATGTTGATAAGTGACAGGTTTTGGGAAATTTTATAATATAGTTGACTGTGGTTAGCATTAATTTTGAGCAATTACTCGATTCTGATAACAGAAGCGGCATTAAAAAAAAATTGTTGTTGGAATCTGATGATATGGGGACATCTAATCGGATTGAGTACCTTTAAATGCCGCATTTGTGCGTGTTTTTTAAATTAAAAATAAATGCAAAGAACAAACCTGACAGAGACTGCTGAGCTCTGTTGATGTCGGTGGGTGTGCCAAATATTCTTTTAGTTACGGTTCAGGAGCAGAAATCACTACTTACCAGTTGAATCGGGATCCAGGGTAGGTTCAGATTACTCAGACAGAGTACTTTATGTAACTTAGAACTCGGTTATGAATTCCATGTAATTTTAAAATCGGTTATGAATTCCATGTAATTTTAAAATGCCCTGCATTATACATACTCTACGAGAGATATATATAAAACCCAACTTCTACCGAAAACCGAATATTATTAAATTGAATGAACTATTCAATTCGGGAAAGGGGAAGAGAACACAAAATCTTTCACTATTCATTAATAGGGTTATGCCATTCTTTAGGCTTTCTTGAGGCATTTTATAACTGCACATGTTAGGACACCACCATGGGTTGTTGAATTAAATAATTGTTGAATTTCACTATATATTGTGTACTATCTTGCACATAATAATCACTCAAATCTCCTCATGCATCGCACACTATATACTGTATTTTTGGCGACTGGTTTCATAGTGCACTCCTCTTACTGTAAAGTTTTCTGTCGCAGCCAGCGATGGCTATCCGTTGTGAATAGCGATCTTATTTCGCGGGAAGCTCGTGATTCACGACGACGAGTACAGTGATTGACAATCTAAACAGCATATCGAGGCCGTAGCTCAATACAACTGGATGGTTTGCATGATATACATATACAGTCTCGAACGGAGTAAATTAATATATTGCAGAAAATACATTTGAGGTGTTATTTGAGCTTATTAGAAACCATGAAATCGTAACCGTCATTACGGATAGCAAAATACGAGAACGATTAGAAAGTACACAAAGGTTGGTGACGTAGTACCCTATCCGTATCCGTAATCGTAAACGTGAGTTTTGCGAAAGGTCTCTAATGGAAGTATTTGTCAACTCCAAACAACGTTTAGGATTGGGAAGATGCGAGAAAATGCATTCGTCCCATCCACATTTTCAATTGACAAGTTTTCCCCCAGATTTTGAAAAACAATTGCTGCAATATGCTGCTTTATAGAAAATCATCACTTTAACGTGAATTAACTTTTGGTCTCCAAGATTTTGTTCCAGGTCATATTTATTTTGGCTGTTAAATATGTATTAGGGGGTCGAGGCATTTTTTCCTCCAAAATCTGTTTTGCTTATTTAATATTCGATGGCTATCTTATGACATAGAAGATTCTAGCAAATGACAGGCACACTGAATGCAGATGTAACTTGAATTCGGGAAGATTAAGTTTCTGAAAAATTTACCATGAGTCTATGATCATGTTGAAATTACCCATCTCGGCGCTACCTTGAGTAAGATTGGATTTTTTTTTTTTTATAAATGTTCTTACCAGAAGTTTGTAACCCTGAATACAAATTTAACTGACATCAAGCATGTAATTTACTGTATTCGACACCATTACATACTAAACCCCACTCTAAAGGCACTCAGTTAACATGGGAGTGATTATTATTTCTTAATGTATTATTATGTTCTTATTGTGCAATATCAAGCCATTTGATACCAAATTATGTTTTGTACGGATGCTATTGTTTTCATAAAATAAATTAATATGAAATCAGTTATTTTTATGCAAATAGATATGGGGCTCACATATCCCAAGAAATGCATTCTGTTAAAACTTGAGGTCAAGGCTATTCTACCACTAGATTGGTAGATTATTCTGCCACAAATAGCTTATGTGCAACCTACATAAGGCCAAGCAAGATGGAATGATCGTTGGTTTGTGCTTCAGGAAATAAATAATAAAATTAAAAACATACTTGCTTTTGAGGTCGGAGTTTAGTGTGCCGCATAGCGGGCTAGCATTACTAAATTCACCCTCTGGGGACCTCATTCTGCTTAGGCCTCATCTTCTCTGCAAAGTTTCTTTATCATAAAATTTCTATAGAATCTTCTTCACATAGATTCTATTTATTTTTTAATTTAGTTTCTCTATATCCCCAAATTGACAGGCGACACATTGCATAATCAAGGTTCCCAATGGGTGTACATCACAATATTCACCATTCCCATAGCAGATGAGGCCATGCAGAATGAGGTTCCCAGAGGGTGAATTTGGTGATGCTAGCCTACTATGCAGGATAGCATCACTAAATTCACCCTCTGGGGACCTCATTCTGCAAATGACAGGCACACTAAACTCAGACTTGATGCTTTTCAAAATATTTTGCCCTGAGAAACAAGGAAATTTACTTTGTGAACCCTAATGTTTTCATGAAAATTCAACTCATTATTGAATCATACATTGATAATCTTGTCAAAAGTTGTATTTGCATTCAATCTGTCAGGAAAACTTGTTATCAAAATTGTGGTATATTTTTTATAAAACATTCCTGTTTCCCCAATTCAAATTTCCGATTCATTACTTTAAGTGGTAACCATATTCAAACTTGTGTTGAGCACATGATGTGTAGCGTCTGTAATCTCAGTTAGCTATCAACTAACTTTTATGGACATCTGTTTGGGTACTTGAAATTAAACTTCGATCTAGACGATGCAGAGCTGGATTGATCATTGGTGGGTGCCTCAGGAAATAATAATAAAATTAAAAACCGCATGCACATGTGCTTTTCAAAATATTTTGGCCTAAGAAACAGGAAATTACTTTGTGTGGCCAAATGTTTTCGTGAAAATGCAATTCATTATTGAATCATACAATATTTTTGTCAAATGAAAGCAATCATGAATAGAAAGGCAATGGGCGATGAACAAATTTATCTGTTATTTTTTATGACTTCACTGAATGGTAGAATATCCTTTACCAAACATTAATTCCACCCTGGTCCCTGACAGGGTGAATAATGAACGAAAAGAGTGAGTATTTTGGTTTATTTCTCCATAACAACGAAACAAACAATGTAGAACAATACTGACAATTGCAATAATGTGGGATGATAGAACAAATGATGTATAGACTATGATACCAAACTCGAATTATGGACAATCATTGTGCTTATCCCCCAAACAACATTGGAAATAGGGATCTGCGAATCGGGGATTTTGCATCGAATCGAAGCTCGATATCTAATCTCCTTCCTGATATCGACATCGAATCGAATCTCGAATCGAATCAGCTAGTGATTGACATTGTTTACCAGTGTTTATTTCAGTGTCTCATGACAAAAATCAGCAAAATTCACTAGATGCTATATAACAATGTTAATCTTCTTAAACATCCTTTGGAACTTGTGTTTCTTTTTTAGGAAAATCATGACATAGGCAAGTCACTCTCAGTCTCATGGAGGGTTTGGGATATTTTGCATTGAATTTCTATCTAGCTGTGTCATGTGACAGTAAGACACTTAAAGACAGTTCAAACAACGTATATCACAAACCCCATGGAATGGAAGTCACTTGTCTACATTATTTAATAAAGATAATAAAGATTTGACACTTGGACATGAGTACACCGTTCAGCTATATAATTATAGTTGTCCGATACTAATGATAGATATCTGTTAAACTGTTCACCCCACAATAGACCAAGCACCTACATCACACATTCACAGGCAGTAGTTGTCTTCACGGAGGGGATCTCAGAAAACAGACACAAATTACAATTAAGTGTTAAATGTTATTAACAAGATTCAACGGATAGAAACTTGGTGCAACGCGCTCGATTTCCCGGGAAACAGAAAGTAGGACATTTCTAGGAATTATGCCGGCAGTGTCGCAGATAACTGGTCGCACATAATGACGTCCATTTAAGAACGTAATAGACCGACTGGTCAAGGTTTCTGTTCATTCCGATCTATGTTTTGTCGCGCACAACGGCGGTTGACATTGAATTTTTTCCATATAATCTGAATTGGATATCTGAAGTTCTAAACATAAGGTAATCAGTTCGGATCGTATCTAGCGATCACGCACCATGTAGACTATTTATATAGTGTCGATACAATTACAAATATATGTGGCAATTAATCACCGTCACGGGTTGCGATCGAAGCACACACTGGCACAGTGCACGTCTAATCTGAAAGCATACATTCAAAATTACCTACGTTGGCTAACTTGGCAACCTTGTGCTTCAATTTTTGTGATCTAAGGTAATTTGGCATGTGTTATCTACTGCAAAAAACGAGACAACAGCAAAGTAACACCGATTCGAAAATATCCGAATCAGCGGACAGATTCGGTGTCGACCTCGAATCGAGTGCCCGATATCGACATCGAATCAAATCTTGAATATTCGCAGATCCCTAATTGGAAAACCAAGGTGTCCAATGGGACATCCACTATTATGTAACGTATAGCTGATACGGATTTGAATATTTCAGCTCGTGCATAACCGATGGCAACTGCTCAGTTCTTTCAGAATCTGAAATCATTCAGACCAGATACAATGCTTTGCAACTGAGTATTAGAGACGGTAAGGGACCCCATCTTTTTTCAGGGGATCACTTCGTTTTCATATAGAGCATCCCCGGAAAACCACCTGGAAACCAGTGGTTGATCTTGCTTTAGCCTTTATATTATGTTACCATGTCCGAGTTTAGTGTGCCTGTCATTTGTAGAATGAGGTCCCCATAGGGTGTATTTAGTGACGCTACCCCGCACAGCGGGCTAGCATCACGAAATTCACCCTCTGGGGACCTCATTCTGCTTAGGCCTCATCTTCTAGGAAATATCTAGAGTCTCAAAATGAAATTTGATTATCAAATTGTAGTTTTATGAGTAACAAAGACTTATTCAAACCAGATACCATTAGGATTCCAATCCAGCGTGTCCCTTTAATCGCAATATATATATATAGAAGCATTTTTTCGTTATCCGCATGCGCAACGAAACTTCTAGATTATAACTCTCGTGGAACAAGATTCCACGAGACATCCCATCTTCAATTGGCGTCAAAACGTCAAACGATGGTGAAAACACCGAGTTATATTAAGTTCATAACAAAGTATAACAATCGGCGGGGAGGAAGGGTGGGCTGGTATCTGGTTTGAATAAGTCTTTGTTACTCATAAAACTACAATTTGATAATCAAATTTTCATTTTTATTTCGTAACGACTTATTCAAACCAGATACCATTAGGATTCTACCAGATTTCGTAGCAATAAACACTCTACTTATCTGGAGGTGGGCTTAATCAAACATGCATCAAATACACTCACTATTAGTGATTTTCCCCACTAATAGCACCAGTGACTATCACTGATTCTTGATGTATGTTCACTATAATTCCCATAGAGACCCTTACGTATGTATAATATGAAGAACGCATCTACAATATCTCTTAGGATAACCATTTGTGTTAACCCGCCGAAAGAGAGTACATGATGTATTAAACGTTAATATTGGTTAGGAGACCAAACACCAAACGTCTCCTAACAATGCAAGGTACATATATCAGAATGATACCTTACATAAGAATATATAAACCGATAGACGAGACATGGATTAGACATGTAGGTGTACACAGTTTACATGTATATAACTATACGCAAGATATAAACAGGTACCGGTACCGGTATATGATCAGCTGTAACATTGCGCAGTCAACATGCAGATGAATGTGACCAAAATAATCAAATATAATCATCCGAAAGTCAATCTGGTAAGCCTGGAAGGACCCAGTGAATTTTGTGTGGCTATAAATAAACTGGACAAGTAGAATCACTTGACAAGCATCGAGAACCTGTTGAAGAGTATGACCTAAATAAGGTACATGAGATGGAGAATATCATTTTATCACAGATACCGGATGGTATGGTTAGTCTCTTCAAAATAGAGCTGGAGACATACAACAAACCATATGTAAAAAGGCTGGACTAGAGACAGCCCTGAAAAGTTGTAACTGAACATGATTAAAAACTGATGCCAACTTAGCGTGATCGAGACGGATGACACTTAGTTGCCTCCCGACAAGAACGAACAGGTCGACGTTGAGCAAGATGTGTTCAGAACATAGACTTCGGAATAAAGAACGGTTCAGTTCAGTGAAATTATGTTGATGAAGTTGATACCTCGATTCAGGATTGCCCTGAAGTTTGCCTGTAAATCATGGTAGCGGCGAAACGAGGTGATGACTATGAAGCCACAAGTTTTCTATGGCAATAAGATCAATGATGCAGCCCCCAACGGCACAACTGACGTTGATATGGGTAATTGAATTTCGTAAACGATGAATAACAGCCATGCTGGTAACAATGATTGTAGGAGGACGCCTACGGAAACCCCATTTTAACAAGTGGATTAAGACTGTGTGTACCGGGAGACCTCCGGTATATGTTACATGTATGTCACTCAAAGTAAGGCAAAACTCGATGACGTCATGAACCAAGAACTCACAAATGTGAGTATTTCAAACCTGCCAAAATTGAGATGAGGTAGGGAATCAGAACAGCCTACCCACGACGCTCCAAAGTTAAGTCCTGGATCAATATGTTGATAAATACACCAACGATTGAATTGTGTAGCTGCAGTTGTAATGTCTGTGAGAGCCATGTTACCATGATCAGGTTGTGATATGCATTTGAAAGAATTTATTTGAAAGTTGTTGGCTGAGATGGTTGCAACACCCAGTTCTGATTCTGAGATAAGAGACCTGGTAAAATTCAGTACTGAGATGATAGGTCGGTGTAATCATAAGTTGAAAAAGTTGGGTATGTCAATACTGACGATGTCAACTGGGAGCAAGCACTATTATTGTGCAATTTGTCCATGGAATATAAGTGAGGACCTGTGGTCTCAACTGTATTGGTGAATATGCATATGCCATCAGAGGGTCCTATCGATAGATTGAGGATAACAACCACTCAAGTTGAGGTAGTGATTTCCACGAACAATTATGTGCTCATTTCTCGTTCATCAATGATAGGCAGAACGATCCCGGGAATCTTTCAAATTTGAAAGATCGCCGAGACTACCTGATCGAATTCCCATCAGTGGGACGATAATGATATCAGATGACTAAAGTAATCTTCTACCTGGAAGTGAAGACGTTCCCTGCTACATGAGCGGATGTTAGAAGACAGTTGTGTCTTAATTTCAATTCTAAAGTTGTACGGTATAGGCAGACGACACAACCATACACATTCTGTCCCACCCGGCTGGTGGATATTCTGGGTGACTGACGGACTGCTAGGTGTCTAGTGAAGTAGAACGAACTTTTGTCACTTGACAAATAAAACGTTGAGATAATAAAAGCAGGAACCTGCTCAAGTCTGCCGTCATTTCTAGTCAGTGATATGTTGACATTTCTCCACTGGTCACCGGTGGTTTTGACTAATTTGTTGACCCATATAACAACCCCATCGCCAAGTCCGAGATGGAGCGGTTAGTGATAAGATTCTTGTTACCGGGACCAAAAGAGCGGTACCCGATAAATGTTGTTAAATGTAAAGTCGGAGAGAGCCCCGATCTGATATAGAGGGATGCTTGTGGTAAGGAGAAAAAATTGGAGAAGATGTAACTGAATCGGTCGCATTCGGAAACATAATTGTGGTACAACATCAGTGTCAAGAGATAACCCCGAGAAAGCAAATGTATTCCCGGATTGTAACATTCAGTGTGTTCGTTCTTTCCTGGAACCAATATATAAAAGCTACAGGTATGGTTGTTCCGGGTTATTACGGTATCGGAAGAATCAGGCCATCCGTAGTCGGAAAATATTTCCCAATAGGTACACATGAACAAGTGACTTATCGGAATTATGACACTGACGCGTTCGAGTAATTAGTGAATGATAAATTTAGGCAGATCCAATCTTCCAGAAAGGCTGCCAGGCTGATACCGAGAGAGCGAAAGATTTAATGCGACCGAGACTATGTGGCAAATACTCAGGAACTCGGGTCTACCCCAAAATAACGTACTAGAAATTGCCACGAACAGGTTCAAAATCGGAGACTGATATACCGGTACATGGACATGTAAGGACGGTGTGTTTTGAACATATCGGTACGTGAAAAACAAACAAAAAGGTAACACTGTAATTAAAGTGTTAGGACAAGTACTGCAAATTATCGATACCGGATCATTGCAGCACCTCTGATCAGGTGTCCAGTTCGAAATGGTGAACAGTGAACTATATATTTATGGTTCATTATACTAGACGTACAACGTATTTGTCCAGTTAGTTTGACTGGGAACCGTGGACGGTAAAACCCAGTTGAGAGAGACGTAACTGGTTCTATTGTGAATTTCCGTGCCATCAATTGTCGATGTTCATGCGAGTTGGTCGGGTTCAAGAAATCGAGGAAGTCCAATCAGTAACCCCAGGTCAGAGTGTTCAGTACCTTGAGTTAACCTTTTCCTATCCGCGTGTTGATAAGAAATGAATCTAGACGTGTATTGAAATATTACTGGTGCCTAGAATATGATTATGATGTTACCAAGTACGGTAACCTTCATAAAAATACTCCCAGATATTGGAAGGTTAGAAGCATTGATGTTTAACGACGTCATCAAGTTCAGTGTCTGACAGAGCTCGCATATTGACACACCTTGTGTCAGAGAGCCCCAGCCGTATTTCACATATTAAATGACCTTGACCTGGTGACCACAGTCATCCTCTGGTGATCTCGAGAAGTCATACATTCCAAAAGTTAACTACGTACCTGTTGTCGGTAGAAGTGATCAGTATCTCTTCATGTGGGTTCTGTTGGATGTCGAAAGTCATCGGCTCAACCGAACAATATCAATAAGTGATAGAAGTACCCCATTCTCTTCAAACGATTGAGAGTAGGCACTGTCCGAAATTCTTCTGTGTCATGACCCATGCGCGGGAAATTAAATGCAACAGAATTGTCATTGTACGAAGTCACAGAAATAGTAGTTTTGTCAGGTCTACATGAATGCCTCAAAACTTTGTATGCACGTAATCATTCCTCTACGAGGGAACCGACAGAACTCCCATCGAATTCCAACAATCATTTCCAGAGTGGTATATTGGTATCAGTACATATCGGAGCTGTTTGATTGGAAATAAGTTCGTGCTGTCCTGTATCATGACAGATTGGTACATCTGGACAATATGTCAGTGTCTGCATTATCCTCCGACAGTTGCACCATACAACTAGCGAATCATCTGTCGATAAATATGGTGATGATTTATACACTGGGACTTGCAAAAATGCAAAGGAAATTGTAGTAGAGTCAGAAATTACAGAATCGTCATTTCATCAGACATCATTCTGCTAAGAGTCGTACTCATATACCGGGTCTTCCCCGATTGAGTCAGGACTCGTGTACATGTCATCTCCAAGGTGAGATTTCATGTTTCAATCGGAAGATTGCTGTGACAATTAACTGTCGTGAAACGGTCGTTAACTCTTTTAAAAACACGTTTCAACTTCAAGTTTCATCTTTGATTTTGAAGCCGGAAGTGAAGGGAGAATTTCATCGTTCAAATCTGAAGTTTGCTGTGACAACGAACTGTCGCGAACGTTTGTTCCTTATTGTCACGTTTCAAGCAGTTCGGAGTTAGTTCCATTCCTTAATAGCGTGTTAAAAACACTAATTCCGTTTCAAAATAACGGAGCAAGTCAAATTGCGATGTTTAATGGCGGACGTCAAAATTGAAGATGGGATGTCTCGTGGAATCTTGTTCCACGAGAGTTAGAATCTAGAAGTTTCGTTGCGCATGCGCATAACGAAAAAATGCTTCTATATATATATATTGCGATTAAAGGGACACGCTGGATTGGAATCCTAATGGTATCTGGTTTGAATAAGTCGTTACGAAATAAAATTAACATTGTTATGTAGTTACTTTTTCCCTTCTGGGAAGTTTCTATATCCGCTAATTCACAGAAGATAAACAAGTGCACCGCTGGGCGGAGGTAATGCCCCCGACTGTACAATCAAAGAGGATTTTCTTATTTTTGTTCAAATACTTATTAAATGGCACTTTGTAAAGTTATGTTATTCATGAGTATTTAGTACGATAGATGGCAAATGATACCTGGTAAGTGTTTGATATACAATGATGATTTAAACCAAGGTATTAATGAATATAGATTTGGATGAAAATTGAACTGCTTAAGGTAGGTTTAAACCAAGGTATTAATGAATATACAATGAATATAGATTTTGATGAAAATTGGAACAGCTTAAGGTCAGAGAACCTGGTAAGTGTTTATATACAATGATGGTTTAAACCAAGGTATTAATGAATATAGATTTGGATGAAAATTGAACAGCTAAGGTCAGAGAATGTACCATGAATGTAGCCTACCAGGTAACATTTTGACCAAACTTGAGGCCTGGTCAGAACTTTCTTTTCTGAGCACAGAAACTTTCTGGTTAAGCGCTATAAAAATGCCACATGTTGTTCTATATTAGCTTCAAATTTGGTCTGGTGCCACAAAAATAGAAGGAAAACTGAATTTTCTAAAAAAAAAACTGAATTTTTTAAGTCGAAAAAGGGTCATAACTCTCACAAAAATTATCCGATTGAACCGAAATTTTACCTTGACCTGTATTGCGATATTGGTAATACACAAAAAGTCCAAAAAGGGGCGTAACTCTGGAAAAAATGGGCGGACGAAACCACGGCTATGGGGAAATCTTGTCCCCCCGGCTGGTCTATTGGCATACCAAAGATCAATTGAATTAGCGAAACCAAAGTTATGAGTTGAAACGTTCGTATGCCACAGAAAACTGAATTTTCTAAGTCCAAAAAGGGGCGTAACTCTGGAAAAAATTGGCGGACGAAACCGCAGTTATGGGGAAATCTTGTCCCCCCGGCTGGTCTATTAGCATACAAAAGATCAACTGAATTGAGTTAGCGAAACCAAAGTTATGAGTTGAAACGTTCGTACGGACGGAAGGACGGACGGAGGGCTCCACTATATACCCCCAAATCTCCATCGGAGGGACGGACGGACGGAGGGCTCCACTATATACCCCCAAATCTCCATCGGAGATCGGGGGCATAATTACATAATCGAGGTGACTAATAGGTGAACATCACCAACTTCAACTGGGGAACTTCAATATGATCCAAGGTCTCCAAGAATTTGAGGCCTAAGCAGAATGAGGTCCCCAGAGGGTGAATTTGGTGGCACTAGCCCGCTATGCGGGAGAATCACTAAATTGTAAATGACAGACACACTAAACTCAGGCTTGTATGTTACAATGTAAAGGCATCTTATCTGACAATAGTAGTTGGCAGAATTCCGCCCTGTATTAATATGACTTCCGTACTAGACTGTAACTCTGTAAGCATTATGTCATAGAGTTTAAGAGAGCCGGTGAACGCAACTGGTTGGTCCAGAAAAATGGTCCAATGTCAAAAAGAAAGGACAGTTGTGAAGATTCTTCCTTCTGTTGTTCGTCAATGTTTTATGAGTTGGGGCTTGCTGCATCTATCCCAGTTTTAAAATCAACTGGTTTCAAACTGGCTGCCATTCATCTCATCCCTGTTGGTTGATAATCGTGAATCAGTCGTCAAATTTAGTGTGCTTCCCTTGATGTGAGGATTTGACGGAGACTTTCTGTGCTTTGTTGACTAGCTGTAAATATAGTAAAGATTATTTCACCAAATAAAAAAAGTTCACTATCAGGCCTCAAGATATGGTGCTGGACATTTGCAGAATGAGGTCCCCAAAGGATGAATTTGGTGACGCTGCCCCACACAGTGGGCTGGTATCACTAAAGTCACGCTCTGGGGACCTCATACTGCTTAGGCCTCACTTTATTATCAAATCAACAAGTTTTTTAGTTTCTTCAGAATGTTTCTTTTTCCTTTGTAGTTTAGTTTCTCCATATCCCCAAATTGGCATATGACACAATTTATAATCGAGGTATACTTCATCATCTGGGAACTTAAATCAGTCTAGGTCTCCCATAGCAGGTGAGGCCATGCAGAATGAGGTCCCCAGAGGATGAAATTGATGACGCTTGCTCACTGTGCATGGTAGCATCACTAAATTCACCCTCTGGGGACCTCAATCTGCTAATGTCCAGCAATATTTTGAGGCCTAATCATTATTGATACAGACAAGCCTTGAAATAGTGTCTGTCATTTGCAGAATGAGGTCCCCAGAGGGTGAATTTAGTGATGCTACCCCGCATAGCGGGCTAGCATCACCAAATTCACCCCCCCGGAACCTCATTCTGCTGAGGTGTAAGCAGAATGAGGTCCCCAGAGGGTGAATTTGGTGATGCTAGCCCACTATGCGGGGTAGCATCACTAAATTCACCCTCTGGGGACCTCATTCTGCAAATGACAGACACACTATTTCAAGGCTTGGATGTAGATGATATTTCACTGACAATGAAACTCAACTTGATATGGGATAGGGGTGATGCAAAGTGGCCAATTGAAAAACAAACTTTGTGTTTTGTTTTCCAAAAGTCAATGGAATTTGAACGCTCTCATTTTGTCTGAAGTCTGATCAAAGTTGTGATATTTCAAAGCAATGACCACAACGTGGAATTATTTGTGCCAAATTAGTAACAAATTAAAACAGTATTGGTCTGGTGACCTTGATTTATCAGTCCTTCCCAGGAGACGGGAGCGATTGCTCTCGCACCCATATGCACTTGCAATTTTTTAATTCACAGGTGCTAAACTTTGCACTAATGTCTCTTGTCAAAATGTCTATGGTCACTGTGATTGTTGATTCAATATTGAACTATTTGAAGGTATATTTAGAACCTTTCTCTTCTCAGTTAAATTATGGGCATGTGAAAGTGTAACTGGACATAGGTCTATCCCACATTGACATTTTGTTTGAGAAAAACCCAACTTACTATTATATTACGGGCGAAATTACACCAGTCTTCTGAATTGCGAGGGCTAATAAGTGCTCTCGCTGTGTGTTCCTCATGGGAAGGACTGATTTATTGCAAAGTCAATGGAATTAAATGTTACTTTGGTAAACTAGCCATGGTTTCAATGGAACCCAGCCTTAACTCTTTCAGTGCCAAGTCCGATTTTTGTATCAACCCATATTTCCTTGATCATTTTTCAAATTTATTGATTATAATAATGTGATACATTGATGGAAAGAGCTCTAAGAGCTCTTTCCATCAATGTATCACATTTATATTATAATCAATAAATTTGAAATATGATCAAGGAAATATGGGTTGATACAAAAATCGAACTTTATGAGGCCTGCAGGCTGGGCTAAATAATATGGAAGAGAAAAACAGGTAGCTGGCCATGACAAATTCCTTCGGCCAAAAGTGTCACCATGGTCAGCCAAAATATTCCAACTGAGACTACTACATTTTAGCCAATCTCAACAACTAGATCAATTCTGCAAGACTGATCAGTATTTTACATTTCAGATGATGAGCACCTATATCATAGAAGAGACCAATTGGCAGATTAGAAATGCATATCTAATAATATAACCCTTTCTATACTAAATATTCATTGATGAGTAGTTCCCTTAGGAAATTTTCAGATAATAAATTGAATATTTCCCCCTCCAATGAATATGTATCATTCTGCACTTATATTATCTTTTCCCCTGTCTGCTGTCTGCTTTTATTACCTGAACATCCCTCCAAATGAATAATAGGCCATTCCAATGTAGACTTTTATAACTGAATGGGAGAATCCATTTAGTATAGAAAAGGTTAACCCTTTACCCAACAGAACGGCCCTGTGCCAATGCATTCTCTTATATATGCGAGTCGACCATAGGTCGCCTCGCATATATAAGAGAATGCATTGGCTTAACACATTAAAAATTATAAAATTGTTAAAGAATGTATGGTCGACTCGCATATATAAGAGAATGCATTGGCACAGGGCATAACTGTAACTATCACAATGTGGTCAAGGAGCCGGTTCCAATGATATCCATATTTGTATGGTTCTATTGAGACAGACCGAAGATATTTTAGGCTGTTGAAGCTTTATTTGGCCGGTTTTGGCCGGTATGTTGGGTAAAAGGTTAAACTATACACACACTCTATGTACTACATAATTATAAACCTTGGCAGATCCTTTCTTCTTTGTCTTGTCTTTCTTGGAGAATTTAGCTTCTCTATCTGAAGCCATCTTCTCCCAATATTTCTCTTCCTCTTGTCCTGTGGATAACAATAATATCTCAAAATGTCATATTCGTCCATTAATGAGTTGGTATTGCTTCGTCCATTAATGAGTGGGTATTGCTTCGTCCATTAATGAGTGGGTATTGCTTCGTCCATTAATGAGTGGGTATTGCTTCGTCCATTAATGAGTGGGTATTGCTGATGATTGGCAGATGATTGTTGACCTCTCTCTATCAATCAGAATCTGCATCTTGGATTCAGAAATTATGGCAAAATTACAATTTTTTTTTTTAAAAAGAATAAAAGAAACAATTGTTTCATTCAAACGTACAAAAATGAGAGAGGTATCTGATAAATAATGCAAATAATGCCATAGACTTGTTGCCTCCTGATTTAGCCTGTGACTATGATGTATACATTAGAAAGTTGGGTGTACCATATGATACTGCCCAGCAACAGTGTTAATCTCAGAAATTGTTAAAATTTTTGAATCTAACAGGTTTGAAAATACGTCAGTTTACTTCAGGCCTCATGACAGTCTCCTTCATCTGATATCTCCTTACCTTGTAACAAGCTGAAGTCATATAACTTTGTGTCAAGTTGGACAAGTTTTTCAGCGCTCTCTGGATTTTTGCACCTGACGACTGCTTCGTTGTTTCCCTCTAACAGATCGACATATGCTATGTCCACGTCCACACCAACATCTTCCTGGAAATTAGAAACTTATCATACACAACTAGCACATGAACTGCCAATTCCTACTAAATCACTGAACTGTATATAACACATGCACTGCACCTGAGCAATGGATTATGCTTGAAATTAGATTCTATTGCAGATGGTATTTGAAGACCCCAGAACTCGATAACCATTTGAAGACATATTATGGACTTGTTCGGGTGCGTGGAATTGTTAAGTTAGTGTTCAGGCACTGTCAACTGGAGGAATGTAGCATTCTACTAACATTGCCGAAAATCTCAAGCAAATCGACTGTATCACTCCATGGAAAACATCGTCCGAACTATGCTCAATTGTAAATATTTACTTCTCGATTCTGGACGCAACAATCGGAGATAAACTAACGAAAATGATTTTGCCATTGAAAGTCACTAAATTTAATTAATATATAAGAATGGCGGTGTGTGTAGTCAATTTTGATATAATTTTTGTAAACATATACTACTTTGAGCAAAATTATTCTCCATTTCTATTTTATCACCCTACTGGAGTGTTTCACATCACTTTAACTCTTTTCATTTTAATAGTCAATTAAGGACAAAATGGCGGCCAGGTGCCACTTAAACATAATTTTGTTATAGTGGTTAGACATTATAGATAGATAGATAGATACTTTATTGCGCAATCGCTATACGGATACAGGATATGGCAAAGAAAGAAAAAAACAAACAAATATATACATAAACATGCAAATAAAATATATGACTAGAATATTTGTGCTGAGTGATTACAGTGTTATTGTCGTAATATTTCGGCTTCAATTAAATATTTACTTAGAGCTCTGCTCAGTTGTTTATCATTAGATTTGAATATTTCTTGAAGCTTTTGGCGCTCGTCTAACCCATCGTAATTTGATATCACATTCTTCGCGTAACTGCTAAAGACTTGCCTAGGATTGTGGTACTTCGGGCAGTGTAATAAAAAGTGAGACTCATCTTCGATAGGTTTATCTTTAGCGGGAATATTATGACTACATTGTTTGCAAGTTCGTTCCTCTACGGGGATTGGATTAGGTTTCACATGTCTGCCTATTTCTATTTCTAGCTTGTGCGAGCTTGTAACAAGTTTCGATATTGGACGTCTTTCATTTCGAGATAACGTTGTTAAATAAGAAGCCCTTGTTTCAAAATCTGTTTTGATTTTTCCCATAAATTCTAATTTACTATTTTCTGCACATGCACCTTTTATATCAAGGTGCCTCCATGCTTGTCGGAAATGCTCTTGTAATCGGGATTGAAATTTCTCCCCAAAAGTATCTATGTTGACTGATTTTGGTGATTCCCACACGTACCCAAATCCATATTTATATAAGTTATTTTTAATACACTGTAACCACTCATTATCTGCATCACAAGAAATCAATTTTAAACATTTATACACCAATCGTTTATCACACAAAGTGTTAGCTCGAAGCCAATATACTATCATGTTCCTTAATACATTGATATAGATCGGAAATCTACCCATTTCGGCTAGTACAGCCATATTAGATGTGTTTCTAAATAATCCCAAAATTCGTTTACAAAATTGTGTGTGGAATTTTTCCATGGGATTTTCCTTGCGGCTTTCTGAATAGTCACCCCATATTTCAGATCCATAAGTCAATATCGGTTTTACACAAGAATCAAAAAGTTTGCACGTGACATCAATGGGTGCCGAGTCGTCACATGTTATTTGTAGCGAAAAATGAGCTCTCGATGCTCTAATCTTTAAATCGTTTAATGCATGTGAGAAAGTGCCAGACGCCGCTAGTTTCAACCCAAGATATATATATTGTTGTGTCGTTTCCAACGTATGAGTACCAATTTGAAAAGGATTGTGTTTTAGTTTTTTCCCACTTTTGTTAAAAATCAATATTTTGGTCTTATTTTTGTTCACAGTTAGTTTCCACCGCGTACAAAAAATGTTCAGTTGAGGCAACATTTTTTGTATATAGCAACTTACCTTTAGTCTCTTTCTGTACATGCTCTCTGCTGACTTGACGCGGACAATAACATTTGGTGCGAACTCAATCGTCGGCTTATTTTCTTTTGTCATCTCTTTATCTGGAAGTTAACCAATAATAAATTTTAATTTGTAAAAACAATGGATGAATCATTTCGCAATTTACATGGTCATTTCTTGATGGAATAGTCACACATTAAAAATCTAATCAAATCTCTGAAATATAACAGAATTCCCTATTTTTCATGAAGAAATCCCCTTAACTTCTCTGCATTCTATTATCATATTCAACCATGAATTTCTCTGCATGAATTTTTACATTAAGGGCAATGGCTATTAAGTTTTATCCAAATATTTTGATGCTACATTATTTTTTGGCAATATTCTCATTGTTATGTTTTATAGCTATTTGTGTGTTTTTCTCTCCATTTCTTTTTCTTCTCTGTTTGCCTTTTCCCATACTTGAATAGCGATTGTAAAATAAACTATGTCTATGTCATGTTCATAGTTCACAAGTTTGATCTTTGTTTGCAAAATACCAACAATATGACCAGAAAATTAATCGATTGGCGTGTCCTATAAAGCAAAATTTGCGCTTCGAATTTGTTAATATACATTTTCATCCTTTTGACAGGTATTTAATCGGAATCTAAAATCATCTTGTAAAGTTAGAAGATTGGCTGTGGGTAGTAAAGCATTATACAGTCGATAACTTACCAGAGGTCACACCATTGGTATCTTTTATTTTCGTGAAATCGCCTTCTTGCTGCTGCTTGTCCAACGTTACTTCCTGTATTTTCTGCAGAGATTTCTTCAGTTTAGACATACTCTCTTTCTGTAGTGATAAATACTTCTCTCTGAACAGCAACCACTCCTTCCTGGAATCAAAATATTACATCCTCATCCAATCCGCCACAACTACTACAAACAAGCCTGGGTTTAGTGTGCCTGTCATTTAAAGAATGAGGTCCCCAGGAGGGTGAATTTAGTGACTTTTCCTCCATCGCAGGCTAGCATCACTAAATTCACCCTCTGGGGACCTCTTTCTGCTTAGGCCTCATCTCTGGAAAGTTTCTTTATTATAACATTTCTTCACATAGATTCTACTTATTTTTTAGTTTAGTTTTATCTATATCTCCAAATTGACAGATGGCACATTGCATAATCGAGGTTCCCAATGGGTGTACATCACAAAATTCACCATTTGGGAACTTCAATCTGAGTATATGTCTCCCATAGCAGATAAGGCCATGCAGAATGAGGTCCCCAGAGGGTGAATTTGGTGATGCTAGCCAGCTATGCGGGATATCGTCACTAAATTCAACCTCCGGGGACCTCATTTTGCAAATGACAGGCACACTAAACTCAGACTTGACTACAAACCAATGATAAAGATAAGGAGTTATTTGAAGATTTGAGTTATAAAATGCATAATTGTAGATATTTATCATGAATGAAAATTCAATGAGCAGCCAAAAATGTAAAAAATGCTATAATTGTCACATTTTTATGCTCTCGTGATCAATGTCATATCATATTAGTATGAAGCAAGTCTGAGTTTAGTGTGTCTGTCATTTGCAGAATGAGGTCCCCAGAGGTTGAATTTAGTGACGCTATCCCGCATAGCGGGCTAGCATCACTAAATTCATCCTCTGGGGACCTCAGTCTGCTTAGGCCTCATCTTCTCTGGAAAGTTTCTTTATTATTAAATTTCTATAGAAACTTCTTCAGCTAAATTCTATTTCTTTTTTAGTTTAGTTTCTCTATATCCCCAAATTGGTAGATACATATTGCATAATCGAGGTTCCCAATGGGTGTACATCACAATATTCACCATTTGGGAACTTCAATCTGAGTCTATGTCTCCCATAGCAGATGAGGCCATGCAGAATGAGGCCATGCAGAATGAGGTCACCACAGGGTGAATTTGGTGATGCTAGCCAGCCTGGGGAACTCATTCTGCAAATGACATACACATAAAAAAAACTCAGACTTGCTTCATACTAATACTAATATGATATGACATTGATCACGAGAGCATAAAAATGTGACAATTACAGCATTTATTTACATTTTCGGCTGCTCATTGGTGGTCCCTCCCGCAAAAATCTCATGAATGGCCATATTCAAAACTTAACAGGTCTGCTGGTACCGCAATATCGGACTGACCTGTATGATCAGTCAACTCACTCTTTATATTGAAAAGTTTGGAGGATGCTGTATAGGCCTGACAGATTATACTAGGTTTGAATATAACACCTTTTAAGACCTATTTAATTTTATATCAAATAACTCTTGTATCTAAGCTTACTTTGGAACGACTTTCAATTCTGGAATATTCTTCTCTTTTGGTTTATTTTTCCTCACTCGTTTCCTTTTCTTGGGTTGAATTCTGACTTTCTTTGCTGGTTCCACCTCTACGTTCTCAGAATTAACTCTTTTCCGCTTCTTGTCTTTTTTTTCATCCGTCGTCTCACCTTCAGACTCCTCCTGCTGCCCCTTCTCAAGAGAAGATCGAGGTTTTCGCTTTTTCTTCTTCTTTTTTGCACTATCTGTTTTACCTTTGTCTGCATTTGAGTCCGTTTGTTCGGACTTACTCTCCACTGAAACATCCACATGATCTGAACTGTCAGATTTATTCCTCTTTGGATTTGTACATTCCCCGTCAACACTACTCTCACTCGTCTGTCGCAAGCGTTTCTTCTTAATGATGTCTGGTTTAGCATTGAGTTTATCATCAGCACAGTCACCACATTTATCACCAGTTATCTTTTGCTTCCTCTCAGCACAGTCACTGCTTTCATCACCGGTTACCTTTCGTCTCCTCTCAGAACAGTCACCGCTTTCATCACCAGTTAGCTTTTGTTTCCTCTCAGCAGAGTCACTACCTTCATCACCAGTTACCTTTTGTTTCCTCTCAGCAGAGTCACTACCTTCATCACCAGTTACCTTTCGTTTCCTCTCAGCAGAGTCACTACCTTCATCACCAGTTACCTTTTGTTTCCTCTCAGCAGAGTCACTGCTTTCATCACCAGTTACCTTTCGTTTCCTCTCAGCAGAGTCACTACCTTCATCACCAGTTACCTTTTGTTTCCTCTCAGAACAGTCACTGGTTTCATCACCAGTTACCTTTCGTTTCCTCTCAGCACAGTCACTACCTTCATCACCAGTTACCTTTCGTTTCCTCTCAGTACTGTCACTGCTTTCATCACCAGTTACCTTTCGTTTCCTCTCAGCAGAGTCACTACCTTCATCACCAGTTACCTTCCGTTTCCTCTCAGTACTGTCACTGCTTTCACCACGAGTTACCTTTCGTTTCCTCTCAGTACTGTCACTGCTTTCATCACCAGTTACCTTCCGTTTCCTCTCAGCACAGTCACTACCTTCACCACGAGTTACCTTTCGTTTCCTCTCAGCACAGTCACCACCTTCAACCCCAGTTATCTTTTGCTTCCTCTTGGATGTATCTGGTATTAGTGAAGGATTATTTTGGACTTCAGAAATGTCTTTAGAATTCCCTGAATCTTTCCTGGCATCACATGCAACTTCACCTTTTGAAAAGAAATTTGAAGAAAATTTATTTAAAGTGATGTGAAACACTCCGCTGGGGCGCACAGAAAATAAACTTGCTCAAAGTAGGTATTTTAATGAATTTTGTATCAACATTGATAGCAAAAATGGCATTCTATCATATAAATGAAAGTGTCAATGACACTGTATCTCAACTTGGAAAGGGAATAAATTAATGTGTTAGTCAATGGAGCGATTAGGAATGTGGAAAGTTGAATGTCTAATACTAGTTTATCAACATGAAGAGAGAGAGATATATATATATATATATATATATATATATATAAAAGTAAAATCTAAGATGGTTGCTGGCGGCTATGTTTTCCAATAAAATTCAAAAACATTTGATAGCTTAAGTCATGCAAAGAGTAAAATCCAAGATGGCCACTGGCAGTCATGTTTTAATGCCGAATAACCCCAAAATGACTCGTTCCCATCTACATGTCAAAAGTCATGACAAATTTCATAATGATCCGACCAAAGGTACGACCTGCATGTAGCCCGTGCCAAAGGATTTAGTCATGCAAAGAGAAAAATCCAAGATGGCTGCTGATGGCCATGTTTTTTGGCCGAACGACCTCAATATTACTCGTTCCCTTCTACATGTCAATATTAATATCCATGACAAATTTCATGATAATCAGACTAAAGGGACGACCTGTAGCCCATGCTAAAGGATTTAGTCGTGCTAACAGATTGAATTTTGAAATCCAGGATGGCCGTTGGCAGCCATGTTTTTTGTCCGAATGACCCCAAAATGATTCGTTGCCATCTACATTCCAATTTCAACAGTCATGACAAATTTCATGGCAATCAGACTAAAGATACCATATAACCTGTAGCCCGTGCTAAAGGATTTAGTCATACAAAGAGTAAAATCCAAGATGGCTGCTGGCGGCCATATTTTTTGGCAGATTGACCCCAAAATGACTCGTTTCCCATCTACATGTCATTGTTAATATCCATGACAAATTCGATGATGATCCGACCATGATAAATTTCGTTATGATCAGACTAAAGGTACGACCTGTAGCCCATGCTAAAGAATTTAGTCATACAAAGAGTAAAATACAAGATGGCTGCTGGCGGCCATGTTTTTTGGCCGAATGACCCCAAAATGACTTGTTACCATCTACATGACACTGTTAACATCCATGACAAATTTTATGATGATCCAACCAAAGGTACGACCTGTAGCCTGTGCCAAACAATTTAGTCATGCAAAGAGTAAAATCCAAAATGACCCCAAAATGAATCGTTCCCATCTATATATGTCAATATTAACATCCATGACAAATTTCAAAGGTACGACCTGTAGCCTGTGCCAAACGATTTAGTCATGCAAAGAGTAAAATCCAAAATGACCCCAAAATGACTCGTTCCCATCTATATGTCAATATTAACATCCATGATAAATTTCATGATGATCAGGTGAACATCTGTAGCCCGTGCTAATGGACTGAATTTTGAAATCCAAGATGGCCGCTGGTGGCCATGTTTTTTGTCCGAATGACCCCAAAATGACTCATTCCCATCTACATTCCAACTTCAACAGCCATGACAAATTTTATGATGATCAGACTAAAGGTACGACCTGTAGCCCGTGCTAAAGGATTTAGTCATACAAAGACTAAAATCCAAGATGGCTGCTGGCGGCCATGTTTTTCGGCCGAATGATCCCAAAATGACTAGTTCCCATCTACATGTCATTGTTAACATCCATGACAAATTTTATTATGATCAGACTAAAGGTACGACCTGTAGCCCGTGCTAAAGGATTTAGTCATACAAAGAGTAAAATCCAAGATGGCTGCTGGTGGCCATGTTTTTTGGCCGAATGACCCCAAAATGACTCGTTCCCATCTACATGTCATTATTAACATTCATGACAAATTTTTATTATGATCAGACTAAAGGTACGACCTGTAGCCTGTGCTAAAGAATTTAGTCATACAAAGAGTAAAATCCAAAATGGCTGCTGGCGGCCATGTTTTTTGGCCGAATGACCCCAAAATTAATCGTTCCCATCTACATGTCAATATTAACATCCATGACAAATTTAATGTTGATCAGACGAACAGTATGACTTAAATTGTGGCCCGTGCTAATGGATTAAATTTTGAAATCTAAGATGGCCGCTGGTGGCCATGTTTTTTGTCCGTATGACCCCAAAATGACTCGTTCCCATCAACATTTCAATTTCAACAGCCATGACAAATTTCATGATGATCAGACTAAAGATACGACCTGTAGTCCGTGCTAAAGGATTTAGTCATACAAAGAGTAAAATCCAAGATGGCTGCTGGCGGCCATGTTTTTTGCCCGAATGACCCAAAAATGACTCGTTCACATCTGCATGTCATTGTTAACAACAATGACAAATTTTATGATGATCCGACCAAAGGTACAACCTGTAGCGCGTGTCAAAGAATTTAGTCATGCAAAGAGTAAAATCTAAGATGGCTGCCGGCGGAGATGTTTTTTGGCCGAATGACCCCAAAATTATTCGTTCCCATCTACATTTCAATATTAACATCCATGACAAATTTCATGACAATAAGACAAACAGTACGGCATGTAGCCCGTGCTAATGGATTGAATTTTGAAATCCAAGATGGCCACTGGCGGCCATGTTTTTCCCATCTACATGTCGACAAATTTCTTAATAATCGGACCAAAGGTACGAACTGTAGCCCGTGCTAAAGGAAATTGTTGACGATTCACGCACACACACACACAGACACACACGCACGACGGATACCAAGCCATGGCAATAGCTCAAACTTTACAAAGTAAAGTTGAGCTAATAAAATATAGTGACTCTCATTAGCATAATCCTTCTTGTTTGTTTATCGATCATTTGTTCGGGACGAATGGTGGTCTGATTGTTTACATTTTTGCCTAATTCAGATGTCATGTTATAATTGGTACATTGATTGTAGTTGAATTTTTCGACAATAATAGTTTAATGATGCATTCTTCAAATGGGTGTAGTGGCAGAGTCGTAAAATATCAGTTTGAAGCAGTGAATTAAGCACATAATATAGAGAGTAATCAATTGGTTCCGAAAATTTCATTAAATAATTCACGAGAGGCAAGAGACGTCGGTAAGAAATGAGTGCGCATCGAGTGAAATATTGAACGTAATTCTCGGAACTAATTGATTACTCTATTTATTACACTTCTGTTGGTTCACCAAATATTATTAAAAAACACAGAATTAATGAATGAAAGTCCCGATGTGGAGAAAGATCAACCATCGAAAATTCAGTCTAGATCAGTAAGCGACGTACGTAACGTCACGAAAAATGACATAATTCACTAGTGACACTACCATTTTTAATTAACAGTGTTTTCAATGGAAATCGCGCATAGGAGTGTAATAAATGTCTTTAAATACATACAGCTTCTTTAAAACTCTGTATAATATATATATGTAAGAGTGTGAATATTGGACAGCTATGAATCACACATATGGTGAAGAATTTCATTTGATAAAACTTTTGTCAAAGCAACTTGTCAAACAAGGAAGTTTAATAGTTGGCTTATAAATTAGAAAATAGACATACCCTGCTGACTTAGGAATTCAGCTACTAATAATTGTGATGGCCTAATAATAGAGATGGGTGGGGATTTAGACTGAAATTAATATCAGTGATGGCAATTTCAATCTACGTCTCAATGCCAAATAATAGTGATTGTTGGGAATTTTCTCCAAAATTAGTAATCGTGCTGGCACTATTACCAGGCACCTGAGAGTAATAGGTTTATGAACAAGCAAGCTGCTTTATATCATGAACAGACAACTATGAGCAGGTGTTATATGTTGTTATAATAGTTATATAATATATATATATATTAAAATTCACTTATATAGGGGAGAATTTGATGATTAATCCTATTCAGTGATGCACAGAAATGCATGGCCACCTTTAACCTTCCACGACTGGAGCTTCCTGAAATTTTGTAGAAAAACTCTGTGCCAATGCATTTTCTGATATATGCGTGTCTCATATAGGTCTTATATATGCATGTCTCCCATAGGGAGCAAGAGAATGCATTGGCCTAACAATATTTACCTTGACCTAGTAAGCCAGTGCATTCTGTTATATATGCAAGGCTCCCTGTAGGATTCGCATATAATAGAATACACTGACATATTATCTTTCATGCTGCACCAGCACTGCTCACGTCATTAAAGGTTTAACAAGGGTGTGAGCGAATAAAGTGCACAATGGCACACAGATGGATTGGCAATTCATCTTTTCCAGCTTCTATTACAATAGCTGTCCTGACTGGGGGACATTCCTTGCCAATGCTAGCGTTAATTGCAGATTTCTTACCTTCTTCATTAGCCACTTTTTTCTTCAGTTGATCCATTTGTTTGTTTGACTTTGGAAACTTTGTTGGTTTGAAGTCCAGATGGGCTGGAGGATTGTTTAATTGCTGAAAGACAAGTAAAATTAACCCTATCATGACGTGTGCAATTTTATCAATTTTTCTTACATTCTTTAACAATGTTTTATCATCTTTTTCATTTTTTCTTACATTTTTTAACAATTATAAAAAATAGTATAAAATTTGTTAGGCCAATGCATTCTCTTATATATGCGAGGCAACCTATGGTTGACTCGCATATATAAGAGTAGTGATGGATCGGTTTCGGTTTTTGTAGTTCGGTTTCAGTTTTTTATAAAAACCGAAGAATCGAACCGATCGTAATTGATAAAAACGGAAAAACGGTTCCCGATTTTAAATCCGTGGAAACACTAGTGGACCTACTTTTGTTGTATCGGCCAATAGAAGAAACAGAGAGTAGATTTGCTGATCGTTTTGCATCCATTTACTACCTAAGTTACTATGCTATCAACTGCAATAACTTTAAAACATTTATTAGATAAAAATTAATTGCTGTATACGGAAACACGCCTGTTGAAGTTAAACGACCACTATTCAAGACTCGGCAGAAAGTTTGGATGCATAACGTACCGGAATATAACATGATTAAATTATCGGCGGTCATTTTTAGTAACCTAACTGCAGCAACGAAACCAGCGGCAATCAAATGCAATATTCAACGTTATTGGGACATTATTTACTCGTATTACGGTTACTTTGAAAGTATATACTCAAATTGTATGTATTTCAGGATAATTTCACTATCTAGTAAAAAAAAAAACGAAAACCGAACCGAAACCGAGGTTTTTTCTCCCAGAAAAACCGAAACCGAACCTAAAAAAATCAAAACTGCCCATCACTTTATAAGAGAATGCATCGGTACAGGGTTTTCGCAAAATTCCAGATAGCTCCCTTCATGAAAGGGTTATAAGGAAAATTGCTTCTTTGTCCATGCTAGTTTGAGATCCTGGCGTACTAGATGGCATGTTAGTGGGAGAGCAATACTGTCAGGAAAAAATAATTATTTTAATACATATTGTTTCTCGCTTTCATGCAGTTTCTGCAATCTTAATATGATCACTGAATCAAACATTGTGTTATCAGGCACATCAGTTCAGGCATATCACTTGTGACCTGGAGAGAGCCTCAAGTAAACATTACCTCTAAATGATCCAAAATGTTCCAATAGTCAAAACACTGACCTTGAATTCTCAATAATTAGAAATTTAAGTAAATAGAGGTAAGAAACTACTGTACTGTAGGAACAGCTTTTAGTAGATTTCGCTCAAAATTGCAAGCTTTTGGACTTGAAATTTCATAATATTTGGAAAAACAATAAAATAAACAAGAGCTGGGCTGTCGCCTGGTGCATACCCCGATGTGGTATACCACCTAGGAATGGGCCTGATTCGAAAAAATCCAAATCGGATAGCCGATTCAGTATCGATCCCGAATCTGGTTGCCGATGGCAACACCGAATCGAAGCTTTGCAGAGCCCTACCAGTAAACCCACCATTTCCTTCAGTCATGGGGGCACTCCTACCATAGAACTTTCCTCTATTGTCTGACAACACAGGACAATCAGGATGACATATCAAACTAACCTCACATGCATTCTCTGCAGCAGTGACTGAATCAAACTCAACGAATGCAAATCCCTTTGGCTCACCAGATGTTTTGTATTTAGGGATACTAATGTAAGAGATATTTCCACAAGGGGAGAAGATTCTTCTTATCCATTCATGATCAACATCACTGGGAAGACATTCCTGAAATGACAAGTGATAAATGTTTCAATTATTCCTTAGCGACATAGTGATGCTGGTCAATGTTTATTTTGCCTAAAAAGGGGCGGAAATGTTCAGATAATGACAACAATGTTAGCTGGCACACCACCATAGTACAAATTCAAACATGTTCAGGCCTCTGCAATTCCCTCCTCCATAAGATCAGTCATTCAAATATAACTAGTTATAAAAGATATCAGCAGAAGAGTTGGACAGACAACTAAGGGCCACAACTGAGGCAAAAAAATTGGGAGAAACCTAGTTTGAATTGAGATACTGTGGCAAGCACCTTATGAACCTAAAATTATTGAAATTGATTCATATTTGTTAGAGTTATCAAACGGACATACCATATGTGGCTATGAGTTATTTGGCTAAATTAAGTTATGCATCTACAACTTTTAGGTGGCTATCAAGTGTTTGATGGTGATAAAATTTCAAATTATATAATTAGAACATGCAAGAATTATAGCAAAAGTAGGTGTTCGAAAATCAAAAACTTGCATACAGCAACTACGACAGTGGAATAGGAGAAACTGATTGGGTGACTAGCCACATAACCTGTCCGAACATCTCCTGTGGACAGATCATGGATGTCCAAATCTATGGACTTTTAGTTCCAAATTTTAAGAGTCTTCAAAATTAAATAGAGTAATTAGGCCAAATTGACCATTTTTGAGTGTTCATCTAGCCACAACATATAAATTTTCTTAAAATTAGACACATAAACGTCTGATGTAAGCACGGATGTACAAATGGACATGACTAGGTAGCATCCTCTGTATAATGCCTAAAAAGCTACAAACATACTATATACACAGTTCTCTCATCAACATCTGCTGGTTTCTCTGGCGGCTTTCTCCGTTTGATCTGATTCTTGTCATCACTGACCTGAAAACAGATTATGAAAAAGTTAATGCTAAATATTGAAGGGCTTTAAATAGACCAAGTCATCTATGCTAGTTTCAGTTTTGGACATTGACTATTCTCTAACCTGGAGTAGGGCAAAGATGCAACCCATGCCTCTCCTGCCATGTAATTCAACTTATATACACACACCAGACCTGTTAAGTTTTTAAATTGGCAATCTGGGAGACTGTTGCGGGAGGTAGGCCTATGTCCATGTTCCAAAAATTTATTTATTTCTAAATTAAATCTTTTTATTTATCATCTTTATAATGAAGATTACAGTTTTATGAGTTTCTATTTGTATTTATATAAATATATACACCTAAATAAAACAGTAATGAAAACAGAGTTTTATACAGCTGCTGTGAGTGTGAGAACTGAGATGCATGCATGTTTATATAAAATAACACAATGTGAAATCACTGGCATGTAAGGTCAAGGACACCTGCTAACTTCCTGTTCTAATTCCTGTTAAAAATATCGAGTTTTCTCCCTTCTGTTGTATTCTATTGTACTGTAACACTACCTTAAAAATTGACTGGTCTCAAGATTTACCTCAGACAGGAACCATGTGCCCAGCCCAGACATTGTCAATCATGCTCGCTTATGCAATTAGATGTATATATTTTTAGTAAATTATATATAAGTATCTAACAACAGATTTTCTTCCAAGTGGCACTTCTTAACTAATTCATGAGGGAACTGCACTAGTGCAGCATTAAATATCCTGTGCCAGTGCATTCTCTTATATGTGTGAGTCTCCCACAGGAAGCCTCACATATATAAGATAATGCACTGGCTTACAAGGTCAAGGTAAATATTGTTAGGCCAAGGTATTCTCTTATATATGTGAGGCTACCTATGGGAGACTCGCATATATAAGAGAATGCATTGGCCCAGGGTTTTCACAAATTTTCAGGAAGCTCCATTCTTGGAAGTGTTAATATGTTAATTTCTTCACTAGAATCTAAATGAAACAGAATTTATTAAAATAAGCCTGGAATCCCCAATACATCTGCAAAACATTACCGTCTGCTTTAAGTTACTGATAGCACTTATACCTGCAAAACACTATTCTGTTTTTATTACTGATAGCACTTATACCTGTAGGAGTTTTGACTTTCTTAAAGCTTTGGCAATATAATCCTCAGTAACAGATAGACTCCGTATTTTGTTAAACTTCATGAAAACAGAAATCGATACCCCTGAAATCATAAAAATAAGTTATTTGATATTGTTTCAAAGATATTGAGGATATCATGTATTCAAGCTACTCATAACATTTCAGCTCTTAATTCTATTATAAATGTTAAAATCCCAGAGTGAAACAGGTGCTTTCAATGATGGTGTTCCCCTGGACAAGGTACTTTGGTAGCAAATGTCTTGCACTAATTGTGAGTTCAAATAACCAGCCTGGAACAGATCGCTATTTTGAGTATCGTGACATACGACCAAACTTATGGCAGCTGGCCACATTCCCAACCATTATTTGTAGGGATGTTCACATAATACTAATCAGTTCAACAAAGAGCCTTGGGGAATTCACAACATGTTTCTCTGTCTGTTGTCTGAACATCCATACAAACTAGCCTTAGGCCAATCTAATGTAGACATTTCAACTGAATGGATAAATAATTAAATGAAAGTGTCCATGACGCTGTAGCCCAAATTTGCGAAGAAGTAAAATTTTTGTGATGGGCAATAAACGGAATGATGAAAATCCAAGATGGCAGCTGGCCAAACAACCCCAAAATGACTTGTTCCCATCTACATGTCAATGTTAACATCCATGACTAATTTCATGATGATCCGACAAAGGTATGACCTGTAGCCCGTGCCAAAGGATTTAGTCGGCGGCCATATTTTATGGCCGAATGACCCCAAAATGACTTCTCCCAATCTATATGTCAATAGTAACATGCACGACAAATTTCATGAAGATCAGACGAACACTCTGGCCTGTAGCCCGCGCTAATGGAATGAATTTTGAAATCCAAGGTAGTTGCTGGCGGCCATGCTTTTTGGCCGAATGACCCCAAAATGACTCGATTCCATCTACATGTCAATGTTAACATCCATGACAAATTTCATAATGATCAGACAAACAGTACAGCCTGTAGCCAGTGCTAATTGAAATTGTTGATTTCAAAATTCATTCCATTAGAGCGGGCTACAGGCCAGAGTGTTCATCTGATCTTCATGAAATTTGTCGTGCATGTTACTATTGACATATAGATGGGAAAAAGTCATAGTTGAGCTAAAAACCTTAGGGTTAATATTAAGAGGAAAGCGAAAAAATATTGTTACTTACATCCGTCATCTGATTTATCAATCTCCTGCTTGAGAAATCTGTCTCTGAACAAGTTAGAATCACTAAAGTAAAACTCCATCTGAAAAAATAATATTAGCAATTGAAAACTTCAACTGAAATAAGAATATAATTAACTGAATAAATGCAGAAAATTTGTGGTCTTGCAGGCAGAACCAGTTAAAACACTGCATAATTTCAAAATGTAAACTTGTCAGTTTGTTACACATTGGCATATGATACACCAAACTATCTACGCAGCGTGGTAATTTGAAAGGCATATGATCAGTCCTTCCCACGAGGAAAACACAGCGAGAGCATTTATTTGCTACCGTAATTCAGAAGACGGGTGTAATATTGCACCCATACTATAATTGTGAGTTGGGTTTTTCTAACACAAAAAGTCATTGTGGAATAGATCTATGTCTAGTTACACTTTAATATGCCATCGTTGAACTGCGATGGTAAAGGATCTAAATAAACCTTCAAATAGTTCACTATTGAACCAACAATTACAGTCTCCATTAGTATTTTGAGATGAGGGACGGGTGCGTGATTTGAATATTACGAGTGCGTACGGGTGCGAGTGCAATCACTCCCGTCTCCTGGGAGGGACTGCATATGATACATCAAACTATCTATGCAGCGTGGTAATTTGAAAGGCATGGGATGGTGAAGGGGGGGTATTATTTTCCAAACCAATCAATATCAAAATTTATACAGGTGGTGGATGTGTCACCATAAACAATGACAAGAAAACTGTCTGGATACCATAAGTCTACAGAGAGGTATATCATGTATACATTATTAACTAGTGCATAAGATTTTGAGATTCACCGTAACCTATATGCATGTAACATGGTTTGTTTTTGCTTAAGAAATTGTTAGATCACACAGAAAAAATGGTTGAATACATTTTTGGGCAAAGTCTCCCCTATAGAACTTGAGCAACACTTTTTACATCAAATAACTCTTGTGTGAATTTTGTGGTCAGCTATGTTTCCTAGCAATTCATTCAAAGTGTAAATTTCACAATACTACCAATAATTAGCACCTTCTAGATTTGCGTTCAATGTTTAAATGTATCCAATAATCCAATAATTGATGATGTATATGCATCACGAGTGGTGCAGATGAGAATGTTAGGCCAGCTTAGTCACATTAACCCATCAATTGTTCACATGATTTTCATATTGTGTAACCCATTCGCAAACGAATTCATCGTTCGCCTGAAATTTTATGCACTGAGATTTTTACAAGTGAAGGTAGGTCCCTGCAAATTGGCACTTTTCTGCAGAATCAAAATCCGATCTTGGCATCAAATTGAATCTTGAATCGAATCGACTAGCCACCAGTCCAGAATTAGGTCTTCAAAGTCAGTCTCAATTTTATTCCTATAAGTTGCCACTAAATTTCAGTTTAAGTATGTCGACAGAAAATAACATCTCATGTGCAATTCTCTGGTTGAATACTTTATATATACCGGTACCTTGATTAAGTTTTATTAATTGAAGTAAATTGTTTCAAAGTACATTTATGTGTATGCGGGAAAAATAATTATGTAGTTTGCAGTTAATAATTAATTTTTAACTGGTTTGATATCAATACCGCATAATACAGACATATTCATGACGTGATGTGACACTAACTAGTGATATATTTACATGTACGTGCACACCCACAATGCATAAAGATCTATAACCATCCAGATAACACAATGCACAAATAATAACTAAAGGCCCTTTTGGACAGTTAGTCCCTTATATGATCTTTTTGGCAGTATACCTACCAGTAAGAGAACAAATCTCTAATAATACGAAATTAGCATATTACAACTAATATTGCGGATGTATCACTACCATATTTCATCATCACCCTGAGCAAAATGTCCAACATAGTGTCAATGACGGGGACAAATTTGATATTTGAAAATATCCGAATCTGCTGTCCGATTCGGTGCAGATACCGAATTACAATGGCGAAATCGACATCGAATCAAATCTGAATATTAGCAGGGCCCTAAGTGAAGGTTGTGTGTCGTTATCAACCAGGACATGAAATATGAGAATGTTCGGATGAGATATATTTGAATGGCCGAATATAACTATGGAGAGGAGTCAGAGTACTATATATATATTGTTACACACGGTACATACAGTAATGCTCTAATTAATCGACCTCTTAACCACAGCAGAATTATGGGTAACTTTTCAGGATTTAGTCGGAAATATGGCTTGTTGCCATTCATCGGAAAGCTCTCGGGGAGAGCTTTCCGATGAATGGCAACAAGCCATATTTCCGACTAAATCCTGAAAAGTTACCCATAATTCTGCTGTGGTTAAGAGGTCGATTAATTAGAGCATTACTGTACCTGCTGAGCTATTTTGTTGTAGATGGCTTTCCTTCTCTTTCTGTGTTTCTTGTCATGCTTTTCTTCTGAAACTCCAGATTCCATAGCCGCTGACTGAATCATGGAACACCTGCAGATGCAAAAGAGCATTGAACACACTCATCTATCCAAGCAACTAAATGTCAGAGGTCAAATGTCACGTATCCGGGGAATTAGCATCAGAAAAATTCTGAGTTAATCCCGAATGAGAACGATTGTGCTCCTAATGAAAGTTAATTAAGACCGCAGTAATCCATGTTCCCACAATTAGACCTATATACATTCCTCAGTAGAATGGTGTTTTCAATGGAACCACCATAACAAGATTGAGATATATCTACTTATTGTGGTCATGCACGCAACGATTCAACATGAATTATAGGCGTCTATTTGAAATGTTTTGATAATGAACCGAAATTAAATAATAAATGTTCTAGCCAGTACGATCGTTGTTTTCTGCAACAAACAAACCAGTGGTATTATAATATTCCTGCATGAAGTCTAATTTACACAAAATGTGTTTCAAATGATTGCGGAACATTTGGGTCTGGGCTTTGATTGAAGTAGCTGCCAATCATTCATCTTGCAATGAAAAGAGACATTGTACATGCGACAATGTACATGTAGTAATTCCAGGGTGCATGTGATTAATCGTCTGTCGATTTGTCACTGTGTCTGTTAAAGTATGCTGTAAAACACATGGTTGTGATTATGTAAACAATGCATAAATCTTTGTACATGTAAATACACGAACAGTATTATTAAATTGACCATTACAAGGGCAGTCAAAATACTGCTACTCTTGTAGGTCAATTGGACTACCACTATGATTACCGGTAGATGACTTGCCGACCTTACTGGTGAACATAGCATGCCACAGAAAGTCATGGGCAGACCCCTGATTTTACCACTGGGAAGGTAAACCCCTAATGCCAAAATAAGTATAAATAGTTTTGTTTTATAATATTATTAAATTTTGTGGCTGTAGGTTTAATGTGCCATCAATGCGATTATGCCACATGTGGAATCGTATTCTTTGAACTATTGTTATATAGGATGGAATCTCATCTCACTGACAAGTTATGTAGTTACATGTAAGGGCATCTACAACATAACATATACTGTAATAACTCCATGACATCTGGACAGAAGCTAATGATGTAATGTAACACAGGGCGCTCATTTCTGGATGCCATTACTGTTACATCAATCCATGACATCACAATTGACGGGAGATAAGTCATGACGTTTTGTCTTTGCCCAACCTTTGGGGAGTTGGCGTAATGGTGATTTCAAGGCTTCACGGCTGTCTGGAGACTTTGTGTTTCCACAGGTTGGGATCAGGGCCAATCATGTCATATTGATATGAGGGGCATAGACCAATCTAAAAAAGTTGCATGCCACCTTTAAGTGCAATTCATTTAACATTATTTGGGCATCAATTAAAAACTCTGTAAATTCAATTGCAATTTATATTGATCACCCTAAACAAAACCCCCTTAATTCATAAAGAATAGTCTGCAGGATGACTATATGGCTATTACTCTTAAGCGTAATTCAACTGGGTAGATGTAAGTAATTGCGATTAAGTCCAATTATTAATAAATGTGAAAACGGCCTCCCAAAGGTCACAGTCGTTTTTAAAAGACTCCTTGTGTGATCACCGAAGTTAAGCATCGTCAAGCACGGTTAGTCCTTGAATGTGTAACCGGAATCCCATAACCTAGGGATCCCGGGTGCTGCCAACTTTCGGTGCGAGTCCCGGGGGAGGTATGTTTAGCGGTTGTGGGGTAAATATACATGTAGAAGGCCGATGACTTCTCTACACAAGGTCTAGATCTCTTGGTCACAGTCATTAGACACTTTGTGTGATCACCGATGTTAAGCAACTTCGAGCTCAGTGAGTCAGTCCTTGGATGAGTGACCAGCTTGGGATTCTGGGTGCTGTCAACTTTTGGTGCAACTTCTGCACTTCTCTCTTTCTTGTTCCGTTACAATCATGTTCATGTTTCATATCATATATTGTTATTGTTTATTCAATAAAGTATAAAATCAACACTGTTTCCCCCATTCCCAATACGGTAATAGTTTGGTAGAAGGGAAGTCAGTGGCCGAGTGGATAGCGTACTGGTCTCTCATGCTAAAGGTCCGGGGATCAATTCCCGGTCGGGTATTCTGACAAAAATCCAAACCTGGTCAGATTACCACGTTGTATGACTGAAAAGTCTCATTCGTGATCACACAATATATATCCAAATACAAAACTGACTTTCCTTCACGGCGACATCATGTCCATGTATGTTGTCGTGAGTGCGGTACCCGGTACGCTGTCGGATCGGGAGCCGACATAAATGGCTGACCCGTGTACATGGGTGACTATGTGCACGTTAAAGAACCCGACTGTAGGTTAGAGATCAAGCCCACCAAAGCACCGACCACAGTCGAGACCTGGACCCTGTCTGTGATGCCCAAAAAGGGAGTTGACAGGTAATTCTAGATAGATGGTAACTTTGGACCTTGGTAAGTTGGTATGACTATGAGTCTGACAGTGATCGACACATGGTATGAAACGATCAATAGATTTCATATTACGAAACAACCAAATGTCGAAATGATTTTCCTACATTGTACATTTCTACGAAAATGATCAAAGAGTCCGGAACGAAATATGGTAAGAAACGACAAGAAAATCATCAGATGGTACAAAACGACCATGGACGGCATGGTACGAAACGTCTAGACGTAGAATCTCATATAAATTTCAGCAGCTTGTTAAAAAAACGCCTTTAAATAGAATATATGCATTGTCATAACAGACATTAAGCATCTAAGTGTGGACTATTATATGCCCTAATTAGATTTGTTTCCTATTTTTCCAAAAGAGGTTATACTTACGAATAATTGTAGAAAAGTTACTTACAAAAACGCCAAAAAACGTTTTTTAAAAAGCTCTGACCGAGTTACCTCCCCGCGTCCTGATTTGTTAAAGTTTAATTTATTGGTTAACAAATTCGAGTCAGCCAATCACAGAACAGTTTACATATTTGATTTGGATAACGAGGGCACCGTGTTGCTTCCGGTTTACAGATTTGGGATTCTCATTAAATTTTTTTAACAGAAAATGGCAGTTTTGGAGCTTCAGAACGACACAAAAATGAATTGTGAACTGAAGAATTAATACCAAATATTTTTAATCAACTATTTTATATTGAAAATACTTCAACGCATCGCGATGAGTCAAAATATTATCGTCCATCCTTTGGTCGAGGCAAAACTCAAGCGAGTTGAGACCAAGTGGCCACCGGAATTAGAAGTGTTATTTCATGCAATCAGTAGTTGCGCTGGCCCATTGATTCAGCAGATTATATCAAGAAATCCAGAACTTTTGAATACGAAAGGCAAGACTTCGGAAATTACATTTTTTGTAAAAAAAAAATTGTTTAACCCTTTGGCGAGTAGAATGATTTTATGTCACAATTAGATCATGCCATGAAACTCTACTCTACTCCCCTGGCTAACACCTGTAGACAGGGACGTAGCTAGGGGTCTCTGTTGGGGGGGGGCTGTCCAACTTGATAATTCCAACTGCACCCCCCCCCCCCTTGAATCAGACCAGAGACAAGGTTTTGCATAATTCCATTTGCACCCCCCCCCACTTGAATCAGAGACCAAAGGTTTAGCATAATTTCATTCCCTCCTTGCACCTAAGTGTTCACCATCACAGGGCCTAATAAATAGCCTATTTATAAACCATGGTTCTAATGTATCTACCCGATATCATGATAATATTCATATATTTTGAATCTGAAAATTGCACAAATCCTAACATCTAGTGGTCTAACTCCAGACAAATGCACACGACTACGGGCAATAGACCAGGACACACCAGGCGGACCATGGTTGTTTGGCCTGGTGTGAGAAAATGTTTTAAACTTAACAAGAAAATCGCAAAATCCTAGCATCTAGACTGACCTCAAGCTTTTCTAGTGTTGGAAATTTCAAACCTCATACTCTTCCTTAGTTTGGAAATTTTCCAACTGATGACCATTTCAGTCAACCATTTTAACTTTTTTTAAAACTAAACAAGAAAATCGCAAAATCCTAGCATCTAGACTGACCTCAAGCTTTTCTAGTGTTGGAAATTTCAAACCTCATACTCTTCCTTAGTTTGGAAATTTTCCAACTGATGACCATTTCAGTCAACCATTTTAACCAAATGTAGTAAAATATTGTTTTCTTAAACTCACTGGCAGTTTTTTATTGGCCACAGGGAGGGACCAGGACACTGGCGGACCATGATTCGGCCCGGTGTGTGAAAATTTTGAAATCTGAACAAGAAAATCGCAAAATCCAAGCATCTAGACTAGCATCAAGCATTCATAGAGTTGGAAATTTCAAACCTGACACCCCGACTTAGGTTGGAAAATTTCCAACTGATGACAATACCAGTGACAATTTTGACCAAATGTAGGACAATATTGTTTTCTTATATTAACTAGAAGTTTTTGACTGGCCATGGGGGAGGGACCAGGACACAAGCTTTCCAAGTGTTGGAAATTTCCAACCTGACACCCCCTAAGGTTGGAAAATTTCTAACTGATGGCCATTTCAGTCCAAAAATTTTACCAAAAGAAGGAAAATATGCAAATATTGGTCCAAAAACAATAAATTCCCCCCCAATAAATTGTTTGAAAATCAAACTACAAGAATATTTTCAACCTATTGTTGGTGTGAACTTTCCAACTAATGTGTCAGGTATGAAATTTCCAACTGTTGAAAATTTTGACCAAAGTTGTGGGGGGGGGGGGGGGGGGGGGGGTGGTGAGACACCCCCCCCCCCCCCCAAAAAAAAACCCCGCCCCCCTGTCGCCATGTCTCTGCCTGTAGAAATCATATTCCACCAGTACAAAATCTTGGAATTTTTTGAAGTTTTGACAGAGAACCTTATAAAGTCAACAAAGTAACACGGAATATATTTCTTGGTTGTTATCTGTTCCTTAATAATGTACTTTGCTGTAGGCTGATGTCCCAACTCAAGATTGCATGTTTTTCTCTGACTTGTGAGCCTATATCGCAATAAACACCAAATTAATTACCCAGGATGAATTCCATAATTGAAAGCGACGCAAAGCAAAATCGCTCACAAATTCATCGTGAAATTTTGAGTTTGGAACAACAGATAATAACTAAGAAATCTATTCCCCACGTTTTTTTTTCGACTTTTGTCAAAACTTCATAAAGTTCCAAGTTTTTGTACTTGTGGAATATGTTGATCTCTATGGGTGTTAGCCAGAGTAGATTCATGACATGATCTATGTCACTATGATACTGTTGGAATGACATTTATGTCAGTTACAGTAGTTTTAATGTAGTATCATGTAACTCTGTAAATTGCTTTAAAAATCGTCTCCCTAAATAGGCTAAATTGGAACTTTTCATAGAATGGATATTAATAAATTATTATTTTTAATATTTAGATTAATTTGTACTTTTAATAAAGTTGTTTGTTTGATTTATTTCTTACATTGTTACAATATGCTAATGTTATAATATTGCTCAGTATATTTGCAAAATATATTCACCCATGGACTTGATGTCATAAATGACATACTCACCCGCCAAAGGGTTAAAGGGAGGTCAAGTGACCAATATTTAATGGGGATTTCCATGCACATCTCCGGCAAAAGTTATATATGAAGCAGTTGTCTGGGAACTAAAGCAGCCATATCATTAAACAGACATATATACACAGAACGACACGATGTGTAAATGGGTTTGTCGATACGGCATGAGTGGTGTCGCGGAAGTATAGAACGAGAGGCGCTTGCACCTCGAGTTCTATCCCTCCGCGACAGCACGAGTGCCGTATCGACAAACCCATTTACACATCGTGTCGTTCTGTGTTTATTACACGGTTCGCGTCCTACAATCCGTGCATTAAAAATACATGATTAGAATGTTTATTTAGGCTCATACAGGGCGTGTTTGTCATGTATGATGATTCTTTTATTTAAATAGTTCCAGTTTCATGGTTGAGGCGAACGTCATGTACGTCATTTTACATTAACGAGATGTGTATGCAACGTACGTTCCATACGGATTTGTGAATATGGAACAGCAATAACACTGTACTTCTAGGAACAAGCGTGTTATAAAAATATTTAACTGGTGGCTGGGCTTGGTAAATTGCAAATTTTTTATGAGAATTTTTTTCTGGAATTACAACACTTTCAAGATCTAGTGTTTCTTAATACACGGAGGGGCAATGACAGATATGATCAAAGATCTCCACCTGGAATTCCTAGAAGATCCCAGGGAAGACCAGAGGCTGCAGTTATTTTGTAAAATAGTGGATGCATTGGCCCCAGCAATAGAATCACAAGACTTAATAAAACCAAAGGACAACAGTGGTAGACAGATATTCGCATGAAAATTTTAAGGCTATCAAGCATCCAACATAGTGGATAGATATGAGTGTAATAACTCAAGGCCATTCAAAATCATCAAGGTGAACACCATGGAATTCCAAAATTAATTCTACAAGTACCAAGAACTATCCTGTATTGGAAGAAACTGGAGGAGGATAGTGTGTGCGATATAACAACAGCGCTGGACAGAACAACATCTAACATCAGTCGAAAATTCCCAACCCGCATACTGATATACCCGAGAGGATCCTGCACTTACCAAAATGCAGATACCGATAGTTTTGAAAAATCAATATATAATTCAAAAATAAATACATCAACTTTCAAATGGAACAATTCCAAGCCAACCCACCAGATAACTATGTATGTTTTCAATACCGCACAAAGTCACACCCAGAAATATTTGCATCTCTGTAACTTTTGCAGAGATTTGCATGGAAATGCCCTTCTCTCAGCCAGAGAAGCCCTTGCATTCAGTGGCATTGGCTACGGCCATTCCAATGGCAATAAGCAGTGAAATTCTGTAAAGCCTACAACACATTGTGATATTTCTCATGTTACTCAATTCTCATGTTGAGTACCGATTAAAATCATAACATTTGCGGTATAAAATTGTATAACATTTAGTTACACGATCCGTGTAGCATACAAAAAAATTCTATTTTTGTGCAATTGACATTTGATGCGAAAGCAGTTAATGGACATAAAGTCCAAAAACAAAGTTTTATTTTATATTTTACTGTCCATAATATGTAATAATCACGTGACTAGAGTTATTCATACTGGAATATATAATTGCATGCGTGAGGAAAATACAGCGAGAGCACTTACTGTACATGTATATGCTCTAGCTATTCAGAAGACGGCCGTGATTGTGCCCGTAATATACTAGTAATTGTCAGTTCGGTTTTTCTCAGACAAACTATCAATGTGGGATAGACCTATTTCCAGTTACACTTTCACATGCTCAAATTTAACTCAGATGGGAAAAGTTCCAAATATACCTTCAAATCGTTCAATGTTGAATCAGAAATTACAGTGACCATAATCATTTTGACAAGAGGGATAGTGCAAATTTTAGCACCCATGAATTAAAAATTGCAAGTGCATATGGGTGTTAGTCACTTCAAGAGCAATCACTCCCATCTCCTGGGAAGGACTGGTGATCTAGGTAGTATTATTTATTATGTCAGGACACAGGGTTGTGAATGCATTTTCGCTGTACAAATGACATACTGGTAAGAAGAAGCATCATTCCACTACAATGTGCTAACGCTTGATTCACGTTGAATACAAAATTAGAAATGTTTTATCTGAAATCTATAATACCAAAATACCATTGCCATAACTCTTTTAGTGCTATAGATTATAATAGATATATATATATAGGAAATGTTCTACCCCTCTTTATCATGGTACATATACTACTGGTATGTTCTTCTGTAGGCATGGATTACCAGCTCTGATTTTATTTTCTAATCGCTGTAATTTTATTTAGGATGGAGTGGTATGACATGTCTTCAGAAAGCATGTTACGGTGGAGACTGGAACACCATTCAGCTGCTGGCATCAATGGGTTGTGATCCTAACTTGGGTAACGATAATGAGGAGACACCATTTCATGCAGCGTGTCGACGGGGCAATGTCCAGGTTGTTCATATGCTTTTACAATATGGAGCAAAACCTCACACGAAAGACAAGGCTGGTCGACTTGGACTGCACCATGCAGCACAATCTGGCACTGTGTGGGTATATTAATTTATTCTTTCATAATTTGATAACATTGTCACGAGACCGTAATCAAAAGTATAAGATCAGTTTGAATATCTGAGATATTTCAACAATTTTGTTGTGTGCTGATTGGATGCTCATTTGGATCGAATGCCACAGGGTGAAAGTTAGTATCAGTAATTTCATCTATATTTTATATCTAACCCATTCCTGATTGATTGTTCAGTGCATTACTAGTACATTAGGTGATGGTACACATACACTGCATTAGGACAGTCACATCACTAATTTTTATTCCATTCTTCTATAACATTTTTATTAGCAATAACAACATTAGATTAAGCTGTACTTGTTATTTAGTTATTGGACCCTCCCGCTCTATTGAAAAACTTGGGAGATTATTGGTTTCAAGAATATCACCGATACAGAAATGATCTCCCAAGTTATGAGAATTTTAGGCATAATATTTCTGTATTCTACGGATTATTATACTGATTGCTGGCTGAGACACAATACCTATGACTTGTTTCATCTGTTCTGTTTTGCAGCTATGTCATTCATTATCTTCATACAGAGTGTGGGATTAGCTGTGAAGAGACGGACAATTTCGGCAAGAACGCAATGCACTATGCCTGTGAGTTTGGTCATCTGGATCTCTTCAACTATTTACTGAGGAAAAATGTGAGTGTCATTCGTTTCTCAAACAGCAGAAAAGCAATCAATACTGTGGCTGCAGGTTCTGGCGAATTATTTTGAACTCTATAGAACATTAAACTGAAATTCATTAAATCATGTATTTCACCATTTGATGCTTTTAAATATGAACATCCTTTTCTACTTGACCAGTCATTGCATCATACGATCACTTCATGTACCATCTGACATGCAAAGTTATCAGCAGCCTGTGGACAGATGGATGCCCAGACAGACATTATACGGACTGATGGGCAAAATTGGGGGTATACATATAGTCCTTATAGTCAAAACAAAATTGTGAGAATCAAACTATAGCATTTCTACAGCGTATCAGCTGCTTTTTACGAGAATCAAACTAAGCATCGTGATTCTCTTCAGAGTTTAAGCCCTGACATAACATAATTAATAATTAGCTGGCATTGCAAATAAAATTATCTTTGTTTATCAAACCATTGATTTTATTTACTGACAGATACACAGGTGGTGTAGGCGTTATTTGTGGATTGTGCAGGGGAATGTGTATACAGCTAAACTTAAATTTAATTGACCACCTCTTAACGTGTTGTCACCCCGGTAATACTGTGGAATTGTACTGCGGTAAGCTCCAACACGCAATAAGGTTACCACTTCAACACCGCAATAACCGCGGTTACACCACAATGCATGCAGTCACGGTTTGCAGGCATGAAGATAAAATGCAGCGATTCTCCATATACAGTATCTGGAAATTAACAATATCCTCATGGACGTATTATTTTCTTAACTTTTGGTGTGAAGACCTGCTAATAGATAGCGGTATCATAACCGCATGGTACCGTAACTCCACCACAGTGACTGTCTCGATACCGCTGTGGATAACGTATACTACCAGTAATACCACGTTCATTACTGGGGTATCACCCGTTTTTCAAGTCAAATACTTTGATGATAGTGGTAAATATGGGGTAGGGGAAAGGGACCCTAAAGGCTAAATGAGACTCTCTGCCCCACTAGCAGAAGCCCTGGTGTCCTTTCAGCACTTTAGTTTATATTTTCCAGCGATGCACACTCTCAAGAAGATGTAATGAAGGAGATACCCCTCTGCATATAGCAACACGATTTGGCAACAAGCTGCTTTGTTGGAATCTAATAAATAGACTGGGAATTCCGGCTTTGGAAGAGACCAATGCTAAGGGAAAGAACTGTATATATCTAGCCAACGAGCAAAATACATCGAAGTATGTATCTTAAAAAATCTCTCAGAAGCATAGACAATTAAATTTGTTAGTTAATCCTTTAATGGTTGGAGCTTCCTTAAATTTTGCAAAAACCTTGTGCCAATGCATCTCGTATATATGCGAGTCTCCCATAGGGAGCCTCGCATATCGAAGAGAATAAATCGGTAACAATATTTACTTTGACCAGTGCATTCTCTTATATATGCGAGGCTCCCAATGCACTGGTACAGGATCTTTTGTGCTGCACCAACGCCCATTGTGAAAGGGTTAAATAATAAATTATATGGTAGGAATCATTGTAATTAAATAGTTATATTTGTTTTAATTTTTATGTTTACCCATACCATAGTATGGTAAACATAGTGTCGTTGCCCGGATTGACCACTCGTCGTTCGTCCGTCTGTCTGTCCGTCTGTCTGTCTGTCCGTAGACACTTTACGAGTAATGCGATAACTCAAACATTTTCTATCCGATCGAAACCAAATTATGTATATGGGTTTCTCAGCCCAAAATATAGTCCAAGTCTTCTTGTACTAAAACCAGCTAAGATATTGGGACGGCGATGCTGGCGTTTAGTCCAAGACCGCCCTATATGCTCGCTTATGACACGGCTTAAGCGTTAGTGACCCGCTCAAATAAAACCACAATTATATGAAATAAAATATCACAATTGCGACAATAAACGGATATTTTCCGCAGAAGACATGCTATTTTATCTGAAACCCACATCAGTTGTGAATTTAAAACGGTAATTTAATGCGAAAAGAGACATTTACCTCAATGTTTACAATTTTTTAAAAGAATGCGAACTCGGTTGACCTCGCGAACTGTGTTCGGCATTTTCCGTTGAAAATATTCCGTAGATTTTGGACAACAACGCAAATTACGAAGAATTCTCCATTGTAATCGTAATTATGTGTGTCAATAAATAAAATAATAAATAGATTAATTAAACATTGAAGATATAAATGTAATACATTCAATAAATTACGGGGAATTACAACCCTCTCAAAGTTTAAAACAGTGTAAACACAACGAGTATTAGAATAAATAATATGGTGCTACATTTCCCACATTTGGTGGACTTCGGCGAAATTAAGATATATACTAAGCGAACAGAGCAATATACTGCTCTTGTTAAGCACACAAAAAATCAAACAAAATTTGTATAAATTTTTAACCTTAAGTTTGAAAAGTCCCACTAAAACGGAAGAACTATATTTCGAAACTGTGTGATTCGGTTCTCCGATTATTTTATCAACACGAAAGTCAAAATGCACATGGATGAAAATCACACGGATGGAAAGTCAGACACAAGAGTTCTAATTTGCTCCAATTTTGACAAGTTGCTTGCGAAAATTGTCAACAAAACTACCGTTCTGATCCTCCATTATGTCATTAAGTTTTTAGTGCGGGAATTGTTCTCAAAGCACATAGAAAACTGGACTTTCGGGCGATCGGTTTTCGACATTTTTGTTCGGAAAACCCGCGCTATATATAGAAACGGAAAGTAGAATTCCCAGAACAGACAGCGGATTATGCCGAACTTATTCGGACCACTTCGGCTTTCGGTTAAAACGTAAACAAACATCGAAACAAATCGATGTTTATGGCAATCAACCGGAATATTCTATGTGTAATTTAACATTAAAGTTAGATTATTATACACCATTGTGACCATAAGATGTAAGCCTTTCCGATGTATATAGCATCATGTATTGATTTGCTAGGTAAATCGAGTAAAATACACCACAGATTCCCGCCACAGATCGTGGGCGTAAGTCGTGTGGTAGGATTGGTATGCAAGCGGGCTTGGACTAAACGCCAGCATCGCCGTCCCAATATCTTAGCTGGTTTTAGTACAAGAAGACTTGGACTACCCAAAATACAGATCGAGTTCGAATTTGGGTTTGATCCGAGTTTTTGTTACAGAGTTATGGCCCATTTTCGACTTAGAATTCACGCATTCTGCCATAACTCAAACATTGTTTGTCCGATTGGTATGTGAGTTTCACAGACCAAAATACAAATCGAGTCCGAATATGGGTTTGATCCGATTAATTTTAAAGGAGTTATGACCCTTTTTCAAGAAAATTTTTTTTTTAAAAAAATTAAATTATTTTTAGATTTAGCTCCTTGCTAAATTTAGCATATACAAGTATTAAATTTTGTTTGAACTTTAATAACAATAAAAAAAAAAAAAATAATAATAACACAAAATTGACACTTTCATTTATTTTAGTTTTATACGATTAATTAGATGTGATATCCTGTTTTGAAAATATGAAGATTTTATTGCAATAGTTTCATGTAATATAATGATATCAATAAATTACCATGTGATCATCCAACATCCAGAGTATATGAGAGGATTTTTATAGATGTTGTCATTCCAAGTGAAATCTGTTATGAAATGAGTGATGACATATGATACAGAGCTCTGGTTGGTCAAGCAAGATAAACAACACTGGTGGCTGGCTGTTTGTTTATTCTAACTGTCAAATTGATTAATGGCAGCACAAGACTGGTGTTTTTCCTATTGAAATTTCATTACAGGGTGAGATAAGGGCCCCCTCACCTATATAAGTGTCTTCTAAATTCCATTAATTTGCTTCAAAAATAATTAACCCTTTCCAAGGTTTCCATAGACACATGCTATAATGTACATGGACTCTTCCTCATATCTCTTAATATCTATTGGGTATCTTTGCACACTATTCACTTCTATCAATTTTGGTATTGACTGATTAATTGATTTTTGACAAATATATTAATCCTTCAGACACGTGCTTTCAATTTGAAATTAAAACAACAGCTGATAGCCAATATGATTTATCTATGCAATGGGAAACAGGCAGATAAATATACATGACTATTGTAAGTGATGACTTGTTTTAGGGGCCACAGAGCACTTAGAAGATTAACATAGAAGGTTGTGGCTTTTAGTGCCCAAGCTACTTGTAAAACATTGTAATGTGTGAAACCATTCAAATGAGGGCTAACTTACTTTCTTTTATATGAACGATTTAGTGGTCATAGGGGCCAGCATCCCCATCATATTATGTCTGTATAACATTATATAGATAATACTTTTGAATTGTATAAACTACATATATTTTTGAAAACCATACACCCCTGTTATGAAACACTTAATCTTATTTAATACACAGGTCAGATCTGATCTTATATCTGTCCATGTTTGATAAACAAATAACTGGGGAGAATGGGGGAAGGGGGGGTGGTAATTAAAGTACCATTTAAATACGAGATGGAATCCCCTACATATATGTCGTTCTAAGCAGTCTGGCTTCTCTTTAGAAGTGAATAATAAATTTTGAATGTCTGGCATGTCAAAAGTGGCAAAGATAGGGATTTATCACTTTTGCTTCCAATGAGTTAACTTAAACTCCTAAACATGTCCTCCGAAATCACTAAACCATTGGATCTCACAGTGAGAGGTCCTTGTGTGAATAGGGACAGAGTTATGAGATTTAAAACTACTCCTCCCCAACCCAAATACTTTAACCCTTTCTTAAGACAAATTATTTGAGCTTTTGATTTCAAGTTGGGTACTGATATATGGATTAATTCCTGTGATCATATCTTTGACAAATTATCAGTTATGGCTAGTCGCTATCGCCAAGGTATGGGTTAAACATCTGCCGATCGTGATCGGCCTCTCGTTTCTTTTATTATTGTCATGGACTACAATTGTGCATCATACCCTGTCCAGTAGCCTTCTTTTGATTTCTGGTCTGTTGAATAGGATCTTCGACCCAGAATTATTATTCAAATTATTAATCCATTTAACTCTTTCACTGCCGATCGCGACTTGAGTCGAATTACCCATACTCTGCCGATCGCAACTTGAATCGAATCCTGACACCATCAAATCCATGGGAAGTAACTGTATATTATTCTGTGAAAACAGTGTACATGATGTAACCAATTTTTTTAACGAGAAACTCCCGGTTTATTTTTTTTATATTTCGGGATGTTGGCCATCTTGTTTTGTGATTAAGTGGTCGTGGTCACATGACCCTCCTGGTATTGGAAGTATTTTCCATTCCACAGAGACCAATACCTACCTGCATACCAAGTTTCAGGAATATACCTCTGCATATACAAAAGTTATTGCGAAATACCCAATAATAGTTGTATTTAGCAGAAATATACTAACATGTTTTCGGTTCTCAATACTAACACCAACTTACATACCAAATTTCGTCAAAATATCACTGCAGATACAAAAGTTATTGAGAAATAATGAATTTTCCTTATATTTCGGTGTGGTGGCCATCTTGTTTTGTGGTCACGGTCTCGTGACCCTCATGTGGTCACGGTCTTCTGACTCTGGCAGACTGGGAAGTGTTTTCAATTCGCAAGTCCAATATCTAACTGTGCACCAAGTTTCACGAACAAAAACTTATTGAGAAATACCCAATCAATATATATTGAGCAGCAATAGACTAACATCTTATATTTCGGGATGGCGGCCATCTTGTTTTGTGGTCAAATGATCGTGGTCACATGAAATGTGACACTGGCGGACTAGAACATATTTTCTATTCCCAATACTGATACCTACTTGCATACCAACTTTCATGAAAAGATCTCTAGAAATACAAAAGTTATTGAGAAATACTGAAATTTTCTTATATTTTGGAGTGGCGGCCATCTTGTTTTTGGTCACGTGATCGTGGTCACGTGACAATGGTGGACTGCGGCATTTTTTCGATTCCCCAGACCAATACCTACATGCATACCAAGTTTCATGAAAATACCTCGGCAGATACAAAAGTTATTGATAAATACCCAATCCATATTTATTTAGCAGCAATATGCTACATGTATATGTATAGTATGCTTGGCAGTAGCAGACGTGTCTGTGGTGCTGCATGGCAGTGAAAGAGTTAAAGAAATATCATGGGCTTGTTCGTATGCATGAAACTGATAAGTTAGTACTAAGGCGCTATGCCAACTGGAGGAATTTACCATTCTACTAACATCATCAAAAATCTTAAACAAATCGACCATACCACTCCATAAAAAACATCATCTGAACTACGCTCAATTGTAAATATTAATTCTCTATTCGGGATGCAACTATCAGGCGATAAGCTAGCTCAAACGATTTCGCCAACGAGCATCCCAGCTTTTCATTAATATATGAGCAAGACTGTGTATTATCAATTTGGATATAATATATGTAAAAATAACTACTCTGAAGAAGATTATTCTCCATTTCTATTTGATCACTCTACCGGAAAGTTTCCAACAAAGAATGTACTTTGCTATTTAAACTCAGCTTAAAGTGAGATATTAATTTTGCAGTCACAAAGGCCTACAGTCATATTATGAACAACTAGCTGAATCTGGTAAGAAGAGAGATGATGGACCAGTGCTGATGTGGTATTGGCAGATGATTATGCCATGTGTGATATATGTGACGACTGTTCTGCTGGCGCAACTGTGTGGTGACTATTACCAGGGCATTGTGGGTTTTATCGGAGCATTCATAATGATGAAAACACTACTCAAACAGAGTCACAGAATGGAAAGTATTTCAAAGTATGTTGCCGATAATTAAGTGATATTATATATGCCACTGACTTCTAATATAAAAAGAGTAGATCAACCAAAATAAAATAAAATTAATTCATAATTGTTAAAAGGTATTCTCCCGTTTACTCACTTAGATTCTTCATCAACCTGACGTAGCCACTGTGCAATGAGACAATCAACTGAGAAATGTTTGAAAATCAAGTACCACAATTATAATGTCTAACACTGACTGTTATGCTTAGATAATATATCTATGGTTCAGGATCACAATCATCGATGATAATTCGGCCATTCAAATAACATGTGTGTTCTCGCACAAATAAAATCTCAATTTTGAGATGAGGGAGGGAAGCTATTTAGTTTAATATTTTCTCAAAATCTGGAAAACATATTCCGGAAAAAAAAGAAGTTATTTTCATTGTTCTAAATCCAATATCTCTAATGGAAAATATGGAGAAAAAATGTTGGACAAGGCATTTTAAAAGAAAATTTCAGTGAAGAGTGAGGTGCATGAGAACGCTTAATTTCTTTTTACTTTGACATAGTTTGAATATTTTCCATTAGGTTGTACATATGTTGTACTTTTATGTTTGTGCACTGAGCCCTCTCATAATTATTAACCCTTTCATGATGGGTGCTGCGCTTGTACATTATTAAAGATCCATAGGGAGCCTCCCATATATAAGAGAATGCACTGGCTTACAAGGTCAAGGTAAATATTCTTTGGCCAATGTATTCTCTTATATATGTGAGGCTCCTTATGGGACATTCGCATATATAAGAGAATGTATTGGTTTCGTAAAATTTCTGGAAGCTCCAGTCATGGAAGGGTTAAATCAAAGTAAATCATGTGTTTACTTTGAATAGAGAGCTGACCCACCAGGGTCCGCGCTGGACCGAAATTGACTTTTGCCAATATTTGCCAAATTCTAGTATCATTTCCTGCAACCTTGATTAAGTTTTATATGTTTTGACACTGGCGGTTTGAACGATGTTTGATATCGATAGGAATGCAGTTAGTTAATAATTATACTCGCATCTCTATTGTGGTTTATCATACAACAATAAACCAATCACCGAACGATAAAATGGTAGAAGAGTTGCTTTATCAGAAGGGAACATCACAAGAGGATTAGCTATGTAAACACCACCATCAAACTAAATACGGGTAATGTCCTCAATATCGATAATAATGTTACCAGATTAACTGCATCTTAATTGAGGTGTTAACTTTTTCAAAACCATATAAAACACCACCAATATAGTTCTATTGTAATAGTTTCCTAAAATGAATGGTATTGATTGACGGATATTTTTCAACTTTATTGAGGAATTAAAAAGTTACTTGCCAAATATTTTGCCAAATGAAAATATTTTTTGCAAATTTGGCAAGTGGCAGCGCGAACCATGTGACCCATACAAATGATCTTTCTTTCAGGTGGCCTAATCCAGTTTATGCTGGCATGTATGCTGCTGGGATGATCCACACATTCCTCGTCTTCTATGTTCAAGTCTTTCCAGTGTTACTCAATGCTAAACGTATCCTGATTTTCTATGTTAATTCTATAAATTATTTGAGTGCTATCTCTAATGCTAAACACCGTAGAGATCATATTCCACTAGTACAAAACCTTGGAACTTTTTGAAGTTTTGACAGGGAACCTTATAAAGTCAAAAAAATGCGGGGAATATATTTCTTAGTTATTATCTGTTCCTTAATAATGTACTCAACTGTAGGTGAAGGTCCCAACTAAAAATTTCACGATTTAAGTTACTTTGTGCATCACTTATAATTATGGAATTTCTCCTGGGTAATTAATTTGATGTTTGTTGTGATATTGGCTCACAGAAGTCGAGAAAAGCATGCAATTTTGAGTCAGGACATTCACCTACAGTGAAGTAAATTATTAAGGAACAGATTTAAACTAAGAAATATATTCCCCGTGTTATATTTTCAACTTTATAAGGTTCCCTGTCAAAACTTCAAAAAGTTCCAAGGTTTTGTACTGGTGAAATATTGAAATTGTAAATGGGATACCGACCCGACAATGGGTTAACATTATTTTTATGACATTATTTAATACCTTAACTCAGACACAGATTCCACGGGTGCCAGTATCATTCTTATATTATCACTCGTCCTCACACCGCTTACCTTATATCTCTTCTGGAGAAATATACAGATCGAACCAGGTTTGTCAATCCTTCTGTTTAACCCCTTCATGAAGGGAGCTGCGCTGGTACAGCATTAAAGATCCTGTGCCAGTGCATTCTCTTATATATGCAAGGGAGCCTCGCCTATATACGAGAATGCAATGGCTTACTCGGTCAAGGTAACTATTGTGAGGCCAATGTATTCTCTTATATATGCAAGGCTCCCTATTAGAGACTCGCATATAGAAGAGAATGCATTGGCACAGGGTTTTCGCAAAATTTCAGGAAGCTCCAGTCATGGAAGGGTTAAATATTAATAAATTATACATATTTTTTTTTTCCCCGAAAAATTTATTTTCGGGGAACTATAGAAACGGCTTCGTCAGTCCGCCCATCGTGCCGTTCGTACCGTCCGTCACACTTTTGAGTACCTTCATGGTGTAATCATCTCCTCCTACAGATTTCATCCCAGAGATTTGAAAGTTCAGAATATTGTTGCCCATATATTGAAGATGTGCAACATGTATATAGATGACGGAAAAAATATTTTTTGACAGAGTTATTAACACGTTCACTGCCGAAAACCAATGGGTAATTCCATCCCATATGCCAACATAGGATTTGATGTTTTGCCGATAGTAGATGATATTTTACGTATGTATGAGTAATGGTTCGAACAATATCGGGTCATATGATGTTGAAACATGTTATAAGGCTACTACGAGATAACTCGTAGTCGGCAACTGGGACGGAATTGATTAGTGTTTGATCCCTGGTGCCAGCTACGAGTTATCTTGTAGGTAAATACAATTACGTTGTCAATATCTTAGATGACGAAGAGTGCTATACATGTACAAGCATATCGTATGTAAGACATGGTAAATGGATTTATATATGATCATTGGTACAGACTACGTCGAATAAGACGTCAAAAAACATAATATGTATTTACCTACGAGATAACTCGTAACTGGCACCAGCGATGACCACTGGTGAGTTTCATCCCAGGTGCCGACTACGAGTTTTCTCGTAGGAGCTTTATAACATGTTTCATCTTTCATTTGACCTGGATTTGATCGACAAAAGTTGTATAAAGCACGATAATTCCTTTATATATACACAATGTGTCCGGGAATGGTCTAGTTGCACATGTATATCATGGTTCAGGGACGTACAGAAGACGTCCTGGTGAATTGGAGTATCCTACCAAGAATTCTAACTGGACCCCACCCCTTGTTCGGGCTGTGGGAATCATTGTATCTCAAGCCATCGTAATTATACATATAAAATCGATCAATGGGATCGTTGGGCATGTATTGGCGCATACACCAACATTGCTTGCGGTTTGTGTTATTATTTATGTGGTATGAACATTACTACGAGTTAACTCGTAGTAGCAGTCCCCATGGAACAGTTTACTACGAGTTAACTCGTAGTGGCAGTGAACGTGTTAACCCTTTTCGACTTAAAAATTTAAACATTTTTTATAATTTTCTGTATGAGGGTACCTTCATTGTGTAATCAACTCCTACAGTTTTGATCGTAGATATTTGAAACTTCAGAGTAACAAGTGTATGTTAACAGTGTATGTAGCACAATTTATCACCCGACAGCCTTTTCTGTCACCACGCGGCTTAATTCCTTTGATAACGCAGCCGACGTTTGGCGGTCATCTTCAAAGAGTTTGGTGTGCTTTTGATGTCGTGTTACAGGCTTGCCATTGTTTATATATTATGTTTAACTGTATACGTATCTTCCTATGGATCTGTAATTAGCGATCATCATATCCAAAAAGGACGACGTGCATGGGACTGCATCTATATTTCTTTTTTCAAATTTCATACCTTAAAACGTTCACCATTATTGATAATAATTGACAAAGTCACAAAGTTCGCGGGACATGGAATGTTCAGTGTTAGCAGACAGTTAATCAATAACAAGTTGGTGTCATCACTTATTAGTGCTACATACATTACATTCTCCAACTTGGTAATGTATATACAACCCCCCCCACCCCGCTACCGCGCTGCACGATGCGTTGCACGCACTTTGAATAACAAAACTAAAAGTACATTAACAGGCAATCCGCACACACACCGAAAACCTGCGAAATAAAAATTAATTGCTATAATATGTCAGGTGACACAATCGGTACATAATGGGATTTTCGGCAAAAATAACTATAGTCTGTTTTCAATAAGTATGCGACAATTCAGCATGCTTTCATTTGGCACCATGACCGCGATGCATGTTCACAGGGAACATTGATTGACTGGACAGATCAGTTTTAAATTTCTCGTCCGCGGGAATAGCGATGAGGAGGGCGTTTACCTGCCGCGTAAATTTGAGTTTAGGTGGCCGATGACGGGCGGGAGCCTCAGAATGACAAGCCTGCTGACTGACAGTTTATAACTGTGTTCAGACTGGATGTAATGTAGTCATTGTAATTTCGATTTGATCACGTCTTTACCTGGGTGCAATTTAGGCCACATATATAAACGATTAATCGACTAACCGTCGACTATAGCAGTCTATTAGTCGATTATGAAAACTCATAGTCGTGGCAACCCTAGTGGTCGGCTGACCTTTTATTACCATTAGTTCTGAGCGCGATTGCCAAATATCCCTCCTATCCGTTTCACAACTGTATGCTCACTAATGTGTAGTTTATTATGCCCCCGATCTCCGATGGAGATTTGGGGGGTATATAGTGGAGCCCTCCGTCCGTCCGTCCGTCAGTCCGTCCTTCTGTCCATCCGTCCGTACGAACGTTTCAACTCATAACTTTGGTTTCGCTAACTCAATTCAGTTGATCTTTGGTATGCTAATAGACCAGCTGGGGGGACAAGATTTCCCCATAACTGCGGTTTCGTCCGCCCATTTTACCAGAGTTACGCCCCTTTTTGGACTTAGAAAATTCAGTTTTCTGTGGCATACGAACGTTTCAACTCATAACTTTGGTTTCGCTAATTCAATTCAGTTGATATTTGGTATGACAATAGACCAGCCGGGGGGACAAGATTTCCCCATAGCCGTGGTTTCGTCCGCCCATTTTTTCCTGAGTTACGCCCCTTTTTGGACTTAGAAAATTCAGGTTTTCTGCTACTTTTTTTGGTTTCCAGATGATAACTTGATTTTGGATTGTTTACTCATGAATAACATAACTTTACAAAGTGCCATTTAATAAGCATTTGCACAAAAATAAGAAAAATCCTTTCTGATTGTACAGTCGGGGGCGTTACCTCTGCCCAGCAGTGCACTTGTTTATATTCATTTGTCGAAATGTCCACCTAATAAGTTTAGCAACGTTGTATGTTGAACTATTATATGAATCTCCATATGAATAATGAACAGACCATTCCAATGTAATCTAGTGTTCCAAATAAACATGCAGTCCCAAATAAACATGCAGGGTGGAAATTCTGATAAAATTTAATAAATGCGCAGACCTAATTAAATAGTCAGGGAATTGCAGTTCACAATCCCAGTTACCCATTTTCACTGGAGAAATATATGGCAGAACAAATTGTATATGTGTGTAGATACATGTATAATTAGTGGCATTTTTGTCCCCCGATGTTCTGAAAGAAAAGGGGGACTATAGAGACGGGCTCTGTCCGTTCGTTCGTTCGTCCGTTCATTCGTACGTCCATCACACTTTTGAGTACCTTCATGGTGTAATCATCTCCTCCTACAGATTTAATCCCAGAGATTTGAAACTTCAGAATATTGTTGCCCATATATTGAAGATGTGCAACATGTATATAGATGACGGAAAAAATATTTTTTGACGGAGTTATTAACCCTTTTCGACTTAGAAAATTTCAACATTTTTTGTAATTTCTTTAACAAAGCGGCATCGATTTGCCACGTTGTCGGGGGACACTGTGGTCGGCTGACCTTTTATTTATACAGTGAGAGTATTATACATGGATTTAAAGATCGCCAAGGTTTTAAAATTACATTTGTTTCTGCTACTAGGGAGCTATCAGCTGCACCCATCACATACCTACTAGTAATTATGGGATAGAGAAATTCCCCGGAATGTGCACAAACATACATGCGAGATAGATATTGTCATGCCTGTTCCAGTGTCAATGTTCCGGTGCACAGTAACTGTTGTCAAAACATAAAAAAACGTGACTTTTCAGATGGAGTTAGAAATAAAATCCCATGCCATATCAATCAGGGTTTCCGCTACTATGGCAGGCCGGCCGTCCAGCGGCCTCATTCCCCTCCCAAACCTTGACTTAATATTGGCCACAAAATAGCCAAAGACCTAGCTCAGCCCCCTTTTTACACAGGAGGAGCGGTCACCGACACTGATGAATTACAGATTGCAAGGAATCCTGCACTTGGTGCCTGAATAATTCATGATCAGTAGCTCGACCACGTGCACAGTTGTCTACACCATCCTGGGTAACGCTTTGTCAGCAAATGTTTAATAGTAATCAGCCTCTCGTATTTTAATTTACCGTAGATTTCTGTCTATAAGTCTATAACTTTCTGACCCACTATTCCACTCAAAATGTGGATTATACTTCGGTAAGTCATCAGGGGGCTGAATTCTGAGCTACAACCATGAACACAGGTGAGGTTTGGCAGTTGCTGCGACGAACAGTGCAGACATTTTACCTCAAAACAAGGTCCGTATCAAAGAAATGTTTAATTAAAAATAAAACAATTAAAATATTAATAGTTATTATCAGTGTATTTATTCCCTATCCAATTAATCAAAATTGTCCATTATACAAATCCAGCATGAGGTCATCTCCATCTGAGGAATGACTTTGATTTTACAACAATTTGTTTTGATTGGTACTGTGAACAAAATACGAAGAAAGCATGCAGAACGTGCATATAGCATGTGACATGAGCTCTGCTCATGACGTCACACTGGTTACTGCTAGAGTACACTTGACACTGAGTGTGACAATGTGTCTTTTGTTCCTTTGATGTCGGCTTTTAATATTGCTACTGTTATAAAAGTCATTGTATCCGCTGTATGTTGTGGTGCTTACATGCTTTTAGTTCATTAACTTGAGATCAAAGAAAGACAATCTGTTTTAATATCGTTTCTATGCGAAGCTTCAATGTTCCTGCTTGTTGTCTCAGGTGCAAGGAAATGGCTACTTTTCAGTGATAAACATCCAAATTTTCTCCCGACAGGGCACCGTATGTGCTTCCCAAATACGGCCACATTCCCCCAACCCCTAGCAGAAACCCTGTATCAATACTAGTCATGCAATTTGTGCGTGATTATGTACAGCTGGTATTAAAATGTATATACAGCTGGCATCAACGGAGAAAGAAGAAACACCTCACGATATTTGTCAACAAAACAAACAGTTTCCGGCAGAGGGAGCAAATAAAATAAATGTGCAGACCCAAGGATGCAACATGCAGGGTGGAAATTTTCAATGATTTATTAGGATCACTAGAATATACTTTTAGTACGGAGTGGGAAACTCAACGAATCAGTTGATTTGACATGTATTGTATGTTCATTGACGTTTATATCTTTATTTTCTACCTTGGCTGTTCGCTCCTCTTTAGTTGCTCTGCTTTTCTTCTTTTCTGAAAAGATAGCTCTACAATGGCAAGAACCAGTTTAACCCTTTCAGTGCCAAGTCCAATTTTTGTATCAACCCATATTTCCTTGATCATTTTTCAAATTTATTGATTATAATAATGTGATACATTGATGGAAAGAGCTCTTAGAGCTGTTTCCATCAATGTATCACATTATTATAATCAATAAATTTGAAAAATGATCAAGGAAATATGGGTTGATACAAAAATCGGACTTGGCACTGAAAGGGTTAATGCTTGATCCTCTTAAACTTCTTTATTCTATTCATGTTTAATCACGTTGCATTCCTTTCTTTATGTCAAACTGATGATTGAAATAGATGTAGTTTAAGCCATTGTATTAACCTATTGATAATAACTTTAATACAATATAAAATATTGCTGGCTATTCCATGTACAACTATTTGTTCAAAATACACATCTATACACACATGTGCAAACAATATAAACATGTCTTGAACTATGCTGGTGCTATATTTTTACTTTCATGGACATTGTTTTAATTCGTACCCTTACCATGTATCATGTATGGTACACATAATGATGATGTCCAGATCAAATATCAGTCGTTCGTCTGTCCATAGACACATGCTATCCGACTCGATAACTCAAGTATTTTTTATCGATCTTGTTCATATTTTATGTCCATGTTTAAGATGACAAACCTTATCCAAGTGATCAAAGGGGAGTAATTCTACATAATTGTTACCCTCATGTACTCTCAGCTGAAGATGCCCTATGGGAATCAGGGAGCTAAATGTGTTCTAGAGTCGGGGAGCGAGTACACCGTGGAACCCTAAAGGTGAAGGTAACTGAAGAATGACCTTCACCTGATACATGCGACACGTTATTAAAGGATGACATCGCGTTTATTTGATTTGTACATAATATCTAAATAATTTAAACTGGTGAATGAATGGGGGAACGGATTTTTGTGAGCGGGAAATGTATTTAACTAGCTGTTGTTGATCTGGGTTTTTCCAGATCAAATTTGGCTGTGAGATAGCCCTGTCGTACACTTGGGGATTTATTTAAAAAAGTAAACACATGAACTATGATTTTTCTTGCATTTTCGTGATCAACTGGTGTCAATCTAGCTGGGTAAACATCACTGGTATGGCCTGCAGGCTTCAATTCAGCGAATTTGTCCGAAACGTTAACACTGTCGCCTATGGGAAACCATTTAGTTCCGTGATTCCTATGGGGGGCATGACTGCTTTTATAGTTCTGCTGTTTACATGCATTGTTTGTATCTCTCTAATGATCAACTTAGGAAATAAATTAACCCTTCGATCCAACCCATTCCATAGGCACATGCTATTCAATGTAATAATTCAAATATTATCAATCTCATCATTCTCATATATCATCTCTAGTTAGTCATATGGCTTCTAGTTGTTATCACACACCCCTTCCCCTGCCCAATATCAAGTAAGACTGGATGTGAAAGAATTTAATCACCTATGAAATAAGGTGAACAACTCTATGTAAAGCACACACCTCTCCACAATAAATGGAACATTTAGTGTGGTTATTTATATTCTGAGTCAATTTAAAGCTGAAGGATAATTAATATTCTCTGTATTAATGTGGCAGATATTAGTGGGAGACCTACGATTAGATTGTACTTTCACTTGAAGTTGGTGATGTTCACCCATTAGTCACCTCAGTTATGCATTTTTCTCCTCAAATTATGGGATATAGAAACTGAACAGAAGGGAAAAAGTAACTAAAAACATTGTTAATTTGATACTGTAGATAGTTCCCAGAAGATGAGGCCTAAGCAGAATTAGGACCCCAAAGGGTGAAATTAGTTTTGCTAAACCGCCATGCGGGATAGCATCACTAAATTCACCCTCTGGGGACCTCATTCTGGAAATGACAGACACTATTTGCAGGGTTGTTTATAATATCATCGTATATCTATTTACAGGTGTGATATCACAATCACTTTTTAACTATGATCAAAAACGACCGGAGAAAATAATCGATCTATGTGTCCCCAACAGGAAGATCACAGACTTCTGTGTTGTATGTGAGGTAAGGTATTAACCCATTGGAGAGTATTTATAACATCATATACATGATATATTGCATGAGTTTAACGTCAACGCAATAATCATTAAAAAATTTGGGTCAAAAGGGTCCAATAATTTGTTTTAATTGATGTGTATTTTCTGTTTATGTGTGCTATCAGCCTATTATAATCTATTGCACTTATACAATGGGACATTATATTAATCAAAATATCTCCTATTACAATTCATTTATAAATCAGATGATCAATTGAAGTTATTTCTACATAAAAATTACACTTCCTGAATATATGTTGTTCCACTCGCGAACTGTACGCCAAAGGGTTAACTAATTATACATAAATTTAAGAGGATGGAGGTGAGAAGGTATTTTATTTCTTGACATACACTGTGCCATGCCTCGCTTTGGGCTTAAAATTACCAATTGTTGACAAAATTTTCCAACTTGCACCAGCGCATGCTCCCATCATGAAAGGGTTAAGCAATTGGGACACTATAAGATAATAGTACCAAATATTTCTTCGTTTCAGATTGTTAGAGGAGAGAAGGTGAAGCATTGTAAACTGTGTGATCAATGTTACTATAACATGGACCATCACTGCTTGTTCCTGATAAAGTGCATCGCTCACAGAAACCATCTTCTATTCGTCTGGTTTATAATCATGGACCTCGTTACAATAGTTATATTCCTCATGTCATCGGTACTTTACTGTTGGGAGCTCTACCCTGAGGAGTCAACAGCCGGACATTTAATGCATTTATTCCATGGAAACATCTGGCTTCTGTCAATGGTCATCATGAACATAGCATCCATGGCATGGGGCGTTCATCTGCTTCGATTTCAGTTCTACAATATTGCCCGTGGTCAGACTCTTTATTTCCATGATAATGTTCCAAATCTGACTAAACTACAGAAGATTCTTAACTCTGTCTATTTCTTACTAGGCAGAGGATACCATACAAAAGGAACTGTTATTGTTTGAAAACCTTTCAGAATCTCTCCCGTTGTGGTCTGTTTTTTGCTCAATTTTAACCTAAAACATGTCTCATCCTTCTCAATTCTCAATTTTAACCCTTTCGATACTGAATGGTATCTCTTACTCAGTTATAAAAGAATATATTGGAATGGTCTATTAGTTATCTGGAATGGTTTTAAGGGAAAATAAGCAGACGTCAGATAATAAAAGTATGGAAAAAGTCCTAATTATTTTGGAGGAAAATGTTCAAATAATTATCTGAATTATTATCATTTCCTAAGGTACTACTAGTCAATGAGTATTTAGTATAGAAAGCGTTAACCCTTTGAGTGCCTAAACCTACAAAATAAGTCTGTTAAAGAATATAAGAAGAAATTATTAAAATTGTAAAAAATTGTAAAAACAAAAATTGTAAAAAAAAAAAAAAAAATTGTTAGGCCAATGCATTCTCTTATATATGCGAGGCGACCTATGGTCGACTCGCATATATAAGAGAATGCATTGGCACAGGGTATATGGGTTGATACAAAAATCGACCTGGCACTCAAAGGGTTAAATCATTTTCTGGGTAATAAAATATCAATTTTGCAAACCAGCAGTAACTTAGTACCCAAAGGGATAACGTCTAATACAACGTCTATAATAATGTACTAGATTTTATTTCATGGGATATAAACTTTAAGAGCACTTCACTACCAAGCCTGAGTTTAGTGTGCCTATTATTTGCAGAATAAGGTCCCCATAGAATGAATTTAGTGATGCTATCCTGCATAGTGGGCTAGAATCACCAAATTCACCCTCTAGGGACCTCATTCTGCTTAGGCCTCATCTTCTCTGGAAAGTTTTTTTATTGTAAAATATTCTATGGAAACTTAGATTCTATTTCATTTTTAGTTCAGTTTCTCTATATCCCCAAATTGGCAGAAGACACATTGCAAAATCGAGGTTCCCAATGGGTGTATATCACAGTATTCACCATTTGGGAACTTCAATCTGAGTGTATGTCTCCCATAGCAGATGAGGCCATGCAGAATGAGGTCCCCAGAGGGTGAAATTAGTGTTGCTAGCCCGCTATGCGGGATAGCGTCACTAAGTTCACCCTCTGAGGACCTCATTCTGCAAATGACAGGCACACTAAGCTCAGGCCTGTTCACTACATGGTAACTTTTCCCAAATCAAGTTGGAAGGCAGAATGAATATAATTTCTATAGTCACCGATTGTTGTACACAGCAATGTTGGGAGTCAATTAGGCCCATGCAGACGGCAATGCGAACTTCATGACCTTGGCGACTTCTGTGTTCGATGCTCACTAAGAACAAACGTAATGTCATTGAGGCATCCACATGGCGCCTCGATGGGGCGACGCGAGCGGCACAACCAAAGTATCCAGTTTCCGGCTTTTTCGAAGGCCGAGATATACGAAGTCACTGCATGTGGAATCCATCAACATTGCCACGGTCATTCGAGGTAAATAAAATGGCTACTTCAAATTCAATGTCTACAGAGGAAACTATAATCGCAGTTCAAGAGCATAAAGTATTAGATAACAATATGCTCGCATCATAGATAATGCATGGATGGACATCTTACGCTTACAAATGTATGGTATAATTAAATTGATATTTTGTGACCATTTTGAACATGGAAAACAAACAGAGCAACCCCCACGTAGGATGACGAAAATCGACAAGAAAGTTCTAATGGCATTGACGCAGAAATCGCGACGCTCACATCGCCATCTGTATGGGCCTTTAGGAGCTCGAACATTGAGTGGCTTTAACCCTTTCATGATGGGAGCTGCGCTGGTGCAGCATTAAATATCCTGTGTAAGGGCATTCTCTTATACATGCAAACCTCCCATAGGGAGCCTCGCATATATAAGAGAATGCACTGGCTTACAATGTCATGGTAAATATTGTTTGGCCAATGTATTCTCTTATATATGCGAGGCTCCATATGGGAGACTTGTGTATATAAGCGAATGCCCTGGCATAGGATCTTTAATGCTGCACCGGCATATATAAGAGAATGCATTGGCACAGGGATTTTTGCAAAATTTCAGGAAGCTCCAGTCATGGAAGGGTTAATTCGTGTCTTGTCTTTCATCAAGTGCTGTCTGTAGATGTTCTTGATATAATATAATGCTCGTACAATCATTTCATTGTCATTCATTACTTGTGTGTTTATGTGTGGTTATAATTGACTTACTTATTATATGGCGCTATATTTATTAGATTTCTTAAGAAAACGTTTTCGAGTTATGACTTTTTAATCCCCATACAGGTACATATACATGTAGCTCACCAAGCTCCATGCGGAGTTCAGTCCCCTACACAGGACTTACTGCTGCCAGCACCAACATATAATGTGAAGAAATCGCACATTATTTATTTGAAACTTTTGTAGGTTACAATTTATCCTGTCCGGTCGCCAAACCCCCGGAATTCACGAATGCGTGTTTTCGCGTATAAAGTTTTTTTCTCTGCGGATTTTGTAAATTCAGGTATCCGACATCAAGATTTTATCGGCTGGCCATCTGTCAGCCTTGAGCAATTTTTTTTATAGCGCCCTAAAAAGTATACCCCCCCTCCCCCAATTTTTCCCCAGACGTTAAACCAGTAACTTGGAATTTGTTGCAAATTCACATGACTAATCTAGTAAAATGTATATATTTTCATGAAGCTAAGACATAACGACACTAGTTTGGGCCAAAATTGAAACTCACCATCTAAGATGGCCACCAAAATGGCCGCCGGAAGTTGAAAATATGACATTTTTTCACAAATATCTTCTAGATCAGTTCATGCTGTTTGGAACTGGTTGAGTAAAATGACTTTATTTTGTATTTTATATATTAACTGATCATTGGAGCAATTAAATATGCAATTATTGGGGTCCTATCCACTTGTGATCCCTCAAAAATTCGATTTTACAAAACGCGTTATAAAATTTCACAAAAAAATCACAACTGGGATTCTAGTCATATTTCAACAAGAAATGAACAGAAGGTTGCAATTAAGTGAGGCATACCATTACCTATGAATATTCCAGCTCACTGGAACCAAAATTCTTACTTTGGCTCAAAATGGCCGCCAAAATGGCCACCAAAATATGGAAAAATGGTAAATATCGCCCTAGGGTGTCCTGCAATCGCTTACAAGTTGTGGTTGATGTACAAAATTGGCTATTATGCCTTCTATACATTGAATACTAACATGTCTGCTGCACCATGGTTGATTGTTACTGTTGCCACCACTGACATCATCAAAACTATTGGACGTTTCTCTCAAAAACTTGACATAAATATCGGCAAAAATGTACTTTTCAGGTTTGAACCATTTTTCTAGTAATATGTAATTATCTTTGGATTTAAAGGTGTTTATTGTATTGGTCTATCTTAAATGTGTCACACTACGGTGTTTATAGAACAAATTGCTCAAGATGGCTTCCAATATGGCAACCAAATTGGTAATAAGTTATTTTTTTTTTACATATATCATTATAACATTATATATATAACATTATTCTCTGCGTTATCCGAAAATGTATATTATGTTATTATACGTGTTAGTTAATTAACTGACATCTAAATGTTCTATTATGGTTGTCCCAGTTCCGTATGGGGCATGACAAATTTATTTTAAAGTATGGAATTTTGTGGAGAAACTCTTTTGTGATTCTGACCATATTATTGAAAGGAAATGGGCAGAACTTTGAGACGGAACTGAGATGAACCATAATACCCTTCTGGACAAAACAAGTGTCCAGTGGCACCACGGTGTATTTGCTGTTCAGCCGCAGTGTCAGAGTTTGTAACTGCAGTTGAGCACCGCGGCCGAATGGCATGTACACTGCGGCCAAACGGCAAGTACACCTTGGCCGAAAGGCAACTACAACGCGGCCGAATGGCATGCACACCGTGGTTAGATTTCTGGTTTGTATCGTCTTTTTTCAGTTTAATGAACGTACACCGTGGCAACTACACCGTGGCTGAATGGAAGGTACACCGCGGCCCATCTGTAGTTTCGGCCGCGGTGGCAACGCTAACCACACCTCGGTTAAGTGGACACTTGTTTTGTCCAGCAGGTATGCGGCTCTTCTGTTTCATTATGATAAACAAATATCAACTGGATACAGGATGGATGCCAAGATGGTAACCAGGGAGTTACTCTATGATCATATTTGAGGTGAATAGGTATGCATGGAGTTAGTGTATGTCTTGGATGATGTGAATATGTATACAATGAGTGACTATATGGTTATGAGTGTGTTGTCCATAGTGAGATGTAGTGGTATACAGGGAGAGGTCATGGTCAGGTGTGGGGTGAATCAGTATGAATGGAGTGACTGTATGGTGTATGGTTGTGTGTATCTTGTACGGGTGCACCCGGTGTGCCGGTATGGACATTGCTGTGGTGTATGGTTATAGCTACATGGCCATCTATGTATTGATTATGTATATATGGAGTGACTGTAAGGTCATGGGTGGGATGTACATGTGTTTTCTGTATGATCATGGATGGCGTGTGTGGATAAATCGTGAGTGAGTTTATGGTTACGGGCAATGTGTGTGGTATACGTGGAATGACTGTACTGTCATGATTGAAGTGTATATGCATACCTGGAGTAAGCTGGTGGACATTATCGTGTGGGTATATAGGGAGTGTCCTTGTGGTAACGGATGGGATGTATATGTTTATATCTCGTGGATGTATTATCATTGGTATGTGTGTAGGGATTAGCTGTATGATCATGGATGACGTGTATGATTATACAGTACGTTGCTGAACTGTCATGTGTGATGTATATATGCAAGTATTGATGGTATGAGTGGTCGTGTGTGTGGGATTTTTGTATATCTGGAAGGACTGAATGGCCAGTGGTGAGGTGCATATGTATACCTGGAGTGACTCTATGGTCTAGGGTGGGCTTCATATGTATATATCGAGTGGTTACATGTATATGACTGTGTGTGGAATATGTATACAGGTAGTGACTATGGTCAATGGTGAAATGAGTAGGTATACAAGGAGTGACATCAATGTAATGAATATCTATGCCGGGAGTGACTAAATGGTCATGTGTCAGATGTGTGAGTATACCTGGTGTTCCTGCTTGGCGACTCGTGGCGGTATGGTCATGTGTAGGTTATGCGGGTATACAATGATGTTGCTATATGGTCATGTGCGAGGTGTATGTGTATATAGCGAGTGGCTATATGGCCATGGAGGATGTGCATATGCACACATGGAGTGACTATACTGACATGGCTGGGGTGTATTAGTATATATTGAGTGGCTATTCGGCTATGGTGTGACAAATAGGGATACAGTGAGTGACATGGCCAATGGTGAGGTGAATATGTATACCATACACATTACCCGTAGCCATAAAATCACTCACTATTTATCCACACACCCCATCCGTGATCACACAGAAACACATGTACATTCCACCCATGACCATGTAGCTATATCCATACACCACATCAATGTCCATAAGGCACACCGGGTGCACCCGTACAGTATACACACAATCATACCCTGCTGGACAAAACAAGTGTCCACTTAACCATGGTGCGGTTAGCGTTGCCACGGCGGCCGAAATGCAACAACACTCCTGCTACCTATAGTTGGGCCGCAGTGTACTTGCCATTCGGCCATGGAGTAGTTGCTGCGGTGTACGTTCATTAAACTGAAAAAAGATGATACAAACCAGAAATCTAACCACGGTGCACATGCCATTCGGCCGCGTTGTAGTTGCCTTTCGGCCATGGTGTACTTGCCGTTCGGCTTCAGTGTACTTGCTTTCGGCCGCAGTGCTCAACCGCAGTTACAAACGCTTACACCGCGGCCGAACGGCAAATACACCGCGGTGCCAATGGACACTTGTTTTGTCGAGCGGGGTACACCATACAGTCAACTCCATTCATACCGATTCACCACACACCTGACCATGACCTCTCCCTGTATACCTATACATGTCACTATGACAACACACTCATAGCCATATAGTCACTCATTGTATACATATTCACATCATTCATGACATACACTAACTCCATGTATACCTATTCACCTCACCTATGATCATAGAGTAACTCCCTGGCTACCATCTTGGCATCCATCCTGTATCCAGTTGATATTTGTTTATCATAATGGACCAGAAGCGTCACATATTATGGTTCATCTCAGTTCCTTCTCAAAGTTCTGCCCATTTCCTTCCAATAATATGGTCAGAATCACAAAAGAAGTTCTCCGCAAAATTCCATAATTTAAAATGAATTTGTCATGCCCTATACAGAACTGGTACAGCCATAATAGAACATTTAATTGTCAGTTAATTAACTAACACGTATAATAACCAAATGGGTCACAATTTGCTACATTTTCAGATTATATATAATGTTATAATGATATATGTAAAAAAAATAACTTATTACCAATTTGGTTGCCATTTTGGAAGCCATCTTGAGCAATTTGGTCTATAAACACCGTAGTGTGACACATTTAAGATAGACCAATACAATACACACCTTTCAATTCAAAGATAGTTACATTATTACTAGAAAAAATTGTCCAAACCCGAAAAGTTAATTTTTGCCGATATGTATGTCAAGTTTTTGTGAGAAAAGTTCAATATTTTTGATTATGTCAGTGATGACAACAGTAACAATTAACCATGGTGCAGCAGACATGTTAGTATTCAATGTATAGAAGGCATAATCGCCAATTTTGTACATCAACCACAACTAGCAACCGATTGCAGGACACCCTAGGGCAATATTTACCATTTTCCTTATTTTGGCGGCCATTTTGGCAGCCATTTTGAGCCAAAGTAAGAATTTTGGTTTCACTTAGTTGGAATATTCATAGGTAATAGTATGCCTCACTTAATTGCAACCTTCTGTTCATTTCTTTTTGAAATATGACTAGAATCCCAGTTGTGATTTTTTGTGAAATTTTATACCGCGTTCTGTAAAATTGAGTTTTTGAGGGATCACAAGTGGATAGGACCCCAATAATTGTATATTTAATTGCTCCAATGGTCAGTTAATATACAAAATAAAGTCATATTACTCAACCAGTTCCAAACAGCATGAACTGATCTAGAAGATATTTGTGAAAAAATGTCATATTTTCAACTTCCGGCGGCCATTTTGGTGGCCATCTTGGGTGATGAGTTTCAATTTTGGCCCAAAATAGTGTCATTATGTCTTAGCTTCATGAAAATATATACATTTTACTAGATTAGTCATGTGAATTTGCAACAAAGTAACTGGTTTTACGTCTGGGAAAAAATTGGGGGGGGGGGTATACTTTTTAGGGCGCTAAAAAAAAAATTGCTCAAGGCTGACAGATGGCCAGCCGATAAAATCTTGATGTCGGATACCTGAATTTACAAAATCTGCAGAGAAAAAAACTTTATACGCCAAAACACGCATCCGTGACCTGGCGGCCGGACTTGTCTAGATCAAGCCAGAATGAATTGAAACTGACAAAACACTTCAATAAAAAATGTTTGATTTTACTAAAATCATACACATGCCGGCAGCGGTCAGACATAGCACACAGAGGGGACTGAACTCTTGTTTTGCAGCTTTGGTAGCTCATCTGTGTAGCTATTGAGTTGGCTGATTTTTATGTTTACCCATATAGTAAACATAGTGTCGACATTCGGATTGACCACTCATCGTTCGTCCATCCATCTGCCCATCTAGCCATCTGTCTGTCCATCTGTGCATAGACATGGATTTGATCCAACTATTTTTAACTGAGTTATGGCCCTCTTTCGAAAAATATTCACTCTTAAAAAAAAAATTTTAGATGGAATTCCTTGCTCAATTTAAAAAAAAGAAAAAAAAAGAAAGAAAGAAGATATAAATAAAAACAAATATTGTGTTATGTACTAGTAAATTTTTTTGGAACGATACTAAACCCAATTCACCAATTCCATCCCATGCATTTGGACTACATAGCTATTAATATGGCTATATAATTTTCTGATGTCACTTATGCCAATGTACAGATAAAGAAAGCTATGGTATCTAATTTGTTTTAAATGTTTCAACAATACACATGACATGCTATTAACAGTTGACAAAAAAATCTTTGCTGAATTGCACAGCTGAGTAGATCACTCTACAGATGGTCTGACGTCATTACAAAGGTTAAAGGTTTAATAGAGATGCCAAGATTCAGCATTAACAATGCCAGTGATTAGTTGACAGCTCTGCTATATAATTGATATTAATGGGTCAGCAGTGAGGTGTGTCTTATCTTGATGGCTGTGTTGTTGGTAAATTTGATACATTATCATTGTAAATTTAAATTGTACTCTATTAACTCAAGTATTCCATTTAATCCAAGGCTGCGCTGGTGCAGCATTACAGATCCTGCATCAGTGCATTCTCTTATATATGCGAGTGACCCATAAATTCCAATAATTTGTGTTATATACATTTGTCTATAATAGTACATAACAGTATACTCTGTAATTCAAAATCAAAACTTGTAATTTATGATTCCGATCATAGTACATGTAATTTAACATCTCCCGATCATGATCGGCCTCTCGTTAAAGCTACTTCATTGAGCAACATTTCATATCATTTCATTTCAAAGGCACAGGTATTAAATGATATTATTATATCCCCTTTTTTTTAAAAGGGGGGGAATACTAGCTGTTTTGCATCTGTCCGTGCATACGTCCGTCCGATGTCTGTTCATGTCATAACTTGAACAGTTGTGCTCGAATCTCAATGAAATTAGGTATGGATGTTCACTACTATGAGGAAATTAAATAGAGGGTTCCATCGTTTTGTTCGGATTTTCCATTCTAGAGTTATTCATCTTTGTTTATCTGGAAATGTTGGCTTTTTGGTCTGTGTGGTGTCTGTTCATGTCGTAACTTCAACAGTTGTGCTGGGATCTCAATGAAAGTTGGAATGGATGTTCACAACTATGAGGACATTAATTAGAGGTTTCCATCGTTTTGTTCGGATTTTCCATTCTAGAGTTATTCACCTTTGATTATCTGGAAATGTTGGATTTTTGGTCTGTCTGGTGTCTGTTCATATCATAACATGAACAGTAGTGCTCGGAACTCAATAAAATTTGGTATGGATGTTCACTACTATGAGGGGATTCAATAGAGGGTTCCGTCATTTTTTTCGGATTTTCCATTCTAGAGTTATTCATCTTTGTTTATCTGGAAATGTTGGCTTTTTGGTCTGTCTGGTGTCAGTTCATGTCGTAACTTCTACAGTTGTGCTGGGATCTCAATGAAATTTGGTGTGGATGTTCACTACTATGAGGACATTAAAAAGAGGGTTCCATCGTTTTGTTCGGATTTTCTATTCTAGAGTTATACATCTTTGTTTATCTGGAAATGTTGGCTTTTTGGTCCTCTGGTGTCTGTTCATGTCGTAACTTCAACAGTTGTGCTGGGATCTCAATGAAATTTGGTATGGATGTTCACTACTATGAGGACATCCAATAGAGGGTTCCATTGTTCTGTTTGGCTGTTCCATTCTAGAGTTATTCATCTTTGTTTATTTGGAAATGTTGGCTGTTTGGTCCATCCAATGTCTGTTCAGGTCATAACTTGAACAGTAATGCTCGGATCTCAATGAAATTGTGTATGGATGTTCACCACTATGAGGACATTTAATGGCACATTCAAATGTTTTGTTTTGGTTTTTTGTTCTATAGTTATTCATCTTTGTTTATATGAAAATGCTGATTTTTGGGTTCATCTGTCGAGTATAGCAGTCATAAGTTATAGATATGCCCACACTAGGCGGTATGCCACAAAGGGGTATGCACCGGACGACAGTCCATCTCTTGTTAAGCCTATATTTCACTCTCAATACTATTACATGTACTTCAGGCAGTGGCTATCGAGGTCTTATTCTTTCTCAGTATTTCTGCTAGTCGATATTGAAGTCAATAAGCATGTACCAGCAATCCTAAACATGCCTTTACATGGATACATATATAAAACATAAACCCATTTTGAATGACAAAATGTGACATCCGCATTATGTAATCAGTCCGTCTGTCTGTCTGTCAACATTTTGGTTTCCGGATGATAACTTGAGTTTGAATTACTTGATCTCAACTAAGCGTAGTATGTGGCTCAGTCATACCAAAATACAGGTCAAGTTCGAATTTGGAGTCGGCCCGATGAGTTATGGACCTTTTTCGACTTGGAAAATTAAATTTTTACATCAACATTTTGGTTTCCGGATTATAACTTGAGTTTGGATTATTTTATCACAACTAAACTTAGTATGTGGCTCATTGATACCAACACATACAGGTCAAGTTCTAACTTGGGTTTGGTCTAATGATTTTTTCCTGAGTTGTGGGCCTTTTTGATTTAGAAATTTTGCATATTCTTGCTTTATAGATGATTTTGGGTTATTCTATTGGACTCATATTTTGTATGTTAGTTTATTGCCTCACAATACAGGTCAATTAGGGTTTGGTACCTGATAGCCAATTTTCTTTGATGGTAATTGAAAGATGACAACTATTTACTTTGCAAATTGGCATATTAAGCCATTTCTGATAGTTCTCTTTGTTTTGTATAGGATGGTAGACCACAACATAAGCAGTTAAACAACACATTAGGATGCCACATCGAGTGCATTGGCCAACAAACTTGAACACTGTATGTGCACATGCTAATTGCAGATAAACATTGGAATTATACTCACAAAATAAATGGTTTATAATCTATACCGTGTGGACCTTTCTCAAGTCTGTTAAAGGCACCGGTGTAAATTTTGTACATCACACAGGCCTATAGGGTCCAACTTAGAATTTCCAACACCCCCCTCTTCCCAGAATGAAGCAGACCAAAAATTTGAAGTTTTTGAAAATGTTATTTACCCCCACCCCGGCCCCCTCCCCACAACCCAGTTTTTGAATGCTAGAATCCTGTACGCTGATTGATCTCAGGATGTCAAATTTTGCATGAAAACTCGCAGGTATAGTGCTCAGAGATTGTATATTTTCACCAAATTAACTTTTAATAATTATTTCCACTTAAGCGCAATTATTTATTTTAAGCACAATTATTTGCCCTTAAGCTCAATTATTTGTGCTTAAGTGAAAATAATATAATTACGCTTAAGCACAAATAAGGAACATAAAAAACATTACCTAACACACCCTGTTGATATTGGCAGAGTCCACCACACATTAGAAGTTCAAACATGGGGAAGCCTATTTTATTTTTGAGGGAAGATCTATATTGATTATTTGCACTTAAGCACAATTATTTATGCTTAAGTGTAAAACATTACACTTAAGCACAAATATAATGTGCTTAAGCAAAATAATTGTGCTTAAGCCTGCTTAAGCTCAAATATTTGTACTTTATAAGTGCAAATATTTGTGCTTAAGCACAATGTTTTTACACTTAAGTGTAAATAATTGTGCTTAAGTACAAATAATTGCGCTTAACCGCAAATAATTATTAAAAGTTTAATGTAATTCAGAATCATTACACTCGATTTAAAGCAAACTCAAATCTATATTGCAAATACAGGAGAACAACTAAATCAAGGAAAACGTTATCAACCAGAGCATGTCTTTGTGGAATGAACTCCCAAGTGACTTCAACCCCACAGGGGGATGGGTATTTTCGGGATCGACCCTTTTTATTTTTCGGGAATTGGGATCGTCAGATTTAATTTTCCGGGAATCGGGAACAGAATTCCACCTGGACCCGGGAAAGGATCCCCAATTAAATCGGGATTTCCATTTTTAAACACCTAATTATGAACTGATTTCCCCAAAAATACACACACCCGACCGGTATTCCAGCAATGAAAGATGAGTTAGGCATAGTTATCTTATCTACTGAAATATCTTTAAAATGTCCTTCCAAACCTATCCTAAATATCTGAAGAAATAATTCATAAATAAGTACAACACCTAGCTGCTTTATTATATGTGGTTATTCATCATCCTGACCCAACTGAAGTTCCTTCATTGAATACCTGAGCTAAACTATTGGAAAAAGAAAGGAATAATATACATGTAACATAGTTATCAAATATTAAACCTACATTCCTATTTTTCCTCATGATCTCTGCACTGTGTGACCAGAAGCCAGTTTCTTTAACTTAAGTTACCCATACCACTACCCAAATTTACAATATAAGATGCAATTATCTGGGTTACAACAAAGCCAAAAAATCAATATCCTTAAAGGTACTCAACCCGTAAAGAGGGTCCCCATCTCAACAGATTCCAACAACAACAATCCGATCAGAGGGTCCTATATTACTATTTCTTTGGCTTTGGGGGTAAAAAATATTTGATTCGAGTCGAGGAACCCATCAAACAAAGCTCAGAGTTATTAGATATTGATTTTTCAAATTTGTTATGTTCTCGAGATCTGTACTAATAACTGCCGTAATCTGCTCTGGATGTGTACTCCAAATCTATTCAAACAGACAAGGATGAATAACTCTAAAATCAAGTGGTAATTTTAACGCAATTTTGATTGAGTTCTGGGCCAGATAGTATTCCCGATAATGAAAAATAATAGATTTCTAAAATCGATATCTAACAAATCTGAGCTTTGATGGGTGACTTCCTCGACTCGAATCAAATATTTTTGACCCCCGAAGCCATTGAAATAGTAATTGAGAGGAGTTTTATCGGGTTGAGTACCTTTAAGCTAAACAAATTCCAAACCAAATTTCCAAACAAAAGCTGTCCTACACATGAGTGATCATGAGTGACAAATCCATACACATACCTATATATGCGAAACGAAGACATTGTCATATCAAAATCACCAAAGATACAAAGCATTAAATAAGTTATACAAGTAACCACTCCAATAAATCCTTGTCACGCGGCATGAGTCATAGTAATTAGTATATAATAGAAATCAAACTTGGAGCTATGAACAGCATAATATTAAGCTGCAAAGCATTCATGAAAAATAGTGTGAATATACCCCACCCTCCATGCCACCCCCACCTATTAGCATGGTCCCTTATTACATCTCACTATGAAGTGCACTTTGTACAGGAACACCATTTTAGCTCACCTGAGACGAAGTCTCCGGTGGAGCTATAGTCATCACTCCTCGTCCGTAGTCCATCCGTCAAGAATCATCTTCTCCTCCAGAACTGTAAGACGGAATGGGTTCATATTTGGTGCGGATGTTCCTTAGATGAATCACATTCAGTTTTGTTCAAATGAGGTCACCCGGTCAAATACTTGCGAAGCTAGGACCATAACTCTTTCCCACCATTGTAATTCTTACAACGACTTCTCAAATTTCATTGGGCCGAATGGGTTCATATTTGGTACAAAGGGTCCTTGGGGGACTGTGATTCAGATTTGTTCAAATGAGGTCACTGGGTCGAATGTGGGTTAAATTTTGGTTAAATTTTTATTTTTGGAATTTTCACCTTGCTCAATTTAACAAACAAAAAATTATTTTTTAAACATGTTATAAAATTTGAAAAAAGTGACACCATTATAACATCTGCAGAGTTATGAAACTTTAATCTTTAATGAAATTACAGAAATATTCCATTACCCATCCCCCCTCCCACGTGGCCCAGACCCACCCCCCCCCCCCCACCCTGCACCCAACCAACATCCCTTCCAACCGATATAATCTCCAACTTCCAACTTTAATACCTGTAGATATATCTCTGCAGACACAGACAGACACAGGTCATTAATCTAGATTAAAATAATATATGTCATCTGGCAGCTTGTGTAAACAACACTGCTAGAAAATTTAAACAAATTGCCTGAATATAGTATGTCTGACATTTGCAGAATGAGGTCCCCAGAGGGTGAATTTAGTGTTGTTACCCCGTACAGCAGGCTAACATCACCAAAATACACAATCCAGGGACCTATTTCTGCTTAGGCATCATATTCTGGGAAGTATCTTAAGTATCAAATTGAAATTTTGTTTTAGTTACTTTTTCCCTTCTGTTCAGTTTCTATGTCCCCCTAATTTGCAGAAGATAAAATGCATAATTGAGGTGCTCAATGGGTGTGCATTACAAACTTAAACTGTAGAACTTCAATCTGTTCCTAGGTTTCCCATGGCTGTTGAGGCCTAATCAGACTGAGGGTGAATCTGGTGATGCTAGCCCATCATTAAATTCACCTTTTGGGGACCTCATTCTGCAAATGTCAGACACAATATATTCAGACTTGGCTGGCATATTATTTTAAGCTACATAAATGCATGCTATCAAAATTTATTTGAGGCATTTTAAATTCAGACATCTTGAGATTAATTGAAAATGATCCATTATCTGGGTGATATAGAATTGGCCCATCACTGCCATCAGTCGCCATACACTTGGTCTCTCAGATTAAATAAACAATAAATTAGAATTCATTCTGCTAGTGGGCAGCCGGGGATTACTGTAATTGTATGTGCCAGCTGTGGTATTTGTTTATCAACACATTTGAAATATTAGCATTGTATCTATGATACATTCAAGTGACATTCTGGGTACAGTTCCATCATTTAAAGGTACTCAATCCGAATTAACGCTCGCAAATTACTATTTCCTTGGCTTTGGGGGTAAAAAATATTTGATTCGAGTCGAGGAACCCACCCATCAAAGCTAGGAGTGATCAGATATCGATGTTTGAAATCTATTATTTTAATTTTAAGTAGCCCAGTAAACTATCGACGAGAAGAACTTGTCTGACCAGATAGCGGATGAAGATCGATAACTCTAAAATCCAGTAGCTTTTTTGTGTCAGATATTTGACAACTGGTAAAATTTCGTTGAACAAAACGTTGATAAATAACAGGTTTTTGGCAATTTTATACTATAGTTGACTGTGGTTAGCATTATTTTTGGGCAATTAATCGATGCTGATAACTGAAGTGGCATTTCAAAAAATGTAGTTGTTGTTGGAATCTGATGATATGGGGACCGTCGAATCAGATTGAGTACCTTTAATGGGATACATGTATTAACCCTGTCACCAATTTTATGCTTTTGTGATATTTTTAATTTAATTTCTCAGATTCTATCTCCAGGTTTATAATGATAATAATCCACCTTTACTTGCATGGATTTTGTTTCTAAGACTGGTGACATCTTTTTGAGCTCACCTGAGACGAAGTCTCCAGTGGAGCAAAAGTCATCACTCGTCGTCCGTCCATCAACAATTCTTTGAACATCTTCTTCTCCAGATCCATAGGACCGAATGAGTTCATAATTGGTGTGGATGTTCCCTAGGTGACTGGTATTCAGATTTGTTCAAATGAGGTCACTGGGTCAATTAGTTCTGAAGCCAGGGCCATTACTCTTTCCCTCCATATTAATTCTTAAAACGACATCTTCTCAAGTGGCATCAGGCCGAATGATTTGGTTTACTGGGGTTCAGATTTGTTAAAATGGGGTCACTGGGGCATAAATGGGCAGGTCAATATCTTTAAAAAAAAACAATTTTTAGATTTAAGTTTTTAGATTTAACTCCTTTTGCTAAATTTAAAAAAACCAGTAAATTTTACTTCTTGCTCAATTTTATAAATTTTTTTTTTATATATAAATGTTTTTTTCAATTAAAATTTTGAAAAATAAATTATGTTTTAACAACATACTGACTATTGTAGTCTTCAGAGTCCCAGTCTTCTCCGTCTTTACAGTCTGTTGAGCGACCCCACAGTCATTGACTGTCTTGTTCTTCTCCATAAACTGCACCCCTAGTATAAGTATGAAGTGAGCCAAACGCTAAGACCACCGGTAATAGGGGACCCCAGTATATTATGTGGGCCCTTCCATATCAACACGCTTTGTTTCAATGGGGTCCTGTTGTGTGTATATGTATAACAATGTCATTGATTATCTAATAAACTTTATTGAACTTGACAGTCAGCCTTGCCCTTGCATCAAACTCTTTCGCCTACGCCACTGACGCGCACCTGCCCCGACAGGGGGCGCTCATCAAGTCCATTCAAAGCCGGAAACGCCGCCTCGTTTTCAATGTAAATATTATCAAACGTGACACAATTTCCGATTAAAGGTAAGATTTCAACTGAAACAATTGTCATTAAGTGATATAAATTGTTTAACCGCTTAGATTATGCTGTTTTAATTATCGAAATAGTTGTTGCAGACGTGATATGTGAATGTTAAACAAAATCCGAGGTGTTTTGAAGTGTTCAAATTCTATTTCAAAATTTCGTTTCTCTGTTTTTCTCATGATTTTATCAGATCAATGAAACCTCCAAATACTGTTGTTGACAGACGAATCTTGTATGCAGTGATGCCAGAAGAACCAAAGGGCAAGGGGGCAAACCAATCAGGTGGGCATTTTTCGGGTGCACATGCACTGGTCTCCCCACCCCCCCCCCCCCACGCAATCCACACTTCTCAGGTGTCCCTACTTGTAAGTTGTATACAATCTTCTACATTTGAGTAGTGGAAGTCGGTAGCCAAGAGGTAGCGTACTATGGGAGGCCAAATTCACATTTAATAATGAATTACGCTTAAGCGCAATTGATTGAAGCACAATTGATTGCGCTTAAGCGCAAATACCACATATTGTGCTTAAGCACAAATAGGGCATTTATGCTTAAGCATAATGTATTGCGCTTAAGCTCAATTAATTGCGCTTAATCGTAATTGTGACTACTATCTAACCTACCCCATAAACTATTGGCATGACCTGGTGTATCACCTAGCAACACAAGAGGAGCATGGGGCTAATTTTAGACTGTTTTAATTAGCCTAGTACTCAATTTTGTCTTCAATTAGCCGCGTTATTAAATATTTTATGTGAATTTGGCTTTCATAGCGTACTGGTCTCTCGTGCTAGCGGACCGTGGATCGCAACCTGGTCAGGGTATACTCAATAATTATACTGACAAAATCAGAACTCCATCGGACACCAAGATTGTCAGGCTTAAAAGCATTCGCCATCACTGCATGAATAAAGATTTGAATGCAAAATGTCGACTCCCCCCCCTCCCCCATTACAACATTTGTCCAGGTATGTTGTCGTGGGTGCAGTATACTGTCCTAGGATCCGGGCCAGCTCGTCCCAGGGCCCACTCGGTCCAGACGGTTTTTGGGACGAGCTGGCCCGGCTTTTGTGGCAGAGTGGGCCCGGGAATTAAATTTGTGGATATGAATTTCTTAAGTTAAGATTATGATATATTTCAGGATGTTGTCTATCAATTTTGACATTTTGATTACTTTAGCAGTTTAAAATTAGGCATGTTTGTTTACAAAGATAATAGCCACTAATCACGTTAGTCGATTTGAACGAGAAACTGGCAAATTCATGAATAAACAATATATTGTACTGTTTTCACATTCTGAATAAATTTCTCTGATTCTCTATGAGTTCAATCGTCTCACTATCACTGGGTTAATTTTGGGAGAAGCCATCATTGTCCCCACTCCTATCAAAACAATATAAGTGGGTTGTTTACACAGTAACCAGTCACGGTCGGCTCATCACAGTTTGTCACACCTCACACTTCGACCAGAGGGTGAGATGGCTTCAGACCGTGTGACAGAACTTGTGGTATGAACTTGTATACTGAATCAATTGATACAGATCAAGAAGCCAGCGCAGTTCCTTGTTTTTAGCCAACTAAATTATCATAAACACAACTATCCAATCTACATGTACCTCCCGACAACCCTTTGGCTTAGAGAGAGAGAGAGAAATCCCTTGGACCAAGTCAGCCCGGGCCGAGCTGGCCCGTTTCCACTGTCCTATCTGGCATGCCTAAAACACTCTTAAAAGATATTTGCCTTAGGCCTAAAAAAAAACAAGACGTTTGTTTCCACTAACGAGCTGAAATAGGTAGGTACCTGTAGGCTTTTTTTTTTTTGTTAACTTTTTTTTTTTCAGTATCTTTAAAAATAACTGTATAATACTTGTCAATAACCCAAACTATGCACTTCTTAGCCCCAATCAGGTTAATCCAGATGACAGAGGAACTAGAAACTCCAATTCAATCTTACATATGCTTCAATATTTACATATATACTATTCTATATACTAATATAGTCTTTGATAATCCTAATATTTCCCATATGGTCTGGTGACAACTGGAGTCAGTCCAGCACCACTGCACTGTTCACATATTGGAGTGACCGTCTTGTACCGATCTCTTAATGATGGCTTCACAACACCACCTTCTCCTCCGCATTCAGTGAAGGATCTACGTATTTTTTGGGGACACCTGTTTTTGGCCAATGATATGCCAAAGGCATAACCTGAAGGCCTGAGCGGAGGAAGGTTTGGGAAAATCCATTGCATTTAGAGCTAATCTAGGGCTCTTTGAGTCAGTATTATGAATTTTACTGAGAGGTCAATTTGATCAAGTTTCTCAAGCATAACTTTGAATTTTTTTATATATGTATGGATTGGAAATGCTTATAAGTTATTGTCAGATATATTTTGGTTCAATGGATTATGCTTATCCTGCTTAAAATGAGACTTACCATTATCACTCTAATTCATATAATAGGCTATTTTATAAAATTCAAGTGAGACACATACATAATATACTATATGTAGTACAGAAACAATGTCTATTAAGTTAGTAATTACTATTTATAGTACTAATCTCTATGTTAATTTTTCATTTGGTATTATGAGATCCCACCTGATAACCAGGTTGATTTGATCAAATTGTTAATGTTCCTGTACTGTATTTGATTGAAATACTGAAGTCTGAAGGCTGAATGATAACAAACCTGAACTCAAACTATTTGAAGTTTTCACAGATGAAAGCTAGATAAAGCCAAACATACTTTACAATATGATTCCAACTGTTAAACTTAAATCTTTTTGTAAACTTAAACTTCTTATGTCAATATATATAAATATATAAATGTTTTGCATCTTGTTATGGTATGAATTGGGACCTAAATTGAAAATAATTGTTTTGTTTTTTTTTGGTCCAATTTTTTTGTTTTTTTGCGATGGCAATAAAAAGTTTAGGGTCGGGGGTTTAAAATAGGGTCGGTCGGGTTAGCGGAAACAAACATCTTTTTTTTTAGGCCTTATGCGGAAGAAGACATTAATGGCTGACCCATGTAGACCCCGCGGTGTATGCACGTTAAAACACACTACCTGTACTGGAGTCACCACAGGGTTATATTAAAGTTACTTGGCCGTGGTAGCACCTGGACCACTGCGTCTATAACCAGAAGGTTCCTGCACTGACATATCTGCAGATACATGCAGCTCAGTTGGTTAATGGGCCGACCTCTGAGCTAAGCTGTAAGTGTAGCAGCATATAATATTATGTTCAATCTTGAAATAGTTTGTGATCAATGATCTGAAAACAATTTCAGAATAACATAAAAGAATGTCATACCCAACTAAAAATATACCGGTACTGGACAAATTTCTTACACTGCACTAGTGTTGAAACGATTAATCGACTAGTCGAAATCGATGCGATTATTAAATTAGTCGATCCCGAAATCTGCTAGTCGACTAGTCGGGGGAAAAAGCAGTACCATGTGCTATCATGACAGCAGTGCCATTGCACGGCCATATTACCAGTATCATGTAATCTGTAACAGTTAACACATACCGGTATTAACTTCTTAAAGCCTTATTGCATTGTTCCTTTAACGATGCCACTGCCAGTCATGCAAGGGCGGTGAACTCCATGACCTGAACTGAACCCAATGTAAGAACGTGTAGGCGCAGTTTCTTTTATATTGATCATCAAAGACATGTTCAAAGTGTTGCTGCCGACTGAACACTGTCTAGTTCCATGGGACGTAATTGACCAGTGATAACTTCTCACTGTCGCACGTGTAATACTAGAGTAATGATGCAACAAAATGGCTTCAATGATATACAAAACATAATTTGCGACAAGTCAAGCTGGTAAAGCCAACTCAGTAACTGAATAAATTCTAGATCATTCTTATACCCATACCCCCCCAACCCCCCACCCCCACGACACATGAGGTGCCAATTCAGAGAGACAATAGAACACACCCGACATCTCGTTAGCGAGACTTACGAACGAGACTTGCCTATTTATTTCCAGGTTACCGGCGACAATTTTTGTTTAAATAAAATGTTTTTATTACCTGCATTCCCCAAACCGTGAGATTATATGGAGGTTGCAGGAGAGCCGGGTTTAATACATCAAATTGGGAGACTCACGGGCAAAACGGAGATTACATAGTTCACATGCTTTCCGTTTGAACGTTCTGACACAGAAGAGTTGGATACTCGAAACTGCAATGCCACATGGCCCATTTTATACGTCATATGGGCATAGAAACGGGAACTCTTAGAAGGGGTCCGACTAGTCGACTAGTAGTCGATTACCTCTGGCGACTAGTCGATTCCTTAAAATCGCTAATCATTTCAACACTACACTGCACATCAATCGATCTATCTAGAGCTATACTATCACATGCCCGGCCTACGGAGAAGGATCAAGTAGATCCATATTTTGAATTTGTCCAGGAATTTTTGCCGAACCCATGACTTCTTCCCCACGGTAGGGATCTTTATACTTTAACATGCACACATTGTTGCACATGGGACAGCCATTAGCATCGGCTCCCGATCCGGCGGTGTGCCAAGTGTAGTATCATCCCTGGTCATGACATTACAAAAGGAGCGGAAGTACGAAATTTGCCCAGTACATGTACATATTTTTCAAATTTTGTCTTGAGATTCTTTTTGCTTCTGGAATCATTCTCAGAGCACTGATCATGGCATTGATGATTGATTCATGATGCCCATGGTACTGGGAATGAATATGGTGACAGAAAGTCTGACCGATACTTTGTCGGATTTGAAACCTTGACGGTGCCAAATATGCAGCCCTCTTAATTCAGATTGTTTGGCTTCGGCAATCCGCTACGGCAACAGTATGCCATGGCCCAGTTTGCTTCAGCAAATTGCTTCGGCAATGCTGATTGCCGTAGCCAATTATGAAGGCTGAATATGTAACTCAGATGTCGGCTCACAAACCAACTGAGCTATCTGCTCCTGTCACATTTATAATGTCATGCATGACCAGAGATGTCACTACATGTATGCTAGTCACATCGTCGATAGTGATCGACCCTATGTACATGTAAAATAGCTCCATAGATACCCATGTCCGTATGCAACATTGTGCACATGTTAAAGATCCAGACCTACCGATCAGAGAAGTCACTCTCACAGAATAGGCAAAATTCATGAATAAAAGAGTTTTTAAATTGGCCCCATGCAAAGACGACCCAAGATAATTCGGACCTATGAGTGACTGAAACATTTTTTTAAAGTTATTCTTAATTTATATAGCCATAGATATCAACAGCCCTCGAAATTAGCTACAGCAAAAGGCAATGACGTGGACTTAGCCTATATAAAATTTTTATGGGATTTGGAAGCAATGTTTTAGATGAAAAATGCAAATTCCAAGGACTGATATCAATAGGATAAAATATTACAATAAAACATAGGGCTTCTACATTAACAACTTTGTTGTATGTGATGTATAACTTTTTTTTGCGCACCAGTAACTTTGCTGTTGCAGAGGGATCAACAATTTTGGCCTGAGAACGGAGTACCTGTAGTGGTACTAACACATTAAGCACAGACTTCACAATTAGCCTATATAAAAACCTTGTTTTTCTGAGACATTGGTATCTAATGGTTCCTTTGATCATATAAGATAAGATTTGATTTGAAATCACACAAAAGTTCAATTCAATTTGATAAATTTTTTAACGATCCCGACCGGGAGACTAGTGCGAACTCTAAATATAATATACATGTAAATGAAAATGTCCTCAAAACATTTATATGAGGTTTGAATCGACAAAATAATTCTGCGTCGCGGGAGCCTACCATAAATCGTATTGTCAATCAAATTGAAGTTTCATTAATTTCCTATCTAATATTACATCAATAGGGCCAAATTCTATGGAGTTGACTTCGCAAGGGGGCCGTCTTTATATTAAGGAGCCGACTTTGTTTAAAGTGACTAGTCTGTGGATTTGTGACAGGTGAGCGAATCTGGGTGCTGCTAACTTTCAGTGCAACTCCTTTTTTCTCTCTCGCTCCTGTTACATTGGGGGTTCTGAGCCTCAAGACATATATAGAAGATGGAAGAGGACCTGGAGTGAGATTCACACATGTGTTTATTGTGTTGAACCTCTGGATCATGCCATGGATTTCTGCTCTGGCTGTACATGTAGAGATCATATTCCACCAAAACCTAGAAACTTTTCAAAGTTCTCACTGGAATCTTTAAATACAGCCTGCAAAATTAGCTTCGGCAAAAGGCAATGCTGTAGACAAAGCTGTAGAAACCAATTGATGTATAATTGTGTGCAATTCTAGACTCTAGAGCATCGCTGTAGAAGAAAAATTGCAAGGTTGATCTCTGTAACAACAAAAAAATAATGCAGACCTGTATTATATTTCTTAGTCAATACTAGTTTCTGTTCGTTAAAAGGGAGTACTGGCAAACCAATTTTTAATGGGCATTTCCATGCAAATCTCCAGAGTAAAAGAAATGTACGAAGTACTGGTAGTTGTATGGGAACATAAGCAGGTACAGTACAGTAGTACCATATATCAATGAACAGCTGTGAGTCGCGTCATTTAACACGTTCACTGCTGACGCCCATTCAATTACATGCAAAAAGTAACTCAGTCGGCAGTGAACGTGTTAACTAAGCTTAGTGAACAATTAATTCTCACTATCAATTTAATATTGAGATTTGTTTTCGGTAATTAAAAGACTTGATCTACCAGTGCTTTTGGTAAATTAATATTAATTAATAAGTAATCAAAATTGGTCACTCGACCTCCTCGGTATGTGGTTGTAAGCAACGGAATGAACACATGTAATTGGCGCACAAAAGTTGCCTGAATCATGTTCATGTATTCTCAAGCTGAGACCTTCACTTACAGCCTTAACCACAGCAGAATTATGGGTAACTTTCCAGGATTTAGTCGGAAATAATGGCTTGTTGCCATTCATTGGAAAGCTCTCAAAAAGTTCCCAGGCATTGAACAAATATTTGGAGTGGCAGATATTCTGTGTGTGACCTGATCCAGTGTTGAAAAAAAAATTAACATGCGGATGGGCTTGGTAAATGTTTAAGGACAAGGGGTGGGGTGTGGGTATTGTGGTTGTACAGCAATATTATCAATTTTTATGACTCCAGCAATAATTTAATTACCTCAACAACAAAAAATCACTTGGGATCCAGCTCTAGTGCATACATGTACATGTACCGGGTAGGACACATGGCAATTGTCAAACTTATATATTATAGCCGAGAGCTTTCCGATGAATGGCAACAAGCCATATTTCCGACTAAATCCTGAAAAGTTACCCATAATTCTGCCATGGTTAAGAAGTTGATTAATTAGAGCATTACTGTATATGACGTTCCTATTAACCACGAAACCAGAACTATAAAATAAAAGCATCATCATACATGACAAAACAAGCCCTGTATGTGCTTGAATAGCCATGTAAGTCTGTTTTTCATGGTTCTAACACAGAACATCACATTGATTTTGGGTTTGTCGATACGGCACCTGTGCCATTGAGGAAGGAAAGAACTCGAGGCTATGCCTCTCGTGCCATCCTTCCGTGCTAGCACTCATGCCATATCAATAAACCCATTAACACACTTGTGTAATTCTGTGTATGTGTCATTCTGTGTAATTATGCACTCTTTTGTCCCCCGAAAAATTAATTTTCGGGGGACTATAGAAACGGGCTCCGTCCGTCCGTCACACTTTTGAGTACCTTCATGGTGTAATCATCTCCTCCTACAGATTTCATCCCAGAGATTTGAAACTTCAGAATATTGTTGCCCATATATTAAAGATGTGCAACATGTATATAGATGACGCACAAATTATTTTTTGATAGAGTTATTAACCCTATTCGACTTAGTAAATTTCAACATTTTTATGTGTACCCATACCATGTATGGTACACATAATGCCGACGTCCGGATCAACCATCCGTCGTTCGTCCGTCCGTCCGTCTGTCCGTAGCCACTTGCTATCCGATTCGATTACTTGAGTAGTTTGTATCGGATCATGTTCAAATTTTATGTGCATGTTTATGATGACACACCCATCACCTGTATAGTTTTTTGGTATCGATCGGTTTAGAAATGATTAACACTTTCCATCCATACCTGGTCATATTCTATCTGATGCCATAACTCATGTATTTTTTTACCCATTGTGTTCATATTTTATATGCAGGTTTATGATGACACATGGCTCACCTGTATAGTTTTTGGTATCGATTGGTTGATCGGTTTAGAAAATAATTAACCCTGCTCACAAATGCTATCCGATGTATCGAAGTCAAACAATTTTCTTCTGATCTGCCTCATATTTCTTACCTAGGTCTTTCTTAGCACGTTCTTCATCTGTATGGATTTTGGTATTGTTTAGTTAACCCTTTCCACTCTTGTTTTTAAATAGAATTCATCCAAGCCAGGATGACTCAAACATTTTTCATCTGATCGACACCAATTTTGGTATATGAATTTCTGACCCCTAAATACAGATCAAGTGCGAATATGGGTTTGATCCTGTATATATTAACAGAGTTATGGCCCTTTATAATTCATACCTCTTTTCCATGCACTATTAAATTTGAATAGAACAAGACACATCACACACCTGTGTTATTGGAAGGAGATAATTTATTGCTTTGGACACAGTGACCTGATAGTTCCACTGGTGGCTGCAGATGTATAAACATCTGTCAAACTTTGATTGATGTTAGACTCTTTATTCCAGTTCTGTTCTCTGTTGAAACCATGCAGTTCATGGCATTATTGTTTACAGAGACACTGTTGTTATATAATAATTAATACAGCATTCCTTAGTTCCATCATATGATGTCATTGAAAATGATTAACCCTCTGCACACATCATATGGTCTTCTGATGTTTTTTATTTGATCATTCTCCTATTCTATGTACATGTTGATGGTGATCCACTTTTAATTTGCATGGATTTGGGATTAAAATTAACCCATTTGATTGACTCATATTATCTGATAGACATATATTAAATTATCACTTTAACTTTGAGCCAGGTTCAGTCAGTGTTTCAAGAAATGACCAATTGAAATTCATCATTAGAGGATATGTCTTATTTTGAAATTCCATCAATTGCATTTGGGTTACAGGATAATATTAACAGTGCTGGGATTCTTGAGACTGACTTATTGTATGGGTTTCTAAATCCAATGACATGCTTTTAGTTGACTACTCTGTGTTTATCAGTTCATTAGATTGGGTAAGATTAACCCCTTACTATCCAATTTGATAACTCAAATATTTCCATTGATTATGTTTATAGTTCTGGCACAGTTTATGATAACACACCTCTAACCTGCATAGTGAGGGTCATTTGGTTTATTTGCTTAAATATATTAACATCCTTCACCAATCCTGTTGACACAATGTGATAGCTAAATATTTTTTGCATGATTACTCTATAAATAATCACATCTGTGATAATCATGACACATTCTTCACCTGTATAGATTTTGGTATCGATCGAATGGTTGTGATAATATTAACCTTAACTTTAATTATATTTAAACTGTTCACAAACATATCTTTCTAATGATCAACTTACAAGAAAATTCACATTTATATCCAATCATTAGCAATCATATTTTATATCCAGGTCTATACATCCCTCACTTCTATAGTTGATCAGGTATTGATTGTTTTTTAGTGGTGAAATATTAATAGGTTGCTATGAATTTTTAATATGCAGCTGACACAAAATATAATAAACAAAAAAATAGCAATGATAATAAAAAAAACCACACAATATGTAATGTCTCATGTAATAAATAGATAAATTGAGTTGCTATGATGTTTATCTACCTAATTTCTTAACTATTTGATATTTAACAGCTATGGTGCTTCTCTCCGACTATGGATTGAGCTTAATTAGCCTTATAACTCTATAAGACATACATGTATCTGTGTTGGAGTCACTAATAGGTTGAAATCAAAGCCACGTCTGTTAACATTGTGTTAATGTGAGCAAGGTGCCCAATAAGTGTGATTTCACTTGTGAATTAATAGTAAGGTGTGAATTGTTTAAAGATTTGAATTCATGAAAAGGATGGGGTAAGGATATATGAAAATAGCTCATCGCTGTCGCCAAGGTATGGGTTAAACATCTGCTGATCGTGATCGGCCTCTCGTTTATAATTTTCAGTATGAGGGTACCTTCATGGTGTAATCAACTCCTCCTACAGTTTTCATCCTAGATATTTGAAACTTCAGAATATTTTTGCCCATGTATTGAAGATGTGCAACATGTATATAGATGATGGAATTTTTTTTTGGACAAAGTTATTAACCCTTTTCGACTTAGAACATTTCAACATTTTTTATAATTTTCTGTATGAGGGTACCTTCATTGTGTAATCAACTCCTCCTACAGTTTTAATCGTATATTTTTGAAACTTCAGAGTATTGTTACCCAAATATTGGAGATGTGCAACATGTATATAGATGACGGAATTTTTTGTTTGTTTTATGGTATTATTAACCCTTTCGACTTAGAACATTTCAACATTTTTTTAAATTTCTTTAACAAAGCGGCATCGACTTGCCACGTTGTCGGGGGACACTGTGGTCGGCTGACCTTTTATTTTATTACTAATATACCCCCACACGAAGATTGGGGTAGGTATATTGATTATACATACTGGTACATGTACAGGTACATGTACATGTACTTGTATGTGCCAGTCCTTCTGCCTGTGGACCGTCAGATCAAATATCTCGACCGTGGGTTGTCGGATCTGAATAAACTTTGGTATGGAGGTTGGCCATCGGAAGGCCTTTTAAATGTGGGGCTAGTAACATTTTTCGCATTTACCATTCTAGAGTTATAATTTTTTGTTTAATTTTGAAATGATGGTTTCATGTCTGTCTGTGCTGTTATCTCAGCCAATTTCAGTAGGGCCAATGACATTTGTGTTCTCATTCTCCGTCTTAGTCCTAGTGTTATCCTTTGTTTTTTTTATATCTCAACCGTTGGTTATTGGATCTCAATTAAATTTGGTAAGGATGTTTACCATCAGAAGGGCTTGCAATGAGTGGGTTGGATTCCTCAACCATAAACAACGAGGATGAACTTTTTGTAGAATGTTTTTAGTTCATATTCATTTTGTGCACCATTTAGTCTGTGGAGTGAGAAACAGTATTGTTGTTATTGGTAGGTCTATCATGTTATCCTGAACAGCAACCCAACTTATTGTCTCTATATTATGTAATTTTATCTATTGTATATAATGTCTCCCTCGAATGGAGGAATAAACAATCTCTCTCCATTGGCGGCATTCCAAAATTAGGTGAGTTACAATGAACTATCAGAATTTCTATACTAAATACTCATGGATGAGTAGTTCCCTTAGGAAATGTTCAAATAATAAGTTCAATAAACGACCATACATGTAGGCTATTTGTTGTACTTATTATCTGAATATTTCCCTCCAATAAATAGGACTCCTTCTGCACTTTTTAGTGATGCGGATTGGACCGATCCGCGGTCCAGGGGTGGACCCCGGTCCAGACTGGGTGTCACCGGACCGCGGACCGGACCGCTTTTTGCCGCCGGTCCGGTACTCTCCGGTCCGGTCCACTATTTTACTTCAGTAAAATAAAATAAACTATCGCGAATATTATTGCGTATTTGCCGTCATATCAATTAGCAACAATGTATTGACGCATTCAAGTGGTTAATATATATTAAACGTTTGATGCCACGAAAACAATGTATAGATGTACTTTGTACATGTCATTTTCCTTATAATGAAAGACAAGACAGTCACATTAATCCAATAGTAGTTGTACTTATATATGTATATAACTGTAATTGTCAGGACTATACAATTAGTCATCACAATCTCCAAGACTCCAATATTAATGTAGTAGTCATATTAGTACACATTTGTATACTTGTCATCAGTATAGTTATTTCGTTTAAATTTCAATTTAATGAAAATAAGTATGATACGAATCATGCATATACGATCAGTTGAATGCCATGTTAGATTGGTTATAACACATTCTGGCCCTAGCTATATATCTGTCCAATACATTTAATTAGTGCCTTGCTAGAAATACTATTATCGTGCATCGTTCCCAGTATATCCCACCAGAGACAGACAATGATGCATACAATCGGCAAACAATGTAAGTTTTAACATATATGGACTCATTGCAATGCACTGAACTCAGTAACCTTATACATGTAGTTTGTATACTATACAGAGGTAAAACTTTGAGAAAACAGAGCATTCATTAACATATAGCCTATTATAGGTGGACCGGACCGTTTTGGACGTGTCCAGGCATGTGTACCGGACCGGACTGGACCGCCTTGGCAGTGGACCCAAGGTGGTCCGGTCTGGTCCGCATCACTAGCACTTTTATTATCTGTCAACAGCTTATTTTCCTGAAAACCCCTCCAGATGAACAATAGACCATTCCAATGTATAATTTTATAACTGAGTAGGAGAAACCATTCAGCACATAAAATGGTTAAAATGTGGGTTCTGTTCTTCCCATGTTTCAATTTGGCACCGTGGGGGGTATGTGTTGAACCTTTTGTTTATCTATCCTCGATGTTATATTGTATTCTTGTTGGATGTTCTTAATAATTTTTGTTTGAATGTACTGTAAATTATGCCACATAAAATTCAGTCAAGACTTATGTTTATTGTTTTAAAATTGTATGCAAATAAAATTTCAGGTACTTGTTCAATTACTTTATTGCTATACCTTGGCAGGGTTGGTAGATTTTAAGCTGCTATGATCATGTGTAATGAGGCTCTATTATACTTTAATGGTCATTATACAATATTAGCATACACTACCGGTAGTACATGGCTGGCTTGGTCATTGCCACATACATGTAGATTCATGGAATGAGTTGGCAAGGATCGCTAAAATTTGGATATGATTACACGGAATCTCTGAAAATCTGATTTCTATATGTTGGCAAGGAATGTCCTTTCCCTATTGGGACAAGGGCCTGGGTCCCCCCACCATTTGGGCATATTAACACAATAGAGTTTTAATTGGGAATATTCAATCAGTTCAACAACCAGTCTGTTATACTGTGATGCTCTAATTAAATAAAACCATAACCACACCGCAGTTATATATGTAGGTAAACGCTGACATTCTGGTATTTCAATAGTGATGGAAAATAGCCTATATTGATGCCATTGCCAGTGGGTGTTATCTGTTTGTGTTGTAGTATCACCGGAATGTGGTAAATTCAAATGGATCATGAGTTAATTGTGTGTGTGTTTATCTCTACCCATTTTTATGTTTACCCATACCATAGTATGGTAAACATAGTGTCGTTGTCCGGATTGACCACTCGTCGTTAGTCCGTCTGTCTGTCTGTCTGGCTGTCTGTCTGTCTGTAGACACTTTACGCATGGTGCGATAACTCGAACATTTTATATCTGATCAGAACCAAATTTTGTATATTAATTTCTCAGCATAAAAGACAAATCGAGTTCGAATATGGGTTTGATCCGAGTATTTTTAACTGAGTTATGGCCCTTTTTCGAAAAAATATTCACTCTTAAAAAAAAAATTAGATTTAATTCCTTGCTCAATCTAACAAAACAAAACAAAAATAAAATAATTAAAAAAAAAAAAATTTTAAAACTAACACTATATAACTCCGCCAAGGGTACCCCGAGTCAGCGCACCAAATTTGGTTTAAATCGGTCCAAAATATTGTCCTGTACTGGTGAATTTGTTTGGAGCCATATTCACCAATTCCATCCCATGCCTTTGGACTACTTAGCTATTAATATGGCTATATTATTTTCTGATGTCTCTTATGCCAATGTGCAGATAAAAGCTATGGTATCTAATTTTTTTTAAAGTTTCAACAATACACAGCACATGCTGTTTAATAAAGGGTTTTGTTGGTTAAGTTACCAAAATGGGCTTTAGAACATTGCTAAAATCATTTAGCTAATCTTGAGATTCAAGTGTCTTTATGCAACTGGGGTTCCGTTATTTGATCAATTTAAATTTAAAGAGAATTCCATAACTTCTGATTTTATATGTACATGTATATCCTCTCTGGAATTTTCTAAACTAACTGCCAATTGGAAAAATTAATGAGACATGGGTCAGATTTTAGAACACTGTTGATTGCCTGTTGATAAATGAAACAAAGTGATATGTTTTTAATCACTTCATGTCATCTGCCATGTAGAGAATGATTTGTTTGTTATCACAAGAGCCAGCCAGTCAGCCACTTTCAATGCAAAGGCTATTTAGGCATCTGTTATCAGACCCAACACATCACAACCTAACATGTAACTACCAGAGAAAGCTGCACAACTGAGATCTATAAGGATATTTTGCAGAGAAGACTTGATCACTCTTGCTTGGATATTCTTGATTCTACATATTAATACCTGTGTGCAGATTCTTGTCTTGCTTGGATATTCTTGATCCTCATGCTTGGATATTCTTGATTCTACATGTTAATACCTGTGTGCAGATTCTTTTCTTGCTTGGATAATCTTGATTCTATCTGTTCATACCTGTGTGCAGATTCTTTTCTGCAGAATGTTCTTCTTTCTACTCATCAATACTTAGGATGTATCTTGACAAGACTATATATGGCTTATATGGATTTTCGCGTTCAAAGTGAAAATAGCTGATCACTATCGCCAAGGTATGGGTTAAACATCTGCCGATCGTGATCGGCCTCTCGTTTTATTCTTGACTTGTTGAAAACTCATAAACTTTGATGTATGCCCATTCTTCGGGTCAGGAAAAATATATGCCTATATTTGATACAAATTAAACACAATGCTGTATACATATACATGCAATAACATACCTGTATGTGATATTCACAAATCTAGCTAGTATCATGTTTGTAGCTAACGATGGCTGTATAGCAACAGTTGGAAAATATAAATGACAAAATCTATTGCGATGACTTTGATGTATAGACCAACGATTTATTGTTTTTTCCTTGTCACGTTGTTTTTGTGAACATGGTCTACCATGTGCTAATTCACCTTTGTGAGAAGTTAAATTAGGAAAAACCAGTGCCTGTCCAGGCTTTCCCCCGCCAAGATGGCTTTCCATGGATGTTTATTAATTTTATGATGATGTGGCTTAATTTGTAAGATGCCTTAATCTGGCCTGTGATCACTAAATAAAACATGCATGGATACCAAAAATTTTGAAATTGGTTCATATCTGTTTGAGTTATCAAGCCGGACAAACCAAAATTGCGAAAAATTGATAAACTAAAGTCGATAACTGAGACAAATTGAAATTGCAAACAATGCCATTTGGCATTCCTACCAAATTTCAAAGATCTGACAACCCATGTCATGGCTGGGATATACCGGTATGAAATGATTTCCAGATAAACGAAGGATAACTTAAAAATGGAAAAAATGAATGTCATTTGCCCCTATTTTGTGAGCAGTCATGATGTTGAACCTCCATACTAAATTTCATTTAGATCCTACTGTATAACCATTGTGTTGAGATATATTCATGGATTGACATAAAAAAAACACAATTCCAGATAGACGAGATGGCTGATGGCAGCCATGTTTTTAAACAAATATTGAGAAAAATATTGGCTGATCCTATCTGGAGACCACCCCAAAGATCCATATGGAGTTTGGTGATGATTGAATGAGGGAGGTACTAGTAGGTTGTTCCGGAAGAATTAGTCATGCAGAGAGTAAAATCCATTTTCACATTGTCCCATTTACAAAATAAGGGCCGTAACTCTTGAAAAAAGCGTTTGAAGAAACCCGATGTTTGTAAATACTCTTTTCCCCATGTTGATTCAACATACCATAGATTATTAAAATATGACTGATGATGACCAAGATATAGAGCGTCAAAGTTGTTATTGTTGTCTTACAGTTTAACTGCATCGTATAACCGCAGTTAAGATATGGTAAGCGTTGGCGGTGGGTATTGCTGTTAAATTCATATTCGGTGGTCACATTCGTTAAACCACCATAAACAGAAAGACTATTATATTATAAACAAACTTTGTTCATATACCAATCATAAATATCGTATAAATTGCATATTATTGTCATGTTATGTAAACAAACATCCTCTTATGTAAACAAACAGTACTTAAAGAGTTTGTGGTAAGCAAAACACTCAACACTGGGGAGACCCCACTAAGTGAACTTCGGTTAGAAATGCCACCAAGTTGTTTACAACATATCGGTATATCGTTTACTAATCGTCGCCTCTCAAGATTTTGGTGTTGAGTGGGTCACTGTGAATGACTTTCATAAGGTGTTGAGTGTTTTGCTTATTGCTCACTATTACATGATGTATAAAAACAAATGCTCGGCTCACACAAAGTGTCACCCCAGTTAGATGGGCCATTTACTTTGGGCATCACAGTACATGTATATCCCAACTCCATCTCATTTCTTTCTTCTATGTCTAATAACACCGGTGTAACCTGAAATCATGTAAATATGCAACAGTGGTCACTTTTCTTCTAACCAATATATGTGCAATAAAATGCAAGTTTCAAGTATTGCTTTACTATATACAGAATACACGTCTCACCATTCAGATGATATATAATTAAGAACAATGAAATGAAGCAATAGCGATAAATATTATTGAGCTGTATTGTGACCATGTTGCATCATCTCCTTACTTAAAATACGTGCATGCTCAACAACTAGTATTTTAAATTTGTTTTCCCTCTTCCATAAGGTGGGGGGAGGTCAAACCTATTTTTCTGAGCGTGTATAATGGGATGGGTTGGTGGTGGTCAAGTTTTTCCGCAGGCTAATAAAAAGTTTCCTCCATACTTTTTAACTATTTTTGGCCTGAAAACTAAGAGATACATGTAATGTAATTTTAACATCAAAGCTGCCTTTAGACAGTCAGTATAGATTGTTCGTTGTTGTAAAATTACTAAATACCCAGTATATGTCAGTCTATGTCACTCCGAACATACAATGCATGGACACGTTGCATAAGCAATCACTGCCATGTCAAACTAGACTAATCACATACACCAACCTGTAATAGGTAGTTGATTGGAAACAGTAAGTGGTGAAACTAATAATATTCTTCCAAAATGTTTTTTTTTTCTAGTAGGGTGGGTCTCGAAAAATGGTTGGAAAAAAACTTGATAAAATGGAAAACAAATTTGGGTCGAAGGGTGGGTGGGTCCCAAAAATGGCCAAAAGTAAAAAAGTTTCATACAGTACATGTACATGTCTGAAATTATTTTCTGACAACCACCCCCCCCCCAACCCCCGTCTCCATCTAGAATTTTTTTTTCCCCGATATTTGTAAACCAACTAAAATTTCTGTGGCCCTTATATATTGTGACTTACATGTACCATTATTATGAGAGTCTTTTTTGATAAAACTGTACAGGTAAGTGAGGATATAAAATTATTGGGTATTGGAGTTATTGATCATTGGGTCTAAAACCAATATGCCGCTAAAGAGTTTATATAATATGGTACTGATATGTGTGTCTGTCCTGATTGTCATCGTGCCATGCCCCTTGACCTCTCAGCTAATCCCTTGCGGATCTTCACTATGTGGGTAGAAGACATATCGGAGCTAATGAGCTGTACACAGCTTAGACTAACACAGATTGCATCATTTGATTTACTTTCAGATGATTACAGAGGATAAGGATTGATTTACATCGAGCATACATCGTCTCGTACAGCACACAGGCGCTTCACCTCGATCGACAGATGCAATTGTTTGATCAGTATCTCACGACTCTCCATTTTCGTGAAATCTCATTGTTTTAATTGCGAGTAAAACCACCTAATGTTTGATTACTGCATCCAAGGCGGCAGCAAGTTTAGATTGATTCATCACAGGAAAACCTGTTTAGCTTAATTAGGATACCATCCTCGTTAACTTATGAATCACTTAATTATATCAACATTGTGTGCAGTGAACGAACTAGTAACTGATTAGGATTACAAGGATTATACAGATTTATATATCAGCAGAATGATCGATTACTTCATGTCGTTGATTGGAGAATGATTTTTCATCGCCTGTTGTTTTAGTTCATATTCGTTTGTTGGCATCTGAACCGATTTGTGTATATCTGAACTCTTGAGTTGAGTGAATTTTACATACAAAGTGGATTGTTAGACACAGGACGTCTGCCGTACCACATAAACCTATATTAGATCTTCTCTAAGAGGGTTCTTTGGTGGTTACTGTGATTTTGATGTCATAAATTGAGTTTTATCAAAGGATCTGATGTAATATACTTTGGATTAAACAGATTACAAATAAATAGGTACCTGATGAGAAATTAGCTTGGTGTTCTTTGCTGATGAAACAACTGTTTAGAGGAGATAGTAATATTTCTTCATTATTACATTGAGTACTGTTCAGTCTTGTGTGGGCATTCACATTGATCAAGTGATTCAGTGGAAAATTCTTACAGTATATTAATAATTAATGACATTGATAACTTTGTTGTACTAACATGAGGTTCCTGCTCGAGCACCCATATTTTCAGACGTCTGGATGTTGGAATATTTAAGCAATTCTAGGATCAATTAATGACTTGAATATTCCTCAGTTTGCTTCAATATTCTTAGTTAATTTGTGCTTTCATCTGAGATGTGTTATCGAGGATTTCCCGACATACCAGTACCATGGACTCTTTATATGTGTGACAGATGAGAATGGCATCATACTCAAGTTTCATCAGCAGTCTAAAGAAAGATGAGAATGAACGCTCTCAAGAGGTCAGTATTTAGGTCACACTAATATTATTACCTGGTTTGTGAACAGGCTTCAAAATATGGTGCCAGACATTTGCAGAATGAGGTCCCCCAGAGTGTGAATTTAGTGACACTACCCTGCACAGATTGTTAGCGTCACCAAATTCATCTACTGGGGACCTCATTCTGCATTGACTCATCTGCTATGAGAGACCTATACTAGACATAGACAGATTTAAGTTCCCAGAAGATGAAGATTGTGATGTGCACCCATTGGGCACCTTTATTACGCATTGAAACAATGCCAATTTGGGGAGAAAGAAAAACTAAACTAAAAAAGTAGAAAGTTTCTAAAGAAACTGAAAACTTGTTAATTTGATAACTTGTTAATTTGATAACAAAGATATTTTCCAGATAAGATGAGGCCTATAAAGAAGAATGAGGTCCCCCAGTGGGTGAATTTAGTTATGCTAGCCCATGGTGCAGAGTAGCGTCACTAAATTTACCCTCTTGGGATCTCATTCTGCAAAATGTCTGGCACCATATATTGAGGTCTGGTCAGTATTCTATTTATGGCCAGGTTTTACGAACATTTAAGTGGGAAAAAAGTAAATGCAGGAGGGAACAATAATTTAGAAATATATATACATCACCACCCAAATAATCGACAATATACAGTAATGCCCTAAATAACCGACTCCTTAACCATAGCAGAATTATGGGTAACTTTTCAGGATTTAGTCGGAAATATGGCTTGTTGCCATTCATCGGAAAGCTCTCACTGAGAACTTTACGATGAATGGCAACTAGCCATATTTCTGACTAAATCCTGAAAAGTTACCCATAATTTTGCTGTGGTTAAGGGGTCGATTATTTAGGGTATAACTGTACATGATTTTGACAAGATATTTGAAAGTTTAAAAAAAAATTTCAAATCATTGATGCAAACTGAGGTATTTCGACCCATGATATAGCTTAAATAATGAGAAAAAATAAGAAAGCAAAAGTAAAACAAACCTCTGCAATCAACTGTTTTATACATCACTTGGTTCATCTTTTAGTCAAAATCATAATAAAAAAACAACAATAACCAGGTTTATTTTTTGTTTAAAAAAATAGGGGGGGGGGAGTCTTATGAACAGTACATGTAGGATAGGTTTGTAAACCAGGCTACCAGTATTAAATTACTGTTACCTTAGTTCTATTTTCTACAAAAGCTAAGATTTTAGGCCATTATTATCAAAGTCTTTTCTGCCCAGTCCAACTCAGGGAACAGCCTTGGTGCGACTTGGGAGACATCTTCTCCCTAAAATGTGCCACTTCTCCCTATTTTTCTCCCAGGGAGAAGTTATTTCTCTCTTATTATATACCAGTGTGCATATTTCAAAACAGAACACAGTAATGCCCTAATTAATCGACTCGCCGAGAGCTTTCCGATGAATGGCAACAAGCCATATTTTCGACTAAATCCTGAAAAGTTACCCATAATTCTGCTGTGGTTAAGAAGTCGATTAATTAGGGCATTACTGTATTTGAAGTGTATTTACTGATTGTATTGGTGTACTTACTCATTATCATGGTAACATAAATGGGCTCTTGTATTGCATAACACGTAAAGGTGAGGATTGAGAATAAATTGAACTTCAGCATTTATCATGACTTCTCCATGATAATAGGCCACTTCTCCATAATATTCTAATAGGGAGAAGTGAACTCTCCCAATTTGAATTAACTAGCCTGGTCACATGTTCAACTCATATTGTCAGTGCTTCAATTTGAGTACCAGGTTGATTTCTTTTCTGTTTTTCCAACAAGATGTGTTATCTTAGATAGCCCAAGATATCAGAGATGATACTAGTAGATGCATGTATGTATACAATTACGAGCTCTAGTATAAAGGTAATTATAAAAGATACGGATGACCTTTGCGATGAATATTGCTGTTAAAATACTCTTATCCGTTAAAACTGCCATAAACAGAAAGAATATTGAAATATAGACATATTTTGTTCTTATACCAATCATAAATATTGCGTAAATAGGATGTTATTGTTAAGATTGTATTCGATGTTGGCAAACAAAAGCCAAATTATGTTTCAGTACAGTTCGTACAAAGTGTGTGATAAGCAAAACACTCAACACCAGGGAGACCCTACTAATCGAACTTTGGTTAAACTACCACCATGCTGTTGTTTATAAACAAACTCTCGGCTCACACAGAGTGTGTTTTGTGGATTATATCGCATTCATACTAGCATTATATAACCTACAACCAAGGCCATCTGTGCCTAAGTTCTTCTTAGCTGCTTAATAACTGATCAAAAACTAAAGGTTTTATTCAAGGAACCCGAACGACCTTTATTTTTTTGGCGCCGACCCTAATTATTTTCTCGGTTGACCAAAAAAATTATAATAATGGAAAGCCCTGATATGCAATGCCCGCCGATCACACACAGTTTACACCGAGTATGTTTCTCGCAATAATGCTATGAGTATGAATACAGCTGTGGATACCCTGTGTGTCCACCCGACCATCCATTACTCAAAAAGATTGGCATAATAAAACATGACATGTCAAAATACTATCAAAATTCCATACCACGGCGCCAAACTTGGACGCATAGACTTGAGTTGTTTCTGTGGTGCAACCGATGTGGCGGCACCCAGGTGAATTGAAGAAGTTTAAAACTGTGTTGCCCATACACATGTATGTGACACCTCAGTATGTCAATTGTCATCGCCCATTCAAACATTTAACTGGCATGGATAAAATCAAAAAAGAGTTTGTGTTGGCAGATGAGTATTTCCTGGAACTGTTCCGTTTTCTCACAAACACGATGCAAGCATGGATTTACAAACATTTGCAAATCGCGATCCTTGTCATTGATATACAATGTACATGTATCATTATATAAAGTTCAAATGAAAGTAAAATGCACATTGAATATTATCATCATACATACATGAAAATAAGGTGACTATTGCCTGATTTGACATGTACTGATGGGGCAATATTTATGATGTAAAAATAATAAAATATTATGCCAACCTTATTTTTTTTCATCATGTTCCCTGAATAAAAAAAATGTTCCCCTCGGCATAAGACTAAATCAAGCCCTGTTCCATTTGTGAGGTAGATAATACATCGGTTCATGGTTATTCCAAGTATAAGGACATGAGAATGCTCGATAGAAGATTTGTGTATAGAGGGTTAAATGTAGCACGCCATTAACTACACGCAACTTTGAAGTTCCCGGCATTGTTTCAGCTGTCAATTTATAAACTCCACCCATTGCCTGTTGTCAGTCCGCATTGATTGGCATTACATATGCAGGCATGAAAATAGAATGCAGTGATTCATCTTATATCTATGGAACTTTTAATGAGAGCCGTATGGACATACCGGGTATGATTTTTTCAACTTCTTGGTGTGACAACTGCTAATAGACCGCGGTATAACCTCACGGTACTGTAGCTCCACCGCAGTGACCGTATCTATACCGCGGTGGACACCTTATACTACCGGTAATATTGCGGTCAATACCAGGGTATCACCCCATTTTTCCGTCAAATGGCGTCAATTTGAGAATTTTTAAAAGTTTTGCAGTAGGGTTTATCTTTCTAGATTTGTTGGGGGGGGGGGATATTATTTAGATCATTTCGGAAAGACAGTCACATATCCTGTTTTGACTGGATAGCACCATTTCAATATTACAATCAGGATTTGCTACTATTGCATACCGGTAATTTCAAAGGCACCATTATTATATATAGCATGAAACTGGCCTATCCTGCATTGAACTAAGAAAATGCTGAGTTGGTAGTGTATACAGATATTATGTACTGAATGTGTTCCAGTATTAATACCCCCGTGTTCTCATTGTAGTACACAGCTATTATGTAGCGAATGTGTACCAGTATGCATACACTGTATTCTCATGGCATTTTATTGAGTTGAGTAAATGGGTGTATTTAGCACTATATAAATGAAAGTTGGTATTGATGAAACAATTTTGTTGCTAATTGCTCCCTCCCTAATCATCATTACCCTGGTATGAACTGCACGTAATCGTTAGAAGTATGCGGGTATCTTAATTAGGAGGGCTTGTTATAGCGTGGGAAAGCTATACTTGGCTGTGCAAGGCCCTATCAGGCTATCAGGTTATAGATACTAGTATATGCAGTTTTGTATAATAATCCTTTTACTTTAATACATGGTCCAGTGCTTTCATTTGAATTCATATGATACATGTAGTTACAGTATGGCATTATTTGACCTAACTTGACCATATGTGGTATCGCTAAAATAAAATTAATTGGAATCATCAAAATAATAAAAAATTTAGTTCATAAAAAATTTGCATTGACAGTTTTTTTTTTCTTGGATAAATTTCCTTGTCAAATAAAAATGATTAGTGAATTTTTCATGATGGAGGCTAAAATTTGAAATTACTTCCCTCTAATGATGGAGATAGGAATATATTATAAAATTGTAACACATAATGGCATCAACATACTAGTATTCATGTGATTTCTTTGAAATTTTCAATTAACCACCAACATCATGAACACTGCAATGTGCCCATACTATTTGTTTAAAGGAAAAGGCGAGCACATTCCATTTGAGTACGCATGCACTGAACTGTTTGTCCTTGTTACTGCATCCAATGCATGTAAATGTATATTCTATTAGACTATAAACATGTCCCTGGCCTTTATGGACTATTACAAATGAAGTCTATTTCCATAGTACCAACGATTTAGTAATCTAATGGCAGTTGTTCAATGACCAGATAGAGATTGTTTTCCTTTGAAAATCTCGTGGCATGGTTGTTTTGTCTTTACATTGTATATTTATAACTGTTTCTGTCAAGTTGTTAAAATGCAAATATGTGGAAAATCAAGAGTATTTGCGCGCTGTTGCACACCTAATGGTGTGGAATATATCCTTCTAGTACATCAAAGAAGCAGAACTACATACTGGTATTATATATGGTAATTTCATGCTAAATGTAACTATAACTCAATTATTAAAGGCGCATTGTGCACTCATTTCAGTGTGTGAGAATTACAATTTAGTTCACACGATTCTCTAGGCCTTTAGATTACCATTAAAGTAGGCCTAATTTTGGCATATCATGATGAACCATGGTTCAGCCTTGTATGAGGATAAAATGTCAAAATTTAAACCAAAAGCTTGAATTTCTTGCATTAGATTTTCCAGAATGATCAATTACAGGATAAGTTTTCATTGATATCAACTTATTTGGAATCGTTTCATTATTTCTCAGTGCTACAGGTATATACATGTAAATACAGCTACCGTTATGCAATTGCAAAACATCCATTCTCATGTTTATGTGAGGTAGATTTCCATATTTTGTGCACAGCGTTTATCGGCATGAATTTGGGGGAATATAAAGGCTTGCATTTCTCAGTATACTGGAGAGCAAGGACATGAAAGGCCTAGAATTTTTAATACCGTTACCTGGTAAATAAACAACATGAGCAAGGACATAAAAGGCCTAGATTTAGTACCATTACCTGGTAAATAATTAACATAAGCAGTGACATAAAAGGCCTAGATTTAGTACCTTTGCCTGGTAAATAATTAACGTAAGCAGTGACATAAAAGGCCTATACTTAGTACCATTACCTGGTAAATAATTAATGTAAGCAGTGACATAAAAGGCCTAGATTTAGTACTGTTACGTGGTAAATAATTAAAATAAGCAAGGACATAAAAGGCCTAGATTTATTACTGTTATCTGGTAAATAATTAACGTAAGCAGTGACATAAAAGGCCTAGATTTAGTACTATTACTTGGTAAATAATTAAATTACGCAAGGTCATAAAAGGCCTAGATTTAGTACTCTTACCTGGTAAATAATTAACGTAAGCAATGACATAAAAGGCCTAGATTTAGTACTGTTACATCGTAAATAATTAAAGTAAGCAAGGACATAAAAGGCCTATATTTATTACTGTTATCTGGTATTAACATAAGCAAGGACATAAAAGGTTTAGATTTAGTACTGTTACCTGGTAAATATACTGAAGTTAGCAAGGACATAAAAGGCCTATAATTAGTACCATTACCTGGTAAATAGCTAATGTAAGCAAAGACATAAAAGGCCTAGATTTTGTACTGTTACCTGGTAAATAACTAACATAAGCAAGGGCATAAAAGGCCTAGATTTAGTACTGTTATCTGGTAAATATACTGAAGTGAGGAAGGACATAAAATGCTTAAATTTACTACCATTTCCTGGAAAATATACTGAAGTGAGCAAGGACAAAAAGACCTGGATTTAGTTCTGTTACCTTGTAAAAAACTAATGACATTGCAATTTTCTTTTTAATAGCACATGTACGAATATGACAAAGTGCACAATCGACATGGATATATTGTTGCATGCATACTGGTACCGGTATATAGTCAATGTATTATCGTAGATTTTTTGCATGGGCTACTCTGCAATAATGCACCAAAAATAAGATGGAGTTATTGGTTTTCACATAATGGTACATACAAATGTGACATGTATGATTCTAGCTCAATCTCATAGAATTTAAATTAAGTCAAGGCAATTTTAGGTTATTTAAGATTTCATTTTGGATTGAGTCCAGAATCATCAGTGTCTAGAATGTTCTGCTGGAACGCGAGAACACGAACACAAGTTAACGTGCCCAATGATCAAATAGAAATCTCACGAATCCGTCCGTCAATGCGTGTTTTACCAATTACCTAACATTGTCTTATATTAATTGCCCACAAATATATCAAGCATCGGTGATAAACCTTGTCTAAACAGTCCGTGAGCTGGTGTGTTCCATTCACTGACTTGGTGTAAGGGGACTCAAAGGATGTGTTGGATCATCACACCAGTGTTAGTCAACAAGGAACAACAAAGCTACTCTGAGGTTCCATAGGAAACCATCCAGACAACCATCTCACTTATCCGAGCAACACTCTAAAGCATCCATGTTTACTGCATGTGCTGCAAACCTGAGTTTATTGTGCCTGTCATTTGCAGAATGAGGTCCCCAGCAGGTGAATTTAGTGACGCTATCCTGCATAGCGGGCTAGCATAACAAAATTCACCCTCTGGGGACCTCATTCTGCATGGCCTCATCTGCTTTGGTAGACACAGACTCAGATTGAAGTTCCCAAATGGTGAATATTGTGATTTACACCCATTGGGAACCTCGATTATGCAATGTGTCATCTGCCAATTTGGGGAAACAGAGAAACTAAACTAAAGAAGAAATAGAATCTACATGTATGTGAAGAAGTTTCTACAGAAATTTTATAATAAACTTTCCAGAGAAGATGAGGCCTAAGCAGAATGAGGTACCTAGAGGGTGAATTTAGTGATGCTAGCCCACTATGCGGGATAATGTCACTAAATTCACCCTCCAGGGACCTCATTCTGCAAACGACAGGCACACTAAACTCAGGCTGCATGTGGTTGTTCATATGTAGCTACTGTGTGTTTGTCAAATGTCCACGGTCATGCAATAAGAGAAACCCCATTGTCTCTTAAAATGTAATAAATTCCAAGCTGTCATACTCAATGTCATACCATGTTCACTGAAATTAATCACAACAACTCATAAACTGGGGCCCCCAACAGTGGCTCAGTAAGATGCGTCAGGCTGTCACAATCTACCAGTACCCAGCGATGGCAATGTGACCATATGTTTTCCAATGTGTGTGCATGTATTACAATACATGGATTTGTCATTCAAACAAATTGACAGTAACTTGGTATGTGTATCTGGGGAAAATTTGTCAGCTTTTTATGTGTGGGGGGGGGGGGGGGGGGGGAGTGGTGGTGTTGGTGGTTTCTATGTGTATTTTAGTGATTTTCCTATTATATTATTCCTCCTATGCAGATCTTTACTCTACCAATAAATCTGACAAGATGTATGTACATGTACATGTATGGCCTGATGGCCAAAATGACATTGAACCTACATTTGTTCAGTCCAAATTTTACGGATACCCAGATATTTTTTTCAGAGTGTATTAGTACAAATGCGTTGTCAAAATGAGTTTCTTAAAAAATTCTCTGTGAAAGTAAAAAACATATTTTGTGGTTGTTCCGTAGCCCTGTTGTCTACGATATGTCGTGGACACCGTCATTGCAAATAAAGCTAGCTGAAGTGGTCGTAGGTTCAACTCCTGGTTCAATCCGAGAATTCACTTATACAAAAACTCTATACCGGGTATTTGTTAGTGATTTCGCCATGAGTGTTGTAAATACCATCCAAAAAAGGCCGAACTCTGTCGAAAAATGGATGAAAATTAATAATTGTGTACCATCTCATTGCTATTTGCATTAACACAGACCAATACAGCTCAATACATAGTACTAATAAAAATATCTGTTGTGCGCAAGAAGTGAGAGGACATACCGGTATTTAAAATGAAAAACACTCACGCTATAAAAACATTGCATTGAGATCACACGGACCTACTACACATCAAATGGTTTAGACCACAAAACCACTTGCCCGGGTGTCTTCAAATAAACGCGAGATATGCTTTATACTGCAAACACTTCAGCAGACTATTTGATTGTACTACGGGACAGCTCTGAAGAAGCAATCGTCTCAATTCTCAATTTGTCAGTGAATCTCCAAACCACTGTCAATACGACTCAATATCCTTCTGTTTGTGAACAGGGTCTTTAAATGTCATTTGTAAATGTAGCGTAAGCTTTACGATTCTTCTGTGTATAGATATGAATTGTTTGAATTTCCAAGATTTGACCTCCACTAGGGCTAAGTTAGGTATTACTGAATTGAAATTCTTCTCATTCATTAGTTTCTTCAATGCTGATAGATTGTAGCACCCCACTTATATAGATAGTTGAACAAGTTGTACCAGGATTTTAAATTAAATAAATTGGCGACTTTAAAAGGACCCAATGCATTCGAAGTGGGTATACGTGTAATTGCAAAATGATAAAAGTCTGTAAAATCAACCCTACAAAGAAGAACATGAAGAAATAGATAATCTTTGTTCTTATATTAATTATTGATACGGTAGCTCTCTAATAACGAAATTACACTTGTTGAAACCATTTGTACTGGTATGTAAACAAAACTGTTACAGCGATTTGTCAACAAACATCGCTAATTGCGTAGTAAGTTCAAAATATTTAGTCTAAATTTCATTTTCAGAATTTTTTCATTCCTTTGACCTTTTCCAATGTTTATCATCAAGTTATGATTAAACTTTAATATCTTATTGTACAAATTGGATTTTGATCATTAATGTCTTTGTAACAGTAATGTTTAGATAACAATTGTTTCAACAAGCAAAATTGCGTTATTAACTTATTAACGAGCTATCATATATATCAGATATAAATTTTTATCACATTCTGTTATGAATATATTGCCTGTACAGTAATGCTCTAAGTAATCGACTTCTTAACGACAGCAGAATTATGGGTAACTTTTCAGGATTTAGTCGGAAATATGGCTTGTTGCCATTCATCGGAAAGCTCTACTGAAATTATTACACACCTATTTCCATCTCTCAGTTGATTACGTTGCTCAGCCTGTAGAGCGATTCCGATAGCTTGCGTGTCATAAATGATTTCATGCATGAAAACCCAACCCAAACCTGTACAACAATAATGATTTAACCTCGTAATATGTTGCATAGTTGTCTAATTGGCATGGAAACCAAACAAAAGCAATTGCTTGATACCAAATAATATTGATTGCTGGTGTGTAATAAATACAGAACCCCACAGACATTTGAAGGAGTTAACTTGATCACAATTTTTTTATCAAACAAATTAAGACTCGAGTAGGACAGCTCTAACATTGCGCCACAACAAACTCGTGCGATAATGTTCAACACATTCATTAAATGCTGTGCAATTCAGTCTATTTACAGCCTCAAAGACCTTTTTTCCTCCTGTTATTTTTGGATGAAGATCACATGTATGGTAATTTATCAGTGACAAATTACGTTTGACAACTTTGGCCTAAAATCTATTACGTTTTCAGTATGTTTGATACATTCTCATGATTCTACTAAGCTCTAGTAATGACATTTCACATGTGTATTTTTAGGAGCTGGACATCATCTTTACCTACCTACATGGTATGGAAGCTCTTAGTAATCTACGGGAACCAGCATTGAGAGCTCTATGTAAGACTGTCAGATATGAGCACCACGATGCTAACGATATACTGTACTGGTAAGTGTACTACGTCAGACAAAATAGGAATAAACCATTAGGTTGATTAATAGGGTATTCGGGATCTTCAAATCTCATGTAAACTGGGACGCTATGGCTGTTGTTTTGTTTACAAGGAGATTACTGGCAAAGTTTGTTCAAAGAAAGAAAAACTAAAAAAATTGGATATTGTATGGTTTATTTTGAGTAATATGCATCCACATGCTCAACAGATAAAATCAGGAGATCTTGTGAATCCTAATCAACATTTCGGGGTTCATGGTGCCCAGATGACATTTTGACGTTCTCGGTAACCAGAAACTTTGGCACCAATTTTCCAGATTGATTATTTTTTAGCCATTTCGCCGGCTGCTACACCTAGAGAGTTTAACTGAAACTAAATGATAGACGGGTAAAATACTCTTGAACAAGGCAAGAATCTAATCTGTTGACTTAGAATATTTTCATTTTTCTCAGTAAATTTTTTTTACCAATTATTTGCGGTGAAGAAGATGTTGAATCTGTTATTTTATTATTTTAACTTAATGTTAAAGGGGTGGGTGGGGGGTATCCTTAGTCACATTGGGACTGTCACACCTCTAGTTTTAGCTATTTCGTCGGCTGCTACACCAATAGAGTTTAACTGAAGTTAAATGATAGACCGGTAAAATACTCTTAAAGAAGGCTAGAATTAAATTTGAGTTGGCTATTCCTCTCTGAGCAGTGCACTCGGTGCAAGTTATTGTTTCATTTGGACTCGATTGAATTTGAAGTTCCATTAATTTCACCCTTATTGGCCCTAATTAATTGCAACAACCTATTTGTTTTCCATTTTCTGCTCATGAAACTCAATTAATTTCCCAGAATAGTGTCTTATTTTAGGATATCTTGTTTTTCTATTCTGGCTCTAAGGCAATTAACGTTAATTTAGAATTCTATTTAAAATGTTTCCTTTTGCAAAGAACAAACTGAGTAAAAGACTTGGGGCCGCAAATTTGTTATTATTGCTTTTTAATGAGGCTTAATGCACTAATTTAGTTTATCAGTTGGAACGAATCTAGCACAAGCTGGCTTCTTAAGGTGGTACTGAGGCGACCATTTTTCCACCCCTTGCACTAGGCTTGCAGAAATCTCAGTTGATGACTGCTGGAAATGCAAAAGATTTGATACCACCAATTTGCATTCATAATAAACTAAATGTCTTTTCAGAACTCTATTTAATGCTGAAGGTCCCCAGAGGGTGAATTTAGTGACGCTATCCCACATAGCGGGCTAGCATTACTAAATTCACCCTCTGGGGAATCTCATTCTGCATGGCCTCATCTGCTATGGGAGACATAGACTCAGATTAAAGTTCCCAAATGGTGAATATTTTGATGTACACCCATTGGGAACCTCGATTATGCAATGTGTCGTCTGCCAATTTGGGGATATAGAGAAATTTTATAATAAGCCTAAGCAGAATGAGGTCCCCAGAGGGTGAATTTTTAGTGATGCTAGCCCACTATGGGGGATAGCGTCACTAAATTCATCTTCTGGAGACCTCACACTAAACTCAGGCTGAAAATTATGAGGTAATTAAAAAAAATCTGAACTGTAATGGCCTTTACATGTAATTTCAATATTACTGACCTGTAGGAGCTCTGTATCTGTTTCGATATAAACCAAGTCGGTGCCACCTTAATAATTGTGTCACATTGTTAACTAGGTAAAAGGTATATCCTCTACTTCCTGAAGGGTATGGTTAATTATCCTGTAACAAACATAAACAATGGTGTATTATATGGAAACAGTCCGAGATGAATGTTTCATCTTTCCTCACACTGACATTGAGTGAGCTATAGTCACTCTATTTAGTAACAGGCTGTGTTGAGAATGATACAGATCATACCACTGACGCCAGTTGTTTGACATGGTGGTCTCTAGAATGTTGCCGCTGACGCCAGTTACAAATGTATTTGACATGGTGGTCTTCATCGGTTGATTACCCCTTCTTTTTGTTATTTTGCTGGAATTACTTGCCAACTTATGTTAAGACTTCAAACTGCTGATGTACTTTATGTTTGTACCCCAGTTCCACAATCACCTTATTTCTTATATATAGGTATAAGGGTTTTTGATAGCAATTTACCTTGACCTGTGAGCTATGTAAAACATCCCCATATATGGCAGATTTTTGGTATGCCAAAAAACATCAAGGCATTTGTAGTTAATTTGTACCTTGTTGTTACGTCGGGTACATTGGTTACAACCATAGATTGTCATTCAGTTAGTCTATGTTTCTAACATTTACTCAAATTATCGTTATTTAATGAAAATTCTTCTTAGAAATCCCAGTGTAAATGGGTACATTGGGTGCAAATTAGAAAACATATTCACTGAAATAATTTACAGCCCATGGGTACACAGGGTTATTTTTCGTTACTTAACCCTTTCAGTGCCAGGGGGCCGATCTCATCGGCCCTAATTTACGGTCTGTAAAATCGGCCCTTAAGCATGCTATAGCAAATTTAAAAACAAACTGGTTAAAACCTTAGGGGCATGTTATAACTCAAAACTATCACCAAGTATTCATAGTAATAATTTTAATGCCCATGAAAAACGTGAGATTCCCTGGCACTAAACCTACAAAATAAGTCTGTTAAAGAATATAAGAAAAAATTATTAAAATTGTAAAAAATTCTAAAAAATAATACCAAATGATGAAAAATACAAAAATCGGACTTGGCACTGAAAGGGTTAACCTATCAGTTCATGTTATATTGGGTACTTTTTCTTCTTCTTAGAAATCCCAGGGTACATTGGGTACCAATTAGAAAACATATTCCCTGAGCTAATTTACAGCCCATGGGTACACATGGTTACTTCTGGTTACTTTGCAGTTAATGTTACATTGTGTACTTTTTTATAACAGATAGGTAAAATATAGGTCAAGTTCAGATTTGGGTTTCAAGGGTTTGCCTGCCAATGTTCACCAGAGTACTTGCCCCTTGTTGGAATTACCACAGGCATATTTTGCCATGCCTAGTTATGCTCTTGTTTCAACTATTTGTTGGAGGGGGGTCACAATGTCCACCACTTTTCCGTATATCTAGTATACAGTACATTTATTATACAGTAAAACCTCTCTAAACTGAACATCCTTCGGATTGGTCCTTCTGTTCGGTTTAGAGAGGTGTTCGGTTTACAGAAAATCGCAAAACCATCGGAATGTATTGCCGCTGTCAGTAAGAGTTATTGCGACCCGAACATCTCCTTACTGATTAGTTAAACTTTATTCAATAAACTACCAAATAAAACATAAATTGCAATAGATAAAACGTGTTATAATAAGACATATACATACTGGTATATGTATAGATAAACCAGGAAACACGGAAATGAAAATTTTTATGGTGATTCGGTTTTTTAAAATGTTGGTGACAGTAGATATGACATACTTGAAGCTGAGCTCTTGTCGGCTTTGGTGTACTGGGGATATGTTATGTTTAATATTCTGGTCTATATTCAACTCTGAGGTGTCATTTTCCCGACGGCTCATTAATTGGGATAAGTTGAATAAAACTGTGACTGTCACAGTTTTAATCAACTTATCACAATTAATGAACCATCGTGCACTTTTAGCGAATTATTGTTTAGTTTGGACAATTGTTGTTAAAACAAAGAGTCCACTCCAGCAGAATAACTGCCGTAAAAACAACATGTCATTGCTCTAATTATCTGTGAAGTCACCATTGTTCAATCAATTTCAATGAGACAAAAGACCGCTAATTAAATTGGTACGCTTATTCAATAGTACGAAAGTTCATTACCTGTGTGCTCGAGCTTTCGGCTGGTATCGCTTTCGGAATTTATTTAGAGTAAGATTAAATATAAATACGGACGTATATTGTTATTATCAGCCATTATATTTGTTTAAATTTTTCAACAGATTTGATTAATATACCAAGAACACTTCGTCCGTTTGTAACTAACAGTTGTCACTGACGATGATCGAGGTCACACACAAGTCAACTAAAAAGCCGAAACATTCAAATCATTTACCTTTTAACTGAATGCATTCGGCCTCTTCCATGCTTTTAACGTTCGGATTTTGGAGGTAAACATTAGTGTATTTGTTCACTTATGGACTAATAAACCAGTCCGGTATTCGGAGTACAGAGGTTTCGGATTACAGAGGTAATCATTAGTGACAATGCACTTGGGTAAATTCTGGACCGTATAATTCGTTCGGAATGGAGAGGTAGTCGGATTGTAGAGGGTCCAGTTTGGAGAGGTTTCACTTTATACTAAAAGGACAGGCCCAGTTTGAAAGCCTGATATCATCTAAAATTAGTATTACATCATTGGAAAGCTTAATCAAAGTAAAATCCATGTGGTGAAGTGTTTGGGTGGTATAGGGTAGGTAATTTTGATCACATGGTGAAAGTGTCATTTTAATTATATCGATATATTTTTATTAGAAATAAGGGGTATAGATAATTGTTTTCTGTCAATATTTCTGTCAAAAAATATGTCTATATTATTTTTTTATTAATATCAGTATATGTTGATATTGTAATGCCATTGGTTCTATCCAGGTTAATACCTTGTGATTATCCAAATATCAGTGGCGCTGGAAGAGGGTGTGGGTCAACTGCCCTCACCTCATATATCAGCTATAGCACAATTGTTATACAGGACTAAAGAGAAAAATATAGCCAATCTACCGTAGTATCTTTTTATGGGTCCTGGAAAGTGCTTTAACCCTTTCAGTGCCAAATCCGATTTTTGTATCAACCCATATTTCCTTGATCATTTTCAAATTTATTGATTATAATAATGTGATACATTGATGGAAAGAGCTCTAAGAGCTCTTTCCATCAATGTATCACATTATTATAATCAATAAATTTGAAAAATTATCAAGGAAATATCGGTTGATACAAAAATCGGACTTGGCTCTGAAAGGGTTAAATTGCTGTATGATTACCAAACTCTTGCCTATTTCAGCATATAAACTAATACCTCTGAGTGCCTTTTTCTTGAAGTTGTGCCCCACCTTGCCCTTGGCTGGTTCCGGTGGTTTGCAAAATATGCAGGTATCATATACTGTCACTGAACATTTGTCATGTGGGATCCATTTCCAGAAATAGGATCATAAGTGTCACATAGTGGAGCTGTTATTCAATATTACAATAATTATAAGGATGAGAATTACGGGTAATACCACTACCCATAACACTGAAGAGATCAGTCACCACATTTTGGTGTGTTGTGTACCCTGCCAAGCCTTGAAATAGGGTGTCTGTCATTTGCAGAATGAGGCCCCCCAGAGGGTGAATTTAGTGATGCTAACCCGCATAGCGGGCTAGCATCACAAAATTCACCCTCTGGGGACCTCATTCTGCTTACACCTCAACAGAATGAGGTTCCCAGATGGTGAATTTGGTGATGCTAGCCCGCTATGCGGGGTAGCATCACTAAATTCACCCTCTGGGGACCTCATTCTGCAAATGGCTTGTACCCTGCTTTACAACAAGGTGTTTTTGGATACTCAGCTTTACCTTGCTGAATTCAGCACACATTTCATACTATTATCTTTCATCCCGGCGATCACATGGTGTGGATAGTCATCATTGTTATTCCTGCCTCAAATTTGCTTAATTTTATCAGCGACATAACGTTAAGAATAATATGTAAAATCATGCAGTGGCCCGGCAGAGATGACTTGACAAGTGCAATCTTTTTCTGGACTCTGGCTCGCAAAGCCAAATGATTCCATGAACCATGCCATGACGTATTCACTGGTTTTCATTAAGCTAACCAATGAATCTCATGGGAATTCTGCGGAGATTGTGAAGTGGTCAATTTTATTTTCATCTCATTATTCCATTGCTGATTCCACGCTTTAAGTTAACAATCTCCACACAGTTGCTAACAGGAAGTCATGTGATAAAATGGAAAAAAAGCAAATACCCGCTCTCCGATTTTGCCTGACCATGAAATTAATATGAATCATACGTGACACATAGTGGAGCAACCACACATGTTGTGCCTGAAATTTGCCTTTTATCTGCGATATAATGCTAAGAATATTTTATGTAACATCATGAAGTGGTCCTGACAGAGACGACATGACAAGACTTGTTGTGGATTGTGCAATCTTGTCTGGATTCTGGTCTGCAAATCCAAAATGACGTCAAACGTGTCATGACGTCTTCGCTGGTTTTCATTAATCTATCCAACGAAATTGGTCTAAATGAAACTAATAGGAATTCTTCGTAAGTTGTGAAGTACATGTAGCTAATTTCATTTTCATCACGATGGTCCATTCCTGATTCCACACTTTGGCAACCTCCACACAGTTGCTAACCGGAAGTCAAGTGACAATTTCTCAAAAATCCATACCCACGATCTTTGAAAAATCATTGATGGATATAGAAAAAAAATATGTGCATGTGATTGCTATAAAGCTTTCCAATGATGTATGCTTCTAATTTTGACCAATTTATTCTATTCAATTTGTATACCTGTATCTACCATGATAGTATGGTCGTCATCAAATCATTGATGGTCCTGGGCATATATTCATCCAGGTGTACTTGCCTTATGACACTGAGATGTACTTCCACCCAGTCTGTTTAAAAGAGTTAATGGGAAATTCTGTCTACCGGTATTTGCATTGAAAGTGATTCACCGGAAGATTTATTTGACCATGACGCCAGTTATTTGAAGAAACTTAAAAATCAATATTGGGGAAATCCGAGTAGAATGTAATATTGTGAGATTAATGTTTATTAATGTTCATAGTGTGTGAACTCCGCTGTAATTCTGTGTGCTCCAATGCCTTTTGTACGATGATAAGGCCTTGCAGAAAAAGTGTTATGGGTTTCCCAGCGGAACTGCCACCTTTTAGGCTATCGATTCAAAGATGTTAACTTTGCGCCATGTTACCAAACATAAAGTGGAAATTATGTCTGTGATCAAAAGCTTTTATTTTTTTTAATCCTAACTACGTATCATAAATATCCACCGAAAAAAAATTAATTAAGAAATAAGTCCGTCTTCTGTTCCCAGAGCATTTATAACTGGAGTGAATATTGATTGTTATTTACAGTAAATACTTGTATGGCTTGTATGAAGGCATATCAATGTGAAATGCGTGTTATTTTCATGTCTGGTCTGATGATTTTTGTCAGATTTATGTGCCTTTTTCATCTTAGAATTTTTTAGTTTTTAGTTTTCACATAATAACTTTAATTAAGGTTACCCGATCATACTAAGCTAGGGATTTACTGGGAGCTCAAAATGCAAGTCAAATTCAAATTGGGGTTCAGTCCGACAATATTTCTCCATTTACAACAGTCCCTTTTCCACTCAGAAGATTAAATTCCTTGTTTTCCAGTTGGTAACTAGTCAGGATTGTTCACTCATAACCAAACTCTGTATACCACTGAATTGGATCAGAAATTGCCAACCAGTTTTTGACACCCACCCCCTATTTGAAAAAAAACCCAGTAATTTACATTGTTAATATCATATGATATTGAGTTTAATACAGCTTTATATGCTTTACTTTACATAACATCTTCAGAAATATTATTTGACATGTATTTCATCTTAATTAATCTGGACTGATCTGGATAGAATCAATTGTTGATTTCACACATAATTGTGTGTCTTACTAAACTTTGGTCTTGTGTCACTATTGATATGTAGCACCTCATTTTAAAGCATATAATAACAAGTATTAACAATGCATGTCTTTAGATACCTTGAGATTTTAGTAGATACTTGTATTACATGTATCTCATCCGTGACTACATGAGATGCTATATTAACACATACCCTGTCCTCACTCATGATATACCATACTTCTAATATCCACTAAAATATGCAGGTATTTCAGAATCCTCTTGATATCCCCTGTTTCATTTCTTGTTATCTGACCAGCATATCTGATTACTGTATTGAAAAAAATGTTTATTTGGAAAGTTATGTTATCTTATTTATACCAGGTAATACATTAACCGGTATATGTAGCGAGGGTTATGTTAGGTTATACATGAGACAGTTGAAACGAGAACTTGTGATGTAGTCAAATGTGAAAAAATATGAATATATCATCCCAGAGGTTTCCACAAGTGTCATATATACCACTAGTGAATGTCTAAATGTAGTTTAAATACTGTGTGTTGAGGTTTAGGACTCCAAATTACTTAAAACATCATGTAGGGGTGGAATGTTTTTGTGTAAAACTGATTTTTGGCTCTTCTACATCCACCCACCCACCCCTCCACATACATGTCTGGAATTTTTGTCCGACCCCCCCCCCCCCCCCCCTGCAGATATAGGCCTTCTTTTTTTAAATATTTAAATTAAAAAATAAATGACAAACTCTCCTTCATCATCTTTCAGACATAACCAGACCTGGACTTTTCCGCCCTGTTTCTGATGCCAAGTAGTCAAACAGACCATTATTTTCTGACATATTGCATTAGTTCAAACAAACAATTCAATTTCTTTGGCCTCAAAAAAGATTAGGCATCTGCTGCAGTGTCATTTAACTCATTTGATCTGTATTGATCATGTGAATGATCGAAAGCCATAAATACGATTTGGTCATGCTCGAGAATGTTAAAAACTGATCGGTCATTTCTCTGTTAAAGGTTTCCGGTTTTTATATCATGGTAATTCCATTGCCCCAGCAGCTCTCTGATTCAGAGGTGATACAGAGTGACTAGTCTGAAGCAAAATCAATGTAGGGCATCAAAATGCAATAATTTAATTCAAATTTCAATTTTGCAATAAATGATTTTGTGTGTCAGTGTGTCAACCAATATCTACAAGAGATCAAAACTCTGTTAGTTCAGTGAGGCTCTTATGAGTCAAGTTGATTAATCATCATATTAAGGGCTTGTTTATATGAGGTCGAACTGGCCCAGTCAACCCAGCTGGCCTGGATAACCCTTCTATGACTGGAGCTTTCTGAAATTTGGTGAGAACCCTGTGCCAATGCATTCTCTTATATACTGTATGCATGTCTCCCATAGGGAACCTCTCATATATGTAAGAGAATACATTGGCTTAACAATTTTTACCTTGACCGTGTAAGCCAGGGCATTCTCTTATTTATGCGAGGTTCCCTATGGGAGAATATGAGAGAATGTACTGGCACAGGATCTTGAATGCTGCACCAGCGCATATGGTGTCATTACGCCTCCATTCCGATATGAATGTGCTGTTGTATGTGCGTGATGTGCAAGTTTAAAACTTTTATATCCAAATTTTATATCAAAATCAAAATTTGTTTTACTTACAAAAGAAGCATAAATAAAAGAAAAGTACTCTTGGCCTCTAAACAGTTTCATTAGCAGAGAGTGAAGTCACACCCACACATTTGTCTAATAATCTCATATTCATAGAATTTTATTGGTCATTACAACATCATATTGAACCATAACGTTGTCCGATTGTCCGTCAATCTGTTCCATCCCTTGACAAACTTTTAATATGAGGAAAATGCTGGCCAGGTATACTGGGGTCCTCAGTCCGGTCTCACGAACCAAGCTGACTCAGGTTAACCCTTTACCCAACAGAAGGGCCCTGTGCCAATGCATTCTCTTGTATATGCGAGTCGACCATAGGTCGCCTCGCATATATAAGAGAATGCATTGGCTTAACACATTAAAAATTATAAAATTGTTAAAGAATGTAAGAAAAAATGGTAAAAAGTGTTAATATTTTTTTTTTTTAGGCCAATGCATTCTCTTATATATGCGAGGCGACCTATGGTCGACTCGCATATATAAGAGAATGCATTGGCACAGGGCATAACTGTAACTATCACAATGTGGTCAAGGAGCCGGTTCCAATGATATCCATATTTGTATGGTTCTATTGAGACAGACCGAAGATATTTTAGGCTGTTGAAGCTTTATTTGGCCGGTTTTGGCCGGTTTGTTGGGTAAAGGGTTAACAAGGCTTACTCGCCTAATATAAACTCAATTCTTTTTTCATGTGTTATAATAAACTGGTGTGCTATGAACCTGAATCCGAACCCCCCCCCCCTGCTGTGGTTAAGGAGTCGATTAATTAGAGCATCACTACATATATATAGCATATGAGCTTTGAAGGGATTATCTTGTAATTTTTTTCCATTTTGACAGAGTATATTTATATATCATCAATGATCTAGAGGGCCAGTAACATTTACAGTGATGCCCTAAATAATCGACTCCTTAACCACAGCAGAATTATGGGTAATTTTTCAGGATTTTGTCGGAAATATGGCTTGTTGCCATTAATCAGAAAGCTCTTTCCAATGAATGAAAAGAAGCCATATTTCCGATGAAAAATTACCCATAATTCCGCTGTGGTCAAGGAGTCGATTATTTAGGGCATTACTGTACCTTAAGTCTGCTTTATGTCATAAAATGGTATGGTTTACAAAAATTCTTCAAATAGGACAGAGCCAAAAGTGATGCTTTATATACATGTAGTCAGATCTTACAAGAAACAACATAAATTTTGGGGTTTTTTTTGTAACTTTATCTCCTATGTTGCAATGGTGCACAAGTTCCAATGATATTTATCCTTTCTATACTAAATACTCATTGTGTAAAATACTCATTGACAAGTACCCTGTAGTTCCCAAGTACCTTACTCGTATTTAATTCGCGCAGTACTATTTTTCGCTCAGTTTTGAATTCGCGCATTTTAAATTCGCGCACCTAGCTGCGCGAATTTAAAACTGACCAAAATATTTTCGTAATATTTCTGTGATATTTTTCGAATATCTTGGAGCTGATGACAGTTTCGGTTCTTAGTCATTCCTGGAGATAGTATATATGTATATTAAACCCCATCGCGGTGGATTTACATCGTGTAGACAATAAATTAGTAACTACATACATCATACTTTTGTGGCGACCTGGAATATTAGTATTTCTTATACAAGCATTTCAACAATGTCAATGTTACCATGATTTGTCGCTTGGCATTGTGAGCAATGGTGTTGGTCGAATGTAAATATATGTATACATGTATAGGCATAATTGTATATTCAACCGTTCATCATATATGTAAACTCAGCAACATAGCAACATGGCCCTCTTGTATTTCCTATATATGGACTGTGGTTTAGATTAAACTTGGCAGTTGTACTATTTTTCGCTCAGTTTTAAATTCGCGCACCAATGGGTGTGCGAAAAATAGTACTGCACGAATTTAAATACGAGTAATAAGGTAGGTCGTTTGTTGAACATATTATCTAAACATTTCCCACCAATGAATATGAATTCATCTGCACTTATATAATTATTTCGTTAAGCTGCTGTCTGCTCATTTATCCTTAACATCCATCCAAATGAATGATAGACCATTCCAATGTATATTTTTGTAACTGTGTGGGAGAATCCATTCAGTATAGAAAAGGTTAACATGAGTGCCTTTTCGACTCAGATCTTGCATACGTGTATGATGGTTCCCAGGGATAATCCTGCACCTAAATATTTATAACTACATGTATCTTTGGGAGCATCTGCTGGTCTGCAAATAGGTTCATATTAAACCTAAAGATTTTTAAATAAATATTTGAAATTTGAAACGTTATAACCTCCACCAGTGTACCCCGAGTCACCACACCAAATTTGGTTGAAATCGGACAAGCAATCTGACAGACAGGCAGACAGACTGACAGACAGACAGATCCTACTCTTTTATATATATAGATAAATAACTTCATGTTTTCCATGCACTAAGTCTTTATACTGACATTATTGGTGACATCATGTGTATTTCTTTAAATTTTTTGCAGCCAGGGAGAGCTGAAAAAAAGCTGGTACATTCTTTTATCTGGATCGGTGTTCATCGAAGGGTCAATGTTTCTACCACGGAGCAGGTAGGGTTCAAATCTCTTCATTCTTTTCCCATTACATTCATCCCACTCATATAGATACAGGGATATAACTCTAAATGTCATTGCAAATTCCATGGACTCAATATTACAATCATGGAGGATAACTCTAATATAACTGCTATTCTAAAGTGTACAAGGAACTTTAAATAGGTAGAATTACTCCTCTTGGATTTTTACAGGGTATCTTTGATGCAAGATTAAATTATTTCAGTATGTGTTACGTGTATTTGGTCTAGCTAAAATACCTGTACATAGATCAACCCTGAAACTAGTGGTCTCTGGGGGCTAGCCTGAGTTTAGGGCGCCTCTCATTTGCAGAATGAGGTCCCCAGAGGGTGAATTTAGTGTTTGTGGGCTAGCATCACCAATTTCACCCTCTGGGGACCACATTCTGCATGGCCTCATTCTACTATGGGAGACATAGACTCAGATTGAAGTTCTCAAATGGTGAACAGAGATTCGGAAGCTCCAAAGGGCAAGGAGGGCAAACCAGTCAGGAGGGCATTTTACGGGTATCCACTGGACTCTCCTGGGCCAGGGCAAGGGGGCAAGTGCCCCCACATGCCCCCCTTCTCTGGCATCCCTGATGGTGAATATTGTGATGTACACCCATTGGGAACCTTGATTATGCAATGTGTCGTCGCCAATTTCGCGATATAGAGAAACTAAACTAAAAAATAAATAGAATCTATGTGAAGAAGTTTCTAAAGAAGTTTGATAATAAAGAAACTTTCCAGAGAAGATGAGGCCTAAGTAGAATGAGGTCCCTAGAGGATGAATTTAGTGATGCTAGCCTGCTATGTGGGATAGCGTCACTAAATTCACCCTCTGGGGACCTCATTCCGCAAATGACAGGCACATTAAACTCAGACTTGTGTGGGGATACTATTAGTATCTCTGGTACTTGAACTGAGTGCATTGTGAGGAAGTATTTGCACTGATTTTTAATTTTTTAATTTTTAATTTCTATTTTTTCATATGCCAGTATTAAAAAAGCTTATTTATTTTAAAAGTAATTGTTAAAATGTTGAAATTTCCAGGCTAGCCCCCCCCCCCCCCCCCCCTTCCCTAAATAATAATAAATATCAATATTAATACTGATTAACAGTTAAACCCAATTCTTGTGACCCAACTAATATTAATAGTATATCAAGGGTTACAACCGTCTCATGAGGAGAATATTGAGGGGCCATCAATCTATGTAGTCTACCATACATAGATTACTAGGACAGGATTGGATCTGCTGTATATTTTTGGTAGACTAATAAATTGGTATGAAGGTAGTAATGTGTTGAGGCTGTTAGATTGGTAGACTAACTTTGATGCCCTGATGACTGCATCCTGATAGATGGGATGACCGTACGAATGTACCGTTGATTACAGCCGTCTCGTTTTGATTGAATGGGGGACATATGGAGCCGTTACTAGTCGTCCTAATGGTCAAACTATCACTTACTTCTATCAAATTAACTGGTTCAGCTAAAGCAATCCACAATTTTCTCAAGCTTGGCTGCCCCCGGTCAAATCGTTAGATTGGTCTTGATGTTAACCATTTTCATGGAGTTTTCCCTCGTAACTGATTACATGTACAGTAATGCCCTAAATAATCGACTCCTTACAGAATTATAGGTAATTTTTCAGGATTTAGTCGGAAATATGGCTTGTTACCATTCTCAGTGAGAGCTTTCCGATGAATGACAACAAGCCATATTTCTGACTAAATCCTGAAAAATTACCCATAATTCTGCTGTGGTTAAGGAGTCGATTATTTAGGGCATTACTGTATTTCCATTACTACCACCATATCATGTTAGGTGCTTTGAAATTGGTAACAAGATTTTCACAAGCTCCTGATTTTGAAAGAAACTGCAATTCAGATTAAAATTGAGAATTGCATTAATATTTTACATTGATGATGAAAAATGGGAAATTTAATGTTAAAATGAAGTGATTTCATGAGTTAGATTATAAATTATACAAACATTCTATTCATCTTCTGTGTGTGAATTGCAGCTATAGTATTCCTTTGCTGGAAACATCTGCAACTGTGAATAATTTGTTTGACGTTAGGAATCAATTGGACCCACTTTCAGCCGATGAAAAAGAATAATCCCTGACCATCTTACTCTAGTTGGGACTTGTGTATAATTTTTCATTATTAATTACTTTGAGTTCATAATGTCTCTTGCTTGGATGAAGCGTCATCGGGCTATAGTCTTTGAACTGTAGTTACATGTAGTTTCATAACCATTTTTCATCAGAAACTCTCTGAGAATATCTCATGAATTATTGTCGCTGACCATGTATTCATCACATTTGTTTCACAATTGCACTGATATGTTACTGGCTCTGTTTATAAGAAATGATAACCAAGGTAGTTTTCCTTGTAGAAAAGACTTGATAATGACTTATATTAGATCCAAATTGTCCTTTGGGGACCTATTCTACTTAAGCCTCATCTTCTCTGGAAAGTTTCTTTATTATAAAATTTCAGAAACTTCTTCCCATTGATTCTATTTTACTTTTTAGTTTATTTTTTTTTATATCCCCGAATTGGCAGATGACACATTGCATAATCGAGGTTCCCAATGGATGTACATCACAATATTCACCATTTGGGAACTTCAATCTGAGTCTATGTCTCCCATAGCAGATGAGGCCATGCAGAATGAGGTTCCCAGAGGATGAATTTGGTGATGCTAGCCTGCTATGCGGGATAGCGTCACTAAATTCACCCTCTGAGGACCTCATTCTGCTAATGACAGGCACACTAAACTCAAGCTTGGTTCCATGGTTTCATGAAAAGAGACACCCAGGATATCTCAAACTGCGAAAAGCCACCCAGGATATCTCAAACTGCGAAAAGCCACCCAGGATATCTCAAACTGCGAAAAGCCACCCAGGATATCTCAAACTGCGAAAAGCCACCCAGGATATCTCAAACTGTGAAAAGCCACCCAGGATATCTCAAACTGCGAAAAGCCACCCAGGATATCTCAAACTGCGAAAAGCCACCCAGGATATCTCAAACTGCGAAAAGCCACCCAGGATATCTCAAACTGCAAAAAGCCACCCAGGATATCTCAAACTGCGAAAAGCCACCCAGGATATCTCAAACTGCGAAAAGCCACCCAGGATATCTCAAACTGTGAAAAGCCACCCAGGATATCTCAAACTGCGAAAAGCCACCCAGGATATCTCAAACTGTGAAAAGCCACCCAGGATATCTCAAACTGCGAAAAGCCACCCAGGATATCTCAAACTGCGAAAAGCCACCCAGGATATCTCAAACTGCGAAAAGGCACCCAGGATATCTCAAACAGCGAAAAGCCACCCAGGATATCTCAAACTGCGAAAAGCCACCCAGGATCCCCAAAATGTGCAACAAGTCACCCAGCATCTCAAAGTCGATTCAAGGATAAGGAACTGTGGTGCCAATCAAACTCAAAGCGAACGGAATGCACATTCAAATTTTGTTGAAATTCAGATAAAAAACAAATACTTATCATAATATTAATTAGCAGACAACTTGTCAAAATCGCATTTTTAATGAGATATATAGATTGCTGTGTGACTTTTTGCAACATTTGGGAGATCCTGGGTGTCTTTTTGTGTGATACCATGCGACAATGAACAATTCACTGACACACTTAAAATTTGGCCCAGCCCTTGGAGCTAGCTGTTAGCTAAAGATCATTATTCATTAGATTTCGACTCCAAAGATAAAATTAATCGTCCTGTGTAATCAGTTATAAAAAATCTAAAGTATCTATTCTTATCTTAGTTTCTGAGTTAATCGCTCTTTGTTTAGTCGGCTCATTAAACAAAACTATGTTTTATCTCCACATAGTCTCTTTACGAATTATTGAAGCATTTATCCCTGGGTGTTCATGGGTAGGGAACCTGTTAACCTTGTCTGGATCTCAACCAGTCTATTTGATATTGCATGATGGGATGCGTTTAGATTACATACAAATATTTGTCGTTGCTTAACTGCACTGTCTCACACCAGGGTGTAATCCGTGACCTTGCATTTCTGTCTAATGCACCGTTTGACTATATAATACCAAATTATCTTCTCATTTGCCGAGACTCCTAATGTCTATATAAAATAGCATTGGGTGAATGCTCTGACCTATTTCACCTTGTTTTTGCTGCATTATGCTGGTTCAATAAGGCCAATATAAATAGCTTGATTCTCTAGGGACCGACGAATCGGCAATTTCAACATCGAATCGAATCACGATAATGATTCGAAATCGAATCGAATCTTTTTCAAACACTTTAGTAGATTGGCAGTACCGATCAGTGGGGGGTACGAGCAAAAATGGGGACAATTGTCCAATGATTTTATAACGTCAGTGAGACAACTCAGATTACGAAGGAGGTTCATTAAACTTAATTTCTATGACATGATATGAACAATATATAATCAGGGTTTAAACAGTTTAATATATGAGAATGGCACGCCATCATTTCATATTTTTGACACTATGCGTGAAGATCGTGAAAGTAAGCAGTTTTGAACTTTGGAGTCAATGGAGTCTGATTCGAGTCATTGCAAATGGAAACTCTTCTGCGCATGTACGCTTCACCCTGTCGCGCACAGCAGGCACACGCGATATCAAAATTGCGCATCGTGACTTGGCAAACGGGATTACAGGAACTATGTAATGTATAGTATCCCAACTTGGGCATGTCCATCGGATCAATTGAGTTATCATGAAAGCTAAATGGTCATCCATATTCCATTTCCCGGATAACATATTCTGTATAAAGATGTTGATCGAATTTAGACACGACATGTTGGAGCCCAGAATGTTTATTTAATATATTTATATCGTGTTAAATTTTAAAATTAAAAAAATAATATATATTATTTGATTGAGCTGAGTAACACAATATAGGTTTTTTTGGTATAAGAATATCAAATACCGATATACAAATATGTCTCACAAGAAATTCACTCGCTTCTGCAGCTGTGGCCAGACAAAATCGCCACATTGCTGGTTTTATGTGGGTAGGAAACCCGTGTGCGCTGCGATTATGGTACAACGGTGATGAACACGCGAACCACCACAGACATACCAGCAGGTCGCACGAGTAACCCACCGACCTGCCACGAGTACCGGTAACCCTCTCTGTGACTGGGAGGCCAATATATATATGAGCAGTGGGCTATTGGACAACTTACCCTGTACACATTGGACCACGAAGTTCCCAGTTGGTCGCGGAAGGAGCCTCAATTTAAGTATTGGGGATATAATTAATGTTTTGTATATATAATGCAGTCTATTCCCGGCGATAAAGGACTTGTATACAACGATTCGAAATATCCCGATTCACACGACCGCTTTCGAATCGAATCGAATCGGAACGTAAGATTCGAAATCGAATCGAATCTCGAAGCTTCGTTGGTCCCTATGATTCTCATCCCCTTCCTATCCTATTTTTGGGCCCCTACTCAAATTTTTTTATTTGAATATTTTTGAGGTATACTTTTTTCTCATGGCTTAATCTTAAGTACATAGCAATTACCCATTAATCAGTCTATTTCATTCAAATTAGACAATCACCTTCTATTGTATATTATTATCCATCCTTTAACTAACTCTATTTCTGATTGTCTGTCTGTCGTCTGCTCATTTTCCATAAGCACCTCTCCAGATGAATAATAGACCCTTGTGTAAACAATGTATATTTTTAAATTGTCATGGTCATTTCTATAAAGTTATTATACAATGTTGTGTACAGTATGTGTTTTTATTGTACGAGTCCAGGTTGTGGTGTAATATTACTTTTCACCACAACCTGAATGAGTACAAGAAACACATACTGTACACAACATTGTATAATGACATTTTTATTACATATTCATCTGTCCGTTGATCCAAATGACGTCACCCAGTCCCGATAACTTTTATAAAAGTAAAATTGGACATATTGCATAGAAAGGGTTAAGAATAAAAACAATATTTGCTCACCCCCCCCCCCCCCCCCAATTTTCCAATAAAGTTGGATTAGAATCTAGTAATTTATTTATATTGGCCTATTCTATGGTTTGTAGCATTCTACTAACATTGGTGAATATTTCAAAGAAATCAACCATACCACTCCATAGAAAACATCGTCCGAACTACACTCAATTGTAAATATTTACATCTCGGTTCGGGATGCAACTATCAGCGACAAACTAACACAAATGAGTTTGCCACCGAAAGTCATCGAATTTAATTAATATATAAGAATGACATTGTGTGTTGTCAATTTTGATTAATAGTCATAAAAAATAACTACTCTGAGTTGCTTTGAGCAAGATTTTTCTCAATTTCTATTTGATCACCCTACTGGAGTGGTTCACATCACTTTAAATTAATGGTCGCAAATTATCTGTTTGTTTATGTGAGTGGATTTGAGTGTGTTTTATTGAAGGGTAGAGTGCTGGGGCACATTTTACACTAAATGTGTACCAATGGCCAACATATATGGCCACAGAGATATGCATGTTCACCTCAATAAAAAACACACTCAAACTACATGTACATTCATTTGTTACCTTTGTTTAGACACCTTTTTCTTTATTAATTTCAATAAACTCAGTTGAAAGTTTTTTTCTTAAATCTCTTTGCAATTTGGATATATTTATACCATGTAGCACTTTAAGTTAGTCCAATATTCTATCTGCGAATAATGGATTGATTAATCTATAGTCACGCACTTCGAAAACATGCCAAGTTATTATACAGTAATGCCCTAAGTAATCGACCCCTTAACCACTGCAGAATTATGGGTAACTTTTCAGTATTTAGTCGGAAATATGGCTTGTTGCCATTCATCTGAAAGCTCTCACTGAGAGCTTTCCGATGAATGGCAACAAGCCATATTTCCGACTAAATCCTGAAAAGTTACCCATAATTCTGCAGTGGTTAAGGGGTCGATTACTTAGGGCATTACTGTACATGTATGTACCACTGTTAGTCATCTGGATGAACATGATGTGACGTCAGTTCATGTTATGGTGTGTTTTATTGGGATATAAAATGCATGACCCAATTGGCAATTGACCAATCAACAAACATCATTAAGTGTAGCACACATGCTAAGTGTAGCACACATGCTAAGTGTAGCACACATGCTACATGCTATGTATGAAATAAAGTGTCTTGAGACACCACTACTGGTCGTTTTGTTAGGTATGAATTAACAAAATGTCTTGCCATCAAAGATGTTGCTTCTTAGTGTAGTAGGTACATCAGATAAATGTCTTTGCCACTGAGGTATACCATAACCAAATGAAATGTCTTTGCCACTGAGGTATTCCACTACTACCTGTATCTTTGTACCACCCAAGTGTTAGAAAATTAAATGAACAAAGATATGCATGCTGTTAATTAAACTTATTTCTTATATATTAAGATTCTATATTTTTTTATAAAGACACTTGATTAAAAAAAACTAGTTTTATTAGCCTATTAGCCAGCATAAGTACTGAGAATTTGGTCAATTCACGGAGAATATTCCCAACAAATGATTTATGAAAAGTCGTAATATCCACATAATGCAGTTATATACGGGAGGAATGTAAAGTAAATTCTATTCTCATTCCCACAAAGGAGGTTTGTGTGGCTCTCATGCGGTCTATTATCCAAGGATCAGTACCCTGTCTTCTGCTTCTATCGTTGGAAGGCACGTGCACAGCATGTGGGTCCCATCAATTTATTGACTGTGCACATCCTATCTCATTCAAAGTGTGCTATTACGCAGCGTAAAATAATTTGTATCGAAATTACCATTGTAGGCTTAATAATTAGATTGGGACTTTTTATCATCATAATTAAGTTAGGAAGTTTTTTTTAGCCGCACGAATCTGGATTTAATTTGCATGGAGGCCGGATGCCCAATAATTGGAACATCAATGCCTGAATTCACATGCGTTTTTGTTTTCCTGTGGGAATAGGAAGCAAGGCTTGTACATCAATGAAAATTGTGTAAAAATATATTGAATAGATTGTGTTCTATTAAAGGTACTCAATCTGATCAGAGCGTCCCCATATCATCAACATTTCTTCAAAATATGCTTTAGTTGTCAGAATCGATTAATTGCAACAAAATAATGCTAACCATTCTCCACTAAGGTATCAAATTTCCCAAAACGTGTTATCATATTTTGTTCAACGAAAAATCGCCGTATTATTACTCGAAATTTGAGCGTATTACCACCTGTTTTTAGAGTTATCCATCTTCAACTGCAATTTTGACCGAGACCATCCTTTTGACTGCGTGTTTCTGGGCCACAAACAATTGAAATAACAAATAATTTTTAACCTCAAAGCCAACGAAATAGTAATTTAGGGTTTTTTAATCGGATTGAGTGCCTTTAACTGTATACATGCAGTTTATAGGGTTTTCGCAAACTGATCAGTGGATATAGTCTTCATTGTCATCATTTTCATTTCCAAATGGCATGTTCAGGGTTTTTGAAGCTTTATTGGCAAGGTGGCAAATCTTTTAAAGAAGTACAGATGTACTGATTCAGATACTTCATTGATAGAATCCTACTCAAGTGCATACTATATATACACCATATACACTCTTGTAGTGCCATGGCTAACGACACACTTGTCCCTAAACTGTCTGGATGGATTACTAATATTTCCCATATTCCCCATCCAATTTAAATCATTTGCAATAATGACAGATTTGTAAATAGACGGAGGACAAATGCGACCCACTTATGTATAACCTCCTCTCTCAATCTGTTCTTTTGCAAAAGATTGATAAAAGTGACATTTCTATATATTAGGTAGGGAGCACTCCATATAAAATGTATCATTTTGAACCTACTAGTATTGCCGAGGAGGATTTAATCCTCGCCATGCTCCTACGCTGGTGAAGCCTGACCGTGAATCGAATGAGTCTACCTACTACATGTATTGTAAACATACTACATCCCACCCACTCTTACATGTAACATGTCCCGGTGTTGATCTTATGCTGAATGTTTGCTTTCTACACAAATAAGGCCGACCCCAGCTCACTCAGACATCCCTCCAAACAGAAGTGTGTCACATCGCGCTTTTGTATATTTGGTCGCCGAATGTTTTGGTCAAAGCTCGACAACATAGGGATTTAGTGTTTTTTTACTTGTTTGAAGCTCTCTGGATTTAGCTGAAGGTTTAGTTTTTCTGGTAAGGAGAACCAAGAAGATATATGTGAGTCTAACGCATTAGGGTGACGTTATCAATGCCGTTGCAATGGTTATGAATCTGTTTAATAAATATCTTTATACAAACAGGTGTGAAATAATTATCATTTATTATCATTAATAGCCTTATTTATGCGAAATACAAAATATGTTCGATAAAAATCTGTAGAAGCAGGTAGAAGTGCATTTAAAATAATTACTATGAGTCAAAGACAATTAATATTGATTTTATATCAATATTTTTTTTTTTTTTAGAGGATCTACTATGAGTCCCCAGTTTATAGCGGAATTTATAAAAAACAAGTCTGAAGGCTCAGTCCAGACCTAATTTACTGGAAGAGTTTTGTAAATTCTGCTATAAGCTGGAGACGAGTTGTAGATTATATTTATTACATGATCCAAAACCTCCATAAAACATACTTGAATAAACAAATGGGACATGAAAACTAACAGCGGCTTCTATAAGGCCTGCGATGACATTTCACGTAACTAGGCATTGTTTGCCCACGTAAAGAAATAGTCCCAGATAAATAAAGACTCTTTCATGCATTTAATGGTGTATATTTAATGAAATAACTTTTCAAACTCTTCATTAGTTAGAGTTTTGTTGGAAAAATAATGGAGGCCATAGTATTTTGAGACATAAAATATGGAATGTAAACAGATGACAAACCGGAAGTCAAAGGTAACCTGGCACCATTTCCTGTCATGAAACGAACATTTAGTATCACAATTTATAGTATGGGTTTATTGAATGGAATAAGGGTAGGATCATGTAATAAAATGAAATAATCAATTGGGACAATTTTTCATTGCTATTTTTAGAATGATATTAAACTTGTTATAGGAAGAGATAGATCATCTTTAAAGTGTGGATTTGTGATCCAATCAAAGGACGGTTAAACTTGTGTATCTGGACAAATTTGTTACTTTGTTGTCTAGGGTCTGTAGCTTCTACTAGTATGTGCAGTAGAGTGATACACAGTGCTCCTGTGTGGTCTTTCCTACTTCCAATGAAATGGAGGGTCATGGATGCACTGAAGATCTAGGGGCATAATCTTCTAAGGATAATTTTCCTAATGTAATTTACACATTTGTGTTGATGTCAGTCGATGGGTAAGGTGCAGGATCCATTGTTTCACCACCCCTCGATGAAACTGACAATGTAGTGATATGACCTAGCAGCTGAAACAATGATAGCCCCCAATAAACTACATGTAAATCCTTTCTATACTGAATTGATTCTGCCACTCAGTTATAAATGTATACATTGGAACAGTCTATTATTCATCTAACCCTTTACCCAACAGTAGGGCCCTGTGCCAATGCATTCTCTTATATATGCGAGTCGACCATAGGTCGCCTCGCATATATAAGAGAATGCATTGGCTTAACACATTAAAAATTATAAAATTGTTAAAGAATGTAAGAAAAAATGGTAAAAAGTGTTAAATTTTTTTTTTTTGGGCCAATGCATTCTCTTATATATGCGAGGCGACCTATGGTCGACTCGCATATATAAGAGAATGCATTGGGACAGGGCTAACTGTAACTATCACAATGTGGTCAAGGAGCCGGTTCCAATGATATCCATATTTGTATGGTTCTATTGAGACAGACCGAAGATATTTTAGGCTGTTGAAGCTTTATTTGGCCGGTTTTGGCCGTTTTGTTGGGTAAAGGGCTAACAGGGTTTTCCAGAAAAAATAAGCGGACAACAGATAGTATAAGTACAGAAGGAATCTGGAGGGGAGGGAAATGTTCAGATAAATGTTCTTATGGTCGTTTGTTGAAATTATTATCTGAACATTTCCTAAGGGAAGTAACTTCTCGTCAATGTGTTCCGCATTTAGTATAAAAAAGGATTAAACAAACAAAACAGGTTTCTGCTGCTTGGGTTGACCCCTTTATACCCAGTAAACTGTGATTCTTGTGATCAATATTATTGTGCTTGACACATGGCACCCTCCCATTTATATTACACTGTTGATTCTCCGGCAACACTTTGTGTTTCTTAAGACATTGTTCTGACACGGCATTTATTTACTATAGTGAATTTTTATCAGGGAGCATTTAATTATCAAATCAATGAAACAGCTATCACTCAATATAAATTCCGATAAAAAGCGACAATCAAACACTGTTGAAACCTCTGGTTCATATTCCTATCTATTGGATTCTGGGTTACCGGGAAGCAACCAAGAGCAAAAGAGGCTCATCGTCCAGAAAAGACAGGAAAATAGATTGTTTTGCCAGGGTGATCGAGCATTAACCATTCGTGTACTAAATACCCATTGATTAGTAGTTATCATTTAGGATATGTTCAGAAAATAACCGGTTGTTTGTTGAACTTATTATCTAAACATTTCCCTCCAATAGATAGGACACCTTCTGCACTTGCAATATATTGGTCTGTTACTGTTCCTGAAAACCTCTCCAGATGAATTAGACCATTCCAATGTATACCTTTATAACTGAGTGGGAGAATCCATTTAGCATAGAAAGGGTTAAAGTGCCAAAAATACAAAATGGTGCCATGAAAATAACATTTGTATGGACCATGCAAGCTCTAATTATGCTACTAAACTGAATATATTCTGCTCTCAGGGCAATATAATATATATGTTTCTGTTGATATTTCCATTTTTTCTTGCCATTTTATGAAGAATAAAGACACTTTATTCCTCTGTTATCTCGGCAATATGTTTTGACATTGTTCTCAGTTAAAGCCACATGGCAGTTTCCACTCCAAAATACACCAAATTTTGTCCTGGTATCAAAATAGGTTGATAAATACATTTTCACTTCATTTTAATCATAAAAATGATATGTTACCATAAACAATTCAGAGCAACGACAGCTCTAGATTATTTCCCATGGTCTACCGGATCAAACAAATTGAGCTGCATGAACGAAACGATCTCAAATTTTTAGAGCTATATCGATGAACTTGTTACGAAATCTTCACATTGGTATGTTTTGAGATACCTCTTACCAAATCAAGCCTTGAAATAGGGTGTCTGTCATTTGCAGAATGAGGTTCCCAGAGGGTGAATTTAGTGATGCTACCCCGCATAGTGGGCTAGCATCACCAAATTCGCCCTCTGGGGACCTCATTCTGCTTACACCTCAGCAGAATGAGGTTCCCAGAGGGTGAATTTGGTGATGCTAGCCCGCTATGCGGGGTAGCATCACTAAATTCACCCTCTGGGAACCTCATTCTGCAAATGACAGACACCCTATTTCAAGGTTTGTACCAAATCCATGTCCATTTGAATAAACCAATTGAATAAACGAAGAATAATTCATCTACATTTTTTCAATGGCTTCCTGACATGGTCGCCAAAAGGACATTGGTTGATCTAATCAAATTTGCTTGTTGCTGTAACCGAGTTGGGACTCATCAAATGAGATTGTCCAGCTTTAACATACCATTGATGTGCAGGTCGAAGCGTGGCTTACATTGTTGTATATTGATTGTATGCAACAGTACAGACCCATTATCAGAAGCCAGCTTATGATGACCATGTCACTCCAGACTATAAATGAGTCTGCAGCATATAACTCAAAATGAATTGCCAATAAAATCAATGTACTATAATAAACCTGGTCAACACCAGTCCTGCTGCACTGCTTCTGATTCAAGTCCGTTTTAAAAAGTTGATCACAGTGATGATATAACGCAGGCTGCGATTTCCCTTCATTGTCGTAAATGACATTAGACATATGCAAAAATATAATACGAGTAATACATTACTCTGCAGTACTTTAACTTGAACCCATGTTCAGACTACATGATACGCAGCTCAACTCTCGGTGAAATGCCTTCCTTTTAAGAATAACCCATAGCCAAGGCAGTTAAGTCGCTTATATCATCACAGTCTTGGATAGACAATACATCTGTGGGATCGAATCCCTGACAGTCGTGGCGAAAATCGAGACCAATTATCATGCTGAACCAGAGCCTCCGTAAATCTGATATGTCATACCCATCGATAAATAATGATATAAATATCAGAAAGGTACAATAAACAGTCTCAAAACATTACTACTGTTATTATGTGTTTGGCAAGCCTTGAAATAATGTGTCTGACATTTGCAGAATGAGCTTGGGCCTCATCATCTGGGAAGTACAGTAATGCCCTAAATAATCGACTCCTTAACCACAGCAGAATTATGGATAATTTTTCAGGATTTCGTCGGAAATATTTTCCGACTAAATCCTGAAAAATTACCCATAATTCTGCTGTGGTTAAGGAGTTGATTATTTAGGGCATTACTGTATCAATAGTCTCAAATTATTATTGTTTTTAGTTACTTTTTCCCTTCTGTTCAGTTTCTATATCCCCTAATTTGCAGAAGATAAAATGCATAATCGAGGTGACTAATGGGTGAACATCACCAACTTCAACTGTGTAATTCAATCTGATCCTAGGTCTCCCATAGCAGTTGAAGCCTAATCAGAATGAGGTCCCCAGAATGTGAATTTAGTGATGGTAACCTGCCGTGCGCGATTGCGTCACTAAATTAACCCTCTGGGTACCTCATTCTGCAAATAGTCAGACACACTATTTCCAAACTTGATTATTATTAAGTGTTTGGGAACAAAGTAAAACATATCTTTTATAATAAAATTAATTGAACCAAACCTTTTTGTAAATATATTTTCCTGTTGACGCTATTAAATTGTATTATTTCTCTAACATTATCGACAGAATCTGACAAATTTTTCCTTCAAAATTAACGAAATACCTCATTCTTAAATACTCTGAACCAGGATTATAAAATAGAACAATTTTTCTCATGAAATAATTCTCTGTCCTTTGTAAGTGAGCCACCATGGACACATGGTCTTAAAAAGAGTCATTGAGGACTTCATAACACACTGAATAATAATTAACAAGAAGGAAAAAACGTGAGATTTTTTTCAAGTGCATTAACATTACCATACATTATTGTGATGACATACACTCCGAGTTCCTTGTTACCACTTGACTTTCTATTATACCTCTTGAATCGGCAGACTTATTGTCCCGCCTTTAACAAAAAAATTAATTAAACATTTGTGAACTGCTACATTGTAAGGATAAGAATTCCCTGCCCACTGAATCACCTTTGATAAGTCTGTATGTATGTATTTATGCTTTTCTTCCTGGTGAAACACTTGAGATTAGCTTTTAAAAGGCTTTCTCTATATGTGAGATCGACATGAACTGTTGTGTGTTAGAATGTGTGTTCTAGGATTTCAAATTTCGGACAATTTTCGTCTCACTTGGATGTTGAATTTTAATCGACTTTTGGAATTGTGTTAAAGTCATGTTCTGTTGACACAGTGCTGAATACTGAGAGTAAAATGAACTGCCGGATGAAATTTGGAGCTAAACAAAAGATAACGTTGACGTAAGAAATCTTCATAATATTTGTTTCCCCATGCCGCTGCCGTGGTGACTACTTTCAACCATATACAATATATACAGGGGGCAGAACCTGTCCAAAAATGGTGTCACTACTTTCTTACACAATTATGAACATTTCCTGAAGTGGGATAATCGGGATATGTTTGGTTTTTGGACTCGCTAGATTAGATTGTGTTTGGTAATATATTCAGGTATGATATTTACAAGTGTATAAAACCAGATATAGTGCAACAACATGTCTCAATTGTGGGCCCTTAGCTGAAAAAAAATATAGCCAGATTAGTATTATAAACATAATAATCAATAATCTAGAATAAAAGATTTTTATACCATAATTGCCTGTATTATTGACACATATTTTGTATTAAAATTTCATCTTTACACCCTACTATGGGTATAACTTTCTAATGTGGGTGTAATTGTTTAAACTGCACTTTATGTGTTAAACGTTTATACCCATAGAAGAACTACATCATTGTTGATAAAATAGTTTCTCTGTTATATTCATTTAAAATTAGAAACATCAGGAAAATTACCTGCATTTCATTCAAAGGTGGATTGTTAGTGTTACTGTATTTCATTCAAAGGTAGATTGTTAGTGTTACATAAACTAAGTCAAATCTGAATGGGAATATAATTTCACTGATGGCTGAGATACAGGCAGATCACTGAATGCCCCAGAAGTATGCATCGCTAATCGTGACACTCATTCCTCAGTTAAGTTTTTGGGAAGCAACACTCTTGAGTACATGAGTTAAATTCAGGGAACAAATAAAAAAAATAATATTGGAAAACAGTAATGCCCTAATTAATCGACTGCTTAACCACAGCAGAATTATGGGTAACTTTTCAGGATTTAGTCGGAAATATGGCTTGTTGCCATTCATCGGAAAGCTCACTGGGAGAGCTTTCCAATGAATGGCAACAAGCCATATTTCCGACTAAATCCTGAAAAGTTACCCATAATTCTGCTGTGGTTAAAGGAGTTGATTACTTATATAGGGCGTTACTGTATATAAAATACAACCACAGAACATGTATCTGAGAATACCAAATGTTCACCACGAGCAGCCATGAGTGGAATTGTAACCACTATATAGCCTTTATTACTCTCGCCCACTGTGGGTGTATTCTACATGTATATATTGTGTCAGCTGTTAGACTGAAATCAGACTTAAAATTAGACTCAAAAGGCTCTGCATTATTGAGTCTGAAGAAATTAGGTGGTTTTTCCATTACCACCAGCAATCATTATGTCATTGTCAGCCAATCGCAACATCCGCTCATCAGCAAAGCGATGCACACAATCAGGTGATTGTCAGAATTCCTATACATCGGACTATATTCGATTAGCTATTTCAATAAATTTTCTGTCACATTGATAGTTTCACAAATTGTTCACAAAATTAGATATTACGACAACTTATTAAACACTAAAAACGTATGTGAAGAGTCCAGAATTGACCAATAATACCTACATGTAGCAAGGAAAATAGAAGTGAGTATTCAAAGAATGTCAACACTTAACACCAGTTTGAAGTGGCGGATAAAAAATAAACTGATTGTAGATCGTAAAACTATTTGAGCACTGTGACATCATACTGAATAGATTTAATGCAGAAGTTATTTATAGACAGTAATGTAACACACAGCTAATTTCTTCAGACTCAGTAACGTGGAGCGGTTTGAGTCTGATTTTAATTAGAACTGCTGTTAGACCACATCAGAGTAATGTGAGTTTTATTGATGGAGGAAAGACTGTGCAGAGGATTAATTTCATTGGAAAATCACTCCACTGCACATAGAAACCACTGACCACCAGGGGCGACGGAAGAGGGGGGCAGAGGGGGCAGCTGACCCCCCCCCCCCCCCCCCCCTGCCCTTGACCAAGGGGGGCGAGCGGGGGCAGGTCTTGCCCTTTTTCTGGAGACAGAAAATGCTTTTTGTGTGTTTAATCTCGTGTTTTTATAGCAAAATGTGACTTTTTTGGTCCAAATACCACCAATTTCACAAGGAATATTAATTTTTTGTCAATTTTATCACAAAACGGCCATAAAAACCGACAAATACCATTAAAATAGGGATTTTTGCCACAATGAATTTATGGTTATTTTCCCGAGTTTGCGGAGAAAATGCCCTTTTTTGCGGAAAAGTGCCCTTTTGTAGGCTCTGCCCCCCCTGCCCTTGGATGCTTCCGGCGCCCCTGCTGACCCCCTGTATTAAGCAACTGACAAATTTGCCCAAATGCACAAATCAGGTTACACTCCATTTCACGTTTATTCATATCTATTTTTGGGGATTTCAGCATTTAAAAAATATGTTTTCAGGCAGTTCTTCAATACAGTATCTTATTTTCTAGAAAGATTAATTTTAAAATATTATAGCTGTTTAGTTTTTGGTGCAAGTTAACAATAGTCGACTGTCAAAGGAAAAGCATTAATTCTGTTAATTGAAACTAGAGGTTTATTAAATTAAATTCTCACTGAAATTAATATTTGATCACATCCGTAGCTTGTGGGATGTTTGCTTGTTCATTGTGAAAAATCACGTGCAATTTGTTCAATTCCATGACTTTCCAGTACATTCCAATATTATAAAAAAGAATGAATGACAATCCCTAGTACTGATTATAAAACCCACCTGTCAGGTAGGCATGTCAGGTGCCATCAAGCTAATTATCCTTTCAGCTAAAAGCAGGTATGAACAAAATCAATATTAGCACCATGAAAATTCTATTGTCGGAACTATTCAGAACAAACAATTGTTTCTAACACATCAGATTTATTGTCTGTGACTATTCTATTTGTCACGAAGAATATTACAAAAATATATAACCCTTTCAAGACGGGAGATGCTCTTGTGCAACATTAAAGATCCTGTGCCAGTGCATTCTCTTATATATGCGGGGGGCCTCAGTGGCTCAATCGGTTAGGGGTACAACTCCAAGCCGTTTCGCCTTCCAGCGCTGGCGATAAGGGTTCAAATCCACATGTTTCCATCGTGGACTTTGTAACTCGAAATCGTTATCTGGGAAAGTTGCCAGTTACTTGCCGATGGCCGGTGGTTTGCTGCACATGGTCGACGAGTTTATCAGCCATTGAAATCACTGTTAGATTAGCCGTAAGTGTTCGGATTTCCTCCACCATTAAAACTGGCAATGTCGTGATATGGCCTTAGTGGCTAAAGCGACATAAAACCCCAATCAATCAATCAATCAATCTCATATATGCGAGTATCCCATAGGGAGCCAAGCATATATAAGATAATGCACTGGTTTACAAGGTAAATATTGTTAGGCCAATGTATTCTCTTATATATGCGAGGTTTCCTATGGGAGACTTGCATATATAAGAGAATACATTGGCACAGGGTTTTCGCAAAATTTCAGGATGCTTCCGTCATGAAAGAGTTAATGAGTCAAGCTGCATCCTAATCATGAATGGATCTATGAAAATTCACACAGTTGTTATTGGCATTGTGGACTGAAATTTTGAGAAAATAAACTGCTCAAAACAGTGCCTCAAGGTATTCGTGGTGGGTACAGCTGAAAAATTAAGAATGTGAAATGGAATCGTAAACATGATCGAGGTGCGCAAAACAAAAGTGCGTGAATTTAAAACTCAGTGAAAAATAATTTAAATACGAGTACTAAAGGTATGTCATAACCCATCAGCAACAAATAAAAACCAGCCATTTTTTTTTTTGCGACAGTAGGTCATATGGGGACAGCAAAAATGTTCTGACAGTATGTCCTATATGAACATTGTTTATTGGCCTGAATCATGTCTAACATGCCTGCGTAATCCCTCTGTCCACATTCTCTCCTATCCAGCACTACTAGTATTTACATACCTGACATATGTATGTGACACACTACAATTCATTGCATGTGTGTCCTCAGGTTTTTGCCAACCATTGACTTCACCTGATCAGGGGTATGTCAGTAACACTGAAGGGCAAGTAGAGTGCAAACTTCGTAAGGCACAGCTTCCAATGCAATCACTAGCCCTAAGTCTTGCAGTCAAGCCTTGAAATAGGGTGTCTGTCATTTGCAGAATGAGGTCCCCAGAGGGTGAATTTAGTGATGCTACCCCGCATAGCTGGCTAGCATCACCAAATTCACCCTCTGGGGACCTCATTCTGCTTACACCTCAGCAGAATGAGGTTCCCAGAGGGTGAATTTCAAGGCTTGAGCAAGGGGAGAGAGTGGGACGCTTCAGGGAGAAATCATGGACTCAAGTTCAAACCAATTTCAGCCTTCTTCACCCTTTCTATACAAAATACTCATTGACGAGTAGTTTTATTCCTTACTCAACTGAACTGAACTGCACTGAAGTGATTTTTTTAATGGTAATCCAACGTATGCATATTGTTCACAATAACAACGGTGCTCTGTGGAAGGCATGGCTTATGGGCCAGAGCCCTATAATAGCATAATAAATACAATAATTAATATAAACTTGAGTGCAGGTAGGTGGTACTTCTGTACTTGTATTATCTGCTGTGTCTGTTTTTTTCTTTCTTAAAAACTCTATAGATTAATAATAGACTATTCCAATGTATACTTCTGTAACTGGGTGGGAGAATCTATTCAATGAAGAAAGAGTTAATCTGTGATGTTATACATGTATAATCCTGTTGTAAGTAATAAAACATTCTAATAAGTACACTATTAGGAGACATGCATACATTGTACCAAACTCCATGCAGGGTTTACCTCCCTTGATGACTCGGTAATACCACTGCTACCGGCGACATTTCACCCACATTTGGTGGACTTCCGCGAAATTAAGATATATACTAAGCGAACAGAGCAACATGCTGCTCTTGTTAAGCATACAAAACATCGAACAAAATTTGTATAAATTTTGAACATTAAGTTTGAAAAGTCCCACTAAAACCGAAGAACTATATTTCGAAACGGTGTGATTCGGTTCTCCGATTATTTTATCAACACAAAAGTCAAAACGCACATGGACGACAATGTCACGACAACACGCATGGCAAGTCAGACACAAGAGTTCTAAATTGCTCCAATTTTGACGAGTTGCTTGCGAAATCGTCAACAAAACTACCGATCTGATCCTCCATTCTGTCATTAAGTTTTTAGTGCGGGAATTGTTCTCAAAGCACATTGGAAATTTACCTTTGGGGCGATCGGTTTTCGCCATTTTGTTCGGAAAACCCAGCGCTAAATATAGAAACGTAAACTAGTACCCAGCCGGTGACTGAGTCAGAAAGGAAGTATGACTGGTGCGCTCTGGTAGAGATTGACATTGTACATCACTTTTCCCAAGGATTTTTTTTACATTTACCCACTGCGAGAGAATTGTCTTTTCAATTAACCCTTTCATGACGGGAGCTGCGCTGGTACTGCCTTAAAGATCTTGTGAATGCACTGGCTTACAAGGTCAAGGTATATATTGTTAGGCCAATGTATTCTCTTATATATGTAAGGCTTCCAACGTGAGACTCGCATATACATGTATAAGAGAATGTATTGGCCCAGGGTTTTCACATAAGTTTAGGAAGCTCCAGCCATGGAAGGGTTAAGTGATGTACAAGCCTTGAAATAGGGTGTCTGTCATTTGCAGAATGATGTTCCCAGAGGGTGAATTTAGTGATGCTACCCCGCATAGCGGGCTAGCATCACCAAATTCACCCTCTGGGAACCTCATTCTGCTGAGGTGTAAGCATAATGAGGTCCCCAGAGGGTGGATTTGGTGATGCTAGCCCGCTATGCGGGGTAGCATCACTAAATTCACCCTCTGGGGACCTCATTCTGCAAATGACAGACACCCTATTTCAAGGCTTGGTGATGTGAAACACTCCGGTATGGTGATCGAATAGAATTGGAGGATAATCTTGCTCAAAGTAGCTATTTTCACAAATATTATATCTAAATTGACAACACACACTGATGTTCTTGTATATTAACTAAATGCAGTGACTCTGGATGACAAAATCATTTTCATTAGTTTATCTGCAATTGTTGCTTCCTGAATTGAGAAGTAAATATTTACAATTGAGCGTAGTTCAGAAGATGTTTTCTATGGAGTGGTGCCATCGTAAATTAGGTCTTAAGACATCACCAAAGGTTCGTTCCAGACATAATTTACTGGACTCATTTTGTAAATTTCGCTATAAACTGGGGACTTGTTGTAGATCCTGTATTTATGCCACAACTCAACCACAGCATTTTTATGCGTACAGTTTGTTTATCCATGGTGGTGAGGTGATTTTTCTGAAGGGTCTGTTTTCTGGACTGGTAAGTAGTAAATCTTGGGACATAAGCCCTGGAGAGATTGAGCCATGAATTGATTCTGTAAATTGACTTGATTTACCAATAAACACGATCTCTGTGGGTTTCTTTAGAGCACTGATAGATCTCTGACATTCTCCCTTAATACCCATCAGACACAGGCTTATCCTGTTATCTGCTGACAAACATTGTCTGTGTCGCCCATAATTGGTTGATATTCCCCCAAGGTTTCTGTCTCTCATATTGTTCCATCAACTCATTTGTTCTGTCTGTGATTGGCCAGACTAGCTAAGATATGATCACGAAACCCACAGGTGGGAAATTGTTGGTGACAGTATCATGTAAAAGGGAAATGAAAGCTGGAAAAAAACAGTGTGCAAAATCGACACATTGCGATTTTCTGTCTGCTTGTCAACAGTGTCTCCTGTTATCAAATGGCAGTCAGCATAATAAATCTAGATGAGGGACTTTTGTGCCCTATACTATCACATGGGTTGAAGGCACAGATACTTGTACCGCTTCAGGGGTGAACAATATTTGATTTGAGTCGAGGAACCCACCCTTCAAAGCTCAGAGGTACAAATGTATTAGATTTTGATTTTTGAAATCTATTTATTTTCTCCACCTTGAATTCCATATATGCTGACGCCTGGTTCGAACTTAAATTCCTCAGCATGTGTCATCACAAATTTAAACAAACATCTTTCCCATGTGATCGGTCTTGTATTATACATGTAACTTTCCATTTCATTTCTGATGCTAAGTTTCATCGGGCCATAATTTTACTCATCTTTTATTCCGAGAATAATTTCTGTTCACCAAAAACTGCCGCTAACCGCAACCTTGTGTGATCTTCCAAATCTCATTACCTTTTCCTCGCATGTTCTTATATATATCTGGTGGAATTTTTACTAGGTTGATAACAATTCGAAGTGGATAAAATAGATTTAAAAATAAAATACATGTATAATAGCTCTGAGCTTTGAAGGGTGGGTTCTTCGACTCAACTGAAATATTTTTCTCCCCGATTCCCAAGCAATATTAATTTAGGGGTTAAATCAGACAGGGTTTCTTTAATATAAATCCTATAATTAATAGAAATCCATACAAGTTAACATGACACCGAGACCCAATATCAACCTTGATTCTCTCCCAGGAATCTCACATCTTGCTATAATGAGTTAGCAATCACTACAAATTAGCATCCAAAATATGGCCACCATTATTAAAATATTTTTAATATATATATGTTCTTAAATTTTTCATACAGACACTGGCTTTTTCTCAAATTGCTCGGATTAGACAATCACCACAAAAAAGACAACTTTATAAAAATAATGGTACTTTTTTACAGCATCAGTTTGCCCCATCAGGACCATAGCAAATTAGCAGGACCACTTAACCAGGGGTGTGTATTGAACATCTACATTTATTTGAAGTGACATTAAAATAATTACTAGCTGTAGATTCCTACAAATGAATGAATGGGAATTAACTAATCAACTGATTATCCAGTTATCAAAGAGTTACTTTGAACATCCCCTATAACAGTCATAACATGCCCCCCTCATATGCTGCTCCACGGTGATTGTCGGTCAACATATCAGATGCGACTGTCCCAGTTTCTAACAGTAATTATATGTTGATGGAGAATTACTTTACCACTTGACACACTTCCGTAATTGTTCCAGAAAACAATAGCTTTGTCCCACTTCATATTGTCTCATGTATACGGTATACGGTAAGTTAAAACAATCGGAGCCTTATGATAGACCAGCCTCTGGCATTGATTGCTTCCAGGATCTTCCAACAAGGTCTCACACGAGATTCTGGCATGAAATATCACAAGCTGGAAATGTTGGGAGCAGCCAACCGAGTAGCCCTCAATTAACCCTTTCTGTACTAAATGGATTGTCCCATTCAGCTTTAAAAGCAAATTTAGGAATGGCCTATTATTCATTTGGAGGGATGTTCTGGAAAAATTAAGACAGTATGACGAAAAGATAATACAGTGCAGAAAGATTCGAATTCTTTGGTTGGAAATACATTGAATGAGAATTTGCTCAGGATGTTTATTGTCATGAACCTAGAAATTCAGTAAATACAGTAATGCCCTAAATAATCGACTCCTTAACCACAGCAGAATTATGGGTAACTTTTCAGGATTTAGTCGGAAATATGAGAGCTTTCCGATGAATTGCAACAAGCCATATTTCTGACTAAATCCTGAGAAATTACCCATAATTCTGCTGTGTTAAGGAGTCGATTATTTAGGGCATTACTGTATATATGTCCATTTCAGTTGTCCGTGGCCATTATTTCCTCAACAGATGTCTGTAAAAGTTAGTTCATAGATTCCATGTCATTTATTTCACCAAAAAATGCCCAATCAAGTACAACCAACACAATTTGTTTTGGTGAGATTGCAGTCAATATCCATTACGTGTTTAACAAATGTTTGAACATAGTTACCAATTACAATAATGTAATGCATCTTGTTTGTATAAAAAGTGCAGTAATTACAATAATGCCCTAAATAATCGAATCCTTAACCACAGCAGAATTATGGGTAACTTTTCAGGATTTAGTTGGAAATATGGCTTGTTGCCATTCATCGGTGAGAGCTTTCCTATGAATGGCAACAAGCCATATTTCCAACTAAATCCTGAAAAGTTATTCATAATTCTGCTGTGGTTAAGGATTCGATTATTTAGGGCATTACTGTAATTGCTGCACTTTATACACTGAGAGCTTTCCAATGAATGGCAACAAGCCATATTTCCGACTAAATCCTGAAAAGTTACCAATAATTCTGCTGTGGTTAAGGAGTCGATTATTTAGAGCATTACTGTATTTAGTACCAATTAATACTTTCCCCAACAGATTGAATGCGATGAAAAATATTGCACGGGCAGGATTTTGGGACCATGTACAGCCCTGAGAAACGGGAAATTAACTTTGCGTGATCTAATGGCCAATTCAGCCAAGCTAAAACCTTGAATCGGCCTCTGATGGGGGAAACCTACCTTGTGCATCAGTTGAGGCTTCCTCTTGTCTGCCTGTCTCGATAAGCTGCTGTCATTGTTCTTTTAAGTTTAGCCATTCATGGACTTCCTCTCAGTTATCTATGAATGGCTTGGGCTTCATTCAAAGACACTATAAGGCTGAGTTATTCTGAGGTCACGTTTTTGTAGAACACCTTCCTTTACTTCCGCCTCTTGATTCGGTTGGCTATCATTCAAGTCTGAGTTTAGTGTGCCTGTAATTTGCAGAATGATGTCCCCAGAGGGTGAATTTAGTGACGATATCCCGCATAGCGGGCTAGCATCACTAAATTCACCCTCTGGGAACCTCATTCTGCTATGGGAGACACAGACTCGGATTGAAGTTCCCAAATTGTGAGTTTTGTGATGAACACCCATTGGGAACCTCAATTATGCAATGTGTCATCTGCCAATTTGGGGATATAGAGAAACTAAACTAAACAAGAAGTAGAATCTATGTGAAGAAGTTTCGATAGAATTTTTATCATAAAGAAACTTTCCAGAGAAGATGAGGCCTAAGCAGAATGAGGTCCCCAGAGGGTGAATTTAGTGATGGTAGACCTCATTCTGCAAATGACAGGCACACTAAACTCAGGCTTGGGTGACTTGTTATTGAGCTGAAAAAAATAATACTGTGCTTACAAAACCACAAAAACTGAAATTAATATTGTAATTTTAAATAGTGCACTCAATCAGCTCAAATACACTCATTTCAGTAGTACAGATTGTTTTGTCGTGAAAACCAAAAAGTGTCGTTTCTTACGCAAATGACAGGCAAACTAAACTCAGGCTTTGTCTCATAATGTTTTTCAAGCCTGGAAATAAGCGTCTGGTTATGTTCAATGACCAGTCGAAAAGCCCAAATGACCAGTGCATGTATACTTGTATGTGTCATTATGACCGATACTCATTTTATGATTTATATACAGGTATTATGCACTGATAAAAATGCTGCAAATTTTTGTTGATTTAATGCATGTCAGATAATAAATTTGTTATCTATAAGTTGTAACTGCATATTTTTACAACCACTTATTCTCAATATGACTTGATAACACATGTATTTACTTATGATTTTCGCTTGTATATTCAAATATTAAAACAAACAACATCATGTTGGCACTTTCAAGAGAACGAAAGCCCAATGAACAAAACAGATAGTAGATTATTATAAGCATTATAATACTTACTTTGTGCAAATTTCTATGACTGCCTTAAACAAATTATTTTTAATGACCGGCACAAACCAATTTGTGCCTGTCTCTTTAACAGGTACCAAGATATTTGAGTTATTTCCAAGTTTGTGTTTTTCTCAAATCCTTGACAGCTCATGTATGTTTGGTTGAGGGGTGACTATCATTAAAATAATGGATTTCTCACCATAATTATGGTGTTCAAACTAGACATTTCCGTTAAATTACTTCATTTAGATGTTACAACTCTTCACTTCGGTTCTACTCATGAAACTTGCCTGGATAAAAAAACTCAACAGACAATACAAGAATTAACAGAGAATTAATGAAAGGAGCCATTTTGGCCAATTCTCCACGATCTGATTTGGTTTGGTTATTATGATATACGTGATCAGGTTACCCTCTCTTTGCATTGCTGACTGAGTCACCTGGGTCTCCTCTCCTATTTGCAGTTTCATCTTATCCCTTTTTAGACGCCTTTTTGAAAAAAAGGTCCTATTACGTAATCAATCTGTCCATCCATCCATCCATCTTAGCGTCCGTCCATTAACATTTTTGATTTCTGACTGATAACTCCAGTTTGGATTATTTTATCTGAACCAAAGTTGGTATGTGTGTTTCCCAGCTAAAAATACAGGCAAATTTCGAAAATATGGGTTCTGTCCAATTATTTTCATGAGTTACGACCCTTTTTCAACTAAGAATTTGACCACATTTTGGCATTGAAATTAGGGGTACATGTATATCAGATATTATGTGTAAGCTCAAATTGTTATTGTATTTTGCGGTAGTACAATTCAATATGACTAAAGGGCATATTTTGCCATGCCCTAGCAATGCTCTTGTTAAGTCTTAAATTATATCACACACAGGTACATGTAGAATCAGCTGATCACCCCTTCGTGCACTGGTGAATTAACATGTTGATCTGACTTGACAGTGATTGTATTACCGTCTTCAGTCAAAGTGCCGATGGGTTATTTTCTATAGAATACATTGACGTACTTTAGTCTGTATATACTAAATACTTATTGATGAGTAGTTTCCCTTAGGAAATGTTTATATAATAAGTTCAACAATCAGGTCGTTTGTTGAAATTATTATCTGAACATTTCCCACCTATCAATATGAATCATTCTGCTCTTGTATTATCTCATTCTCTCTGTTGTCTGCCTTTTTTTTTACCTGAACACCCCTCCACATGAATAATAGACCATTCCAATATATACGTTAATAACTGAATAGAAGAATCCATTTAGTATAAGGGTTAAGATTGGATAAAGTCAACATGCTTCAGGCTGGAAAATATCAGAGAAGAATGCAGGGAATGACCTACGTCACAAATGTCTAATATTTACTTACATATGATATAATGTCACAAAGGAATGATTCGCGTGCAGGCGAATGTGCGACAGTTGTCTCATGTTTTTATTCTGTGACATAACTCGTTCTCTTTACCTGCGTCAGTAATGACCATACTGTAAAACACCATTAACTTTTTATTCTAATAATAAGTTTTTGACTTGGCTGTGATATCATTATGTCGTTTATCTAATAGCTGGGAACTTCCTTTTAACTGTTGTTGGAATAACTATTGTGAATTTCTGAAGGTATTTATTTAGTTGAAAATTTAAAACTAGTGGCATCAAAGATCTCAAGATAAGCTCATCTTAGAATTATGGCAAGAACCACACTTTTAACCCTTTACCCAACAGAACGGCCCTGTGCCAATGCATTCTCTTATATATGCGAGTCGACCATAGGTCGCCTCGCATATATAAGAGAATGCATTGGCTTAACACATTAAAAATTATAAAATTGTTAAAGAATGTAAGAAAAAATGGTAAAAAGTGTTAAAAAAAAGATTTTTTTTTAGGCCAATGCATTCTCTTATATATGCGAGGCGACCTATGGTCGACTCACATATATAAGAGAATGCATTGGCACAGGGCATAACTGTAACCATCACAATGTGGTCAAGGAGACGGTTCCAATGATATCCATATTTGTATGGTTCTATTGAGACAGACCGAAGATATTTTAGGCTGTTGAAGCTTTATTTGGCCGGTTTTGGACGGTTTGTTGGGTAAAGGGTTAATGTAAGCACCTTTATTTCTAATTTTTTAAAATTCTGAAAGGAATTGAAATGTTTATAATTTCAATTGTGTTATAAAATACCATTTAGTTCAGTAGTGTAATCTGTGCTGCAATAAAATTCTACTTCAATTCTAATTTAACCACCAGTATGATCATCTTTTATCAGAATAAATTGATCTGACAAACATTCTTATTTTGTAACACATTGCTGTTGTAACATGGAACTTGAAAGATGAAAATGATAACATTTGACAATAGGACAATTTAACCCTTTGAGTGCCAGGTCCGATTTTTGTATCAACCCATATACCCTGTGCCAATGCATTCTCTTATATATAAGAGAATGCATTGGCCTAACAATTTTTCATCATTTGTTATTATTTTTTACAATTTTTTACAATTTTAATAATTTTTTAAAAATCTAAAAAAAAAAAAAAAAAAAAAAAAATTTAGGGCCGATTTTACAGACCGTAAATTAGGGCCGATAAGATCGGCCCCTGGCACTGAAAGGGTTAATGTATAGCGTAAAACTTCCTTTTCTAGGCTGCAAATGATGCTTAACTAATTAGTACATTATAGAAAATTTGATGATTTTGATAATAAAATTGAAAACAGCGGACACACAAACTTGGAGCTTGTAATTATTATCATCCTCAATTCTCGGTGAGGCATGAAATTTCCATATGAAATATAAGGACATAATGACCGAAATATCATCACAGTTTTGTTGGCATTTTTCCAAGCCGTCAAGCATATGAATTTCCCCACTAAGGAAACCGGGTAATCACCGACTATTGTCATACCGGTTGTAAAGCAGGGTAATTGTCGCAGGTTGTCACTTATAATTCACGCACTACCTGTTTATTATAATTGTTATGATGATTAATGTGAGCTAGACCTGACATATCTGGAGATTTATCGAGTTCACTTATCGCTGAATTACGTGGAATCCTGTACTTGCCACATACAATGTAGGCTATGTACATAACAGTGTTTGCATAATTTATATGGATATATGCATTTGATGATCAATCCATTTATTCATGCTGTTTATGTGCGTAGTGTTTGTCAACATAATTTAAATATTCATTCACTTGGATTAATTACTTGTGTACTCCTCATTTAGTTGACGTCTAGTTTGGATTGAATACCTTTGTATTGGTCAGTGTTTACACTTGAAGAAATACTTTGTTTCTATATCTCATAATATACACACTTGGATTTAACTGTTACTTCAATACCAGTTTTTAGGTGAGTTTTAATGATACTGATTTGCCAATATATGATCAAATTATTTCATATCTACTAGTTAAGTTGAATACAATATACAGTATGGAAGCCATCAAAAGATTTACTAGGACTAAATCACTATTAGCTTCATGTTGTGCTATAGGAATCAGGGAGCTAAATGTGTTCTAGAGTCGGGGAGCGAGTACACCGTGGAATGCTAAAGGTGAAGTTAACTGAAGAATGACCTTCACCTGATACATGCGACACTTTATTAAAGGATGACATCGCGTTTATTTGATTTGTACATAATATCTAAATAATTTAAACTGGTGAATGAATGGGGGAATGGATTTTTGTGAGTGGGAAATTTATTTAACTAGCTGCTGTAGTCCTGGGTTTTTCCAGATCAAATTTGGCTGTGAGATAGCCCTGTCGTAGACTTGGGGATTTATTTTAAAAAGTAAACACATGACCTATGATTTTTCTTGCATTTTCGTGATCAACTGGTGTCAATCTAGCTGGGTAAACATCACTGGTATGGCCTGCAGGCTTCAATTCAGTGAATTTGGCCGAAACGTTAACACTGTCGCCTATGGGAAACCATTTAGTTCAGTGATTCCTATAGCAGAGATACTGTATAGTATATCTGGCTATAGCATATACTAGTAGCTACACCCATCAAAATACTATAATTTGTAACACATGATATGAGATTTATGTCTTGGAATTCTGTTCATAAGCCTATAGGTTCCAAACTGTCGATGTGAGGACTAGATTCCCTGCATTAACCCTTCCAGTGCCATGTCCGATTTTTGTATCAACTCTCTTAGAGCTCTTTCCATCAATGTATCACATTATTATAATTAATAAATTTGAAAAATGATCAAGGAAATATGGGTTGATACAAAAATCGGACTTGGCACTGAAATGGTTAAACTTATAACTTCAAGGATAGCGAGCATGTAAGATATAGAGGGTGAGATGTACGAGGCTTGTGTATTATACACATGTGTATCCAGGGGGTTTGTTCATTCATTCTACTGCAATGACAAGCATATTGCTGGCGTATTCTTATATCACGTTTTTTGGGCAATCAGTGATCAGTTGATAAAACTATTATCATCGTCTTATACAGTAATGCCCTAAGTAATCGACTCCATAACCACAGCAGAATTGTAGGTAACTTTTCAGGATTTAGTTGGAAATATGGCTTATTGCCATTCATCAGAAAGCTCTCCCCAAGAGCTTTCCGATGAATGGCAACAAGCCTTATTTCCGACTAAATCCTGAAAAGTTACCCATAATTCTGCTGAGGTTATGGAGTCGATTAATTAGGGCATTACTGTAGGTCTACATGCTGTGACCATGTGGATTAGAATACAGGCTCATTTTCATTGACTATATTAGGTCTACATAACTATACCAGAAATCAAAATGCTGAAAGTGAAAAATACTGAGTAAAATCCAAAATGAAAAGAGCGTCTTATTTCTTACATTGACCAATCTTCATGAAATGTGACCCAACAGCAACATTGACTCAGCAATACAAACCATTAATCTCAATGCCAATCTAACACCCAAGGTTAGTAAATGATGATCCCATCAAACAATCACACCATATACAGTAATACCCTAAATAATCGACTCCTTAACCACAGCAGAATTATGGGTAACTTTTCAGGAATTTAGTCGGAAATATGACTTGTTGCCATTCATCGGAAAGCTCTTAGTGAGATTGGATTGGAGGACAAGTGCAGAAGTCACTTAATGATGTCCTCTCTACCATTATATGATGTGTTGAAATTAGGTTTTGAAAGTATATGTTTGACAGTTTGACTATAAAACAATTAAGATTGTCAGTAAATTGACCTGGGTTTGGAGTGCATAAAGAGTTTATCAATCTACCATTTATTTGATGTCCATGGTAATTGTCAGGTCACAATCATGCAGTATTGCATGGTTGTAATTTCCATTATTCCCCTTGTAGTTTGCCTTGAAATAGGGTGTCTGTCATTTGCAGAATGAGGTCCCCAGAGGGTGAATTTAGTGATGCTACCCCGCATAGCGGGCTAGCATCACCAAATTCACCCTCTGGGGACCTCATTCTGCTTACACCTCAGCAGAATGAGGTTCCCAGAGGGTGAATTTGGTGATGCTAGCCCGCTATGCGGGGTAGCATCACTAAATTCACCCTCTGGGGACCTCATTCTGCAAATGACAGACACCCTATTTCAAGGCTTGCCTTGTAGTTTGACTGGGATCAGAGTGCTGTGAATACAGTATCAAATTGTAAATTCTTCTTTGGCTTGCAGTATGGCTTGCAGTCATTCACCGACTATTATAAGCTAGGATTGAGTCAATCCAGCCAATTTGTCCAGGAATTTTGCCGAACCCGTGACTTCATGGCCATGGCAGCAATCTTTAACGTGCGCACATTGTTACACCTGGGACAGCCATTTATTGTTGGCACCCGATCCACTGGTGTGCCTAGCATAGTGTCGTCCCTGGCCATGACATTATGAGAGGAACGGAGGTATGAAATTATTACAGTACGATTTTCGATGTGTCTTCCATGATGGGAGCTGCGCTGTGCAGAATTAAATATTCTGTGCCAGTGCATTCTCTTATATTGCAAGTCTCTCATAGGGAGCCTCACATATATAAGAGAGTGCACTGGCTTACAAGATCAAGGTAAATATTTTTATGTCAATGTATTCTCTTATATTTGCAAAGCTCCCTATGGGAGACTCGCATATATATGAGAATGCATTGGCATAGTGTCATGGACAAGCCGTGAAATAGTGTGTCTGTCATTTGCAGAATGAGGTCCCCAGAGGGTGAATTCACCCTTTGGGGACCTCATTCTGCTTAAACCTGAGCAGAATGAGGTTCACATAGGGTGAATTTGGTGATGCGGGGTAGCATAACTAAATTCACCCTCTGGGGACCTCATTCTGCAAATGACAGACACACTATTTCAAGGCTTGGTCATGGAAGGGTTAATATGCTTCTGAAGTGCTAATAACGTAACTAAATTGTGTTCACATAAATTTGGATGTAACAAATGTAAGAAGTTATGCATAGTGTAATAGTTACTGTACCTCACTAATATTACACTAATATTACACTCACAGACAGGGGACATGACTGAGCTGATTGTCTACATTTTGGCCTTGTGTTTCTTTTGGCAATACAATGCTGTCTATTGACTGTTCTTCATGTTTTGTCCTTGTGGGGTGATTTGGTTGTTGTTGTAACTGTTTATTCCCATTCCATTAAGTAACAAGTGGTCTATATATACATAAGTAATTAGCTGTATGGATAATGGAGTCGTGTCCCTTTGATGTGAAAGCTGCAACTAATCGCTCCATTATGAGGGTCATTATGAGCTATTAGCCGCACTACACTCCTTGAGACATAATATTGGTCCTGGCTTACAGTGTTCTGACAGACAGAAATTATTTACAATAGGACCATAGAAAGAGTTGGAATCATTAGCAGAATAACTTGAACCCTTTCTATACTAAATACTCATAGGAAATAAATATCCCACTGGAAATGTTCAGATAATAAGTTCAATTGTTGTTTATTGAACTTATTAACTGAACATTTCACTCCAAATTATTATACATAATTAGTCTATAAAGGTGACATCATTCAATTCCTGTCATCTTATTTCCCTCCAACAACAAGAACTCCTTCTCAACTTGTGTTAACTGTCGTCTGCTTATATTACCTCTAAATCCCACCAAGTTAATAATAGACCATTCCAATGTACACTTATTTTAACTTGGTGGGAGAATCCATTTAGTATTGAAAGGGTTACAATGCCATGTGATCGCGACTTGGGAGATGTCTTCTCCCTATAATGTGCCACTTCTCCATATTTTTGTCCCAGGCTAAGAAGTGAGTTCTCTCTCATTTACGTGTACCAGCGTGAAACTGTCCCAACAGCATATTTTTTATTTTTTATTTGTTTTGGCCGGGACTATTGCGGACCACTCTTATCGGCTGGAGCACCCCGAAAGAGGTGACCCACCCTGACGAGATGGTCAAATTGCCTGTCGGGGTCAGGCCCCGCTAGAAGCGGAAGTCAGTCAGGACCACTCGTCCTCCTCAGGCTGCAAACCCATACCGTGGAAGTCCCGTCCGATGGGGTGACCATCGTCGAGGACGTATCTCACAGCACGGGCTCGAGCCAAAAGGCCGAGAAGCGATCGAATGATCACCCATTTCGCATCAGCGAAATAGCATATGTTTAATGTATATTTACTGATGATTATAATGATGTTCTTAATGACTATAATGGTTTTATAATTGGGCTCTTGTGTTGCATAATACTTATTGGATCATAGAAAGGTGATGTTGCGGTGTAAATTGAACTTCAGCCATTAATACTTCTCCCTGATGAACTTTCTATGTCTGGGTGTCATGCAATCTGTCCATCCTATTGCCTGGGTAATATACCAGTATCTCATCCATGGGTTACCGGAACTGAATATTAAATTTGGCTTGGTGATTCGACCATTAGGTGTGCTTTGAAAAGATGGCACAATAACTGGATCGCATTTACTGTTCTAGGGTTATCCTTCTTGGTTAATCTGGAAATAATGATTTGCTACTAAGGTACATGTACATTGTAAGCCAACCATGGGTTGTCTGATCTTGATACACTATTCTATGGTTTGGATGTGTACCATCAATAGGGCTTTCATTGGAGTGTTTACTTGTTTTAATACTTGGGTCTTTTCTATGTTTCAGATTGGCACTATGGGGGGTTGTCAGCTCTTATCTGTGGTGCAACCTCTTGTTCGAATTTGTTATGATAGATACAGTAATGCCCTAAATAATCGACTCCTTAGCCACAGCAGAATTATGGGAATCTTTTCAGGATTTAGTCGGAAATATGGCTTGTTGCCATTCATCGGAAAGCTCTCAGGGAGAGCATTCCGATGAATGGCAACAAGCCATATTTCCGACTATATCCTGAAAAGTTACCCATAATTCTGCTGTGGTTAAGGAGTTGATTATTTAGGGCATTACTGCACCATAGAAAGATGCATAGCAGATGCGTTGTATATTGGTTAGGATTGAGAATCCAATGGTTAATATGATCAGATATGTTTTGTTGTTTTGTCTGGGTTGATATAAACTGATGCTATTTGAGCCCGTGACATTTCATCCATCTATTCAAAAAATGTGAACAGGAAAGGTTAATTAATGAGTATATTAGAGAAGTTAGCAAGGAACTGGGGGATTAACATTTAACTGATAGTGTTGGAATCACCTGGTGTTATATCATTACAATGTTTGAACATCTGGTCATTAAACCAATTCCACATATGACTCAGCCTTGACATTTCCAATGTAACCTGGGAAGAAAACATAGCCGAGTTCCAATAATTAGTTCAACATCTAGAAAAGGGGAAACTCCAGCTTCATAATGGTTCAAGGTTCACGAGGAAAAATATACTTCTGAGGGCTATGCCCCTTGACTTGTTATACTTCAACCACCACTATAAGCTTCTTTCTGGATTGTTTTTGTACAATAAATTGAAGTTTGTATTGCTTGGGTTTTCCTCAGAGGGGCATAAATGTTGTATACTTTTAAAAGTACACTGCACCCAGGGATGTAAATAAGTTGTCTCGACTTAGTGAATGTTGAGACGACCATGATTCAATCGGAGGAATCGGGCACGACAAGATCGTAGATATATAGTTTGTTCAGACGATTGCGATGTCGTCGTACATTATGATATTGTAGGTTGTTCCTAAAGCATGTGATTGACTACCCTACGGTCATTTCCAGCTACGATTTTTACGTACACACGACTGCGATTACGTCGTAAGTGGAGTTAACCAAGGATAAGCCACAATTTCGCATCTAAAATCAAACAGTGCTTGATATTATTTTTTGACCTACGATTTTGATGTGAGCATGCGCAGTCCAACTACTGGTTACTTCCTACGACGGAAATCTGTCCACTTACGATTGTATCGTGGTCGTCTGAACAGTCACTCCCATGAGTGCCAGACATATTTTCAACTTTGGGAATTCCATTGCACACCCATCTATTGAAATTTTCTTGTTTTAAAAAATACAGTTAAAACCATTTGTTTGGTATTAAAGTAAAATCGGAAACTCAGAAAAAAATTAATCATTTGCATATCTTGCTCATGAAAATCACCACTGTTAAGCTGGCAATGAATTTCAATAAAATCTGATCAAATTGGTCAATTTGTTTTTTTAATGGCTTTCAAGTACATGTATAATCAAGCGTGAAATTTCCAAAGTTATAATAGACCCTCAAATTTCCAAACCTATAAAATTTACATTACCATTGAATTGGGGGGAGTCAATCACTGTACCTCACACTGCCTTTCATTAATTCACTAATACTACACTATCCATCACCAGCATAAGCAGTGGTTACAAATTTCACCAATCCAAAAAAATTATCTTTTAGCAGGTCTGATGAGTTCAGTGCCCCAGAAGACTTTCATTAATTTATATTCACTTAGCACCTACAGCAGACCTGTGGAATGGAATTAAAAAGCATAGCAACACAGCTGATTGAAATTCATGAGTTAATATCACATACACATTGAATCATGTATGCACCACCATACACCAGACGTCAATCTGATCTGTTATCTAAAAATCATGTGCTGGAACAACTTGAACAAGACTTCTTTTAGTTTTGATTGAAAAAAGTCTGCCTTGCCAGCAGGGGTCTGGTGCGGAGGCTCTGGTGGGTCTGTTAGATCGTAGAAATGAACGATTGGAGTCTGGCCCGTTGTGTAACGATGCAGTGTGGTAAGCCACAGCTCTCTTCAATGAGCTCTTTTGATTGGAGTTTTTAAAACAGTCATTGTTTACGTAAGCTGTTCCCATGAATCTAGAAATCAAGTAAATCTTGAGGTAATAAAGTGATTTTTTTGCAGAAGAAAAATATACAATAAAACCTCAATTTTACTCACCCTTTAAGTGTTATTTGAGGTGGTTGATCTTGATTTACTTCAAACCTTGTAATATTTATTGAGATTCCGATATGTTCAGGGTGGCAGAGCCATGCAGGGGCACTGGTATTAATTCAAGTAGAATTTTCACTATTTCACTAACAAGTATAGATGAGAATTACTGGGATATTTAGCTGTCCTTCTCATACATGTACACACATACAACTGTACTAGTACCTGATCTAAATTCTTGTATTAGTGTGGAGAGGGTCATTGCATCAAGCCAACGTCTCACATCTAGTTATTCTCGACACTACATTAACCCCTTCTTAATATGCATTGGAATGTTCTAATATTCAACTGGAGGGATGTTCAGGAAATATAAGCAGAAGACAGATAACAAGAAATTGCAGAAGGAATCCTACTCATTTTTATATGCCCTTTTTGAAAAAAGGTCGTATTATGTTATCAGTCTGTCCGTCTGTCCGTCCGTTAACATTTTTGGTTTCCGATCGATAACTCCAGTTTGGATTATTTGATCTGAACCAAAGTTTGTATGTGTATTTTTGGGAAATGTTCAGATTACAATTTCTTGGCGAGAGCTTTCCGATGAATGGCAACAAGCCATATTTCCAACTAAATCCTGAAAAGTTACCCATAATTCTGCTGTGTTTAAGGAGTCGATTAATTAGAGCATTACTGTAGGATCGTAGATTGAAGAGGAGGGCTCATTTTTTCTTGACAACTTCTTGCTGGCCAAGACTTTTATTGGTTCGTACATGCAGGTTTAGTTGGGAGAGCTAGTCTCGTAGATATCCCCCAGTTCTCATCCAGTTGAAATAGGTGAGGGCTTGTTAATATGTCTCGCCATAATCCCCTGGGATGCTGTGATGGTGGAATGTAATCCCGTCCAGGCAATCTCATCTGATTACGACACTGTCATATTAATAAATTTCTCGTCCTAATCGCCCCCTCTATCTCATCAGGAAGCTATTTTGTTTCTATATTTGGTCGATTATAAATTCCAATTCACCTACTCTGATAGATTGAGCCTTCTACGTTGAAGACAGCAATTTGCCATAAAGTCCTTCAGATGATAAATGTCACAGGCCGTGATTAGAAGAAAGGAAATTATACCTCTCTCTCATCGGGTCTCGCGCTAATTAATGTTGGGCACTGTCTGCGGGAGGCTGATGTATTGTGGGTATTATACTTCTGCTTACCATGTTACTTCACAAATGAGTGCTGATGCTATATCCTGCTGTGCATTACATTGAGGCAGACACAAGATAGCAGGACGCTGATGCAATATGGGTATTATAGGACTGCTGACCATGCTACTTCACAACCAGTTGTGTTGCTGTAATCCTTTACCATATATTTTATGCTTCTCTTGAGCTTGGTGGTGTATTTTTTCAGTACGATCATCATTTTCAGCAGCTGTTGATATTAAGAATTTTGTATTTATATAGTGTTTAGACACCTAGTTAAGCAAGTCAACATCCATTTCTTATATGATGGCGATTGAAGTTTGAAGTTAGAAGTTATCATTCTAAATCTGTCCATTGCTTCTTCTCAACCCATGGGTATCAGAATGAAAGAGGTATTTGTATGTCACTTTAACCCTTTCTTTAATAAATCGATTCCCCCACCAAAGTGTACATCAGAATATTCTATTATTGATTTGGAGGGATGTACAAGTAATATAAGCAGACGACAGATAAATAAAAGTACAGAAGGAGTCCTATTTATTGAGGGTTAAAGCACACCTCTAAAGGCTTACTAAACAGATGCCAAGGGACTCCGTAAATTTGTATAATTCCTCACTTCTAATGGATCTCAATTGGTCCACTGGATGTGATGAAATACACAAACTTACTACATGTATGTCCCTTAGCATCTATTTATTTGGCCTTTAGAGGTGTTGTTTAAAGTGATATATTATTGTTATTTGCAATAAGATATTTTATATCAAGACAATCCCTGTATGTAAATTTAATGTAGCCATTAAATAATGTGACACATGTTCTGATCAACAGATGTTATAGTTTATAGTTTTATATGTTATGGGTATCCTTTGCAGTGTCTAGAACCTTTACATGGTCTATTTAGCATATAATGTCTGAGTGTACTGGTAGTTATCAGGGTGGGTCACAATACTCTAGTTCCACATGATATTTCATTATCCATCTGATGATAAATCAATTAGGCAGTGCACTGAGTATCATCAGGATCATAAAAGGCATCTATAAATGTGGACCGCTAGAAGTGAGGACAAACCCATCTGTTTGAATTCTGCTGTGGTTAAGCAGTCGATTAATTAGGGCATTACTGTAGATATCAGGGTGGGTCACAATACTCTAGTTCGGTCATGATATTCCATGATCCATCTAATGTTAAATCAATTAGGCAGCACACCAGTATTGCAGCTATTAATTCTGCTCTCACTGGTGGATAGCATGTAATTGCTGTTTGTTTTTGCATATTGCTGGTATTACCACACATCTCAGCTCCTGTATGTCATTTGTGGGCGGGTCATTGCATGAGACCTGTCAATTATTCCCTTTCATCTTTCTTGCATTTTGCAGTGAGCCATTGAATGAGAAATAACTAAGGATGTTTATGATCATGAACCTAGAAATTCAGTAAATATGTGTGTGCAAAAACATTTTTTTAAAGCAAAATGTGCATATACCTGTTTGTGTGCGATCAAGGAGTTAGTTTATAACAATTGTCATAAAACGAGAATTTGTTTGGTTTGGAAATGTATGATTCGCAGGGCCCAACTACAAGTTGCTGTTATTATGATTCTATTTAAGAAATGGATGTTGATTTGCTTGTGTTCCATGGAGTATGGATGCAAGTTGTTCTGACATGTGGGAAGCACACATGGGTTAGCATAACCAAATTCATCCTCTGGGAACCTCATTCTGCTTAGGCCTCAACTGCTATGGGAGAATAGATTGAAGTTCCCCAGTTGAAGTTAGTGATGTTCACCCATTAGTCACCTCAATTATGCAATTTATCTTCTGGCCTAAGCAGAATTAGGTCCCCAGACTCCAGAGGGTGAATTTGGTGACACTAGCCAGCTGTGTGGGATAGCGTCACTAAATTCACCATCTGGGAACCTCATTCTGCAATTGTCAGAGACCTCACAACGAATCACTATAGTGAAGCTGTTACAAGACATATTGCACATTATTCAAGCTGAGGGCAGCATGGTAGAGGCTCCTATTTTGCCAGTTTTATGAGATTATGGAGTCCAGGTATCAAATAGTGTACTTTTAAAGATCATGTCATTGAAGTTTGACCCCCCTAAATTACTACCTTTAAATATATAATCAGCATTTGTCAAGTACCGGCCAGGAGTTTATAGAATTTTCTCTGTGGGTCCCTAAGTCTGGATTAAGATCATTCATGTGACTGTAATCCATACTGCTTCCTTTTTAATCTGTACAGGAATGTTTAATGGCCGCCACATGCCACAACAAAGGTTCAATTATTTATTCCCAATAACAATGTACCGAGAGTAATCTGGGGTTGGTACGACTTAATACTGTTGATCAGATCAAATGAGAAAGTAAAGTTCATGTTCGAGACAGCTTAGTACTCAACTGAGGTGTTGGTTATGGAATGACAGACGTGTACTCTGAAGGCTTTAGTTTAGTACTGAATGTACTGTTGAATTGATCGATAGGATTGTACTGTGATTTTGCTGAAGTGTTCTGATCTCTGTTTACTTTAACTGGGTATTATTTTCCCTTGTACCGGCTGTTGAATGTGTATGATGTTTCTATTTACTTGTTGTTTTTCTGTGCTCCGTGCAGTCCATGGAATTTCTTAATTGTCTCAGACTTTAATATTATTCTGTACATAAAGGAGTATCCGAGTATGTGGATGTCTTCCGTGACAGTGTAGTATGTTCTCCCTTATGATTTGATGTTACATTGCAATCCAATTGGCTTACGTTTTTCTTTGGAGCTTTCTTCCGTGTGCTTCGGATGTGAATAATGTATCCCTGGAACAAGAAACAGTGTTACACTCTTGATCACAGGTAAGGATTGTTAGCATCTGATTCTGTGCTAAAAATATAAATACTCTTGTTATACATCCCTTTACTGACACTATTTCTGATTGGGCAAAAGCCATCACATGATAATCTGGGGAAAAGTTATACTGGACTCCCGATAGTGTCAAGAATATACCACCTGACATATCACAGGAGTCCCGAAAGTCTGAGTCCAATATGACTTCATATTGGAATCCGAATGAGTCCAATATGACTTTTATAAAAGTTATCGCGACTCCGTGTGACATCACAAAGTAATTCTATCAAAGCGCAGTAACACTAATGGCAAGTGAAACATACAGATGGATAATAAAAATGTTATTATACGATTTTGTGTACAGTACATGTTTTCTTGTACTCATCCAGATTGTGGTGAAAAGTCATATTGGACTCGACACTACAACACAACCTTGTATCCTACAAGAAAAACACATACTCCACACAACATTGTGTAATAACTTTATAGTACTATTCATTTTTGGTAAGATTATTCAGGATAAATTTCATATGTCCAAATCTTTGGGTTGATAGTCAATAGGTTGGGCGATGAAAAGGTCATTGAACATGTACAAATTGTAGAAACCATATGACACCCAAAATCTCCGACTGAGAAAAATAGAGAAAAACATATTTGAAAACAAGGAATATATTTTTTCAACATATCAACCCAGCTAATTTTCCATCTGAACTCCATTTTGTTTTATTGTGATTACATGTAATAAATTAAGATATCTTATGCAATTTACATATATAAGTCATTAACTGATTACCACTTTCTTGGATAAAAACAGAAAGAGGTACCTAAAGAAAATAATAAGAAAATGTGATCCTTTTTTCTAAAGTTTACTATTTTGAACACTTTTAATACCGTTTTATTACAAAAATGCATTTAAAACAAAATAGAAAATGTGTGTCCAATGTATGCTTATTACAGCTGTTATTAATCCTGATAATGTAAATGATAATGTTAAAAAATGTATATATAAACATTGTGTGTAAGAAAAATAATGGGTGGATATTCATAGAATAATCACTAGTGTTTTTTACAGATTTTGAGCGTGCTGTTTCCTGTATTTAACAGAATTTAATGCGACTGAGACCAGCCTTGGGTTTGGATTTGTCATTAAGTACGTTACATATTGTTTAACAATGTGCTTTAAGGTGTGTCTGTTTTACTGGCTAATTCTTTACATTTCAATCTGTTTTGTTTTGGCCATTGTGCGCATCGTTTCTGGTGATTTTCATGTGAATTCATGGGTAAATCTTTACATTTCAATCGGTTTTGATTTTCGTCATCTTGTGCATTGTTTCTGGTGATCTGGATAATGTTTCCTTGGAGTAAGAAAAAAAGTTATACTCTTCCTCATAGGTAAGGAGTTGTTTTATCTTTTATTCATATTACACACCAACCAAATATAGAAACTCAGAAACAAATTTGTGCAGAATTCTGCCAATAACCAAACAATATTATATGTATTTTAATATAATTTTGTTTGATTGTCTAATGTAAAGTTTTTGTTTTTAAAAAGTTAGATTTTGTAATGCAGAGAACATGGAAGACAATATTTACAATCTATTTTGAATGTATCTTACTCCGTACCCGACATGTGGTCATCTTTTGACTTATACTGCTCTAGAATTTCCAGCATTGATGTACATCTTCAAGGTTGACATCATTATAACTTTTCAATGATAGGTAAGGAGTTACATGTACACAAATACACATGACCATCATAAAATATTTTAGCGCATATGTTTTACTTGAACTTATTAACATGAACATCCCTACATATGAATGAAGGGGAAACCACTGAACATCCTATCGAATAAAGAATAGATGAGGGTTAACTGGCAAATCTATAGGAAGTAAAGAATGGTAGCGGCAGTTGTATGTTGTGAAGTGAAGGATTCTTCCAGATACGCATGTACAGTAATGCTATAAGTAATCGACTGCTTAACCACAGCAGAATTGTGGGTAACTTTTCAGGATTTAGTCGGAAATATGGCTTGTTGCCATTCATCGGAAAGCTCTCCCCAAGAGCTTTCTGATGAATGGCAACAAGCCATATTTCCGACTAAATCCTGAAAAGTTACCCATAATTCTGCTGTGGTTAAGGAGTCGATTACTTAGAGCATTACTGTAGTCGCTTAGATCCAATTTGTGTTAAAAAATTTCAGTGTCGGCTTGAGCCCTCTTACTCTGGACTGACTTGGAGTCTGTCGCCGTTACAAATGCAAACATTTGTATTGGGAAGTTCCTTCCTGAAGGTTGTTGCCCCTTGCCCTTTTACCATCCCTAAAAAAAGGTCATAAAACCTACAGTAAGAGTACTCATTCTCTATCTCAGGTCCTTGAACTGCCTTCATGTATGAATACACTAACCCTAAACTCTAGCCCTAGCCCTAGCCCTAACCCTAACCCTAACCCTAACCCTAACCCTAACCCTAACCCTAACCCTAACCCTAACCCTAACCCTAAACTTAACTTTAACCCTTTACCCAACAAACCGGCCAGAACCGGCCAAATAAAGCTTCAACAGCCTAAAATATCTTCGGTCTGTCTCAATAGAACCATACAAATATGGATATCATTGGAACCGGCTCCTTGACCACATTGTGATAGTTACAGTTAGCCCTGTGCCAATGCATTCTCTTATATATGCGAGTCGACCATAGGTCGCCTCGCATATATAAGAGAATGCATTGGCCTAAAAAAAATCTTTTTTTAACATTTTTTCTTACATTCTTTAACAATTTTATAATTTTTAATGTGTTAAGCCAATGCATTCTCTTATATATGCGAGGCGACCTATGGTCGACTCGCATATATAAGAGAATGCATTGGCACAGGGCCCTTCTGTTGGGTAAAGGGTTAACACATACGGTATGAAGAATGGAGGGGTGCATGGTTTTGTGTATTCTCACATGAAGGATATACCCCTGTAGCTCCCTGAGAAAGACATGGATTACACATACCTAGCCTCACTGCATGTTTTCTTTCTCAACACGGAGGACAATACACCTTTACTGGGTCAAGTGCTGACCCTTTGAGACAGCTAACATGCCATTAAAATGGTTAAATCACAAACTTGTTTTTCACATCATGTTTTGGCTATTGACAAGTAACACACAACGTAATTGATTTCAGATTCAATCATGCACCTATTCATTAGACTTTATTGGGCTTAGTTCTTCATATAATGGGCTGACTTGATACAATCTCTCACTTGTATTGGCTGTGTTACTCCTCAGTTATTCACTTCCTAGTTTTACAGCTTCCTAGGTGAGAAACAATTTCTTGAATTTTTCATCACAGTTGTTTTTTGTGAGAGTTTTTTTTTAGCATAGTGTATTCTTTACTTTGGATTATTGTTGGACTATTGTGATTTTGTGTTCTCCTCGCTAATATATTTCTGAGAGGTTAGTATATTGATTGTTGCTGTTCAATTCATCGCTCTAACATTACATAGTAACGCATCTTGCCCCTGGGTATGCAGGACTCTATTCATGGGGTAATTAATGTAGCCATGCATTTACCTTGCATACATACAAATAGTCATTTATACCTTCCTGTTTGTCAGGTGATTTATTGTTGTGTCATTTCGAAAAGACTAGAAATTTCTAACTATCCATTTTGTTAGTCTCAAATCCACCCTATTACATTAGTATTTGATCAACCAATAAAATTTGCCATCAAACGCAACTAATGAATGATAAATATTATATTATATATATTATAGGTGTTGTTTTTTTCTTCAGTGAATTTCCATTGAACATGACTAATAAACTTACCTTCAGGGGTGCCGGAAGAGGGGGGCAGAGGGGGCAGCTGACCCCACTGCCTTGACCAAGGGGAGGGGGGGGGGGGGGCGAGCGGGGGCAGGGCTTGCCCTTTTTCTGGAGACAGAAAATGCTTTTTGTGTGTTTAATCTCGTGTTTTTATAGCAAAATGTGACTTTTTTGGTACAAATACCACCAATTTCACAAGGAATATTAATTTTTTGTCAATTTTATCACAAAACGGCCATAAAAACCGACAAATACCATTAAAATAGGGATTTTTGCCACAATGAATTTATGGTTATTTTCCCGAGTTTGCGGAGAAAATGCCCTTTTTTGCGGAAAAGTACCCTTTTTGTAGGCTCTGCCCCCCTGCCCTTGGATGCTTCTGGCGCCCCTGCTTACCTTCAATCATAATTACATAATACAAACAACTCAGTTTATCCAATCTGTTCTAAAAGTACACGCGACAATTATTATTTATATAAACAATCTGGATCATACCCTGTACAATCTTAATTGACCAATGACAATGGTCTGTGATTCTGTGAATTTATGAGAGGTCAACTGAAAGGTCATTTGTCATAATTTTTTATTTATCTACTGACCCTCTCCCCCACCCACCCGCACCAGGTTCGAAGGAGATTTGGCCACTTCCAGGATCTGCATAATGACAAAATTAATCCTAAGGAACTTTTTTGTAAACATAACTAAACTGCCACTGCCACAGGATCTTTAATGCTGCACCAGCTTAGCTCCCGTGATGAAAGTGTTAATTTATTTTGGGTTATGACTCTTTTATTGAATTTGTGAATTTTGCAGTTGCCATACATATTCAACTATAATAGGAGTCGATTATTTAGGGCATTACTGTACATGCCATACCGGTACCTGATATGGGATACTTGCAAATATAAGAGAAAGCATTGGCACAGGGTTTTCGCAAAATTTCAGGAAGCTCCAGTCATGGAAGGGTTAAGGCCACCTTTTGATCAAAGAACATAAAATAGGTATTCTGTCCATCTTTATTCCATAGAAATTGTGGTCCCTTGGTCATGAAGGAATTGGATACCAGGATTCTGCATTGTTTTTTCTTGACATAAATCCGCATTCTCCTGTTCAGTGTATTTTAATTCTCAGTAAATCTCCCGGTGATAACAATTGAGATTAGTTCTTTATCTTGCTCATTATTGCCCCTAACATATGTTTGAGAGTCCAATTTCACGTTGCATATGCGCAGCTCTTAGTGTGGCATCACTGACAAGTTAGTTCTGTCAGTTATATTATCTAACAAATAACTCTTCTTCTTCAAGTCTCTTCAGATGTACCTCATTACTGACTGCTCCTCCCTTTAAACATAATCACATTTGTAGACTCCAAGATAGTATCAAGGATAGTGAAGCTTTACATAGAAATGGGTACCCAGTAGTGTTAAGTATTGCCCAGTTTCCTATTGTTGGATAAATCACTGATATTTAGGGGTGGGGGGGGGGGGGGGAATTTCTATATTTCTATATCTTTGATGATATGGACTGACATGTGCAACAACATCATTAACTTTACAGTAGAAAGTTGACATGTTTAGTATTTATCAGATTTATGTATTTAGTGAGACAAAGCAAATAGTGGTGTAAAATTAGACCACTCATGAAGGCCTGGATCTCTAAATAGACTGACTTCCAACACCTGAGTGGAAGGAAAATAGGATCGAAATTCATGAACTGGATTCAAGTGATCATTAACAACAGCAACAATTGCAACCATTAGCTCTTTGGGGAATGTATATACAACATGTAGCTCTAAACCAGCCAAACATATGAAAATAATCTATTTACTGTTTTGTTTTGGACAATTAAAATTAAGCCTGAGTTTAGTGTGCCTGTCATTTGCAGAATGAGGTCCCCCAGAAGGTGAATTTAGTGGCGCTATCCTGCATAGTGGGTTAGCATCACTAAATTCACCCTCTGGAATGTTCATTACAATATTCACCATTTGGGAACTTTAATCTGACTCTATGTCTCCCGTAGTAGATGAGGCCATGCAGAATGAGGTCCCTATAGGGTGAATTTGGTGATGATAGCCCATGCACTGCGGGATAGCCACTAAATTCACCCTCTGGGGATCTCTTTCTCCAAATGACAGGTACACTAAACTCAGGCTTGATTAGAATTCCAATGTCACCATCTGGAAATTCTACAAATTATAATCATCATTAATTGCAATTTTATAAGTATGTTACCCCTGTATAATAAACAACATATATCTAGTATTCGATGCATACTAATGATTCTCACCTCTTCTAGACATTTGTGTTTGTGGATGGTATCAATTCATGTCATACCACAGGAATTCCTGGGGGGTAAATTCTCCATTTATTCCAGTTATCTTATGGCATGCCTATCTCCAGATGTTGTTTATCCAGGTGATATCTCCCAGTGGTACCCATAAAAAATGTATCTCTTGTTGCTCTGTGGGCAGCAGGGCTAGTGAAATGCAGATGGAATATGTAGACCAACATACTTTTACTTTTAATAACAGCTTTATCAAAGCCACTTGATCAAAGCCATACAACCCCACTCAACCCTGTATTTAACACAACACTAATTTGCCCCAAAAGCTCTTGAGATGATTTCTTCTGTAAACCATTTGTAATTCCTACTAGAACCAATAAAATCAATGTAAAATAGATGAAAATTGCTGTGTCCTCCTTTCCAATATATAACTATCTTATACCGTAGTTGTTTGTTGGAAACAAATAATGAGCCAAAATTGATCTGACCATCGGCTCAACTGTTTACTTCAATATGATGCGACATTGGGCTACGAACATCAATATGTTGGAAACAAATAATGAACCAAAATTTATCTGACCATCGGCTCAACTGTATACTTCAATATGATGCGACTTTGGGCTATGAACATCAATATTTCATGTCAGGCAGTCTTAATTTGGATACATGAAAGCTTTACAAACTGCAATTTTCCACCTCCATAATCTGTAAGTTAGATGCATCATCTACCGGAACAAGTCTGTAAAGGCTTCTGCATCCAGTGGATATCCTTTAACCCTTTACCCAACAGAACGGCCCTGTGCCAATGCATTCTCTTATATATGCGAGTCGACCATAGGTCGCCTCGCATATATAAGAGAATGCATTGGCTTAACACATTAAAAATTATAAAATTGTTAAAGAATGTAAAAAAAAAATGTTAGGCCAATGCATTCTCTTATATATGCGAGGCGACCTATGGTCGACTCGCATATATAAGAGAATGCATTGGCACAGGGCATAACTGTAACTATCACAATGTGGTCAAGGAGCCGGTTCCAATGATATCCATATTTGTATGGTTCTATTGAGACAGACCGAAGATATTTTAGGCTGTTGAAGCTTTATTTGGCCGGTTTGTTGGGTAAAGGGTTAACCCTTTCAGTGCCAAGTCCGATTTTTGTATCAACCCATATTTCCTTGATCATTTTTCAAATTTATTGATTATAATAATGTGATACATCGATGGAAAGAGCTCTATGAGCTCTATGAACTGAAAGGGTTAACACTTTCTATACTAAATACTTATTGATGAGTAGTTATCCAATTGGAAATGTTCACATAATAATTATTAGACTCTTACTCTTACTATATATAGGGTTATAACTGAATAGAAGAATCCATTTTGTAAAGTAATAGCTAGGTTTAGATCCCCAGATTTCTGTCTTCAAGACATTGATATTATATGAGTGGTGCAGAGTGGCTGGGATAATTGTATTTTGATAGTGGAAATACAACCTATTGATAATTTCATGCAATGTTCAATCTTTAAAAATACGGTAAGCGTTGGTGGTTGATATAGCTGTTAAAATAATATCATCTGTTAAAACCACCGACAAAAACAGAAATAATATTATATTATAGACCAACCTTGTTCTTATACCAATCATAAATATTGTGTAAATTGCATGTTGTTGTCATGTTAGTACTTTGTGTTATGTAAACAAAACACCTTGTTATGTAAACAAACAGTACCTAAAGAGTATGTGACAAGCAAACACTCAAAACCAAGGAGACCCCCACCCCCCCCCCCCCCCCCCACTAAGTGAACTTTGGTTAAAAATGCCACCACAGTGTTTACAACCTACCTGCATAGTACTCGCTAATCCTTGTCTCTCAAGATTTTGGTGTTGAAAATGTTACCGTGAATCCCTCTCCTAAAAACATTGTCACAGTGTTGAGTGTTTTGCTTATTGCTCACTATTTACGTGATGTATATAAAAACACTCAGCTCACACAAAGTGTGTTTTGTGGATAATATCGCATTCAATCTATCATTATACTATACCATTGGTATATTCTTGAGGAAATTTTCATAATTTGGAAACTGTTCTAAATTATAACCTATAACGGAGGCCATCCGTGCCTTTAAACGATCTGCGGTCTAACTGGGGTGCCACCCCAGTTAGATGGGCCATTTACTTTGGGCATCACAGTATATCCAGACTCCATCTCATTTCTTTCTTCTAGTCTGACTACACCAGTGTGATGTATATAAACAAACGCATGGCTCACACAAAGTGTGGATAATATCTCATTCATACTATCATTATACTATTACTATATTCTTGAGGAAATTTTCATAGTTTTGTAACTGTTGTTTCTAACTTATAAACCTATAAGGAAAGACATTCGTGCCTTAAATCAAGTTTCAATGCACAAAATCTAGACCTGGATAATATCACATTCTTCCTATATGTACATCCAGCTAATACACTGATGGACACCCCGGTGTGACTCCCTAGCATTCATGGAATGTTAGATATGTACATAACATACCTATCTCTACATCACCACACAACACAACCAACCTAGATCCCCCATTCAAAGCCACACTATAAATCACAGTCAACAGTTTTCTCCAATCAGATGAAAAGGTTTATATGGCTTAAATGAGTAACTATAAATAATGCTTTGAATTTTGAAGATATCTCAAGAGTTTATTTGATAGATAGGTGATCTGTAATTTGGTTGCTACTTACTGTATTTTCATGCTGACCGAGCTAAATAAAAGAAGGCTGTGATCTAATCATAAAGGAACCCATAAGAGTCCTTATCTTTTGGGAGTTATTTCTGATTTATTGCGCATTCTTTGTGGTTTATTTTAGTTTCATAGCAGATTGTTCATTTTCAAGGGGTGGGTGGGTAAGTCAGTCAATTTATTCACCAAGCCCATGGTCTTAGCTCAAGGAATTTCATATAGTTTCTTACTGCTATATATATATGCCCTCTTATTTTCTGATCGTGGAGGAAATTCTCATCATAGGCAACAAACCTGTAGATGGATGGTTGCAGTGATGTTGGATATTTTGGGGATATGTCACTTAGTCCAAAATAAAAAAGACTTGTGTTTCTGGTGACCCGCCTGCGCCCCTATTCCGTTGCTCCCCCCGACCATTTTCATTTTATTGATTTTGCAAAATTAGTATGCATTCGACCTTGACACAGATTTAAGTTCCCAGATAGTGAAGATGGTGATGTCCACCATTTGGAACCTTGTTTATGCATTATGTGTTGGGGATATAGAGAAAATTAAACCGAAAAAGTAAAAGAAACTCTTTAACCCTTTACCCAACAAACCGGCCAAAACCGGCCAAATAAAGCTGCAACAGCCTAAAATATCTTCGGTCTGTCTCAATAGAACCATACACATATGGATATCATTGGAAACCGGCTCCTTGACCACATTGTGATAGTTACAGTTATGCCCTGTGCCAATGCATTCTCTTATATATGCGAGTCGACCATAGGTCGCCTCGCATATATAAGAGAATGCATTGGCCTAAAAAAAAATCTTTTTTTAACACTTTTTACCATTTTTTCTTACATTCTTTAACAATTTTATAATTTTTAATGTGTTAAGCCAATGCATTCTCTTATATATGCGAGGCGACCTATGGTCGACTCGCATATATAAGAGAATGCATTGGCACAGGGCCGTTCTGTTGGGTAAAGGGTTAAACAACGTTCCTTAAAAAAAAATAAAAATTGTTAATTTGATAATAAAGATATTTTCCGGAGAAGATGAGGCCTACCGATAACCAGAATGAGTTCCCCAGAGGGTGAAATTAGCGAACTAAGAATGTTCTGGTGCCTGATTTGTGAATCTGATCATATCATGAAGCTTTAACTTGCTTTACCAGTAAATATAAGTTTCTGAAGCCATGCCAATATAAATTGAAAATCAGATCACAAATTAATTTAAAGGTAGTCACTCATCATCATTTTACGTTTGTTTACAGCAGTTCTGTACAGGTAGTCACGTTCAGACTAATCAGTAATTACAAAACTCATATGGACACAACAAGTGTAATGACGTCAAGTGGTGACTTAAATGTAAATCACCTTAATTTAGTCTAATGGTGTAGAAGGTTTTAGGCTTGAGTGATGTCAAGAATATTTAGCCCCAGGGTATACATGCATTAGACATGCTATAATCACTGATAATATACTCATGAATACAACCCAGTAGTTGTACAGTAATGCCCTAAATAATCGACTCCTTAACCACAGCAGAATTATGGGTAACTTTTCAGGATTTAGTCGGAAATATGGCTTGTTGCCATTCATCGGAAAGCCATATTTCGACTAAATCCTGAAAAGTTACCCATAATTCTGCTGTGGTTAAGGAGTTGATTATTTAGAGCATTACTGTAATTATACCCCCTTTTAAAAAAAAAAGGGGGGGTATACTGTTTTGCACCTGTCCGTCCGTCCGTCCGTGCGTCCGTGCGTGCGTACGTCCGTCCGATGTCTGTTCGTGTCATAACTTGAACAGTAGTGCTCGGATCTCAATGAAATTAGGTATGGATGTTCACTATTATGAGGACATTTAATAGAGGGTTCCATCGTTTTGTTTGGATTTTCCATTCTAGAGTTATTCATCTTTGTTTATCTGGAAATAGTGGCTTTTTGGTACATCTGGTGTCTGTTCATGTCGTAACTTCAACAGTTGTGCTGGGATCTCAACCAAATTTGGTGTGGATGTTCACAACTATGAGGACATTAAATAGAGGGTTCCATCGTTTTGTTCCGATTTTCCATTCTAGAGTTATTCATCTTTGTTTATCTTGAAATGTTGGAGTTTTGGTCCATCTGGTGTCTGTTCATGTCATAACCTGAACAGTAGTGCTCGGATCTCAATGAAATTTTGTATGGATGTTCACTACTATGAGGGCATTCAATAGAGGGTTCCATCGTTTTGTTCGGATTTTCCATTCTAGAGTTATACATCTTTGTTCATCTGGAAATGTTGGCTTTTTGGTTCGTCTGGTGTCTGTTCATATTGTAACTTCGACAGTTGTACTGGGATCTCAATGGTATTTGGTATGGATGTTCACTACTATGAGGACATAAAAAAGAGGGTTCCATCGTTTTGTTCCGCTTTTCCATTCTAGAGTTACTCATCTTTGTTCATCTGGAAATAAATGTTGGCTTTTTGGTCCGTCTGGTGTCTTCATGTCGTAACTTCAACAGTTGTGCTGGGATCTCAATGGAATTTGGTATAGATGTTCACTGCTATGATGACATTCAATAGGGGGTTCCATTGTTCTGTTCTGCTTTTCCATTATAGAGTAATTCATCTTTGTTTATCTGGAAATGTTGGCTGTTTGATCCATCCGATGTCTGTTCAGCTCATAACTTGAACAGTAATGCTCGGATCTCAATGAAATTTTGTATGGATGTTCACCACTATGAGGACAGTTAATGGCACATTCAAATGTTTGTTTTGGTTTTTGTTCTATAGTTATTCATCTTTGTTTATATGAAAATGCTGATTTCTGGGTCCATATGTCTGAGTATAGCCATCATAAGTTATAGATGTGCCCACACTAGGCGGTATGCCATGAGGGGGTATGCACCGGACGACAGTCCATCTCTTGTTTCACTATGTAATGTAACCCAGGTGTGCATGGGCAGGTTTACCTTCGTTTATCAACTCAGGTAATAAACTCTGATGATGTAATCAGTAAGACACAGGTATGTTAATGAGGCGAGTTTGACGAGTTTCACACCTGATTTTTGCTGATTATAAGTGCTGAGAGAATGCGACTGTTGCATCATGCATACTAAATGTCAAATTACGATAAAGTGCATCTTCTGTCTAGTCAGCCTCTATTTCTGCCGCGCTAATTGGAATAATAGGAAGAATGTAACATAATGTCAGTCAAAACAACAATCTTACACAGGATGGATAAGATAGCACCCTGGCACATTTCCACACTTTGTTTACCACTGGCACAGCCATCGGTTCAAGGTCAGTTGGGTAACGTCCGGACGGCCATCTTCACTCCCAGTATCGAGAGAATCACAAAATCATCCATTGATGCCATGATCATGCAGTGCTCTTGATAGTGATTTCAAAAAGCAAATCCTGGGCGATTTCAGTGCATTTGACACATCTACAGTAATGCCCTAAATAATCGACTCCTTAACCACAGCAGAATTATTGGTTGGAAATTTAGTCGATTTAGTTGGAAATATGGCTTGTTGCCATTCATCGGAAAGCTCTCAGTGAGAGCTTTCCGTAGAATGGCAACAAACCATATTTCCGACTAAATCCTGAAAAATTACCCATAATTCTGTGGTTAAGGAGTCGATTATTTAGAGCATTACTCTACATGCAACCACATCCTGGCCTGAGAATATGGTGGCGGACATTTGCAGAATGAGGTCCCCAGAGAGTGAATTTAGTGACGCTACCCCACACATCAACAGGACGCGATGGAATAATCAGTAATAACTATCGTTGACTGATAAAAACTCAAAAGAAAATGTCTCTTAGATTGTGATTACTATAATGAATAATGAAAATGTTTCCTGTATTACAAAATTTGTTGTGTTTCCGTATTTGTGGGAAAATAGTCAACACATCATTAAGCTGTGTTTGTAATTATTATCGGCTTTTTAAAGAGATTGGATTTCGCCTTCCAATGAGCAGTTATATGCACAACCAATGAAATACGCCCAATGTGAGACATGACCAATAGAATGAAGGGAATCCCATCAATGCAGAAATCAAATCTGGATCGCAGTTCCATAGACGTAAATCTGATAAGATTAGAGAGGTCTGCTTTTTAACCCTTTACCCAACAGAATGGCCCTGTGCCAATGCATTCTCTTATATATGCGAGTCGACCATAGGTCGCCTCGCATATATAAGAGAATGCATTGGCTTAACACATATTAAAAATGATAAAATTGTCAAAGAATGTAGAAAAATATTATAAAAAATGTTAAAAAATGTAAGAAAAAATTATAAAATTGTTAAAGAATGTAAGAAAAAAATTTTTTTTAGGCCAATGCATTCTCTTATATATGCGAGGCGACCTATGGTCGACTCGCATATATAAGAGAATGCATTGGCACAGGGCATAACTGTAACCATCACAATGAACCGGTTCCAATGATATCCATATTTGTATGGTTCTATTGAGACAGACCGAAGATATTTTAGGCTGTTGAAGCTTTATTTGGGCGTTTTTGGCCGGTTTGTTGGGTAAAGGGTTAAAGAGACTGAAACTTACTGAACAAATATAAGATGTTAGACTTGCATGTAATGAGACACCTCATGCATAGTGCCAACCAGTGATATTGTAAAAGGGATAAGACACTCATGGCCTGGTGTGTAATCAAGCATTTATCACTTGAGAGGGTAGGTGCTGTAAACTTCTGTTAGCTTCTACAGTGAATGCATTGGAATATTGGGGCCAATTGATACAAAATGCCAATTAAACCTGATTTTAAAACAAGAATAATTAACACAGTAAGTGTGTCAAGTCATAAAACCACAGTTATACAATAAATAATCGAGACAATATCACTGGTGCCAACCTTAATCCTTCAAGCCTTAACCCTTTCTTAATGGGAGCTGTGCTCATGCAGCAGTAAAGATCCTTGTCACTGCATTCTCTTCTACTATATAATTTGAGACTTCCGTATATATATGTGTATGTGTGTATATATGTGGGTACTTCATGGAATCGATAACGGTTGGACAGATTGAGCTCAAATTTCGTATATAAGTGTAAAATCCCATGGACACCGCCGTGATCGCGTTTTGGAGAAGCTCAGAGCACCGTTTCTCGCTTCCCAATCATCAAAATCACCGCAATTGGCACTTCAGGGTTAATAGCGTTGATATATAAAGAGCGTTCGTTTTCCGCAGTGTCTATATAAAGAGCGTCGTTTTCGCTATCTACTTATCTGTATGACGGGAGTCTGTAGCCTGTCGCAAATATTATGTAGAGAGATTTCACGACATTAGGACGGGTACGGCAGACTCGAAATATTATGCAGAGAGATTTCCCGACGGGAAGCGTTTGTTTTCACGACGGGAAGTGTTTGTTTTCAATTCAATGCAATGTTATCGCTCAAAATATTATGCAGAGAGATTTCACGACATTAGGACGGGTACGGGCAGGTTAACAAAAAAGAAAAACAAAGAATGCGTTGTCTGTCGTTCCTAGGAAGGGGGATTTCTACGGGTAAATTTTTCCGCCAGAAACAAAAAATTTAATTAAAACAATTTAAAATTTAAAAATAAAAAAACAATTCAGAAAAAAAATATATTAAATTTAAAAAACATTAAATTCATATTAAAAAATAAAAACAAAAATAAATAAAAACCAAATAATAAAAAAAATGTCATGTTTCTGACAAAATTTGGTTCAAATGTAGCACAAGTGTCTCGGAACCTGTTGCAATTGCTTTTTCGAACAAAGCCATGGGACGAATGCCGCCAGTGGCGGGCTAACCTGCTAGTATATATATATAAGAGAATCAGTGACACGGTAAATATATTGTTAGGCCAATGTATTCTCTTACATATGTGAGGCTCCCTATTGGAGACTCGCATATATGAGAGAAAGAATTGGCCCAGGTTTTTTTTTTAAATCAGGAAGCTCTAGCAATGGAAAGGTTAATGTCCAATAATCACAATCACTTTACCCCCTTTGAATTCTGCCCGCGCTATTTAATTTCACAGATCTTGGCTAGAGTCAAAATCTAAATTGACAACCCCAAATTTAGTTCATAACAATACCCTCGTTCCAACATCAAATACCCTACAGTCAATGCGTGGCTCATTTGGAAGGAAATTGCTGAGGTTGCATTGAGATACCGGTAGTTCATACATGAGCACTGATATTAACGGATACCTTCGAGGGGTTCGTGCTGAGCAATGCACTCCTAATTCATCAGATAAGAGATCACTGCACGGTTCAGTCTAAACATTCCTGCTGATCAGGTGGAAGATATGCTCTGAAAGCCCTGAAATAGTGTGTCTCTCATTTGAAGAATGAGGTCCCCAGAGGGTGAATATAGTGGCGCTACCCCACACAGCAGGCTAGCATCACTAAAATAACCTTCTGTGGACATCATTCTGCTTAGCTCTCATCTTCTGAGAGGTATCTATAGTCTCAAAATACCATTGTTTTGTATTTACTTTTTCCCTTCTGTTCAGTTTCTACCTGTACATGTACGTCCCCTAATTTGCAGAAGATAAAATACATGATCAAGGTGACTAATGGGTGAACATCAACTTCAACTGGGGAAATTCAATCTGATCTTAGGTCTCCCATAGCATTTGAGGCATCGGTAGAATGAGTTTCCCAGAGGTCATTTTTGGTGATGCTAGCCCGCCATGCGGGATACCGTCACTAAATTCACCAGATGGGGACCTCATTCTGCAAATGACTGACACAGTATTTGCAGGCTTGTTCTCCATAGAGATACCTCACACAGTATCAGGCTGATTCTCACTGCACTAACGAAATCCCCTATCATTCTCGGTGCACTATTGAATTAACCCTTTACCCAACAAACCGGCCAAAACCGGCCAAATAAAGCTTCAACAGCCTAAAATATCTTTGGTCTGTCTCAATAGAACCCATACAAATATGGATATCATTGGAACCGGCTCCTTGACCACATTGTGATAGTTACAGTTATGCCCTGTGCCAATGCATTCTCTTATATATGCGAGTCGACCATAGGTCGCCTCGCATATATAAGAGAAGAGAATGCATTGGCCTAAAAAATGTGTTAAGCCAATGCATTCTCTTATATATGCGAGGCGACCTATGGTCGACTCGCATATATAAGAGAATGCATTGGCACAGGGCCCTTCTGTTGGATAAAGGGTTAAAGCTATCTGTTCTGAATGCACACATGCTTCACATCAGTTTAAAACAGCATTTTCTTGTGATAGCAAGATGAGAGTGTGCTGACTTGTCAGTCTTCAACATGCATTAGTTGATGGCATCTTAAGCGTTTTTATCAGAATAACTGATATTGAAATAATTAAGACTGAGACTTGAAGCCCAGTGTTCAATATGCTGTTCATTCACCCTGCCCGGCTCAAAATATGAAGCTGATAAATATTATGTCATCATACCCATATACCGGTACAGACTTTATATACTGTAGTCACAGAAATAATACCTTAACCCTTTCAGTACCAAGTCCGATTTTTGTATCAACCCATATTTCCTTGATCATTTTTCAAATTTATTGATTATAATAATGTGATACATTGATGGAAAGAGCTCTTATGATCAAGGAAATATGTGTTGATACAAAAATTGGACTTGGCACTGAAAGGGTTAAAACTCTTTGCGGGGGGTGGGGGGGGGGGGGGGGGGGAACCTCATTCTGCAAATGACAGACCCACTATTTTAAGGCTTGGTTGAAATAAACATTCTTAGGTATTGAAATATTACTCAAAACAAGCACGTAACC